>CM068367.1:296669222-297984222 GCA_034769895.1 Magicicada septendecula | reverse complement strand
ACATAAAACGTTGCTGGTAAACTACCCCTTTCCCTTAACCGATCTTCACCAAAACAAAAGGTCTTGAGAACTCTACAATTCAGGGCAGTATGCAAAACATTATTTGATTATATTTGAATTTGCGGCTATCGTTTGCCATAAAAAATACCCTTGTTAAAACATAAAACGTTGCAGGTAAACTACCCCTTCCCCATAACCGATCTTCACCAAAATCGAAAGTCATTGAGATCTCTACAATTCAAGGAAGTATGCAAAAAATTATATGATTCTGTTTGAATTTGCGGCTGTTATCGTTTGCCATAGAAAATACGCTTGATAAATAATGTTGCAGGTAAACTACCCCTTCCCCTTAACCGATCTTCACCAAAAACAATAGGTCGCGAGTACTCTACAAATCAGGGCTGTATACAAAAAATTATTTGATTCTGTTTTAATTTGCGGCTGTTATCGTTAGCCATAAAAAAAAATCTACACACACACACACACACACACACACACACACACACATTTCGAAAAACGACTTTGTTTTGAGTGTAGTACAATCAGAATCTGCAATAATCTCGAACACGATTTTTTTTGCCATCACCATACTTCCATTTCCTTAAGGAACATGGAAGTAAAATTACCCTTGATTAAAAAAAACCGTTGCTGGTAAACTACCCCTTTCCCTTAACCGATCTTCACCAGAAACAACAGGTCTTGAGAGCTCTACAATTCTGGGCTGTGTGCAAAAGAGTAGTTGATTTTGTTTGAATTTGCGGCTGTTATCGTTTGCCATAGAAATAAAAAACCGTTGCAGGTAAACTACCCCTTTCCCTCAACCGATCTTCACCAAAAACAATAGGTCTTGAGAACTCTACAATTTAGGCTGTATGCAAATAATCTTTTGATTCTGTTTGAATTTGCGGCTGTTATCGTTTGCCATAGGAAATACCCTTGTTAAAACATAAAACGTTACTGGTAAACTACCCCTTTCCCTTAACCGATCTTCACCAAAAACAATAGGTCTTGAGTACTCTACATGTCAGGGCTGCATGCAAAACATTATTTGATTCTGTTTTAATTTGCGGCTGTTATCGTTTGCCATAGAAAATACCCTTGTTAAAAAAACGTTGCTGGTAAACTACCCCTTTCCCTCAACCGATCTTCACCAAAAACAATAGGTCTTGAGAACTCTACAATTTAGGGCTGTATGCAAATAATCTTTTGATTCTGTTTGAATTTGCGGCTGTTATCGTTTGCCATAGGAAATACCCTTGTTAAAACATAAAACGTTACAGGTAAACTACCCCTTTCCCTCAAACCGATCTTCACCAAAAACAATAGGTCGCGAGTACTCTGCAAATCAGGGCTGCATGCAGAAAATTATTTGATTCTGTTTGAATTAGCGGCAGTTATCGTTTGCCATAGAAAAAAATCTACAGACACACACACAGACAGACAGACAGACAGACAGACAGACACACACACACAGACACTTTTCGGAAAACGACTTTTTTTCATGTTTTGAGTGTAGTAGAATCAGAATCTCGAACACGATTTTTTTTGCCATCACCATACTTCCATTCCTTAAGGAATATGGAAGTAATTACCCTTGCTAAAAAAAAACCGTTGCCGGTAAACTACCCCTTTCCCTCAACCGATCTTCACCAAAAACAATAGGTCTCGAGTACTCTGCAAATCAGGGCTGCATGCAAAACATTATTGGATTCTTTTTGAATTTGCGGCTGTTATCGTTTGCCATAGAAAATACCCTTGTTAAAAAAACGTTGCAGGTAAACTACCCCTTTCCCTTAACCGATCTTCACCAAAAACAATAGGTCTTGAGAACTATACAATTTAGGGCCGCATGCAAATAATCTTTTGATTCTGTTTGAATTTGCGGCTGTTATCGTTTGCCATAGGAAATACCCTTGTTAAAACATAAAACGTTACTGGTAAACTACCCCTTTCCCTTAACCGATCTTCACCAAAAACAATAGGTCTTGAGTACTCTAAAAAATCAGTGTTGTATGCAAAACATTATTTGATTCTGTTAGAATTTGCGGCTGTTATCGTTTGCCATATAAAATACCCTTGTTAAAAAAACGTTGCTGGTAAACTACCCCTTTCCCTCAACCGAACTTCACCAAAAACAATAGGTCTTGAGAACTCTACAATTTAGGGCTGTATGCAAATAATCTTTTGATTCTGTTTGAATTTGCGGCTCTTATCGTTTGCCATAGGAAATACCCTTGTTAAAACATAAAACGTTACAGGTAAACTACCCCTTTCCCTTAACCGATCTTCACCAAAATCAACAGATCTTGAGAACTCTACAATTTAGGGCTCTATGCGAAACATTATTTGATTCTGTTTGAATTTGCGGCTGTTATCGTTTGCCAAACAAACAAAATTACCGTTGCTAAAAAAAAACTGTTGCAGGTAAACTACCCCTTTCCCTCAACCGATCTTCACCAAAAACAATAGGTCGCGAGTACTCTGCAAATCAGGGCTGCATGCAAAAAATTATTTGATTCTGTTTGAATTTGCGGCAGTTATCGTTTGCCATAGAAAAAAAGAAACTACAGACAGACACACAGACAGACAGACAGACACACACACAGACACTTTTCGGAAAACGACTTTTTTCATGTTTTGAGTGTAGTAGAATCAGAATCTGCAATAATCTCGAACACGATTTTTTTTGCCATCACCATACTTCCATTCCTTAAGGAATATGGAAGTAAAATTACCCTTGATAAAAAACCGTTGCCGGTAAACTACCCCTTTACCTTAACCGATCTTCACCAAAAACGATAGGTCTTGAGAACTCTACAATTCAGAGCTGTATACAAAATATTATATGATTTTGTTTTAATATGCGGGTGTTATCGTTTGCCATACAAAATACCCTTGATAAAACAAAAAACATGGCTGGTAAACTACCCCTTTCCCATAAACGATCTTCACCAAAAACATTAGGTCTTTAGTACTCAAGAAATCAGGGCTGTATGCAAAAACGTATTTGATTCCGTTTGAATTTGCGGCTCTTATCGTTTGCCATAGAAAATACCCTTTTAAAACATAAAACGTTGCTGGTAAACTACCCCTTTCCCTTAACCGATCTTCACCAAAACAAAAGGTCTTGAGAACTCTACAATTCAGGGCAGTATGCAAAACATTATTTGATTATATTTGAATTTGCGGCTATCGTTTGCCATAAAAAATACCCTTGTTAAAACATAAAACGTTGCAGGTAAACTACCCCTTCCCCATAACCGATCTTCACCAAAATCGAAAGTCATTGAGATCTCAACAATTCAAGGAAGTATGCAAAAAATTATATGATTCCGTTTGAATTTGCGGCTGTTATCGTTTGCCATAGAAAATACGCTTGATAAATAACGTTGCAGGTAAACTACCCCTTCCCCTTAACCGATCTTCACCAAAAACAATAGGTCGCGAGTACTCTACAAATCAGGGCTGTATACAACAAATTATTTGATTCTGTTTTAATTTGCGGCTGTTATCGTTAGCCATAAAAAAAATCTACACACACACACACACACACACACACACATTTCGAAAAACGACTTTGTTTTGAGTGTAGTACAATCAGAATCTGCAATAATCTCGAACACGATTTTTTTTGCCATCACCATACTTCCATTTCCTTAAGGAACATGGAAGTAAAATTACCCTTGATTAAAAAAAACCGTTGCAGGTAAACTACCCCTTTCCCTTAACCGATCTTCACCAGAAACAACAGGTCTTGAGAGCTCTACAATTCTGGGCTGTGTGCAAAAGAGTAGTTGATTTTGTTTGAATTTGCGGCTGTTATCGTTTGCCATAGAAATAAAAAAACGTTGCAGGTAAACTACCCCTTTCCCTCAACCGATCTTCACCAAAAACAATAGGTCTTGAGAACTCTACAATTTAGGCTGTATGCAAATAATCTTTTGATTCTGTTTGAATTTGCGGCAGTTATCGTTTGCCATAGGAAATACCCTTGTTAAAACATAAAATGTTACAGGTAAACTACCCCTTTCCCTTAACCGATCTTCACCAAAACAATAGGTCTTGAGTACTCTACATATCAGGGCTGCATGCAAAACATTATTTGATTCTGTTTTAATTTGCGGCTGTTATCGTTTGCCATAGAAAATACCCTTGTTAAAAAAACGTTGCCGGTAAACTACCCCTTTCCCTCAACCGATCTTCACCAAAAACAATAGGTCTTGAGAACTCTACAATTTAGGGCTGTATGCAAATAATCTTTTGATTCTGTTTGAATTTGCGGCTGTTATCGTTTGCCATAGGAAATACCCTTGTTAAAACATAAAACGTTACAGGTAAACTACCCCTTTCCCTCAAACCGATCTTCACCAAAAACAATAGGTCGCGAGTACTCTGCAAATCAGGGCTGCATGCAGAAAATTATTTGATTCTGTTTGAATTTGCGGCAGTTATCGTTTGCCATAGAAAAAAATCTACAGACACACACACAGACAGACAGACAGACAGACAGACAGACAGACACACACACAGACACTTTTCGGAAAACGACTTTTTTTCATGTTTTGAGTGTAGTAGAATCAGAATCTCGAACACGATTTTTTTTGCCATCACCATACTTCCATTCCTTAAGGAATATGGAAGTAATTACCCTTGCTAAAAAAAACCGTTGCCGGTAAACTACCCCTTTCCCTCAACCGATCTTCACCAAAAACAATAGGTCTCGAGTACTCTGCAAATCAGGGCTGCATGCAAAACATTATTGGATTCTGTTTGAATTTGCGGCTGTTATCGTTTGCCATAGAAAATACCCTTGTTAAAAAAACGTTGCAGGTAAACTACCCCTTTCCCTAAACCGATCTTCACCAAAAACAATAGGTCTTGAGGACTCTACAATTTAGGGCCGCATGCAAATAATCTTTTGATTCTGTTTGAATTTGCGGCTGTTATCGTTTGCCATAGGAAATACCCTTGTTAAAACATAAAACGTTACAGGTAAACTACCCCTTTCCCTTAACCGATCTTCACCAAAAACAATAGGTCTTGAGAACTCTACAATTTAGGGCCGCATGCAAATAATCTTTTGATTCTGTTTGAATTTGCGGCTGTTATCGTTTGCCATAGAAAATACCCTTGTTAAAAAAACGTTGCAGGTAAACTACCCCTTTCCCTTAACCGATCTTCACCAAAAACAATAGGTCTTGAGAACTCTACAATTTAGGGCCGCATGCAAATAATCTTTTGATTCTGTTTGAATTTGCGGCTGTTATCGTTTGCCATAGGAAATACCCTTGTTAAAACATAAAACGTTACAGGTAAACTACCCCTTTCCCTTAACCGATCTTCACCAAAAACAATAGGTCTTGAGTACTCTAAAAAATCAGGGTTGTATGCAAAACATTATTTGATTCTGTTAGAATTTGCGGCTGTTATCGTTTGCCATAAAAAATACGCTTGATAAAAAACGTTGCAGGTAAACTACCCTTTCCCCTCAACTGATCTTCACCAAAAAGAACAGGTCTTGAGTACTCTATAAATCAGGGCTGTATGCAGAAAATTATTTGAATTTGTTTGAATTTTCGGCTGTTATCGTTTGCCATAGAAAATACCCTTGTTTAAAAAACGTTGTAGGTAAACTACCCCTATCCCTTAACCGATCTTCACCAAAAACAATAGGTCTTGAGAACTCAACAATTTAGGGCTGTATGCAAATAATCTTTTGATTCTGTTTGAATTTGCGGCTGTTATCGTTTGCCATAAGAAATACCTTTGTTAAAACATAAAACGTTACCAGTAAACTACCCCTTTCCCTTAACCGATCTTCACCAAAAACAAAAGGTCTTGAGAACTCTACAATTTAGGGCTGTATACGAAACATTATTTGATTCTGTTTGAATTTGCGGCTGTTATCGTTTGCCAAAAAAAAAAATTTCCCTTGATAAAAAAAAACCGTTGCTGGTAAACTACCCCTTTCCCTCAACCGATCTTCACCAAAAACAATAGGTCGCGCGTCCTCTACAAATCAGTGCTGTATGCAAAAAATTATTTGATTCTGTTTGAATTTGCGGCAGTTATCGTTTGCCATAGAAAAAAATCTACAGACACACAGACAGACACACAGACACACAGACACACAGACACACAGACACACACACAGACACTTTTCGGAAAACGACTTTTTTTCATGTTTTGAGTGTAGTAGAATCAGAATCTGCAATAATCTCGAACACGATTTTTTTTGCCATCACCATACTTCCATTCCTTAAGGAAATATGGAAGTAAATATCGGTATGGAGAACCATACATGACTTCCATATTCTAAGATTTATATTTAAAATCATTTTCAGCCAAACAGCCAGGCTGTGCCTTACCTGCCTTTTTATTGCTGTATTAAATGAAAAATATTATATTACATTAAAATGAAAAAATTATAATTTTATTGCCTGGCAACAAAATTATTTTATTTTTAACAATTACCATTGTTTCAAAAAGTTTAAATAAATTTTCAAGTACTTTACTCTTGTTAAAACGTAAAAGGTTGCAGGTAAACTACCCCTTCCCCTTAACCGATCTTCACCAAAATCGAAAGTCATTGAGACCTCTACAATTCAGGGACGTATGCAAAAAATTATTTCATTCTGTTTGAATTTGCGGCTGTTATCGTTTGCCATAGAAAATACGCTTGATAAAAAAACGTTGCAGGTAAACTACCCCTTCCCCTTAACCGATATTCACCAAAAACAATAGGTCTTGAGTACTCTACAAATCAGGGCTGTATGCAAAACATTATTTGATTCTGTTTGAATTTGCGGCTGTTATCGTTTGCCATAGAAAATACCCTTGTTAAAAAAACGTTGCAGGTAAACTACCCCTTTCCCTCAACCGATCTTCACCAAAAACAATAGGTCTTGAGAAATCTACAATTCAGGGCTGTATGCGAAACATTATTTGATTCTGTTTGAATTTGCGGCTGTTATCGTTTGCCAAAAAAAAAAATTTCCCTTGATAAAAAAAACCGTTGCAGGTAAACTACCCCTTCCCCTCAACCGATCTTCACCAAAAACAATAGGTCGCGAGTACTCTACAAATCAGAGCTGTATGCAAAACATTATTTGATTCTGTTTGAATTTGCGGCAGTTGTCGTTTGCCATAAAAAATACGCATGATAAAAAACGTTGCTGGTAAACTACCCCTTCCCCTCAACCGATCTTCACCAAAAACAATAGGTCTTGAGTACTCTACAAATCAGGGCTGTATGCAGAAAATTATTTGATTCTGTTTGAATTTGCGGCTGTTATCGTTTGCCATAGAAAATACCCTTGTTAAAAAAACGTTGTAGGTAAACTACCCCTTTCCCTTAACCGATCTTCACCAAAAACAAAAGGTCTTGAGAACTCTACAATTTAGGGCTGTATGCAAATAATCTTTTCATTCTGTTTGAATTTGCGGCTGTTATCGTTTGCCATAGGAAATACCCTTGTTAAAACATAAAACGTTACAGGTAAACTACCCCTTTCCCTTAACCGATCTTCACCAAAAACAATCGGTCGCGAGTACTCTACAAATCAGGGCTGTATGCGAAACATTATTTGATTCTGTTTGAATTTGCGGCTGTTATCGTTTGCCAAACAAACAAAATTACCCTTGCTAAAAAAAAAACCGTTGCCGGTAAACTACCCCTTTCCCTCAACCGATCTTCACCAAAAACAATAGGTCGCGAGAACTCTGCAAAACCGGGCTGTATGCAAAAAATTATTTGATTCTGTTTGAATTTGCGGCAGTTATCGTTTGCCATAGAAAAAAAATCTACAGACAGACAGACAGACAGACAGACAGACAGATAGACACACAGACACACAGGCACACAGACAGACACACAGACACTTTTCGGAAAACGACTTTTTTTCATGTTTTGAGTGTAGTAGAATCAGAATCTGCAATAATCTCGAACACGATTTTTTTTGCCATCACCATACTTCCATTCCTTAAGGAATATGGAAGTAAAAATTACCCTTGATAAAAAAAACCGTTGCAGGTAAACTACCCCTTTCCCTCAACCGATCTTCACCAAAAACAATAGGTCGTGAGTACTCTACAAATCAGGGCTGTACGCAAAAAATTATTTGATTCTGTTTGAATTTGCGGCAGTTATCGTTTGCCATAGGAAAAAAATCTACAGACACACACACAACGATAGACAGACAGATAGACAGACAGACAGACACACACACACACACACACACACACTTTTCGAAAAACGACTTTTTTCATGTTTGGAGTGTAGTACAATCAGAATCTGCAATAATCTCGAACACGATTTTTTTTGCCATCACCATACTTCCATTTCCTTAAGGAATATGGAAGTAAAAGTCATTTTACTTCCATATTCCTTAAGGAATCGAAGTATGGTGATGGCAAAAAAAATCGTGTTCGAGATTATTGCAGATTCTGATTCTACTACACTCAAAACATGAAAAAAAGTCGTTTTCCGAAAAGGATCTGTGTGTGTGTCTGTCTGTCTATCTGTCTGTCTGTGTGTCTGTGTGTCTGTAGATTTTTTTTCTATGGCAAACGATAACTGCCGCAAATTCAAACAGAATCAAATAATGTTTCGCATACAGCCCTGAATTGTAGAGTTCTCAAGATCTGTTGATTTTGGTGGAGATCGGTTAAGGGAAAGGGGTAGTTTACCTGTAACGTTTTATGTTTTAACAAGGGTATTTCCTATGGCAAACGATAACAGCCGCAAATTGAAACAGAATCAAAAGGTTATTTGCATACATCCCTAAATTGTAGAGTTCTCAAGATCTATTGTTTTTGGTGAAGATCGGTTGAGGGAAAGGGGTAGTTTACCTGCAACGTTTTTTTAACAAGGGTATTTTCTATGGCAAACGATAACAGCCGCAAATTCAAACAGAATCAAATAATGTTTTGCATACAGCCCTGATTTGTAGAGTACTCAAGACCTATTGTTTTTGGTGAAGATCGGTTAAGGGGAAGGGGTAGTTTACCTGCAACGTTTTTTTATCAAGCGTATTTTCTATGGCAAAAGAAAACAGCCGCAAATTCAAACAGAATCAAATAATTTTTTGCATACGTCCCTGAATTGTAGAGATCTCAAGGCCTATTGATTTTTGTGAAGATTGGTTACGGGGAAAGGGCAGTTTACCTGAAACATTTTTTGTTTAACAAGAGTAAAGTACTTAATTTTGATAAATAAAGTATCCTGATAAGAAGATCTTAATAATCCACTGTAGAAACGTAGATGAAATATCTATAAATGAAGAGGTTAGTTGAACGGGGTGGGGGTAATTTTCTATAAATGAAAATTATAGTTGAAGGGAGAGGGGATAATTTTTATATGTGAACTACGTTATCGGCAACAAAGTAGTAGTTTGTTGTTAAAATTCCTTCCCGGGCTGTTTGGCCGTAGTCCAATGTTTTCTTCAAAACAGACGTTTCGGCAGTGCCGTCGACTGGCATCATCGGTGAAAATCGAGTGCGATAACGTGTGGTGGTATAGGCTACGTTAGTGAACACAGTACTGTGGTTAAGGCTGAAGCAATAAGTGGAAAGAAGTATGGAAACATTTCATTTCGTAAATGATTTTACATATAAATCTTAGAACATGGAAGTCATGTATGGTTTTCCATACAGCTATTTTATTTGGTGGTGTCACTGATAGCAGAATTCTATAGCTCTGATGTCAAACGTTGTATTTATACCAAGAATAGTATTTATACCAAGTTGTATGGATACCAAGAACTAATATGCATTTTAAGTTGTATTTATGTTTGCACCTACGCTAATTAACAGAACTTCTAGATTTATCATATTCTTCCAGTGACCATACATTTTGAGATGATTAACTAAATCTTAATGTTTTTTTTTAGTTTTTTCTGGTACAATGCTATAAGGTGGACGAGTGTACGTACATATATATATAAAAAATTAATCTGTCATAGCACACCTTCCGTGCTAGTACTAATCCCAATATGCCAAATCGAGATAATGTCATATCGCAAAACGGTTATATTACACATGTTGAAATAGAGGGATTTACCAAAGAAATTTCCTGCTAATCACTGTTACCAGAAAGTATTAGCAGGAGACCAAACTACACACCAAACAACAGACCAGTCGTATTATGTGTGATGGAACTGTGTCGAGTAGGCCTATGAATGCAATATGGCATTACAAAATAGAAGTCTTAAAATAGAAAAGGTAACACATTTTTTGCTGTAATTTGTCTTACTTTTATTAATAAGTTTACTTTAACTTAATTTTCCTAAGTCGATTTAGCAAAGTTAAATTAAATTTAAAATTAAAAGATCAGGAATTTTATAAGCATTAATGTTTTTACGTAGGTAGCGCAATGTCTCCTACTTGTTTAACAAGGAATTTCAAAAGAAGTAAAAAAAAAACTACAATTTTCCTTGTAAAGTCGTTAGATAAAACAATCGGTACCTGTTTATCACGTTGAATTCGCTACAGAAGGCGTTCAATTGTCATGAGGTGGTTAACTAGGAACATTTTACTCTGAAATATTTCAAGAACATTTTAAGAATATTTCAGAACATGGACGTTGTTGAGTTTCGTCTCGTTAATGGTCCAATCTTGATCGCTGACTCTAAATTAGTCATTGTTTGAGGCCGACAATTTCCAATTTTGTGCAGTGCAGCAGATACGACAGAACGCAATAATACATTTGCGTACAGAATAGTTTATTGTGACTATAACAACGCGTACACGTCAGGTACAGGAGTAACTTCAGTTCCGCTACTGGATCCTTCCTATTCTTAATAATCATTCGCGAAATATTCTATAAATATTATAGGAGATATCATAAATGTCCTGTATAAAAACACACGTGACTTCTGGCTTGAAGTTCCTAATTCCTTCTAATGGCGAAGACGAACACCCTTCCTTCCAAGTTCTCATTCTCACGCTAATCATGAAGAAGAAAGTTTTAACCAGTGAGTGTTATTTGGAATAAGACAGAAAAATGGATTAGAAAAATAGATTAGGAAAAAGTTTACTAAACGTTATTTGAAAAACATACCTATTAGAAAAATTAGTTTAGGAAAATGGATTTGGAAAATGTGGGGGAACGGGAACAATTAAAATTTTTCTGGGCCACTCTTTACAGATTAATCCAAGTGTGTTGGAAATAGATTGTACAAGTGTGTTGTACAAGGAGCCTTTGAGTACGAAGTACGAGCACCATAACAATAAATCCAAGTTATGTAATCAACTTAATGAAATAATAGAATTAAAAATATTTAAAATTCGGGACAAAATACGGTTAAATAACAAAACGATTACAATTTTTTCACCCTGTGAAAGTAGAAAACTGTTAGCACAATTTAACTTTTACACCTTAGCAGAGCAACCTGAATTCAGACGTACGTCAAGAAATGGGGAAAATAAAAAACAATAGGATATTTGTAAAACTATAGATATATTAGTAACGCTTTGTTAGGTTCTGTTTTTTATTTATTAATACTTTATATCCGCGTAATTGTCTTTCTTTTTTCTTTTTTTATGCTAGACAATTCATTGACTTTTTTGGAAGTCGGCTGTCTCCACCATAGGTCATGTACCATACTATTTATCTTTTCCTGTTTCCTTAATTATGTCCTGATCCATCCATACTCATAATTTCTCTATTCCATTTGTTTCATACTCTAGATATTTGTCCTCCCCCGGTATGGATATTCCCGCTACATTATCTGCAGGTTATTTTCCTATATTCTGAAAGTTGTAAAATTTTACATCCGCATGAAGTTGCGCTTTACACCGTCGTTTTATGAATTCTTAGCAATAAAGAATTTTTGTACTTTTGTTTACTTTCGTTTTGTACTGTTCACAATGGTTTTGTTCCAACTGACACCATTGAGGACAGCGATCAGCAATCAGCCTCCGTCGTTTCTTTACCTGTTTGTTAACATCGGTTCCGTTGAACCTTTGAGCCCCTATTTTTGCTAAGGGGCAAAAATATTTAACCGTTGTTTTGTTATTTATTACTTCTTCAGCCTCTATGATCAATGCATCTGTTTTACTTCCTGAGTTCCAATATATTGTTTTGTCCAAATTTAAAGGTTAGTTCCAAAAATCATAGCTCAAGAATCACAGTGGAGCTTATCTCTCCTCAGGGATCAAATGACAATCAGGAATAGAAGACCAAAATAATGGTCAGAAAACCAGAAAACGGTAAAGAGAGACAGCGTGAGAGAGTGTGTGTGTGTGTGTGTGTGTGTGTGTGTGTGTTTGAGAGAGAGAGAGAGAGAGAGAGAGAGAGAGAGAGAGAGAGAGAGAGAGAGAGAGAGAGAGAGAGAGAGAGAGATGAATATGTCAGAAACGTAACTCTTATAAAACAATAGTGTTACAACTTAAACAATTAAAATAAATATTCAATTATTACATTGTGTGAAATTTAACTTTCATATCATATTTTTCACACTGTGCTAAATTAAAAATACAAAATGGATATTATGTGAGTAGATATATGTAAGCTTGTGATCTGCTTCATAAAATTATTTTAATTTCATGGTTCATCACAAACAAAACCTGAGTTTTCCTTAAGTAAATGTAAATATTGCAAACTCACAATGCTCGAACTTACAAACTGATTAGGGTGTGCAGGATAGAATAATTATCTATAAGCAACGCCAATGAAATGAAAAAAACCTTTCTTGAAATCGACAGAGAGCCAGTATATTCCACTGTATGTAAACTGATACAAGTGCTTATTTGGGCTACCTCCCACTTTGGGACTGCAGTATTTTAACCGATTGTAATATTTGTTTGTAATATTTTAATACAGTATATTAGCTCTTTTCCTCTTTTATACATGAGAAATTATAGTTCAGAAGCACCCTGTTACAATTTAAATTGTTTGTTTAAATTTATGCAAATTTAAAGTAATATAGCTATGCTATATTTTCCTTGTGGCATTCTTTTTCGCAAGAATCGGTATCATTAGGTTGTGTAGTGCATTCCTGAGTTCCCTTCGTTTATGGGTGACAAACCCATACCAGTAAACCTCAATTGTTTTCCGTTAAGTTGTAAATATTCAATTTAGGACGCCCAGTAGTTTTGATTTCGTGCAATGTAACATACAACACAGGGAATTCTCTTATTGCACGAGGGTAATTTATTAGTGGACGCACCAGGCATCGGGAAGGGACGAGATTTAAAAGACGCCGTACCTACCCTGTGATTAAAAAACAATTCCTTACTCTGGGGTACAGGAAAGTCTTCAACAGCGAATTTGGCAGAGAAAATGAGTTCAATTCTGTAGATCCTGAGTATGGGAATTAAAACCCCATCTGAAGGGTTTAAAATCTCAGCAGACTTTGTCGCTCAAGTTTAGTTGTCCAAACCGTCCTCACGCAGGGAACCAGAAAGACAAACCTGTGGGAATTATTACAGATTATTGTTTAAAAATTATAACTTTACAAAATACATTACATTTGGGCATATTTGACTGTAGATTTCGTTTTTTAATTCTCCGCTAAATACGCAAATCACTCGAAACGTAAAGTCACCTTGACAGGATCTCTCAAGTCGTCAGTAAATCTTTGAAAGTGGACACTAACTGAATAGTAAATTGTCGTTTGTAGATTAGTTAACAGGTTTTATTACGTTGTCAGACCATCGCAAGGAGCAGTTCGGTTGAGCAAATAGTCTGATATCGAGATTGCAACATTTTACTACTGGGCCAAAATGTCAAGGGCGTAATGAACTTCCTTTGAGTACCGCATTCATCAGCATGGAAATTCTTTCATAACGTGTTCCTCGTGTGGAGAGACGAACGCGACCTTCGTGGCGTGTGTAGACGAGTTACATTTATTTGCCCCGTTACGTAACGCACGAATCGACGCCCACTTATCTTAACGAGTTCTGCTACGTTTCCCACGTTTTGTATTATAAATATACACGGAATTACATAACTCATCGGAAACATGCAAATAAAATCAGCCATAGCGATGTATCCGATTTGAGTGTGTGTGGGCACTTCGCGTATCACATTGGTACAAGGGTTAGTTAGCACGAATTTATTATTGTTAAAAAAAAACATGATTCTCTGAAACATAGCAGTGGTAACTACTTTTCAGAACAACAATTAAAAAAAAATCAGTTAACATTATACGCGAGAACAGTCGCCGTAAAATTCTTACATCTTACGTCTGTCAACAGTCACAGTAAACACTGCAGTACAGCAGGGTGATATGCGGTAGTCGACACACAGCTGATTGTCAAGAGGTTCCTTTATTTATATTCTTCATAGAAAATGGATTGATTTTTTATTTAATATTTTTTTTTTTTAAATTACATACCATCTGTGAGCGTGCTGAAAAATATCTAACTAAACATTTTCTTCAATATTTGTTGACATTCATTTCAATTTGAGGATTCAATTTCGTCAATATTTTGTCCTTCATAAAAACGTTAAGCGTAAATTAAAGCATTTCCAGCAAAATGATTTTCTGTTGCTGTCATAAAACTACAGACTACTGTTTATGTGGTCGTTAGGCCTACAAAGTTGTTTGCATTGCTGCATGTTCCTTTCATTTAACTTTTAATAACCAACACCCATCACATAGTTATAGGCATTTCATAAAATAGTTACCTGTTACGTCAGAAATGAGCAATTGTAACGTATTGCCGCGTTACAAATCCAGGGAACCCATCTTAACTGACCTCTGCCAATTACATGGGCTGCCTACCTTGTAACGAACTGTATTAAAATCAAATCAATTGAACAAATTACTCACTATCAGTGTAAGGAAACAAGGGAAGGTATTTTACTGATTTATGCACTCATTTTCATGTGTAACAAGACGACTTCTCTTTATTTAACTACAGTTACTGACAGATCCCATGACATCATTATTTAAACTAAAATATTTAAATGCTTTTTATAAAACTATGGGATCAAATTGATTATATATTCTTATACCTCGGATCCGAGTTTACTTTCTGTATATTTATAGTAAAGACTTCTAATTATTTTCAGTTCATTTTAGAAGCTTGCAAGACTTCTTTAACCATTTGAAGAATGGTACTATTACTTGGAACGATAATAAGTTACATTAACATTTAAAGCGTTACAACGTATGATAATTGAATTTTTACAGTAAACTCTTAGATTTTCTCATTATAATGTTTACATAAAATTAATCGTCTTTGAAAAGTCTCTTTTAGAAGTGAGTAGTGTAACAAATATGATTAACTCTCGATAGCAAGGCTATCGAGTCACCTTTACAATTGAACGTAGAAACCTCGTCCTGGGGTGTCCGTCTTGGGAATCCTTGTAGTCGGCGTCATCATCTGGGTCGTGTCTTCGGCAAGAATAGGTCGGATGTTCACAGAGGAGATTGAAGCTTCTTTGGTGTAAGTATATGTAGATTCTCGGATGTCCTAAGCAACGTCTTAAGCATGGTAAACGTGTCTTTATGAAGTTTCTGCAGATCACATCTTCAGGACTGATGTTGTAAATGGAGTTACTTCTTGAAGGGAGTCGTCATCTTGCTTACCACTAGTTCTGTTTTTGTGTTACATTTTCTATCTTCTTCTTACCACATATTTATGTTATTGATACATGACACACGCTTTCCACTTTTAGCAGTGGTAGTTAATATACTACATTTAAATAAAACAAACAAATTAAAAACATTTTGGTAGAGCTTTCGCTCGTACGTCTGTACTGTGTGAAGGCAACATAGCGAGAGTCTTTCTGCTCGCTTCAACTGGTACTTAACAAAGGAGAGGGGCAACTACTCCGCGACAATATAGTCCCTATTTTTATTTAAGTTAACATTCTTATTACCAAAAACTATACCTTAATTATACATATATAATTTAAGTGAGTTATTTTAACGACTATTTGTGTCTTCAGATTTCTAATTATAAACATTATGATTTTTATCTCTTCCTAAATTACAGACGACTCGGTAAACACGTCGAGTCCGGAATTAACAGGTCACCGCATGATGACAAGCAAAGGGTTAATTATGATAATAATAACTTTTTTACAATTCGCCCTTTTTATTAGTGTTTCTTTGGATCCCTTAATTACTTCTCATTCTCATACTGAGTAAATACAGGGGTTTTAGGTATTATAGTGAGATTTAAAATTACTTACTCGCTCGCAAACTTAATTTTTTTTATTTACGATTACAGTTAGAATTTAAATCGTCACACAATGAGCAGGCTGTTGTGCTTGTTAATGCCTAACAATAGGAGGAACTTTACCCAGTGGGAAATGAGATTAATTTAAGTCATTCGTACAACAAGAGCGTGATTCTTGGCCTAACCTGAAAAACTTCGTTTAGATGAAAAGGAATGTGGATCGTGATCAGGTAAATTCGTGCACGGACTGAAAGCAGAAGATCTCGAACTATGTTCGAAAAGGAAAAGCGAATGAGAATCGGATGGACGGCAAACGTATCGACGGCGCTGACGTCGGATGATATATTAATGTTGTGACGGCAGATGTGTTATCGAAAGCGCTTCATTAGCCTATATGCAAGAATCACCATTGAGAAACCTGTGCAAATTAAATGTAAATGAATTATGCCACATGTGTATGTGTATGCGGGTACACAATTGACTTCATAGAATTAGACATTTCTGCCAGTGTATGGTTAAAAGTGCGGGTCTCCGCTTAGACAAATATTCATAGGAAATAAAAAATATTAATGGAGAATAGAAGAGAGAATTCCTTAAAGAGAGTACACGTCCTACTTAAATATGGGTCACCAGTATGGACACAAACATTGGCCACTAGAGGAGAAATAGAGAGAAATTCTGAATAACATGCGTATAAAGGTATTGATAAGAATAACCAGTGCATATAGGATGGCCTCAGCAAACGCTCAAAAGCTCTGCAACTTATTACAGGTATAATATATTGGGTTAATTTCAGGTGAGAGAATGAGGTTACATTTCAGAGTAGATGAGAGAAGCATGGCAACGAGGAAAGAAGGAAGAGAGACGTCGACGAGAAAATGACGGGAAGAGTCCGATAAATAAGAGAATGTGTCGTAACGGACGAAACATCTAATACCAAATATTGAAAAATGGACAGTGTCCCAACATAGAAATCTTAATTATTATTGATCCAAATAATGAGAGGGCACGGCTCATTCAGTGATTATACAAGACGAATAAAAAAAAAAACAGACAGCATCTGCTTGTATTGTGGACAAACTGATACAGCAGTACACACTTTGTTTGAGTGTACGAGATTGTCAATACAGAACAGAAATGTAACTGGAAAAGGCACCATCTTGAACACAGAGAATCTAGTACGTATGATATTCGTGGAAAAGAATACATGAAGAATCGTCCACACTAGTGTAAGGAATATAATGAAAAAAATTATGAAGAGAGATTATATAAAGAAACGATGAGGTAAGAAATGTAAAACTGGAGCACATAAAAGTGGACACCCTAACACCAGACGATATGCCTATAATATGCGACACCTGAATGTTAGGTGTAGAAGAAGGGGGTTTTAGCCGGCATCTATGGTCGGCCAAGTGGTCGATGTCCAAGATAGGTTTCACCCTACCAAAAAAAGTCTCATTGAGTAAATAGTTCAAGAAAGAGTGTGTGTATGTGTGTGTGTGAGAAAGAGAGAATATTCATTCAGTGTTGTAAAATATATCAATGTGTATATACATAGAACAACAATATGCTAATTTTTTACCCGACTGAAGAGAGCGGAAAGTCATTCAGCAAGAGAAACAGTACCGACTTACAAGCAGGAACGTCTAGTTACGTCTCCCACAAATCTTTAAAACCATCTGACGTTGTATGAACATTTAGTTTATGCTGGTCACGGACGAAGAAAGAAGAGAAGATTTCAAATTGCGACCGGTGATACGATCTAAACGTGAGCTTGTCAGTTGCAACGGCACGCCTGTCAAGCTGGGGCCCGTCGTGGATTTCAGTTGATTAATGAACAAATCTATTACTAGAAACAAAATTATCAATAACTAACTATTACATAATGACAGTAGTAACAATAAATTAAACACTTTTAAATTTCTCTTTTTTACGTAATACAAAGTTGACAATAGGGGCAGAGCAATGCCCGTATTGTGGTATCAGACGCAACAGCTGTCTAGTTTAGGATGCGTAATTCCGCCTCATTAAAGCATTGAATTTTTACGTCTGTCAAATGTTTCGGAAGAATCAGTTGTCATTAAACACATTTGTAGTCGTAGTTTTTATTTATATTATATCTGCAAACCTGGACCGTTACGAAGGAAAGTATAGACAAAATACCGAATACTCAAACGAGCAATTGAATGACCACGCTACATGTTCCGTGATTGAAAAGTAATAATTAAGTCAGATCGAAAAAAAGAAGAACTGATCTTAGAGTACGTATAACACTTAAGTGGAGAATTCTAAACCAACTCATGAGGCAAACAGATAACCCTTTGGAACGCTAAGATAAAACTATGGCTTGGGAAAAGATGCGTAAACGACGTAATATAAAAGGTCAGTTTATCGTCAGGAAGGTCGGAGATAATAGTCTACCGCGAAACAGCCTAGAGGAGGCTTATACTCACAGACAAGATGAAGGAGGCTGAGAAAATAAGAAGAAGAAGTAAACTATATTATTTACAAGCTATATTTTAATATCACACATCGTATACCTACATTATATGTTACCATAATAAGGTGATCATTGTTGTCGGCTTCACGGATTAAGCCATTCCCAAAGCCACTCCCCTTCTTCGGTTTACCTCCTAGGTCTGCGAACGCATCTACTGCACTTAGATTTTGTATTGGAAGGCCAGTTTATGTAAGAGTTAGTCAGCCTGCCGTTCTGTTTTTATGACAGAACCGCTCCTGTCGGTATTCTATGATTATATCTTTTACACTGAAGTTCTTCAGTTAATTTCTGCTATCAGCATTACGGATATGGCCTTGTCGCGAACACTCTTTCGTTGTTCATTTCTGTCGACCACGTTTGGCATTTGTCTTGTTTCGTAAGAACCCAAGTTTCATGTACAAATAGCGTTGACGATTCGGCCATTGTTTTTTAAAATTTGAGCCGAATCTTTTTCCGGTATTGGTTCTTTATCCTTTTTGTACCACGCAATCTTGTCAATGTTAATGAATTATTGTCCATATCTATGTCATGCCTGTACGTGACCTCGCAACCAACATACTTGAACGCACTTGTTCGGTCTAGTGTTTCAGTTCTTAAACAGATTTTGTCTTCTACTGTCACACTGGGTACGAAAGAAACTGATTTTACTTTAGACGCAGATGTCTCACAGATCTGTTCTTTCATGTTACTGAGAAGGTAAAGGCCTCTCAAGAGATGGTTTTCAGAGGAAGCAAGAACTAACTGATCTTGGACCTACTTGTACTGACTGTGGTTTACAATCTGTTTACAATCAGTAACACCAATGTCGGTTAGGCCTACTGGTTATTAACAACAACCAGTAAGTGTTAGGACTTGATGATCTAATTAATAAATCCCATCGCTGTAACTCAAAACTCACAAGCTACGTTCTTTGAAAACTACGAGGGACATCCAGAAAGTAAGGTCCGATTTTAATATTGCCGTGGTATCGATGCCGCCACGCTGTTGCGCATGCGCGGCCAATTTGTTGATTCGTTGGCAAGCCAACAACTCCATTTATAAACAACTATGCTCTGAGTAAGCTTCGTTGAACGTGTTTATAATGTCGAAGAAATTCGAGACTCCCGCCGCTTGTGAACATAAGTATGTGATTCCGTTCTTGAATGCGAAAGGCATTAAAACAATTTAAATTAACCGTCAGATACCACGTACCTTAAGAAATTCGTCAATGGTAAATGAAGAATTTCTGTGTTGAAACCACGAAACATGTGCGAATTTAACTTGTTATGTGGAACCAAACAATGTACTTAAATTCTCACCGCCTGGAAACGATAACATGATTAACAATGCTTAAATTCGACTACTACGTGTCTGTAAAAAACATTTATAATTATACAATATGTCTGTAAAAAACTATATAACATAAAGAAACAAGGAAGTCTAATGTAATAAATCATATAAAGCAGCAAGAGCAGGTAAGTTAAGATAAAACAGGTAACAGCAAAAGACATGATCATATAGTTTGTTATTTGATGATCCGTATCAGCGTTGTGAAAGAAAGAAGAGAGAGGTGCATACCAATATAGAAGGCAGATTCAAAGGTGTCATTGGGGGAAACGAAAACTATTGAATACAAATAATGTTCTATCATTTGGAGATCCTTTGAAAAAAGGCAACGGAGAGAAAGAATAAGGAGAAGAAACGAAGAAGGAAGACGCGAACTAAAGGGGAAAACAATTTCAGGAGAAAGCGAACATATTTGATTTTAGAAAATACGTTTTTTACAAAGCATTTGCTTCAGTTTGGACCATAAATTGCACAAATAAATGCGCGGCGATTTCATGGCAACTGTTGGAACATGGTTTTGGGAGTCCTGATAGGATGCGGGTACTACCAGGGGAACACTTGGAAAAGTGGAATACGCGGTCATTCAATTTTGGTGGGATCTTCTCTAAAATTTGTTAAAAAAAACAAGTTCAAATAAATAAAGACTAGAAGCAGATTTCTAGCTTGAAAAATTGTTATTTGACATTAAAATCAACCTCAAAGACGTTTGGGAATGTTAGCCTCCATGTCGTTCCCTAGGTCCGTTTATGAGTGTACCAATACATAAACGATTATATCGCAAACTCCAGTTTTGAATAATTGTATACGCACTTCCCCCCTCTCTCCCACTCTCTCTCTCTCTCTCTCTCTCTCTCCCACTCTCTCTCTCTCTCTCTCTCTCTCTCTCTCTCTCTCTCTCTCTCTGCGTGCTTTCGCGCGCACGTTTGTACTGGAAGTGTGGAAATGGATTGCGGTACGGAAGCGGTATGACTAGAGAGATTGCGATAGTACTGTACACAAAACGGCGTAACGTAATTTTTTATCCTGTGAATGAATGCACGAGATACTTCCGTATTCCGTATTGGGTAACAATGTGAGAAACATCTGGTGTATTGTTCGTACGGCGTGCAGAAATCCTAGCAGAGGTTCAGTTACTGTTGTTAACCCAGACGCTCTGACGCTTTACTTAATTCTCAAGTCAAACGCTTGTTATAGGTATCCATTAGTAACGGAACATAGTTGTTACTACAGTAATATCTTTATTTTCTGTCAACAAATTAATAAGTTTAATGTTATTAGAACGTATACAGAGACCTAGCGTGTATACCCGAGAGGCTAAGTCCAAAATTTAAGAGAATAAGAGTTTTCAAAAACCCAGCATGTTATTAATGTAACAAATATCTCGGAACAATACTTCCGATATTTTACATATTCACTAAATTAATATTTCCTTCCATAAGTAAACTCAAATGACTATTATTGTGTACATTTAATGTATTAATGAATTACATTAGGCCTATATCATATTACATTAATGCATGATTCTTTTATCATTAAGTTCGATATATTATCGACTAAAAATTGAACTTGAAAAACAAAATTTTAAATTTGACTGGTACAGTTCTTTTTTGCATTTTACATGACAATCCAAATAATTAATTGTAGCTTACATTTTTAATTAAGACTATGTACTGTATACCAAAATCTGTATGATAGCTGATAAAACAATGTAAATAGAATATATTATGTACGTTCAAATAAACCTGAGAAACAATTAAAGGTCCAAACAAAGGCAAGTAAATTAATAATAGCGATTATTACATTATTCTCTAAAATCCTTTTGGTTGAATTTTAATAATTTTGTTCGTCTAATGCTATAGTTCATTTTTATAAATAATTTCTCACATTATCCGAGATACACGAAGTATTAGAAATAAGGATCGTAACATTTCAATACTAAATAATATAGGCTAAATGGAAAATTTACTTATTCTTAAGTATGATGTCAAGAATATATCAAATGCTTCCAATTTTTATTGTTTGTAGATTGAAGCACTGAAGCTCGCGTATTTTAAAAAAAAAGATAGTTTTATGTTTTGGTTACTCCATAGAAATATTCGTTTGCTCCTATTAATAAATAGATTGTAATACAACTATTGTCCTCTTAAGAACGATAATGTTTCCTTTTAAAAGCAAAAGATGACCTCTTTTCTATAAAAAAAGGTACCCCTTTTTTATACTGGTCTTATGGCTTCGGACTGTACAGAAACAAACACAAATGAGAGGACATCTTTTTTGTTAATTTCTTTTGCTTCATTTCGTTTTTGGGAAGTAGCTTGCTTAAAATCTTAAATTTAAACTTTTAAAATTAACTGCTTGTAGCGCGAGATTTGTTTTATCATCGTCATCGTATATGTTATAAGAAAGTACATTCGTCTAGGTATTAACTTCCCTCCCCAAAAATGGAATTCTGGAATCACTAGGCTGACACATCCTCAAAGAAAACTAATGTTTCCACCATTTACCCTGTTTATTGTTTCAATGATTTCAAAATTACGTCGTGAAGTACGGTTGCCTATATGACTAAGAGTATTTCTACTAAAGAGTCCAGAAAATATTTCCCTTCTGACGCTAACAGACAAAAATTCATTACATCTTTTCATCTTCATCCGGACATTTTCAGTTAACCTGTACCTGTTAAGTGTACTTGTCATGAGCAGTTGTTAATGTGTACTAGCATTACAACGAATCAGACAGAGTACGTGAGAGTACAGATTTCCCAATGGTGATATCATTGTATAGTTTGTCTTCTGGCTAATCAGTAAGCAATACCGTCGACTAGATGAGAAGTCTAAAGAGAATCTTGGCATTTGTAGTTACTTTCACTTTTAGGGATTAACGTTTTGTAACGAAGTTTCGATCCCTTGATCGTAGTGTGTCTTTCGAAACAGTGGACTCCTCCAAAATCTTGTGTTTCCTCCTTGCGTTTAAACTGACGGTCCATTAATGGCCTTTGTTTTTATTCAGATTTAATCATGTGTTCTTCAATTAGTATATGTGGTTTCTATAATAAACCTCTATGCTTCTATACGTCTATGCTTTTCTATTTGTAAACTTCTTTTAGTTGCTTCGACCACCCTCTGCTTCATGAAGTTATTCTGATCTATAACAACTATCTTCCGACAGATGTTTTTTAATTTTTTTAACAGAATTTTTCTCGAAAGGCTTTATATCTTTTCTTTATTTTGGTCTTCTACTTTGGTCTTCATTTTTTACTATTATTTCATTCCTTTTAATCACTTTTACTTACCGTCTCTACGAAGTATTATTGACAGATATTGACGCTTACATATTCTGGTATCAAAAATCATGGACAGATATCATACTAGAAAAAAAATAGGAATGGTCAATTGTTGAAGAACTAATTCAGAATTTTAGCGTCCGATATCAATGTTATGTAACTGTAAAACATAAAAACGATCTCCGAAGGTAATCGGAAATAATAACAATCTTTAGCACTCGACATCAGTTTTTTTAACAGTGCTTAATCAAACGAGATAACAGTAAGTGAGTACACTTATTTATAAACGGAAATCTGTAACTACCAGTGATACCGATCTTATTAACGTAATGAGATCATTCACACTCTCGCTCCAATCTGGCGTCCACACTAGTGGCGCGGCGTGGATACATAACACCTGTTGCCGGTTGTGATAGGCCTAAAACTTAACCTAAAAATTAATTCGAATTTTTTCTTGTATGAAGTGTTCTTTTCAGAGCATTTTCGCTGGAGGAAGAAGAGGGTCCCGGATCAACGGGATCTGACTCTCATTATACTTACACAGAATAAATCAGAACACAAATAATCGAATTATAAAAATAAAGACAAACAGAGAAACACATGACTAAACGAACAAATCACAAATAGGTACGTAGTACCTGCTGCACGTCAGTTCCGAAAACGAACATAGCTGCTAACTGAGCGTTTTGCCGGTTTATACAGCGGCAACACATTGGACGGACGAGTATCCCCCCCCTCCACAGTTTGTACAGTGACAGTCAGTACGAGGTCAATGACCGTACGCAGTAAAACATTGCCGATGTCTTAGCCAACAACACAAGACGGTGCAAGTGCCCAGCAATGTCGATAAGGTGCTTTATCCGACAACTTCAAAGGAAAACAAACAAACTTCTTTCCAGCCGTTGCGATGTTCCAGTGCGCCAAATTTACGTTAACGTTGGTACCATAAGTAAACTGACATAAAGAAGGATTTACTCCAAAAAAGCGTCAATGGTCATTTAAGCGAAGTAACACGAAATTTTCACCCTATCTTAGGAACAAAGATAAAGTTGGATGTGTATAAGATTAGGTATAATGTTAGTTCTAAAACATACATGTGGCAGATAGATGAAACAATTTACTTTCAGAGGAGTATTAGATTTTACATGTAAAATGAATCGTTACATTCAAAATTTGTTGGCACAAACAGTCCAGTACGTTGTGACATACGAATACAGCCTATGAAGAGCATAGGTCTCTGTACTGAGTAAGGAGGCCTACTCAGTATACAGCGAGGAAGATAAATAGGCCTATATGTGAAACCTTTTTTATTGTAGCATCGTGGATATTAACAAATAAAACTTGTAATCTGTTACCAAATGTCAACATAATTTTACCATACAACTCGTTTGAAGCAGACGTCATTTAATTAATTTACTTTCTGCAACTTTAGATTTTATATTTACCATTTACTTTTAGAACTCTCTCTCTCTCTCTCTCTCATACGCACGCACGCACCACACACACACACACACACACACACACACACACACACACACAATATGGTATGCATGTAGTAATATTACAATGTTAAAATGTACTGCATTAAAGTAGTTTGAGTATAAGAAGTATTTTGTCGTTAAATTTATGCCATTATCAGTAGTATACACTTTTATCAGTAGTATACACTTTTATAGTAAAAGAGCTCTTTGTAGCCACAAACAAGTAAGCGAGCAACCAGGCTGAGTCACGTGCCTAGTACGACGATTCGCCCGCTTACTCTACGTAGTCATTTCCAAAGGCTTAGTCGACGTGGGTCTGAACAAAGCACTTTGAATGTATGATCCTGCCCAGAGATCAGCCCGGAACCTCTAGATTAGGAACCAAGTGCCTTTGATCTACTACGTCTCGTCATAACCACATGTTATCTTTAGTAACAATGACTACTTTAAAAATAATCGTAATAATTTGAAAATTAAACTTAATTTGGAAAAGAAATAGAAAACTGTGAATTAGCTTATTTATATTGTGCAAGTCTATGGAAATAAAATGCCAGCGTTAATAAAGATTGAAGATAATTGTCTGAAGATGTTTATAGTGTTGTAATGGAAACGTTTGGATGGAACAAGATGGTAGTCAAAAAACGATAATGGCTTATATGTCGCCCTGTTCAATAAATTTTATAAATTGGCAATTATAAGCAGAAATCGTATTTTTGCATTCGTGTGTATAATTGTTGTGCACGAAGAGATAATTGATACCATAAAGAATAACAAATTAAAAAAATTAGTTCTAGTCGTACGAAGAAATTCAATTGTTTTAATAATAAAGTACATTGGTAATGACTGCATTTTATTTGTTTATGTAGATAGTAACCATACTTGAAAACATAAAATGTGCGCAGACCGAAAAAGATTTTTGAAGGAAATATGATTAAATGGAAATGTTCTAAGCAGATAAAATGGCAGAGCCTAGCGGGTATACGTTGAGAACAACTGGGTACGATAAATTAAAAGACCGATTGAAGTAATACTACCACCAGAGCAACACTAATTTTGTGGACTAACTACGCGTCGTCATCGTTAAACACGGTGTTCATTTTAAGCGTATATTATTTATCTAAATGCAGCAAATATTTACTTTTATTAAGTGTTCTTCTTGCAACTTTATTTGTCTTATTATTTATCGACTTTATTCATTTGTCTTGAGACTAGACACAATGAATAGATTATCTCTTTTTACAGCCGTAATAATTTTTCACAGGACCGATGCGACTAAATATTCTTCAGATATTAACTGCACAAGGCTAGAGTGACACTCGTTGGTGTATCGCTTAGCGGTTGGCTGATTATTTTTGGCGCACAGGGAACTGAAGCTAACCCCTCCGTTTAGTGATCTGACCCCTTACACATGCTTCCACATTAAGTGATGACTAACAAGTGAAATACATAGATACAATGAATGGTAGGTACTTTTTGCTTTTCGGTGTGAAGTACAATAAAGATTAACTCTCATAGTGGCGGAATACGGCACACAGAAGTCACGAAGAACAGGCATATTGCACAGCTAACTTGTCAGCGTATTTAAAGAGACCGAATTGAATGGTTTGTTTTGATGCTTTCATTTCGCGTAGGTGCTGCAAGGGGTAGCCTTCATGTTTTGCTTAGTTCAAGGCTTACAAGAAGGAAGTAGGCGGACAGAACCGAGCTTATTTGGTCACCTTTTCCTGAAGATGTACTCGATTTCGTGATAGGGCAGCTTGTAAATCTTTTCCTCTGTAAATGTCAGCGGCTGGAAAGTGAGTACTTTACTGTACGGATTACATCAGCAACGGAGACTCCCACATCTCTCGCTTTCTCCTCACCGCTCAAATAAAATGTATTTCACTTTTATACAGTTCAGATTGTAGTGTGGAAACGAAAGCGTCGTTAGTATTTCACGCAACGTGTACCGTACCGCACGTTCACAATTACTGCGACCTTCACATTGCACTTTACAGTAGCCACAGACCGCCGCCGATTGCTAAGTGTGATGTATTGGCCGCCATTTACGGCGTACTGAGATGAAAAATCGCTTCGCATTACAAACGATTAACAGTTCGTTGCTTTCGTATTTCGTAAACTTATTAATCGACTTATTTATTCGGCCCGTATTGTTCAGTATAATTGCACGACCACAGCACTTGAGAAACCACAGTTGTTTTCTCTTCCTTTCTCATGTCAGCCGTCATTCCATTCGTCTACTCTTTTAATAATTTATCAAGTTATATAATATTATATTTTATTCTGAGCTTACATTTCTTTATCAGTTTCTATTCGCGTCTTTTGTTGGTGGATAAAAACCAAAACACAAATGATTACAAGAATTAAATTGTCTGACAATAGATTTTAGGTAATTTACCCTTGCTAATGTCAATTATTTAAGAAAAAAAAAACAGCCAATAAGGGTTATATTCAGATATCATTAAAACCTACTTTTTCTTCTTATTCTATCCATCATTAGGTACGTTTGTCTCTTCCGGCTCTATAATCTTAATTTTGTTAAACTAATGTATAAATTAATCTTATTTTTTATTTTAATTACTTTAATGATTGTTTTAATTGAAAATATTTATTTTAATTACATACTTTAACAAAGCAATGGTACTAAAAGTAAATGCCACGACTCATTAATGGCACTAAAAGTAATTAACCCAACTACTCACTTAAATCACTTATTATATCTGAACAGATGAAACTGATAATGTGAAGTTCAAATGATTTATTTTCGAACTTGCCTTAAAATTTTCCCCCAAACGTAATCTTACCCATGGACTATTTCATAAACCAAATATTGTAATCGGATTTACGAACAGACATAAACCTACGTGTAGGCTCACCTTGACCTTGCAAAATTTGGAGATTCAATCCGACTTAAAATTTTCTCTTTCACTATTAGTAGAATTGTAGAATCGTATTTTGGTGCCATATTCGGAATATGTGTAGGCCGTTTGATGGATATGCCATCATATGGAGTCATAGATTATGCATGTTCATTGCTATATTGAGAGGAAATATAATCTTATATTATGGAAGCTACAATTTAAGATCCTAAAGCCTTAGTATCAATAAACAAGAATATTCTGTTTTGTTGGTTTACTATCGAGTGGCAGCGACCAAGTTAATCCAGAGACCCTGAGGGGGAAGTCTATTCGGTGATGTCTAAGTACTACGTACATATAGTGTCACGGGCTTCTCACTTTGAAGTAGTTACTTTACTTTGGTTAGATGTAATTGATAGAGAAACTACTCTTAGTTAACGCCTATCGGACTATAAGCACTGGTGCACTGAGCTTTCGTTGAAGTTTGAATCGCATTCACATTACTGTGACAGATCATCACTGCCAACACAGAAGAAAAACTACAACAAACGCATCAAAAAAGTATTAACAAAAATAAAATAATCAATGATAATCGTTGTTTCGAAATCAAGAAAAATAAAGTATCTGTGACGGCCTCCTTAAAACGTCAAAAAAATGCACTCCGAATCTGTGTGTTAGAACTGTAGCTGATATTATCATAAAAGTGACGATGATGATGCTCTTGCGACGGAGGTGACGTTCTACTGCTGACCCCGAAAACCAATTAGTCATGATGGCGGCAACTACTCTGTTGTGTATAAACTACATATACAGTAGCCTACTCTCTTGTGTCTGTCGTAGTTACAGGTACGTACGTACAACTTGGAGGAAACTTCTGAATACTTTAAAATGGTTTCCTCTCAATATGTTATTAATAGTCGATACGTCGATTATTATACGCTGTTTATTGCTCTTGGTTGAAGATTATCTAAAACCTGATTCTCAACGCGTACTGAGGCGTGATCTCGAGATGAGCTAAAAACTGATTCAAAACAATAGGGATCATCTGAATATTTTATTTTCTTTAATGAAATGATACATAATTATTATTTACAAAACGTCTCGATAGTGTATTTAACATAAACGTGTGATCACTGAATGAATAAAAAGGAAAACAGAGACTATAGCAAATACGTAATGGCAACTCGTAGTCAGCGTTATAGCCGGTCTCTCACGAACACTTTCCATCGCCATTCATCACCTAACTCAAAAAAAACGTAACCAGTATAATTTGTTTGACCTTTGTACTGTGATATTAAAAAAGTTTAATTTATTTAAACGTTTAAAATATCTAGTTTTTTATTACCAACATTAATAATATATATTAGTCCGGGATCTTTTTTTAAGCACCTTCCAATCGTACATTAAAATTAAATCGTCATATAGAAAATAATATTTTCCTAAGATAGTATGAGTTCTAATAGAGATATTCGCGACAAGAAAAAAACACATAGGCCTAACAGACTTTTTGAAGCTATTATAAATAGCTACAGTAGATCTATATCTAGCTTCTTGTAAACCTGTATATAGGTCTCCGGCAACCACGGAACTGCGCAGATGACGAACATATCCGCCACTCGCGATTGCAAGGCCTATAATGCTTTGAGCTTCACCTAGGAATGCTCCTGCCTCGGCGACTGGGGTTGAGTAATCACTTACGGATAATCACTGTGCGGCCTTTTACCACCGCGGAACCTATTAAGACCCATATAAAATTCCATTAAGCTTAATAATTTTGTTTTGTTACCAGTAATGCTGTTTTGTTACCGTTCGGCTTAAAAATTGATACCTTATTATAAAGCAGTTCTTACGTGATACCATAGAACGTTTTACACACTTCGTCCTTTTAAATTACAGCATGACTCCATCTTCTCTGAGCTATTACCAGTTTATAATAAGCAATATTATTTTCCATTTCATACTTTTTATCGATTGCGTTTTTCCATTTCTTGAGGTGTGAATACGTATTCGTATCATAATATTTCATATTATATTTAAACAACGTACCATATGATATCCCATATAACAAATAAAACAAAATTGCCTGAAGATTATGATTGGTTATTTCATGTGCATGAATAAAATTTTCTTTCACTGAGCTCAAGAAGTCGATATTAACAGATAACATAACACTATTAAAAACTTAGCTGTATGAACCATCTAAAAAATAGAATATACGAATACCTTATATTTGCTTACATTTTTTTAATTAAAATTTGTTTCGAAAATTTTTTATTACAAAATTGTATTTTCAATATTGAAAAATATAACTTCAGAAAAAAATTTTATTATGTAAAGGGGGGTAGATTCGGGTATATCCCCTAGATATTATGTAGGGGAGATTCGGGTAAGTTGACGAAGCGTGTAAGATGACGAATCGCTAATTTCTCTTGAACCAGATAGATGCCGGCACTGTGTAGTCAGAGCAGAATTCACAGTTACCTACAGCGCTAGTATCGGACACGTGGCCAGACGCTGACTCGTTATTTACCAGTACAAGGAGGAAATGAAGTTTTAGGTTAGTTGTGTTATAATTTTTTACCTGTTTAAAATAAGGTTTTAAGTTATATAAAAATTAGTGTTTTTGACTTTAATTTGTTTTAGCAATAAGGTCATATACTGAGTTAAAGTATACTTGAACAGTTCCTTGCTGAGTATTTACTTAATTATTTTCTGAGGAATTTTGATGAAAATGGTACAATCGGGTAAGATGACGAATACACGATGCAGAGTTCGTCATCTTACCCGCACACATGTGTAATATTTTCCCCTACAAAATTACATCTGAATTCGAAATATGATTACTTTTTCTTTCTTTCAGAGATGGGAAAAATTTATATAAGAAAAACCAATCGTCAGAATTGGTCCCATGAGGCTGCAAAAGAGGCAATTAGAGAAGTACAAAATGGAATATCCACCAATGCTGCCGCCAAACAGTATGGGATTCCTGAGGCCACGCTACGCCGATATATTAAAAATAACCCATACGTAAGTAGGCTATAATAACTCTACCTGGCTTATAGTTGCAGATCAAGGGGGCTACTAAAGACTAACGAATTCTTTGTTTTACCATTTTGTTTCAGGAACTGCCAAAAAATGCGGGAAGTTTTAAATGTACATTCACAGAAGAGCAAGAACTTAAGCTTAAAGAATATGTGACTGAACTGGATAAAAGAGCGTTCGGAATCACGAGAAAGCAATTTGCTAGAATCGTCTATGACTTTGCTGAGGCTGAGAAAATTTCTCATAGGTTTAACAATGCAAAAAAGGAAGCCGGTAAGGATTTTATTACAGGTTTCATGGAAAAACATCACTTCTCTTGTAGAAAACCTGAGGCCACATCAGTGGCACGACTAATGGCATTTAACAAGACAAATGTGAAAGCATTCTTCCACATATATAAACAAGTAAGAGAAAAATACTGCTTTCAACCTAATCAAATTTATAATGTGGATGAAATCGGTTGTTCCACTGTACCCACTAAGACACCTTCAGTTCTCAGTCCCACAGGTGCGAGAAGAGTCATCAAATTTCTTCAGCTGAGAGAGGAATAAATGTGAGTGTTGCTTGTTGTGTTAGTGCTACTGGCCACTTCATTCCCCCATTTTTTATTTATCCGAGAGTAAGGATGCAGCCAGCGTATCTTGAAGGTGCGCCTCCGGGCTCAGTTGGAGTCGGTCATGAGTCAGGATGGATGAACGCCGAGTCCTTTGTTAAGTGGCTAGAGCACTTCATCACACATGTAAGACCATCAGAGACCAATCCCATTCTTCTTTTGATGGACAACCACTCATCACATATCACTTTAGATGCAGTTAATTTATGCCGAAAAAACCATATCGTAATGCTAGGATTTCCACCTCATACGAGCCATCGTATGCAACCTCTGGATGTTTCTTTTTATGGTCCCCTAAAAACAGCTTACAGCCAAGCATGTTCTGATTTTCTGACTAGTCATCCAGGCCAGACCATAGGGTTGAAAGATATCGCAAAACTGTTTGGGATCGCATTCGCTAGAACTGCAACTTACAATAACGCCATTAAAGGGTTTCAAGCAACTGGAGTTGAGCCATTTAATTCTCAAATCTTTGATGAAAATGATTTTGCACCATCAAAAACGACAGATAATGAGCAGGTAAAGGAGAGTGCAGATGTTGTTAAGAAGAGTGCTACGCCTGCCACATCTACGTCATCTTCCGTGCCTGGGACATCAGCCACCCAAGAATATGAAACAATGCCGGGAACATCAGGGTTACCACCGATGCCTTACGCAGCACCAAAAGAACGGAAGGTTCGGAAAAAATTGCCCTCATATCATATTACGAGTTCTCCGGTTAAAAAAAATCTAGAAGAAAGATTGAAAGAGAAACACTTGAAAGAAGCGAAACAAAAGAAGACACAAAAGGAAACAATTAACACGCATAGGAAGACAATGGCCACCAAAAGACAGATGGTGGCTAAAAAAAATTGACGTTTACGAAACAATTGAGGAAAAGAGCAAAAGAAGATGATGAAACCTCAACTGACACATCCATCATTTTTCAAGAGAGTGACAACAACCTTTCCAACGAGGAGCGGGAGTGTATCATTTGCGGAGAGTTTGGAAAGGAGGAACTGTGGTTCAAGTGCTCCCTCTGTGGGGAATGGGCGCATGCCGAATGCACTGGGTTCGACAAAAAAGAAGCCAAAACCAAACCATACATTTGTGATTACTGTTCAACCTAAATGTGTTCAAGATTGATAAACTGAATAAACAATAATGAACTTTGTAAAATCATTAACAAACTGACAATCATTAATAAATTTAATAATAACAATAGTGATTATATATTATAAAAACAACAATATGAATAATGTATACTAAAAAAATAAACAATCTTTACATTTTATAAACAAAATTAATACTTCATCTTACCCAACCCCAAAAGTCATCTTACCCGCACATGAGGGTAAGATGACTAAAAGTACCAACCTGCAAAAATGTTTTTTTTTCCAGTGGCTATTTGTTTTCAACAAAGTCTAACTAGCCCTTATTTAAGCTTACTAATGGTACATTACATGTAGAAAAAGGCAGAGTTCCAAGTGCAAATTCATGTCGTTTACATAACCTTTTAGCTTAAGTTCGCCATCTTAGCCGACTCACTCTCTTTCACTGAGCTCAAGAAGTCGATATTAACAGATAACATAACACTATTAAAAACTTAGCTGTATGAACCATCTAAAAAATAGAATATACGAATACCTTATATTTGCTTACATTTTTTTAATTAAAATTTGTTTCGAAAATTTTTTATTACAAAATTGTATTTTCAATATTGAAAAATATAACTTCAGAAAAAAATTTTATTATGTAAAGATATGTACATGACGTAAGGACAAAATTCGAGTAAAAAAATTTAAATTAGTCTGAAAAGCCTTTTAAAACCTACTGATTTAGCGTACAATAGACAGCGTTTCGAAATCCTTATTAGGGTAGGCCCTAGAGTGAGCATATCACGTTTAATAATTACTTGAGTTTAATTTTTCTGAAGTTGTTTATATGTTTTGGTCATGTCATGTTTTGGTACAAAACAATATTTTCCCTATTTAATGTTAGTGGTTATTTATAACATTTATCAAAAATGGTTTTCTGTACCTCTAAGCTGCTTATGTTTGACAACGCGTTTTGGTTACTGCACCATTATAAAATCGGTTGAAGAATAACCCGGATATTCTGGGCTGTGCGGTTTCTACAGCACAGACGAATCGCGTGGAAGTCGAGTTCCGAACTGCAGTCTCGTGACCCCATCCAAGTAGGTCGGTAGGCTCAGAGCAGGCCTACAACAGCTTGTTATACCAAATCACTTATGCCGAGTTTGTTTCCATGTATCACCTGTGCGTATACGGTACTTGCCGAGTCTGCTATGAGAGGACGTCTAGGGCTCATACGTTAAATTTATATGCAAGACGTCGCTCGGTGGTGTTGAAGGATCGAACACCGAGTCCGCTTCTCAACAAGCTAGTAGCGAATTGATGGGGGACTTCGGCAACTAACCGAAACACCCTGTCGAAAACGCTTTGTAGTTTATTTTATGCTCAGCGGCAAGATAGACAGGGTCAGCGTTGATGGTGACGAATAGTAAAAACTCGCTAACAGAACTGGAAATATTGACAACATTTGGCTATAAAATCTGACGCCCATTTTGTAACTGGCTGGGAGAGAGCCGACGACCAGGATGGACACCAAGATTCTTGAATTCCGTGGATCAGCGCAAGAATGTCCTGGCTATTCGCAAACCTCGGTTCCTTTTCGATGCTTCGAGAGTAGTACGTTGGTGCTCTTGGTTGCGTTAATAGCCACTCTCCGATGTCAGCACAATCCACGAACGTATCGAACTGGAGCTGAAGCCATATGGTCGCTCTACCTGCGTTACAATCGAAAGTGTAAGCTCCGTATCGTTAGTAGAAACGGCTATCTGACTCTAAGTTCTCTGGGCACATCGTTTACATAGACGGAGAACATAAAACGCAATGGAGAACATTCCTCCTTGAGGAACATGTCGGTACATGTCTCTCGGGAGAGTAGTCGTCTGCTCTCACGTTAAGGGTTTCTCCGTCAGAAAGTTGAACGACAACCCGACAACACTGTCTTTTATAGGTTAGTTCTCCCCACTACTCGCTTACTCTCTATTCCAGTTTCATTTTCCCTCACCAGCGTGTGTGTGCAAAAAAAATACATGTAATAATTTATTTATTTTTACATGGGCAAGCTAGTGAAAATGAGGGGCGACTGTGTATGACAGAGTTACTATAAACGTAACATATGCTTTATGTCTAGAAAAATATTTTTATAATGTATTGTCCATTTTAAAAAAATTTTGGGTACAGAACTTGAGATGAAATATTGAATATTGTTTTTCAAAATGAGATAGTAAGCCTATGTAGAAGGTGTGTTAATAAAGTGGTAAGAAAATATTGAGAAAATTTACGCGTTTCTTGCAGAAATTGATACAGTTAATTAAGGAATTCAATTTAACGACGAGGTCGGAGGTACAGATTTATAAATGCTGCATTTAAGTTAAAGTTAAAGTGTGATGTTTCTGAGACAAATGCTATCATATCCAATAAGTCGCGTCTTTCGATTAGTTATAACACTAAGGAAATATAACCCCTTTTTTTTAGTGAAGTCTGAAGTATGTAACGTGTGAGACAATGCAAAGTATGAAGTATGTAGAGTAAAGGATACAGTGAGGAAGAATAACTATTAGCCACAGACTGAGTTGTAAAGAGATCAAAGGAGGACATAACAGGACATTTTTAGGGCCGATATCCTAAGTGGGCGATGAACTAAGATACAGTCAATATGCGTTAGGAAGCATATGAACAGAACAGCAGTCAGGTTTCATTAAAGTGACCTAACTACCAACTACTAAAATTCATCATGGGAGTACATAGTACGGGCAATGTGCGTGCTACAGCATATATACAAAACAGGCGATTTTTGTGTGCGATGGAAATGGGTACACGGACGTCTCACTAATGCTGGGCACATTACAGAGCTTAATCATTACGTTATAAAACATATCGTTGTGAGAAATACAACAAATGAGATATGTTTATTCTCTCCTAACCCCTGAAGTGCTGTTGCATAACACAGAATTTTCACACATTCTTGTATAAAATAGAACACACACATCGCGTATGAAACTCGCAGAGTCGCAGATATGAGTAAAAGTGCGAGTGTTGTGCGAGACGTGTGTTTACCGCTGTAAGACACAATCATTTATCTTAAAAACGTAAAATTAATTACGCCTGTCAAACCAACGGATGAAAGATTACATTGTATAATAAATTATATTCGTCGCTGAATGTTATCAACAGTTAGTTAATATAAGAAAATAAGATATTATCGGAGAGGTCAGAGAGATTGGCTTGATGTATGAACTTGTCGTATTACCTGTACTTGACCGTGTAACCTAGGCAACAGAACTGTGTAACCATATTTTGTTACAGTCCTGTGTACGCACAACGCACACTGTTTGTGACCCACGGAGTCTCAACTATTAACAACTAACAGCGACTTGTTCGTGGAATTTGCATTACCCGGACACTCATTAGAATAGTACGTAAATCAAATATAGTATATATAAGAAATTCTGGGAAAGCATCTTCTACTGCGGAGAAGACGACCTTTGACGTCACACATAAAAATAATTTCTTCAAACGTCCTTCACTGAACGTCCTTCACTTGAGAGTCGGTCAGATTTGATGTCAAAACATTCGGAGATTTTAACACAATTTTTTAAGAATGTTGTTAGGCGTATTGACGTTTTTGGTAAATCGCTAAGCAGTTCAAACGTTCATCCGCTAATGATAGGTCAGGTCAGATAAAGAATGTTTACTTGGCCTCTTTCGTACAAAAAAATAAAAAACAAGAGAAATTACATTTAGGGAATCGTTTCTACATAAAACGTTTATACTGCTCTCTCTCGCGCACACACACGCGCGCGCATACACATACAAATTACGCGTGTATATATATATATATTATAACGTTGCAGAAATCAGACCCTATAGGGTATCCACAAATGTTAGATAAATGATAAAAAGTAAACTAATTTGATGAATAATGATGAAAAAATATAAAATGGTATTGAGAGAGTAAAAAAGAAAACTTGTTAACAAGAATAATAAATAAGTGAAAAGACTAGGCTGACAAACAAATGACAATGACACAACCCCAGAGATTGGCCAGATAAAGACAATAAAATAAGAAAAGGTAAACTAATGATAAAAAGCACAAATAAGTAAAACAAATTTAGTAACGAGCATTAAATAAAATAATACAAAAGGAAGTACACTAACCATAATAAATAAGTGAAACAATTATTAATAGATAATGTGTGTTGTTAATAGCCTTATTATGATAAGAAAGTAAAACATAAAATGTGAAAGACTAACTATAAATGTGTGTTTAAAATCCAATAAAAACCAAGAGTGAGAGATAGGTAGGAAGTGATAGTTATAAACAGTGAAAGTGTTAGAAATGATAAGAATAAATTAATATAAACAATTCATGATTTAAAAAAAAAGAAATAGACAAAGGTATAAACCAAAACCACAAGCAAAAGGTTGATAGACAACTAATTTCATAATGTTAGATAGTAAGAGACATAAGTTATGAGTGCAATGATAATAAAACATCCTATATTAATAAAATAATCAAAGGGATGATTATCACTATAGAATAGATGGTGTCAAAATACTATTCACCAAAGTTGTTATTTGTTTAATTAAAAAAGTTGTGTTTATAAGAAGGAATATGGCTGGAAAATGAACAGACCATAAACCTATTTTTGTGTTATGTTTTTATAGTAGTATTAAGTGCTAAAAAAGTGTGTAAGAAATAGTAATAGATATAAGTAAGGAGATAAATTTTACAATCATAATATTAATCATCAGAGTAAAGACAGAAAAAAAGAGATTAACAGACAGGAAATGATTTTGTAAAATTATAATAACTTTCATTTATTGTAAAACAGCCCAAAATAATTCAGAAAGTAAATACCGGTAAGTAATAAGTGATAGCAAGCAAAACATATGGAAATTATATAATCTTTAATTTGTGTAAAATAAGAAGTTATAGACAATTACAGCTTAGGCCTATAAAATGCATAACTGTCTAAATTCAAAATAAACAATTTGTAAGCAAGTGGCTGTTGTGGTGGAAAGTTGGGACCGGGTAACTCATTGATTGCAATTAGTTAACAATAATAACATGTCAGAAATAGAATAAACTGATAAAATAAGGAAAATATGTAATAACATAATATTAGATATTTGGCAAACCATTAATACATGACCAAGCCCAGCTTTGTGGGATATCAAAATAATCTTTGAAAGAAAATAGAGACATTTATGTTAATATCTAATGCATTGATAAGAAGATCAAGGAATAAAAGCAATTATAAAATATTTATTCATTTTGAACCAAAACCCAGGATTTATAACAATAGATACAAATGTATTCAACCAATAAGATTGTAGATGGTTGCCATAACAACAAAACATTATTATATTAGAAACCGTTATAAAACAGGAGTCCATTATTAACGATCAAGGGAGAAAGATGCCAAACCATATTCGACTCAATTAATAGTTAAAATAGGAAGAAATACTATCAAATTTAATAAGATATGGATTCAAGAAGTGGAACAAAGACCCATTAAAACACGGAGAGCAAATAAACCAGATTTTAATAATTAAAAATAAATAAAAATTCTAATTAATTGAAAAAGAAGCCATAAGAAGCAGACAAACCAAATGATGGAAAATTAATGAATTTATCAACCCACAAAGGAAGGAACACCTGTGACTCATCACAAGAATCGACAAGGTTTTGTTAAGTATATTTGAATTACCAGAATTTGCGAACTAAATTAATTAACTTTTCTCACAACACAATAACTCTCACTCCGAACTTGGTAACTCAATTTCTTTCAAGGATTGATTGAATATTTATTAAACTTGTATGTAAATATAAATTAACCTATGTACGAAGTATGAAAGATTAGCACACACTTTTTAACACTAAGAAACGAATTGTATTTAAACCTTCACAGTATTTAAGTACCATTGATGTAAGGTGGTGTACTTTAATAACGTCTTGTTTCACTAAATATCACTATAATATTGACGACTCGGAACACAAAGTTTTTATAAGTAAAAACGTAAAGTTTTACCTTACAGCCTAAACCGGCTTTCACCTATAGAAGGCTTCATCAGAGGCTGTCGTTAGTAGCGCTGCTCGTCTTGTTGTTGGCGACGAGAAAGTGTTTCGAAAGATTGAAGCTGTGTGTGTGTGGTGAGATGTGTTCGAATAATGCGTGCGATTTGAATTGTTTCTGTTCGTTTAGGATGTCGTTTTTATTTGTTTTTGTGTGTTTGTATATTTCTAATTGTTCTAGAGTGTCTAGTTTTCGGCCTTTTGTGTGAAACACACAGCTTCAATCTTTCGAAACACTTTCTCGTCGCCAACAACAAGACGAGCAGCGCTACTAACGACAGCCTCTGATGAAGCCTTCTATAGGTGAAAGCCGGTTTAGGCTGTAAGGTAAAACTTTACGTTTTTACTTATAAAAACTTTGTGTTCCGAGTCGTCAATATTATAGTGATATTTAGTTAAGTAACGGACACGTCATGGACAACGAAATCCAAGTCTTGTTTCAATTTTTTGGTAAACAAAAGAACTCGTTGACTGAATGAATAGTATAAAATAAATAATAACGGCAGCCATGCTGGTGTAGTAAAACTGTTCAGCCAACATAGCCAACCATTGAGATATAATTTGTTTATAGCCGGAGCAACATTGTTTTATAATAATATATTTTGTATCTGAATGATCAATAATTAACTATTTTGAGCTCTAATAAACTAGTACTGATTATTAATAACCGTTCTTCATTTTATTTGAATTGTATTATAAGATTTGTGCACTTTAGCGGTGAATAAAATTATTTACCAGATTTGGACGTTGGCAACACGACGAACGACACGCGAGATTCGAATTCCCGCCAGTCTGCGTGGGTAATTCGAATTTGTTATCACCGCACAGAAGACAACCTAGTTTGAACTTTTTAATTGTTTTAATAAAACAATTTGGCGCCTATCGGGAAATAAATACATCGGATAAAGACAGGTAAGGATTACAACTGTGAAGATTTCGGTACTGGTTATTCGTGCGTTCGCGACGGACATCATCATCGTCAGATACGTTATAACTGAAGACGACAATACAGTCAGACTTTGAGAGTACGACAACGTGTGGCATAATATTCATACGGAACGTCGTTCCTTTACAATATATATTATATTCAAATACTTTTTGCTACAGTCTGTTTCTTGATGTGTATATATTTAATATTTATAATCACTTTACCTCAAGATATTTTCTCCTTATTTGGAACATGTTTCGCGTACCATCTTGTACCCATCCTCAGCCTTCCGTATTTTGTGTCTGGTGAAGTACAATAATATCCAACCAACACATATGTACTTCACCAGACACAAAATCCGGAAGGCTGAGGATAAATATTTAAAATATATATATATATATATATATATGCTGTTAATGATTTCGAGGTTCGGTCATTAATCATGAAAACTCAGTTTTGCGACGTTTCGAGATTTATTCTTCTCATAATCATGCCTACAACATTAAAATATAGTCTTACTACAATTATATTATTTGTATTTATAATAATATAATTGTAGTAAGACTATATTTTAATGTTGTAGGCATGATTATGAGAAGAATAAATCTCGAAACGTCGCAAAACTGAGTTTTCATGATTAATGACCGAACCTCGAAATCATTAACAGTATAATAATACGGTCGATAATTAACATTCCTATATATATATATAATTCCTTTGTAAGTAACTCGTTAAGTTTCCTGCAGGTCTCCCATGTAACATCTTCAAATAAATACAGTGGAAGTAGGTTTATTTTCACCTAACGTACGTTTCACAGAAATTATTCTGTACCTTCAGAGGTTTTGTTGAATTGTAATTGAATGTTTCGCATACAATATAGTTAAAGGATAATCGATTTTACTTCGATTCTATTTTGTATTTTTGTAATGTTTATGTAGTCAGCTATTTATTATATATTTAATGTTTTATTATATTATTCTAATAAAAGTATGGATTTAAATAAATTGTTTTGTTTTGTTTTTATTTGAATCTGTTCTTTAATTAGTAGATTATTATTATTGTGTTTATAAACATAAAGATTTTCCAAGATATTCATTTTGTTACCTTTTTGTACGTTTTTAATTAATTTGACATTTTGAATGTCTGGAAATTTATGATTGTTATTTAAACAGTGTGTGGCTAAATTAGATTTGTAAGTATTAGGTTTTAAAAACGCATTGCGATGTTGAATGGCTCTCGGACAGTTTTTTCTTCGTCTGGCCTACGTAGAATTCATTGCAATCAGGACATTCTATTTAGTAAATTCCATTTTTATTATGAATGTTGAATTTAGTTTTAGGTTTTATTTTATTAAAAACAATATTATCTGTGTTATAAGATATTTTTAAGTTTGATTCTTTAAATAGTTTTCTTAGTTTACGAGTTATGTTTCCGTGATAAGTAAAGTTGATATACTGTATTTTATATTGTCATTAGTGGAAGGATTTTTATATGAAGGTTTGTATGGTGTTTGTTTAGTGAGTTTATGTTTTATTTTATTTTCTAATTTATTGATAGTTTTTATTTTGTATCCAGAAGATACTTGAAGATACAGAATAATTTCTGTGAAACGTACGACAGGTGAAAATAAATCTACTTGCAGTGTATTTATTTGAAGACATTATGTATACATACACCTTTTTAAGGTGACTACTTAAAAAGACAACACTTTCGCCGTTTGTATATAACTGTACGCAGATCATATCAGTTCAGTCAGAAAACAATATAGATTAGTTCACGTAATAATAAATAACATATAATCGATTAGCGTGTTTACGACTAGTTCAGTAATCGGCGCGTAAAGTTTCGCACTGTTCTAAACATCAACCATTCTTCATATCACAGGTGACCATTTATAGAGAGTTATTGTCAACAGAGCGCACGGTTCTAACCCTTCATAACCTACGTAGTACAAATTAAATATTCAAAATAAATTCATGGGCAATTTCAAAAGACTATTTCAGCCGCACATAAGATGAGACGTATGATGTTTACAATATGGTTAGAGCAACTTCCTCCTAACTACGCCCACGCGCAGCTGTGCAAGTTTGCGAGCCGACAACTACGTTAAATTTACGGTTAATTTCTGAGCCATTACGTATAAACCTCTAGACTTCTGATTCTGTTTCCATAATTTAATTGGATTGGGCTCTAAAACGAGTAGTTAGAACAGAAATGAACGACTTTAGAAGACTGGTCATCACCTAACGTTCTTGTACATTCAGTATTAACTTTGTTTGTGGCTTCTACACCCTAATTTGATCGCATGTGAATCGCTGTGGTGGATATTTTATTATTTGTAACAGAATCAGAAATACTATTGAGTCGACATAAATGCAGACACACGTGAAGGTGTCATTAACATACTACACAGTCAGTGCACAAACAAACAGTATGTTTTATTCTTCGTATTGTTTAAATTAGCAGCCATCCTTACTATTTCTTTTATGAATTTGCTAACTGCTATAATTTTTTATTGTTCGACTAAGCTTTTCGTCATTACTGACATCTTCAGGTCTTAAACAACCAAGACCTGAAGATGTCAGTAATGACGAAAAGCTTAGTCGAACAATAAAAAATTATAGCAGTTAGCAAATTCATAAAAGAAATAAACAGTATGTTTGTTCTGTTGATCAGCCTTTTGGGAAATGGTAAATATATGTAGACGTTTGTTTTAGTGGTAACATCAGGGAATGTTGACCCTGAGCCCCTTATTCTTTTAACGGGGCAGAATCTTCGTCATCCACCGTCTCAGATGGAGACCTCTGTTTCCACTTATGCTATAACTATTATATTGTTTAATGGTGATAACTGTCTACGCGGCCACAACATAGATATACGCCCTCCTTATGCTGGTTATTTTAAGTGATATCTTTATCCACGAACTCTTTCCCAAACGGCTAACCGGAACTCGACGCTCGAATCCAGTAAATTTCCACCTTATCATTACAACACATTTTATTTAAAGATGCAACACACACACGTCTACAACACTGGATCGTGCTGGTGTAGTACACCTAGAAGTGCAGACAAATCACGTAATATTACGTTTCAAGGTTAACAAGTGCACTACTTTATTAGCTGCTAAACGATAATTGCATTTTTATTTTAAAAAGAAACGTACAGTATAAACAGTGTTCTCATGCTAATCGTAAACACTGTTCATTTAAGTGAAAAGCAAATCTTTAGTGTACTTGAGAACACGATCATGATCGTCATACTTAATTACCTGGCTACTACATAATCATGAACGCATTATTATTTACTCTACTACTAGTAAGCTCCCTGAGATGCAGAACTCGCTTACTATTTCGAAAGAAATGTATTTATTATTAGGAAAATTTCAATATTAGATAATTTTTCAGTTATCAGAAATAGTACGAAAACCCCGCTTACTTTACAACTTTATATAGTAAAATAAGAATTACAAGCAAAATGATCACTGTTGCACACCACTATATAAAAATTATCCCGATAATTTATCCCGATTTAAAATAAGAATTGTAAAGCAGTTAATCATACAATAAAAACTAAAATTTTCTAACCTGTTAGATTATAGTTCAACTAATTAACCGATCTAATTGACCGATTTAACTAATTAAACTTGTTAATTACATCTGTGACCATTATACCTAAATGACAAATAATTTAGTACTAGCTTTTAAGTTTATGAATGTTTCCATAGATAATCTATCTATAGGCCTTTATTACAGAAATACACAACCTGTATTGGTTGATCTTGGCTTATTTTAGGGTTTCTCTTCTATTTATTCTTCCTCGTTGTGGGTTTGGTCATATTCAGTACTGCTTTGTTATTTACTTTTACCTTCCTGGGTTATAGTTTGAAAACCTTTGGTTATGATACTGGTTTTGGATGACTCATCACTAGTAACTCTTTTTACTTGAACTTGTATTTTCTTTATAATAATGATTTCCTTCCACAGTTGCTATGAATTAATCTATTTATATTAAACTTAATGCTTTCTTCCAAATAGATATTGTGAAATCTACTACTTTTCACAATAATTATATATTATGTAAAGTTATTTTGGAAACATAATCTACACACTTTTTGAAAGAAACTGATAATTTGCAAGGAGTGTTGAGAGTTATTGAAGAGTTATTCTGTCAACTCAAATTATTGAATTTGCCAAGTTTGTATTCTGAATAAAATTCTTCATAACTAGATCCCCACACAGACTATTCTGAGTCTTTTGTCCATCAAATGGACAATATTGAGTTCCATTATTGGTCACGGTGCCCTAAAGTTAAATAATTTTCATCGGAAAGTAAACGCTACACTCGTATTTGAATTAAAATTCTCTTTAGTCTGACGCTCGGCAGGATTTTTAAGTTTTTAAAATTTTAATCCTTTTTTGGGCCCTGAGTTCTGGTATTTTGAAAATTCCAAAACTCGATACCACATTTAGTTTTTGTTAAAATTCTCTTTAATTTGATATCCAACATCGATTTTTGCAACTTCATGAAAATTTTGACCCACTTTGCGCCCTAGCGTCCCAAAATTTTTAAATTCTCAAAAATATATTCACATTTTGTTTAAAAAACCATTTAGTTCGGTATCCTTCATTGACTGACTGTTGCGATTTCTTTTTACAGTTTTGACTCTCACAGTTTTTCTTCCCGTCCCCTTATTTTTCGGGGGGCCAATTTAAAAAACAACCCTATTTTTGTAGGGTAAAAGTATAAACACGCATGCCAAGTCTTACAAAATCGATTGATGCGTTCAAAAATTATCGTTAGAAGACAGATAGACAAGCAAATGCCAAATGATAGAGTTAAAATTAAGAATCTCGCTTTACTCGTTCAATTAGGCTAGCCAGGGAGCCTACCGAGACTTTTAGCATGCAAGTAAATTATACTAAGCGCATACTATATATTGTATTACAAACTGTAATACTTACATCGTACTAACAAATATTGCTTATAAACAAACACACTTAATACTTTTATACAGATGTTTCAGAAACAATATATCTGGATAAACAGATCAAATGAATTCTACACTTAAAAAGAATACCTATTACGCAAAAACAAGCAACAGATTACACACTTTGAATAAAGTGCACATACGACCAGCTGTGAATGTAGTGTATTTTTGGTAAAATAATAATAAAAAAATGGAGATATAAATAAATTATTTAAATAATTATATAAATAATGCAATGCTAGGCATTGTACTGAAAATTAGCATTCGTTGTTCAGTGGATTTGTGTTTGTGCTTGAGTAATAATTGTTGTGTTGTTTGTTTCGTTATATTTATTCTTATATCTCGCAAACTCTTTATTCTGTTTTCTTTGATATATCTTTGTTGGCTCATTTATGAGTTTCATTCTCATCATTTTGTTTCATTATATCTTTTCTCATTAAGTTCTCAAGCCTGTTACATGTTTTTGAATTCTGTACTGACTTAAAGTTCTAATAACATTATAGTAGTTGTGTCTACTTTAGATAGAAATCGCTCTGTGATAATTAACAACCTCCTTAAATTATTGAGCAGAAATGTTATTCTACGAAGTCTTAGAAGTTGGTTGAGCTTAACAGCGCTATAACCAACATGACACCTAGAGGAGCACAATTTACACATTGTGTTGAATTACTGAAGTAATTCTAATCTACAAAATGTTGAAGTATTAAGGTAACCTACAAATAAACTTACAAAGTGCAGTCTCTGACGATCCACACATTGATCATCAATTAATTGTTTGGAGTATTAATTAATTTATATTGTATTAATATTTTTTATTATTTTTAAAAATTATACTTAAAGCCTACTTAAGTAACAATAATGAACATGTAATAGAAGAGAAGAAAATATGAAGGTGAATACCTTCCCTAAATAACTACATTGTTTAAATAATAGCTGTAATATTTTTAAAACTAAATTTCACATGAATCATTTAAATTTGACATATTTCGGTCTCAGTCAGTACATATTACTTGAAAACAACATGTAGAAAGTATCTTAAATACGAGTTTTCATTATTTGATAACATAAATATTTTAATTCTCGTTAAATATTAGTTTTTTCTTTCCAACAGAAGTTCAACAAAAGGCTATAAATCATCTTTAAGCCTGCTCTCGTCTGACACATCATGATATGGCAAGTTCTAGTTGTGACGTTGGAACATACGTCCTTATTTTGGAGAATTAAACTACACGGACGTGATATTATACTAAACTACTTTCTTATACTATTATTATATGATTATTGTATGTTTCCATTACCATTAGGATATGACTTGATTTATACGAGTAATATGGTAAGAGTCTTATGAAATTTCTGAATGAGTCACTACGCCAATGTTCAGAAGTTACTGTGTGGTAACCAATTTTATAATTTAAGCAACAATTTAACAATACACGCATTGGTGACTCGTATTAAATTTCTGTGTGTGAATAAATCATTTATCAGCAGTGCCGAAAACTGTGAGGCAAACGTTAATTATAAATTTTATTTTAGGCTCTCGAAGATGTTGACCAGCAGCTTATTTGAGAATTATTTTATTTTCTATATCATTCAGAACCTGGCACTTCAGTTTAAAAATTTGTCACTATATACATTGCTTGTTCTTGTTTTATTCAATATTTTGTCTAAAATTTTGTAATGTCTAAAATTATTATTTTTGCTTGTATTTGCATGTTTATTTTCAAGCGCTTGGTTTGGAAAAACATTAATGTTAATACTGAAAGCTGTTTTCCTATAAAATAACAGAAGTCAATATGATAAGTGTTAATAATGAGCCGTTGAAAAGCACCTATGAAATAGCCTACTGTTAAATAATTCTTGTTTAATATTTCAATTTTAAAAAAATAAAGTTTTAACAGAATTCATCAACTCGACGTACTCGCCCATATCGATCTTCTCTTCTCGCAACCTAAGTTCACCGTACAGTTTCAGTCATTGGGCCGTCTTATCGATCTCACTATATTCTTTCATTCCCATTTTTCGTGCCACTCAATCCAGTTACCTCTTTCTTGGCATCCCATCAACCATTTCATAATCATACAGGCAAGAACTGATCAGAATCAAGGAAGTGACATTTCGTAAGTGCTCTAGCATTGGGTATTTCTACCTGATAAATCTTTTCCATAATCTTTCTTCTCATATATGTATCCTCTTCTGTTATCCTTCATACTGTTAAATATTTAATAATTGTTCATATTATCCCTCTATTAAATCTTCTACAGTTTGTTTCCACCACTGTGACTCTAAAGCCTCTAATCGTGTTCATGTTTCATAGTCATGCAGATCCAACTTCCACACAAAAACGTTATGGCAATTTCGTTGTTTCGGGTCCAATATTTCGTTAGATTAGTAACCTTTTTTTTCATTCAAGATACTTTTGATTGTACCATCTTAAATTTAACATTTTCTGTTTTCTATGTAAGTCTACTGGGACTCTGCTACGCAGGTGTTTGAAAAAAGTTACCTGTTTCATTCAGATTTACACCTCCAACATCCAATATTAATTTTATCTATATCATTTCCATTTATCACTACGTATGTTTCCTTTTCGTTCAACTTCAGATCAAACTCACGAAGACTCCTATCTGTAATAAAGAGATTGCCTAATAGACTACCTCACTTTCAACTAAAAAAGCTACATCACCTGCAAGTTTGAGCGTGGTGATTATTTCATACTGTAGTTTCATTTCTCTGTAATCCACTCCATTGCAGAGATTGCCCCCCCCCCCCGGTCAGTGTATATACTGAATAGTATTCCAACCTGAGCCCACCTGCATCCCAGAGGCGCCCTTTGCTCCACACTTTCCACGATTTGACTTCTACGTACACCATACGTCATCCCTCCATCCATCCCTGAAGTCGTGTGGAATGTCTTTTAAGAACTTTTAGAAGTATATGCCAAATGGCATTGTCAATAACGACTCTACGTCCACGAAAAGTAAGATCGATGTCGTCTTCAGTTCTTTTCTAGTTTTAGCAACCACATGCACTTCACAAAGCCTCTGTTTTTATAAATAAACTGATCTTTTGGAAGATCTGATTTATTACTGACACAGTAATGTACAATAATTTTTATCATAATTTTAATGCATGCGTTAATAATTACTCTTGCAGGTTAAAGGTTACATTTTATTTTGTAACATTACCCTAGGGTGTATTTACGGGGGGGGGGGGCGAACGAAACCCCCAGAGGGTTGACGAATTTTGTTAATCTCTTAATTTTGTTAATCTCTTAAGCTGTTTTATTTTATGTTATTCAGCTCTGTACGCTAATATTGTAGTAGCTCTTTTTTTAAATACACACTCAGGTTATTACCCAGCATTAGGGTATACGTTTTATATATGAAATGTAAGAAAATCAATTCAGTCAATACGTATCTTTTAACGTTTCAATAACGCGTATTTTTATTGTGTTTTTACCGATTACTTTAATGGGACTGACATCACGCGTTTTTCAGCTACTTTAAATTTAGTAAAGTTGATTAGTCTTAATTTGTTTTTTTTTCTTTTGTGAAAAGCCGACCCGACCCCGGACCCCTCCCACAAAGCCAAATTCTAGGTACGCCACTGACTGCTCATTCTAAAACCTCTGGTAATTGTCACTTTTCTTACTTTACCTTGATTAGTATGAGCTGTCTCTGCTGTTTTCATTAAGTTGTGTTCATGATTCTGAAGGAAACTGACGCTCTGAGATCTTCCCATTCTGTAGAGCCTTGTCAACTTCATTCCTTATATCAGGTACCAGAAAGTTTTTTTTTCCTTCTTCCCTGCGTACGAAAGCTTTAGGGTAATATGGATATAATTATGCTCAGAAATGTATTTAGATAATGTTCTGTATCCATGTACTCCTTCCTTCTTCATTACGTTATATCTCATCTTTAGGTCCATCATCCTTCTTATTTTCTTTAATTTCAGATGTCGTTCCTACTAGTTTGTTGTCATTATCAATGTACCTCCTGGGCCAAATTTTTACTATTTATTTTTATTTCTTATTTAGTCAATTCTGTATCTTCATGGTATATTCTGTATTTGTGGTATACCGTAGTACTTCATCTACATCATATTCTTGTAGATTGTTAACAAAAAATAATAATAGATTCATGGCCTTCTTGTTGCTGAAATGATAGAGTCTTCCTCATCATTTATCTTTAATTCTTAATCCACATTCTTTTGGCCTTTTTGTTTTGAACAACTTCCAACACTTGTAATTACCCTTCCCTTACTCCTGATTACCCTTCACGCATAATTAGATTTTCTTTCCATCTACTTTTATCTACATACACTAATGACTTCAGTTTTCAGTCGTATCAATGTCAAGTTAATAACATGACAACATCCGAATTCATACTGAAGGAGAAAAAAGACGTAGGCCTACCGAGTGCGATATAAAAAATTACTAAAGTGGTATAAAGAGTTGATTTCAAGAAATACCAACGTATGCAACTGATTAACAAAAGTTTTGCTAATTACAGTGAAACAAAACTGTTCTCCGACCATATCTGACCTGCCAGTGTATCCGACATAATCACCTGCTCTTCACGTTGTCTTCTTGTCGTCTCTTTTGTTAGTACGATTTCTTCTATATCAATCACACATAGGCTATGATTTTTAAAATTACGTACAAAAATTTAAGACTCGGTTGTTTGTTAATGATACAAATCACATAAATCTGAATCACGATGCTTACACTTAAACGGTCCTCAAGTAGAAAAATGTGAAAACCTATTACAAAACTGGGTGATTATGTAGTTAATTAAAATTGAGAATTCTTGACATTGTTTATTCTACGCAATTTTTAGGATAATGGACAGTATTCCTCGGTTAATTCTACCACTTTTATTTTATTTATTTGTTTTTATTTACTGTCCTCTTGCACGTTTTCCTATAACTCCGTAAATTTAATTAAAACTCCTACGGCTTTCTCTCAAACTATAATTAAGTTAAATGTACATTTTCCAGGTTTTGCTTCTTACATGTAAAAAGGCAAAGGTTTTTTATTTCAGGAAAACAGAATAACATAAACATTCATTTTAAATTGAAATTCTTCACCTAATTCACCAAAGAAATAAGAAAACGTAAAATTGCGTCTATTGTAGCTAAGGAGGAAAGTTTTATTATTCTCTTACTTCAGATAATTTTTTACATCATTTAGTCTAATCGTATATCGTTTTTACTACACTCTATTTTGTACCACCGAAGTGGCTTAGAGAGGCAGGGTAGGCTGCCTGCTTGAACTGTATGACATACAAGATAGCCTGTAGTCAGCACTCTTCAGCCGGGTATATTACCCTAGCTACTCACTGCCATAATATGAGTCGACCTAGGACCTGAAAAATTCGCGTTGACTTAATAGTACCACCCAGGATCAAACCTGTCCCAAACCGACACCTTTTTAGCCCAGTACACACTGGTTTGTCTGTTCTACGTTCTGCAGCACCTTTTAAACTTTTACGACCTAGATATCTCTCTTAGTTCGCCCGTGTCTCAATCATGCTCTGTTGTTTACCTGTGCTTCATTCGGTTATATCGGTTACTTTATCCGCCATTAGTCCGCTACATTTTAATTAACGTTTGTCACGTATTGATTATAATTTTTACACGCCATACCAAATTTTGTGATTCAAACATAGACATTTTATGACATGACAGAAACAAACTGTATGTTTATGCCAAGGAGAAAATGGGGAAGATACTCAAAGAGCGTGTTTTCTAAAGAGTAGAGCAGTCAAGAGAGATGCGAGTAGAATAACCATAGCGAAGAAAACATTTTTAGTAGCAGAATGTATTTAGAACTGAGGAAGAGATTGGTAAAGTGTTTTATACGGAGTGTTTTATTTATGGGCCAGATGCGTGGCGATGACGAGAGGATATGGAAATAGGATTTAGGCTTTGGAATATGGCTTTGGAAGTGGATAAAGTAAGTAATGAACATATCCTGAAGGCAAATGGACTAATAAGAACGGTTTTGAAGTGGAAGAAGAAAAGAAGTTGGAGAGACGAATATTAAAGGTATCGGATGGCATACAATGTGGGGTCCTGTATGAGACGACGAAGGCTCAAGCCTTGGCCAATGGCGAAGAATTTATGACGAATGGGCTTGGTCGAAAATGGAGTAAAAAATTCTAAGGTATGAGTCACCGAGTCGTTGACTTGTGACGAACTAAGAAAATAAATTTAAAGCACAGGAATACATCATTCTCAGCGGAGAAAAGGAAGCTCTACGTACTTCCTTTTACGTAACTTTTAAAAGGTGTAAGCAATTTTGACAAGTCTACACGATCCGCGCCCACTTCAGGAGCACGAGCAAGGAGACAAATGTTTATCCAATCGTGTTTGCCGTGTTCTCGAACAAGAAGATGGAACAGTATGTACGATTGTTGCTTCTTCAGGTCCTTCTTCAGGTTGCTGCGGAATGGTCTCCAGAAAAAGTCAACGTCGATTTCGAAGGAGCGACAATATCTGTGTTTCGGCACGTACTCGTTTTACGAAAATAAGTGGATGTTTATCCTACATAAAGAAATGTCTGTGGAGAAAAGTTCAGGAATGTAGACTTTCAACAGAATATTGGGAGAGCGAGGAAAAGCGTGTACAGATCACAATGTGTGCAGATCTGGGAATCTTAAAACTAGAATACCTTTAGGGATGCCTTGAGCTCGAAACCCTACTAAACTAACCGAGTTCTTAGATTAATTTTTTAAAAGATGGTTAGAAAATGATAAAATCTCAGTTGAAGCTGCTATCAAAGGCGACATCGCATAAAAATTGCTGGTGTAGGACCTTGGAACCACCTGCTTGGGAGACCAAACACTGGAATGAAAGACGTGTTCATGTGTTTAAAGAGGGAAGCTGAAAACACAAACTGTGCCTTCTTCGGAATTGAACTGAATGTTGAGGAGAAAAGAAGAAAAAAATTCACATCAACGTAGACAATCATCTAGAGAGAAGCATGAAAATATGATGAAAATGGAGACGTCCGAGCCAGTTTAAAACCAATCTCTTGCATTCAGAAACTGGTTAGTTCCTGTGCTTCACGAAACTGCCGAGCTATCCTCAGAGATTTTATTTTATCTTCAGTTATGATACAAAAAAATTGAAAAACAAAGAAATATTTAAAAAGAATAAGAAAAACAACAAATACTTGCACACATCTGATTTTGAAACAACAAAATCGTTCTTAAATTGTTTTGTCAGTGCACAACCGGTAAAAATATGATAGGAATCAGCGTATTCTAATTTAAAGCTCCAATACAGTTAACTGGAAACGTATCTTAAACTGAACGTATATTAAAAATGATAGGAATGTTCTTACTCCTTGTGCAGTCGACCCTATTTGTCGCACCCCAAATATTTTAAAGGAAATACTAAATCCCTTTCAGCTATCCATCTACCTCCGACTGACGCGAAATGTCATGAAAAATCCGCTAACACCATTTGTAGTAGACCCCATTTGTCGCGACTATAGAGACGTTGGTACTGTCAGAACCTCCCACACACCAAAAAACCACATGTTAATGATGTTTGTCCCCCACTGTATACATCTGTGACCAACACAAATGGGGACAGGAACCCAGAAGAAAAATTAACTGCAGTAACTGGAGTTATAATCGCCACAGGACTTAGTTTCGAATCTCGTGGAAACGTGTTCAGTCTCGACTACCTCTACTTTTTGAAAATTAGATGTGCTTAGTTCAATAGATAAGGTCAATACCATGCAGGTACCATTGTCTTTTATTATATAAAGGTCTCCACCCACCACTTGACTCCGACAGAGACCTTTTATAATTTAGAGATCACAGTGATACCAACATCCTGTTGCTAGCTGTATGAAAAAAAATGTGAAGTGATTATGCAAACAGCTGACTGCGTCTCCACACAAAGAGAACTGCTACTCCAGATTCTCACGTAGCCGGAACAAGCTGATGGCTAAATCCTTGAAGTGCAAAAACGCGAGTTTGTATGTATAAATACGTAAATACGTATACGTACAATAGCGGGCGGTTATGTGTGTAGTATGTATTTATGTAAAACGGATGAGAGGAAAGGTTAAGACTGCTTCCCATCGACCGATTCTCGTTGGTAACACAAGATTGGGTTGCAGCTGTTCGTGTAGCCTGGTAACAAGCCAAGAGAAAACTGTGATAACTATTGCAGATAAACAATAGGAGAAGAAGAAGAGACGAAGAAAGTGGGTCGAAGAGAAGGATAAGGGAGAGAGTGGGAAGGTCAGCCGACGATACAGCGGAGTCGGCATTCGCGGCAGCATCAGTTGACTGTCTGATCGGCCGACTAGCGTTAGCCATGCGACTGCGCCTGCGCCTTGCACTCCGCACCCGCAACACAATGTGAGTTACACCCTCTCAATATGCATGGAATAAACTATGTTTTGTGTATACCTCAGTTGGTTTTTTTATACGCGGTAAATTTGATAGTAAAAATTTTTGAAAACGCTATAATAATACTCATAATAATAATTTTTGAGTAAAAAAGTACTCATGATAATAATTTTAAAATTACTTACGTTTCGTAAGGGTGAATAAAAAATTAATATCATTTTGCATAATAATAACAATCATTTCTAAATTTTAATTTATAATTATGATAATAACTAACAATAATTAATAATTTCAATAAGAAATAGAAATAAAAAAATAATAGTACTATTTTAATCGATTGATAATGTAAGATCCTATCTGTCGATTGGAATTATAGGTACAATCGTCATATCATTAATTATCACTGTATAATTTCCATCGATTGAAATATTTGCACTCATGGCAACCGAAAAGTTTATGTAACAAAACTATTAAACAATTCGGTGTTTATAATAGTAGGCAACCATGTTTAATAACAAATTATATTTCAGAATTTTAAAAATATCAACTACTCGCTTGAAACTTCTGTATCACGGTAAGGCGGGAAATACGAGTATAAATATTTTGCAGGAATTTACAAAATAATGTAATAGATGAATTCATTCATTTACTTGCAAGCGTTATGAAAATAGTTATATAAATATCAAACTCATTTTAATAGTTCATTACAGCAGACAGCCATTTTAAAGTTAAAAATATCTTAAATGATTTCCGCTACATTAGTATTCAGAGTAATAACCATAATCACAACACACGTGTTCAAACAACACGTGGAAAGCGTACTTGGAAAATGTTAGTCGCTAAAACGAACAGAATAAAACCTTTTGTCAACATATATTATATGACGAGTCTTGCTTTCATGTATGAAGCATTTATTGATATATTTTAAGAAAAATGTGTATTTAAAGTGTGTGTTTTCAAACCCGTATATTCAGTAACAATTTGCATAAATAACTACACTAAAATTCATCGGTCAGTATTGTTTGTAGTTTTTTTTTTTAGAACAAAAGGATTGCGTTTTATTTTTTGCTTTGACAATCTTTCATAAGTCTGTACAATAGCATCCCGTTCCTATTTCACTTAACGCTACGCACTATCGTAAAGTCGTCTTCACACTAACAAGTCTGATAAAATAATACCTTGCAGTCAACAAACATAATAAATAAGACGCAACATATACACATAAAAATATAATAATAAATAAGTTTAAAATTCTTTGCCTGAGATAACACTGTCAAGTTTATGTGACTAACACACACACACACACACACACACACACACACACACACACACATCTTCACACTCCACGGATTAACTACTCCATGCGTGACTTCGCCATGTTTCACGGATTAACGTTTCTATACTTGGAGGCTGTCACTTCTTATCCATTTATTATTTTTCAATTTTAATTAAGGTTAATAATATACTATCTTCCTATTAGTGAAGACGGTAATGATTAACAATGTGACTAACGATAAATCACTTTCTGTTTGTTATTTGCGGGTTTTGAAAACCCCTGGCCTCCATAGGTTGACGTCTAATGTATACGATACGATCGTTTCCTATCAACATTTTCGACTACACTTATGTAAATTTTAGCACTTCATCGTCACACTTCTGAAAATTTAGTTACAATCGTTCAAAGAGTATAGAGGTGCTCTCCAGTGATTTCATCCAACCAATGGATGGAACTGTGAAAAGTAACGGACTTTTGTCCGATTATTTTCGAAACCGTCACATAATTCATCGTCTTTTTTTAGTGCGTTATGACGTAATGAAATTGCTATACGAGTTATGCTGACATCTGAGTTACTCAATAAGCATACAATTTGCATTAATTGGACCCCAAAAATTAGAGACAATATTTCATTTAAAATTTCAACACGTTTCGGCCCAAAACCACTTTGTTTGCAATTAACATTAAAAATAATTATTTAAAAATAATGTTTAAAGTATTAATTTTATTTTTATTTTATGACTAATAAATAATTAATTTAATTAATTAGTCTACATAATCTTTGACTCGTATTCGTCTTTGTAATTCTGCGAAGATGGTGTTAAATAAACTTGGAGTCACAAACGGATAAGAACAAAACCTGAACTTCACATCAATATAAATTTTAGTGCATCATGCTAAGTCGAATTCAAACATTCTTGTATTAAGTCTGCCCGTGAAATATTAACCATCTTACACAAACTATTGCCACTATTTCTACAAGTCAGAAATCTGTCTTGTAGTACGTTCGTCCCCTACGATGAGAGTCCCGTCCTATACGGTGCTTCCTGATGCATTTTGTAATATTATAAAAGGAATATTAACGAACTTTATAACGGGAAAAGATTTATAATAGCAAAAAAATTTTGGAATCTGTTCAGCAATTTCTGAGTTTACTCATGATTAACAATTAAAAAGATATTCGTTACGTGTTAGTATGAATTTCAAACAAAATATTTGCCTATGATGCAGGCGTCACAAGGTGTTACCTCAGTCGCTTAGTTGCCTAACGTTCTGTTGGCTCCGAAGATCAATACAAACGTACAAACGTACTGTTTGCCTAACTTTGTACAAAATCAATAATATTTATAACAAGAGTGGAAAGTAACGGATTAACTACAAATGATTACGATTAATGGATTAACTACAAATTAACTAGCCTATAAAATGATTTTTTTAAACAATATTTTAGTGCCGTGATACATATCAACTGTAGGAAATACAAAAGGTCGAGAATAAAGTATACTCACGCGGTGGAAAGTTTGTTAAGTAAAACGTAAAACAGCAAAGGGATACTCGGAGAGGCAGTATATTATTAGTGATGATTGGCATTTAATATACATATTGTATTGTGGGAAAATCAATACTAGTAGCCTACATATAAATATAACTTTATTACCTATAAACTAAGCCTAGAATGTTTAACTTTCTACAATCACGTTTGAAGTTCATGTTTGGTTATTTCACGCACGAAGTTTCCGAGTATATTTCTATAGGTGGACAAGTTACTAGACATTTATACAAAACACAATTCCTCGAATGATCATGAACACGTAATGGGTTGTTATCGAATCCCGAAACGTCTTTATCTACAATCGTACTGACAGATGAACTGACTGAACAAAAGTTTCAAATATTTCCTCATATTAGAACAAGACTATTACTTCCAATTTTCTTTGCGCCTCAGAGCAATCGGAAACAAAAAAAAACCTATTATTACAAAGTATAAGATTCCGGGCCTCCTCAGTAAGACTATTATTACTATATTACAGTAAGAAATATTACTATATGCCTACTAGTATTACTACTGTTACTCAGTAAAATTTTGATTACTAAGATTTAATCTATACGCTTGTTATTTTGTGCAGATACCCATTTTTGTTGTTGAGATATATTCTATAACGTCTATTTCAGTATGGTTTGAAAGCCACACGTTTGTTGCGTCAATTTGCTACAAACCTACTATGTCCTACCCGTTGAAGCCTTACCTTGCTTCGCCAGTCTATTACCTTACTTTAATTCGCTGGATGTTATTTGTTGTTAGTTTCCCGATTTAAGGCGCCAAATTGTTTTATTTTCCCAAAAACAATTAAAAGGATTCTTCTTATTTAATTCTTCTTTTCTCTTATTTCACTTTAATTCGACTCACCTTGGTCTAGTTGTCAATTCGAACTTTCGTTCCAAAAAATAGGGGTTACCAACTATTTTTGGTAAAAAAATTTCCACCTTGGCTATTTGGATGAATAAATTGTTAGTAATAATAACATAAGTTAAAGATACAATTAATAATAGGCAATACGGTATTGTTCTCTAGTGTTTTTTATTAATTTCGTTTTAAACACAAAATGAAATTTATATAACATATATTTTTGCTCCAACTCTCGTTTTTTATTTGCTCAGCAGTTGGCAACTCTTCACAGTTCAGGGTTGGCTTGTTAACCTGCTATGTTTTACTTTAATTATTTTAAACAGTTGGGTTCTTGTGATTACAGAAACAAATGAACAAGATGCATTTTGAAAGTACAAAACTTCACATAAAACAAACTTCAATATTATACAGTTCTTAATAAATTAATTCTTAGGTTATATTACAAGTGTTGGAGCTAGTTGGTGACTAGGTTATGAGTTCGTTTTAAAAGAAGATTCCAATGTTCAATAATTTGATCACCATAAATTAAAAAGTGAACAAAGATATAAACTGATTGTTCCTAGTTTATTCCTTAAGTGAGTGTTTATATAAAGTTTATTAATGAGTGGAAAACGTGTCACAGTGTAGACTAGTCCTTTTGCGTTTTAGTTGTTAAGTTAATTTATACTCATCACATTCATTTTCATTTGTCTCTCTGAGTTCTTTTTCTTTTATAATTTATTAAGTAGATTTTTTCCTTTGAATTTAACTAATTCTGGTTATTGAATTTCTTTTTGTCATACAATTCTTATTCATCATCTCATTAGTGTTTATTGCAATTTTATTTCTATTTGATTTATTACTTTTAAATTATAATATTGAGCTGCATATAATTTTTGATCTGCTCTTCTCTGAATCTAAGAATGGACTAACGGTTTTTTCTGTTAATGTTTGATTGTCAAGGTAGCCAGCCTCATGCTCTCATTGGTTGAAAATATTGTTTACATTGTTAGATTTTGGTAATAAAATTTTACAAAATTAACAAATATTTTTTAAATTAGCATAATTTTCTTATACTACTTTGAATTCCTAAGATAATAACATTATTGCATTGCATTTCTCTTATAATTTAATTAGAAACCAAACATGACTAGTTTCTGTTCAGTATTTACTGATTTATGATTTTAACAATTTTGTTTTTATATTAATTATTTTATAACTGGTTCTTTTGATATTCATTAGGTGTCCTTAAATTTATATTATCAATTTTAATAGTGTTATTTACATTTTGTTCTTACTTACTATGGCTATTATATTAAATTTTACAAATTACTGTTTTTTCACTCTAGGCTCATTAGGCCTAGATCACCTGACTTTCTTTATACAGTTATTATTACATATTTCATGAGTTTCATGGAACAGAACTATTTTAAACATAACTACAACAAATTAACATGTAACATTTAATGATTCCTAATCATTTTCAAAACATATTACTATTCCTTCTAACACGCTATGCTCATGCTATTTTTTAATACATGCCATACCTTCCTACTCTCATCAACTAGCATTCATTACACATTCTTTTTTACTCTTATATATATATTCCTTTTACCACGAACAGATAACTATAACTATTACTTAACTAATATTTTCTTAATTTAAAACATGACTATTGTAGCATGACAGATTATCCACATTGTTCTAATTTAAAAAATAATCATGTATAAAATAAAAATAAAATGACATCAAGGAAAACTACTATAAAAATTAATCAAGGACCACAGTGAAGTGAAATCATAGTTCCAAGAAATAAAAGAAATTAAAACCATCCATGCAATATATAAGAAATTATAGGAAAATAATGATAGGCCAATGTATAAAGTAATTATACCTAGGTAGTATAGGAGCAGGTCAGGAAATGCCCAGGATAAACAAACCTCTATAACAAAAAGAATAACTATTGGAAAAACAACCACATGTAATAAAATTAGAAACCCTCAAAAAAGATGAAAAAAAAAAGAAAAGTAAAATGCATAAAATAAGAGTAAATGTAAAATATGTGTAAGTAAAAGTTCTAGATATAAATTTAAAAATGTACCAGTGCAATTTAATTTTATAATGAAAAGCAAATCCTGATGATCTCATATAAGTGATACTCTTTATCATACAATACCAAACAAAATGACAAAAAATAATATAAGAGTATGCAATAAATAGTGAAGTGAACAAGGGGAAATCCCTAAACTAAAACCAAAAACAGCAAAAGACTGCTTAAAAATTAATTTTAATGAAATAATTTAAATGAAGAAAAAACATGTGTTTTGTTTGTATTAACAGTTCATTGAACTCAAGGCTCGAATGTTTGAGATTGAGTATAATTTTTTTTTTGTTATAGAATATTTATTATGTTTTAATGATATTAATTAATAATAAACCTTACTGTAATTAAATAAGGGTAATTTAGTTAAGATGTTATAAGAATTGTAGGTCAGAGAGGGTATTAGCAAGCTGGAATAATAATAAACATTGTAAATGAACTAACATAAAATATAGGCCAAATGGTAAATCTCACAAACCTTGTAATTAGTAAATAAGTAAAGGAATTTAATTAAACTGATGAAAATTATATAATGTAAATCAATCACTGTGTTTTATAACTGTAACAATACTTTGTAAAGGTATTGAAGAAATGTATAAAATATTATTAGAAAAAATGCAAGTGTAATAACACTGGAATTTAAGGGGAAAGTCTAAATTAAAGATAATATGTAAATTAGTTAACCAAATCATAAAATTACAAAGAATTAAAGAAAAATAACCATTTTAATTCAATTAGTGATCTTGTTCAATGATAATTAGAACATAATAGAAATTGTAAACCATATAATGACAGGAAGTACAATATTTAAAGCCTACATCCCAAATATACTGTAAATATGACTTTTTAAGTTAGAAAATACTCTAAAGTATATCATGTTTGATATTAAATAACGCAGAATTAACTAAGGAAAGTTATTATGTAATTAGTATTTAATAAAATTAAATAATAGTAAAAATGTAATTAATCATATAATGTAAAAGTCAATTATTTAGGCGGAAATGCCATCTGGTTAAAACGATGTAGATTTAATATTAAATCTGCCAGGACCGATTGTATGGAGAAGAAAGAGAGTTAGTTGATTGTTACACGTTGAGACGTACACTTCAGAACGAGCTCACGCAATTGAATTCATTAAAAAGATAGAAAAAAAAGTATGGATATGAACTAAAACTATAAAAATAAAACGGAAAAGTTGAAAATAAGAGTCGTAAACACTAAGTTCAACTGGAATAAACTAGATTAAACGATTTATGAAGATTGGGAGGCGTAATACCTATATTAGAAAAATAAACGTTAATTCTGAATTTATCGAGACGAAATTTGCCATAGTCAACCTTATGAACTAAATGGAACAAGAACACTTTTGAACACTGATTGCCGTGCCGAATAACTGACCACTAATCCAGAATAACTACACTGTTACGATGAGAAATTAATCACTACTGCTTGGATGAGGAACACCTAGAGAATAAACATTTGTTTGAAGAAATTCTGCAGTGAAGACTCTTTGTACATGTGTAGCAAGACGGCGGCCATTTTGCCAACTAGACTCCAAGCCGGCCAGCTGCGGTGACGTCAGAACAGCATCCTGAGTTTGGTTCGATAAATTTAATTTATTAACATTTTCTATTAAATAATATTTTGTATTTTTAGATAATTAAGAATTTTTTATTGTAAGTGTTATACTTTTCAGCTTTGCCCTTTCTCTGACTATTATAATAACAGCTAAAAGAACCTGCAGTTTAACTTTAATAATTTATATAACCAAACCAATTCGCCCTGAGATATAAGTTTGTGAGCTGTCGATTAGCTAATCGATTCAAAATCGATTAGTCTCTATAACGTTAATAAATACCTTGAATATTATAATTTTGTGTTTCATTTATTGGTAAAAATATAGATAGCAGAGTTTTAGATCATATTTGACACCTGAACTCCAAGAAAAGAAGAAAATAACATCATTAAAGGAGTACACTCAGTGAATAACGGAAGACCGCTAATCGATTATTACATGATATAATCTAGTTAACGCGGAAAAACAATTCTTGTTATTCTAAGGTATTAAATTGATTAAATTAATAATTAAATAATTAATAATTATAGGAATTAAAAATAAATTAATACATAAGAGTTAAATCAATAAATAAATAAAAAATGTTTTTTTCTCAAACAACACTTTTTTTTAATAATTTTTTGTAACCCCGAAAAGGAAACATTTTTATTTCGTTACAAAATTGGCGAGCCCAACAGTGGGGCTGAAGATTAATACTGAGGAGGAAAATTTTGACTTAATTAAATAAATAATCTACATTAATTGTAATAAGGCATTTTAATATCGTTATACTATTAATTCTACTTATTCCACTTGGATAGGCCTATTATGCCTTAGTTTTCCACATTATAAATCCATCACTGTTTTACACAAACATTATTTATTATTTATTTTACACATTGTTACTACTGCTGTAATATCAGTTAGTATAATTTCCTTGATTCGGCTATGCACTTCAATCTTATTACTCACTATTTTTCTTTCTTTTCTTCACCTTGATTTCACCACACAACTCACCTTATCATTAATATTGGGTATTTTTTATATGGAGGATTTATTCACTTCCTATTCTAATAACTATATTATTTAATATTACTCATTTTACATTTATTTATTGGTAATTTTACATCATACTTCTGGCTATAGCTTTGTACTTTCCTTACTACATTTGCTACTTTATTATTGTTTAAAAAGAGGTTGTTATATGGTTATTATGTTTAGTGAAATGACACGTTACATATAATACGTATATATTGTATTAATTCAGTGTCCAGTTGAACATGGCCTATGATTTTTTAGGAGTCAAAGTGTTGTGTTTAAGCTGTATTACGCGATGGCTAATGTTCGTAACATTATACTTTGTAATAACAGGATACTATAGAAATTATTTTTTAGAATCGTATTAAAAGAATATTAACCATAAATAAACAACGCGAGTTTAAGCAATATATAAAAATATTTCAGTTATCCTTGGGAACTCAACTGTGCAAAATTTTTTGTTTTTAATTTACTATTTGGCATGTTTCGGTCTTTTGACATTTAATTTCTGATTTGACGGTTTCCTTCTGTATTTGCGAAAATGTGATACAGTTTAGATTTTAATAAAAGGTAGGTCATGAAACGTTGGTTTTTAAATTTAATTGTGGTTAATGTCCAATTATTAATTTACATATATTTGGCATAAATATATTACATATATTACTGGATATTGCTTACAGACTGCTACTCATTTAGATATTTAGTTTTGTTATCATTGGGAAATGAGAAAAGAAAAGTATTTCGCGTGTACAAACGTAGAACTCATGTTTCCGAATTCACGCACATGAAGGTAAACTATATGAAAAACAAAGGATGGTAAACTATAATTTAACGATAATTTATGTGAGATTAGCTAGTAGACGTGAAGATACATAAGTACATATATACCAACCTAAATTACACTATTTTAACAATGTTTATTTATAGTTGAAGCAATTTTTTCTTTAAATTTTTTGCATAATATTAACGGATACAATAAAAAAAACAAGTAATAAAAGAATTATGGTTTACTTTTAATTTAAATTTCTGTATGACGTTGCATTTAATTAAAATTCATCGGTGTTTGAGTGGATGCCATTCAGACTATACCAGTGACTCCTCGTGTCGATCGAGTACCCTTTCACAGACGTAATAAGCTCTTTCACCAAGTGGCATACTCGTTGAAGCGAACTCACTAAACATTTTATATCGTCGTGATTTCAAATATCATAGAAGTCACAAACTGTTAGTGACGTTATATAACTGAAGTGTAACTTCAATGCTTCATTTCAAAATATTATTGAACTAAATCAGACAAGTTAACTTACTTATTGAAATACAGTTCCTGAATAATTTATTTGAAAACTAAATCGATTAGTTTAACAAACTAAGTAAAGTAATTGTGTTTCTCTTGAAGAGAAGAAAGAGAAACACAAATTAAGTAAAGGATAATCGAACGTTAACTGTATCCAGTATAGGCTTAATTCAATTTTATTAATTTAGAATGTAGACCTCACTAGTTATTATTAAATGAAAATAGTAATTACTGAAGATTTTTACTAATTATTAATAATATTAATTATTAGCTTACTGATTTTTTGTAGCTCATAAATATGACCGTCAAATTACGAAAGTTCAATCGTAATTGGATTTTCCACTAAATAACTTACGTTAAATATTCGAAAAGATGACGTATTATCAAATTAATAAAGAGAACGCTGCCTGTCGTGAGTTATTCATGTTTATAACTGACCGCCCACAACTACAGTTAATTAGCGAAACCATTGAACGCCACTGGCTAATAAGCGAGAGTTATATGTACACGCGCGGGCGTACACATGTCTAAACATAATGTATACCATAAATCTTAAAGGCTAACGTATCTGACAAAACGTACACTGCAGACAGTAGGTTCAGTCTTCCACTCTGGTCACTGACCAGAGTGATCCTGACCATAAATTAAATGCTGCAGTATATAAAATACTGGTACATTAATACTTATTAATTTTATATGTGTATTTTATTCTTTAATTATTTATTTAACATAGTGTCACAACACTTGTTTTGCTATCCTTGTTGTAAATTACCATAGCGTTTTTGAGGACTTGCCTAGAATCGTTTTAAAGAAGGAAACATACCAAGCCCTCGAAAACAAATGTAGTAAGTTATCTAGTAAAATGGTTTTTAAAATTTCTGTGTTTACGTAAATATGTGTGTGCGTGTGTGTTGTGTGTGTATTATTCTCAGAGAGAAGGCGGCGGCATTGTAAAGACTAAGTTTACATCCTCCTCGCCAGCCATGTGGAAACGTGAATAAGCGTAATAATGAAATAAGTATAGTAATTAAGAATGTATGTATTAAAATTCATGTTTACACTCTCTCTGTTTCTGTCTATCTTCCTCCCCCCAATCACTCTTCTCTCTCTCTCTCTCTCTCTCTCTCTCTCTCTCTCTCTCTCTCTCTCTCTCTCTCTCTCTCTCTCTCTCTCTCTCTCTGAGATTTCTGTTCTCTATATGTGCAAGACACTATTGGCTAGCAGAGTGTAAAGAAAAGAGAGAGAGAGAGAGAGAGAGAGAGAGACTAGAGGAGAAAGGGATCTTGCCCACTCCTTGCGAAAATTCCATTGAGTGGCAGGCAAGTAATGTTGTATCAGAGTTTGTTTCATGTTACACCCACATGTGGTATTCTGTGTTCTGCATCTTTAATGTTCATCTTACATAATACTACGTCGGCGGTAATTGAGAGCCACAGCTCACTCGGATGGCTAGCGGTAACTACAAACACGACTGCCGACCACGTCTTAGCGTCGTTTTCTTTTATTTAAGATTTGAATTCTCTATTTATTTTTAATTAATGCATTCAAATAAGTGAATTCCAAAGTCATTCTCCTTACTTACATGAGGCGTTGTTAAAAATGGAGAAGAGAAACCAAAAGGAGAGGCACTAAGGGAAACAGGGAAACGTAATCATAACAAGATCCTTTTTAGGGAAGGAAGAGAGAGGGGGGAAAGCAATGAGAATGAGAAATGAGATTAATGCTTTTATAGTAATATACACAAAAAGTGAAACTTCTAACGCGTCTCCGATGAATAGTAAGAGAAATGAAGGAAAAGAGAAAAATAAATCCCTTCCTTATCTGTTATGTATTTTCAGAGAAACATCCAATTCGTATAATAGACGTAGGAAAAACGTTCCCAAATTTTGTGTTCCATTATAGTGTATTACATCATTAACACACAGACTTTTGTTAAAATAATTCGGAAATGAGATAAAAATAATGCTCATGCAAAAATTTGCCACAATATTGGAGACCAAATGTGTTTATGTTTGCCACGCCTTTTGCCACGCCAAAGGGCGTATTGATTTCTTAAATTAATAACAAACTTCGCGGATTAAATGACTTGTATCGTTATGTATTTGGTTAGTAATACTGGATTAATAAATTTAATTATAAATTCGTCAATAATTCCAATTTACAAACAATTTAAAACAAAAGTTCTACTACTACAAGAAAAGCCTTCTAAATTGATCAATTTTGGGGATCATAGATTTGAAACAGTAAAAGCTTTTTCTTACCTGGATCGCTTGTAGCCTATAAAATTATACGGGTCAGTAAAAGAGGAAGGTGTCCGGAAAAAAAGCAATGAAGAGCTACGATGTTTCTCACCCTCACAATAAAAATGCTAATTTTTCCTATTTTACTAGAAATTTTATTTTTCAACGTATTTTTCTCTTACACCATCAACACACTTGATACAACAGTCCTCTAATGCTATTACCCCATCCCTATAGAGGCTTTCAAAAAGTAAAAGCAAACTGTACCCCTCAGCAGGTACTACCACTTCTTCCCTTGTCAGGAAACGCTTACCTGACCCTTATTAATTTTTTGAGGTTTGGGAATAGATGAAAGTCTGAGGTAGCTGAATCTGGCGAATAGGCTGGCTGATCCACCACTCATTCTTCGCATCTCTAATTTCCCACATCACCACAGCAGATTTGAGGGCAGGTGTATTGTCCTGATGAATCAATATTATTTGCTTTGATAAATCGCATATTTTTTAATGAATATCGAAGTTTATCTAAGTTATCTGAGTTTATCTAAGAAGTTTATCTAAGCTAGTTTATCGAAGAGGCATGCATAAAATTCATTTGCTAAAACTTTATTTTTCAAGATTAATTAATTAATTAAGATTAATTTGTAGAATTCCGCTACTTTCCCAATAACCTTACATGCACTGATTTTCGAAATTTGGATTATGCAATAGTTAGTACGAGATGTAGGGAATATTGCATATAAGTTTAGTAATGTAATATAAAGCATGTTGAATTTTTGATAAAACTGTTTGTTTTCGACTGTAATCTTTTTTCCTTGTCTTATATTTTTTTTCGAAGCGTTTATAGCAATGTTATAGGTTAAACATGTCCCTGTGGCAGCAAGAGTTGGTGCTGTTATGTTAACATGCAAACTAAAAGGACTCAGGAAAACCAATACGCTTTTACAGTAACAATGGAATTTTTGTGTAAATCTCTAAAAAAACGAAATTAAAGTAGGGCGGGATGTCCCAAGGAACCATTGCGGTTTACTGTACATGTATCCCTTTTTATGACAGAACTCGCTTTCCTTTTGCGCATGCGTTTTTTTCTTTGTCGCCGGAATCTATTCGTGGTTGTCACTCCCAAATGTTTTCGTTCGCAAGGTTAAATTCGTTAGAGTACGTTTAAATTTAATTCCATAGTAATAAATGCATCCATTATGAACGTTTTAAGCGTAGATTTCATGTTTACAAAAGGAGAAGAAGAATACGATTGAATTTTACAACAGTACTTAGTTCACTTTGCTTTTGGTTGCGTTTTTTTATGTGTGCTGAAATTGTTATCAAGTGTCAATATGTTACAGTCCTTGTATTTACTTATTGAATGTTAGCCTATATTGAACCAGTGTTTCATGCATAGTTATAAATCAGCGCACAAAGTTAGTCGTGTTTCTCTCAAAACAAAAGAAACAAAAATCTTGACAACTTTTCATACGCTCCTGTTTTTATTACGTATTAGCAACGGGGCATCACCATTGCACACTACTCTTTCATTCTAAAACTTCAGTTAATATCTAATATATCGACCCAACCTCCACTATTTTACGGTATTTTATTCGTCATCACCCCAAACCACCTTATGCACTTGATGAACAATTTATTCAGATGTTGAACTTTTTGGATGTCATAAACGTAGAGTACAACGAGTCTTCAAAGCTGGTACGATTACGTTAAAATTTGGCACTCCGTATTTTTTACTGTTGGAAATGAAAGATGCGAGCTCCAACTTGGAATAATTTATGTCAGCGATAAATCATTTTAAAAAATTATAATTTTACGATGTTGAATTCTTTCAGCTTTAATGTAATACACACCTTTGCTACTTTAAACAACTATATGAAAAAACTGACAGAATGGATTGCAAGTTCATAGTTTACTTAGCCAGAAAACTTACCGGGCCACTTGGTAACTGCAAGAGAAAGCCTCATGATAATCCGAAAGTTAAAAATGAGGCTGCTTAGATGGGCTGGTCGTGTTGTAAGGATGGACTCCTCGGACCTCGCACAGTGTTTGTGCTTGTAAAACCCAAATGGGTAAGTTAGATGACAAGATGGTGTCCAGCGACATGCGAAGAGAGCTGGAATTGGCAATTGGAAGATTAAGAGATTCGCAATGAATAGAAATTAACGTCTCGTGGTGAGCTCTCTTCCACGAGACGAGGACTCGACCCTAATGGCGCTGATGAAAGTCTAGCTTCATGGCACACGTTTCGATTCTGAATGTAACCATTACGCAGAACTGAGAAACAATACTTACATTAGATTTATTACAAATTACAGTATCAATCTGTCAAAACGAGTTCCCAGGTCGGATGAAGTTACAAAATAAAAAACGTCGTGCTACTGGAGGCAGAATCGCAGCACTGTAAACAATAAAATTAAGTGGAGAGACGGCGACCGTAATGAAGAGACAAGGCAAGAGAAATCATTATGCACGAAGGTTTAGAAAACGCGTGAGAAAATTATGTAACAGCCAGCATAACAACCATAATCGTGTTTGTCGATAACAATACTACTACTGCTGCTGCTACTCGTATTACGTTGTGTGTTGGTTGCGTATCGGCCACCACGAAACCGTGGAAAATGGAACACATACTGACGCCCGGTTAATTCCGTCGCGTCGTTTACACAATTAATTTTACGCACAAAATCTGAAACACTAAACCGCTCACGCGTACACTACGTCTGCGTTCTGAACTTGCATACAACTAATTTAAATACGCGCGTAATTACCTAGTCTTGACATTTTATTGGCAAGCGTTTCTTCATCAGTTACGTAAATAAACAGTTTTGTTTATTTATTCCGAGATTCTGTTTGATTCAAAGCGAAAATCATACATAATTTTGTAATATTTCAGTTGAACTTTAAAACATGTTTAGTGTTGGTCATTACAGACATATTTTAACATCGTTTATTCTAATGTATTACATGTAAAATGGAAATTGGTTTGTTGTGATGATGCGTCAGACACAGTGCATATAGAGATGCATTTATAGGCCTACACAGAATGCGTCAATTGACAAGCATACACTACGTTTGTGCTGTCTCTTATATAAATGGTGTACACAAGTGTTTCATACTGAGATCTGGTATATGATAAATGATAATTTGTTATTTAACAAGATTATTGCAATTATCTTTAGCAACTGTTTTCATATTGGTTGAAGTAGGAAAGCATACAAAAACAGGGGGGGCAGAATCTTTGGCTGGAACTCGAATACATACTTGGCCATAAGGTGCTTAACAAAAATGTATACTTAATAACTTCTACTAACGAAATGTTTCCTGAAGTTGGTTCATTAACTAGACACAGTTTTAAAACATTTGTGTTAGCGTTTCAACAAAATTTCCTGACATCGTCAGGATAGACAAAACAGAAATAATTAACCTACAAGGGTAGGGTACTTCTTCTTCTTCTTCTTCTCCTCCTTCTCCTTCGCGAATATAAAGCTCAAAGGCTATTACGTCGTCCGTTTGTTACAATTGATGTCTCCATCTTTTCATTGGCCGTCCCAGACTACTTCTACCTTTAAGCATGTATTTTGCACTCGTGTAGTATTTTTGACGGGTCCATGCAACCAACCTGATCAAATCATTTCTGTCTATGTATCCTCACCACGTCATTCAATGGTCGGATAGCTGGTCATCAGTGGTCATTCACTGCCGGATGTCTTCATTCCTTTTTCTATCTTACCTAGTATACCCGGCTACTGATCTAAGGAACCTCATCTCTGCACTTTGCAGTCGATTTTCATGTGCATTCGTCATTACCATTGTCCACGTTTGGCATTGTCCATGTTTCATTACCACATAGACAGACTGGAATAGACATTACCGTGTAAAATTTTAGTAACTTTATTGTTAGTAATTTTAGTCTCTTGCCTAACTTTATTCCTTAAGGTACGTTTGATAATGCCATTCATCCTATTAAAGCGTTTTCTCTTATTCTATACACCTGCCTCCCTAAGATATGATATATGGCATCCTAAGAAATTAAACGATGAGACTTTTTATGATTTAATTTCCACAAAAAACCATTACTTCAGATTTTTCAACTGACAAAATTAAATTATATTTCTTAATTATTTTATGAAGCTTGTGCGATGCTCTCTGTAAAGTATCTTCGTTAATGGATATGACAACCTGATCCCCAGAAAGAAAACAAGGTACAAACACTCCAGTAATCCCCGAAGTCCCAATTATAAAATGGCAAACAACTCTTCCACTCGCCACCGCCGTCGCCGTGCAAGAACGTCATCTATGTGTATTACACATTAAATAATAGCGGAGAAACGTTGCATCTCAGCTCTCTGTCCGCTATTTTCAACTCGCTATTATTCCCAGCTATGCATGTCCTTGAGTCTTTATACATACATTTAATCATTTCTACCAGATGACTTGGTACAGTACTCCTCTTCAAAACATTAAATAAAAGGTCCCTATGTACCATACCAAAAGCCCTAATATAATCCAGAAACAGCAAGTGTGTGTCAACATTGTATTCTCTGTTTTTCTCAATAATCTGCTTCAACGCAAATACATTATCTGAGCTGACCTTCCTGTTCTAAATCCGCACTGTTCTTCCAATTATATCATTTCAACTAACGGTCTCAATCTCATTGTCACTATCTTAGAAAATATTTTATAGACAACATTTAAAAGACTTATCCCTCTGTAGTTCTCACGGTCTGACGTACTTTATTTTTTATAGATGCGACAAACAACCGCTACTGTCCAATCGGATAACATTATTTTATATTTCCAGCATAAGCAGAGAAAATGCAAACACCTTTGTTTGAAATTAACCGAAGCATACTTGAACATCTCTGCCTTCAACTCATCACATCCATAAGCCTTCCTATTTCTCATCAATCGCAGCGATTCCTCCAGTTCACTGTATTCTATTAGATTCACACATGCCGAATCAGATAATCACTGCATATTCCCTACTTTCTGACTTTTTCTGACCATAACTTCCTAAAATATTGTAAGAAGTCCTCGTTACTGATTGTCTGCAAATGAGCTGCAAATGAGCCACATCTCTTTTATCACTATTAAGATGTCTCATCACTTTGTATGGCATAATCTGTTAGTCATGTTATCATTTTCTAAATCCGAAATATACGTGTCCCAACTCTCTTGTTGAGCCCTTTAGTCTTACTCCTCAATATAACAGATAGTCTACGGAATTCATGCATATCCTCATCTTTTCAGTGGCTACGAAACGTTTATAAGTGTCATTCTTCCTCTCAACTGCCTACTTTAACTCTAGAGTCCACACAATAGTCTTTTTCCTTTTCCTCTTCCTGCTCTTTCCTAATGCTTTCAGAGCTGCTCCTTCCAATATAACTTTGATGTTCTGCCATTCAGTTTCCGCCTGATCACTTACTTCACGAAACCCGTCATAAAAATCTAACCGCTGGTGCTGTTGGTACACACGTAGCACAGAGAATCCCACAATAAATAAGTTTTCCACGACAATTCATCCTCCCTTGCAGATCTCTCTCTACTCTTGACCCATCACTTAAACAATCTCAGAGAACTAAACAGCACGAAGTGACCACTAGCATCCCCTGTACACCCGAATATTCTTAAATAGATAAAAACAACTTTGCATTACTCATAAAATAGTCTATTATACTTCTGCTTCCACTTGCAGCCCATGTGTATTTATGAATCTCTTTGTGTTCAAAGAAGGTGTTCACTATTCTCAGTCCATTAAAAGAGCCAAAATACCGCTGCAGCATTCTTCTATTTACATTACACTCAGCCACATTATGCTGTCCAATTATTCTCTACATGGTATGCTAACGACTCTTGCATTCAGATCTCCACCAACCATTATATACTCATTTCTATTAATACCATCTAGTGTTCTTTGCAGTAACCTATAAAACTCTTCCGACTCCTGCTTTCGCTCTTCGTCCGGGTCATAAGCACTAACTAATGTTATAAATCCTGTTTACACTCTACATCACACCCACAAAATCCTATCTGAAATTCACATATAAGATTCAATCTTATCTGTCCTCCATGATCTTGAGAAGCGCTCTTCCTTTCCAGGCAAAGAGCTTACATTCCATTCAGAAACGTTAAGTTCTTCCGATAATCCAAAAATCTTTTTCCTTTTGAACGTTTCCGATTGTAAAAATCCTTTCTCCAGTCCGGCTTTTCCTATTTAGACGATTGAAGGTGCTTAAGTCTCCATGAATGGGGTACCAACCTGATTGCAGGAAATTCCGGTGGTTGGGTTGCCACGTTCGAGCCTCCAGATCTGCCCTGGTTTTCAATCGGAAAACTTCCGCTCTTCCCTCCTCCATCTTCGAGACCGTTGACCATTTGTTACCTGTTAATCTAGGTCGAGGCCCTATAACTGGGTGCCAGGTGGTACCAAATGGACCCAGGTTTTTAAGTTGCTACTCTTCCTGCTCTTCTTCCTGATCACTTGCAAACATGAGACCCCGAGCTTGTGACCAGCAGTGTTAAACAACACCGTTCGCAGAGTTTCTACGTCTTTTCTAACCTCAAAAAATGGGTCGGTGGGAAAAGATTTACTGACGACAATCAAGTCATCGATGCTGTAAATGGCTGCTTTGAGGACCTCGACGAATGGAGTTATGACACACTCTGTACTCTCATCATTAAGAATTGTTAAAGAAACGTAGGAATTCATGTTGTGACGGATTTCTTTCTTCGACTAGTAAACGACAGTGGAATATGACTATATTTAAAGAGAAACGTAAACAAATACAATCAGCAGGAAGCCACAAGAAATTATCACTTCACTTCTTGAGAAGCAATTTGAAGTTCACCGATTACGTGTCGAAATTGAAAGGTAACAAACACGTATTATTGTACTTCATACACTTACGAGCTTTAGATTCTATTTAGTATAATGCCAAATAACCTCAAGTTAAGTATAGAATTTACTACCAATAAACGCTAAAGATCAATGTCTTGATTAACGTAAAAGCAGTTGTAGTAAAGACAACATTTCGCTTCTCGAACTTCTTAAGTTTTTAATACTTGTTCGACCCTGAAGGTAAGGTTTTATGGAAAAACTAGTTATCACTTTTAATTACTGAGTGACAATTAAGCGTGTCTGTGTGCACATACGTATTGATTATTAGATGTAGGCCTATGTGACTACGTAACGCGTGATGCGAGTACAAATTAAAATTTTACTTTGTTTTCCTGCAAAGATCTTAACTTAAAAGAAAACACACAGTGAAGACAACTCACTTTTTGAAACAAAATTAGTATTTTCCAAAAACAAAACAATATAACATCTCTGTTTATTGTGACTTCCTACTAACTCAACTTCTGTTTTGTTTTTAATATACATTACGACGTAAAAAAATAAATCAAACTAATAGTAATATCTCTTTTACGGGATAAGAGAAGTATGCTTGTCGAAGCTAAATTACCAATGGGTTTTATTTGTGCATATATCTACTTTAAGTTTACGCAAGTTAGTCATTTTAAAATATTTAAATTCTTAGGATGTTTTATTTTATATAAACGTGTAAAGAAGTAGTGTTGTGTGCCCGTGTACCAAGTGCGATGTAGTTTAGATAATATTAAAAGTGAATAGAAATTTTATGGGACTCGAAGCGCTTAGAGTTTCATCATATACAGAAAATTCGAGAAATGCATATGAAGGAAGTGTTAGAATTTTCTTGAAAGAGCTACATGTTTCCGGAATGTGCTGGGGCCTTCAAAAACGTTAAAGAAAGTTGAACTTGCCTTCCAGAAGGATTTACATAACTTTTAGGAGATTGCTACATATTACTAGTAACATCGGTTTTGATTTATGTCGTGAGAGTAAAGTTCGAAAGAGAGACATAAAACCATAGACTCAGCAAAACTGTTGAAATACCTTTTATAAATTCAGAATCGGAATTAATATATAATTAATAAGTTTACATCTATTCCGGAGTTTGAAGCAAGATATCCTGACATCCGCATTGGGTACCTAAACTGATTTACTATTCACCATCATAGGTTGACAAAGAAAATTTTGCTAATGGAGTCACACTACAGTGAAATCAGATGTATAAGAAAAGACGGTACGTCTGCAAACCGAAATTGACAGGACTAGAAGATTCTGCTTGTCCGAAGAAAGGACAGCAATAAGTCGTCTACTACTTTCTGTAGTATCAGAACCTATGGAAAAGCACTGCAATACATTTTTTAAAAACTATTCTTTAACGGCGTTAAAAACGTTTTGCTTCATACAGATAATACTTTCAATTAAAAACTTGCCTCATTGATTGTAGACGAAAATCTTTTAGTCTGATTGTTAACTAAATAAATTTGTAGTAAATATTATCGTCACATACGTCTCAAGATGCTTATTTATGTAACTAATATCGGGGGACCGAACTTTGCTCGGTTTTGATATTTATTTTATATATATACAGATTTTTTTACGTTAAATTGTCTAGGATTTGTAAACATAAGCAGAAATTTGTAAACATAAACAGAAACTATACGTATATTGTATAAACATTTAAAATAAAAGCAATTGCATTATACATATATAAAAAAATACAACTAAATAGAATAATACAAAGTACCGTATAATACAAAAATAATACAAAATTATTGGATAGTTATAGTAAAGTCTTCTAGTATTTCTAGTCTTCTAGTATTTAGTATTTGTTTTCATACAACATTTCGTGTATGGTGAGGATTTTCTGGTGGCAAAAGAACTTTTAAGCTGCTTCGTCTTTTTACTCTAGACAACATTCCATGCATAAAAACTGGTATAAGTAGATACCAACGAATTCAAATGTTTGTCCTTGAGCTTCGTGGATGGTCATAGCAAAAGCAGGTCTTACGGGGAACTGATGCCGTTGCATAGTACATCCAAGTTGATTTTTGCTAGAATCTAATGTGATTTTTGGGATATGGACTTCTCGGCCTGCATTCTCTCCAGTGATAATCTTTGATTTAATAATATTGTTACACAACTCAGTAACTATTAACCTTGTTCCATTGCATAGTCCTTCGGGGACATCCAAGTTTCGCAAGAGCATTATTATTGTATTTTTTTAAGTTTCAGTTCATGTGATGGTAGGTCAGCCATTTCGACGGAATTCAGGAATCCAGAAGTAAATTCGAGACCTCCTTCTGGTTGATCTTTGACAGAATCATAACTTTTGTAAATCTTGTACTCTCCAGGAAGCTTTTCAATAATTTCTGCATTCATTTTATTAACATCTTTATTTAATGGTGCTAGTATAGCCCTGTCTTTCATATCTTCATATCCGTTATTAGCCAGACAGTCTCCGAATACTTCTTCAATAAGATTGCCGTTGGAAAGAATATCCTCTGGTAGTTCAATCTCATCCATAACACTTACTGGCAAATCTCCATTGCCAACTTTTAATAAATATTCAGCAAAGTCTCTTTGTTCTAGATCCACACGCATATTTTATGTCAGTGAAAAGAAGTTAAAATGACGCCAAAGACTGCTTTTCTTAATCGAAAGGTCTACCAACTCACTGCGGTTAGCACGAGGTTGAACGGGCAAACATTGCCGGAAATCTGCTCCAAAGACAACAATCTTTCCACCAAAGGGTATATTAGGATTTCCTATAGAACGAAGTAGTTGATCCATATTGTGTAATCCATGTTTTGGTAACATGGGTGCTTCATCCATCAGGAAGACATTAATTCTGGCTAGCTCTTTTGCCGTAGAAGATCCAGGTTCAATATTTGAAATTGAATCAGAATTTAATGGCACCTACAACAAAAAATAAAATTTTATTGATTTATTATTTAAAAGAAAAATTCGATAGAATTCAGTAAAAATACAACCTTAAATCCAAGTCTTTTGAGAAGTTCGCCCATTAGGAAGAAGAATAGACGCTATCCCAGTAAACGCCATGCACTTGACATTATACTTTCGTCCAGTTAGTATGTAATACAGGCATTTGTAAACAAATGTTTTGCCGGTACCACCAGGACCATCAATAAAGTAACATCTGGGACCAGGCAGTTCATTAGTACATGAGTTTAGGACTGCGTCGACAATTTCTATTTGTCTTCCTCTAAGAAGTTGGTACATCTCTTCTCCGAAAGCAGCATTTTCGTTGATGTTTAAAAGCTCTTGGTTTTGTTGGTTTTCATAGCCCTCAATATCATCCATGTTGTATCGTTGCACCCAGAAACGAAAATTCCTACCTTCTGTGGGTTCAGTATTTAACTTATAAGCAATTATTCGATAAGCCCGTTTACCAACCCGAGCGTTTTACTCTATAATAAAACGTACCTTTCTGTTCTAAATCACAAAGAAGCAAAAGCAACAGTTTCAAAAAACTCATAAATTATTATTAACTTTAGCTTGTTAAAAACCTTTTTCGAACGTTTCAATACAATCTTTGAATTTTTTTGTCAATGACGTGTCCATGTATTAATACTTACTTCAGAGCACACAGAAAACACAGGGAACACGTTATAAATTAAATACGTTATTGCTCGCTTAATATTATTAGATAGGATATACAATTATTGCTCGTCTCAACTCTTATTTTGTTTATTTACATTAATTGCAACAGCTATTTATTCTTCTTCATATATAAACATATCGATACTGCGCCGGTTTAAAGACAATTTTTTCAATAATTGTATCGGTATCGGTCCCGCGATATTTTAAAATAAAGGCCCTCAGATGTGGCTCTTAGACGAATTTTGCGGAAAATGAGACCGAGTCCAATCGATTTCTGGTGTCAAAATACCCTTAAGTACCAGATAGACAAAAATGTTTAATCCCCGAATGTGACCTACATATCTGGTTTTATAATTAGGAAGAATTTATATTGGACTGTCAATCTTCATTATGTTTTGACTGTGCAATAGCAATAAAAAAGAAAAAAAGCTAATTTTATTTTCTTTAATTCCAAGTGTTTTACTGGACGTAAATTTTTGTTAAATTTACTTAACAATACAGTTTTTGTAAACAATAGTAATATAACAACCGTAAAATACAGTTTTTGTAATTCAAGGAGTACAACATGTATTCATGTATTTTAAGCTAACTCTATTTGTTGTATTAACAGTTTCTCTAAACGGCAAGCCTTATATACAGAAGCACAGAATATTAAACTGTAAATTTATTTCATATGTCTGAAGATATGGGTGTCATTATTTTATGATAATGCTGCTGGTTGTCAGACAACTTCGTGCGGACACCAAAAGTTTATAAATATGGGTGTCCTACTCACGGCCACTAGCCTTAACCACAATTCAAATTCAGTGGTCACTGACTGCGAACCTTGGTCAGTGTGTTGCAACCTTCTGCACTTAACATGGCCGTCGAAGGCACGGCCAAAACGTTTGCTCAAAACAACTATGGACCACGCAACCTTACAGCCCGGGAAGCCGAATTACTCACATCATTGAAACTGGCCGTGAAAGCCTCTTACAGAATTTGTAAATTTATTTGTTACAAAAAGTAAATAATCTAGTCGAAGCTTAGTCATTATTTTATAAGAAATATATAGAGAGAAGAAATGCGCATAAATCATTTGATCAAATATTGTTTGGTAAATGAAAATGTCTAGTGATTTACTGCCGCTGCACCTATGTAGTGCTACGTTAAGACGATAGCTAACGTGTGGTCTCCACGTGATGCTTTGCACGCGTTGTGTGAGCGACAGTAACGCGCAGTGCTTCGCGCACCTTCTCGTCCTTTCCAGTCGCGCCTTCGAAATTATTGTTGACTATTCTATCGGCATCCAGGTCACATTTATCAGATTATACGCCACACAGCCGGGGTATGAACAGAGGATTCAAAAACAGAGTTAGATTAGGACTGCTCTTACTGTGCGTTTAGTGTAAAATGATTGTAGTGAAGTATTGTGTGGTATAATCAGTAACTGGTGACTCGTTTTATTTACTGTGACACTGTTGCTTACACTACAATTATTGTATGTTACATTAGTATATGTTAGACAAATGTAAAACTGAAGAACCGTTTTGTAGAGTGTCTTCGTTTATTAAACTGTCGTCAACATGCTGTGCCGGTGTTTGCATAACCCGGCGTTCGAGGAAATACAAATACTATATTTCCAATAATAAATTCGATTAGTTATCAATGTCAGTGAGCGAGGCGATATCTGTATGGCACTGTTCCGGCAGTGCACGCTATCTAGCGGGCCGAATTTGGGTTGCGTTTCCGTGCATGTTGCGAGAATCAGTCACTGCATCACTGCACATAGCTCCCGTTACGAAAACATCTAGCTTCCTCCCTCGGTTCAGCAGAGCATTTTCGTGTGTTTTCTTCTCATCTTTAATGGCAGGCTAATCGTTCAAGACCTACCGGGTTCTCGCCTTCGACGGAGACCTGACCTAAGCATTATGTGCTGTTACCTTCATCATGTCATGAACCGCTAAGACTTCGTTCTGCGACCGAGGAGGAGGGAGATGTAACTGCCGCAAACCACTATGTAACCGCTCGCATCTTATGAGGTGATATTTACTCATTTATTTTTTCAAACCTGGCCAGCACAAAACACTATATGAGGTGTATGTAACTCTAGCATATCAACTTTATACAGTGACAGTTTAACCGGGTATATGTGTCAGCGAGACAATTTCAGTGTAACTTTAATATAGTTGTGCCGTGATTGGCACAAAGCATTTAATCACGGCGCCGTTACGGTTAGTAAATTTCGTATTTCTATCGTTTTGCACGCCTGGTGTGTGTCGAAGTCATGCGCGCGCATTCTGGTGACTGAAAAGAGCATGTGGGTTCACTGACGACAGGTCAGTTCCATTTCCGCCACCGCTGATGCACTATTTCTCTCTCGACGGCGAAAAAATTTTCTCGTGTGCTCTTCTTTATATCTGTATGGATTTCTAATCCATAAAGTATCTCTGGGTTCCTGACTCGTCGAAGTGCTCGAGAGATGAGGATGACTACAATTACATCCGTGGTCATCTGCTGAGCAGCTAAGCTTTACCTGAATTTCGCCGTCGAGAGAATGTAACCTGGGAACCCGAATCTTTCACCCTCTATCTGCAATGAACTGTAACGGGGACTTCTGTGACCTTAAACTACACGCAGGCAGCTGATCGCCTTCTAACCACGGAATACAAGGTGACCATTTTCCATTATTTCAAGCTCGAGTTTCGCAACAGAATTCACACGTGATTGACACCTTCTACAGATCAAATTACATTCTCTTTGAACTTAACTTGTTAAGTGATATGAATAGACAGAACGTGACGTGTGCGTAGAAAATGTGCTCAGTTGTGCACTGTTTGTATTACACCATAGATTAATAAGGAGTCATAAATTGTATGCGGGTTAGCGGGCATCGCCAGCTCCCTTAATTTTTTGTAACTTAATTTTGGGTACCTTATGATATAATACACACTTTTATTGAACCAAGTCCGTCTGAACTACATGCTGGAACATTCATGAATTATCATGTCAGCCTTGCACATGCTATTGTCGGGTTTTACTTTTTTTACTTTAATTATGTTTGAAGTGGCTTACAGTTGGGCGGTGAATTTCGCTAAACCCTTGCGCTTATTATTTTATCTTTTAAATTTATTATTTTCGATTCTTTTGTCTCTTTCACTCTTTCGGGTCATGTCTGTGCAAGGGAAGGCCTGGTTTAGGCATGCGGCTGGGGTCCGGTCATTTTGTATTCTGTGTGACCTTACATTTTGTAGATTGCCGTTTTTAGTCTAGTCTATATTTCTAGTTAGTTGTTTTATTTAATTGTTCGAATTTAAGATTTCGGTTGATAGTGGGCTGGTTGTGCTGGCTGACTTGCTGGTCACATGTGTCACTGCAGTATGTAACAAAGTGTTTCAAATTCTATTAATGCAGAACCAAGGGTCATTAATAATTATGAATTTATTTTATATAATAGATGTTAGGCTGTTATGAAAGGGCACACAAAAAGAATTTATCTGTTTCTTTGCTGTTATAGCACTCATATAAATAACATATCATTATTGATTATAGTGGATCACACTTTGTAACTTTTATTGTTTAAAACTCTGCGTATGTGATTATTACAATCATAGAGTCCTATATTTCTGATTAGCTATGCATAGTTTTAGGCAGTTTTCTTGTTCATGTAATGAATTTGGCAACACTGTACGATATAATCAAGATAATATAAAATTTAGAAAAAGGTTTGAAAACTAGGTACTTGCTGTACCAGATGGTGTGTGTGATTTTCGCAGTATTGTGATGTTTTTAAATCATACGTTAATAAAATTTGTCTTGTTAATCAGGCTGTTTCATTTCCGAGTCCTGTCACAATGGGCCTGGTACATTTTAAGCTTCGTCTAGGTCTTTGGCCTAGTTTTTAAATTTTACGGGACGCCTTCCCCTTTTCAAAAAAAAAAAAAAAAAAAAAAAAAATCAAAACTTTGAGGAGGGGAAATGAGGCGGCTCATAGTAATACCGTTCAAGCAGGTATAAGTGTAAACTGGCCTGTGGGAGCGTACCGGGGGTTTGTTTTCATTCTGAATATGGGTGCAAAAGTTGGGGGTGAGATTTTTTTAAAATTAAGTATTGGGGTATGGTTTTCATGATACCGAACCGGCTGGTTTGGTTTTAATTTCATTTTATTATGGGGTTTTTGCATTTAATTATTCTTTTTTTACATACAAGGGTTGGGGTATTTTTTTGTTTCTGGATTGTTACCTTTAAATTTCACAAATCAGAAGGTAGGCACCTGTTGGTGCCATATCATGCAGGTTTCCAACAGGTCGGTCTTTGTCAAGTCAAGCATGTCCTGGTGCACTCCTGCACCCAGGCGAATACAGCATCTCTCTTTTAATATACTGTATGCATATATGAACGAAATTAAAATTCTACATTTATTAACATTGTACAGGCGGTACTTATATTTTGTAATTTATATTTTATAGCCTTTATATGTTAAACCTGTCTTTCTTAGTTTTATAATTGTCAGGTTTTGTGAATGTTAGGCAGGCTGTATGTAGCCTTAAATTGCAGATACGCCTTGTTACTATCAAGTCATTATAATTAAATAATGACTTGCCATATAATTAAATAATTAATTATGACTTGATATATAATTAAATGAATAAATAATTTTTTAAGCATTTTTAAACTCTTATGGCCGATTTTTGTAAATGATCTGTTCTTTATAGAAATCAGGAAGTCTTACATTTTGCAGAATTAGAGAAAGCGGTAGTCACACTTTAACTTATAATTATATTGTGTAATTATGGGCCATTCGAGTTACTTTTCAATTACAAATGTATTTATTGTAATCAATATAGACTTGTTACAGTTCTTGATATGCATACTGCCGTGGACATTATAAAAATGTATAAGCAGGTTGTCTGAATAGATGATAGTGGTTTTGCTTAATATACAGTATATATATACTAGCGGGTTACAGGTATTTCACATTCTATATGGTGGGGCGATAGAAAGATAATATACTGGCGGGCCGTGGGGCTTTTGGGTATGATGGGATAATGAGTCGTAATTGTGATTTTGTGGAATTAATTGTGATTTTATAGGCTGTTATGTGTTAGGGGGTTGAGTGATAAATATATATATGTGTGTACTTTTTTATAATGTCAAGATTTAAAAATATGTGGGATACTTAAAGTTTTGTTGAGTTATGATTATGATGAATTTAAATTGAGGTGAAGATATATATATATTGTAACAGTACCAAAATATGGTAGTTACATACTATAAATATATATGACGTCAAGTATGATAAGAGACATGGGAACATATTTAAATGAACAAAGATAAGTATATAAGTTGTGTATCTACAAAACTAATAATAGAAGAATCCAACAATGAAGACGAGAATGTGAATATGTCAACCTTAATTATAAAACGTAAAAAGAAAATGCCACAAGACCAAAACAAAATACTAATAAATAGACCCAATAGGATCCAGCAGTGAGGGGAATCAATGAAAATAATATCCAGCAGTGAGGGGAATCAACGAGACAAGGATCATCAAGCTACAACGACAATGGAAATAAAATGAAAACAGCGACTACCATGAAATTTGGAATTAAGAAGAAAGAAGCAGGACCAAGAAGAAGAATGAAGAGAAACCAAAGACGTAAGGAATCAATGAACCATATATATTTTAAAGAAGAAACAGTCAGTGACAAAAGAAATAACTATAAGTGTGACATGAAAACCAGTGTGATCATTTAAAGAAACACAAACAATAAAAGTGTACTTAATACAAATGTGAAACCGGTGAATAACTGATTATTTCAACTGAAAACCACACAAACAATTACAGTGAGGAAGTTTACAGTGTGAAAAAATAGGTTAATTTCATGATGAGGCAACAAAGGTTAAAAAATAGTCAAATAAACACAAACAATGAGTGTGACTGATTTAACAAAGTTGTGACCAACACACATAATTATAAGACCACCAGATCAGAACATATAAAACAATCATATTATTGTTTATATCAAAAAACTGACAACAAATAGAGAATATTTGCTAAGTGTCAAACATGACAGGAATTTAGATTCCACAATTGACCAGAGAAAAACATTGTAAGTAATATAAGAAAGATTTGTATTAGTGTATTAGAAGGAGTTGTAAACATTTGTAACAAATTAGTGAAGGTATTATGTTAATATACCATAATGGAGTCAGTTTAGGTGTAGGTAGATACTGCACTAAAACCGATGATACATTGTTACAATACCCACAAGGAAGTAACCTATTATAACAGAAAATGATACATATTAGTATAAATATATGATCATCAAGTAAATATAAAGAAACAATATAATGTATAAGACAAAACAATGTAAACAAAACAAGTCAGACATAGTGACACAGTCAAAGACAGAAATAAGACAATGTACCAATTTAGTTAAGCAAACTACAGTATTAAAACTAATGTAAATGTTTATCAGAATAGTACCAGTAGTGAAAGGAATATATGATAATACTTTGAGAACAAGTTTTGAACATGTTAAGAACAGTATTATGACTGAATTATTGTAAACAAAATAACCATGTATATATGACCAAATGTAAGCTAAACCAGTGTATAGCAAGTTAGTTAAAGAAAATACTGTACTAAATATTGAGAACAAGGTATTACAATTATTACCAGTAGCAAGAGGAAATATCAGAGCTACTTTGAGAACAAATAATGACCACTAAAACAATCATATTGTACATAAACATTTGAAAACCAAATGTCCAATGTGAAAAAGGACAGAGGTAAACAAACAATGACCAACCAGCTAGTTATGAAAAATATAACTAGTAAACCTATGTAAAAGTAATTGGAAACATTACTAAAAGTTAGATTGATATCCGATGCTACTTTAGGAATACAATCCAAATAGGACAATAACACTTTTGTTATTATATTAGAAAAAATAAATACCAATAATGTCATGACACAACATAGACAGAGCCACTACTGAATAATTAGGAGGTTCTGAGTTTATTAAAAGATGACCATTGAATATAGCAGATTAATTATTGTGTATGTACACTAATTATAACAATTAAATAATATAATCTATGTAATAAAAATAGAAAACAAGATGAAAAGTTGTATAAGCATTATGTGAGAGGTTTAAAATGATGTAAATACTGAATTGACCACGGTAATACACCAATATTATAGTAAAAAAGTATGTAAATAGTCAATGTTAGTAATACTAGGTAATAATATGTTCATTTTAGATAAGGATATTTAATAATAAGCATGTTTGTGAAAAATCCAACATGGACGCTGAGTAACACCATAGCGAAAATTGTGTAGGAAATAGTTTTTCACAAATTGTAACTTAAACCAAATGAGATATAGACTCGAAGTGTTTAAATAAGAAATGTTATATTAGATTTAAGAAAAATCTGGTAATACGAACTTATAAAGATAAGACGTACCAAAAATAATAAATAAAATCAATATAATAATATTGATAGTGAACAGAAAATAAGCGTGTTTGGACTTATTTTAATAAGCAAAACGCCCTGAGTTCAGTGATATAAACCGATTAATGATAGGACGTATAATAAGGAAGTTGTGATAGTTTTTAACTTTCGAACTAAAAATTTGTACCGTCGATGACGTGAAAAAGTCTCCAACCCAAAATCGATTTTGACTAAAAATTAAATATTTTAATAAAATATAGGCCTTTTGGGTCAGAGACTATCAAAAACCAACCAATGGAATGAATGAAGTTCATCAGACGAGCGAGAGATGCTCTCGAGGTACATGACAGTCTACGATCGAACACCTAAGGAACAAGCCACGCCACTCCAGACCAGAAAAAGTATATTTTTAAATTAGTGCGCGACATGTTTTACTCAAGTACAATATACATACACTAACCTAATACTACACATTTACTAACGAGTGCAACAGTGCGGATTTGTGTTATTTTATCAAGTAGATCAGTGTACAATATCGATCTATTTGCGAGTGAATTTTTTAATTAAGAAACAGGGAGTACAATTTCAATTAAACAATACTTAAAAGAAAAATAAGAGTTTAGCCAATTTCGAATTTTCGATACTACGCAAGTCATTATGCAGCGTATCGGAAATCAACAACTAAGTTATCAGAATTTAAAGGAGATTTAACACAACATTATTAAAATATTATAAAAAATATTTTAATAAATTATAACGATGTAAAAAATAATGCTTAAAGATAATTATTGATAAATACGAGTGCATTTAGACGCTTACTTGATAAAACGTATTTGTTGAATATTTCGTTATTTCAGAATTTATTTTATTAATTGTATCAAACATAATTCTGATAATCCTATGTTAAAACTTATTAAAAAATAATATGTTTACCTGTATAGCATAAGTAATATTAGTTAATAAGACAAACTTATCCTTATAAAAATAACGGTCATTCTTAACCTCAGAAACCATTACGGTAGCTTGTTATGATGACATTACCGAATTGTTCTCAATTAACATGCAAATTAAAGTACATTGCAAACAAGAGTTTTTTTTTTATTAGAAATTTTTCTCTTGTGAACAAATTATTTTAAAACTAATTATTAACTAAAAGTAATACTTGTTAAATGCTGTACAAGTCATACAGCCTAACCACAATACTAAAGTAAAGATGCGTGCGCATACCGGCGTACGATAATTTTTGTAAACATCAGAAATATGATACCAATTTTAAATTTTATATTTTGTTCAATTATCAGTTAATATTGTTAATCCTAAATAATTAATTATAGTACATCTTGAGTCTGGTATCATGATATCTCCAAGAACCTTAACGGAATATGGTATATACTGAATTAAAACAACATAACCTGTACAGTAAAATTATTGTAACAACAACAGGTATACCAGAGCCTTGAGAGATCAGATAGAGTTTCATTTGAAGTTTTATTTTGTAATCAGCAATTGAAAGGGTTGTTAATTATTGTTTTGTTTGTTAAAAATATTCTCACTTAATAACTTGTTAATAAACCTATAATTTTTATTACCATAACAAGAGTATCATTTTATTAAAAGTAGATTCATTCATTATTTTTAATCAGTTCTGACAGGTGGCGGAAGAATTCAAAAAGTATTAGTATAAATCAATATACTTATCAGATATTGCTGCATTTATTACTGTGTGTGAAAACATGTTAAATATTCAAATTGAATATTTTTTCTATTGTGTTTGAAGTGAATGTATTTCAGACGGAACGCCACAAGAGAGAATTTGAATTTCAACAGTGGTAAGTAAATCAGATACACCACAAGTGCGCGGACTATATTTTAATAAGAAGAGTGAATTATTACGGCGTACTTACAACAGCAAAACATTAACACCAGTCACAGTTACGATTGCAAATTACACCTTTTATAACCAACAGTATAGTAGGCACCGGTGCGTGTCTACAACCACACGAAAACACCTAACATCAATACAACAAGAAATACATAACTTAAACTTGTAATTTTATTATATTACAAGTTGGCTAGCCCTACAGTGTGGCTTTAAGGAGAAACACAAGACAGCAAAATATACACAGTATTACTTGTAACTATTATATTATATATTATAATATATATATACTTGATATATAACAATATATATATATATATTACATTTAATATTTATAATTAAATTTACCTCAAGATGTTATTTTTATCCTTTATTGGAACATGTTTCGGGCACTATCTTGCACCCATCCTCAGCCTTCCGGTTTTTCTGTCTGGTGAAGTACATATGCTTTGCTGGTTGACTACTATTATTGTGGCTTCCTGTTGGCTTCTGGTATTTCAAATTGGTTTTATTGTGTGTGATTGTGGTGTATGTGTTAGTTTTTTGTGTATTTTCTATGTTGAGTGCTTTGAATATTGTGTCATGTTTTGTATTGATTTGTATTTGTTCAGGTATTAGTTTGTTTTCTGTTTTATGTTTGTATATCTGTAAATTTTCCCAAATGTTCATTATGGTGCCTTTGTGTGGTATATGTTTAATTAGTGTTACATTGGTTATGTCTGGGATTTCATGTCCTGTGTTTATTGCATGTGTGGCTAAATTGGATTTATATATTTCTGGTTTTTTGTATGCATTTAGGTGTTCAAAATAACGTTTTTTCAGCTGTTTTTTTGTTTGTCCTATGTAACATTTATTGCAATCTTGGCATTCAATTTTGTATATGCCGTTAGTTGTTGTGTTATCTTTGTTGTGTGAGCTATTTAGATTTTGTAATTTATTTTTATTAGTTTTGTATGCTATTTTTATATCTGTGTTTTTAAATAGTTTTGTTAGTTTTGTCATTTTATTATTTATGTATGTGAATGTGGCCCATTTTTTGTTGTTGTTATTATTTATGTGTTGTTCAGTTTGATTTATTCTTAATTGTTCAGTTTTTATTTTATATTTGATTTTATTTTCTATTTTGATCACAGTATTTTTATTGTATCCATTTTCATAACCAATTTGGTATATTATATTTCTTTCTTTGTCAGTTTCTTGTTTGTTTAGGGGAATTTTGTACATTCTGTTAAATAGCGAATAAAATGCTGCCATTTTATGTTGTGGTGGGTGGTCAGAATGGTTAGGTATAATGATGTTGGTGGAAGTTGGTTTTCTATATATTGCATATTGTATGTGGTTGTTGTATCACAAGATATCATATCACATAACCATCACAAGATACAACAACCACATACAATATGCAATATATAGAAAACCAACTTCCACCAACATCATTATACCTAACCATTCTGACCACCCACCACAACATAAAATGGCAGCATTTTATTCGCTATTTAACAGAATGTACAAAATTCCCCTAAACAAACAAGACACTGACAAAGAAAGAAATATAATATACCAAATTGGTTATGAAAATGGATACAATAAAAATACTGTGATCAAAATAGAAAATAAAATCAAATATAAAATAAAAACTGAACAATTAAGAATAAATCAAACTGAACAACACATAAATAATAACAACAACAAAAAATGGGCCACATTCACATACATAAATAATAAAATGACAAAACTAACAAAACTATTTAAAAACACAGATATAAAAATAGCATACAAAACTAATAAAAATAAATTACAAAATCTAAATAGCTCACACAACAAAGATAACACAACAACTAACGGCATATACAAAATTGAATGCCAAGATTGCAATAAATGTTACATAGGACAAACAAAAAAACAGCTGAAAAAACGTTATTTTGAACACCTAAATGCATACAAAAAACCAGAAATATATAAATCCAATTTAGCCACACATGCAATAAACACAGGACATGAAATCCCAGACATAACCAATGTAACACTAATTAAACATATACCACACAAAGGCACCATAATGAACATTTGGGAAAATTTACAGATATACAAACATAAAACAGAAAACAAACTAATACCTGAACAAATACAAATCAATACAAAACATGACACAATATTCAAAGCACTCAACATAGAAAATACACAAAAAACTAACACATACACCACAATCACACACAATAAAACCAATTTGAAATACCAGAAGCCAACAGGAAGCCACAATAATAGTAGTCAACCAGCAAAGCATATGTATTTCACCAGACAGAAAAACCGGAAGGCTGAGGATGGGTGCAAGATAGTGCCCGAAACATGTTCCAATAAAGGATAAAAATAACATCTTGAGGTAAATTTAATTATAAATATTAAATGTATTATATATATCAAGAAACGGACTGTAGCAAAAAGTGACTAAAAATATATATATATATATATATGTGTGTATGAATAGGTGTATTATGTCCAATTATATGTTCTCTATGTCAACCTTGTACAAAGGGGGGGGATTTAAACAATTTATGGAATTATCGATATTTTGAGATTATGTGATATTTAATATGTATGTAATTTCAGATATAATAAAAGCTGTTATTGTTGGTTAACAGAGAGTTTAATTGCAAGTCCCGTCTCACTGGACCCAGCGCATTTTATGCTTCTCCTAGCCTTCCTCCTAGTTTTAAATATCTAGTGGCCCCTCTAAAAAAAAAAAAAGAATTAAAAGTATCAAAAATAAAGAAGGGTCACAATGCTAGACAGCGATCTCTGTGAGTTCAGTTATATATTTCTACTGTTCAAACACTGCGACCCGTGCGATCGTCGTATCAATATATTTTATATAATATATAATCCTGGATTTATAAATATGGGTGTCCTACTCACGGCCACTAGCCTTAACCACAATTCAAATTCAGTGGTCACTGAGTGCGAACCTTGGTCAGTGTGTTGCAGCCTTCTGCACTGAAGATGGCCGTTGCTATTGCTACTGCTGCCTGTTTCTCTTATTCGTATGTAAAAGTAATTAAAAAATGTCGACAGCCATTTCAACATCCAAAGTTCTTCCATCTGGTACGATCATCTTTTTCTGAATTTACGTGCTCCAAAACTGATTTCTTTTATTTTCAAGGTTATAAATAAGTACATTACGCCAATCTGTTGTTCTATTTCAGTCGTAACAAATCTTTACTATCAGCAACACGGTGTTTCATTAAGTTCTACATCTCAGTAGAACGGAAAGACAATAGTAGGATGTCATTGTATCACTTATTTTATAATTTTTGTAATCGACCAGACGTTTTACTTATTAAGAGAGTATCTTTATTAACACAATAAAACACAGACAGACCTCTTACTTGTGTTGCAGCATGAGAAATATACTTTGCAGATAATGGCAGAAGGTAAAATTGATGAACGAAAAGAAATGGGCAGTAGATAAAACATCGTGAATAAGGAACGCCAAGGAATATCGTGACCTTAGTGCACCACGCACAGAGCAGAGAGAAGTTTGCCATAATAGTCTCGCCTGTCTCATTAAGAGATGGTGGCTTTTCCACTGCAGAAACTAGTACTTTCCATAATAAACTAACCAGTCGATCATACATTATTTTTTAGTAGCCTTTCTCTGTCAACATGGGTGGTACGAAGCTTTGTGTTTAGGAAATTGTCATTGTGTTTATCAGACACTAGACACGAAAAAATGTTTGGCATCAGTGGCTTTCGTATAATTACCTATGGTTTATATGGGGAGCGCATGTTTTATGAAACTACATGATTATCTTACAGAGGACTAGTCTTCATCCACTTTGTGAGGAGACTTTGCCTGTGTCTCTGTCATTATTCTGGAATGATTTGTACTAGCTCAAGTTATGTCTAACCGAGCTTTGCAAATGTATTACGAATAGTTTATTAAATCGTATATTTATCAAATTCTATGCACTTATTTTTAAAAATATCATACCTTTTGCAAAACATTTGTTAAAGTACGACTCGTATTATAGTATCAATTGCAAACTCTTCTGTTCAAATGAATTACACACGATTAGAAGGTCGGAGACTTTATTTGCATGAATACCTTCGGGTTTCCATAACAACAGCAATTTGACTGACTCCATACACAATCTAGTCAAAATGCTGTAACACATCTTAAAACTGTCATAACTGTTATAACACTAACAAAAACCCGGTCGCAGAAAAGATGAATAATTTAAAAATCCAAGCCTTCCTATAGGAGAAAAACATTTATTAAAGGAAATTAACAGGACAATTCTTTCAGAGTACTGTAACTTGAATGGCCCATAGGTAGCCGCGTAGGTAACCATCGGCACCGCACAGGTGGAAACGATAAGTTTCCCTAGGCGCCGGGTCATGGCCTTGCGGGCTACTTGTGCGGAGTGTGTCCGCCAGGTAAGACGACGGTCAAGGTGGACCCCGAGGTACTTGACCTCTCAAGACCAGGGCAACAGAGTATCGCCTACGTATAGTCTGTCGGAGAGCCTTATGCGTCTGGAGAAGACTACGGCTGTGCTCTTGGCCGCGTTGATGGCAACCCTCCATCTTTCTGCCCACTCAACGTATTCGTCTAATTGTTCCTGGAACCAGATAACTGCCGTTTCACCTCGACGATCGACGGCATACACCGCCGTGTCGTCAGCGAACATGGCCAATCTGGTGCCAGGCAACTTGGGCACGTCGTTGACGTACACAGTGAAAAGCAGAGGGCCCAAGACACAGTTAACTTAGTCGATGCTTCACGGATACTACGTCTGTGTGACTTAGGTCACTGGCGAAGTTGAAACGAATCGAGTGATATCTCTATCGACGGGTGTCAACATTTTTTATATTTTTGTGTCGCAATTTTTTTTTCATAAATCGTTCGCCATTTTTTCCATAACCCTAAATTGATTACGTCTGTCACTGAGAATAATCCATTCAGTTACATTTTGTCTAATCGGCGCAATCATTTTGAAGTTATGGAAGAACGTACAACGCACATTACACCCAAATTCATAACTAATAAATTTACCATAAATTAATTTACCGTATACTATACCGATAGGTATCGTTTGTGTAAATTACATACAAACATAATATAATGTTAATTTGTTAGATAAACAGCAGGCAAGATAATTATAAGTATCGAAAATGTATTGCAATGGACATTCTAATTGAATATGGAACGTAGCAAACAATATTGTCATATGATAGCATTTGAAGAAGGTATATGAATACGTAGACGTTGCAGGTTTGAAAATTGTAAGGTGGTTGATAAGGAACATTGTAAAAAATATTAGTTTTAAGAATTTTTAGACTTGTAAAGCAACTTTAAATGCAGTGAAATGGTGCGTAAGGATACTTAACTGCGTGTGTAGTGTGCGAGTGAGAGGGTACGTAATTATTTTATGGGGTATTCTTAAAATACACGTTAATTTGAATAACTATCAAAGTACGAAAATTTTTTAGATGGAACTTAAATAAGTAATAAAAAGACCTACTTGATGACAGTAGTTGTTTTAAAAGTTAATAACTATTGTAATGGTACATATCTTCAACTAACAATAATGAAGAAACATGACAAAATAAATTATTTAAATAATTCACACTATAATAAAAAGGGATGAGTCAGAGATTAAAGAATGGGTGATTCAAAATAATAAAACGATCAAACATATCGAGGTAATCATGAAAGTAACCTCTAATAATAAAAAAGTAACAAGCAACGAAACGAAACGTTGAAAAAACGATAATACATGGCGATTTAACCACAATAGCCCAATAGATGGTAAGTGAGAGAGTAGAACCAGCCCCAAAAAACAAGAATATAATATAAATTATGACATTTGTAAGTGAATAACTAGAACTAGTCACCACACTAACCTAAGGAGGTATAAATAATTAGCATGAGAAGTGAGAAGATAGAACCAGCCCCAACACCAAGGAAGGGATATATAAAATATAGCAAAATGAAGTAAAGACAGTGAAAGTGCACAACACCAATGATAGACCAAATGAGAAGAGACCAATCAGTGGTAATTGTATATAATAATGTTGATTGTAAACACAGACAAACAATCTATAGATAGAAGTGTTAAATGTTAATGACTTAAATTGTATAAGGGTACACTAACCCAAATAAATAGAGATAACTATGACAAATCAACCTAGCACGACACAAACTTATTAATTGTATAATCAAACTTAGTAGAGTGAGAGATAGTGAGGTAAAATGATAATGAACAATTTTTAAATAAAATGAGAAAGAGAATTTTAGTGAGCAATACCCATCAGTAACACTTAACCATATAGAGTGCAAGTGGTTAGCATTAAAATACCCCAAAGTAAATATAACCCCCTTAATAGTGATAAACACTGATAAGTCAGTGAAAAAAGTTTATAAGTGCATAAAAAGTGAGTGAGAGCTAATAATTTGCTAAACACAGGAAGGACTGTGGCGATTAAAAGCAATTATAAGTGAACACCAATATGTAACAAAATAAACTAAAGTGTAGTAGAATTAAGTTAGCAGTAGTAGTAACTACCTATCATGTTTTAAATTTTGAACAATTAATATTCTAAGTAACAATTTATATTATTACCCATGAGTTTAAGAAAAATGGACTATTAGTGTGTTGATACACAGCATAGACAACTTTTAATATACAGAGGTATAAAACTAAATATTATTAACCCAAAATGATAAGGGAAAGACAATTAATAATAACATAATCATTATAAGATTTTAATAAAAATATAGTAAATTGTTATTAGAGTAAGATGTTAATGACCCAATGTCATATAGGATTAGTAATAAGGATTTATCATTATAGTCAAAATATTTAATTAATGTTTATATGTTTGTTGTTTATACTGTGTAATAATTGTTACTCACCAAAGAGTATGAGTACATGATGAAAATGAACATTGTGGGTAATGAAAAGTAAATAATTATGTTTTAATGAATAAAATTATGTCTGTGGGAATTGTTAGACCATAAGATTCAATGTTATATGTTAAGTAATAAATAATAAGAAATAATAATTAAAAACAAACAAAGCAGTAAAAAAAAAGCAAAATAAATACAGACAAATACAATGATACTAAAAGGCAGTTATGACAATAGACAAGCCAGGATATGAAACCAGTAAAATCACATATAATTACAAGAACAGGCATAAAACCCTAGAACAAATGAATAAAATCATGTATTAAACCAATCAGAACCCATACAAGGGGAAAATAAAATATAATCTCTGTAATTTAATAAAAATAGCCAATTGCTGTTTAGGCCTAGGCAAATGCCTAACTGTAAAACTACAAAAAACTTCAATTTTGAGAATTAAACAACAAAATTAGCAAAACTAAGGCATATAAACAATTAAAGACGATTAGACAATCATGTTAAGAAGGAAATATTAAAGTAATCATGTAAATTAAGAAAACAGTGTAATTAAACAAAATCAACATAACTGTCAAAATGTTAATACCTAAGTAAACACAATAGTATTGGATGTCAAATTAATCCTTGAACCAAAATACGAACAGTGGTAATGATATTTAATACTTAAAAGGGAATACTGAAGATTAATTGCATTCAGAAGATCTGTAACCATTTTAAATAAAAATTCAAAACTCCTAACAATGGTCTTAAGCCAGTTTTAACCAATCAGAAATTTTGAGTTACCATGACAACAGCAGAATATTGACTATTTTCAGTTAGGAGCGTGAGAATCTGTAGTGACGCTTAACTGAAGAGACGCCACGCTGTGAAGGGCCCAAAATTTTAACATAAAACATAAAAGTGCCCATAATTTTATGAAGAAAAGGGCCAGACCAACTGAGGAGAGGATGTTACAATCAACCAGACCAAGGACCAGTTCAAATTAATCCAGATGCACTGAAAAAATAAGGAAATTAAAAAGAAGAAGACGCCGGACATACCTGAAGCCCAAGATTTGAAGAAAGAAGAATCGACATCGACGAATTAACCTACATTAACTATTGACAATACACTTCCTATCAACTAACGATAAGTATTGCTGAATTCATTGAACTCTTAAAATAAATTCTCTTTCCAATTTCTAACTAAATCGTGAACTCTCACTACCACTGAAGGTATTAATTTTCAAGGATTGATGAACAAACATAATTTGTAAACACAAAATAACTGATGATAACCTATGTATTACACCAACGACACTGTCACACACTTTAACACCACAACATTGAATTTAAAGTAAACCTTGTTTGATTTTAATGCTCACGAACATTAAGTGAATATATTGTAATTTATTATCTTGTTTTTAATACTTCTTTGTTGTACTTAAAAGGACTCTATTTGGCAAATTTATTTTTGTAACTAATAATCAACGCTGTCTTGTGGCGAAATGAAATATTGTATTGCCAACCCAGCCATCCGCTGAGTGAACGACTATTTATTGCCGAGGCTAAAATTATTATATTGATTACTATTTTTGTACAAGCGTTAACAAGAATTAACAGTTCTGAGCCTAATAAAAAAGTGTGTACCATTAACAACTGTCCAGTAATTATTTATAGAAAAATATTATGTATGTTTTGTTTAATAGCAGTGAGTCAACCTAACCAATATTATTTCAAGTTGGTAACACGTTTTCCCCCACTCAAACGAGATTCGAGTTCATGCCAGCCGGCGAACTATTTGAATTTACACTAATACACTGTAAAACCATCCAGGTAAAAACTTTTAATTGTTTTCTCGCAAAACAATTTGGCGCCTATCGGGAAGTACAAAAGAGTGAGAAGGGACAGGTAAGGCACACAGGCTACTAGACGCTTTTATAACACCGAACGAACCATTAATAACGTTCGCATATTAAACATACAAAATTATAAACGACACAAGTTAACACTCAATAACATACATATGTACAAGCCCCTATTAACACTATATGTATGCGTTTTTGAGTAAAAAGTTGTATAACCCATAAAATCGGTCTTAAAATATTTCAGGTTTTATGAACGTGAATTGTTCTGTTCCGAAACCTTCTTGTACAGTAAAATTTATTATAGATAAGAAGATCATAAGAAGGGGTGACTGACGAACTAATCAAATTACAAGAAATTCAGGCTCAAAAATAAGGCTGTGACATAGGCCTACCTTCGCAATCATAACGAGTGAACGTTGTGCTGGTCCCAGACATTTGGTCTGCCAGTTGTAGCAAACGCAAGTTATAAAATTCATGTTGTTACTGCTATAATTATTACAATTGTGTGGTACCCGCGAAGAGTGCAAGATAGTCCGTTTAGGTATACAGACACTTGAAGCTAACTGAAAAGGTGTAAGCCTAATACACCAGTTAAGCAGTAACAGTATCTGTTCGCGGTGTGAAATTGTATATAACTGCGCCCGCGAGAAATACCTACACATCCGGAAGCGACCCTGAGGCTGGACAGAGTAAACTGGCCCACGTATTTCTCCAGATAAAATCAGCCCGTCGTCTGAAGGACCTGCAGTCGACGTTACAGTGAAGTGAACTTTCATTATTTGATGTACCTTTTGGAAAACGTATTTAAAAGAAATACTCTAAGACAAGTTACATCAGTAAAGACTTCATACTTTAGGTAAGATAGAAACAAATTTTTTAATAGTAATTTATTTTACTGTACAAAAATTAAATTTTAGTTTGTGTATTGAAGGTGAATAGAGACAAATTAAGTATTTTTTGTAAACTGTATTAAAGGCACAGTAAATTGTCTGCAAAATTAATAGCATCATTAATAAATCCGTTTCACGTCAAAAAAACTATAAAAACCGCTTATTCTATGCAACCCTTATACACAGAGGCGTAGCTAGGGGGGCCAAGGGGGGCAGCCGCCCGGGGGGCGGCAAAATGAGCACAGGCTTGAAAAAATTGTTTTCAGTTTATAAAACTACAAACAACTTGTTTCTTTTATACGACTATTCCTTTCATAAAAGAAGCATAACCAGCCAGCTTGTCCGTTGTCATAAACCTCGCGTGATAAACAGTCTAGCATTATACTCAAGCATCGTAATTACGGTTAATTATGATAAGGTAAGTCGCACTTGGATGTGTTTTTCTCCAACTAAAAAATCTCTATTTTGATTTTGTTGCTCTTTATTTCCACAAAAAAGGCTATCAAAAAAGCCATTTCAATAGTGAAAATGGGTTTTAATCGTGGCGAAAGTTAATTCCCCGTATTCAGGATAATAAAAATAGTCCTGCTCATCGCTCTGCGTTATTGGAATGGAAGGAATCGGAACGTTCTTTAAACAAACGGGAACTTATTGATGATCTACTTTAGAAGCAAATGAGTAAAGCAGCTAAGTCATGGAAAGAAATCCTCGAACAGGTCACTGCAACAGTACAAACTCTTGCACAACAAAATCTGGTACTGAGAGGACATCGAGAGTCAATTACTAACGAGCCAAATCCGGAAACTATCTGGCTTTGCTAAAATACTTGGCTAAATTTGAATCTGTCATGAGATCTCATTTGTGTTTCAGTCTCTCGTAAATCTGGGTGTACCGTATTTCGCCAACCATTCAAAATAAAATAATAAGCCTGTTAGAAGAAAGAATGCGCAAATATATTATTACTGCATGTAAGAAGGCGAAGTACTTTAGTATTATATTTGACACAACACCAGATGCTCCACATGTTGAATAAATATCTCAGATTATAAGATTTGTTGAAATTATACGCAATTCTGTTGGTATCACGGAAGCCTTTATAGATTTTATTCCTTTAGAATTGAAAACAGCGGGGGGGGTCACAGAAGCTATTACAAGTAAGCCTGAGAGAGATGGATTGAATCTTAGCGGTTGCAGAGGTCAGTCGTATGACAATCAAGCAACAATGGCTGGTATCCATTCAGGAGTTCAGAAGAGAATATTAGATTTGAATCCACTAGCTGTGTTTGTTCCCTGTGATAACCATTCACTTAACTTGGTTGGAGTTCACGCAGCTCATGTAAATGTTCATGTAGTGACATTTTTTGGGACAGTAGAACGTCTATTTACCTTACTTTCCTGTTTCACTCATAGATGTAGTGTTCTTAGAGACTTCGTAAATACGAATAGGATTAGAAGCCTACAAAATGCTAGCATCAGCTTTAAAAAATTTTTCTTACATTACCAGTGTCTGTGGCTTCTTGTGAAAGATCGTTTAGTAAACTCAAATTGATTAAATCGTGCCTACGATCAACAATATCTCAAGACAGGGTATCAAATCCAGCGATACTTTCAATTAAAAACGACATTGCTTCGTCTTTAGATTATAGTGAGTTAATAACCGATTTTGCAGCAATTAAGACCAGAAAAGTTACATTTTAAAATGTCTCGTTTTAAATATTTATTAAATATTAAAAACAAAAAAATATTAAATGTTTATTAATAGAAAACGGAACCATTAACCTGTAATAGTAAGTTATTAAATTTATTATTTTTAATCTAGTTCTTTGTTTAACTTTATGTTGCTTTAGGATATTGTTTTGACGATGCGCTTTAGACCTACAAGGAATTTGCATGTTTATTAGAACATTTTTTTATGATAACAACTTTTTATTTTACTACATTTTTTTATAGTCTACATTTGTTACTAATAAATGTAGCTATACAAACTAAATACCGGTAATATTACAATATGTAATTTCTTAATTTTGACTTAACGTTGATTCTTAAGACGTTTGCTGGACATGCTTTCATACAAAAATCTACACATTTACATTTATTAAGTACTTTTTTCGCTGGATGGGCCTTCATTTTTGTTCTTTTGTCCCCTTTTAATTGTAAAGGCGAGGTGGCCGATGATCTTTTTGCCCCGAGCACCATAAAGCCTAGCTACGCCACTTATACATCGCAGTATCTGTTTACTTTAATGTACAAAACATCAATAAATAACTGCAACGTAGAGGTAGTTTGCTTATTGCCCGAACGGCTTTCTTCCTCTTGCAGATATTTCACATATTGTTGGAGAAACTGAAACAAAGTCACAAGCGGTTTGTTAAGTCAGACTGTACCTCAGGAACTATAGAATAAGGTGGGGTATGCTCACATGATCGCTTTGAGCCGTTCAGTCTTCGCCTGTTTTGCACAAACAAAAAAACATCATTTGCAACAAAAGGGAGACATACATGCAATTACACGCGGCACGTGATTGTGCTCGGTTCCACTTGTTCACACACACTGTTGTGCTTAGTAAGTAAAACACAATACATTCTACATTGGGTAGGGTGAAATGTCCGAGTCATTTGAATACATGAAATGATACAAAGAACACAAACTCGGGACTGTTACGGTTGTGAATAAATATTTTCAGGTTTATGAAGTGTAAAATTTAAGATTTTCTGAACTGAAGTCAAAGAATGCGTACGTTGGTTTTTCTTCGCTATAGTAACGTTATCATCTACGATGGTGATCCTCTACACACACACACACACACACACAGCAGCAGCAGCAGCATACAGTAACTTCAACAAATCTGATTTACAAACGACAAACTGCTTTAAATCATATGCGATGATACTATGAAGAGAATACCGCTGTCTAAATGTCAGTATCAATACGCATAGCCTACAACGAGAACTGAAGGTTAAACAAACTTTTTTATATTATTACATAATTAAGTGATACATTACCGGAATACAATTAATTGTTACTAATGATCAGTAGGAAACCACGTAATAGGTTAAAACTATTGCCTTCCCAGAGACGTTTTCACATAACCTACGGAGTGCAAAATATTGCTTAAATTTGAAAGTTAATTTTCCAAAGTAACAACAACTTCTGGTTTAAAAACTAAATTATGAAATGAGATAACTACATTGTGAAACTATAATACGGTAATGAGATATGTTATGTTAGAAGTATAAGTTTTTTTAAATAACAACGAATTATTACCATTTAAGGAAATGCAACTCTGAAAAAATGGGTAAGCCTATTGTAACGAATATAGGCAAGACAAAGAACATGGAAATCTAGAAAAAGCGATAATTTGTTGGTAAAAGATCGTAGGTAATTATATATGAGAGCAAAAGTTTTGAAAGGCCGAATACTTTAGAGAGTTGATCTTTCTGCCGGACTTTAAAGTTAGAAACGTATCTGGTTAACTTTTTAACCAGAAGGAAGTAGTAATCTAAAGAAACTAACTTTTGAAGGCAGTAGGTGATCAGTGCTTTTATTTCAGGGGAAGACTTGATTAAATAAATTCAAGCTTACAATCTGCAACTAACAAGCATATAGCCATTATTATCGTTAACTTGATGTTATCAATTCCTTGGTTTTACAATATGCTCTGCCATCTGTAAAAATCAGAGACGGATGCTAGGACTCTAAATAAATATGTCATATGACAATTAATTGAGACACAAAATTAATGATAACGCATCTAGAAAGTCTAGAAAAAGTCCTCGATTTTATGAAAGAGAAGTTATTTCCCTCTCATTATTCCGTTTTTATGTAACTAGTATATCAAGGTCAAGGAAGTGTAAGAGGTTTAAGAAAATAGTTACAACGCAAAGATAAGAGCCTATGAGCTTTGCGATTTACAAAAATTTTGACTTCTCACATTCTTGCCTCTCGCACTTTTATTTTGGGCTATCGATCTGTAGGGTAAAAGGATGGGACGCCTGCCAAGTTTCACGAAAGTCGATAGATGCATTCAAAGGTTATCATGGGATATATCTCAAAGAGATAAATAGACAGACAGATCCAAACGCTCAGACAGATCCTACTATCAGACAAATGTCAAATGGTCAAGTTAATATTGAGAACTAGCTTCGCTCTTTCAATTACTATCATATTGTAAGTCATTTGACAGTCGTCCTCTACCAAGAACGTTTTTAGCACAATCCTTCTTAATTCGAATTCCCTCTCCTTTCTGATAAATTTCCTGTCCCACAAATGAAATTATTTAAATGATTTTGTTTTCTTCTTTTGAATCTTGAAGGCTAAGTCCTGTCCAGTTCACTATGTTGTTTATATCTATTGTAATACTAATAGCAATTTTATTATCAACAAGTCATAGGAAGTACAGTATCTACGATTGTACAAAGACATTTCGCTTAATAATATGACATTATAATAACTTACACTGACGATTTGTTGCCGAGACATTACATTTTTGGACAACTATGTACAAGGCTAATTTTCTTTCTACTTTAGCAGTTTCTTTATTTTTTGAGAAGAAATCCTTATACTTTTCCTGAACAGCCTGAACTGTCTGCTGTCTAGGTAGATCTAGCCCTATCTAGACCTAGAAATGAGTAGGCCTATCCAGTTAAAATTTACATAAATTTCAAACACATTTGTCAGGAGATATAGGTTACATCACATAAGAGATTTATGCAGAAGAGAAGGCAAAAAAAACAATTTACAGCCTTCTATTGCTATTAGGTTTGCTCGTGGTAAAAGAGAAAGAAAGTTAACTGTCGATGTTATTATTTCAGAACCGAAGCTGTCTAGAATGTGTGTAACTTTATCTGAAAGTCGTTACTGCCAGAATCGATGCTGTTATTCGGTTAAGAAATTCGCTAAATCTAAGTGTAAGAGGATGGAATGTTTAAGCTGTACCATGGCATGCACAAATACTACGCCCATTAACAACACCACACCGGCGATGACGTTTCTTCGTTCGACACCACTGACCCGAATGGCGTTACAGCAGAAAGCTTTTACTCTCCAGTTTTAATGTACTCTTTATGGTGAACACGAATAATTTTTGCTAAGTAAGTCACGAAAGGAAATGCAGAGCTCCGTCTGTACGCTCACCGACTGAAACAACGTTCGCGTTTTATTTGTCTCCTGTCTTCACGGTGGCACGTTTTTATTTTATCGTTTACGTATGTCACTGTGAATATTTTTAAAATGTTTTCTATTGAGAACGATAGGTTAAGATTAGATTCCACGCACTGATACTAGCAGTATATTCTATTGGCTCAATAATTCCCGGCTTCCATAAACATTCTGCTTATCCACCAGACCAACAACTCTCCTTTGATTACCCCACTCCCAATCTTGCTCACACGTACTGACAATAACATTTACATACCTTTAAGTTAACTATGATAGCTATGTCTGGCATTACATCTAGACAATTTAAATATGCCGTGTCGTTTAACTATTTGATTGACGTATTAGGCAATTTGAAAGTTAGACTTGTTCGTAGTGAGACGTGTGTATACAAATCAACGCCACAGCAAAATACTACACGCGAAATACTAAAGTAAAAAAAAGTTTAACTAATAAATTTCCTTCGCTATGATGATACATTTTTAAGTGTATCATTTTATGTAAGCGAAACTGAAAGAGTGAAGTGAGTTTGTAGTTTTAACTCAACTGTTTGGCATTTGTCTGTCCGTTCCCACAATGTCTTACGTCACACCATCATCCGAGAATGCATCAACCAATTTTTCTAAAACTTAGCACGCGTCTCCATGCTTTTACCCTACATACCCCTATGGTTTTTGAAACTGATCCCTAAAAAATTTAGGGGTATAGGCAAAAACGTGTGGGATCAAACTTTTAAAAATCGTAAATCATATTTGCGATCCACGTGAAGTATCAAATTAAAGAGAATTTTAACCAAAATCTGAACATAGTGTTCAATTTTGGAAACTCCAAGCATTTTTTAGACATGGGGCCAAAAAATGTATCAAACTTTTGTAAAAATTGTACAAACCTATGCTGCATCAAATTAAACAGAATTTTCATCAGAATCTAAATATAACGTATGGTTTTGAAAGTTTTAAAATTTTAAGACACCAGGTTCCAAAAAAACAGGAATAAACATTTTTTAAAGAATGAAACGGATTTATTAATATTTCAAACGCTATTAATATTTCAAACAATCTACTGTGCCTTTAATACGGTTTACAAAAAAATAATATATCTATGTTGGTCTTTGTAACACAAGCTAAAATTTAATTTTTGTACAACTAAATAAATTAATGTTTAAAAAGTTCTTTTTGTCTTATCTAAGCGATCAAGTCGCTAATTATCTAAGCGTTAATTTTAGTCATCAACTGAATTCAAATCTCTTTTAAGCAGCAAGTTGTTTCTTGCACAATGTAGAATTACATCCACAAAAACTGTAAGTACATTGGGCACTTTTCTGCCTCAATTTCTGCGCTTCTTTGGATATCTGCGTCTACTGCAGTGCCTTTTTTGATTCTAACTTCTAGCTATTTCCATTAATGCAGTTTCTATGTAATGAAGAAGTTCATGAATTTTAATGAGTGGATTCTAATACTTCCAGTCATCAAAACCTTGCTCTACATCGGAGAACACTCCAATTTTATTACATTTTGATAAAAGTAACCAGGGAAATCAGAATAGTGCATCTTTTGATTGGTTGTATAAAAACAATTGTCTCTTACCTGTTTTACCATTTAGCAGATCTTTGAAAACTATTTTTAATTGCTCAGCACAAGGTCTTAAGGAGTGATCCACTAATACGCGTACATGATTAAGCGTGTATGAGGTGGGTCTGGGTATTTCTCCAGACCTGGGGCGCGTCTCCATGGGCCTTTAAAGCATTGCCCACTGGAGCTTAGAGATGCACTGGTGTGGTTAACAGGACGACTACCCGGAGGCAATTCGTCTGTAACGACGGATTGCCATGTCAGTTTGAATGGCACCCGCAATTAGGCACTTGCACACCGTGCAGTTTCCCATGCTCTGAGAGTCAGCCCAGCATTAATAAACCCAGTCAACATACTCTAATACTGATGTATGTTGTATTAGAGTTTTTCTTTTAATAAGTTTATAAGTGTACATAAAATAATATCAGTTCACTTCCTTGTACTGTCGACTACAGACCCTTCAGACGACGGGTTGATATTATCTGGATCCAATTCTCTCTCTGTCCGGCCTCAGGGTCCCTTCAGGGCGTATAGACATTTCTGGCGGGCACGGTTACATAGAACTACACACCGCGAATCGAATACTGTTACTGCTTAACTGGTGTGTTAGGTTTACATCTTTCCAGCTAATTTGAAGTGTATGAAAGGAATATCTTGCACTTTCGCGGATAGCACACAATTATAACAACTATCGCAATAACTATACAGGAGTTCTGTAGTGGTAGAGTACTGTTTCTAATTTGTGTTCGTCGCAACTGGCACTCTAAACGTCATGGACCAGAGCAGCGTTTACTCGTTATCGATTCCGAAGAGAGACTGATTGTACGTTTACAGTTCTTATTCTAAAATTGAATTTCTCGAAATCTGATTGTTTCTTCGGTAACTCCTCCTGACGACTATAATAATGGGGATGTAATTAATATTTGTTATGCCCCACTTTCTATTTATATAATATGCAATTATGCTAATTTATGGAACTTAATTATGTAAATTATCCAATTAGGTTAATTTATGCCCAATTAATTGAATTTACGTGATATATTAATTACTTTTATGCTAGTGACTATGTTCATTAATGGTTAGCATAATTACTGCAATGAGACTCTGATAGTTGTATAAAATGATATAAGATTTTACTACGATTCATTCAACTGACGTTAATGTCTGTTACAAGGTAAAATTGACAATAATGAACGCATAAATACTTAGTAAAATGAACACTTATTTATTAACATTATTCAAACAAAGAAACTTCCAATATATGGATGTAAATTGCCCTGTAAATACATTCATAAAAGAGAACACATATATATAAGAATCAAATTACAATATGAATTCATTACGTCGTTCGCTGAAAACATACACATATATATATACATAGCACAATGAACATACATAAACATAAACAATCAACATATTAATCTTACACTAATGCGTTCATTTGCCTCAGATGAATAGCTTTATTTAAAATTACCATGATAATCAATCTAAATTCTCAAAGGGTGATTTCTTTGAAAAGAGTCAGGACAGTAGAGTTACTATAATAGTAATAACATAAATATTTACTTGTGAAATGGATTATCCAAAATTTCCATCGGCGAAACTCCTTCCCACTGATGATCCAAATGCGTAAGGTTGCGTAGCTTCGATGTTATCATCACTTAACACTCGCGGATAAGATTCACTCGCGGTGTGTGTTCCGTTGATGTCGGCCGTTAATATAAAAGTCTATAAAGCTATGTGTTGCGTGAGTGCGTTCATTGTTAATTATCGTGTATATATAACTGTCTATCGTCAAACTTCTCCTTGTATCTATATACGTTAATGTATTGTGTTTTAGATTACGTGATGTATTGTTCCATTCGGTATTGTAACACTTTACACTGTGCAACGATACATTTCCGTAACTCGGTAAAGCATTAACGAAAGTTCTGCGAGTCTGTTATTAAATGAAAACTGCGAATAATTAACTTAGTTCTTCACAAGCGATAGCTGAGTAAAACTGAGTAACTGAAAGTTTTTTAACCACTGACGTATACTGCATGATTGAGTCACTGCGGATACACTATGACTGAATAACTTGTCATTAACTGAAATGCTGTGTTAACTGATTAAAGCACTGAGACTGAGAAATAGAATAAGACTGATATACGTATATTAACTGGAAACGTATTAAGACTGAGAATTTTATGAAGACTGCTGCTCCGCGTGCCCTGTAAACAGTTTTTATTAAGCTTCATTTACCACAATTCAATGTCCTGGCAAACACGCCTTTGGTCAACCATGATAGGTCAGATGAACTCCAAATCTACCCTTATGTAGAACTATGGTTCTCGGCCTCTGATTCGTTGTTCGCGTTGCTATCATGACGACAGTCCTCTCCATCTACGTCCTAGGAAGATGCCGGACTCTGGTTGGTTATCGGGCATCCCCTCAAGTACACGACGAAAGGGCTCCGTACCATTTCCTAGATAGTAGAGCAATTCCGCGCCTGTCTATCAAGCTTTTGTCTAAGTATACTCTGGAGGTCTGCTGCTGTTCTCACGCGAACAATACGTCGCATTTCGTTATTGTTTGACTTCCAATGACCCTTTTTCGTCAATTAGCAGCACACTGTGTGTCGTTACTTCCAAGATGCCACTCCTGTCCCTCGTCATAAATACTAGTTGTCACCAGTAAGATGTCTTCACGCTGTGCGTACTTTCTGGTCCTATTTACTAGATATACATTGTTTTGTTCTCATACGGGGTGAGTCCCTTTGTGTGAGTATTCCCTTTTTTATTGCTGGCACACTCCAAATTAACCTTACAGCGTGTGTTCGCTACAATTTCTCCGTATCTGGGCCATCGTACTGCATCTTTTGTCCAGTTTGTTGTGGGCTGTAAATCTCAGTTGAGTCGAGTCTGTCACAGGCGATCCTTACTTTCTATTGTAGTGTTGTGTCAGGCATACTCTCATTGTTCTTGGCAAGCGTCCAGTTGACACATCGTTAAGTTGCCTCTTTATTTATTGCTTCTGGCCCGGGTTGGGGTGACTTGGCTGGTGTAACGTACTTCTTGATCAAAATTTAAAAAATTAAAATTTTTGGTCATTACACGACCTTCTTAACGATAATAGATTTTCCTGTATAAGAAAGTATCGTACAGAACAATTCATCTTCAAAAACCTGAAATATTTTGTGACCAATTCTATGGGCTATAAAATCTTTTTACTTAAAAAACGCATATATATAGTTATACTAATTTTTAAAATAACTACTGTCATCAAGTAGGTATTTTTATAACGAGCGTTTTGACGTAAGTCCCATCTCAAAATTTCCTGTATTTCGATATTCAACTTAACGTGTTTTCTTTTTTTAAGAATATCCCGTAAAATAATTACGTACCCTTGCACATGGACACTACTCACGCGGTTAAGTATCATTACGCACCACTTCATTTCACTTAAAGCTGCTTTACAAGTCTCAAAATACTTAAACCAACAGTTTTCAAAATGTTTTTTATCAACTAATTTACAATGCATAAACCTGCAACCTCAGCTTTTTCATATATCTTCTTTATATGCTGTCAAATGGCAATATTGTCTGCTACATTCCATATACAACTAGAATGTCCATTGCAGTATATATACATACCTTTACTATGATAGTGAAAGTATTTAAAATACAATAGTAAAAATTTTCACTACAATATTGATTTCGTTGTGGCTAAGTATGTATTTAAACAAAATTGAAGTCGGTAAATTTTAACTTGGTTGATATTCAATCAGAATGATAATACTGTTGGAGCTATACAAATGTAATACTTAGTATTAGAAATTAAGCAGTAAAAAAAGCACTGCAAAAAATAAGATACGAAAATTTCGTCAACGTACGTATGCCAAAATCTGGATTGCTTTCGGCTTGTAGACTCGACAGAAACTTCAGGTGTAAAGCAACGTTAATCCTAAGTGAATAGTCGGACTACAGCGAGATGCAACTTATGCATAGGAAAAGAATTAAAATTATTGAAACGAAGAGCTAGAGTGATGAAGAAAAGATTGTAATAAACAAGCGTCGATGAACAAAAAGGCAAAAGGATAGATTCAATTAATTTATAAGACGAACTTGGCACTGCATAATATCATCTTGATATAACTCTAGTTAAGCCAATTGTTGTGGCTTGGAATCCCCTCGTGAAGTGGTGTAAAATCGAAGTAGATTCAGTTCCTACTGGCATTTTGTGAACGTTCTGTTAACGTTTGTGACATTGTTAACTATTAAATTTGCATTGTTTCAATAATTTGTTATTTGTTATAATAATGTCCAAGTTAGCAAAATATAATCTACAACATGTACGGGAGGGACAACGAGTGTGGTACTTATTACGATAACTAGAAATTTACGAATCTTTTAGAAAAAACTACTTCTTATGATATTCAAGTTATTAAGAGAACAGGAGTATAGCCCTGTTAATTATTATTTTAAAAACTGATGTTATTTTAAACAGCCATGATACACATTCAGGAATATTATTTGTACACACATAGGCTTAACGTCTAAACAGTTCTTGTATCAATAGGGAATGGATAATTAAAGAGGAATTAATTATAATTATGGATTATTAATGAGGAATATCTGTATCTTTCAAGAGAAAACACACATACACACTGACTTTTTCGAAGTGGGACAGCTACTCTGAGCAACATGAATTGGGTCTAGCTATTTAAAGGAAGGTCTTTCCATGGCAGAAAGGAAGTGATAATAGGGGACTGGAGAAAACACTATTCAGTGCCGATTGGATGTTGGGAGGCTCGAGTTACATCTAATCAGAACTATTTAATCAGAACAGTATTCTTGGAATAAACCAGCGAGTAAACCACTCAGAAAGCCTCCGGCGGAATCTACGGGCTTGGATAGGCTACTGTCGACCATACACAAGAGCGGGGGTTGGTACAGCTACCAGTTCTGGACACGTCACAAATATGATCCGCATTGCTGGAGGTGAAGCGATCTCTTAATGTAACGACAATGGAAAGCAAATTATATACAAATTACAAGTTGTGTACAAATTATGTATAAAGCAAAGTCTTGCTTTTCTTTACTTAAAATACGAAAGAGGAAAGGTCAGAAAACTTATAGAATGAATTGAATTTGGGGAAACAAAGGAAGTCACAGCCTACGAATTCCTAAAGGCTGTACACCTTCAGCATACTCATAAAAGAAGAGGACACAAATAGACATGGAGAAACCTAAACGTTACTGTAAAAAATGATATAGACGTCATTATAATAAGAGATAAGGAAATTATAAAGATTGTCACCTACATTAAAAATAGGTTGATCAGAGAGTTACAAGAGCAAATATGTTAATATAACTGTAGGGAAATATAAAATGTAGAGGAATAAAATGTTTAAAAAAAACTATGGAAACTGAGGAAATGTTAACTTTATCAAAGTCATTATTAGATGAAACTGAATTGTTAGATGACATTGACGGAACAGATACCAAGCTATTTGTGAGAATAAGTTTGGGTAGAACCAGTGGCGAAGTTACATGGAGGCAATTGAGGCAATGCCTATCCTAAAAAATTCTGTAGAATAAAAATTATAAATACGTATGAAGTATGTAACGTAAAAATTATACATTGTTACTGTAATTGTCGAATTTACTAATTACATGCTTTACTCAGCGACCGCTAGACGGTGACAAGTGACAGCAGACAGTTTAAAACGAATGAGGCAACGTGAACCTGCCTCAGCGTTTTTTGTATACATCGTATGTAAGCAATGTGTTGGCCGAGACTGTGTAGTGCGGAGAGCGGGGGATTGACCAGCGCTCCACACACTGTAGCGTTGAGGTATGTCTCACTGCTGTTGTGCGAGTTTTAAAGCGCGCTGTGTTGTTTATAATAGTGTTTATTTTGTGCGGTTATTAAAAGTGTGCCTGTGATTCCGGTGAACTAATAGACGATCAACACTGTCATTTAAATTATTTGTGACATTAAACATATATATATAGAAACTAATCAAGTTATAAATTTGGAAGTTCAATTAGTTATATTATTGTGTATGAATATAAGTGTGTCGCCCGAAATGAGTGAACGCGGTCCTTTTAATACTTTGTCAGGTCTTTTAAACTTATTAAAAAGTAAGCCGTTTTCTTCTTGGAGTTACGAAGAAAAATGTGTTAAAAACAAGATATTTACGCCTAATTTAGAAATTAAACATTTTGATGGTAAAGTATCTAGAAAATTTCAGTTTTCTTGGTACGAGCGATATTCGTGGTTGACAGGCTGTTCCGAAACCAACAGACTTTTTTGTTACACATGTATCTTGTTTTCTGGTGAAAAAGAATGGATTTTATATGGAGTGACGGTAACAAAAAACTTTCTTAGAAAGGCAGACAAACACCAGAATTCAAATAAACATATTCAAAATGAAGAGCGGTACCGTTTGCTGGGACGCGTGAGGGTTGAACATACTCTCTCTGAAGGGGGTAGAATTCAAGCTGTTAAACATAACGAAGTCGTGAAACAAAATAGGCTTGTTGTTGAAAGACTTGTTGATATTGTGTGTTTTCTCGGGAAACAGGAGCTTGGATTTCGAGGTCATTTCGAAGGGGAAGACTCAGTCAACCGGGGTAATTATCTAGAATTGTTAGATCTTCTTTCTAAGCAGGAGCAGTACATTCGAGATCATCTCCAGTCTACGTCAGGATTTAAAGGTACATCAAGCGATATTCAGAATGAATTAGTTGAATCTGTAACTGATATAATTCAAGAGAAGATTAAGGCGGAGTTAGATTCTTGCGATTTTATTGGAATTCAGGCAGATGAAACTTTAGACGTATCAAGTAGATCTCAAGTCAGCATAAATTTTAGATTTTGTTCAAAAGAAGGTCCAATAGAAAGGTTCACTGGGTTTTATGATGTTTCAGTAGGTAAGACTGCATCAGGCTTATCAGAATTAATTGTTGACGTTTTAAAAAAGTGGGGTGTAACTGAGAAGGTAGTCTGTCAAACATTTGATGGAGCCTCTGTAATGGCTGGAAAGCATGGAGGTGTTCAGCACTTTGTAAAACAGACTTGACCAAGAGATTTATTTCTACATTGCTATGCTCACAAGTTAAACCTCGTACTTCTTCATTGCACTAAAACAATAAAATCGGTTAGGCTCTTCATTCACAATCTGACAGCATTTCACACATTTTTTTGTAGATCCTCAAAGAGATCACAGCTTTTAGAATATAGAGGATTTAAACTTCCACAAGCATCCACTACCCGTTGGAACTTTCATTTCAGAGCAGTTCATACCATCTTTTCCCACTATGGTGACTTGAGACAAATTTTTGAGGACATTACAGAGAATGATGAAGGATGGGATAGTGATTCGTACAATTCTGCTGTTGGATTGCTTAACATACTCAAAAAGACCCATTTCATTTACTTACTTTGTTTTTATAGGGAAATATTCGTTTATACTGACCATCTCTTTTCTCTACTGCAACACAAAACTATCTCCGATATAATTCTGTGCAACACTGAAATTAAGAAAACTACTGCTATCCTCAAGGACATGAGATCAGAAAACATTGTGTCGTCTTGTATTGAAAAATGTCACCAAATAAGCAGCGAGGTAAATATAGATGACAGTAACAGGAAACTGCTGAAAACGTTAACTTATGAAGTTCTTGATACTTTGATTATGCAGCTGGAGATACGGTTCAGTGATTTCGAAAGTATCCAGTTTGTTGAGTTGTTGGATCCAAATCACTTCATTTCTTACAAAGAGAGTTTTCCTTCTACTAAACTGAACAGCCTTATAAATAAATACCCTTTTTTCAATAGTGAAAGACTGGAAAATGAATTAAAAAACATTTACTCAGATACTGGAAAACATTTGTTCCCTCAAAGACTTTTACATTTTATAACTCTTAATGACTTAGAACCAGTGTACGTGGAAGTTTCAAAATTAATTCGTTTGATTTTAACGTTTCCTGTTACCACGGCTTCTTCAGAAAGGAGTATGAGTACTTTGAAAAGAATAAAAAACTACTTGCGCAATACGATGACTAATGAAAGACTTAACTCTCTTAGCACCATTGCTATTGAAAAAAAATTTGTGAAGGAATTGATGAGTGACCAGTTGTTCAAAGACCGTGTAGTTGACAATTTTGCAAGCAAGAAAACTCGCCGTGTTGAACTACTCTACAATGTAAGACTTTTGCCTACCCTTTCATTAACTACTAGCTTCGCCACTGGGTAGAACAGATAAAAGTATCAATGTAGAAAAGAAGGAAATAGAGACAAGGTAATCAAGGAATAGCCAAAATTTAATACCGAGAAGTTTCTAATAAAAAAAAATACCTTGCACAAAGTATTCTATGATAAACATCAGAAGGGTGAAAAATACTTACGAGAAGCGTAAATTATAACGAATCCAAAACGAGATATTAGGTTTACATTAAGTGGGAGCTGTTATAGATAATAATGGAAATATAATAATAACATATTGTGTGAAAATAGCAAGAAACAAAAAAGTAGAGGAAAAGTTGAGTAGTAGACGAATATTTCTATAAAGTTACAAAAAATGAAAGCAGAGCAGCAGATCGTTTTTAAAGTCTATACTTTAAAAAGGCATTGAGTATGCCTACTCAATGTCCAAATGATATAACTAAGACAATATCATATTGCGCAATTTGATATTTAATATTTTATGAGTAGGTGTTATGAAATTTCAAACGGAAACTTGCAATAATATCAGAGTGACTACTGTTTGTAGAAATTATAAATACAAAAATACTGTAGACATTTTTAACAAACGTCGTAGATGACGCAGTGTCTTGGCTCAGTGAAATGGAAAGACTCTCTGTAGAGAATGATTGAGGTGCCATCCACTCACAGCTAATCATAAAGTGTTTATGGTAGACTATTAATACAAAATTAAACATAAACCTTACAATAAAAAAGGAGTAACGAAGAATTTAAAATTTAAAACGAAATATAATATACTAATTACATATCATGCGGTTATCAATAATCCCAGCACTGTTGGTAGTAGTGGTGGGCCGATATACCTACAACAGGTATTTTGGAACGATTATTTTTGTGGAACGGATATAACAGTGACTGAAAACTTGAAATACCTGTTCCGATTCAACGATAACTGAAAAGTCGAAATACCCGTTCCGATTACTCGCGGCCTCGCGGTTCCGAGTGCGGGACCCACCCACGCAACTAACGAATAAACGAGTACTACGATTATTACAAGTACACGAGTACAAAGTCATTTTTTGGTGCTGACTACTTCATTCTGCGCATGTGCCGATCGCCACAAAAGTACAAAACGAATCAAAACAGGTTTACATTAAGTGGGAGCTGTTATAGATAATAATGGAAATATAATAATAACATATTGTGTGAAAATAGCAAGAAACAAAAAAAGTAGAGGAAAAGTTGAGTAGTAGACGAATATTTCTATAAAGTTACAAAAACTGAAAGCAGAGCAGCAGATAGTTTTTAAAGTCTATACTTTAAAAAGGCATTGAGTATGCCTACTCAGTGTCCAAATGATATCACTAAGACAATGTCATATTGCGCAATTTGATATTTAATATTTTATGAGTAGGTGTTATGAGAGGTTCAGAACATCTTTATGCCAAAGAGACGAAGCTGTTTTTAATAAACGAAAAAAATTCAAACTGATCCAACATTTATTCACGTGTGTTATGCAGATATAATACAGATTATAATAACAAATTATATATTATACTATCAACTTGGTAAATTTTGAAAAAGCGAAGTATATTGTGTTACAACCTACAGAGTGGCTGACAGACCATATAGTACTTTTTGTTAATGTGATTTCGGAGATGATTTTAATTTCACTCACGTAAATTTTTTTGACATTCTTTGTTGTGCTATTACGTGCACTCTAAATTTCATTGCCTGAGTTTCGCAACTGATTTATCTAACCAAAATGGAATCAATAATTTAATATTAAATCTATGTCAGTTTGTTTACTCCTAGTGAAAACTTATATTAGTATTCCCAAAGGGACATAAGCGTACATATTCTCTTGTTTCTTATTTTCTTTTAAACAGAAACAGCTTGTAAAGTCACAGTGTAAAGTAACACTGTTAATACTTTTAGTTTGAATTTATTTCTTATAACAAATTATATAATACAGGTATATGTATAATAAGTATATAATAACAGGTATTTGTACATGTTATTTTTTTGGAACGGTTTCGTTCGAACCTGTCATTTTCAAATACTATTTTAGCACACCTCTAGTTGGTAGTCACATGTACTAACAATGTTAACGTCGTTGTACACGCGTTATTGATCATAGACTTTACCATACAAACAATAAGCAGCAGTTGTCTGTGAATGAATTATGTTTCCTTGTGTAACGTAAAATTAAAGAAAACACGTGAATTATTAACAGTGTCTGTAGTAGTATTCAGTGAAACCGCTCTTGCGAAACTATCTAAGTTAGAGATCTTGAGGCGGATGAGATAACGTATAATGTATCCTTCTTGCTGAAATCGAGGCTTCTAATCGAGAAAAATGCAATGCGAGGTTTGCAACACAATATAACGGCTGCAGATGTACGCAATAAAGTTGAATTCAATAGACATGTGAGTATCCTACGTACGAATAACGACTAAACGAACTACACCTCAGCTGCGGTTTACATCTTCAGATGTAAAAGGCCAGACGCGAACCTAGGGTGGGTGATATGGGGGATATATCCCCCGCCCCGAAATCCGAAAATATTGGAGCAAAAATTTTAAACTGGTTGCCTGTTTTTTTAATGTAATTAATTGAAAAAGACTGACAATCATTATATTTTTAACAAAATTATTTAACATTATTTTACACGCTGTAAAATTTATATCCACAACCCTGTTGGATACATTTATATCCACAGCAATTATATTCTAGTTACAGCAATTATAAACATGCTGGTAACCCTCACTTTCTTCACTTTCGTAATTTTAGCGTTCTCTTGAAAGTATTTATATTCCACAGAAAGGTATTATTAGGCTTGCAAGACAAACTGGAAGCCTATCTCGTGTATGTTTTTAATTTATTTTAATGAAATTAGTAAATTACAGCTATTATTTGCCTATTAGTTTTAATTTTTCGTACGATTTTCATTATAACATGAGAAAAACAATACTCTAAGAAAACGATATGGGGTTGAAAAAATCCCCCTCCCCGAAATAAAATCCTAGGTTCGCCCCCGTAAAAGGCATATGTAAACATACGGAATACTTAGTCGTGTACGGATGGAATTAGAATTCTATCTCTTGGCCATTAGGATCATAGAGCCTCCCAGAAAACAGTTTACCAAAATTAATACAATATCCTATCATGGATACAATTAAAGGCACAATTTTAATTTAGTTTTCCATGCTGATGATGAAACAGACTATACTTGGAACTAACAAAATGAAGTCCTTAACACTTCAGGAGCCCAAAAAGAATCTGTCATTTTTTATTTTATCAAGAAGTGTCCAGTTACAGAAGTACAGAAAGTACAGATTGTCAGGAAACTGTTTCATTGAAGTTGGATTTAATTTACAGAGGCCTACTTCTTTAGATATAAATTCTTTCAGAATCAAAGAAAAGGGTTGTTCTGTGACCAATTATGTAATTTGAAATATATTCCTTTCGCACAATTCCTTCTGGGTAAAGGAAAAGTGGCAGTCGTAGCTTTAGAAAAAAGACAGTACCAAGGCATCCTGCTACTGGAAACATGAATTGTAATAGTTATACGTAACGTTCTCTGCTCTCGAAGGCAAAGCGTGTTCTTCAATAAACAGGTCCTCAAAACAGAAATAACAACAGTTTTTCTCAAATCTCGTACAGCTTGTTACGCAAAAATACTACTCGCCAGATTGTCATCGTCGTAATTTACGTCCCTTCAACGAACAAATAAAGCTGTAAGACTTCGTACTTTACGGTTCAAATATTGTTTTTTCAAAACCAAGAAATGAGCAGTTAATGAGGTACTCGGAATAATATCGCGTAGCGGGCATTAATCAAGCCCAAAGCGAAACCAGTAGCAATAAATATAATTTGGTATCGCTGCCATATTATATTTTCGTCTAAGGGCGCGATTGTGCCTTTAAACGTTCGTGTTTATCTTATGTTAATTCGTAAAAAGTATGATACAATCTTTGTATACGGATAGACGGGTATAGAGAATATAATACTTTTCAGCCTTTGTCGTAGATTTTACTAAGAGCGTTATCTGGGCTAAGTTGCAGTTTTCATTGTAACAAAGATATAATGAATAATGTACTTCTGGTTTTTGACATGGTCCTATGTCTTATTAAGATGGGTTTCTACAGAGGGAATGAGATATATCACTCGTTCATTAGATTCAATCGCTTTCTTACACTACCAGGAGTGAATATTGTTGCGTTTGAGATAACAACAAGCAAAATACTTGCAACTAACAAAATTGTTTGTATTACCTAAGTACAAACAATTTTGATTCCACAACATAATACGTAAATTACATTTATTAATAATAAGTTGTGTACTATATAATTTATTTTAAACGATTTTCCTTTATCTGTAAAATCTTTTTATATTCATTCGTTGTTCTATGCAATATGTACATAGATTTTCTTTGTAGTAAACATGAGTTCCTACAGAAAAAAGTATTATGAAACTATGTAAAAAAATTAAATGCCAACAGCTGTACCGCTTCTGAACTTATTGATAGACTAGATACATTTTAGTATTTGTTATTTTCTATAATTAAATGAATTAGAAAATGTCGTGAATTATACAGTCATGGAGTCTGTAAAAATTATGCTAATTAAACTATTCTATATCTACAAACATTGACTTGTGAGAAACATTTATGTGTACGATTTTGCAGATACCACTATATAACGCCAAAATCAGAAATTTTGAAAATTTCTTATTTTGAGTAGAGATGTATCTTTAAGCGCCGTAACAGGGAATTGTTGTGTGAAACGCAGAGGTGACTGACAGGTAATAAAATCATATATCAGCCCCAACACGCTCACGGCAAATAGGCTGAGTTCATCGCTCTCCATACTAAGAAACGTTAAACTTTGACAACTACCTCAAATCCGTAGAAAAAAAAGTACAAATGTAAACGAACTCATTTGAAGAGCAGCTGTAGGTATTAACAATAGACCAGAATACGTATACACGCCAGCTGCATATAGCGAAACAAAAAAGGGTACATGTTATTGAAAGACTCAAACGGTCAGCGACAGGACTTCGACCTTACTGAGAAGAGAGAAAGCTCGGAGTAATGTCCGAACGCAAGCAAGAAGTATTGATGGAAACAGAGACAAAGAAACGGACATACAAAGGAAGTTTGGTGAGGCCTGTAAGTAACAATAGTTGATGCCATTAGAACAACCAAGTGCACGAAAACAATACTTGACGAGAAAGTTAAGGGTTGCTTTGTTTACTCCAAAAAAAGTGACAGGCAAGAATTATTGCTACAGTATCTAGCAGCGACAACGACCTCAGTGTAGTGACCTAGGGAAGGAATCTGGTGGGAATCCAAAGGCCTATCAGAGAAGTTCTTTCGGAAAAATAGGTGGTCTCTAAATCTGAGAGTCTTAAAGTAGAACCAATTAGAAAACAGCGTAAGAAAAATTAGGAGTAAGTGGGAGAAATATGGAATTCGATATAGGGACGCGAGAAAGGCGCGCTCGAGGAGTTTAACTAAAAATTTTGACGGAAACGGGAGTGTAAGTCCGCGACCGAGATTCCATAGTTATTGGACTTAGAGAAATTCGGTACGATGGTTAGAAAAGTAAGCTCGTACTAGAACAAATTTCGGTAAAGAGAAAAACTGTAATTTTACTAGTGACTTACAAGTGAATTAATACAACACAAATGATAATCAAATAACGCTGTAATTTAGTTGTGCAATTACGCAACAATAACTTTATCATCGAGTAACATTACGAGACGAACTAAACCCGTAAATAACAGTAATTCAAACCATAACGCAGTTAGTAAATAATAATCAATAATGCCTGTAGAAGCGGATAACTATAATAACAATTAACGCGAACTAATTCTGAGTGAGTGAAGTTCGGTGTTGTGCAGTGTCTAGTGCGACTCCAAGGAGACCACGTTACAATCTGCTAATCCAGAGGGAAATATCGCAGTTACGCCAGACGATCAACATGCCAACCACACCATATGAACCGCTACCAGATTTGGATACATACCACAAGTAAAGTTTTCATGCCATAATTAGTATTAGGTCCACTGTCTGTTCACTTAAAGAACTCATAAGATTTAATTAAAGGATTAAGATAAAATTTTAATTAAAACAAAATTAAATAATATTAGGAAATTATGGAAATTAAATTTATCTATGAGCACCGATTTTAAATGAATCCAGATTAATAATTAACAATGTCGTAGTATATTAAATTTAAGAAAATTATTATTAAAAGTTTTGTCTTTGAATAAGAATTACAATATTTAAATTATTAGAGCTATGAATATGAGTAATGAAATAAGATTTATGAAAATGAATATGTTTATATATTGATTAGAATTTATATAATTCATGTGTCAATGATAAAGTATGATAATCAATCATATCTAATTGTAATAAATCGAAAAACTATTTATAAGAAGAATTGAGCATTTATTTATATTTTACCCTGAGATAAAGAGCACAAATTAAAATATGTTAAATTGGCGCCCAACGTGGGGCAATTAAAAATGTAATAAATTGGGCACACAGCATAAATTATTGTCAAATTGGCGTCCACCGCTGGGCGTAAATAAAATTATTATAAATTGGCGCCGCACCGCACGGCTTAATTAAAGAAATTAGGCTTGGGCAGTGACAGACAGTGGTCAGAGATAGACTAAGTTAAATAAGTAAATGTTAGTACTGTAGAATAAGAACGTTATTATTGTTATTTGTCGATAAGTATCTGAATGATAACCCGACGAAAGGCAAAAATGGCGACAGGGAAAGAAAATTCCGAGGTATTCGGAATTAACAATCAGATGGGGATGGAGCAATCTGAGGACAGAAATGTGGTGAATGAAGAGAGCTCTACAACGAGTGAAGAGAATGGCGCCCGGGGACCGCAATCACAGTCGCAGTCATCTGAAGCAAATTTTCAAATGTTAATGGCATTGATGAAACAACAATTTGAAGAATCGAAAAAACAATTTGAAGAAACAAGAAAGCACATAGACGAAAAGATTGAAGAAACGAAAAACAGAATGAAGAAATAGGTAAACAATTCGTCGAGAAATTAGACAAAGAAATAGAGTTAATGAGAAGATATTTACGAGGACAAATCCACCAGGTGGGTACTGATTTACAAAAACAATCAGAAAAAATGGAAGAAAACAAATTAGATGGAAATACTATGGATCAAATTGACACCGAGTATCGATCGTTAACAACTAAAGCATTGTCTGAACATCATATCTCAAGAGCAAAAGAAAGATCTACAATTATTAATGGTAGATATGAAGGTGATAAAGACACTTGTACTGTGTTTGTTGGCAACTTACCAAACACAATTACAAAAAAGAAAATTATCAAATATTTCAGAAAGTTTGGTACGATTGCAAATACGAGATTGCGATATGCTGCAGTATCTGATCCACGATTTCCCAAAAGACGTACTGTCATTAAGAAAGAGTTTCATAAAGACAGAACAAATATCCATGCATATGTACGTTTTACTGATGAAAATAGTGCATATCGTGCTTTGGAAGCAAATGGTAATGTGTATGAGGGTTACCACCTGAGAATTGAGTTAGCTAACACGGAGGCTGAAGAAAAGCAGAGAATTAAAAAGAACAAATTGAATACTACAGTTAATATTACCAGTACTGATAGAAAAATTAGAAGTAGGACTGGGGAGGTGCGTAAAATTTTTGGAACCAAACCTGAGAGTAAGAAGATGAAAAACGGTTCTGATGATTATCAAAGGCGAACTGCATTAGCACGTAAGAAGAAAAGGATGAAATTTGCTGGACCATTCAAGAATATTGTGAAGATTGGTACGAGAACGAAAGGAAGATTTCAAGCAATGAAGATGAGATTTCGTAGAAGTCTTGAAAATAAAACCTTATTATGTGAGTACGCGGACAGGAAAACGAAAATAATTAAAACGCCACAAGCTGTCAAAAAACGTATTTGTAAGAGGGTTGAAAAGAAGAAACGACAAAAAAAAACTCAGCGCGTACATAAATAATGGTAATATGACCGGGGGAAGTTGTCGAAAAGGATGGGGAGAACCACTTTCAACACACCATCATAAGAGAGAGAGAGAGAGAGAGAGAGAGGTCATAAATTCTTTACGTGTCAACGGCCGACAGCAGGGTAAGTGTGAAACGAAACTCACGAATTCAATACCATTACTAATTACCAACAAAATGTGTGGTAACGGCACTGACTTAAAACGTACAACTATGTCTCCACAAATAGAAAATAAAAAGTAATTAAATGTAACGGATTAAAGAAAACAATCTTCAGAATGTCCGAAAATTTAATAATTAAGTTAGATAATATTGGGTGAAATACCTTAGATAAAATTGGTTGTGTAAAAATACATTAACCGAAGAAGATAAATAGATATGAATATAATAAGAATAAAATAAAGTAAATGGTAAATGAAAACCAATGCCAGTAAAAAGAAACGGCATAGAGAAGAATGTGAAGAAAGGAAAGAAGAACCGAGTCCTGACGTTCACTATCCTGATATGATCGGTAAAAAGGTATCATTCAGATTCTTCGTTGACGCCAGTGAAAAGTTATGAATTATAAAGCAATTGTAAGACGCAATAGAATATTAAATAAATTGTAATAATTTTAACATTAATTAAACTAAAATGATAATTGTATAATTGTATAAACGATGAAGTAAAATACTAACAAGTGTAGTAGTACTTATAATCTTCATGATAACGAAATGTGAACTAAAAATTGTAGCGATAATTGTTAACATAAGTACATAGACAATATATATATGTGTTAAACGAATGCAAGTGTAAGGACAATTAATATGGTTAGAATAAGATTGTTTAATATATGTGTTTAATATAACAATTGAATGCGAACAATCAATAAAATTAGAATAGTGATATGTACATGTATATGTGATGCAAGACTCTTAAAATTCAATTAAATAGTGAAATGATTGAAAAGCGACAATAAGTAAAAGATGGACTATCAAAGTACATTAATAGCGAATTATTGTAGAAAACTTGATTAATTTATGTCATTGAAATCTGTAATATTATTAGAACAGCAAGATGTAATTGGTGAATTAGTAGAAATTTTGATAGTAATTAATATTTTATAAATACTGCAAGGTAATATAGAGTAAATTAATGTGAATATAAAAATGAATAGTTAAATTAAAGGTTAACATAATGATTAACAGGTGTTAAAATTGTACAATGAAAAGATAAAATTCTAAAAATTATTTTACAGATATATAAAATTTATTGATATGATAAATGATGCTAGCATTGAATAAAACTTGCTAAATTAATTTTGTAAATATTATAGGTCCTGTAAGGGATATGTAAGGAGTTGTTTTAAATTAATGCTGAATGACGAATTTAAATTTAATGTCTAAAGATTAGTTTGCAAGTATAATTATATGTTAAGTGAGGGTTGTAAGAAAAGACAGTTAAAAGAAAGTTGTAAGATATGTAACGGATTCATTTAAAAACGGAAAGCGAAAGTGTCTTGGAAAAGGGTCCTGGGGTACTGTTTACATTACATAATAAACAGCCCGCAGTGGGTCACTACAGGTAGCAAATCCATTACACTACGTCCAACGGATGATGAGCCAATACTAGGAATATAAAATGTATGCATTTCGTCATGTTAAACCTCGATGACAAGGCGCAGAAATTTGAATCTCTTTTAGATGTATGAAATCCATTCAAAGCGACAAATTTCGGGGACGATATAACGCCAAAATCAGAAATTTTGAAAATTTCTTATTTTGAGTAGAGATTTATCTTTAAGCGCCGTAACAGGGAATTGTTGTGTGAAACGCAGAGGTGACTGACAGGCAATAAAATCATATATCAGCCCCAACACGCTCACGGCAAATAGGCTGAGTTCATCGCTCTCCATACTAAGAAACGTTAAACTTTGACAACTACCTCAAATCCGTAGAAAAAAAAGTACAAATGTAAACGAACTCATTTGAAGAGCAGCTGTAGGTATTAACAATAGACCAGAATACGTATACACGCCAGCTGCATATAGCGAAACAAAAAAGGGTACATGTTATTGAAAGACTCAAACGGTCAGCGACAGGACTTCGACCTTACTGAGAAGAGAGAAAGCTCGGAGTAATGTCCGAACGCAAGCAAGAAGTATTGATGGAAACAGAGACAAAGAAACGGACATACAAAGGAAGTTTGGTGAGGCCTGTAAGTAACAATAGTTGATGCCATTAGAACAACCAAGTGCACGAAAACAATACTTGACGAGAAAGTTAAGGGTTGCTTTGTTTACTCCAAAAAAAGTCACAGGCAAGAATTATGCTACAGTATCTAGCAGCGACAACGACCTCAGTGTAGTGACCTAGGGAAGGAATCTGGTGGGAATCCAAAGGCCTATCAGAGAAGTTCTTTCGGAAAAATAGGTGGTCTCTAAATCTGAAGAGTCTTAAAGTAGAACCAATTAGAAAACAGCGTAAGAAAAATTAGGAGTAAGTGGGAGAAATATGGAATTCGATATAGGTACGCGAGAAAGGCGCGCTCGAGGAGTTTAACTAAAAATTTTGACGGAAACGGGAATGTAAGTCCGCGACCGAGATTCCATAGTTATTGGACTTAGAGAAATTCGGTACGATGGTTAGAAAAGTAAGCTCGTACTAGAACAAATTTCGGTAAAGAGAAAAACTGTAATTTTACTAGTGACTTACAAGTGAATTAATACAACACAAATGATAATCAAATAACGCTGTAATTTAGTTGTGCAATTACGCAACAATAACTTTATCATCGAGTAACATTACGAGACGAACTAAACCCGTAAATAACAGTAATTCAAACCATAACGCAGTTAGTAAATAATAATCAATAATGCCTGTAGAAGCGGATAACTATAATAACAATTAACGCGAACTAATTCTGAGTGAGTGAAGTTCGGTGTTGTGCAGTGTCTAGTGCGACTCCAAGGAGACCACGTTACAATCTGCTAATCCAGAGGGAAATATCGCAGTTACGCCAGACGATCAACATGCCAACCACACCATATGAACCGCTACCAGATTTGGATACATACCACAAGTAAAGTTTTCATGCCATAATTAGTATTAGGTCCACTGTCTGTTCACTTAAAGAACTCATAAGATTTAATTAAAGGATTAAGATAAAATTTTAATTAAAACAAAATTAAATAATATTAGGAAATTATGGAAATTAAATTTATCTATGAGCACCGATTTTAAATGAATCCAGATTAATAATTAACAATGTCGTAGTATATTAAATTTAAGAAAATTATTATTAAAAGTTTTGTCTTTGAATAAGAATTACAATATTTAAATTATTAGAGCTATGAATATGAGTAATGAAATAAGATTTATGAAAATGAATATGTTTATATATTGATTAGAATTTATATAATTCATGTGTCAATGATAAAGTATGATAATCAATCATATCTAATTGTAATAAATCGAAAAACTATTTATAAGAAGAATTGAGCATTTATTTATATTTTACCCTGAGATAAAGAGCACAAATTAAAATATGTTAAAACTATTTCCTTTCAGTAGATATTGTACGAGTCAATCAGACTTTATGTTCTACATGTTTTATTATTATAACACGATTTGGTACATGTTTATAACGATCAATAATATAATTTCGTATAATTACAATAGCTACTTACAATTACGATTTTAGAATTTTAAGATATCGCTTATTTTTTTATTTCCATTTATTGCAAATTTCCGGTAATCATTATTATTGATTAATTATTTTAATCTCCGTATTTCTAACAAGAATTTTGATTCCTTGTTTTGCTCAATTGTTGCGTATAATTTCTATGTCACCTCCTTCTGTATATTAAAATTAATAGTTTATTGAAAAAATATCTAACAAACAAAAGTAGCGCGTATTCATGTTTGAGTAATGGTCATCTATGCCGTATACGAGTGAAGTTGTCTAGGAGCTGTAGGAGCTATACAAATTTGTATGCAGTGGTGTAGACCGTTGTCTGCTTTGTGTAAAAGTACATCCAACAAACGTTTTAAAGGTATAATTATTAAATCAGTATTAATAAGTGACCGAGACTCAGTTTCTATACGTTTATTACTGACAAATACAGATACAAAATGTAGTAATATAAAAAATGTAGAACGTGAATAATAAATAAACAGACATACAAATTCCACTCCGGTATACAGCGGAACACAATGTCCTAACAATGTTCTAAACAATCGTAAAATTAAGCGAAAAATTACATTAAAATTAATAAAATAAATCACTTACGATTATGTTACAGTTGAGAGACCGTTTACCAGAACAAGCAACCTCAAAAACACGGCTTGAAAATTTTTTTAATGTGGACAACTTACACGTATAAAAGTTATACATGATAGACTTAAACGTAAAAAAATCATCTCACTTTAAATTAAACTGTATTAAGAAATAAATATTTGAGACATTCTAAAATTTAACTTTTCTTGTTTTAATTCCTTCAGAGTATCTTAAGATGAAGCAATGCTATTTCCAATATAAAGCGTCGGCAGATAGTCTGTCTTGACATAGGCCTACTGTTGATCGTACGACAGACTTCTTCGATTAAGTTTACTAAACGTAGTTCACGAGAAGCCGCGGACATTGGTAAAGTAAAAAGAAAATTGTAAAGTCGTTGGTAGTGTTTTGTAGGATACTAATCCCATGAAGAAACGTACTGTAAGTCCTAGCAGTCCTTAAGATGTAAAGTCGATTTGTTCAACGATAATTTAGTCCTTTTCAGCCACACTGAACAATTCTTTACTGTTTACTTTATCCGGTTATACAGTTATACAAGCATTTTACACTTAACATCGGTTTGAGAAAGCTGTTTCTTCAAGAAGTGTTACCATTATTTACGTACGAAATACAAAAAATAGGTACCTATTGGAAAAAATAGGTAAATAGCCATTGCTGCAGACTGATTTGTTATCACAATAAATCGTGATAGCGATATTTGTGTATAAATAATTGAACGAGCGAAGCGAGTTCTCAGTTTTGACTCGTCCATTTGGCATTTGTCCATCTGTCTATTTGATGTACGTCTCACGATAAGATTTGAACGCATCAACCGATTTTCGTAAAATGCGGCATGCATATCCATACTTTTACTCTACAGACTTCGTACTTGAAATTCGTCCCTCCAAAAATAGGGGGGAAATGTGGGGTGCAGAATTCTGAAAAAATCGCATGTCGGCTATCAAATGAAAGGAAATTTAAATCAAAATCTGAATATAGTGTTCAATTTTGAAAATTTCAAAATTTTTGGACATCAGGCCCCAAAAAATCAAAACTTTGAACAAATTTTGAAAATCCAGCAGAGCGCCAGGACTTTAAAGGAATTGTAACCCAAATACGAATGTTTCGAGTTTTTAGTGTTATTGTATGCTTGTGTGCTCTATAATTTTTATAGGCCTGCTACTAAAGAAATAGTAGAGTAATTGAAAAATTATCTAATTTAGAAGTTTGTATAATAATAATAAATGTACTTCGTTAAAAACAGTGAACAAGTTCTGCATCTCAGGTACCGTAGCATACCAGTATTTATTGTTTATGATGCAAAGCGTATGATAACAAACAAACATTCTTGTGTGGCTAGTTATGCTACTTTTATGAAAAAAATCTTTGTTATAGTATTTAAGGTAATCAATCTTTTCAAAGAAATAATATTTGTAGTTTTATAAAACTAATTTTTGTGTCCATACTCACTTTAGTACCCTCTTGCCTATAGCGCCTCTGTATGTGTTGGCCGTCTTGTGTGTCCGGGAGGATTTTTGTCAAAATTATAATTAAAATAGTTAAGATTTGACTTTTACATAATATTACACAATGTAGCAAAATTCTGCAACGGAGATCTTAGCACAAATGAATGGATTGCTTAAACGTCAAATCTGTCTATAGTAAGACAAATATTTTACTAATAATTTGTTCATTTGTAATATATGACCAAGTAATTTTGTCATGAAAATGATACAAAATAACAAAACGCTTTTTTCGACGATAACAAATTTAATTGCCGAGTGGTAATTTCACAAAAATCCTGCAGCGTCGGACTGATCAGATTCAGGACGAATCATATAAAGTATTCGAAAACCATTATTGGACAACGGTTTGACTCACAATAATGAAAAAAAATTTTACACTGCAGTACACAAAGGGTGAACCTCAGAAAAATAATTCATGTAAGATTCATAATAATTTATATAATATTATGAAATGTTCTAAATCCATACTGTTTTACCTTAATGGATTTCGAAAACCTTATCGGAGTCATCTTATTTAATAACGTCTTTATTTAAAAACATTTTCGAATAACGAAGTTACGCCTTAAACTTCGTGTACTGACACTGACGAAGAGAGTGTGACATTAGCAAACGTCCTCCTCAGAAAAAACCTAGATCCACCCATGATCTCAAGTATATTTGTATTTTTCAATTGCTTACCACTTAACTTAACCGCAAGGATGAGCCACTAGTATCTGTCAAGGACGAAGTCTTGCCACACTCAGTGAAAGACAAAAGCAAATTCCTAGACGATCCTCGTACAGATCCTGATACAATAATAATTCTTTTTAGTCAAGTAAAAGCAATTTTAATTGTTACTTGATTTCTGTTATCGTTGCCGTATTAAAACAAACATTATTATGAAACAACGGTGAACGTGCGTGACGAAGACAGACAAACGCATCAGTAAAGTGGTTAAGCAAGACAGTTTCGCAAGATGCACGAAATACAACGAACAATAAAACACGCCGCGTTCGGTAGCCAGGCGTCGCTGGCTGTCTCTCCGCATTTCCATAAATTATCGGTTACTGCAATCGCGCTATTACTAAATGTCACCATGTGTTTAGCGTGTTTTGTAAATTAGTAGGCGCGAGGTGCGAGGTTGACTCACACCTATCCACCACGTTCCAGTAAATCTATATATGCACCGTAACCTGCGTGCCGACCTTGTCCATGTGTGGGAACAGTAGTAGAGGAGCATTTATGACCGTTCCACGTCAGCTGTAACACCTATTCTGACCTTGATGTTAATGAATTAACTACTCTCTATTATTTCAATTTCTAAGAAATGAACAGATCTATAGACTAACAATACAATAATGTGGATAATATCAGGGCCGGCCCTGGGGTAGAGCGAGAGGAGCGACCGCTCTAGGCGCCGGGTGAGGAGCGGCGCCAAAATCCGATTGTGGAAAAAAAATTTGTTGGCGCCTTTTTGCCACATTTCGCTCTTAGCTACCTACGTCCTATAATGAAAAATAATTATGTTATGAGTATCATTGGCTGCGCGGAAGCGGGGGCGCGGCGGTGGCGCGGGACTCGGCCAGCACGCCACCACCGACCGCCCCACCATGCGCCACACGGTATCCGCTCGCTCTCGCGTCCCCGATCGAACGAACTAACGAAACTCGAAAGTACTAGTCTAGGATTTATCCTAGTACTGTACTAGGATTTAATTACCAAATTTGCAAGTCCCAAAGCAAGGAGGGTAAATTTTATTTAAATATATTTTTAGCGACATTTATAATACGATTAAGCGAGGAAGTTTGTATAAAATCTCGGTCTTCTTCACAACTGATGGCCTTGCACGCTCCCTTTGTAATTAAGTACATAGAGTTTTTAGTATTTGTTTATTATTTTTATTATCATTATCACAGTGGTACGTAAAATACTACATAGAATATTAATGTTCCTGTTTTTTTTTTTTATTATGTTATCTGATTAGTTTTTAGTTTTAGAATTATTCAAACTGATCCAAATGTTAAATACCAAATACTAATTAATAGTAATTTTCTTTATGTTGCAGCAAGAGTGCAATATGAATAGCAAGTTAATTTTGATTCAATAAACGTATTGATTTTTGAAAAGTTGGTGTTTTACTTAACAGAAACTGAATTATAATTGATTCGAAAGGTGTCGACCAAGGGGCGCCGAACGGGATTCTCGCTCCACCCTAATAAAGGGCTAGGGCCGCCGCTGGATAACATTATTATGTAGCTCTCAAGAAAAATATAAAGTTGGTTATATAAGTATTAAAATGCTGCTCTGTTCTGCGGTTGCGAAACACTTGACTGCTACCTTAAAACGTTTTTTCTTCGCCCGTATGTCATATGCCTCGGAACAGGCTCATAGACAGTAGTGCACCCCAGATGGCCGGGAGAACATTGTTGTGGGGGGAGGGGGGCTAAATTGTACATATACATCATAACTAAAAAGACACAATTGTATTACTTTTTTAAGATCGTGACATAATAATTAAAACATTTCTATGTAATTGTTTGTTTTTCTAGTGTTTTAATAGATATGTAGAGTACGTATACAGAGAGGTAAAGCCGAGGCCTGTCCGCGCCAATGGTGCCCTGCTAGAAAGCCCCAGGGTGGAAAAGGTTCATGTGGCTAGACCGATATTGTATGCTCTGATTCATACGTCGTCGAGGCAACAAAACCTCGCGAATTCTGCGTCTCCCCCAGTCCAGACTTTTCCTGTGTTTGTATCTAACTTGGTACTGGAAGCTGCATTATGTTAGACCCGTCTTACTACGCTCTCTTATCCAAAGGGTTATCATATTATGCAGGAGGTTGTGAGGACGCGTTCCTTGCTCGCGTTTGTGAGTTTGCGATGAAGAAAGCAAACTCGGAAAGGTTGATTACGTTGCAAGTGTTTTGGGAACCTACCCCTCCACCACGTGCAACCCAGTTCGTTTAATATCTAAAACAATATATCTTTTAGATGACAACATTTAACAAAATATTTCCATTCCAAAACAACAGGATAAAATACTAGTTTTAAAGTAGTAGAATTAAATGTTATAAAAAAATAAGAATGAAAATAGATAGAGTTAAGCTTGATTATTTTAAAAATAAGTTTAAGAATCAGAGGCGTCTAGAATAGACAAGTTTAAGAACAATAAGCTTAAGAATCGGTAAGTGTCTAGAATCAGATTGGGCGACAGTTGGAGTGTGTGGCAGTTGGGGTTGCATAGGGCCCCCCACAAGTGACTTCATTGTATTCGGTACGTATTGAAAGAGGAAAATAATCTGTTGTGACTTGAATACATTACAAATAATGTCATTGATAGTTTTACTACCAACATCGCTAATGCTGACGAATTCAATTCAGAATAAGAAACAGATATTGAAAGAATTGCCAGTCTGCTCCTATCTGACAGTAAATAATGTGAGACATAAAAGAATAAGTAAATAGACAAACATTTATTTTCAGGTTTCTCATTTTCTTATTTTTTCCATATTTCTATGATTGTATATAAAATTACACATAAAGATAAAACTTAAAGACAAACTTAAAGATAAAATTAAAAATTACTATTTGTTGATAACAAAGTTATTTACCTTGAACGATGCAATTAGTTTCTTTCCGAGTATAGACAATAGACACAGTTCGTACACAATCGTCGGTATTGCATCCGTCAACGTGCCACAACTATAATTGCACTAATCAAAAGGACTTTGCCTCCGCCGCATGTCTGAATTGACATTCAGCACAAACTACCGTCAGTAGTCGATAATATTTATTCACATTATGCCACTGTGACTATGCATGTTTCTGGTAAACGTGGTGATTGTAAATTGTGGGTAGTAGGTATGAACAGTTGTGTGCTTAAAGTGCGTATGTGTCATAGCAACGCCTAAATATCCAGACATGTTTCACAAGTACAAGTCCGGATTTCAAATAAATATTTTTAAAAATGGAGAAGCGGGAAGAGGCTTACGAATCTTTCGTTCAACATACCTTTTGGTAAATAACATTAAATAGTAAAAGAAATATTATCGTAATTATTTAATTGTACTTTAACTATTGTAATTAAAACTAACTTGGTGAATTCGGTTTGATAAGTGTAACTTTTTTTCTTGAACTTCAAAACGGTGTTACATCAAATGTGAAAAGTGGGATAAGGAGAATATTGTTTGCTTTTAGGGAGTTTATGAAGTTATAGTGCACGGGGAGTTTGCACCCGACGCCGTGGCTATTGAGGAGGCTCTGTACGAAATAGATTAAAGTTATATTTTGTTTTATAACTATTCTTAAAAATTACGTAAATATAAAAAATAGTAGCCGTAACCAAATGTAGATAATGTAGCCACGGTTACATTGAAGTAAGAGATCCTCTCATAAACAGACGTAACGTTTTAAATGTTACGCCTACGAAAAAGGAGAGTAGCCCATAAGTACATAACAACTGACAAAGGAGAAAATTAAATCCAAAGTTACAAACACAGGTGTTAGACAAAGTTGTAATGTGTCTTTACCTTTTTAATCTATATTACACAAAAAATGCCGACTTGTACTCTTAGACTTAAACGAGGTGTAATTTGAAAGTGCCTTATGAAGAATACTCTTCAGCCTATGTCACATCTGATGCAGAAAATGTACATACAATCTTGCCAAGAATAATCTTACAATATATGACGTAATATAACCTGCGGAGGTTATGTCCTACTAGGAATACAGTCCAAGTATGAGAAGACCGGAAACGAGTTTGAAAGACAATTGAAGTAAACTACCCCTTTATATATAGGCCGAACAGCCTAATTTGTGAAAAAAAAACAAAGAAGAAATAAAAATATACTTACTTACTTACTAGCCAACGCCCACCCTTGGCTGTTGGGACATTAGGCGGCGCGCTGACCAGTAGAGACGTGAGAGCCTTGCCGTACCATAGAAATAAAAATATTAATAATAGTAACAACAACAACAACAAGAAAAAGAAGAAATTTAAATTTATACTTAATTGTTGTGAACTTTGAAACTGTATGTATCGCAATAAATGGATATTCCTTACATACCTTTTCTACATTTTTTCATTACTTTAATATGTGTAATTAGCGAAGAAGTCGAATGAGTTATTACATTTTGTGAGAGGACTGTAATATGAATTGTGTGTGTGTGTGTGTGTGTGTGTGTGTGTGTGTGTGTGTGTGTGTGTGTGTGTGTGTGTGTGTGTGTGTGTGTGTGTGTGTGTGTGTGTGTGTGTGTGTGTGTGTGTGTGTGTGTGTGTGTGTGTGTGTGTGTGTGTGTGTGTGTGTCGGGAAGACGCGGATGCATCACGATGATGTTATTTTGTTTACCTAGTCGACCTCACGTGAGACTGTCTCTAATCATCTCGCTCTAGCACACACGACTGTCATGCTTCACTAGAGCGTTATCTGTCCTAGCACGTAATTACAGATTAGAACATGCTTAACCTTTTCTCAGACATACCGAGAAAGTAGAACTCGTAGTCCGTTATCTCGTAGATTCATGAATTCGTGATGTTCAAACACAGTACGTATCGATACCACGATCACACGCACACGCTGTCGCTAACCAGGCAAGGACTTTTGTATCAGAACACTCTTGATTCAATCGCTGTTATCTTAAGGTGTTTTGAATTCGTTAAAGCTAATTTTCAACACTTGTGTTTGCTTCTGAAGGTTTTTTGTAGGCGGCCTATATGTTCCGATTACAGTTGTGTATGTGTGTATAGGTGGTGGTGTATGAGTGTAAGTGTGCTTTACATTCTCTTATACGAAGGTAGAAGTGAGAATTATAAAGGATGTTAGGGCAAAGTTTCTGATATCAGCAAAGTAACAGAAGAAATATAATTTTTACGGACAAATTTTTAATAAGTTCAACAGGTGACCTAAACCATGTTTGTCCTCACCGACAGTGTATAAATATCAATTTATAAGTGTGTATTAATTGCATAAATATTTTATTGATTTTCACATGTATCTGGCCTCGAAGTTGGACGCCATTTTATAAATGTCAATTTATGCAAAATAAATGTAAATGAAGAATTCCACTTGTGGTAATTAATTATGTAAGTGTGTTTGCTATTAAACATATAAATTTATCGATCTCTCACATGTATGTGTATAATTGAATCTTATTTATTACTCTGATTATCTATGCCCGCGTGTTGGAACACAGTTTATACAATGAATTCTATATAATTCAGATGCAATAGATAATATGTATTCACTTGCTTTAATTGATTAATTTCATGCCGTGTGTGAAACAGCCATTTAAAAATTATGTATAACTATTCTGATTCTCATCAGCACATACGGGATATCACTTAATAGATTAACGTTATCATTTCATTTACTTTATTTGAACACATGAAACTCTTAAAATCTATTTGTATTCCTTCAAACTTTAGGTTAATATTTGGGTTGCATTTGGTAATAATGAACGCATATTTATGATCAACTTAAAGTATTAGTTTAATTATCATTCATAATACATTATAATTGTACATATGATACGTCGCTGTACCTGAAATACATACATATTTATGATAACAAATACATGTTTCAATATATGCTGAAAACAAAGAAAACATACATACATATACAAATCAAATAATATAACAATTCATATATTACTTATTTAATGCGTTCATTAAATCCCAAATAAGCTTTTGTTAATTCATTCATTAATTACTTTTATTCAGATTTATTCATTACTTTTCTTAATAATTTTCTCAGGTGTGAATTCTTTGAAAGAAACCAGGTCAGTAGAAGTTACTAATTAGAAATAATTATAATAATGGTTACTTGGTTATTGAATATCCATTAGTGGTTGTTGAAGTCGAGTTCCAGAGATGAAGATGGCTTGTAGACCCATTCCGTCGTATGCTGCTTTCTCACAATCACTTAACACTTACTCTTCCGGTCACTCGCGTAGGCGTTCGTATATGTGAATAATTAAAGTTCAGTGTTCAATCGAATGTTTCATCTTACTGTGTGTGCTGTGATTTCGTTTTAATGTTAATCTACATGTCTAGTTCCACTTGTCGCTGCTTCATTAAACATTCGTATTGTTCATTAATTTGTTTAATATTTCGTGTTCATTATGTTGTTAATAATGTGTAGTACACTATATTAAGTTCAACTGTTTTGTATACCGTTAAGTGATGATGTCTGTTGGTGTAACGGTCTGATTGTTCACTTGGTATAATTTTAACTCCGGACTCGAGTTAATATTCCGCACGATTAATGTACTCTTCTGAAATTTAAATAATACTAACTCCGAATGATTAGAATAAACTGTTGAAAGTTTATGATATACCGTCTCTCGCACTTGAAGTTAAAACTATTTGAAAATTTGAGTGTAAAAATTGTCTGAAAACTTTAGTATCACTTGTTTCAAAATTTGAGTGTAAACTGTCTAAAAATTGAGTATCACTGACTGTCCCTGTCTTGGGCAGATAGTTTTTATTAATTCGTCCCTACTCAAAATTTTGTCTCTGGCACGCTTCACGCCTACTTCATTTCGAGATTGGTCAGTTTTTAGCTTTCTTGGAAAATACTGTCCCACCATGTCAAGATTCTACGTCATAGTTCTCCCGATAGGTCCTTCGTTTCAGTTGCTATGGAAACACTCCTTACCACCAAATTTCTCGCTGGCTGAGGGCATCTGATAGGCTCTTACGTCTCCCCGATTTTCGCTCTGACGAACGTTGACCCGTTTCGACGAAACTATGGCTATTAAACACTTGTCGATCAACCTATTGTCTGAGTAAACTCTGTGTTTCTATAGATTCCCATTATCTGTACTTTCAGTCTTCCTGGCGCATTGTTCCAAGTTCTAACCCCTTTTTTCTGGCTATTAACAATTTTGAACATCTGCCGGCTGGTGAAGTCACCCCAACTTTCTCTTCGTAAATTCTTGTCTGTCAATTAGACGATAACTCCAGCTGCGTAACATGACTTTAGTCTTTGTCAGGCCTATCTTACTGTATTGTTTCTTAAGGTGCAGTGCAGTCGTTCCATTGAAATATGTAGTTTCGCTCGTTTTTGTCGTTTATCGTATACTGACGTAACATGGTCAACATCTGCTACAATTCTCGGTACGGGTGTGAATGTCCTCGCTTACTTTGTTACAGCTGCAGAGAGCAATAATTCTGGACGAAACTTTCCCTGTCATCTTACGCCACCAATTTCTATAGTTGGATCGAACTTAATGTGTTTCCATTGTTAAGTCAGCGACGCCTCACTGACATCTTCTCATTACTCCTTATTTATTGCGCCAACTATAAGTCGTTGACACTGCCTCGTGTGAACGTACTCTGCCGAGGTGAAAATTTAAAAGTTTTAAAATTTTCTGCTCGTTACAGTGTCCTCAATTTCGATTTGACGATGTGGCCTCAGGGAACAACTCAAATCTAAATTCTGCGCCCTGTACGTCGCCTCGCCGTGTTCATCTTCTTCAAAAGGGAAGGGCAATACATGATAACCTATTCTTAAAGGCTTACATTACAAGTGGTACACCCCCTTTTGGTTTTACTCGGTTCTCTGAATTTATTGCTAGCTATTTGGGATAGCTGAACGCATTTCACATTTTCGTATTTACATATAAATACCTAATCCTTATAATTATAAGACAAATCATAAATTTAATGAGCAATTAAATAATTTAATCAATTGAATAAAATTTTACTTTCTAAAATATCATATTCACAAGATATTATCAAATAATCAATTGGTTCAGTGTAACACTTTACATGACATCAAAAAAAAATCTCCTATACATATACATTTTTTGTGCATTACTAATGATCTTACCAATAAAATCTTTTAAAAGGTTATTTAAAATTAGATTGTTAATTAACATATTCGCTACGTTATTCGTAATTATTTGGATAATTTACATACACGTAATACATTTTGTTTTAATGATTTACCTACTTCATTCTAGCATCATTTACAATCTTAGCCTATTAATTATATACGCTCACATTAATAAAGTTCATTCACGATCGAGTTCTTTAAATAATATCACTTATTTGATTTTAAGTGTCCCTTTTTTCACTTTGTCCTAGTATCTTATCACTATGTGAATCAAGTGATAGCAATTAAATGTCCTTTGCATTCACTGCAATATTTTTATAAAATGACACACTAAATGTTAATTTATCTTATTATCTAACATTTAATTAGTGCTTAATTAACTAAATACACTTTTATGTTATGTTTGACAATTAAAGTACATAATTTTCTTGGTTAAGCCAGCTTGAATGATATCAACGCGTCAATTACCCTAACGCAGATGATTCATCAGCATCAGCTAGCTTCTTATGACACCTTCTTCAATTTCTTCCTCTTCCTTCATCTTCAATTTTCTGGTTCATGGTATTTTTTCAATTGTCTGGCATTAAATTTTCCGCGGAGCTTCTTGTCATCATCGCAATCGACGAGTACACATGTAGCTTCGTTTTATTTTATTCATTAATCCCCTACTCTTCATTCATCAACATTCATCACTAATTACCATCTTTGGTTTACGTATTTTCATATAACCAATGTATTTAATGTATTTTATTCAATATTTTCAAATTTAATCATTACATTTTCAAATATTCTGAAGTTCGCCTTCTTAATACGTTTTCATTGATTCATTCTCAAGTCATATTTATGATGACATATTTGTATGTCTCATCAATATAGTGCTGTCACTAACGCACGTGTTTTTGTTTGTAAACAGTAAGGTGTTTGACCTAGGGGTTTGCGTCACATGTTTTCCTAATAGCCGGTCGGCCGTTCCCGTTACTCTGGTACAATGTGCCGTACTTATACTTTGAAGATTTACGACTATTCTCCGTCTCTTTCCATTTGAGTGAGTGAGAAATGTGTCGCACCTTTCCTTGTGTCGACCCCTCTTGGGTATATACACGCTAAACAGCTTGCCTCTCCTAAGGCAACCCCTCGTAGCAGTACTCCTATTGTTCACGTACACATTGAGTAGTTTTTGCCGTTTCCTCCAATAACTTTCTCTAAGTAAACACGCGCCGCTTTGCTTTTGTCGTCGCTTCCAGGCCTGCGTACAACACTGTTGTTCGACAATCGGCTCACCCCTCGTGTACTTACATAACAAAGTTTTATTTCTTAAGTTCCTAAGAAATATTACCTCGAGTGTTCGAGCTCTCCTCTCAGTACTATCACGATTCTTTACAACATTTTTAAGTCGTCTAGCAGAATTCTTTCCTCTCCTTTTCCTCATAACGTTTCTTATCCATGATGAATATGCATACGGATCTTGTATGTCCTTCCGTTTCACATTATCCATGGCTTGCGTAAACTCGTTTTCAGCTTTATAACATGCGGTATTTGTTTCATCTTTAAACTTTCCCTTCATGCTTCTTATTGATGCAGCTCGACTACTTCGCCGATCTATGCTTATTTTACAGGCTGGATACCTCATCATAGGATTCATCGATGTAGTACCTCTTCCCGTGTTGATTAATTTGTGCCTTTTATGCATTCTACTTGGTAGTAGTAAATTTTTATAATCTCTATCCATGTCTGGATCATCCTCCGATATCGCCAGATATCTAGAAACAAAGTCATTTCTCTTCTTAATCCACTTCTTCCTTGGCTTGCTAATGACATTTGCATTAAAACCCACAGTTGATACTTTCTTGATATCTGATACATCTGTAAGATCGACAGTGTTATCAGTATCTTATACTTTCTTCATATCTTCGTAATTCTCATTCACCACTTCTTCTTGCTTCTTCTGGGCTTCGCTACTGTCCGCTTTCAAGGCATTCGTGTATCTACGTATCTCTGACCTTATTTGCGTAATCTCTTCCTTATGCTGGTCGAGTTTTTCATTAATTAATTTGTTAATCTTCTCTTCTTGTTTCTCTAGTCTTTCACTAAGTAATTTGTTAATATTCTCTTCCTGTTTCTTATATCGTTCTTCTTGTTTCTCGTCTTGTTTTTTGCTTCGTTCTTCTTGTTTCTCTTCTTGTTTTTCGTTCTGTTGACGAATGAACTCCATCAACATTTGTAGAGTTCCATCTTCTAGTTTCGATGTCTGTCCTCGCGCCCTATCTTCTGGACTCTCCACAACGCTACTTGGTTCGCTAGGTGTAGTATTGTCTTCTGTATTTACTGTACCTAATTGGTTATTAATGTCGAATTCAACGCTGTCGGAATTGCTCGCCATTTTTGCCCTCCTACGCGTAATCATTCAAACTGACTTACACTAATAACACTTATCTTACTTCTATTTCTATGACACTACTTTATCTACTACTTCTACTGCCTGTTCTTTACCAAAGCTGTACGTGTTAACAATCTTTGTTAATACGTATCATGCCGTGCGAATGGGCGCCATTTATAAATATCAATTTATAAGTGTGTATTAATTGCATAAATATTTTATTGATTTTCACATGTATCTGGCCTCGAAGTTGGACGCCATTTTATAAATGTCAATTTATGCAAAATAAATGTAAATGAAGAATTCCACTTGTGGTAATTAATTATGTAAGTGTGTTTGCTATTAAACATATAAATTTATCGATCTCTCACATGTATGTGTATAATTGAATCTTATTTATTACTCTGATTATCTATGCCCGCGTGTTGGAACACAGTTTATACAATGAATTCTATATAATTCAGATGCAATAGATAATATGTATTCACTTGCTTTAATTGATTAATTTCATGCCGTGTGTGCAACAGCCATTTAAAAATTATGTATAACTATTCTGATTCTCATCAGCACATACGGGATATCACTTAATAGATTAACGTTATCATTTCATTTACTTTATTTGAACACATGAAACTCTTAAAATCTATTTGTATTCCTTCAAACTTTAGGTTAATATCTGGGTTGCATTTGGTAATAATGAACGCATATTTATGATCAACTTAAAGTACTAGTTTAATTATCATTCATAATACATTATAATTGTACATATGATACGTCGCTGTACCTGAAATACATACATATTTATAATAACAAATACATATTTCAATATATGCTGAAAACAAAGAAAACATACATACATATACAAATCAAATAATATAACAATTCATATATTACTTATTTAATGCGTTCATTAAATCCCAAATAAGCTTTTGTTAATTCATTCATTAATTACTTTTATTCAGATTTATTCATTACTTTTCTTAATAATTTTCTCAGGTGTGAATTCTTTGAAAGAAAACAGGTCAGTAGAAGTTACTAATTAGAAATAATTATAATAATGGTTACTTGGTTATTGAATATCCATTAGTGGTTGTTGAAGTCGAGTTCCAGAGATGAAGATGGCTCGTAGACCCATTCCGTCGTATGCTGCTTTCTCACAATCACTTAACACTTACTCTTCCGGTCACTCGCGTAGGCGTTCTGTGACGATTTAAATAAAAGAAATAATCAAGAAAATAAAAATTTTAAAAAATTAAGGTTGCCAGCTCTTAAGCCATTTAAATCTCACTGTATTAATATAAAATACCTGTATGTACTCAGTATGAGAGGAAGCAGTAATTAATTAGTTATAAGATACTCTAATAAAAAGATAAATTGTAAAGAGTTATTAATATCGTATTTAACCCTTTGCTTGTAAGCAGGCGCTGTCCTGTTGATTCCAGACTCGACATGTTTTCCGAGTCTTGTGTGAGTTAGAATAAGATAAAAAAACTAATGTTAATAATAAAAAATCTGAAGACATAAATAGTCGCTAAAACAACTGATTTAAATTATGTATATTTGTTTAGGGATAGTTTGTATAAATAAAAATGTTAACTTAAATATAGTTAGGAACTATATTCTCGCGCGGAAATATAGTGTCACGAACAAAATTGCATTCACTATGCGTGGATAAATTGTATGATCAATAACTAAATATATAATATTGATATATGCACTCAGAAAGTTACTTTAATAAATGTAATGTTCAAAACATATTTAATAGTGTATTAAGTTACGTAGATGGTAGTATGTATAAGTAAAATATCCTTAGCGTCATACAATGCATGTAGCTTTTGCATTCTATAGGCCAGTAGGAACCTGCATAATTCGATATAATTACTTGCATACATGAATTGTGACCAAGCATAACAATTTTGGTCAACCGAACAATCTGTAACAGGTTTGTTTACGACAATCTATGACCTGTTGTTTCCTGAATCATTCTGCACAGTGTATGTCCAACTATCTAGCTTACATACACTAGTAACACTAGTATGTGTTATAAAAAAAAAATTTTGATTAAAAATAACTTTGTTAATAATAATAAAGTAATTAAGTAGAAGTTCGTGATTTAAAACTTGTGAACAAAATAAGTAATTATTTAATTGAGAAAAGTTTATGAATGAACGGAGCCAAAGTGTTGTCTAAGCGGAATAATAATAATAGAATCTAGCGTCTGCGCTCCCCTTCTCTTGTTTAAACCGGTATACAGTAGTTGTGTTATTCAGTCGCATTGTGGAGAACAATAAGAGTAAAACCCCCTTTCTCACTGACACGCTCAACCCTCCTTTGTTAACTAAATATGTACATTCTAAACTGACTTTGTTCGTGACGTACTAACTAAACTGACCTACATTCCAGTAAACAGCTGATCGGCTATTTAACCTTGAAAGATATGTGTGTGTGATTTCTGTCTCTCCCTTAGAAGAGAAATTGTTCTTTTCTAATTTGTGTAAATTGATTACTTATGAATTTATTATATGTATATGTAATATATGGGTAATATACTAGTATTAATTTTAAGTACGTGCTAATGTGTTAGAACAAAATGGCCCAATTTAACCCGGATAGGTTATTAAAAGACGAGCTGTCTTACGAAGCCCTTTTGCGTGGACTACCCCATGCTGATGTAACAGTCGCGGAATTACGAAGTTCAATTCGCGAATGTGGATTTGATGCGCCCGTGCAATTAAACAATCTAAGCCAACTCGATTATGAAAGCGAGAAAGAAATTTGTAATGCCAAGTATAGTGAACTATACTTATTGTCTCAAACACTCCAAGACGAGCAATCTCCGGCAAAAATTTTGCGGACTACCCAGAGAATAGAGCATTTAACCAGGCGAATAAAAAATTTGTCGATCTGGCCGAATCTCACAGAAATACCCGTTGATGTACAAAAGCTAGCAGACGAAGCTCTACGCCGCTTACCTTCAATTATCAACGATTTAAGACGAAAATCCGACTCATTCAGGATGGACGAAATAGAGAAATCATTAATGAAATTACACATCTCCCCAGTACCATCCCCCACCACTGGTTTACCTCCGCCTAACTCGGATCGGAACTCACCTATCGTATCGCAAGTGCAAGCGAACCCAGAACAAAAAACTGATACAGATGTAAATGTCCCTCCTCCCGAGCATTTTCAGTTTCGTCCCGGAAATAATGAATTGACCAACACCCCCAATGAATCTAATCACCCTCATCGAGGAATTACCCCTATGAACTATAACGCAGATCTATACGGAAAAATGACTCACCCTGTGGAGAAGATTTTAACCGAAATCCCTTATACAGATGGTTTAAATGTTTCCAAGTTACTAACATTTATTAGTTATCTTCTTCAGATAAAGGATCTACAGCAGCTGAATGACTGGCAAATTTTACAAGTTCTGTTACCAAAGTGTAAACCCCCGTTAAAAAATCGTGTGCTAGAAGCCCTAACCTCTACTTTCCCAGTAGAAGAGCTACATAGCTCTTTAATAAAATACTTTATTCCCACCGGCATCTATGAAGAAATAAAAAGGAAGACAGTACTCCGAGTACAAGGACATCAGGAGAGATTAGCTCACTACATCTCCGATATTAGGGAGTCCTCTCGACTACTACGTGTAAGCTGGAATGAAACACAACTGGTGGACACCATTTTAATAGGAGTGTCACCTGAAGAAAGATCTCGACTATCATTGATGAATAGACCCAATACAATTGCTGATCTAGAACAGTGCAGTATCCATTCTTCAAATGTATGGTACTCAGATCAAAATAGAGAAGCAATGAAAACCTCTGGAACTAATAGACATCAATTGCGAGCACTACTGCCTGATGTAACAACCTCGTATGAAAGACAAGTTTCTAGTAGACCTCACCATGTGCGCAAAGCTGGTAAGTTAACTGTAAACCCAGATAAAGCGGAAACCAAGTACCCACCTGTTATAATTGTGGCAAATATGGGCACATAAGAAGAGAGTGCAAAAGTAAGCCATTGGAACGGAATAACCCCAATTCAAAAAACATGTAAGGCAGGGAGACCCGAAAACCTGTGTCTTCCGCAGCTACTCAAAATTGGGTAAACTAAAAGAAACCAGTAATAATAATAAGAATGAATTATTCTGTAACCAAGTGAAAAACAAAAAAGGTGCGAAAGAAATCGACCCCTATGTGCGAGAATTTCGCGAAAAGTGTAATGCGATTAATAGATGTAAATGGAAAAAAAATCTACTACCATTAATACGAGTCGACTTAGGCGTTACATCCCCCATCGCCTTAATTGATTCGGGATCTAGTAGAAGCTTAATCAGCCAAGAATTAGCGGACATGTTAGCTAAACATCATCTAGTAAAACGGAACCAACCTGTGAATATAAAGTGTGCTACCGCTGATAAACGTAAAATAAATATAAACCTGAGCATTACCGTTAAGGTTAAAATAAAAAACCTAAGTTGGATATTTACAATGTTAGTATGTAAAGAATTAGGACCTGATTTAATATTAGGTGCAGATTTTATTAGTAAGACAGGAATGATTCTTGACATCTACGAGCGAGAATTTTATTTCAGATTTGACCGTGCAAGAAAACATAAATTTGATAGTAATGAAGATAAACGTTGTTCATCTACTGCACATGTAATACACCAAGATTCAGATTTATCTCACCTAGAACGAAGAGATAGAGTCAAAATAGTAAAACTAATAAAAGAATTTTCCTCGGTTCTTACACCAAAACTAGGACTGACGGACCTAATAGAGTATAAAATTAATCTGAGTGATCAGAAAGTAATACGACTACCCCCGTACAAGTTGTCGCCTCCCAAGATGGAAGTCATGCGAAACCATATCAATAAGTTATTGGATCAAGGAGTCATAGAACCCTCTACGTCCCCATATTCTTCACCTTCCTTTTTAGTACCGAAAGGACCAGATAAACACCGACTAGTTGTAGACTACAGGCAATTAAATAAAAGAATAGAATTTGAATCAATCCCTCTTCCAGACATCCATAGTGCGTTTCATTATTTTACTAAAGCAATGGTTTTTACGGTAATGGATCTAAATCAAGCTTTTCACCAAATACCTCTTTCAGAAGAATCCAAACGTCTAACCGCGTTTGCAGTTCCTTTTAACTTGTACCAATTTACTAGGGTACCCTTTGGAATATCTCAAGGAAGTTCCGTATGTAGTAGACTATTGGAGAAGATATTTCACGACATTAAATTTAAATATGTGTACCACTATTTGGACGACATCGTAATATACAGTGAATCAATGGAACAACATCTCAGACATTTGCGTGAAGTGTTATCTCGTTTACTAAGAGCAGGATTAACGGTGAACCCAAATAAGGTAAGTTTTGCTGTCCCTCAGTTTTCTTTCTTAGGACACATAGTGAAAGCGAATGGAAAGGTAAGCATTGACCCCGAACGTACCCGTGCTATTAGAGAATTTGCACCCCCACGAGATACAAAAGGTATAGCCCGATTTTTAGGTATGGTGAATTATTTCCACAAATATATTCCCCATCTTGCCGAAATAGCAGCACCCCTAAACTCCTTACGAAAGAAGGGAACGAAGTTCGAATGGAGCTCAATACATCAAAACGCGTTTGAGCAACTTAAAGAAAGCATTATATCTCCCCCAGTTTTGCAATTAGCTGATTTCACAAAACCATTCGTCGTGCAAACCGACAGTTCCAGTGTAGCGTTAGGTGCAGTGATATACCAAGAGATAGATAACTGTAGACTACCAATTAGTTATGCATCACGAACACTGAGCGATCAAGAAAGAAAGTATTCTGCATATGAATTGGAATGTTTAGCAATTGTTTTTGCATTCGAAAAGTTTAAACCCTTCCTAGAACATAAAGAATTTCTTTTAGAAACCGACAATCAGGCGTTATCATGGTTATTGAATCACCCTAAACAATTAGGACGAATTGGCAGATGGATATTGAAATTAAACTGCTACAAATTCAGAGTGCAGCATATTAAAGGTACTCAAAATGTAGTCGCCGATACCCTGTCCCGTATGTTCCAGTCACCCACTAAAACTTCCGAAAACGTAGTGAAGCCGGAAATAGCAAGTGCGAACGCCGTAATTACTGAATTCCCCCTTGCCTTTACAAACATTGCCCTATATCAACAACAAGACCCCTTACTGAAGCCTATTATAGAACAACTTACCCAAGGTATTAAATCCGAGAAGTACGTATTGAGTAAGAATGTACTGTGTCTCAAAATAAGAGACGGAAAGGAATTAAGAATAATAGCCCCGGATGTAATTAAGCCCATGCTAATGGAATACTTCCATTCATCTACCATAGGAGCCCATATGGGAATCAATAAGACGATACATCGTATTCGAAAGGAATATCATTGGAACAATATGAACTGCGAAATAGCTACCTTCGTAAAGAAATGTTCATTATGCGCCCTTAGCAAACCCGCCAGAAATACTCAAGTAAGCCAATTGATATCAGAAATCCCAAAGACCCCTTTTTCGAAACTTTATCTAGATTTCTCAGGTCCGTATCCACGATCCAAATCAGGAAATACCATGTTACTGATATGTGTAGATTCGTTCACCAAATTTGTTTGGATGTATCCCATGCGACGAGCATTAGCGTCGACAACAGTTAAAATACTACAGGAAAGATTATTTAAAGATTACGGTACTCCAGTACGTATAGTATCTGATAACGGCCCGCAGTTTAAAGCAAAAGAATTTAGGAATATGTGTTTCAAGTTAGGGATAGACCATATAACCACTACAGAGTATCGACCGCAAGGCAATATTGCTGAAAGGTATCTACGAAACCTCAAATCTGCGCTAATCGCCTATCATGCGAACGATCACACGTCGTGGGACCAAAATCTATCCTGGATTCAATACGCTTTTAATTCAGCTTACCACGAAGGTCACAAGTCGACCCCGTTCGAGTTACTATACAAGTATCGACCAAACCACCCTTTGTCCACAAGATGGAATATACACGATCTGCTGCCTCCGCAAATAACGGATAAGCAGATAAAGCGAATATGGAACAAAGCCCGCTCTAACTTGAGAGCAAGCTTGGAAAAATCCAGAAGATACCACGAGAAAGGTAATCATAGCAACTCAGTCAGGTACCAAGTAGGTGACTTAGTAATGTACAAGACTCACCCCATTAGTAGTGCGATTGATAAGACCACCTCGAAACTATCATTCAGATGGTGTGGCCCTTACCAAATCCAAAAGTACCTAACTCCAGTTACAGTAGCCCTGTGCGAACCTGCAACTCAGAAATATGTGCGGAGAACGCATATTTCGCAACTAAAGTTGTATAAGAAGAAGTGACGGTAGAGTATAACCCAAAAAGAAAAGGGAATACTAGGCAGTAAAGAAAATTATATTTCTGAATCCACGTAAGAAATGTAAAACGTAGAGTTTGGAAACGAGGCCTGATCAACCTGAGTTCCAGTTCTGCGAAGCATGCATTAATGAATAATCATTAACTAGATGGGTACTAACACTCATTAACTACATGAGTTATATAGGACTCACAGAAGAAAAGATAGAATTCTAAATAGTAAAGATTTAGAAAGTTACTCTATAGAAGAGAGAGTAAGACAAACAAAAAAAAAACCGGTAGTAAAATTAAGTGATAGAGATAAGAAAGAGTTTTGTGTTTTAATTGTGTAAATATTTAGTGTAAATAGTATGTAAAAAAAAAAAAAGGTAGTTCATAAGAATATAAAGTGTACTGTGTTGTAACGATAGGTAATAACTATGTGGACAACGTTGTAAAGTGTACAACAACTATGTGAAAGAAATTACACACACTAACCCCATTCAATATCCCAGTGCCCAATAGTGAGTTAGACTCAAAAAGCTTAACCGTAGCGTGCAATTTAAGCGGTGGAGTATGTGACGATTTAAATAAAAGAAATAATCAAGAAAATAAAAATTTTAAAAAATTAAGGTTGCGAGCTCTTAAGCCATTTAAATCTCACTGTATTAATATAAAATACCTGTATGTACTCAGTATGAGAGGAAGCAGTAATTAATTAGTTATAAGATACTCTAATAAAAAGATAAATTGTAAAGAGTTATTAATATCGTATTTAACCCTTTGCTTGTAAGCAGGCGCTGTCCTGTTGATTCCAGACTCGACATGTTTTCCGAGTCTTGTGTGAGTTAGAATAAGATAAAAAAACTAATGTTAATAATAAAAAATCTGAAGACATAAATAGTCGCTAAAACAACTGATTTAAATTATGTATATTTGTTTAGGGATAGTTTGTATAAATAAAAATGTTAACTTAAATATAGTTAGGAACTATATTCTCGCGCGGAAATTGTCCCACTAACTTTTGCCCAGTACCAGGCGAAGGTAGCGGAATTTCTCTCTCTTGCAATGGTGACTTCGTACAGTATAGACGTAGGAGCTGTGCGCTTAAAATATGTTAACTATATTTTGTCTCACCTTAAGATGGTGTACCAGATGTAGCTGTTTAAAGCATCTGGATGTGTTAATTAATATAGTCATGTAAATAGACAAGAAATTTAAAGTAAAAAAAAGGAGTGTAACACAAGATGACTTCGTGCTTCAACAAATAACAACAATTCCAAAGTCATACCCGGAGATGTGAACTATCAGAAGCCACAAACTCTACTGCACGTGACAGAATATGCAGATCAGGACATCCGAGAATCTACAAGATCATCGTAGATATCTACACGACGTATTGTTCAACCTGCGAACTTTTGGAGCGCTTTACAGAGGAAGGCCAGACCGAGATGACGACGTAGCTGTTCCTGTTTCCCAAGACGGATACCCCAGGACGAGTCTTCTGCATACCAATTAAAAGGTGACTCGATAGCCTGTCTATCGAGGGTTACTAATATTTGTTACACAACACATCTTGAAAGAGACTTTTCAGAAACTATTAACTTTGTAAAGACTTATAAATTAAATCTAAGAATTTCATGTAACTATTCTAACTTCATACGTTGTAACAGTTTATATGCTAATGTAGAGTAATATAATTCAAGCAATAATATCATTCTTCCAATGGTTGAATAAAAGAAAGTCTTGCAAGCTAATATCATGAAATGAGTATAATTAAAAGTCTTAATTACAGAAATACAGAAAGTTGACCCGGATCCGAGGTATAGCTATATAAAATCAAGTTTGATCTCAAAGTTTAAAGAAACCTTTCAAATAACTTAATAAGTGAATTAGTAATGTCATGGAATCTGTCAGTATATGTTTTTAAATGTTAAATAAAGAGAAGTCTTCTTGTTACACACATATGAGGAGTGCTTAAATCAATTGTATACCTTGCCATTGTTTCCTTACACAGTTAGTAAGTAATTTGTTACATTAATTATTTGTGATCAATTCTGTTACAACGTAGGCAGCCCATCTAATTAACGGAGTTTAATTACGAGGGGTTCCCTGGATTTGTAACGCGGCGAAAAGACGTTACAGTTCGTATATGTGAATAATTAAAGTTCAGTGTTCAATCGAATGTTTCATCTTACTGTGTGTGCTGTGATTTCGTTTTAATGTTAATCTACATGTCTAGTTCCACTTGTCGCTGCTTCATTAAACATTCGTATTGTTCATTAATTTGTTTAATATTTCGTGTTCATTATGTTGTTAATAATGTGTAGTACACTATATTAAGTTCAACTGTTTTGTATACCGTTAAGTGATGATGTCTGTTGGTGTAACGGTCTGATTGTTCACTTGGTATAATTTTAACTCCGGACTCGAGTTAATATTCCGCACGATTAATGTACTCTTCTGAAATTTAAATAATACTAACTCCGAATGATTAGAATAAACTGTTGAAAGTTTATGATATACCGTCTCTCGCACTTGAAGTTAAAACTATTTGAAAATTTGAGTGTAAAAATTGTCTGAAAACTTTAGTATCACTTGTTTCAAAATTTGAGTGTAAACTGTCTAAAAATTGAGTATCACTGACTGTCCCTGTCTTGGGCAGATAGTTTTTATTAATTCGTCCCTACTCAAAATTTTGTCTCTGGCGCGCTTCACGCCTACTTCATTTCGAGATTGGTCAGTTTTTAGCTTTCTTGGAAAATACTGTCCCACCATGTCAAGATTCTACGTCATAGTTCTCCCGATAGGTCCTTCGTTTCAGTTGCTATGGAAACACTCCTTACCACCAAATTTCTCGCTGGCTGAGGGCATCTGATAGGCTCTTACGTCTCCCCGATTTTCGCTCTGACGAACGTTGACCCGTTTCGACGAAACTATGGCTATTAAACACTTGTCGATCAACCTATTGTCTGAGTAAACTCTGTGTTTCTATAGATTCCCATTATCTGTACTTTCAGTCTTCCTGGCGCATTGTTCCAAGTTCTAACCCCTTTTTTCTGGCTATTAACAGTTTTGAACATCTGCCGGCTGGTGAAGTCACCCCAACTTTCCCTTCGTAAATTCTTGTCTGTCAATTAGACGATAACTCCAGCTGCGTAACATGACGCCTGTCTTTGTCAGGCCTATCTTACTGTATTGTTTCTTAAGGTGCAGTGCAGTCGTTCCATTGAAATATGTAGTTTCACTCGTTTTTGTCGTTTATCGTACACTGACGTAACATGGTCAACATCTGCTACAATTCTCGGTACGGGTGTGAATGTCCTCGCTTACTTTGTTACAGCTGCAGAGAGCAATAATTCTGGACGAAACTTTCCCTGTCATCTTACGCCACCAATTTCTATAATTGGATCGAACTTAATGTGTTTCCATTGTTAAGTCAGCGACGCCTCACTGACATCTTCTCATTACTCCTTATTTATTGCGCCAACTATAAGTCGTTGACACTGCCTCGTGTGAACGTACTCTGCCGAGGTGAAAATTTAAAATTTTTTAAATTTTCTGCTCGTTACAAGTGGTTCTTTTCAGCTTAATTTGTGGTCTGGTAACTTTCAGATTCACTTATTTAGGTTCTTCTTGAAATAGTTTTTACTTTTGGAACAGTGCACTTTTCTATTATGCCGTGTGGAACCAGGACTTTGTTATTTTTCCATCCATTCGCTTCATTTGCTTTTCCCACCTTCTTCCTTTAAGTTCGCCATGGGTTTTCCCTCTCTCTATCTCTCTTTTTTTTGCTCCGTTTCTGTCCATTCTATAATTTTCCGATAGTTTCTCTATATACCCCAGACAGTGTGTTTCTATCCTTTGTCACTGTATCCATTTACGATTCCTTACAAACATTATAATATCTTCTGTATATGGCCTTCCTTATCTTTCCTGTTTTCCTTTCTCCCAAAATTCATCTAATTAATTTCCATTCCCACCTTCTTAATGTTTCCTCCTCATCTTGTTTCACATGGCCGTTGACCCGAATGTTGTCATATTGATTTTTGCAGTTCTTGGCGGCAACTATTTCGCTCTTATTAAATTGGTAGACAAAAGAAAGACGAAAGACGGAAGTTATGGATACTATTGTAACCACATTAATTGGAACTGAACCTAAGGTCTGACAGTTTTCAACTGAACACAACCTAAATTGAACTGATGTAATGAAGAGAAAGGCCTGTAGTGAAGCTCACTAAAACGGAAACGTAAAAAATCCATGTAACAACCACGAGAGAATTATGTACAGAATCTTGCGACTATTGTTCTGTTTGTCGATGATATTAAGGATGCCACTGATAGATTTCAGTTTCAAAACTCATTATTTCGTATGCAATAAGTGGTAGGTGTTAAGAAAACAAAATTAACTGAAATCTATAAAGAAGGACGTCTAAAAACCGGACTCACAAGCACACGTCTCATATTAAATACTTCGAAGTTATTCTTTACTTAAGTTGTTGGTATAATTTTTTTTTTTTTTTGGTCTTTGTCTCCTTAGTCCATTGATCCGACAAAAGTAGAGACTACATTTTGATTAAACAAAAAACTAATAAAAACACTCCTTTTTGGTATTAAAAACATAATATGTTTTACTCTTACTTTAATGTACGCTGCAGAATGTTTGACCTCGTCTGTTATTCCTTTTTTTTTTTTTGTTTAATGTGCTGCTCTCAAGCTGCACGTGGGCAGCAAAAGAATTTACAGTACCTTTGTAATACATGTATAAATACGATTTATAACCAGTAATCATGTATTTGTACTTACTAACGTTTTAAAGTTAATATTACATTTATAATTATTAAATTGTACAATAATTTTGTAATCGAAATTATAATTATATATTATATAATTCTACATATTCGTTTACAAAATATACAATTTTCGCCCAATCACTTTTTGTCCCATATCTGTAAATTGCTATGTAGAATAATCACCAAGAAAGCGGAAATCAAGTTCAAATCGTGCGAACTCAAATCAGACGTGCGAGATGGCTTCCGTAAGGGAATCAGTACATGTTACTCCTACTCAACGTTTAAAACATTACTTGACAAAGTTGTTGTGTATTATCACCTTCATCCTTAAATTATAAAATGTTTTTGACTCTCTTGAGGAAGCATTAGACAAGTAGTATGGAATTGAGGAGTCGATCACATACGTGCGGAATTTATACAAAACACGAATGAAGGTACACTAAGAATAAACAGACCTACAACAAAACGTGGAAGCCATCCTAACAGAATGACTCGTAGGCGTACAACAAAACGATATAATATTACCAAAGCTTTTCATAAATGCACTCGAAGACGTTGTCTAGACGCTCAGTTGTGAAGACAAACATGTTATTATACATGGATCCTGTCTAAACACTCTTCAATATATTGGCGATATCATACTGGTAATCAGCAGTCAAGAGGGTCTCCTATCTACGCTACAGTAGAGGCTCTTAACGTAGTATCTTATGAAGGAAGTCTGTAAATTAATATCAGGAAAACGAAGATGATGACAAACACCGAAGATATGCTTCTTCTTCTTCTTCTTCTTCTTCTTCTTATTATTATTATTATTATTATTATTATTGCTATTATTTTTGTTATCGTCATCCTCCTCCTCCTCCTCCTCCTCCTTTTTCTGTACCTCAAGTAACAGGCATATTGCTTACAGAAACCTACGTTCCGTTAGACAAACCTTCACTGGTATTCTGTTTTTAGTCGCTGCTGCAACATGTTCTACCTGTTTCTACATTTTTTTGCAACCTTCCTTCTGATCTGTTTCCTGGCGCAACCTTTAATCATTCTCCGAAATTTCATTTCTTGTATTTTCGATTCTTGTTTCTTGAAAAGATATAAATACGATGATTATCTGCATTTTACACTGACCTACTACAACGACAGGAGACAACACTCACGGCAAGTAAGTGACTATCTCAGCTTTGGTCAGATTATTAAGCCAAATAAACAAAACAAAATGGCGGAAATTAACAGAAGAATGAAAGTGGGTGGGCAAATTTCGTTAAGTTAAGATATGAACGTTCAAAAACAAAACTATCTACAATAATTATAAACTAAAGTGTACGCTGTATGTATTCTTTTGAGGATTATATGCGCTGTACACACCTGGATCCTACAAAGAACAATATGGACAAAATACCAAAGACCAGAGAGCATTAGAAAGACACATGATACAAATTCCTCTCCGCCACCGCAAAAGGCGTGTTGCAACACTTACGCAAAGGTTTGTAGGGGATATCGTGAGATAAACGTATAACCGTTGGAATGCGATAGGCGATGGATAGATAAGGCTTACTCGAGTATACGGATTGAAGAAGACTGATTGAAGAAGATATAATTCCTTAATAACGGATTTCCAAATAGCCGTCAGGTTAGGGTCAAGGTTGTCTATTTACAACTCCTTACCCTGTTTTATTATTCTGGTGGGATGCGAGGTACCACAATGTCATAACTGTGTCACAGCGAGTCGGTAGAAATTTCAGATTAATGAGGGCCAGTGATAAGGAAGATTTCCCGTTTCACGATTTGTATTCCAATGTGATTCTACACGTAGTGTGTATACCATAAAATAAAACACACACACAATTATATTTTCAAGTGTTACACTTATTACTTCTTTGTATCATAAGTGAAATTATTTAGTTCTGCCAAAGGAAATATAAAAGTTCTACCAAGACGTGCTGCAATATTCTCGAGTCATATGAAGAATTTTCTGACAATAACGCTAGGACAGTTGTCCAGTAAAGGGCTTCTTTTATCTGTTTTATTGCTCTGAACAATGCCAGGTACACAGTGTCATTACAACGTCTTTAAAAGATGTATATGATGGATTGTACAAATTTGAATTTGAATTTAACTGACGGACTTTTGCGTCTGTGTCGCAGTGTTTTGTTGAACTTGGTGGTGTGCAAGTGTTTTGTGATGTGTGTGTGTGTGTGTGTGTGTGTGTGTGTGTGTGTGTGTGTGTGTGTGTGTGTGTGTGTGTGTGTGTGTGTGTGTGTGTGTGTGTGTGTGTGTGTGTGTGTGTGTGTGTGTGTGTGTGTGTGTGTGTGTGTGTGTGTGTGTGTGTGTGTGTGTGTGTGTGTGTGTGTGTGTGTGTGTGTGTGTGTGTGTGTGTGTGTGTGTGTGTGTGTGTGTGTGTGTGTGCTTTCATAGTAAGTATTCGTTTGGATTATTTTATCTCTTGATTATATATTATGTGAAGTTTTGTTGTTAACATTAGTTTTGTTTTTGACCTCGTGCGAGAATGGAAACAAAGTGCTCCTCTAGGTATAGCCTACAGATTAGCCGACACGAGTTCTTAAACTCTATGCTGTTTGCCGATGATCAATTTGTAATCCAAGATAGTGAGGATAAATTACAACTGACTATCCACAAACTAAATCTGTTATCAAAAGGTTATAATTTGAACATTTCAATAGAAAAAACTAAGACCGTGGCATTCCTAGGAAAAGATTCGATTCGGACAAAAATCGTAAATGAAAATAAAATTTTAGAACAAGTATCACATTTCAGTTACCTAGGATGTGGTATTACATATGAAGAAGACAAAGATATTCTTAATAAAACAAACAACTTCCTAAGAATATGTGGGAAATTACGGAGAACACTCAAAGGAAAGACCACGAAAGAAACACAAATAAAATTCTATAAGGTGATGGCAGTCCCTATGCTATTATACGGGTCCGAATCATGGGCACCAAGAAAGAAAGATTATAGACAGATGGAAACGTCTGAAATGAAATATCTTAGATCTGTGAAAGGTTGTATAAGATTAGATCACATAAATAACGAAGATATAAGACAGGCATTAAAAGTACAACCAGTAACGGAACTAGCGAAAAACTATAAAAAAAGATGGAAAGACCATGTTATGCGCATGTCTCCCGAAAGAATTCCAAGAAAAATCCTGAATTATAAGCCAACCAGTAGAAGAAATGTTGGCAGAGACGGAGATGGTGAAGCCGGAACAGGCCTGCCTAATCCTGGACAGATAGATGATGATGATGATGTTTTGTTATTATTATTTTGTTAACTCTCTATCACTAATATTCAATTATTTACATGTATCGATATATTTTTAGCCTGAAGACGGCTGCCAATTGTTTGGTTGGCTGAAAAGTCGCATTTATATATTTTTTCTGTGATGCCAAAAGCCCGTCAGTTAAATTCAAATTCAAAATTGTCATTACAAACCTATAACGGAATCATATACGGTTTTGCACCAAAGTTACAAATGGTTTTCACTTTCTTACAGGTCTTGGATTATGATTCTTCAAGTATCGCCAACGAAGATTGACATTCTCTAACAGTGTTAGTTAATCGTTCCCTTGATAATTTCTATGAGTCTCCCATTTTCTGTACCCATGTATTTTATGAACATCCTTCTGATTCCCATCTCTTGTTACCCAATATTGAGATAAAATTGCTTCTACACGGCTTTGCCGCAGTTTTCAGTACCTGAAATGTCTGTGGTAAACCACACCAGTATTACAATTATGTTACTTTATGGTGGCCGGTTCATAGCTGCGCGAAAAGCAAGGGTTGTGGGGAACTCAGTGTGCTCTGTCCTAAACTCTCCATTTCAAAAACGTCTGTTTTTCTACTGCTACAGCCGTTACTATTCAGAATTATTTATTATAACTCGGATTTTACACGTTGTAAAATTTCATTGTACACATGTCCTGATTTCATTCAAATGCTGGTTAAAATGTTAATCAGTATTACTGAAAATTTTATCAAAGTGTTTACCGAATGTATTCAAATTTTGTATTTGTAACACCAAAACAACGTTATTTATTGTATAATGTAAATAACAGATAACTCACTATTACAAATCAAGTAACAAAACTTTAATAATAAAATAAATAGTGAAACATAAGAAACACAATCGAAAATTACCAAAAATATAGGCCTACTTATATGCAAGTACTGCTAAAATATGATATGAACGTAACACATGGGTAAAATATGCATAACCCTGCATACAAATCATGAGTTTACATAAAGTGTCACATAAACCCGAGGGCTATTAATTATTATGCTTTGAGAAAATTATTTATTGTCAAAAGTGGCCCAAAATATGAGTTTTCTTTTAACTGAGTGTTTTACGTTGAGCCCAAATAAGTTCTATGGGCTCTAGATCAGGGTGATACGAAGAAGGCAGACGAATAACAGTGTGGCCGTGATTTCGTAGAATACCGTCTATTTTATAGTGTCTTTTGTAAAGGTTTATTCGTTTTTACTAAGTTATATAGCACTAGCTTAAACATGTTAGGTGTAAAAGGAATTTTGTTATTAGACAACCACCGACTTAAGTCACTTTTTGAAGAGTTTCATGTGGCACATTTGTGGTAACTGTGTAATTGTGGCAAGAAAACACACCCACAGACAGTACTAAGCGGAATTTGAAATGTGATTTAATAACATTACAGACTTTCGATTCAATCAAATACAGACCTACACGTTTCACGATAAATGTTTTTGAAAACGCATCAACACTTACTCACTCAATGAAATGTTGGGTTGCACTGACAAAAAACAGGGTACTGCGCATATTACTTTCACCAAGATTACAGGCCACCATAAAATAACGAAGGAGTAAGATAATTACCAATACCTGATATAATTTAAGTATTCAGAATATGATGACGGACGGTGGAGTAAGAATTTAAGCATCTTCGCACGCGCGCGCGTGTGTAATGCGTGATATGTATTTCGTACAAATGGATTCATTCATATCAAACGACTGACGCGTTTTAGAGTGTGTGAAAGAAGACAACACCTCAGTAAAGAAACATCTGTCTAACCTGTCATAACAAAACCGAGTCAGTAGGACTAACTGTACTAGACCTCACGATGACAATGTCAACACCCCCTACAGGGAAGAAAGTTTGGCAACAATGGCAAGTACACATTGAATTAACATCAAGTGTTTATGTTCAAACAGTGTGTTGGTGCAGAAAGAAGCGAATGCAAAGAATAAGAACAATTAATTAATTAGCGAATGCACGCACACTATGAAGTGCGCAAGATTCCGGTTACAAGGAATCCGAGGCCACCAGCAGGATGATTTAAGGCCGCTGCTTTTCCTTGAACTCGACCATTTTTGCAAACCTATTTCGAAACTGCACCTCGGTATAAGGTTACGTTTCAGGAGTAGTTCAGACAGCTCACATTTAGAGAAACTGCCAGCTTCAGGAGACACATTACCATAAAATTGTGTAAGATGTGATATTTCTGTTACGACGTAATGTCCTGTTCAGTGTTCAAAGCGTCACTAAGCTGGTATCATGAATCGTTTAAACCATTTTGGACTGTGATATAAAAGAACCAGTTAACTTTTTGGTTGGTATGTACTTTAGGCACTTTGGACTTCCCTGTCAAATCGTTTGTTAATTTATTCAGATTTTCCAAAGCGCAAAGGGAATTGCATTTGTTCTGTAGTAATAATAACTGTACGCATGTTTTACACATATAAACACATACCACAAAATTATATGAACTTTATCGTGCATGTTCTAAACGGTTTGCACACCACTATAGAAAAATTGTTACGATTTTTCCGGTGATGATCTGTGAAGCTTGAAAGCGCTAATCGGAATAATTTTTCTGTACTGGTGTGCAACAGTGTTAATTCTGTTTGTGATTATAACCACTAACACAGCTTTCTTAATTAAACGGTTTGGAAAGTATACTGTATATAAATAATGTCAGTTGTTTTTACTGCATAAATTAGTGAAACAGAACATAGCTTAACTTAATGTTAGACAACATAATTTCGTGGATTAATTAAATTATGTAGAATGTCGTGTGTAAAACGATTGTTTTTTGTAGAATTGATTGATTGATACATCGCCTAAAAACTGTATCGATAAAGTTTAATTTAGATCAAGCAACATATCAAGAAATGAAAATATAAAACAAATATACCTGTTGAATATTATAATATACATTTATTCCAATCAGGTTCTATCCAGTCTGTTCTCGCCAACTATAAGAATATGAAAATATTTTTTTAAGTTCAATATTCTGGTACTATTATTCGTACCATGGAGAAGTGATACTACTTCTAATTATAGAAGTAAAAATTTTTCCTGTATTTGTAAATGTTTAAAGTTTAATGCCACTTGAACAAAAACTTTATTTACAGAGTATTAGGTGCTGTTTGAATAAAGAAAAAATACATGTAAGGAAAGTGAAGACAGGTCTCAAGTAAAACGCTACTATTTTCACATAATGTGTTCTCGCATGTGTTAGTGTGTATTAATCAATTAATAGCCTTCTTCAAGCTCACCAAATCATATTCTCAGCTGGTGTTTATGAGTCCAATTCACTCCTCTTTTCCTTCTTAGCTAGTAATTCCTTTCCCAAGCTTTTTCTTCGTCTCATTTTTATGTATTCAAATCGAAACTGCTTTTGACAAAAGTTTGGTTTGCCCATCGTCAATTATACGTGAACTGTAGCCGTTGTCACCAGTGTGGAACAATCTGGACTACTCTTCCACTGAACTAAATTTCCACTGAAACTATTCTAGACTAAATTTTACTGAAACACCAACATAGTTATAACAAAAACTTTAAAGTAATCTGTAATAAAAAGACGCGCACGAGAAAGTGTAACAAAAATTTTAATATACTGAACTTTAATATATTAAATATTATACTATACGATACACTTACTATATTAAATATGTAAAGCTTTCAAATATTTAAAATATTTACATAATAAACCAAAGATATGTTTCCCTCTTTTAAATATATGTTCTTCTTCTGGTCCTTCGTTATCGTCGACTTTTTACATTAAGCGTCAGGATCCTTTAGCTAATGTCTAAACTCCTTTCTATCATGGACAAGATGTTACACTTCTAGTAAAGTCTTCTTTCCTTTGCTTGTCAATACACTTCACCCATTCCAATCTTGTTTTTTTATTTTGTTTTATTTATTAATTTTACATATTTCCCAAATAAATTTTGCTATTTTCCAACGAAATGATAGAAATTTGAGGAAGAAGGCCACTCTTTTAATCAAAACAAGAAAATTCAGCTCTGCGAGGAGCCAAAAATTTATTTTAATAAAAAATTCATTCACTAAACTTGTAATATTTCCCGCATCAGAATTAACATTTTTTCGCTTTTATAGCAATAATAAAAGCACCAAGATGTTAGGCTAATTCTAAGCGTGACGTCAGCTGACAATATTTATAGAAACCAGACGTGTAGTTTTTTTATGATGTCTTATTGTCATTAAATGTGTCGGAAATTAGTACATCACTTCTTTCAAGGTCTTCTGCGGCATAAAATTAACTCTAAATGACTGTACACATCTTTGTTTTTTAACAAAAATTTATTCACAAGAGATTCATTTTATGGTTTATCTTTACGTGTAGTCCCGGATGTTCGCAATCGTTATACCAAATATTTGTTTGTTTATTTGTTTTGTTAATAACCCATTATTATGCTGCTGTTTTTCTTAAAACCAGATTCTTACATTTTTAGCGGATAGATCGTTCCTTCTTTTGCATTTTTGTTCTAAAAGCCTTCATTTTGTAGTAAGAGTTTAGCAGCGTATTTCATTTTTGATTCCTCAACAAAAGATAAGCCTACTCCTTATTAAGTATTTTATTGGCTCTCATTGTCTATGTTTTTCATTCATATCGCTTTTGATGGCTGTATTTGATCTAACGATACTCACAATTTAAATTAGATACCCTGCGTGAATTTAAATTCGGTAGCTGTGTCTGGTTTATCCGTTAAACTTTAAAAGCTGAAATATAAAAGTTTTGTATATAAGCAAAATATATTTAGTTGCACACATATACGTTAAAGGAACATGGCAAAGCAATTACTGGCTGCTTTCAATCACCACTTGAGATTATCCTCTCCTATCATTTATTAATTATATTTTCACACTTTGGCACTGAACTTAATGTTACTTCTAATCTTCAGTGTTCTTTCATTCATTTTATTAAAATTTATTAAAATAGAAATACTTTTATTATTTTAATTAATTTGTAAATTGTTTCTCTCATATGTTTATCTATTTTTCTCAAGTGGCTAGAGAAGAAGATCTATTCTTCTTACATTCTAGGCCAGAGAGCGTTTACCCTGTACAATGGAACTGAGGGTAAAAATATGTATTTATATTTAATATGAAATATTAAACAATATGTAATTAATTCTATTTATATGAAATTAAATCTTGTTTAATTTAAAAAATGAGTAATTATGCAACATACAAATAAGTTAAATGAAATAATAATGGAAGATACAAATTACAAACCGGAATATCTAACTTTTTTGAATAGTCGCTTTTGAACAAAAAGTTAAATGTAGTACGAATTCCCATAAAATTCCCATAACTATTAGATTCATATCGTATTTTTTGAAATAGAAATTTGTATTATATTTTATTAAATATATATGTATAATATATTATTTTTATTCTATATTATTGAATACAGATTTTTTTATTTAATATAAACATTCTTAATCAGCCAATATCCAACAGACTCTTAAATACTGCTTAAATACAATAGACAAAATAGAAATTTTCTCTAATTACATAATTTTTAATTAGTTAACGCCTAAGACGTTACGCGGCGGTGTGTAACTGTCCCGCTTGTGTCCCTAGGTATCTGAGCGCCTACTTCTGCGCGATGTCCGGATCGCCCCTACGAATGGCAAGACATTCTTCTCTTACCGATTAAATGATTCTGACTTAATCGCTAAATGACTATTTGACTATTTTCGCTAAACGATTTTATGCTGTGAGTCTAACGTGTAAACGTAGGCAATGGTTAAGTTAATAAGCTTTCTTAAATTAAAAGATTAAACCGGGTTGGTTACTTAAAAATCGATTAAATTAAAAGTTAAATTAAAAGTCGATTGATTAATTAAAAAATAAAAATAAGGTTAAAAAATAATTAATAATATTTCTAGGCGTACTAAATAAAGCGTTTAGTGATACTGTTTAGCACGACGACAGGCTTCCTGAAGAAATGAGTTGTTCGACATGAACAGTATCTTCTGTTCATGAAAATTATGATGGTTTGAGAGACCATAATACCAATGATCATTGAAGTTCCACATTCTGCCAGGGTTGTTACTTAAAAATAACAAGCAATTTAACCATAATCACATTTATGGTTAAATGTGATTAATTAAATGGTTAATTAAAAAGTAATTAAAGTGATAAATTTGAGTATCTCAGTGATCAGTTTTCATTAATTTGAAAATTTCAGTTACTAATGTGATTAATATTGCTACGGCAATTACGTAACGCTCTCGAAAATTTTCAAGTTCTCGCTTTGACCTAGTCTCCAGATTTTTTCAGAACCTGTAACTACTAATTATTCTCGATGCGCCGCAGATAAAGTAGTAGAACCTTTACTACTCTCTAGAACCTCTTCGAGGTATATATATTATGGCGTACTTATTACTTCGAGATTTTTTTTTTTGAATTTTGGACATGTCGAGGGAGTAACACCAGCAATTAAAGCCCATCAAAAGTGACACATGTTAGCGTTGTTCAAGGGGGAGCGACAAAAGGAACAAACCTTTCCTTTCCACGTAAACAACAAGAAAGCCGTTAAGGGACAATACGCGATACGACACATATTGCAACGAACTGGACCATGCGTGGGAGCACTTGGCTCTACAATTATAACAAAGGAACGTTACCCTTGCAACCGTCCAGTAGCGAGAAAAACAGATAACCATCGCTAAGAGCATTGTTCCAAGCATGTGTGCGACTTACAGAAGAACAATAGCTGAGCACAGACAATGTAAAATGGGATGAAGTGCACACTACGATGAACGCATATGTTGCCACCCGTAAGTTCGTCGGAGGAAGTCGATAGTGTCTTAACAATACGATAATTCGACACGCTACACCAAAAGGGCAGATGTGACTGTAGGAGCCAGGCCTTGGTGAAGATTCCAAGAAGGAGGCAACGTCCTGATGACAGCAACTCGTAGAGTCCACGTGGACCACGTAAGACTCAAGTAAAGATACCAACCAGCCAATTAGAAAAGAGAATTCGAAGGAAAGTGACTGACGGGGATGGTGGTGATGACAGAAGCCGACGACCAGAGAGCGAATCCCATGGAAGAACATCCCTCTCCAAACGACACTAGGTGGAGAATTCTCCAGAATCACTAACTTCAGACAAGAGGACATAGGGAGGTCCTAATAACCGTCCTATCAGAGATAGTTTGGTGGGAAAGAGAAGCGTTCGTGGATGTAACAAGAGTGGGAATTAGGAAGGAAATAAAAACTGAATGCACGAGAGGACGCGAGCTCAGTTTACTAAATTTTTGGCTCAGTCGTATTAATATTTTATCTCAGTTGTATTAAATTTTACTCTCAATCTTATGGAATTTTTGCTCACTATTTGCGCAATATTCACTCAGTTTTATTGTTTTTCTAGTTCAGTATTATTAAACTTTCTCAGTTATGTAAAGACTTTGTTCGGAGAATTATTAGAAGTAGTGTACGGAATCAATGGAAGTTCGGAAATAAGACTCAAACCGTCAAGCCGAAACGGTAGTGTTCGCGACGATGAGCGAATAACGGACTTTGTAAAAACTTTAAGCATCACGCTCATACGGTTAATACTGTCAGAAGTAATAATATACAGTGGTAACACACTTGAACTTTTCACCAACAAAATGAATCGGGTTATCTCATAATAAATTAGGGAGACTACGTTAGCTCGTAAAATAAAGTCAAGTGCTAAACGTTATATACGCCTAATAAACTTGAAAGAAGTGTGTGACCATATCGAACTGTTAATCGCATAAATAGACTAACACGAAACAACCAGTCGTTGAAAACCCTAGTACGAGTACCACGACTTGAACTGTGACGATTTCATAGAACTTATAACGAGTGTCGCGAAGTGCGGACCAGTGTTTCGGAAAATGTACGCATAATAATAAAAGGCGAGTTACGAGTGTCCCATGGATTAACATCAACCGTCAGCAAACAGACCCTGGTGGACATAGGATGGGAGCGAGACACTACTACGGCATGAGTAACGTACAAAATTAATCACTTATATGATTACTAGTTTACCATAATTACCACTGACCTGTCACTTAGAACCAACTGCCTGAGATATATAATGTAAAGAGTCAATAAATGATATATAATGTAAAGAGTCAATAAAATACGAATCCATAGTTAGGAATTAATAAGGGCATAAGATATTACACATGTATTGTTTTATTAGTATAAGCATATGATTATTTCAATTATGTTTGTGTTTTAATATGTCTGTTGCAGGTATCTGATTATTCAAATATGTATATGTCTAATATGTTTTATTGCAAGTATTTGAGTATTTTATGTGTGTAAATGTTTAAATGTGTTTTGAAGTAGAATCACTTAGTGCCATTCGCAAGCACACTATGTTGATAGTTAATAACGTCACTACGCACGAATAAGTGCATACATTTGATTGTTCTTTCGATTACTAGAAATGTGTTGTAGAATTCAATTGCCTAAAGAAAATATTTGTTGATATTCTTAAACTATGATTTATTTTATAATATGAATACCTATAAAATGCTATATTATAATAAATATACTGTAAAATGGATTCGATAGTGTTGGATTAGTTTATTTAAGACCTGACTCACAAGATAACTTCTTAAATGATAGGATCCACAAGTAATAATTCTAATTTAACACGATTGAACAAGTACCAAATTCATAAATGTTCTAGATCTTTAAGTTCTATTTGGCAGTAAAAACCAGAATTAATTGTTTGAGTGATAACATTATTAATTACATATTTAATAAATTTGATTATGATTTATATAATTAACAAATTCAATTAATTTATGCAAATAAAAAGATTTGCATTACATTGTAAATTATTAACATTGTATATGGCCTCCAATTGCGGGGCTATATGAAACAGTGAGATACGATAAAAGTAATAAAATTAACTAATCATTAACTCTAAAATTATAATTAGATGAAATTAATCTATGCAATAAAAATTAGCATAGAGAATTGCATCGTATATAGCGCCCAACCTGATGTCAGATTAAGAAGGCTAATCCTTATTAAATAAGCTGGTTAAGTGCAGGCAGTGGTAAAACTAGAGTAGTTAATAGTTTGGCAGAAAATAGTATAAGTATAAATATAAGACAAAAATTTATAAAACCGAAAGAACTCTGAATGATTACGCGGAGTCAAGTCAGATTGGCGACTAATAATCCCGGAAGCCAGGAATTCGATATGAATAACGAATTAAATATAGAAGGACAGGAGGAGAGTACGACGCCAAGCGACGACATCAGCGCGTGTGAATCGGAGATAAGGGCGGGGGGACAGATGTCCCAACCCGGCGAAATAAATTTGCAAATGCTATTTGAGAAGATGACAGAAAAACTAGAGCAGCAGAACGAAAAACAGAATAAATTAATCACAGAGAAATTAGAACAGCAAAGCAAAGAACAAAAACAAATGCATGAGGAATTAAAACGGCACAATGAAGAACAGATTAGCAAAATAAAACTAGATCTACAGGATTACGCTAAGAAGTGGGAGGAGAAAATCAGCGACCTACAAAAGAAGAGTGAAAGTGGAATAAAAGAGTTAAAAAATGAACTGAAGAAACAGGTAAGAGAGAATAAAGAAGGGAGAGAGAAGGACCGTCACGAGTGGCAGGAAGCCATAAGTCATACACAAGAAACAGTCGAACAGATTGATCAAAAACTTGATCACCATATCCAAGACACAAACAATAGAAACGAAGAATGGAGAAGAGAAGTACAGAATAGCATCACATAACAACAACAAGAACAGGGAGAAGCCGTTAATATACTTAAACAAAAAATCGTTGAGGTTGACGACCGACAGCGAACGGCAGAACAAAAAACCACAACGACGGAGAAAGAAAAGGATGTAATTATTGAAGAATTAAAAAGCCACATCAACCACATTAAAAGCGGACAAGAGAGACTGCAGCGACGAATAGCAGAAGCTGAAATGGCACCGTCTACAAGAACAAACGGGAACAACTGCGAACTTAAGTATAACGGAACGGACCGTTTTCCCATACAGTTTTTAAAGGAACTGTCCGAACTGCAACAAATGTACTACCCAGCAGATAACGTGAAATGGATAGGAAAACATCTGGAGGCTGATGCAGCGATATGGTGGCGCGTAGTACGTGACCAAATAAAGAATTTTGAAGAGTTCAAGGAGATATTCACACAAAAATATTGGGGCCCGGAGAAGCAAGACGATGTAAGGAATAACCTGGAGTACGGTCGTTTTGACTGGAGAGGGAATATGAGTGCAGTCCAGTACATGGAGCGACAACTTTTAGAGAGTCGACAGCTCACACCTCCGCTCACGGATTACCAATTAATTAGAAAAATAACGCGTCACTACGGACGTGAGTTAGAAATCGTTTGCGTAACGAGAGACGTGCGAACCATACAAAATTTAGAATCATTAATTTCAGAGTATGCGATGATTCGACAGCGAAACCAAAGGGAGGATAGATTCGTGCGACAAGGAGAAAAGGTGAACGACCAGAATACACGAGGGGTGGCACAAAATCCGCACGCCGCTGTAGGTAAAGTTACGGAACAGAAGCCCACTCACTGGCAACATAGAAAGGGTGAGGGTGGCAATTACAGACAGTTTCAGAAATTCGGTGACAAGCCAACCGTAAATACCATCGAGTTTGTTAACAATAGCGCGTCTACGTCAAGCGTTAAAGGGAGCGAAGTGGTAGAAAAAAAAAATATTAAGTGGGTCGCCTAGTAAGATAGCCTCACGCAAACCTATACTACAATATTATGAAACAGACGTAATTTTACCTGACTTGCGACAAGATTTACTCAGGATGAACAAACACAATTAGAAAGACAAATCTCTAAATGCCCAGAGATAGTAATAAAGTTTAATGATGATATTACGGTAAACGCTTTAATAGACACAGGAAGTGCTATCAACGGCTTAGCTGAAGAGTGGTTTGAGAGAAACAAACAACGCTTGCGTCCTTACGAGGAACTCCGCATGAACAACACACTAATTGTAAGTGCAGTTGGTGGGAAATCAAAATTAATCCGGAAACAAATCATGTGCGAAATTTTTATTGATAACATTAAATTAGATTGTGTTTTCTTAGTGATACCAAATTTAATTAGGGACTGTATACTAGGTATTAGTTTTTTAAAAGAAGAGGAATGATATTGATATGAATCAGGGAACCGTCGAATTCAGAGGGAGGACTGGTGAACAGTCAATTACCTATCATACACATGGAATTAATAGAAGAAGACTTGAACGGGATCGAGAGAAGGATAAACGAGAAAGTTGACGGTGTGACATGTGAAGATGAAACGACGAGAGAGGAACTTAGAAGAATCTTGCTGAAATGTAAAAAGGTATTTCGGGAGAGTCCAGGACGGATGAATTGTTATGAACATGAGTTCAAAGTGACGGATGAAACACCATATTTCCAACGCGGGTGGCCTATCCCGATAGCATATAAGGAGAAAGTAGACGCCGAAATCAGCAAAATGCTAAGGTATGGCGTGATTGAAAGGTGTAATAGTCCATATGTAAGTCAAATGGTCACCGTAATCAAGAAAGATGGAAATGTGCGATTGTGTTTAGACGCAAGAAGGATAAATAGCGTAACAGTTCCAGACTACGAAGGACCGACCCCCATTCAAGAAATTTTAGCGAGATGTAGCAGTATGAAGTATTTGTCAACGATAGATCTCACGAGTAGCTTCTGGCAAGTTCCGTTGAAACAACGATGCCGCGATTACACAGCATTTCTTTACGACGGTAAATGTTACAGATATAAAGTTACAACATTTGGACTAAGTACCAGTTCCGCCGCCCTGACGAGAGGTTTGGACATGGCATCGACGGACGAGTCAGTGGACAGCCACCAAATATTCGTAAGAATTAAGAAAAAGCGAGAGCGACATGCTAAACTAGTGAACGAAACATGCAAAATGACAAAATTGCGATTGGGAGATTTAGTGTTAGTACGTACGCATTACCAATCTGATGCGATGCAAAAGAGAATTGAGAAGTTTTGCGAATTGTACACTGGACCTTTTAGAATTAAGGATGTTTTAGGAGAATCTACTTACGTATTAGTTGAGTGCCACAATGAAAACCAAATCCGTGGCAAATTCAACATCAGAAAACTGAAACCGTATTCCGCAAGGGAGGAATAAGAATTGCTGTTATGCATATAAAGTGAAAGTGTTTGTATAGGGGCGTATGACGAGAAATTAAGGTTGACGACCGGAGGAGAGTAGTAAACAAACAGAGAGAGATGGAAGATACAACGACCCCGCTTGTGACGGACAACTTGTAAACATCTTTGAAACTACTATGCAGGTCGAAGGAAGGGACAAAAGAAGGGGAGTGTGTGTAACAAAAGACCGGTTGAAGAGGGGTCTAGAATGACAACAAACCCCGATTCGTAACTGTTGTCGACGAACAAACCTGTGTCAAGTAAATACGATCTTTATAAGAAGAATATTAGTTAAGAAAGAACTGGAATGTTAATAAATATATGAGTAGGGGGAAAATGAGGATTCAAACTCACAAAGGAATGCCGCCTTTCTTAAAAAACAATAAAAAACACTAAAAAACATGATCTAAGAAATGACGCCGCCACCGCTGGACCCGCAGCATCCCAATGGACCACAGCATCCGCGAATTTCCGCGAATAAATTTTTTAATTTTTTTAATTTGATTTTTTTATTTTTTTTATTAAATTGATTTGCATATCAAAGGGGTGGGTGGGGGGTGGTATGAGGTTCAATGGACCACCTGCATCCGTGAATATAATTTTTTATTTTTTTAATAAAGCTGATTTGCATATCAGTGGGTGGTGGTGGGTGGGAGGTTCCAACTTGATGCATTATAGTGTATATTAAAATATATGATCAGAGTTACCAACCTTTTCATGAGTTCAAATTTGTCGCGTGTTATAAGGTATATTAAATCTATATGATCAGGTGTAACAACCTTTGTATTATTATTATTATAGTGTATAGATATTTTATATGAGCAGGTTTGCCAACATTTTCTGTGGCGGGGGGAGGGAAATTCAAACGTGTGATACATTATTAGCAACACGTTATAATGTATATATATACCTATATGTGTGTGCGGTTAGTCGATTGTGACGACGACGAAATCAACTTTCAATGGCGAAAAATTCAAACATTGATACATTAAGCGGTCTCCCTAAATCATATGTTATGTTCAAAACGTTTCTCCTCTCTCACATTTGAATGTAAGTAAAACTATCTCTCTCTCTCTCTCTCTCACTCTCTCTTGTTGTCAAACGTTATGTTCAAACCGTTTCTCCTCTCCCTCTCTCTCTCACTATGTACATGAGTAGAGTAGTCGGTGTGTGATGGTTAAATAATTTTTGCTCTCTCTCTCCCTCTCTCGTTGTCAAACGTTATGTTCAAACCGTTTCTCCTCTCTGTGGTCATTACCGCGCATGTATATGATTTTAGAAAGTTTATATATATATTCGACAAATATTAACTGTGTACGTACTTACAACGCCCTCTCTCTCTCTCTCTCTCTCTCTCTCTCTCTCTCTCTCTCTCTCTCTCTCACACTCGTCGTCAAAACGATGACTTCATTTTTCATTGTATTAAATAATCAATTAATAGTTTTATAATGCAGTCAGTGTGATTGATCCTTGTTAGGAGGGTCTGTATATGATTTTAGAAATATATATATTTGACAAATATTAACTGTGTGTACACATACAAATCGCTGTCGGACAATGTACGCACTGCTCACACACACATTGTGTATGTCTCTCTCTCGCTGCAAACGTTGACAAGAATTCCCTTATTCAACACTCTCACTCTCTTTATGTAATCGGTTTTGTAGTGATATATCATGTCCCTCTCTCTCTCGCTCGCAGACGTCGGAAGAAATTCCTAGTTTATAATGTAATTACCTGTGCGTGTGCTGTTACAGATGACAAATCCATACGTTAACGGCTTAACAAACTCTCTCTCACACACACACACATTTAGTATGAACAGACGCGTCCTTGTTAGTAAAATGTACAAATCACATGACTTTATGTGAACGTCAAAATAAAAATATGTAAAACAAAAATACAGAATATATGAATTGTTATATTTACAAATAAAATATATTACATATACTATTTTTCAAATACAAATGATGTTGGTAATGTATAATTTTAAAGACAACTTTGTCACTAGCAATCTTCAATACGCTCTTCTTCATGTGGTACTACATTTGGTACAATACTTCTGTTTAATGGTCACAGTTTACAAAATAATTACACACATAGGTTCAGTGGTGTATAGCGAAATAAATTAAAATTATACATACATGTTGTTACAGATGAAAACGGTGGTTGAAATTCATACAAATCTTCTGATGTAACGGTTCCCACAAGTAATACAGTTCACAAAAAATAAAATTAATTGTACACATGTTCAGAGGTGTATAGTGAAATAAATTAAAATAAAGCCATAATTTGTTTAAATGATTAAATATATTAACAATATTTTAAAATTCACAATATAAAATTGATTTTTTTTTGAAAAGTTTATAAATTCACAATTCATAAATAAATACATTATAAAATTGATATTTTTTCGAAAAGTTTATATATAATTGTGTCGTACTTGTATGAAAACAGCCGTATACAATTTTTAACTAAGTATCAGATATGTCATAAATACTTTTATATTTCGTATAAAATACCAATGATAATCGATTTTGTGAGAACGACAGTGTATAGGAATGTGTTCTCTATGTGATAACATAACGCTTCGTGTGAAGCGTTTTGTAGAGCAGGTTTCAACTGTGGAACAAAATCACGTCAACAACAACAACATTCGCTTTTTCATCGCCTGAAGCTTTGCGCGCGCGCACGCACACGCACACACACACACACACGCGCACACACATACACACACACACACACACAACGATACAGAAGTATTCACTAACTTAAGCCAAGGTCATTGACTCGGTGCGTCCTACTTTCTAATCCTCGATGGTAAAACCTAAAACAAAAAGCATTAAATAAAACATACATTCAGTAGTAATAATAAAACAAAAATACAGATTATATGAAACGTATATTAACAAATGTGTATTTACAAAATAAGTATATTACAACTCGGGAAAGAGTGGTATGTAATTTTCACCCACCCAATCTTCCACAAATCTGCCATAATTTACCTCGCCAGCATGGTCGGTAATGAACTGCGTATAAATATTTGACAAGTCTTTTTTTACTTGTGTCTCGCCTTGAGACTGGCAATCGGTGCGACGTTGTAATAATAGTTCCTTGTTATGCTTCACTTGAGCCGCATGTCTGTCTACCCAATCTGCCATGTAACGTTCGAAACTGCTTGCGGGAGACATTATACGCGACTAAAACAAAGACATTCAAATGTTTATCACTTAATATATTATCATAACTACACAGTGTCGACTGATTATGGTCCTACATAACATTCGAAATTTGAACGACGTTCTGTTTCAGATAATAATAGTTTGAATGTAAAATGAAAGGGTACGTTGTATTTTGTTATGAGAAAATGCATTTCTAAATTTTGTTACATTTGTAAATTACAGAATTGTTTTCTAACTACAACCACAATCGTTCAGTTTCATTAACATTTGAAAAAATTGATGGATTTGGTACTCGATATATTCTACTCTCACAGTATTTTCATTGATACACTTCAGAAACTGAGTACAGAATAAATCTACAATCACCCAGGCGGAATCATTAAGTTTTACAAAAGATCTTATTGATCAGACGTGTGAGTAATTATATTAATCTTTATGTAGCAAATACGCGCGCATTCATAAAATATAGCACTCAGGTGTAGGGCAATTAATCCTTTTTGTATTGAACGTATTTAAGTAGGCCTACTCGTGATGTCAGTAAATTCTGTCTAAACGGCAACTCAAATGTCTGGTACATAAACGTACCTGGTAATCGCTTCTTGAGTCGTAGTCATTATTAAACTCGACATAACTACTTGTGTTACGCGATTGATGTTCGTGTTAAACGATTGATGACTCATGTAATAATACAGCTTAACCTCGTATAATAATAATTAAAGTAACATGAGTATTAAATTATACAATATTTATTGTCATCATCAAGACTGTGTATGAATACAAAGAAATATCAAACACAACAGATCAATTATTTGAGTGAACGTGATTGTGTATGTGAGCGTGCGTGTGTGTGTATATCATTGTATATGTGAATTAGTTGAAGCAATACGAGGGAGAATGGGTGTGATTGTTGACATAGGCCTATACATAATTTTAAATACTGTAGAATTGTCTACGATTGACAAAGAAGAGAAAAGACATACTTTACGGAATATCTTGAAATTTTTGTAGTTAGTCTTCACCTCATCACCCTCACATGTACTAGCAGTGTGTTTGGGTACAGTGTTCTGAGAAGTACACATATTCATCTGCTCGCCTCCCTCTTGTGTACTGACAGTATGTTTGGATGCAGTTAACCATTCAATGTTCTGATAAGAATTCATCTTCTTGTTCCTATAATAATAACAGTACCTGCTTCATTATCATATACATTATGTGCTCTATATACATATATATATATATACATATATATACATAAGGCTTTCAACACACACACACACAGCACATACCATAAATCCAGAACATGAAAGGTATTATAACAAACATTACGAAAACAAGTACGTATGGTCACGTACATAGATCAACGTTTAAACAAACAGATTAATACCTGAATAAATTTTTTAAAAACAGGACAGCGTATTTAGAACACTTAAAATTGGAAATCTACAAACACATCAAAAATATCTGTCAAACCCCTATCAAACAAAAACCCCGTTCTTATCGAGAGACAACAGTAACTGACCTAAGCACATGTGCTTCATTAGGCAACAGACCAAAAAATCCAAATAGACGACTATAAGCTCAATTTAAATAAAATCTGAATATTCAATAAAATTATGTTTACTTATTAACATATGCAAATCTTTTTACTTACCTCTTAAATGTTGTTGTTATACACACACACACACACACACACACAATAGTCGATTGTACGATGAGTGTCTCATACAATTGAGAAATAGTGACAAGTCTTCTTGTGTATATATATATCATACGACGGTAGGGTAGCACGCGTACACCTGTGAAAGTTGATGCACGTCATATACCCGAAGGGGTTCCTTACTCAAAGCGATTACTGTACACAAACTGAAATATGGTTTACAGACTATTGTAATTTTTGTATTAATTAAATATATATCGTAAACAATGAAATAATAATATTTCGCCATTGTAAGATTTTATTAAAACAATTATCAGTTTTAAATAATAATTTTCGTGATTGCAAGAAACAACCCGCGACTTAAACAATATAGTTTACCGTTGTAGCGTTGTGGTAGGAAAGTCAAACTATTAAATTGTCTCTCTCTCGCTCTCTCTCTCTCTCTCTCTCTCTCTCTCTCTCTCTCTCTCACACACACACACACACACACACACACACACACATTTCTGATTACTATACAAATAATTGCATGTATGTTCAGAGGTTTGGTGTCTAAATCGATGCATTCTACTTTCACTTTCTAATTTGACACATGGCTTACTTTCATACAGAAATAGTTATCGTCTGCGTCCGTATACAAGTTTTGCTAAACGAAATTAACAGTGCTGTAAGACATAACGTCCTGTGAAATAGATATGGTATGTTTTTAGGACAGCCAATGTCATCAAGATTTATTATATGATGATGGATTATTTTCGAGAGCGGAGTCGCCGCCAATTAATTTGTCACGTATCCGATAATGACTGTACGCAAGTGTATCACAACCATTGTCTAGTATATAGCGCTTATCATCATACGGTGACAACGCTTGCTTTCAAAGCGTGCTATTTTAAGGAACTATTATTACAACGTCGCACCGATTGCCAGTCTCAAGGCGAGACACAAGTAAAAAAAGACTTGTCAAATATTTATACGCAGTTCAATACCGACCATGCTGGCGAGGTAAATTATGGCAGATTTGTGGAAGATTGGGTGGGTGAAAATTACATACCACTCTTTCCCGAGTTGTAATATACTTATTTTGTAAATACACATTTGTTAATATACGTTTCATATAATCTGTATTTTTGTTTTATTATTACTACTGAATGTATGTTTTATTTAATGCTTTTTGTTTTAGGTTTTACCATCGAGGATTAGAAAGTAGGACGCACCGAGTCAATGACCTTGGCTTAAGTTAGTGAATACTTCTGTATCGTTGTGTGTGTGTGTGTGTGTATGTGTGTGTGCGTGTGTGTGTGTGTGTGCGTGTGCGTGCGCGCGCGCAAAGCTTCAGGCGATGAAAAAGCGAATGTTGTTGTTGTTGACGTGATTTTGTTCCACAGTTGAAACCTGCTCTACAAAACGCTTCACACGAAGCGTTATGTTATCACATAGAGAACACATTCCTATACACTGTCGTTCTCACAGAATCGATTATCATTGGTATTTTATACGAAATATAAAAGTATTTATGACATATCTGATACTTAGTTAAAAATTGTATACGGCTGTTTTCATACAAGTACGACACAATTATATATAAACTTTTCGAAAAAATATCAATTTTATAATGTATTTATTTATGAATTGTGAATTTATAAACTTTTCAAAAAAAAATCAATTTTATATTGTGAATTTTAAAATATTGTTAATATATTTAATCACTTAAACAAATTATGGCTTTATTTTAATTTATTTCACTATACACCTCTGAACATGTGTACAATTAATTTTATTTTTTGTGAACTGTATTACTTGTGGGAACCGTTACATCAGAAGATTTGTATGAATTTCAACCACCGTTTTCATCTGTAACAACATGTATGTATAATTTTAATTTATTTCGCTATAGACCACTGAACCTATGTGTGTAATTATTTTGTAAACTGTGACCATTAAACAGAAGTATTGTACCAAATGTAGTACCACATGAAGAAGAGCGTATTGAAGATTGCTAGTGACAAAGTTGTCTTTAAAATCATACATTACCAACATCATTTGTATTTGCAAATAGTATATGTAATATATTTTATTTGTAAATATAGCAATTCATATATTCTGTATTTTTGTTTTACATATTTTTATTTTGACGTTCACATAAAGTCATGTGATTTGTACATTTTACTAACAAGGACGCGTCTGTTCATACTAAATGTGTGTGTGTGTGAGAGAGAGTTTGTTAAGCCGTTAACGTATGGATTTGTCATCTGTAACAGCACACGCACAGGTAATTACATTATAAACTAGGAATTTCTTCTGACGTCTGCGAGCGAGAGATGTTGTACAACAGATTTTGAGGAGTCATCTGTAACAGCACATGCACAGGTAATTACATTATAAACTAGGAATTTCTTCCGACGTCTGCGAGCGAGAGAGAGAGGGACATGATATATCACTACAAAACCGATTACATAAAGAGAGTGAGAGTGTTGAATAAGGGAATTCTTGTCAACGTTTGCAGCGAGAGAGAGACATACACAATGTGTGTGTGAGCAGTGCGTACATTGTCCGACAGCGATTTGTATGTGTACACACAGTTAATATTTGTCAAATATATATATTTCTAAAATCATATACAGACCCTCCTAACAAGGATCAATCACACTGACTGCATTATAAAACTATTAATTAATTATTTAATACAATGAAAAATGAAGTCATCGTTTTGACGACGAGTGTGAGAGAGAGAGAGAGAGAGAGAGAGAGAGAGAGAGAGAGAGAGAGAGAGAGAGAGAGAGAGAGAGAGAGAGAGAGAGAGAGAGAGGGCGTTGTAAGTACGTACACAGTTAATATTTGTCGAATATATATATAAACTTTCTAAAATCATATACATGCGCGGTAATGACCACAGAGAGGAGAAACGGTTTGAACATAACGCGTTTGACAACGAGAGAGGGAGAGAGAGAGAGCAAAAATTATTTAACCATCACACACCGACTACTCTACTCATGTACATAGTGAGAGAGAGGGAGAGGAGAAACGGTTTGAACATAACGTTTGACAACAAGAGAGAGTGAGAGAGAGAGAGAGAGAGATAGTTTTACTTACATTCAAATGTGAGAGAGGAGAAACGTTTTGAACATAACATATGATTTAGGGAGACCGCTTAATGTATCAATGTTTGAATTTTTCGCCATTGAAAGTTGATTTCGTCGTCGTCACAATCGACTAACCGCACACACATATAGGTATATATATACATTATAACGTGTTGCTAATAAGGTATCACACGTTTGAATTTCCCTCCCCCCGCCACAGAAAATGTTGGCAAACCTGCTCATATAAAATATCTATACACTATAATAATAATAATACAAAGGTTGGTACACCTGATCATATAGATTTAATATACATTATAACACGCGACAAATTTGAACTCATGCAAAGGTTGGTAACTCTGATCATATATTTTAATATACACTATAATGCATCAAGTTGGAACCTCCCACCCACCACCACCCACTGATATGCAAATCAGCTTTATTAAAAAAATAAAAAATTATATTCACGGATGCAGGTGGTCCATTGAACCTCATCCCACCCCCCACCCACCCCTTTGATATGCAAATCAATTTAATTAAAAAAATAAAAAAATCAAATTAAAAAAATTAAAAAATTTATTCGCGGAAATTCGCGGATGCTGTGGTCCATTGGGATGCTGCGGGTCCAGCGGTGGCGGCGTCATCTCTTAGATCATGTTTTTTAGTGTTTTTTATTGTTTTTTAAGAAAGGCGGCATTCCTTTGTGAGTTTGAATCCTCATTTTCCCCCTACTTATATGATATAATCGATTATGTATATATGTGAACTTCATTATTATGCAACGATGGGAGGAGCGATCAGAACGTCATAATGGCAGGTGATGTGACCAACTTGAATGAAGAAGATATCTATAGTAGGCGCGTACGCAATCTACTAATTAATTCATTCAGAGTTGTATCGGGAAAATTAAACTTGTATTGAAAATAAATAACAATACAAAGTATGATTTTAAGAAATATTGAAATTATATATTAATAAATATTAATATAATTAATAAATATATGTTTGTTACATGATTGTGATGAAAATTAAAAGTAGCATTTGAAGGACAAGTATAAGCAACTGAGTTGCGTGACAGAGATAGAATGGCAGCAATAAATTGCTGAAATAAATTTTTTGTAAGGAAAAATTTGTATGATAAGCATAGATAGAAGGATTACGAAGTAAGTTAATTTGAATTGCTCAATTGTATACATATAATTTAATTTATTGTAAATATTTTATACGTGTGTTTAACAAAATTAAGTTCTTGATCAACAAATGATAAGAATAACAAAGAGTATTTGTATCCTAAGTATATAATCTTAGAATTAATAATGAATCATTTTGAAAGTAGCTAATAACAATAAGTATTCACATTGCATACTAGTAATGATTGTATGTTCATAAAGAATAGCCGGTAGGTCAATTAATTGTTATTTATTTCTTTAACGTATGTATAGATTAGTTTATGAACACACCAAAGCATAAGCTCATTAGATAACTATGGATATATCATTGTAAATGGACTCGTATTTAAAATTAGTGAGCAATAAATTCAATACTCAGGCTAAACCGAGAAAACAGTTGGTTATGACAGTAGGTCAGGCGGAAGGGATATATAGGTCAATACACTCGTTCCAATGGGAGATGACCAACACACGTAGTGATAGTATAAAAGCAAGGGCGTTAATCCGGTTTCGTCATTTCGCACAACTGCATGACGTAACCAGATTGGGGACTCTATGGCGTACTTATTACTTTGAGATTTATTACTTCGAATTTTTTTTTTTGAATTTTGGACATGTCGAGGGAGTAACACCAGCAATTAAAGCCCATCAAAAGTGACACATATTAGCGTTGTTCAAGGGGGAGCGACAAAAGGAACAAACCTTTCCTTTCCACGTAAACAACAAGAAAGCCGTTAAGGGACAATACGCTATACGACACATGTTGCAACGAACTGGACCATGCGTGGGAGCACTTGGCTCTACAATTATAACAAAGGAACGTTACCCTTGCAACCGTCCAGTAGCGAGAAAAACAGATAACCATCGCTAAGAGCATTGTTCCAAGCATGTGTGCGACTTACAGAAGAACAATAGCTGAGCACAGACAATGTAAAATGGGATGAAGAGGCACACTACGATGAACGCATATGTTTGCCACCCGTAAGTTCGTCGGAGGAAGTCGATAGTGTCTTAACAATACGATAATTCGACACGCTACACCAAAAGGGCAGATGTGACTGTAGGAGCCAGGCCTTGGTGAAGATTCCAAGAAGGAGGCAACGTCCTGATGACAGCAACTCGTAGAGTCCACGTGGACCACGTAAGACTCAAGTAAAGATGCCAACCAGCCAATTAGAAAAGAGAATTCGAAGGGAAGTGACTGACGGGGATGGTGGTGACAGAAGCCGCCGACGACCAGAGAGCGAATCCCGTGGAAGAACATCCCTCTCCAAACGACACTAGGTGGAGAATTCTCCAGAATCACTAACTTTAGACAAGAGGACATAGGGAAGTCCTAATAACCGTCCTATCAGAGATAGTTTGGTGGGAAAGAGAAGCGTTCGTGGATGTAACAAGAGTGGGAATTAGGAAGGAAATAAAAACTGAATGCACGAGAGGACGCGCGCTCAGTTTACTAAATTTTTGGCTCAGTCGTATTAATATTTTATCTCAGTTGTATTAAATTTTACTCTCAGTTTTATGGAATTTTTGCTCACTATTTGCGCAATATTCACTCAGTTTTATTGAATTTCTAGTTCAGTATTATTAAACTTTCTCAGTTATGTAAAGACTTTGTTCGGAGAATTATTAGAAGTAGTGTACGGAATCAATGGAAGTTCGGAAATAAGACTCAAACCGTCAAGCCGAAACGGTAGTGTTCGCGACGATGAGCGAATAACGGACTTTGTAAAAACCTTAAGCATCACGCTTATACGGTTAATACTGTCAGAAGTAATAATATACAGTGGTAACACACTTGAACTTTTCACCAACGAAATGAATCGGGTTATCTCATAATAAATTAGGGAGACTACGTTAGCTCGTAAAATAAAGTCAAGTGCTAAACGTTATATACGCCTAATAAACTTGAAAGAAGTGTGTGACCATATCGAACTGTTAATCGCATAAATAGACTAACGCGAAACAACCAGTCGATGAAAACACTAGTACGAGTACCGCGACTTGAACTGTGACGATTTCATAGAACTTATAACGAGTGTCGCGAAGTGCGGACCAGTGTTTCGGAAAATGTACGCATAATAATAAAAGGCGAGTTACGAGTGTCCCATGGATTAACATCAACCGTCAGCAAACAGACCCTGGTGGACATAGGATGGGAGCGAGACACTACTACGGCATGAGTAACGTACAAAATTAATCACTTATATGATTACTAGTTTACCATAATTACCACTGACCTGTCACTTAGAACCAACTGCCTGAGATATATAATGTAAAGAGTCAATAAATGATATATAATGTGAAGAGTCAATAAAATACGAATCCATAGTTAGGAATTAATAAGGGCATAAGATATTACACATGTATTGTTTTATTAGTATAAGTATATGATTATTTCAATTATGTTTTTGTTTTAATATGTCTGTTGCAGGTATCTGATTATTCAAATATGTATATGTCTAATGTGTTTTATTGCAAGTATTTGAGTATTTTATGTGTGTAAATGTTTAAATGTGTTTTGAAGTAGAATCACTTAGTGCCATTCGCAAGCACACTATGTTGATAGTTAATAACGTCACTACGCACGAATAAGTGCATACATTTGATTGTTCTTTCGATTACTAGAAATGTGTTGTAGAATTCAATTGCCTAAAGAAAATATTTGTTGATATTCTTAAACTATGATTTATTTTATAATATGAATACCTATAAAATGCTATATTATAATAAATATACTGTAAAATGGATTCGATAGTGTTGGATTAGTTTATTTAAGACCTGACTCACAAGATAACTTCTTAAATGATAGGATCCACAAGTAATAATTCTAATTTAACACGATTGAACAAGTACCAAATTCATAAATGTTCTAGATCTTTAAGTTCTATTTGGCAGTAAAAACCAGAATTAATTGTTTGAGTGATAACATTATTAATTACATATTTAATAAATTTGATTATGATTTATATAATTAACAAATTCAATTAATTTATGCAAATAAAAAGATTTGCATTACATTGTAAATTATTAACATTGTATATGGCCTCCAATTGCGGGGCTATATGAAACAGTGAGATACGATAAAAGTAATAAAATTAACTAATCATTAACTCTAAAATTATAATTAGATGAAATTAATCTATGCAATAAAAATTAGCATAGAGAATTGCATCGTATATGGTGCCCAACGCGTGGCAAAATTACATCGTAATATATAGATAAGCGTCAGTGGCCGGTTAGTAGTTAGTTACAGCTGGTGATTTATTCAAATGCAGATCGAAGTATTGTGGCGAACTGATTATTGTGTTAATTAGTGTGGAACTGTAATAACGTGACATTGATTATTCTGTATTAGACAAATTAACTTGAACTATTGTAAAGAGTGCCTTGTTGATTTTTAATTGTTTTTTGTGACTAGTTAAAGTTGGTAATTAGTGACTTCCTTGGTGTCTGTTTCCACTTATTAACATGACGATCGGTGTGACCATAGTAACGATATTAATAACAATACATATTATTATCACTTACTTGTAGTAAGATTATATACAGCTTTACTGTTTATAATATTATCTTCTTCTGGCATCATTACTCAGTGTGGGTCTTAGCCTGGCTCAATGATTTTCTTTCATTCCGCCCTCTCACCACACAATATTCTCTAGCCTCTCACATTCATACTTCTCAGATCATGCATTACGTTAACTGTCCATCTTTTACTAGGTTTTCCTCTAATTCGTCTGCCTATTAATTTATAATCTGCTATTCTTTTGGTTGGTCTGCCATTCATCCATTCGCTTTACGTGACACAACCATTCTAATCTTCTACCTTGATGAGCCGGACTATGTCAGTGCTATTAATTGTTCCAGTTCATAATTCATTCGTATCGTCCAGGACCCATCTTCAGTTTACCAAGGCCCAAAGGTCTTTCGCAAGATTTTACGTTCAAATATTCTAAGCTATTGTGCATCTGTATTAGGAATGCATCCGGCCACACATCCATATATGTCATTATTGGTCGAATAACATTTAGCATTAGTTGGCTTTAGTTAACTTTAGTTGTTTTCTTAGTATCCTGGATTTGACTTTTCTTAGGAGTAACAACATCTATTCGCGTTTATAATACGGGACATTATTCATTACTACAAGAGACAAGAGTCCCGCATTTATTTAAAGCCCCTTTTTTGCACCTTACTATCTTGTTTAACAAAATTATTCCCGAATCCTCTTTTATTTCTGTGATAACAGCTGTGTCATTATCATAGGCGCACATTTGTGTTGCTTTACCAGTGTACTCAGTTGTATCTAACTTTTGAATCGCTACTTCCAAAACCAGATTAATCAACGTAATGGATAGTTCATCTCCATGTCGCACTCCATCATTTATGTCAATGGTAGCAGTTAGCTCTCCGTCAACTCTTATTGCAGCCTCGTAGCTCCACACAGAAGTTGCTTCTATAAATTTTATATATTTTGATGGTGTGCCCAGAACGTGGAGATCATTTTTTCAGGCTATCAAACGTTTGTTTGAGGTCTACGAAAAACAAAATTTTATTTGTATAAAGGCACATGATTTTTCTTGTATTTGCCTTAACGTAAATATATAAGTCAAAATCCACAATGACATTCGGCTACAATTTCTTCAGAATACTTGACCGGTCTGTTGTTTATAAAACCTGAGAGAACCTTACACAGTGGAAAACGTTTAACACGAAATATGGCTGAAGTTCCGATCGTTGCTTCTATTTACAATTAATACAGTTTGTACGGTTAACACGAAAGTTTTACCTACAAAATAGTCAAAAAACCTAAAGTGTAAGACTAATTTAAGAACAGCTACAGTGCGTGTATACTAAGTTTTAAGAAAAATTAATCATATTTTTTTTCTAAAAATTAACCAGGAATTATCGAAGAGGATAAATAAAACGTTTAGTTCTATATGTAAATACCTTCTGAATATTCTTTACCGCTTTATTTTACTACAGTGTAGTAAGTAATCTAAACAGTGCTTGTTTATCTAGCACTACAGATTACAGTGCTTGTAATCTATACAGTAATCAATTTATCTCATTCTGTTTCACTTTTTGTCCGTTTAAAACGAAATTCAGTTAACACGAAAAACAGCTGGTCCCCCGTCATTTCGTGTTAAACGTTTTCCACTGTGTAATGTAATGTAATATTAAACATTCAAACATACAATACTGTAATATCTTTGTAATTTGTGCAGAGTACTTTACAACTATCTTATGTATATTGGGTGTATAATTCCATACGCCCAATCCTGTACGATTCCCTCTTTCTTCCAAATAAGTATTATCAGATCATATATTATCCTCCACAAAGTTTCTCCACCATACTTTAGCATCTCCGTCCTTATTTCATCAGTTCCTGGTGTCTTGTGCTTTTTGAGGCACTTAATTACGTTTTTGATTTCTTCGTATCTGGGGTCATCGATTAATGGGAAATTCCGAGCTGAGTGGGAAATCCGAAGGGTTTGAACTCCTCCCAAGCCCTTTCTGCGTACGCCTACGGGCAGAAACTAAAATTCTTTAAGTTTTTGATTTGAAGACTCCAGTCACAGATTAGAAACAGTACGTCGTAATTTTAAGACGTCTGTAAACCAAATCAGGCGCAAATCTCAATAACTCTTAGTTGTAGTTTTAAATAGGATTTGATAAAATTTGATACTTTAAAGTAATACTCCTCTCTCTGTCCATTATATAAAAGTACGAATTGAAGAAGTGGCTTGTGTTTGGCTTTTTCAGTTTGTATTCGTTTGTGCGCGTGCGAGCACATTTGCAAACGCTTAATAAACTATACAGGGCAACTACCTTTAACCTTAAGGTAATCATTTCTAAAGGTTGAAGTACTAGGGTAAGTTATAATTTAATTTTTTAAACGAAGTACAGAATTTTATGTAATACCTTCCACCGCTCAAAATATCACTTATTTTTTATTTATCCCACTTTCTTTTTACAATACCAGTACGACTGTTTTAACGAATTTCTTACAATTTAATGATGTCATGATAAATTTCCATGATCCTCTGTTTTTGCCAGTCAGTTTTTTACGTGCCCTAAATAATATACTTTTAAGTATTCATATCAGCCAATCCACATACAAAACAGTCATACTGAGTATTGTGGTAAGCCCACATTCTTCCTATAAAATGTCTAGAACGTGATTGTTTTTATTGTAACATTTTAAGATAAATGTATTGTTTGAATTTTCTATTCCTTTGATTTCATTTTTATACAATTCTTCATAACACTCTTCCACATATTTTGCAACCTCCTTTTGTTTCTTATTGTATGTGCCGTATATTTTTTATCTCTGTAATAGACATTGTAACTTTTTATCCACATAATATTTCTTTTTCTTTGAAATCTTATATCTTAATAGTTTCTGAACCAATTTGCTGCTTTCCTAGTGTGTGTATCTTTGCACGTCCTGCTTCAGATTCTTCCAACTCTTTTGCAGAATTTTTAGATTCAATTTTGAAACTCGTTAGGCCTACGCTTATTATTATTAATAATTATAAAACTTGTTTAATTATTATTAAGTCTATGATTATTATGTGTATTAAATTTATTAGTCATTGTCATTGGCGTGCATTTTATAGTTCATTATAATCGATTTACGATTTATATAATTAACAAATTCAATTAATTTATGCAAATAAAAAGATTTGCATTACATTGTAAATTATTAACATTGTATATGGCCTCCAATTGCGGGGCTATATGAAACAGTGAGATACGATAAAAGTAATAAAATTAACTAATCATTAACTCTAAAATTATAATTAGATGAAATTAATCTATGCAATAAAAATTAGCATAGAGAATTGCATCGTATATGGTACCCAACGCGTGGCGTAAAAACGAAATGAAATTTCTGACTATTTTATTATTTCACCAAGCATCGTCGTCCTGCGTATGTGTGTGCGCGCGCGCCCTCGAACGCTCGCAGGCGGGCGTACATATGTGAAACATTATCTCAACGTATTTAGCTACTACTAATTACAGTCGAGACCATGGACGTATGTAGAATTTCATTTCTAGGGGGATTTCAAAATTAGAGGGGATAAATATTAAGGTGGCCTGTCTCCTAACATATTTGCTTAATTTTTGATAATTTATTTGCTTATTTCCTAAATTTGCTCCTACTATATATTTTTGCTTATTTTACAGCAACATTTAAACCTACCTTAAAACCACAATAAAATGACATAATAGCTGAGTGGGAAATTCCGGAGGGGTTTGAACTCCTCCTAAGCCCTCTCTGCATACGCCTACGGGTGTGTCCTTATTTCTTCTCTGAAAGTGTAGTTTTTTATTTTAAGACTCCAGTTACAGATTAGAAACAGTACATCGTACTTTTAAGACATTTGTAAACCGAATCGGGCGCAAATCTCAAAAACTCTTAGTTATAGTTTTAAATAAGATTTGACAAAATTTGATACTTTAAAGTGATTCTTAGGTAATTTGAATTCTGTCAACGCAATAATTTACTTTTAATCCTTGGAAAATTAACAGTAACAATGGTTCGTATATTTGTTCTTCATTAAATTACCTGAAAAAGTATTTACTTTAATAAATAGGAATACATAACGTGTGGTTATCGAGACATCAGTCGCCAAACTATTAGTTCGGAGATATTTCTGTGGCTCGCGAACGTTGGCTACACTGTGCGTCGCTACATAACTTACCAAGACGGCTGAAAATGGGGTCGTTATTGCTCCACCGTTAAAATAAATGTTAATATTCCGAGCAGCTTTTGAGTTTTTACGAAACTAAAAGTACAAACAACACATAACACAGCCGACTGTCGAAGTCTGTCATCTGCGTAAACGTATTTTCCATACCTACAACTCTGGAGTTACATCGTACGATCTGACGGAGGTAGGACCAGGAGTAAGTCGTATGTCATCTACAAAGAATCACGTCCTTCACATCATGGCACGAACCCAAAGACATTCGGAACAAGGAATTTTTTGGATGTCTGGTTTGGCCGTTGTTCCATGCTGTTGTTATTATTGAAATACAATTAGATCTTACGTTTTTATAAACTAATGTGCTATATATTGGTTCTCATGCAAGAGAACGTGCAATGTCGGTTCTCTTTATACTTAAAATGAAACGATTTATATTTCATGTCATCTTTCATTACATGAAATAGCAAGTTAAGTAAAAAACAAAAGACTAATTATTTTGCCTTAGAGGTTATCTCGTTATAGGTAAACGTTTGTGTTATATAACGCTATTGTATGCGTAATGGATAAAGGAAGCAACGACAATATAAATCTCTTAATACGGAAGGTGAAAAGTCATTTCCTTCACATTCTACTGTGAGAAAGGAAAATTGAGACTACAGTACTAACAAACCATTTATTTGGGCAGGAATCAATTTAACCAGTAAGCAAAAACAAAGCAGCGTTTGAAGCATCATATTGCGTCTTAAAGATCATGATTCTGAAAAGACGAACCCATACCCCCCCCCAAAAAAAAACGAGAACGATAAAATGTTTCTGGTTATATTTTTAGAGATGAAAATGTTATCTCCTCAAAGAAAATCGCCTACAATATTTTGAATTCATTTAACGAAAATAATTTAATTCAAATCACATCATACTATATCATGTAGGCCTATATCACGACTTTTACTCTTTCGGATTTCGAAATCAGCACTTACGTACGTTTTACTGACAAAGTGTATTTGAAAATATTGTATTTACGTAAAATGTGTAAACTGTAAAAAAAATCTGTGTTTCTGATAGGATATGAAAACTAAGTTAATAAAAAGATCCTAGAACTTCGTACGAGGCTTTCAATTTGGTTTCTGTATTTATCCATGAGAAAAGGGGAGTATAAAAGATATTCAAAAATGCATCTAAAAAACAAAAAGTAGTGAAATACTGAAGACCAAACGGTGGACCCATTCAGTTTGTAATGTATTTTGCGTGCGTTATTGGCCTGAGACAATAATATCCGCGGTGAGGGTTGAAAACAAATGGTCATTAACAAATCGCCAATAAAATATTAAATAATTAAAATAATTTAAAATATTAAAATATTTACTTTAGAACTGCAAATAATAAAAGCACATATTTAGATCCGTAGTCTTATCAATGTATCGTAATAGAAAAACGTTACTAGAAAAAAAAACATAAAATATGCACTCGAACAGAGGTTAGTAAGTTCAGAATCGTTACATCCGGAAAAACAAAAAACAAAGCTTTGTAAATAATAGAAACAAACAAGAAGCCCACTTGGCTCGGCGAGGATTTACGCCAAGGTAGATCTGTAAGTGATGTCACGGCTGGTAGAGCTTCGTGTCCCTGAACATCTGCCCAGACACACATGCATACATTAACGATTACATGATTGTAGATGCAATTATAAACAACAACAACAATCGTATTGTTTCAAACTAACCATGACTATGTACTTTGTAGATACAGTAAGCGGCCCAAACCGATTACTTTGATAACGTTCGTTTTTCCTAGAATTATGGTTTACAAAGTTCTGAAACTAACAAATAATTACCCGATTCTAGTGAACCTATGTCTATGTGGCTTTTCTGTTTAAGATTATCAAGTACTTTTGCTTATGACTGACATATAGTTGTATAGATAAACTGTAAAACACTGTAGGCTGGTTTAATTGTTCATACGGTTTTAACAGAAATAACTAAACACCTACTTGTATATGATAAAAAGACAAACAATGCGATGAACATGGTGGGTAACGAAAACAATTTAGAGGAAACGGGATTTAAATTGTGTGGGAAATGTTATAAAAGATTACCATTCTAAAGATTAAAGATGTCTTCGATCGCAAACATCTACTAACATCTGCATAATTGACTGACGAGAGTAAATATACAACACATATATAAGGTAGGTGATGCAAATATGGCCAATGCAGCTAATATGGCCACATCGTCGTCCTGCAAGTACTTCAAAATTAATCCAAAAGATCGCGCTACTGTGCTCTTCTGTGAGATACGAGATGGCAATAACAGCGCTCCCAGCAATATCAAGTCTAACTAGCGCGGAAGAGAAGCTTCAGAGCTTCAGAGTGTAATTTGTACAAGAAACGGAAGGCTGTTATAAAATTATTTCAGGTAAGCGTGCTTTTATTTTCTTGTATTAATTGATAATGACTATTTCTATATATCTATTCTGGAAGCTTATTTAATGCTCTTTCCAGTCATATAATGGTTATGGAGTTTCTATTCTGTTTAAGTAAATGAAAAGTAACTCTTTGAGAAGTGGCGTCAGGCAGATAATATGGGCCGCCAGTTGGCCATATTACCTGCACACAGTAACTCATGATTAAACACTTCTAAATAAGTTTATGTATGCGTTTATTGTAAGTTATAAGTTATTTTATTCATAAGTTTAGTAATATAAAAATGTTAAACTGTTAAAATATATAAAAATTTTAAATATAAAAACTGTTATTTAGTAACTTACATAATACTTTTTATATTAACTTATACTTTACATGAAAAAAATAATTTCTTTTATTATAAATTCGTAAAAATTATGTTTTGATAATAAATTTACTTTTTTCATTATAAGTTAAGTTTATTTACTACTATTTTTTTATTACAGTAGTAACTTACATTACTAACTTACATAATACTTTTTATTAACTTATGACATGAAAGAAAATAATTTTTTTATTATAAATTCGTAAAAATTAACTTGTTTTTATAATAAATTTACTTTTTTGATTATAAGTTAAGTTTATTTACTAAGTTACTACTTTTTCTTTTTTTTTCTTTTGTTCCAGACATGAATCCTAAAGAAAAGAGGTGCTTGGAGCCAGGAGAGCATGACTAGGGCTTTGCACGTAGTAAGGGAAGGTGAGCTCACTCCAAATGCTGCAGCTCAAAGGTATGGCGTTCCTCGGCGAACTCTTCGTCTTTATATTTTAGAAAAAAATTACATTAAATCAAAATTAGGACGGAAGGCAGTGCTTAATAGCGATCAAGAAAAGGAACTGTGTAAAAGAATATTTCGACTTGCTGATGTGGGCTATCCACTTACCTCAAAAATTATAAGACTCTGTGTGTTTAGATTTTGTAAAGAAAACAAAATATCCCACAATTTTTCAATAAATAAACAAATAGCTGGAAGGTACTGGTTGCGAGGGTTTTTGGGTAGGAATACAGAGGTAGCTAAAAGAAAAAGCGAGAGAATGAATCCGGCCAGAGCCATGAAACCAAACAAATTTATTGTCAACGATTATTTCACCAAGCTACGTAAAGTACTCGTTGAAATTAATTTGATGACATTTCCTGAGCGAATTTTTAATATGGACGAGTAAGGGTGTCGCCTCCATTTACACAAGGATCCTGCAGTTTACGCCAAAAAGGGATCTAAGAGAGTACATTTTGTGTCTAAAGAGCATGGGGAAAGCGTTACAATAGTTGGTTGCGGGAATGCAATTGGTACCGTCATCCCTCCAATGATTCTTTTGAAAGGGAAACGCATGAAGCCGGAATGGAAGGACAACTTGCCAGCAGGATCTGACTGTCAAATGACTTCAAAAGGTAGCATGACTACCGAAGCATTTTGTGTTTGTTGGACCACTTTGCAAGATTTAAACCAAATGGTTCACGCCTTTTAATTTTTGATGGTGCAAAATGCCACCTTGACTACACTATTGTAGAAAAAGCAGAAGAGCACAACATTACTCTGTTTTGCCTACCAGCAAACACAACCCACGAGTTGCAACCTTTTGACAAATCTTGCTATGGACCGTTTGAGACATTCTGGGACCAACAAGTTCTTCTCTTCCTCGATCAGACAAACCATGATGACATAACAAAAGCTAGGTTTGGTAAAATTTTCTCGCCTGTCTGGGACAAAGCCATGAAACCAGAAAATGTCAAAGCAGGATTTAAAGCGACTGGTGTGTATCCTTTCAATCCAAACGCAATACCTGAGCAAGCGTTTATACCAAGTGAAGTTACCAATGTACCAGACCTAAGATTAAGTTTAGTAACAGAAAACAAAACAAATGATACTCTTGTCACGGTTTCATCCTCTTCAGTCGCACGACCATCATCTCCAGTCGCGGGTCCATCGTCGTTAGTCACAAGTACACCGTCCTCATTCCCTCGTCAATCATCTTTAAACAGTAAGAAGCAGAAACGATATCGATGCATTTCATCGTCATCTTCATCAGATTCTAGTATTCATTTAGGTGACCTGAGTGACTACTCTAGTGAAGAAGAAAAAAAACACCAGACGTCATTTCATGAGGTGATGCCAACGCCAATCAAGCAGCGTAAAACTACTCGTGTGACAAAGCCATCGATGAACTCTCGAGCTGTGGTTCTATCTAAGTCACTGTTCACAGATACCACTAGGCCATACCAGAATCCATCTACTCCTGCCACTTCTAAAATTGTGCCAAGTAAGAAACAGTTAAGACAAGTCGAACAGTCATGTGAGAAGAAACTTGTCGAAAAAAATATTCGAAAGAAGAAAACAACTTGTCCAGAAAAGGAAAGCTGGTTTTGCTTCATATGTGGTGTAGATGAAGTCAAGGACATGCGGAGATGCGCGACTTGTGGTGTGTACACACACGAGGAGTGTGTCGGCCTAACAAAAACCGATAAAGACATATTCATTTGCCCTCAGTGTACTTCTTGAATGAACTTTTTTTCTTAAAATGAAGCTTAATTTGTTAAAAATTTGATTTTATAATTTTCCTTAAGTTTTTTAAAGCTTAACGCTGATTTTCTTTAATGTTTTTAAGCTACTTCTTTATTTTGACTTTAAAAAACGTTTTTCTTTAAAAAAAATTGTATAGACATTTTATTTTATATTGGTGATACATTTTTTAATAAGACTTTTTATTCAAAAATCATTAATGATAATAAATTTTGTTTAATATGATATTTTATTAAATTATTTTCAGCCCAGTATCCAATACTCAAATTTATAAACTGTTTCTTGCCAAATAATATGAATAAAAATGCAAAAAAACACCATTGGCCATATTACCTGCATATGGGCATATTACCTGCACTATGTAAGATTTTTTTACGTTGGGAAAAAAAGCATAAATACAAAAGATAAAGAAATTATAAGTGGTCCATACACAGCCAAGCAAACATAGTTTATGACCATATACTTACTTTGGTTTTCCCGTAAATACAAAAAAATATATAAGGAATTTAAATAAGGGTGGCCATATTACCTGCACTTACCTTAAATAAACAGTTTGGCGGTCAAATGTTATGACTTGCTTTTAATACAGTAGCGAGTCCGTTAACCGGGAAACAAGTAATTTGAACATCACAATTTCAATACATTTCTCTCAAAGGTTAAAAGAGATGTTTTTGGAAAGTGAGGCATATGAAAAGCGAGAAACAGTCTAGTTACAGAAAATTAACTAATGAGTTCTGTAAAAATGTACCTAGTAATTCCAAGGTTCCCTGACATTTCGAAAAGTTCCCGTTTTATTGTCCACAAATAAGTAGATGGTTTCCACTCTTTGCTCCCTCCTCCAAATTCCGTACGTAAAAATTTATGAAGTAAGAGAAATATTGAGAACGCCCCTAAAACAAATCTATATTGACGTTAACTTAAATTATTCTTTGTGGCTTTTTTTTTATCAGTGTGAAACGTTTCGCATAACGTTACAATTCGGGAACCTGGTTAATTGGCTCAGGTCAATTAAACAGGCTGCCATAATCTTTACAAAATCATCAATACCTAATAAGTACACAAATGTTAAATAGGCTCCCGTGAATTGAGGAGTATTGACAAGGGATTTGGTAGATATATTCACTCACCTTTTGGATAACCATAACATCTCTTTATTATATTTTCTTGAATAATACTTTAAATATGATTGTTATTTTGTTTGATTACATTAAACAAATAAATTACTCAAAAGTTGTGCATCAAATGCTCTTACGTCTTTTAACATGTTACTCTGGTGATCAAAATAAAATCATATATTTATTAACTACAGTAAATACCTCGGATCCGGGTTTTAACTTAATAATGCTCTACAATAAGTCAACATTATGCAAGCTATTGGAATACTAGTTTGCTCAAATTTCGAATTACCTTTTACCTTTAACTATTATCAGATTATTATTTCATTATTGTAATTACAAATACTACTATGTTAACATTTACATGATTAGAATAAGTCTTTGCAAAAATATACTGCTTTTGTTGCCATTGTTAAAAATATAATGGTTTGGTTTCACCTTGATACAATGGAATCAGAGGCAGGTTCTCTTGTTGTTACTCTTCACTTGGGTTTCCTAGAAGTTCTACGATGTCGTTCGGGTGTCTCCATTTATTTTGTAGATTCTTAGTTGCGATCATGACGAAAGGCTGCTGTTACCTGAAGCTCGTGAGTATGTCGTTGTTACTGCACTCCTGATGTACGGTGTTCACTCTTTTACACTTTACATTTTGCTTTTAACTGCACTAATGTTACTCTATAATGTTTGGATAGAACATACTTTACAACTTAAACATTTCGTTTCCGTTTTTAAAAGATCTGTCGGCTAAGTTAGTTACTTTTAGTTATTTCACCACATTTCAATTACTTGTGGAGTCTGTCACCATGAAAGATTACGTTCAGTTACATCGTCATTAATATTTTATATTTACACTTTATTCTACGACACATGGTAAAGCTGTTACCTTGTCTCTGATTCTCGCTCGACTGGGGTTGGTTATGCGGCGGTTAGTAGGGAGAGGGAGCTGTTCGCGTGGAGAGAGAAAAATAGTTCGTACTTTACTATTATTATTATCATACTAATTAACTACTATTAATAATACTACATTTTCTTTATTGAGTTAGGTATTTTTATTATTATTATTACGTCTTTTATTTAATTATCATAATTATTAATTTTCGCTTCAATGCAGAGTAATTTTCATGTCCGTACTAGATTTTTACAAGTTGATACAGGCATATAAGTACACAGGGAAGGGTTAAATATTAAGGGGTGTTATCGAAATTTTATTACAGAATTCTTTTAGGTTTTAAAACTATTTATTTTGGGTATTAAGGCGGGGTTACATTATCATTTACTTTAGGGGTTTACGTTCTGTTTTAATGTGAGATTTTAAATTTAAATTTTTTTTTTATTTCTTTTATTTCAATTTTTTTTTTTAAATCGTCACATACTCCGCCTCCTTACCGACACAGACTCCTAAAATTTTGGTCAGCTATGTACCGAGAGTATGCTTGAGGAGTTCCGTGTGAAATTTCTTATTATTATTATCTTTTATTATTATTGCACGGTTTATTTGTTTCAAATTCTCTTTAAACGATCTTAATTCTCATTTAAATGTTCCTCCTCCGTGAAATTCCCTTTTTCTCACTAAATACAGTACTTACTCTTAATACTAATTTCCCTAATTTCAGCAACTCACAATATCGTGGCCCGACTGTCATCAGCTTACTCTAACTCTACACGTTAGCTTTCAGCATTCAAAAAATGATCTCTTGGCTCTCTTGGCTCATCATTATCTTTTTCAGTCGGCGCCGTTGTGACTCGTTACTTAACATGTATAATCACTTCTGGATTATATATCATAAACTTATTTCTAATGTAATCTAAAGAGGATCCCATACTCCACTTTAGATCACTGTTTTGAGAGAAGCGGAATTTCACGAAGATACTTTTCATTTAACTCTTTAACAATTACTAGACAAAAATTGCGGAAGGGGAGACACTTTACACAATGCATTGTAATCCACTCGCGGTGGCATTCATTGTTTAGGGAGAGCAACCTTTAATACAATTGAGACGGTGGCTGCTTAATACAATACTGAACACGCTTCCTTTTCTCTACCTTGCCACAACTGGGGTGTTTACACTACGCAACGTAACTTTTATTATTATTATTCACTTTTCTCTTATTTACTGCGATACGATTTACTACTACTTATTTACACGTTACACAAATTTGTTTAACTTAAGATTTATTTAGCAATTATGACTATTTAAGCAATTATTAATCACTTATTATTACTTTGGGGTTTTAAAAACAACTTACCTCGAATTATTTCCTATACACTTTAATACATTGTAAACATTTATTAACAGAGATTATTATTAAACCTTTGGCATTGAATTCTATTTAAACGATCAGCTCTTGGTACTCATTTTCTTTTCTTCTGTGACATTCCCTTTATCTTGTTTCTTAAAATCTAACTTAATTTTATTTCTACTACTAATTTACGTAACCTCACAACATCGTGGCCCGACTGATTACATTTTGCATACTCTAACTCTAGTAGTTAGTTTTCTGCTACTTTCTTTAACTCTTGTAAAGAATTTTTAGTGCGGCGCCATTGTGACTGTGTTACGTTCCTTATATCTATTTCGCTTATTTATACTTAAGATAATCTAAAGTTGATCCCATACTCAACCCTAGATTATTTCTAATTCTAGTTGCTTACTTTACTGAGATAAGCGGAATGTCACGAAGGGGAATCTTTATTCACTTCTAAACAATCAATTGTCACACACTAAACAAGAGGGGACTAACACTTTACTTTCAACGATCAGCTGTTACGCTGGAATGTAGGTCAGACTAGTTTTAAACAATGGCCTCGTTTATGAGTACAAAGGGCAGAAGTCAACTCGAGGGTGGATATTTCTCTATTGTTCCATTTAACAATAGCTGGCGGCTAGGGACTTATTTTCAAGCAGGACACAACCGGGTTTTTACATTATGCAACGTTACTTGTATTATTATTCACACATATACTTTTATTATTATAATTCTACTAACGTGTTATAATAATTTACGATATTATTAAACTTTTTATTTAAATGACTTATTATTTATTATTAGTACTTTGGTCTGATTTAAGAGACAGTTTCTTTTTATTTCGAACTAGTTTATTTACTTAGGGAAACATCATTCCATTAAATTAATTGGTACACTTGTTTTATTTAATTCGATTTAATTTTCAACAAAGGGGAGATACATGTTTACTAGGCACAAGACGACACACAGGAAAGGAAACGCTTCCTATAACAATAGAGCTATCACAGAGGGTGAAGTAATTGTTTCATTCCGCGATGGGGGAGGCTCACAATGACAAAATACACACCAACAGGAACAGACAAGAATTCAACCGGTCTGGTATTGTTTACAAACAGACGTGTTGTTGAATGAACTTTTGACAAGCTCGTACATGTTTTGTTTACATTGGATTATATGTTACTCTTACTTTACACATATCATATTTACTAATAAAATTATCTATACTATATTACTATAATATTAATTATTATTTTTACCTTATTTAAATTTCTGACACATATTAAAATACACGAGTAAATAAATCAACAGCTTATGAATAGGGACACAATTACTGTTTAGCAACACAAGTCACAAAATTTTTTTGTTATTAGTAGCAAAATTTAAACAAATTAGCAGAGTGGCGCATCTTATTTATAAAATTATTTACTTGTTTGTTTTTTTTTGTTTTAAACAATGTCTGAAATCTTTTGTTACTGGGCAAGGGGTCACACATTTTGTAATACAATAGAGTGAGGTGATGTATGGTCTAACTCGTGGTGACAGAGCGTAACAAAGGGATAGTTTGGTACAAGCGGGAACAGGTCATTTTCTTGTCTGAGATTGTCGTTAAACTGACAAGTTGGGGAATGCATTTTTAAACAGGTTTTACCCTGGGGTTACAATGTTTAAATAATTATTATATTATATCTAAATATCCTTACCTTATATATCATGGTTATTATATTATATTATATTATTACGACACATAATGATTATAAAAACACATTATCCTAATTCTGATTTTACTTACTTTAATTCTTCCTTTTGCGTACTTTAAATTAACATTCATAGAGTGAATAATTCTACCACATATTAAATGACAAACACAGAGCATTTTATTTTGCTAAATATCATTTATTCAGCAATTAAGCAGAGTTGCGCATTTGAAACGTTTCGCATAACGTTACAATTCGGGAACCTGGTTAATTGGCTCAGGTCAATTAAACAGGCTGCCATAATCTTTACAAAATCATCAATACCTAATAAGTACACAAATGTTAAATAGGCTCCCGTGAATTGAGGAGTATTGACAAGGGATTTGGTAGATATATTCACTCACCTTTTGGATAACCATAACATCTCTTTATTATATTTTCTTGAATAATACTTTAAATATGATTGTTATTTTGTTTGATTACATTAAACAAATAAATTACTCAAAAGTTGTGCATCAAATGCTCTTACGTCTTTTAACATGTTACTCTGGTGATCAAAATAAAATCATATATTTATTAACTACAGTAAATACCTCGGATCCGGGTTTTAACTTAATAATGCTCTACAATAAGTCAACATTATGCAAGCTATTGGAATACTAGTTTGCTCAAATTTCGAATTACCTTTTACCTTTAACTATTATCAGATTATTATTTCATTATTGTAATTACAAATACTACTATGTTAACATTTACATGATTAGAATAAGTCTTTGCAAAAATATACTGCTTTTGTTGCCATTGTTAAAAATATAATGGTTTGGTTTCACCTTGATACAATGGAATCAGAGGCAGGTTCTCTTGTTGTTACTCTTCACTTGGGTTTCCTAGAAGTTCTACGATGTCGTTCGGGTGTCTCCATTTATTTTGTAGATTCTTAGTTGCGATCATGACGAAAGGCTGCTGTTACCTGAAGCTCGTGAGTATGTCGTTGTTACTGCACTCCTGATGTACGGTGTTCACTCTTTTACACTTTACATTTTGCTTTTAACTGCACTAATGTTACTCTATAATGTTTGGATAGAACATACTTTACAACTTAAACATTTCGTTTCCGTTTTTAAAAGATCTGTCGGCTAAGTTAGTTACTTTTAGTTATTTCACCACATTTCAATTACTTGTGGAGTCTGTCACCATGAAAGATTACGTTCAGTTACATCGTCATTAATATTTTATATTTACACTTTATTCTACGACACATGGTAAAGCTGTTACCTTGTCTCTGATTCTCGCTCGACTGGGGTTGGTTATGCGGCTGTTAGTAGGGAGAGGGAGCTGTTCGCGCGGAGAGAGAAAAATAGTTCGTACTTTACTATTATTATTATCATACTAATTAACTACTATTAATAATACTACATTTTCTTTATTGAGTTAGGTATTTTTATTATTATTATTACGTCTTTTATTTAATTATCATAATTATTAATTTTCGCTTCAATGCAGAGTAATTTTCATGTCCGTACTAGATTTTTACAAGTTGATACAGGCATATAAGTACACAGGGAAGGGTTAAATATTAAGGGGTGTTATCGAAATTTTATTACAGAATTCTTTTAGGTTTTAAAACTATTTATTTTGGGTATTAAGGCGGGGTTACATTATCATTTACTTTAGGGGTTTACGTTCTGTTTTAATGTGAGATTTTAAATTTAAATTTTTTTTTTATTTCTTTTATTTCAATTTTTTTTTTTTAAATCGTCACAAGTGTACATTTTGAACGAATACGATAATATTTTTACTGTTACCCGACAGACTGCAGGCCAACTCAATTGGATGGTCATGAAGTCTTTCATAGTATTTGATATGACGATTCATTAAATACTTAAAACTTTTGAGATTACTTGATTTGGTACATATAAACCAGTACTGGTTACAGTTCTGAACACTGCTTTCTGAAGTAGCTGTAGATTTTCAAATTTAACTGTATCCCACAGATGAATCCATAGGTCTATACACCGTTCTTTGTCATAGTGAAACTTCCCGGAACTGGTGCAGTTCTGCGGTACATGACAGTATCCTTGGCATTTGTTGCATCTAATGACACCCAGGTAACCTACTACTCAGCAGGAGGACAAATCAACAACTGACATCCCCTCCATTTTAGTTTATTCCGCATTTGTTCCTACATTATACGCATGAATAATTTTGTATTTTAGAGTTCCTATCAAGTTTATATATTACTTCCAAGTTTTGGTTACAAGAGGGTTTTTACTAAAAATTTTTAAGAAATAACCGTTTTTAATATGACTGCTTAATTGTTCGGTAAAGCACTAGTAGCTGATAATTACACATTTAGTTGGTTAGACATAGGTCTAATTCTTAAATTTTTTGCGTTATTCTTATTGTGTTTAAAGTGTCAGTCAAAAGTTTAATGTCAGGAATAAAACGAAGAGACATGTTATTTAAAAGTAGGCAATGACGGATTATCAATGTGTACAAAAGCGTTTGGGAATCCAACTGCAGCTTTAACCATGAAACGCTGGAGCACTGAAACTTTAAAATTTCACATGATACTTGAATTTCGAAACGCTTTTATATCAGAAGTTCAAATGATTCTCTAAGTAGGTCTATTTTAGAGTGTCATAAAATTGATTTCAAAGTTAGTGTAATATGAATACCTCTGATCTAATAGAGAATACACAGTGTCCCGGAAAGAAATAACTATATTTCAGGAGGCGATTGTAGAGCTAAAAAAATCGGTATGGAGAACCATACATGACTTCCATATTCTAAGATTTATATTTAAAATCATTTTCAGCCAAACAGCCAGGGAAGGAATTTTAACAAAAAAATACTTCTTTGTTGCCAATAACGTAGTACACATATAAAAAAAAATTATCCCCTCCCCCTTCAACTATAATTTTGATTTATAGAAAATTACCCCCAGCCCGTTCAACTAGCCTCTTCATTTATAGATATTTCATCTACGTTTCTACAGTGGATTATTAAGATCTTATCAGGATACTTTATCAAAATTAAGTACTTTACTCATGTTACAACAAAAAATGTTTCAGGTAAACTGCCCTTTCCCCGTAACCGATCTTCACCAAAATCAACAGACATTGAGTTCTCTATAGCTCAGGCACATATGTAAAAAGTTATTTGATTCTGTTTGAATTTACGGCAGTTATGGTTCGTCATATAAAAAATTACCCATGTTAAAACATAAAACATGAGATTTATAAAACATATCTAAGATTTATATTTAAAATCATTTTTGAAATAAAATATTTTCATAGAACCTACTAACGCTGGGGAAATCTGAGGAGCCAATAAGAGTTGGGCCTACCTGTCACTCTGCTGAATTTGGTGGAAAGCCCTGTCACTGTCGTCAAGTCCCCACCTCAATGAAGAACCCATTGTTTTATAAAAATATATTTAAATTTTGAAAACTGAAAATTCTTTTCTTGTAAATATTTATATTTTATAATCAAAATAACTTTATTTTTGTTACCTGGCAACAAAATTATTTTATTTTCAACAATTACCATTGTTTCAAAAAGTTTAAATAAATTTTCAAGTACTTTACTCTTGTTAAAACGTAAAAGGTTGCAGGTAAACTACCCCTTCCCCTTAACCGATCTTCACCAAAATCGAAAGTCCTTGAGACCTCTACAATTCAGGGATGTATGCAAAACATTATTTGATTCTGTTTGAATTTGCGGCAGTTATCGTTTGCCATAGAAAAAAAAACGTTGCAGGTAAACTACCCCTTCCCCTCAACCGATCTTCACCAAAAACAATAGGTCTTGAGTACTCTACAAATCAGGGCTGTATGCAGAAAATTATTTGATTCTGTTTGAACTTGCGGCTGTTATCGTTTGCCATAGAAAATACCCTTGTTAAAAAAACGTTGTAGGTAAACTACCCCTTTCCCTTAACCGATCTTCACCAAAAACAATAGGTCTTGAGAACTCTACAATTTAGGGCTGTATGCAAATAATCTTTTGATTCTGTTTGAATTTGCGGCTGTTATCGTTTGCCATAGGAAATACCCTTGTTAAAACATAAAACGTTACAGGTAAAGTACCCCTTTCCCTTAACCGATCTTCACCAAAAACAATAGGTCTTGAGAACTCTACAATTCAGGGCTGTATGCAAAACATTATTTGATTTTGTTCGAATTTGCGGCTGTTATCGTTTGCCAAAAAAAAAAATTTCCCTTGATAAAAAAAAACCGTTGCAGGTAAACTACCCTTTTCCCTCAACCGATCTTCACCAAAAACAATAGGTCGCGAGTACTCTACAAATCAGGGCTGTATGCAAAAAAGTATTTGATTCTGTTTGAATTTGCGGCAGTTATCGTTTGCCATAGAAAAAAAATCTACAGACAGACAGACACACAGACAGACAGACACACAGACACTTTTCGGAAAACGACTTTTTTTCATGTTTTGAGTGTAGTAGAATCAGAATCTGCAATAATCTCGAACACGATTTTTTTTGCCATCACCATACTTCCATTCCTTAAGGAATATGGAAGTAATTAAGAAAAAAGTGACATACAAACATTATACGGAAATGCTTGTTGTCGAGTTACGGGAAAATAATAATTTCACCCACATTTCTGTTCTTGGGGTAAAATAAAGTACTGTAATATGAAAATTCCTATAACAAACAAATTATAGGGCAAAATTATTGGTGCCATGATTCGAACTAAAACATTTAAACCAGACTTCTACCTCTAATAGATTTTAAGAAACTTGCTGAAAAAGTTTTATTAACTTGCTTATTTGTAGAAAATAATATTTATGGAGACTTTAATTCTGAGAAAATTAATATGAATAAAGTCCGTTTAAAAGCAAAAAGAGGTATTATAATTTAAATTTTAATTAAAAATAAAACGTGACAGGAAATGTGAAGATTCTATATCGAACGCGAAAATTAAAAGTCATTTTAATTTCAAATTTTTCTAGGAAAAATTTATTCTCTAAAAATTCTAGGTATCTTTGCCACGTGATACGATGTCTTAATACAAAAAAGTCAATTACTTCTCACCACATGTTGCTTAAAAAGGGGTACAGAGAGTACAGACATATCAGACACATACCGGAAATTTGAATACACAGCATATTCTGTATAAATAACTCATTACTGTAACATTAAAATGTATTAATAAATAATAACAGTCACGTCATCGTTTAGTTTGTAACACTCGCTGATTCACCGAGTTTACCACTGCTACAGAGGACTCGCTATTCTGTATGCACTAGGCAATACAATTTTGTAATTTACAATTACAATGTTTTGATTGTAATAGCTGGCGTGACAAACGTTAAATTTTTAAACAATGGCTGTCACGATGCCATTAATATCCAAGTCTATTGAACATTTTAATAGACACATTTTACAAACTCGAACTTTATTCATGTGACGTCCCTTTTATATAAATTTATACTATGCTTTCATCCCGCATTACAAAATTTAGTCTTCCAAACATAAAATGTCAGAACCCATTACACTGACCTCCTCGACATTGAGTCCTTGCAGTCATTGTTTTAATTGCTGCTTAAAACAATATTGTTTCAACAGCAAACATTTATACGTTAAAATATTACACAAAATAACTGTTACAAGCACTGAAATCAATTTGCATATGACAACGAGTGTAGGCGTTTCAGATGGCTTATAAATCGGTGCTCAAGGGTTCTAGGGGCAAAGTGATCCATATTGAATCTGACGATAATGGTGAGGACACAGCATTTCCCGACTCATTTAAAACCGGTGAGAAAAAACGAGAAAAACAGCTATTGTTTACATTTTAGCCAACAGCATTAATCGGTTGGCGTGTCTTAGAAGAAGAACTTCCACTGTCCTGCTAAAAAACAAAAAACTCGTATTGCTTAATGGAATCATCTGTCAATGGCATCTGCTTCGTATGGTAACAGTTCACTAATCTCTGTACTATGTTCAACAAGGTAGTTTATGAATACGACAAGACGTATTCCCAACAACTGCCCTATGTTGGGTGGTGAATATTCAAGGACCTGTGTCGTCATTATAAGTAATAATAATAGTACCAGTAACAAGATATTCTGTCATGGTCGGTGGGAGACAGTCTCCATGGTCGGTGGTGTCTATGAACAGTCTACGTAAAACAGTAGGCACATCTGTAAAAGATCCAAATAGTAAGCAAAAACCGTTTAATATAAAATTTTAAGTTGCAATAATAAATTACTGCACCATAAATATCGGAAACCGAGTTGGATACGTCCATTTATTTTCGTTTTCACAACGCAGTCACAGACATAAATTCAAAAGAGCTGTGAAGCAAACCTTCGTATAATTTTCCTTTCAAATGTTCCCAGTGTTTCTTTCTCCTTAGAAAAAAAATAAAAGGAGAAATTATGGAACAAATAGTACTATAAATCGATCTTAGTTAAAAACACAGAAAAGAGATTTTTTCCGCGCAAAGTTTAAAGCGCACATTTTCTCATTGGATTTCTTAAAGACAAAACTGTAATGCATCAATAATTTTTCTTTTTTTTTTTTTAATTTACAGAAACGCGCCGAACGATACATCTATTCACATTATCACTCGTAACCTATTTCATAGGTGACAGCAATCCGAATTAATGCGACGAACTTTTAGTCCGACGTAGCGAGAATTCCAAATTACTCTTCCGAGATGACGTTCCCGTGCGGCGTCAAAGGATAGACGCGACTTGACAAAATTAGAAATAAAGACATCGCAGCGAACTGAATGTACCCTATACAACATCAATGAAAAAATTAAAAAACTGGAGACAAAAATTAAGAGAAAACTTATGAAAGACGTGAAATGAAAGACTGCGTGGGCTCTAAAATACAAATCAAAGGAGGAAAGAATGTAGGACGTGTTTAATGTATAGACATAACACAGAATGTAGTGTAATGTTATATAATTATAAGACAATTAAATAATTAATAAATAATTTTGTAAATCGAAAATAAATTATTGAAGAACGTGTAATGGTTTCATTGTCTCTTCGGTACTTTTTTTACGTGCAAAAGCCACTTAATTTGCAATTTAGGTTCCTACGAATTGCAAATATATTTTAAAAACATTGCAAATTTATAAATATATACACAATTTATTCCTATTTATAAAACAAAATCCTATTACTGACTTTCTTTGCCGCTTGCCTTCCAAAAATGCTGCAATTGAGCTAAGGCAATAGCCAGTTTTCGAATGCATTTTGGGACGGAATTACCCAAGAATGTATAATCGTAATTCTCTAATGCTTTTCAGCTGTTTCTTAACGGCCTGGCCACAGCCCACAATCAATAATTCCGAGCTCCAAGAATTTGCCATTTTAGGTTAAGTTCTTTTCATACAAAATTGTAGACTACTAATACTTGTTATGATTTTGCCATAACTAACCACTGATTAATTTCGAACACTTATCTATAATCTTTAAAAGAAATGAAAGGTATTTACAAATAAATGTATTGGAACCTAACCTTCGTCTTATAAAAAAGAATTTACCGGATCGCGATCTTAAATGTTTAAGACGGCACCGTGGTCGTCCCGGCATAGTGCTTTTTTAAGTAGTAGGCTATTTAAATGGTTAAATATCTGTGTAATTAGAAGAGAGGATATTTATTTATAATTTCGAATAAGTTCAAACAACAATCAGTAGATTATCAATTTACTCTTCAGTAGTCTCAGTTCTATCCATAGTTTCTGTCTTGACAAGTGAGAGTATTAAAAACAAAAGATCCGAAAATTCGTAACAACGTAAGAAAAATCATTAACGGTGTAATTTCCATTCTCTCCCGAACAAGCTGTTGGATACTCTTCATCTTCAACTAATGCAGACTAGGGAAAATGCATAAAACAATAATGTTCCGATTTGTGGACATACAGCTGTTTATCTAGTTAAATTGAAAACACGTTTTTTTCTGTGTTTGAAAATAAACTGATCAGAAAATCATTTTATCGCAAGGAGAGAGAAAATCAAATCTGGACAGGGGCAATAATAATTTTTATTAATAATAATAATAATAATAATCGTTAATTAGAAAATCTGCCGTTAGAGATAAAATTATGAAATCAGAAAGTCTTAGAGTCTTGGCTTTGTAGGAAAATGGGTGACTATAAAAACTATTCTATGATTTATCAGGATAATCTAGGAGAGATTTTTTGAATGGACTGATAGATGTATGGCAAAAAAAATCCTGAGGGTACAGGTATATATAAAAGCAGAAGAAGGATCTACCTAAAATAAGATAATTGGATAATGTACTTAAATACCTTAGAAGAATGGGGTGAGCGGTTACGCTGAGGTGATCAGAGTTAGGCTTATAGAACTAAAAGGAGGGCATAGTAGCTTACTATATTTGATTGTCTGATTGCATAATATATGGCAGAATGAATACATTGGATGATTGTAGGTTAACAGAGGCTAAAACTCGCAGGATATTGAAGTTTTATATATGGTTTGAAGTAGACGTTTGTTGTACACTAACAAAAACGTCAACGTATCCGTAATGATCACCGCATGTGTCATTCGTATTTTTGTGTCATGTTTGTGCGCGCGTGTGTCTAGTCATTATTTACTCAAAGTGTTGTTCCGTCATGTTATTTAAATTTCTTTACTTCATTGCATCCATAAAAATAAACAAACAATTGCAAAACAAACAACGAAAGTCTCTCCTATATGAATGCAGTCGTGATTATCGCCAGCCTGTTCCAGTTACAGAAGTGTACACATTTAGATGTTCCAGACACCGTGTTGTTTACATTATGTAACCGTGAATGTGAACAGTTTAATTGCCAACACAACAGATGATACAGTCGTTTAACTTGTGAACAGAAGTTTTATTTCAAACACAAAACAATAACATTCTTTAGAGAAAGTGTGGACACTCGTTTGTTTCCGGTCATTGTTCGCTCCCGGAGGCCGTTCGATGATCGCAGTGTTATATATATATTTCAAAATTTCATTGTCTCTTCGATATTTTTTCTAACGTGCAAAAAGCGACTTAATTTGCAATTCATGTTCCTACGAAACAGAAATCTGCGTTATTTCTATTTATAAAATAATATCATAAGACTGACTTTCTATGCCGCTTGCTTTCCGAACAATGCTACAATTGAACTAAGGAAATGATCAGTCTGAGACTCCGTACATACTTAAACTTCACGATCTGATTAATGTTGCAGGATTTAACCACACCACTTGACTTTTCGTTTGCTTCAAAAACGTTTTTGCGCACACAGGTGTATTGAATTTTCTTGTAAATTACAGTGCCGCCAACCTCAGCACTTGTTTTTCCATCACTTTGTCAATCAGAACGTCTGGATCTTCTCTTTTCCATCTTCCTGTGCCTGGATAGACTGTACGTGCTATTCTTGCTGACCACGGGTCTCTACCTGTTCTTCTAATACTGTAATACAGACAAACACCACCAATTTCTTCTCTTCAACGTAATTTACTAAGGTTTCCTACACTCTATAGGTATTCTTCTCTTGATTTCGTCATTAGTGACACCACCCTACTTGGGATCCCTGGGAACTTTATCTACAGGCATTGATCTTGTTTTTAAATTATTTTGTTGACTGCCCAGTTTCTGTTTCAGAGTTCGAAATCGCATTCTTCCGTGTTCGTATTCTTGGCAGTCTGACAAACGCTACAGACTGACACTTATTTCTCCCATTTCTTATCTCTTTTCGATCATTTCAGTTGCAAATAATAGGAATCTCAGATACTTAAATTTATCTGTTAATGCGAGGCTCTTTATAATTTCTAAACATTTTATCTTTTGATGGACGTTCTAAGCAGACTTCCGTTTTAGAAAGATTTAATTTTGAATCTTATTGTGTATTTTACTTTTAGTTTTCTCAGTATCTAATTTAATCTCTTTTGTCCGGTAAACTCCTGGTATATAATGTCTTGGAAAATTTGTTTGAATTCTTTTCCCCTTATTTTTCTTTACCACGATTTTAGTTCCTGTTCTCTTATTATTTCAAATAAGGTTGGAGGATATAAGAGTAAGTCAAGATGTCTTACGATATGTGAAACTTCTGAATATAACACTGAATTTTCGGAAATTTACGACTGAATATGTGTAAAAAAAAACAAACTTTGGATCTTATAGATGTTGCTTTTGCCACTTCTGGCTGTCTAATTAAGATCTGAAACCTTTCTTATCTTATAAATGTAATGTAATGTGTCTATATAAACCAATATCTCATGAAATGTTAATTAACAGTCTTTTGTTAGTGGATATAAGAATCAAAAATATATAATACCTCTTGTTTCAATCTACTATTTTCAAAAATCTGCAGATCAAAAATCATACACTCAAGAGAAGAAGTTTTTGTTCCGAACTTGAAGACTAGTTGTAACACTGGAAAACACTTACTGGACGTAACTGAAAGTAGTGGATTCCAACAAGCGGTATTATATATTTCATGGCAATTAATTCTGCATTCTTGATTGCTGGATTAAGTCCTATTGGACCAAGTAAGAAAGTATCTGTTGTTATCATGTAACGCCACAGCTTACTCGTGAGTACTGTTATTGTTCTTCTTGGCTAGACTTCTGTTGCAATAAAGGTTTCGTCTTTTTGCCCCCTTTATCAAATATTCAAGTTTTAATTACCACAGAGTAAACATTAAGATAACTTTGGTTGTGATCTTCCCATCGATTTTAAATTACGCACCTTTGATTTCTGTCTGATAGTTTCTTATGTAAACACTAGAGTGCAATTTTATCGACAAAGATGGAAAACAATTAATGTTTACAATGGGTAACTCAGTAGCTCACAATGGGTAGTGACCAGTGGCGAAGTGGAGGCAATTGAGGCAATGCCTACCCTAAAAAATTCTGTAGAATAAAAATTATAAATACGTATGAACTACATAACGTAAAGATTATACATTGTTACCGCGACTGTCGAATTTATTAGGCCGAAACGTGCTTTACTGAGCGACCGCTAGATGGTGACAGGTGAGACTCGGCATAGCTCGTTTAAAGCGAATGAGGCAACCAGAACTTGCCTCAGCGTTTTTTGTATACATCGTATGTAAGCAATGTGCCGGAGTGATAGGGAAGTGAAGGGAGGGGGGATTGTCCCGTGCTGTACACATAGAGCGTTGAGGCATGCCTCACTTCTGTGGTCCAAACAGTCAAGTTAAAGCGCGCTGTGTTGTTTATAAGTGTGTTTATTTTATGCGGTTATTAAAAGTGTCCCTGTTATTCCGCTGAACTAACAGATGATCAAGATTGTTATTTGAATTATTTGTAACATTAAACATATATATAGAAACTAATCAAGTTTAAAAATTTGAAGTTCAATCAGTTGTATTATTGTGTATGACTAATACAAGGATTGTTCAATAGAAACACGTATAGAGCTGTAAAGCATTTTTTGTTTAACGATTTTAAAAGAAGTCTCCATTAACATTACGACATGAGTTCCACTGTTGCACCAACCTGTAGATTCCATGCTAGTAAAATTCTTACGGCTGTTTGTGGAACCATTCGCTTACAGCAAACTCTACCTCAGCGTCCGATTTGAACCACCATCCTTTTAGTGATTCCTTAAAAAAAAATTTAAGATAAGATTTTTGCCTACCCATTCATTAACTACTAGCTTCGCCACTACAGTAGTGACTTTTGCCCCACTCTGTATATACTGCAGTTGAAATAATATTACAACTGTGCACTATTAATAGACGGAGTGCAAACTGAAGTGGTACGGGGCGGAAAACGAATTCATTCACAGTCTGTTATTGCCAGAATGGAACGAGTGAAAGGAGGGAGGGAGCGACATCCGAGGAACGATTGAAAGGAGGGAGGGAGCGACATCCGACCACGAATTACTGTTCATGAGTGTTTACTCACGTCTGACATGGACGTCAGACACGATACTGTCTGTTCATGCACACGGATATGTATTTATTCTGTCACTAAATCCGAGCATTTGATTTTTCTAAGAGCAATTCTTATAACTCACGAAAAATCTTGATCTTATTGATAAAGCGCTGTTAACATACAATAATATTATAATAAAACATCACGATGAGAAAAACAACAATGGTTATATACAAAGGCGCGGTCTGGTTTTCCTTCTGGTAGGGGGGGGGGTTAAAATTTGTTTGGCTAAAACTACAAAAATAACAAAAAATAACTGGCTATCTCCTATTTATTACACGACTGCTAAAAAGGAGTGTTATGTTTTCAGTGGTAGGGTATGTATGTATGTATGTATGTATGTATGTATGTTCCACTATAACTTTTTAACGGCTTTACCGATTTTGATGTTCGATGGCTCGATGGATTCCTTACTTCACCAGAAGTGTCATAGGCTATATATCACCGTGAGTTGACTTCCGGTTTTTACCGGAAGTGAATACAAGTGATCGGTTCTAACGATTTTTTTTGTTCGTTTATTGGTCCATCAGGTGGCGCTAGTGGAAGGTATTCTGTAAAGTTCACTCCAGATAGCGCTCGCGATTTAAGACCACGCTCACTAATACTATGTTAGCGCGCTATTGTGTGAGAGTATAGATGTGCAATCCGTGAGATACAGAGAACAGCTGATCTGAAAGTATATCTATATACATACACACATATATATATTGGTTTGCTATATATATTTCTCTCTGCGAAATATGGTGAACCTGAAATACATGAAATGACGGATCAACAATATGCCGCAGCAGTAAACTTAATGAATTTTCAGCAGCGCCAATTGTTCAAAATGATTTCAGACAGATTGCTTCCAAGTGAAAATAATACTGAGCCATTACGTGTGTTCGTTACTGGAGGAGCAGGCACCGGCAAAACCTTTACTCTGAAAATTATTGTAGAACAGATTCGTCGTCTTTCTCATTTACCTGCAAGCAGAGCTGTTACGGTAGCAGCACCCACAGGTGTCGCTGCAAGATTGATTGGAGGTAGCACTTTGCACTCTACTTTTGCCCTTCCTATCGAAAAAGGCAAGGTGACAGCTCTTCGCCCTCTTACTGGTGAGCGTCTTCAAAGGGAACGGCTAAGGTGGAAGCATATTAATTGGCTAATCATTGACGAAATCTCAATGGTACCCTATACTACCCTAAGAAATATTCACTTAAGGTTGCAACAGCTTAAAATGAATGATGCTCTCTTCGGGGGTATCAATATTATTTTGTTTGGCGATCTAATGCAGTTGCAACCTGTATCAAAAGCAGTTGGTGGTACCTACTGCTTCAAGCAGCCTCATTACGTATCAGCTGAAATTAATTTGTGGACACTGTTTAGTTTCTGTGAATTACCTCAAAATATGCGGCAAGCTAACGACACTACTTTTATAGACATTCTAAATAATTTACGAGTCGGCCAACTCACCATGCAGCAGCTAGAAATTTTAGGTCGTCGAAGAGTTCCTTTGACCGATGAATTTGCTGATGGCGAGTGTCTGCGTATTTTCCCAACCACTAAACAGGTAGAAGAATACAATGCTATGATGACTGAAAAGTTGGAAACATCATCTAATGTTTACGATATTGCAGCGGTGGATGTGTCTGTCGAAGCTAAGAATTACGGACAAAAGTTAAAGAAAGACTTCATACCAACGGATCCAAACAAAACTGGAGGTATTCCAAACTCTTTAGTGATCGAGGTCGGATCTAGGGTAATGTTGCGAAAAAACATTAATGTTAATCATGGTCTGGTCAACGGAGCAATCGGTATCATTAGAAAAATTGAGTGGCCTGCACTACGTCGAGATCAGCTTCAACCTGGTGAGCTTCCACAAGCCGTATTTGTAGAATTTGATGACAGATCAATTAGGGGAAATACTGCTGGTATTGTAGTAAAGATAGAGCCCACCACTGTTGAATATGATGCTTTGCGAGGCCAGGGCAAAGTAGAACGACGTATGCTGCCATTAATATTGTGTTGGGCTGTAACAGTACATAAACTCCAAGGCACTACTTTAGACAAAGCAGTCATTGATTTGAGTAGTAACATTTTTGCCAAGGGTCAGGCCTACGTCGCACTAAGTCGTGTGCAAACATTAGGGGATTAGCAATAAGTTGTCTGGATCCACGAAAATTGTTGCATGAACCGCACGATAAAAACTCACTTGAGGAATTAAATCGACTCAGAAATCTGTAGACCAAAGCTTTTTCTTTACCATTTCTAATAAATGAAATTATTTAGTTAATTGTATAATTTATAAAACAATTTATCGAAATGTTTGTATTATACTAGTTATATAATAGTATATAAAATAAAGTTATACTATATTTATAAGTTTATAAGTTCATACGCTAATTATACTATGTACATAATAAAGTTTCTAAATAAAACTATGTAAAAATTGAAATTTGTTTGCACTTCACACATACGCACGCACACACGCACGCACACACTGCACATTCCCATTATACTCTTTTTAAACACAAAAAGGAATAAAATAAAAAAATAATTTAAAAAATTAAAAAACACGACTGCCAAAAAAATAAATGAATAAATAAAAAATAAATTGATAAAAACACTAAATAAAACAAAAAACTAAATAAAAATAATATTTAGTAAAAATCACAAAATCTAAATAAAGTCGATTTAAAAAGCCAAAAACAAGGTATTGAAATTCAGCTCTGATCAGATTTAACGAAAATGTTATGAATGATTAAACGCATAGTAATTTTATTAGATTTAAATTACTTTTCGATGTTGAATATATATATCAATGCATCATATGAAGACTACAATTATAAAAAATATTGCTGATAAAATTTTGCTCTTCAATTTTAATTTTCAATGCAGTCGGGGGCTGTTTGTAAATAGATTTGTTCTTTTCATTAAACAGCCCCCGACTGCATTGAAAATTAAAATTGAAGAGCAAAATTTTATCAGCAATATTTTTTATAATTGTAGTCTTCATATGATGCATTGATATATATATTCAACATCGAAAAGTAATTTAAATCTAATAAAATTACTATGCGTTTAATCATTCATAACATTTTCGTTAAATCTGATCAGAGCTGAATTTCAATACCTTGTTTTTGGCTTTTTAAATCGACTTTATTTAGATTTTGTGATTTTTACTAAATATTATTTTTATTTAGTTTTTTGTTTTATTTAGTGTTTTTATCAATTTATTTTTTATTTATTCATTTATTTTTTTGGCAGTCGTGTTTTTTAATTTTTTAAATTATTATTTTTTTTTTGTACTAATCGAGAAGATAAGTGTGCCAACATAAGTGTTACATTAATAGGTAGCTACAGTTTAGCAATCATGGAACAATAAAGATAACATCGTAATTTATAATCCTACAAATAAAATAAACACTACCAGAAAACTGTAACATGTTTTCTCCTATCTTGTACTGATAGTGTTAAATGTATCTAAGAGTTTTTTGAAACTTTAAAAATTTTAGAATTCGTGTCTTAATTATTTCTAGCAAATGGAATTAGTTTAAATCAGTCTACTCGTTTTACCACAGAATGTATGTGTGTATTTTGATATGTATGAAAGATTTTCATAAAATGGGCACTACAGGACCTAAAAAACAAATTTAAAATCGCACTACGGAGTGCTCAAATAGGCCTGCTTGGTTGGTCGCACATTGTTTTGGATTTGGACGTAGGCCTATACAGATCAGATCACCGGTAACGGCGCCGGCGCTCTTACGTACAGAATCATGGACACGTTTTAGGATATCAATTGTTGATTTGTTTTCGAAATAGTAATAAAGTACTAAACTGAAAATTACAGAAAAATTATTAAAGAACAAAAAATAGACACCGCCGTTATAAGATTCGAACAACAAGCAAAAACACTGTTTAGTACAGAAATACGTATTTGTAATTTGCTGTGGAATGAATTACTCCAAATATCGTAAACCTGGTTGATATACTGTGGACTGAGCAAATATAGAAGGCTACCTCTTGCCTACTCGATTAGAGGACATAATCTCATTAATTAGCATCCCTCAGCCACCAGACAACTAGCAATGTTTACACGAAGCGATTTCGTATTTACAAGACGGCTATTACGTACTGCGCTTACAATGTTCGCGTTCACGTAACTAACTAATTTTATAATTGTCCTAATTATACAATTCAACTTATACGACACATTTTTAGCGGAACTTTTTTTATATTTAAAATTTTCTTTTTTCTTTTTCCATCTGGGGGATGTTTACCCCCTCAAAAAACCCCCTCGTTGCGCCACTGTTATATAAAATAATAATAAAACTAATATAAAAATAATAATTTCAATCACTTTCTGCTACAGTCCGTTTAAAAATAACATCTTGAGGTAAATTTATGTATAAATATTAAAAAAAATAATAATATAATCAAGGTTTATACGTGTATTGTTATGTTCCCTCTTACGTTCCATTCTTATTACAAGACAGAGGTGTAATAATTGTGATTAATATTTTACATGTTTATTATTTTATTACGTGTATTACTATAATTTATCCACATCATGTCACCTTCTTCATCTCCAGAAGTAGCGAAGAAGGTTGACAAAAACACTTCTTTACTACACAATAGCCCCAGATCCCCTTTTCACCATGGAGACCTCTTCTCTTCCCAAGAAACGTTGTCTAGATACTTCCTAGAAGAAATCTTCTCTAGAACGTCCTAGACGCAAAACCTCCCAAAAGAAACCTGTAAGCTGAAGTTAAAAGCCTACCTATAGACTAATGTCCTATAGGAATCCACTAAACCGGGTCTACACCCATAGAGGCCATTAGTAGATGAAAGATCCTTATATTGGAAGCACTTTCTGTAGACACTTTTACCAGATATATTTTGTAAGACACTAATCTTCGAAAACTTTCTAGAGCATCGTTCTTAGATTAGGAATACTCCACAGTAATCCCATACACTACGACCTTTTCCTAGGGTCTTCTACACTGAGAACCCTCCCTAGGATCGTTATAATATAGTCACTTACTACTTTAACCCATAAAAGTCTCTACCATGTTTAGGAAATTCTTAGGAGAAACAATATTATAGCAATCGTAAAAATCTTTATCCCAGGCTACCCTCCATGAACGAATCATCTTTGCCCATCTCTTACCATATTTTATCTTCTACAGTTATACCCAACAAGCAACCTCTCTGTAGCCATTTCCATACAACAAGCTGTTATTCTTGCTAGGCAAGCTGTGTTAGCTAGAAACCAGCAATATTTGCATTATATACTGGGATCCTCAATTACTTTCCCTGCTTTCCCTGAGACTCACTCTCAACTCTTACATATCCTTACGAGGACCTTCCTCTTACCCAAGGTATTATGAAAATGCAAAACCTTTGCTGGAAAATTTAATCTCTCTCTGCATTCACTGCTAGATAATCATGTATTGAGTTTGGTAAAGTACAAAATTTATGACATTCACTAAGGATCACACTGTGCTGACGAATCTGCATATATGAAGTATCAGGATTAGATGCACATAAGACTGAACGATACAGTAAATGGAACTACTAATAATACTATATGCTAGGCCACTCTTTGCAGCTACAAAAATTACACATGTAAAACCTCAGGTAAGTAGTACACATTATGAAGAGTATATTTACAGACATACAACATTTCTGCAGTATCTGCAAATAAAACAGCTTTATTCATTGTCTACAGATCTCAGCTTTCTGACTGATAGTTTGTCTTGGTGGCTGACAAATTTACATTAACTAAACTCTTTGCAGAAACAATCATGAAAATAAGTTTATAAATAAACGTTGATATTAATAAGTAGAGATAGACAGGTATAAATAGGTTTTATTATTTCAGATTGGTTGTGATATGCTTAAGTACAGGATGGGAAGTGACACAAGCCAAATCTCCTCCAATGCCACGCATACCACCGGATGAAATGTCTGCCTTTGTAGCTCAGGCTCACTCCACTATGGTTCACAGATTCCATCAGTTTGAACCAGAGATTCATAGGAAAGGTAATTTTTTATAAGTTCCTAGTAACATAGTAGAAATAAATAAGTTCACTGTAGCTTAGTATGGCAAAATCCTATAAGCATACTAAATTTTCATGTGCCATAAAATAGGCATGTACTTTACGTGTGTAACACAGATAACATGTTACTAACAATATATTCAATAGTTTTAAGACTGTCAAAAACAGTTTAGTCGAAACTAACTGAAAACATCAGAATTAGTTAAGAATTGGTCATATAAAATAAATCATGCGCTTTTGCTGTTAACCTAATTCAAATTGAGTTAATCACCTTGCATCATGTATATATGACTTCATGTATGCGTTATACACATTTTGGAGGAAAAAATTTGGGCAATGGCAAATGACAGGCCACATTTAAAGGGGTGTAATGTGAAGATACAGAAATTCTAAAAATTACTAATAGACTCAATTTTTTCAATTTTATATAACATACATATTTGTGCACGCACACACACACACACACACACATGTTCATGTGCACACACACACACACACACACACTCGTCTGAATATACAGGGAAAAGTATATGAATGAAAATTGTAGTAAATTTTGTTATATGAGCACCATCATCTTTATTAAAATTACAGTATTAAAATAATAGACACTTACTAACTTAATCCTTATTTCCTTCTACCCTTCAAGTGTAAGCCAGATGAGGGTCAGTGCAGCTAATCTGTTGTACTCCTTTCCATGCTTCCTTCTATTTTATATCTCCATGCTCCTTTACCTCTTCCATTTTAGACCTCTAATCTCTAGTGTTTTTCTCAGTTCCCCAATTCAACATTTCTTGAACAGCCTTTTCTCAGTTCAAGGATCTTTTAACATCCTTTTTTACTGGTTTTGCTTCTTGCTATTCTCCTCTTATTCTATTGTCATTCATATGATTTATGGAGCCAAAACATCTCATTTGTGTTTTTATATTATATTTGTTACTAGTTTATCTGTAATTTTGCTTTTTTATCTCATTTCTAATTTTGTCCACTATTATCTTCTCTTCTATTATCCTAAGGAATCTCACTTTTACAATATCTAATCTAACAGGTAATTACTATCATATAAAATACCTACATATTTGATTTTTCATTAACATTTTATTTCATTGTGTTCAAGAATCATTTGGATTTTATTCCCTTTAATGACATTGGGAGTTTATAAATTCACAAATTCTTCACTTCTGATTCACGGAAGATGAACTTGTTTATTTCCACAATATTAAATCCAATTTTGCTCTATGTTAATTGTGCCAGGTGATGGGATACAAACAGTAAAATTTGTTAGTTTTCTACAATTAATTTTAAAGCCATTGCAACTGAATTTACAAGTTATAAGTAAGTTAAGTTAAGTAAGTAAGTTAGAAATAACATTACTACAAATACCATTACTTTAATATGAAATATTAAAATAATAAAAAATTATAAATCACTACCAGCTACTTAAAATATGAAGTTAGAGTTAATTGTTTTTTTAACACTTATTTCAAGACTGGTTATCATTTATAATATGCCCATGTTTCATTTTAATCTAATTATGATCTTAGGCCTTTTAATCAATAAACCACAAAAAAATATGAAAATACCTTATTTACTTCATGATGGCAATATTCATGTATTCCACTCAGATCTCTTTGGTATGACACCAAACATTTCACAACTGTTCATCTCATATCCTACTCATGAAATGTATAGTAGTAGACATCAGTTTAGCAATTCAGTTTCCACTTAATCATCATAAATACTCTCACATTTAACTCTTGATTTGCTCTTTCAGTCTCACAGCTCTCAAATCTTCTGGGATCACTGCCTAATTATAGTTGTTTGCTGTTTATTTCAAAAGAAATAATGGATTAGCACTAGGAGAGAGTGAATGACAAGTTTTTCTGTCCCAATATGAAAGCTTTCAGTTAAGAACAAAACCTGTCAGTCACAAGTCTTTAAGTAATAAACATATAAGGTGGCTATCCTTATAATTGACCTGTTCTGTTTCAGATATTTTTAAATTACATTTACACTTTAAAATTTACTATTGTTCTGGTCCATAATTTGATAGTAGAAACCACAACTGTAATATTAACCATAGTAATAACTATAAGGTGACTCTTGTTTGCTAATAATTTGTGATAATAAAAGTACTGGAACTTTTTAGGAGTCAGACAGACCCCTGGAAGTCCAGAGTGGTTCATGGCAGCTTCACACTCTTCAACAGGAGAACACCGTAATTTGACCCATGCTGCACTTTTAGCTGAAGAGGCAACAAAGTATATGTCACATGCGTAAGTTTCATTGATGGTGTATTTATATCTCACAAAATTTCTTGAACACTAAACAAAATTATTAGCCAAAATTAAACATATTTCACAAAAGAAATCAAGATACATATATAAACCATTCAAGAGTGTCTGTACTGTGTATGTCTATTTAGTAGGTTGATGTAAGTTACAGTTATTAGTTCTCTGTAAATCACTTTGAATTGAACTGAATTGAACAATATGTATAGAGATAACCCCCCCCCCCTACACACACAGGTATATATGTATGCAGATTGTGTGTGTGTCTTATGTAAGTGGTTTGATTTCTGTATGTCTTGTACTGTTAACATGATTTCATTTACCAAGAAATATAATATTTGAGGAAAAGTCAGTCAAACAGGTCACAAACTGATGTGGGGTAGTTAAAAATATTAGTGTGTAATTTCTAAAGATGTCATTAGGTGGCAGCCAGCACAATCCAGTTTGATGAGATTCAGTTAGCAATTGCCATCTGTCAGTTGTTCAACAATCACTCAATTTAAATATCGGTATGGAGAACCATACATGACTTCCATATTCTAAGATTTATATTTAAAATCATTTTCGAAATGAAATATTACCATAGAAACTACTTCTTTCTACTTACTGCTTCAGCCTTAACCACAGTACTGTGGTCACTAACGTATACCACCTCACGTTATCGCACTCGATTTTCACTGATGATGGAAGTCGATGGCATTGCCGAAACGTCTGGTTTTGTAGAAAACATTGGACTACGACCAAATATCCCGGGAAGGAATTTTAACAAAAACTTTGTTACGTTTGTTGCCGATAACGTTGTACACATATATATAAAAAATATGCATAAAATTAATGGCTTGTATAAGTTAATGATTGATCTCCATTAAGTAGTGCTCAAGTTTCCAAAGTTTTAATATTATGATGTCCGTAATTAAAACATCAGAGCAGGTATAGTGTGTATGAGGGTACACCATGGACAAAAATTTTCAACATTTCCTATTGAGCGTTGCTTAGAGTAAAGCTGCAAATCTACAGTGTACGTTTCACAGAACAAACACGCGAAAAAGAAGGAGCGCTCCGAAGCCATTCATGGACCCTCAGCATCTTGCAGAGGGTTCATTCCCTAAAGACGAAAAGTCTGTCTATGAATCGTTCCTCTGTAAACACGTGCAGTTACACTGCCCAGCGATCCACAGGAAGCAAATCGCTATACACGCTGGACACTTTTTCGGCTTGCACGCATTATGTTGGTATGGGTTTCGGCACTTACCATTTAAAAAGCGTGCAAATGTAAGAAAATAAACATGAGTGAGGCCAGAAATAACGCGAATTGTGTGTGTGTGTGTGTGTGTGTGTGTGTGTGTGTGTGTGTGTGTGCGTGCGTGCGTGCGTGCGTGTGTGTGTGTGTGTGTGTGTGTGTGTGTGTGTGTGTGTGTGTGTGTGTGTGTGTGTGTGTGTGTGTGTGTGTGTGTGTGTGTGTGTGTGTGTGTGTGTGTGTGTGTGTGTGTGTGTGTGTGTGTGTGTGTGTGTGTGTGTGTGTGTGTGTGTGTGTGTGTGTGTGTGTGTGTGTGTGTGTGTGTGTGTGTGTGTGTGTGTGTGTCTTCCCTGCCTTTTTATTGTGGTAGTCATAATAATAAAATGGAAACGTAAACATTACATAACTGAGATATGCTTGCCTGACACGAATGATATAGATGTTTGTAACAAAATTTTGTGTTTGTACATTTTGAGTGTAAATTAATCCATTATACTATTAACTCATACATGATTTACATTAAAATAAAAAATTATAATTTTATTGCCTGGCAACAAAATTATTTTATTTTTAACAATTACCATTGTTTCAAAAAGTTTAAATGTATTTTCAAGTACTCTACTGTTGTTAAAACGTAAAAGGTTGCAGGTAAACTACCCCTTCCCCTTAACCGATCTTCACCAAAATTGAACGCCCTTGAGATCTCTACAATTCAGGGAAACATGCAAAACATTATTTGATTCTGTTTGAATTTGCGGCTGTTATCGTTTGCCATAGAAAATTACCCTTGATACAAAAACGTTGCAGGTAAACTAACCCTTCCCCTTAACCGATCTTTACCAAAAACAATAGATCTTGAGTATTCTACAAATCAGGGCTGTATACAAAACATTATTTGATTCTGTTTGAATTTGCGGCTGTTATCGTTTGCCATAGAAAATACCCTTGTTAAAAAAATGTTGCAGGTAAACTACCCCTTTCCCTTAACCGATCTTCACCAAAAACAACAGGTCTTGAGAACTCTACAATTTAGGGGTGTATGCAAATAATCTTTTGATTCTGTTTGAATTTGCGGCTGTTATCGTTTGCCATAGAAAAAAAATCTACACACAGACACACACACACACACACACACACACACACACTTTTCGAAAAAAGACTTTTTTTCATGTTTTGAGTGTAGTACAATCAGAATCTGCAGTAATCTCGAACACGATTTTTTTTGCCATCACCATACTTCCATTTCCTTAAGGAATATGGAAGTAATTAAATATCGGTATGGAGAACCATACATGACTTCCATATTCTATGATTTATATTTAAAATCATTTTCAGCCAAACAGCCAGGCTGTGTCTTACCTGCCTTTTTATTGCTGTATTAAATGAAAAATATTATATTACATTAAAATGAAAAAATTATAATTTTATTGCCTGGCAACAAAATTATTTTATTTTTAACAATTACCATTGTTTCAAAAAGTTTAAATAAATTTTCAAGTACTTTACTCTTGTTAAAACGTAAAAGGTTGCTGGTAAACTACCCCTTCCCCTTAACCGATCTTCACCAAAATCGAAAGTCCTTGAGACCTCTACAATTCAGGGACGTATGCAAATAATTAGTTGATTCTGTCTGAATTTGCGGCTGTTATCGTTTGCCATAGAAAATACGCTTGATAAAAAAACGTTGCAGGTAAACTACCCCTTCCCCTTAACCATCTTCACCAAAAATAACAGGTCTTGAGTACTCTACAAATCAGAGCTGTATGCAAATAATCTTTTGATTCTGTTTGAATTTGCGGCTGTTATCGTTTGCCATAGGAAATACCCTTGTTAAAACATAAAACGTTACAGGTAAACTACCCCTTTCCCTTAACCGATCTTCACCAAAATCAACAGATCTTGAGAACTCTACAATTCAGGGCTATATGCGAAATATTATTTGATTCTGTTTGAATTTGCGGCTGTTATCGTTTGCCAAACAAACAAAATTACCCTTGCTAAAAAAAACCGTTGCAGGTAAACTACCCCTTTCCCTCAACCGATCTTCACCAAAAACAATAGGTCGCGAGTACTCTACAAATCAGGCCTGTATGCAAAACATTATTATTTGATTCTGTTTGAATTTGCGGCAGTTATCGTTTGCCATAGAAAAAAAATCTACAGATAGACAGACAGACACACAGACACTTTTCGGAAAACGACTTTTTTCATGTTTTGAGTGTAGTAGAATCAGAATCTGCAATAATCTCGAACACGATTTTTTTTGCCATCACCATACTTCCATTCCTTAAGGAATATGGAAGTAATATCGGTATGGAGAACCATACATGACTTCCATATTCTAAGATTTATATTTAAAATCATTTTCAGCCAAACAGCCAGGCTGTGTCGTACCTGCCTTTTTATTGCTGTATTAAATGAAAAATATTATATTACATTAAAATGAAAAAATTATAATTTTATTGCCTGGCAACAAAATTATTTTATTTTTAACAATTACCATTGTTTCAAAAAGTTTAAATAAATTTTCAAGTACTTTACTCTTGTTAAAACGTAAAAGGTTGCTGGTAAACTACCCCTTCCCCTTAACCGATCTTCACCAAAATCGAAAGTCCTTGAGACCTCTACAATTCAGGGACGTATGCAAATAATTAGTTGATTCTGTTTGAATTTGCGGCTGTTATCGTTTGCCATAGAAAATACGCTTGATAAAAAAACGTTGCAGGTAAACTACCCCTTCCCCTTAACCGATCTTCACCAAAAATAACAGGTCTTGAGTACTCTACAAATCAGAGCTGTATGCAAAACATCATTTGATTCTGTTTGAATTTACGGCTGTTATCGTTTACCATAGAAAATACCCTTGTTAAAAAAACGCTACAGGTAAACTACCCCTTTCCCTTAACCGATCTTCACCAAAAATAATAGGTCTTGAGAACTCTACAATTTAGGGCTGTATGCAAATAATCTTTTGATTCTGTTTGAATTTGCGGCTGTTATCGTTTGCCATAAGAAATACCCTTGTTAAAACATAAAACGTTACAGGTAAACTACCCCTTTCCCTTAACCGATCTTCACCAAAATCAACAGATCTTGAGAACTCTACAATTCAGGGCTATATGCGAAACATTATTTGATTCTGTTTGAATTTGCGGCTGTTATCGTTTGCCAAACAAACAAAATTACCCTTGCTAAAAAAAACCGTTGCAGGTAAACTACCCCTTTCCCTCAACCGATCTTCACCAAAAACAATAGATCGCGAGTACTCTACAAATCAGGCCTGTATGCAAAACATTATTTGATTCTGTTTGAATTTGCGGCAGTTATCGTTTGCCATAGAAAAAATCTATAGATAGACAGACAGACACACAGACACTTTTCGGAAAACGACTTTTTTTCATGTTTTGAGTGTAGTAGAATCAGAATCTGCAATAATCTCGAACACGATTTTTTTTGCCATCACCATACTTCCATTCCTTAAGGAATATGGAAGTAATATCGGTATGGAGAACCATACATGACTTCCATATTCTAAGATTTATATTTAAAATCATTTTCAGCCAAACAGCCAGGCTGTGTCTTACCTGCCTTTTTATTGCTGTATTAAATGAAAAATATTATATTACATTAAAATGAAAAAATTATAATTTTATTGCCTGGCAACAAAATTATTTTATTTATAACAATTACCATTGTTTCAAAAAGTTTAAATAAATTTTCAAGTACTTTACTCTTGTTAAAACGTAAAAGGTTGCTGGTAAACTACCCCTTCCCCTTAACCGATCTTCACCAAAATCGAAAGTCCTTGAGACCTCTACAATTCAGGGACGTATGCAAATAATTAGTTGATTCTGTTTGCATTTGCGGCTGTTATCGTTTGCCATAGAAAATACGCTTGATAAAAAAACGTTGCAGGTAAACTACCCCTTTCCCTCAACCGATCTTCACCAAAAACAATAGGTCGCGAGTAATCTACAAATCAGGCCTGTATGCAAAAAATTATTTGATTCTGTTTGAATTTGCGGCAGTTATCGTTTGCCATAGATAAAAAATCTACAGATAGACAGACAGACAGACAGACAGACACACAGACACTTTTCGGAAAACGACTTTTTTTCATGTTTTGAGTGTAGTAGAATCAGAATCTGCAATAATCTCGAACACGATTTTTTTTGCCATCACCATACTTCCATTCCTTAAGGAATATGGAAGTAATATCGGTATGGAGAACCATACATGACTTCCATATTCTAAGATTTATATTTAAAATCATTTTCAGCCAAACAGCCAGGCTGTGTCTTACCTGCCTTTTTATTGCTGTATTAAATGAAAAATATTATATTACATTAAAATGAAAAAATTATAATTTTATTGCCTGGCAACAAAATTATTTTATTTTTAACAATTACCATTGTTTCAAAAAGTTTAAATAAATTTTCAAGTACTTTACTCTTGTTAAAACGTAAAAGGTTGCAGGTAAACTACCCCTTCCCCTTAACAGATCTTCACCAAAATCGAAAGTCATTGAGACCTCTACAATTCAGGGACGTATGCAAAACATTATTTGATTCTGTTTGCATTTGCGGCTGTTATCGTTTGCCATAGAAAATACGCTTGATAAAAAAACGTTGCAGGTAAACTACCCCTTCTCCTTAACCGATCTTCACCAAAAACAATAGGTCTTGAGTACTCTACAAATCAGGGCTGTATGCAAAACATTATTTGATTCTGTTTGAATTTGCGGCTGTTATCGTTTGCCATAGAAAATACCCTTGTTAAAAAAACGTTGCAGGTAAACTACCCCTTTCCCTTAACCGATCTTCACCAAAAACAACAGGTCTTGAGAACTCTACAATTTAGGGGTGTATGCAAATAATCTTTTGATTCTGTTTGAATTTGCGGCTGTTATCGTTTGCCATAGAAAATACCCTTGTTAAAACATAAAACGTTGCAGGTAAACTACTCCTTTCCCTTAACCGATCTTCACCAAAAACAATAGGTTTTGAGAACTCCATAATTCAGGGCTGTATGCGAAACATTATTTGATTCTGTTTGAATTTGCGGCAGTTATCGTTTGCCATAGAAAAAAAATCTACACACAGACACACACACACACACACACACACTTTTCGAAAAAAGACTTTTTTTCATGTTTTGAGTGTAGTACAATCAGAATCTGCAGTAATCTCGAACACGATTTTTTTTGCCATCACCATACTTCCATTTCCTTAAGGAATATGGAAGTAATTAAATATCGGTATGGAGAACCATACATGACTTCCATATTCTATGATTTATATTTAAAATCATTTTCAGCCAAACAGCCAGGCTGTGACGTACCTGCCTTTTTATTGCTGTATTAAATGAAAAATATTATATTACATTAAAATGAAAAAATTATAATTTTATTGCCTGGCAACAAAATTATTTTATTTTTAACAATTACCATTGTTTCAAAAAGTTTAAATAAATTTTCAAGTACTTTACTCTTGTTAAAACGTAAAAGGTTGCTGGTAAACTACCCCTTCCCCTTAACCGATCTTCACCAAAATCGAAAGTCCTTGAGACCTCTACAATTCAGGGACGTATGCAGATAATTAGTTGATTCTGTTTGAATTTGCGGCTGTTATCGTTTGCCATAGAAAATACGCTTGATAAAAAAACGTTGCAGGTAAACTACCCCTTCCCCTTAACCATCTTCACCAAAAATAACAGGTCTTGAGTACTCTACAAATCAGAGCTGTATGCAAATAATCTTTTGATTCTGTTTGAATTTGCGGCTGTTATCGTTTGCCATAGGAAATACCCTTGTTAAAACATAAAACGTTACAGGTAAACTACCCCTTTCCCTTAACCGATCTTCACCAAAATCAACAGATCTTGAGAACTCTACAATTCAGGGCTATATGCGAAACATTATTTGATTCTGTTTGAATTTGCGGCTGTTATCGTTTTCCAAACAAACAAAATTACCCTTGCTAAAAAAAACCGTTGCAGGTAAACTACCCCTTTCCCTCAACCGATCTTCACCAAAAACAATAGGTCGCGAGTACTCTACAAATCAGGCCTGTATGCAAAAAATTATTTGATTCTGTTTGAATTTGCGGCAGTTATCGTTTGCCATAGATAAAAAATCTACAGATAGACAGACAGACAGACAGACAGACACACAGACACTTTTCGGAAAACGACTTTTTTTCATGTTTTGAGTGTAGTAGAATCAGAATCTGCAATAATCTCGAACACGATTTTTTTTGCCATCACCATACTTCCATTCCTTAAGGAATATGGAAGTAATATCGGTATGGAGAACCATACATGACTTCCATATTCTAAGATTTATATTTAAAATCATTTTCAGCCAAACAGCCAGGCTGTGTCTTACCTGCCTTTTTATTGCTGTATTAAATGAAAAATATTATATTACATTAAAATGAAAAAATTATAATTTTATTGCCTGGCAACAAAATTATTTTATTTTTAACAATTACCATTGTTTCAAAAAGTTTAAATAAATTTTCAAGTACTTTACTCTTGTTAAAACGTAAAAGGTTGCAGGTAAACTACCCCTTCCCCTTAACAGATCTTCACCAAAATCGAAAGTCATTGAGACCTCTACAATTCAGGGACGTATGCAAAACATTATTTGATTCTGTTTGCATTTGCGGCTGTTATCGTTTGCCATAGAAAATACGCTTGATAAAAAAACGTTGCAGGTAAACTACCCCTTCTCCTTAACCGATCTTCACCAAAAACAATAGGTCTTGAGTACTCTACAAATCAGGGCTGTATGCAAAACATTATTTGATTCTGTTTGAATTTGCGGCTGTTATCGTTTGCCATAGAAAATACCCTTGTTAAAAAAACGTTGCAGGTAAACTACCCCTTTCCCTTAACCGATCTTCACCAAAAACAATAGGTCTTGAGAACTCTACAATTTAGGGCTGTATGCAAATAATCTTTTGATTCTGTTTGAATTTGCGGCTGTTATCGTTTGCCATAGGAAATACCCTTGTTAAAACATAAAACGTTACAGGTAAACTACCCCTTTCCCTTAACCGATCTTCACCAAAATCAGCAGATCGTGAGAACTCTACAATTCAGGGCTGTATGCGAAACATTATTTGATTCTGTTTGAATTTGCGGCTGTTATCGTTTGCCAAACAAACAAAATTACCCTTGCTAAAAAAAAACCGTTGCCGGTAAACTACCCCTTTCCCTCAACCGATCTTCACCAAAAACAATAGGTCGCGAGTACTCTGCAAATCAGGGCTGTATGCAAAAAATTATTTGATTCTGTTTGAATTTGCGGCAGTTATCGTTTGCCATAGAAAAAAAATCTACAGACAGACAGACAGACAGACACATAGACACACAGACAGACAGACACACACACACACAGACACTTTTCGGAAAACGACTTTTTTCATGTTTTGAGTGTAGTAGAATCAGAATCTGCAATAATCTCGAACACGATTTTTTTTGCCATCACCATACTTCCATTCCTTAAGGAATATGGAAGTAAAAAGTAAAATGGCAACTGTGCTTGATGACTGTATGTTAGAAGAGTAGTGTGCTGCTGTGGGCAAAAGGACTTCTCACAAAGGAAATCCATAAGGAAATGTTTCCTGTTTACAGTGAGAAGTGTTTGTCTCATAAAGCAGTGCACAACTGGATTGATAAATTCTCTCAAGGATTCTAAAAAGTTGTTTATGAACACCAGCTGACTTGTTTGTCCTGCTGAGATTGTGATGGAACCAACAGTGCAGACAGGTAGAAAGATGATCTTCTGAGATGATTTCATCTGTAATAGGATGTTCTTATGGTTTAGCTTACAGCATAATTTGATCATTTACATTTTTAAAATGTTTGTAAAAAGGGTGGCCAGACAGCTTATTGATATCACAAAAAAAATTTTTTGAATGGGCCTATACTTGGAACATTTGTCTCAGTACACTGATAAAGGAGATGGATTATTATATACTTAACAGGATTGTTAACCTAGATCTGTGATTCAATGCAGTTGAAACATCCTTCTTCAGGAAAGGTTATACTTACAGTATTCTGGAGTACTGCTAGTTCACTTTTCATAGGTGAAGTGAGAATGTCAATACTACATTATATTGTGAAGTTAATTTGAAACTTTGGGCTGGAATTAGAAGAAAACGTCCAAGCAACAGGAGGAAATCTGCTGACTAGAGGAGTATTGTTCCATCACAGCATACCATCAACTCTGGTGGAAGTTGATCGGTTAGGGCGGCAACTTCTCCAACTTCTGCCTTAAAGTCCCAACTTAGGTTTCCACAACTGATTTTCACCTTTTTGGTTCACCAGAATTTCACCTTAGTGGTAGACATTTATTAAATGTTGAAGATTTTGAATGTGAGTTGTATATTGTAGCGTGACAGAAAATCCACTACTTATTAAGTCATATAAAATCATAAAAATTAATTACACCACAAATGTTAAAATAATATTGAATGAGATTTAATGAAATCAAAGGAACGAACCACGATAAAATAAAAATCCTCATTACATTATATAAAAACCACTGTTTAAATATCAAAGAAAGTATTGAAAGCAACTCATATTATAAGATCAGTAATTTACCCAGGAAGTTAGGAGCAGTAAACAAATTAAATAACACCATATCAAGAAGAAAGAGAGTCAGTTTAAGAGTGGTGAACACCAAAATACCCCAAAAACAAGAATAAGGAAGAATAAAGTTTGTGATCAGGAAGAAAACAATACCCTGAAACCTTTAGAGAAGAGCAAGGTCCGTGTCAGTAAATAAATTAGATGCTCCAAACTAAACATCAGTCGAGATAACACAAAGTACCTTGGTTTACCCAAGAAAGAAGAAGGAAGACTAGAAGAAGGACAAGAATGAAGACAAGAAAGAAGACTAGAAGAAAGACAAGAAAGAAGACAGGAGGAGAGGAAGAAATAGTATGAAAGAAACACCGTTGTAAAACCTATTATTATTATTATTAACTACCATCAACCCCAAACCCACCAAAACGATTAAAAAGAAAGTATAACATACCAAAATCCTATAAAAATGTAATTATTTAGAAACCTAAAGTGTTGTATAGTATTATAAGAAGTGAACCGACTAAAGCGATTGTGTGATTAAGAAAATAAACAAGTCTTAACAGTCCATGATTACTAAAGGTCTGGTCTGAGATAGTGAGACTCAAAATATCAGAACCACCAGTGAAAGTGAATTTGTGTAAGTGTTTTTTGGAAATGCAATAAACTTAAAGTTAGTGATACTATGACTTATCAATATGCTATATAACAACTTTAATATCCAATAATAAACAGCATAATAAAATAATAGAATGGAAGATTTCCAGTATTCTATTTTTTTAATGTAACTCTTTATTTACAAGACATTTGTAAAAAATGCTAATAACTAGAGTATGGGTGGTCATGTTTACTGATGAAGGGGATCATAAATAATAATGGTTTAGACCAGAAAGGACTGGCATTAATTTAGTATTCATAGGTTTAAAATGTTTAAATAGACTGTTTGTTCACAGCCATAAAATCAATGTATTTGTAAGAGTTATTAGAAAATAAGATTTATATTATGTGTTTAAAATGAATTATGTTTGCTAAATAACAGCATACATACCATTAATAATGTTTCAGTAGGTATGCTGTGTTAATTCAAAAGGAGTTAAATGTATATGTTCAAACCATATCAGCAATATGTTCAATTGTACAGATGGCTAAATCATGTTCATAATTATTTTTGTATAACAGTAGTGTTAATTAAATACTACACCTCACAATAAGTTATAAACCATTTTATTTTCACGTAAGAATAACTATGTAAAGTCAGAGGAGTGGTGGGATTAAATTTATTTGAGAAAGACAGAAATGTAAAATTCTAAACTCTAGGCCATTTGGTGAATTCACAGAAACCATATAAACCAGTATAATTCACTTATAAATCCTGTAAACTAGCAAGATTTAGATAAGGTAAATCAGTTAACCACTACTGGGAATGATCCTATGAGTTAAAATAATAATAAGGAAATATACCTTAAAATATTGTAAATTTTCAAAATATATAAATTAATTAATTTTAAAGAGCAATGTCAAATTCAGAGACTAACACAAAAAACCAGTTCAAAGGTTCAATTTATATGTATTTAAGGAAAGGAAGAGATATGACTAATATGACTAATTAAAATTTATTATAATAGTATTAATAACAATTAAAATGGAAGAAAAATTGTATGAAGGCGGAAATCAGATTTTGAGCCTATATTTCCAAAAGGGAAAGAAATTTGTTAATTTCCACGAAATGTCTACAGATATGGACTATAATATATCAATTTAAAAGGAATGAGATGATTAAACCAATGATAAGGTTCATAATTCATGAAAGTGATGAATAAAATAAATAAATTCCATATATAATGTAATTTTGTATCATGTGTATGGGTAATCGAAATATGTTAACAATACTTTTTCAAAGATTAACTGGGCCAGATTTTGACCAAGTTAAAATAGTCTTTTGTTGAATATCAAGCTGAATAGTTGTGTGAAAAAACGTTCCTTATAATCGAGACGAAAATGGTACTACAGTTAGCCATTAATATAAGTGAATCGAGAGTTAGATGAATTATACACTTTCTTAACTAAATCTACCAAAACATTAACGACAATAGTGAAAACTAACATCTAACTTCATGATACGAGTGATCTAAAACAGTAAAACAATATATTTGATCTAATTCACGCTACAAATCATAACCACATTTTTAGAAACTTAACCCACAGAAGTGAACACATACAAAATAACCTAATTAACACAAGTTTACACGGAACACTTCTTCAGAACACACCAAACAACCTAATAGACAGATTACACCAGTGCGGGAACATTTCAAACATTCGTGAAGGTAATTTTGCTGTGATTTTTTGACTCGACAACATCGCAGTAACTACGCCAGATCTAATAGCGGCCATCTTGAAATTCTAATCTGCCTTCCTTATCCAGCAGTGACGTCATCGAAGCTACATATGGTTTGACAAAACAACTTTCTTAAATATTGTATATCAGAATTATTTAAATACTGTCAAATAATAATTACAGAATTTACTTTAATTGTTAATGTTATACTTTCTCGTTACCCTTCTCTGACTATTAATATAATCGCTCAAAGAACCTGTCCTTTTTATAATACTTATAATAATTTTTCTACTGTATGCACAATCAATAATTCCCTGAGACGGAGTCGATAATTGTTCTCAATCGATAAAAAATCGATTATTATCTAAATTGTTTAATAAATCCATTTATTTCAATTGTATTTATCTGTTATTATTTCACAGGCTAATTTAAGGTTATTTATAAAGGCAAAGAGACTTCAAGAAGAAGAAAATATTTTTTTTCAGTGAGATATTGGACCAGCAAGAAAAATCATCAATCGATTGCTGACTGGAGTTAATCTAGTTAACTCCAGACTTGGTTCAGAAAATCCAGAAGTGCTCAATAGTTAATAAATACCTTCCTAATTCTTAAAATTTTTACAGAACATATAAAACAGTATTATTTCTTAATTACTGACCTTGATTAAACATAAACAAAAATTTTTTTATTGAAAATTTTATTTTTTATAAAATTTTCCATCTACATTTTATTTTTGTAAGGACCGGCATATAGGGTCTTCTTACAATATGTACCCGAGACATCAGCCCAAAGGCTTTTATTCAGGGTGCTGATAAAGCTATTGGATAAGTGTATAAATGTTGATGAAGATTATGTTAAAAAATAAAAATGGTTTTCAAGTAAATGTGTCACTGAATATTTTTTAATAGCGTTTGTGACTTATTTACTGACTTTCCCTCATATTTCATAGCATATTTATAAATAATTTTTTAATTTCTATATATAAAAAAATGTTTGTACACCACATATGTTTTACAATCGGTATTATTCATTCAGATTAGGTTTGTCTCCTGATCAGATCAATTATGGATTGCCAGAAATGGATGTCAGTTCAACATCTTTAATGGAAGTATGTCCAGTTATGATGGAGTTCCCATGTGAAGCTCATAAGTACAGATCAATGACTGGACACTGTAACAATGTGCAAAATCCTCACTGGGGTAATGCAGGAAGCAGATATGTTCGTTTTCTTCCTCCTGATTATGCAGACGGAATCAGTCTCCCTCGTGAAACTGCTCAATAGTTAGTATACTCTCCTTTCTATAAATAATATATTGAGTGACTTAATTGAATATTAAATAAGAAAACTACAAACAAATCATTGTAGGTAGTGTTAATATATACCATTCTTTAATCATTTTATTTGATGTGTTCTTATTAGATTTAGTTTAATTATTTCTTTAAAACAATCATATATATATATATTACATTTAATATTTATAATTAAATTTACCTCAAGATGTTATTTTTTTCCTTTTTTGGAACATGTTTCGGGTACTATCTTGTACCCATCCTCAGCCTTCCGGTTTTTTTGTCTGGTGAAGTACATATGTGTTGTTGGTTGACTATTATTATTGTGGCTTCCTGTTGGCTTCTGGTATTTCAAATTGGTTTTATTGTGTGTGATTGTGGTGTATGTGTTAGTGTTTTGTGTATTTTCAATGTTGAGTGCTTTGAATATTGTGTCATGTTTTGTATTGATTTGTATTTGTTCAGGTATTAGTTTGTTTTCTGTTTTATGTTTGTGTCAAATCAGTACAAAACATGACACAATATTCAAAGCACTCAACATTGAAAATACACAAAACACTAACACATACACCACAATCACACACAATAAAACCAATTTGAAATACCAGAAGCCAACAGGAAGCCACAATAATAATAGTCAACCAACAACACATATGTACTTCACCAGACAAAAAAACCGGAAGGCTGAGGATGGGTACAAGATAGTACCCGAAACATGTTCCAAAAAAGGAAAAAAATAACATCTTGAGGTAAATTTAATTATAAATATTAAATGTATTATATACATCAAGAAACGGACTATAGCAGAAAGTGACTACATATATATATATAATTACTCTACGGGTATTACTGGGTTATGTGTTGATTTATATTGATAATCTATCTTTCTCTAACGCCTCACGTTGTTGGACGCCAATTTATTACTCACTGGGTACGTGTGTCTCGTTCGTGAGTTGATTTATATTGATAATCTATCCTTCTCTAACGCCTCACGTTGTTGGACGCCAATTTATTACTTAACGGGTATTACTGGGTTAAGCCCCACTGTTGGGTTAGTCAATTTATTACTGAACTCCTTCCTCTCTTTAATATTAATGTGTCAATTTCTTCTGTATCTTAATTTATTAAGTGTCGTGAAATAGTTAATTATGACTACCTTATCTCTCTATTTAATCTAAAGGTGTTGGTGTGAATGAAACTTATGTATGTAGGGTGTTATTCGAAAATTCCGCTCAAGCCTATTCTGCTTTGCAGAGAATAAGAGAAATTTTGTATGGAATTCTCCTCTCTTTAATACCTGAGAAGTCCGCAACTAGCGCTGTAGTTCCCAGACAAGGGAATTTTAAAGGTTAACCCACCGCGTACGGTGATTAGTGGTTATACTCTCTATCTGTTTTATTTCTTATTCACACTCCATTAAATCATACATAAATGAGAAGATATTGAAATTATGCAATGATTCTTTATTAGTTCTAATATTTAACATCCAATAAGATTGTTCTTACTTGAGATACGAAAAGGCTATAAGTCTGAATTAATCGATTATCAATCGGTACAAGGTTTTATATTAAATTCAGTTATGGTTTTTTTTTATAATTATTTTAAATACAGGGCGTGAAGGTTCTTTCAACTGTTGGGAAGATCAGAAAATACATAAATAGGAATACAAAATGTAAAGTTTTATTTTATTAAATTTTATTTAAGTAATTGAAGTTTTACCACTCGCTGGACATCACGGCTCGAGAAGGTTGTTCACGTCTAACCTCTTTAGTGGTAGTTCAGTAGCGAATGCAGATGAGATGATTTTCTTCTGTCTTGTCTCCAAAGTTGTAATAAAATGGAATTCTTGGTCCTGGAGTGATGCAGAAATACCGCTCCTTTTGTTCACCAATCTCCAAGCTTGTGATTACGTGCTTCGACGAACTCTGAATCCAACTACATTTTTCTATTGGAAGGTGTAAATTGCAAGTTCCAATTTAATCTGGTGGTTATTGTAGTTTCATTTGTTTTAGAGGATTAGATCTTTATGCAGGTAGTTATTTATCTGGTTTTATTACTTCATTAATTTAACATTCAGTTCATGATCTGATATTGGGCAATCCAAGTCATTCCTTTGAGTTTAGTTACTTATTATCGTTTTATACTATCCAATTAGACAATTTGGTTAATGGTTATTTGGCCCAAACTACTGCAATTTGTCATTCATTTATTGCAATGTTTGATGTATTTAATATTCCAAATTAATTCAGTTTTTTATTGACCATCTCTCTTAGTTAAACTCTTCTCGTTCATGTCATAAAATTCAAAAATCAAATCAACAAATTATATTCATTTTGTTGTCCATAGCAACAACCTTTTTTATTCTTATTCAATATTTTGTTATATAGTAATCATTTCATATATTCTTCCACTCATCAAAATAATTCCTTACTAAACTTCCATTATATCGGAATATAATCTTATTTATATCTTGTTTACTAATTCTATATATTTTGCCGGTTTTTCACTCTTAGCCTGTTTCTTTTAATAAATATTATTTTTCCGTTACCAAACATTATCTATCGGTATCATTGCACTATGGCATTATCATAATTTGTTTAGTTTGAGTTTGTTTACTATTCATTATTAATTATTATTAATTTCTACTCACTCATTGAATTATATTTAGTATTTGTTACTAAATTCTTTACCTAACCTTTCTGATCTGATTTATTATATAGTGTTATTGGCTGTTAGGCCTATTATTATACCTTGATCTACTTTTGACTTTAACTTGTTAACAACTATAGCCTTTTTATCCAAGTTTACAAATATAATCAACTTTTAACTACGTACATGTACACAAATAATTATCTTTATGATATTTAACAATAACTTTATCTTGACCTATGGGTAGATAACACATAAAAATATGAAATTAATTAATACTCAATGACTGAGTTCAACCACAGTTCTACAACAGTAAACGAATAATACATATTACTTCATTATTTGATATTCTATCAACAAGAAAACTTTCATATGATAACACAAACTATAACATCATAGTTATGATAACAACATAACATCATACAATTCATAATAAGTATTTTTGAGTAACTTAGAACGTACATTATTTACTCACTCTTATCTATTTTCACAACATCAATTACTTTGAAATAGTCAATATTAGTTTTTCTTTCTTACAATTTTTATCAATGTTTTTTATTTACCTCTCACTGAACCTTGAGATTTATCACTATTATCTTTATTACATGATTATTTTTTATTATTATTATTACCTTGCATTCTTATTACTTTTATACAATGATGAATTTATTTTTCTGACCTTTTTATTAGTGTGGAACATTAAAATATTTACTTCCCTATTCTATTTTTAATATTTTTCTTTATGTAACATCGGGGACCGCATTTCTGTTATGTTACAATATATATATATATATATATATATATATATATATATATAATAAACCAATAATTTAACTAGAAATATTAAATAATGTGTACGTGCTTTATTTGTCTACACTACTCAGTGGTACAGGTATTCCCAGTGGTAGAGAAGTGTCCATTGTGGTCCATCATCAAGTTGACATACCTCACTCACATTTGGTGTCAATAGTGGCAGTGTGGGCCCAGTTTGTTGCACATGACATCTCCCATACACCACAAATGACAGGTAAGGATTATTATATCTGTTTGACAAAAATGAGTTCTTATCCACTGTGAGTCAAGAAACTGAATTTCACTTGTTTTTTCTTTATTATCAACACAGTATACATAACCTACTTATTTATGTAAGTTTGTAGATAAATAAGATAAGACAAGGTGAATAATATGATGGAAAGTTTGTGTCCACCATATCTGAAAGAACCAAGTAATGATTTCAACCTGTTCAAACCACTGAAATTCATGAGAGTTTTTCTCATAAAAAAAGCATAATGTTGGTTGGATCCCACCTCATTTTCAATGGTACTATAGAGAAACAAAAGAATATTTTCTAGTTTTGATTGAGAGTAAAAGTTTATAAATGATGCTTCCCATTATTAATGATGAAATAAGATTAGGAATGACCATTATTTCATATGAATGACAAGCTTAAGGGGCATCCAAAATATGCTCGGAAATTGCACACATGCACCAGAATTGTTAACACACAGCATTTTGTAGATCCACAAATAGCAAGTTGTGGAGTTTAGTGATGCATATTTTGCATATGATGCAGACTAAGGAAAAAAGAGGACTGCCTGAATTGCATTTATCAGAATTAATGAATGACAATGGGATTCATAACAATTTATTTCAACAAATACTGATAGCCCCATACTGATCCCCACAATAAGTATAAATTATTGCTAAATTGTTTGTTATACTTGAACATTACAGTTCAGTTTCCTGACACACAACAAATGATCCTAGAATCATATAAAATTATATGGATATTGGACATAATATCATAAACTATCAGTGTTTCTGAGATAATAAGGAAATTAAAATTTGAAATATATTTACCATTAATTTATTTATTCATACCATAAATACATACACTCATAATATTAAAATTTTCCAGACTCTAAATATCTAGTCCACTGTCAAATCTGCCATCTGTGACTGCATGTTCATATAGATACAAATGTTCACCTTGACTTCCAGTGAATTGATCATCAGTCCTGAAAGTGAAATTTTAAACAAAGATGGGATATTAACAAGTTGTCATATGTTTCTCATGCAAAAAGACCATTTGGTAACAAACCCTATGTAAATACTCATATCAGATTATTAAAGTGATTAGACTCACTTGGATGAAATGAATTTCTTAGTCTAATAAAAAGTAATATTTATAGGAAAACAATTAAATAAATCTAATCCATAAACTTATTAGCCCCTTCAGAGAAGGAAGCAGGTGTTAATAGTTGACATTCATAGACACTTAGTACAATTGCTGCTGTTGTAGCATGTCGCCAACAGTTCTTCATGTGACCAACAGACCAAGTTATGCCATTAAGGCAAGAACAAAGTATATTCTGTTTCAATACTGATGAGTTATTCTTAAGACAAATATCTTTAAAAAGAAAAAATAATAAATAATAATAATAATAATAATAATAATAATAAGTCTTTATTGTTTATGACTTTACAAGCCCCACATGTGCTGCTATGTGATTTCAAAAACCACTGGGGGTTCAATTTCAGTTTAATATATCAAGTATAACTCTAACAGCTCAAAGAATGGTGTTGGCATCTGCTTTTTCCTTTATAAATTTCATAGTATATGCTATCAAGACAAGAACAAAATATATTCTGTTTCAGTACTGATGGGTTATTCTTACGACAAACCCTTTTTTAAAAGAAAAGAAGCCTTTACATCAATGTATTTTGATTGCAAATATCAATTTTTTAGCAATGTGAGCTTAAATATGTCATGAGGAACTTAGAAATTATTTTATAAAATAATTTATAACCTTGGAAAATAATATTTATTTTAACCTTAGTTGGATAAAAGTTGAACTTTAACTTTTAGCAGTGGGGTATCTAGAATTTGGTCTTGGGGGGGGGGCAGTTAAGTCGGCTTCATACAAAAGAAAAATCAAGTTAAGACTACTAACCAACATTATTATGTTTAAAGTAGATGAAAAACGTCTGATAACATCCTGAAATTAATCATATTAAAGTAAATGGTAATAACACAATAAAAATGCGTGTTATTGAAATGTAGTTTATAAGTATTGTCTGAATTGATTTCCCTATATTTCATATTTCAAAGGTATATGCAAATGCTGTGTAATGAACCTGTTTGTCTATTTAAAAAAAGTGTTACTACTATATTAGCAATGGTACTAGTAAAGCAAATGGTATAGCTCTATATGTCACAAGGGATGCAGTAGGGCTGCTAAGAACAATTGGAGAAAGATGCATAGAAAAAGGCAAAGAGCTATATGTTGTTTATATAGACCTTGAAAAAGCATTTGACAGAGTACAGTGGGGAAGACTATTATATATTTTGAGGGACAAGGGGGTGCATTGGAAGGAGAGACGGTTAATTCGTAATCTGTACCTTGGACAGAAAGTGAGTGTGCAAATCAGAAAGGAGAGTTCAGAAGAAATTAAAATTGGAAGAGGAGTAAGGCAAGGCTGATGTATGTAACCAAATTTATTTAACATATATCTTGATGACTTGATTAGGAAGTGTCTTGACAAAACAAGAGGTGTGAATGTCGGTAGAAGAAGAATTGAATGTATAAGGTTTGCTGATGACATGTCTGTTTTAGCAGAAAGGGAAGAAACAATGAAAGAAATGATAAGAGATTTGAATTTAGTATGCGATTAATATGGAATGAGGATTAATAAGGAAAAAACTAAGTGTATGGTGATTAGCAGAGGAGGAAAAAGGGCAAACATAAAGATAAGACAAGGCAAAATACAACAGGTGGAGTTGTTTAAATATCTTGGAAGCTTGATAAGTGAAGATATGTCCTGCACTCGTGATTAGAGCAAGAATTGCTATAGCAAAAGAGGCTTTTAATGGGAAGAAAAGACTGCTGTGTGACAAAATTAATAAGAATTTAAGAAATATCGGTATGGAGAACCATACATGACTTCCATATTCTAAGATTTATATTTAAAATCATTTTGAAATGAAATATTACCATAGAAACTACTTCTTTCTACTTACTGCTTCAGCCTTAAACACAGTACTGTGGTCACTAATGTATACCACCTCACGTTATCGCACTCGATCTTCACTGATGATGGAAGTCGATGGCATTGCCGAAACGTCTGGTTTTGTAGAAAACATTGGACTACGGCCAAATATCCCGGGAAGGAATTTTAACAAAAACTACTTTGTTGCCGATAACGTTGTACACATATATATCAGTGGCGAAGTTACATGGAGGCAATTGAGGCAATGCCTACCCTAAAAAATTCTGTAGAATAAAAATTATAAATACGTATGAACTACATAACGTAAAGATTATACATTGTTACTGCGACTGTCAAATTTATTAAACCGAAACGTGCTTTATTGAGCGACCGCTAGATGGTGACAGGTGAGATTCGGCATAGCTCGTTTAAAGCGAATGAGGCAACCAGAACTTGCCTCAGCGTTTTTTGTATACATAGTATGTAAGCAATGTAGTGGTGTGATAGGGAAGTGAAGGGAGGGGGGATTGTCCCGCGCTGTACACATAGAGCGTTGAGGCATGCCTCACTTCTGTGGTCCAAACAGTTAAGTTAAAGCGCCTGTGTTGTTTCTAAGTGTGTTTATTTTATGCGGTTATTAAAAGTGTCACTGTTATTCTCCTGAACTAACAGATGAGCAAGATTGTTATTTGAATTATTTGTAACATTAAACATATATATAGAAACTAATCAAGTTTAAAAATTTGAAGTTCAATCAATTGTATTATTGTGTATGACTAATACAAGGATTGTTCAATAGAAACACGTATAGAGCTGTAAAGCATTTTTTATTCAACGATTTTAAAAGAAGTCTCCAATAACATTAAGACATGAGTTCCACTGTTGCGCTAACCTGTAGATTCCCTGTTAGTAAAATTCTTACGGCTGTTTGTGGAACCATTCGGTTACAGCAAACTCTACCTCAGCGTCCGATTTGAACCACCGTCCTTTTAGTGATTCCTTAAAAAAAATTTAAGATAAGATTTTTGCCTACCCATTCATTAACTACTAGCTTCGCCACTGATATATATAAAAAATATGCATAAAATTAATGGCTTGTATAAGTTAATGATGGATCTCCATTAAGTAGTGCTCAAGTTTCCAAAGTTTTAATATTATGATGTCCGTAATTAAAACATCAGAGCAGGTATAGTGTGTATGAGGGTACACCATGGACAACAAATTTCAACATTTCCTATTGAGCGTTGCTTAGAGTAAAGCTGCAAATCTACAGTGTACGTTTCACAGAACAAACACGCGAAAAAGAAGGAGCGCTCCGAAGTCACTCATGGACCCTCAGCATCTTGCAGAGGGTTCATTCCCTAAAGACGAAAAGTCTGTCTATGAATCTTTCTTCTGTAAACACGTGCAGTTACACTGCCCAGCGATCCACAGGAAGCAAATCGCTATACACGCTGGACACTTTTTCGGCTTGCACGCGTTATGTTGGTATGGGTTTCGGCACTTACCATTTAAAAAGCATGCAAATGTAAGAAAATAAACATGAGTGAGGCCAGAAATAACGCGAATTGTGTGTGTGTGTGTGTGTGTGTGTGTGTGTGTGTGTGTGTTCCCTGCCTTTTTATTGCGGTAGTCATAATAATAAAATGGAAACGTAAACATTACATAACTGAGATATACTTGCCTGACACGAATGATATAGATGTTTGTAACAAAATTTTGTGTTTGTATATTTTGAGTGTAAATTAATCCATTATACTGTTAACTCATACATGATTAACATTAAATTAAAAATTATAATTTTATTGCCTGGCAACAAAATTATTTTATTTTTAACAATTACCATTGTTTCAAAAAGTTTAAATGAATTTTCAAGTACTTTACTGTTGTTAAAACGTAAAAGGTTGCAGGTAAACTACCCCTTCCCCTTAACTGATCTTCACCAAAATCGAAAGCCCTTGAGATATCTACAATTCAGGGACGTATGCAAAAAATTATTTGATTCTGTTTGAATTTGTGGCTGTTATCGTTTGCCATAGAAAATTACCCTTGATAAAAAAACGTTGCAGGTAACCTACCCCTTCCCCTCAACCGATCTTTACCAAAAACAATAGATCTTGAGAACTCTACAAATCAGGGCTGTATACAAAACATTATTTGATTCTGTTTGAATTTGCGGCTGTTATCGTTTGCCATAGAAAATACCCTTGTTAAAAAAATGTTGCAGGTAAACTACCCCTTTCCCTTAACCGATCTTCACCAAAAACAACAGGTCTTGAGAACTCTATAATTTAGGGGTGTATGCAAATAATCTTTTGATTCTGTTTGAATTTGCGGCTGTTATCGTTTGCCATAGAAAATACCCTTGTTAAAACATAAAACGTTGCAGGTAAACTACCCCTTTCCCTGAACCGATCTTCACCTAAAACAATATGTTTTGAGAACTCCATAATTCAGGGCTGTATGCGAAACATTATTTGATTCTGTTTGAATTTGCGGCTGTTATCTTTGCCAAAAAAAAATTACCCTTGATAAAAAAAACCGTTGCAGGTAAACTACCCCTTTCCCTCAACCGATCTTCACCAAAAACAATAGGTCTTGAGTACTCTACAAATCAGGGCTGTACGCAAAAAATATTTGATTCTGTTTGAATTTGCGGCAGTTATCGTTTGCCATAGAAAAAAAATCTACACACACACTTTTCGAAAAACGACTTTTTTCATGTTTTGAGTGTAGTACAATCAGAATCTGCAATAATCTCGAACACGATTTTTTTTGCCATCACCATACTTCCATTTCCTTAAGGAATATGGAAGTAATTACCCTTGATAAAAAAACGGTGCAGGTAAACTACCCCTTCCCCTTAACCGATCTTTACCAAAAACAATAGATCTTGAGTACTCTACAAATCAGGACTGTATGCAAAACATTATTTGATTCTGTTTGAATTTGCGGCTGTTATCGTTTGCCATAGAAAATACCCTTGTTAAAAAAAGTTGCTGGTAAGCTACCCCTTTCCCTTAACCGATCTTCACCAAAAACAACAGGTCTTGAGAACTCTATAATTTAGGGGTGTATGCAAATAATCTTTTGATTCTGTTTGAATTTGCGGCTGTTATCGTTTGCCATAGAAAATACCCTTGTTAAAACATAAAACGTTGCAGGTAAACTACCCCTTTCCCTTAACCGATCTTCACCTAAAACAATAGGTTTTGAGAACTCCATAATTCAGGGCTGTATGCGAAACATTATTTGATTCTGTTTGAATTTGCGGCTGTTATCATTTGCCAAAAAAAAATTACCCTTGATAAAAAAAAACCGTTGCCGGTAAACTACCCCTTTCCCTCAACCGATCTTCACCAAAAACAATAGGTCTTGAGTACTCTACAAATCAAGGCTGTATGCAAAAAATTATTTGATTCTGTTTGAATTTGCGGCAGTTATCGTTTGCCATAGAAAAAAAATCTACACACAGACACAGACACACACACACACACACAGACACTTTTCGAAAAACGACTTTTTTTCATGTTTTGAGTGTAGTACAATCAGAATCTGCAATAATCTCGAACACGATTTTTTTTTGCCATCACCATACTTCCATTTCCTTAAGGAATATGGAAGTAAAAATGTTGGCCAAATGTTATGTGTGGAGCGTTGCTTTACATGGTGCAGAGACATGGACACTGAGGAAGGAGGATGAGAAAAAAATTAGAAGGTTTTGAGATGTGGGTTTGGCAAGCAATGGAAAAATTGAGGTGGGTTGATAAAGTAAGGAATGATGAAGTTTTAAGAAGAATAGGGGAAGAGAGAAGAATCCTGAAGGTAATAGAAAACAGGAAACATAATTGGTTAGGTCATTGTTTAAGAAGAGACTGCTTGCTTACAACTGCCATGGAGGGTGTCATAGAAGGAGAAAAAAGAAGAGGGCACAGAAGAATGAAGTTAATAGATAGCATTAAAATTAGATCCTGTTACGAAGAAATGAAAAGACTGGCATGCGATAGGACAGCTTGGAGAGCTTTTACCATTTGAAGACCTGCATTAGGCCAGAACTTCAAATAACTATATTAGCATTCACAGCCGAAAAAACTAATAAAATGGCCTACAATTTATGAGATTAACAAAAGTTGTCAACTTTTTTTGACCCTCTGGGTGGTCCCATTTGTCCCCCCCCCCCATAAATATGTCCCTTACTTTTAGTGCAAACAAAGACATGGTTAGTAATTCACTACAGCAATTTTTTTAAGTTACATATCTGTTTCAGTACACACCAAACTTCAAAACTTCGTGCGTGCATGTGTGCGTGCACGTGTGTGTGTGTGTGTGTGTGTGTGTGTGTGTGTGTGTGTGTGTGTGTGTGTGTGTGTGTGTGTGTGTGTGTGTGTGTGTGTGTGTATGTGTGTGTGTGAATTTTCACTTGCATGTGTATAGTAATCTGACTTACAAAAGGGTAGTCTAAGAAATACTATATTTAAAAATCTTCAATTTTTATTTTCCGTTCTTTTTATTTATAATTTGTATTTAATTTTATACTTTGTTTTATTACAATAACTTTAATGTATTACATATTTAAGTGTATTATAAGGAGAGAGATGATCCATAAACAAGATAAGTGTTGAATGCTTAAGATTCATTTATAAATTACTTTTTTATAAATTTATAGGTTTTAATGGAGAAAGATTAAAATGTTGTGGAGTTGCGTACAGTGATTTTCACCCTGAATGTTTTCCAATCCGTCTACCAGATAATGATCCTATAAATGGTCCAGTTCGTCATCTCTGTCAGGATTATGCTCGTTCTGCTACTGCACCTCGAACTGGATGCACACTTGGTAATATAAAAGTAGTTAATTATCTGTATAAAAACTATAATTTCTATGATTAAACATATATCCAGAAACCTTCTCAAAGTTAAACATCATGAACAGGATTATCCTCAGATAGGATGAAACATAAACCACAAATTCCAATATGATGCTAACTTTTTAAAGTGGCTAGTAAAAAAAATAATATTCCTAATGTCTTCCTTGCAATTAAGTACATGTCATAAACCTAAAAACTTTTAAAGTAAGAGATTCTGTATATCTACAGTAAGACTTGTAAATGAGTGCATATAACCAATTCACAAGTTGATTGTATCGTTTATCCATAGCTACCAGATATTATTTTAATGAATAAATACAGTAACATGAAACTTTGCTGGATTTGAATCCATCTTACAAAGTGAACTACAAGCAAATTACAAATTCAAATACTACAAACAATTACAAATACTAAAAACCATTTAGTAAGCATATTGCCTCTGATCATATATGTTTCTTCTGAACTACTGAAATCCTTATACTAGGTCTTTAATATCTGTACAAAAAAGAAGAAGAATGAAAATATAAGTAAAACAATAACTCATAGAAGTATAGTATCTACAAAAATTTACATTATTAATTAACCTATGGCTTTTGACATTAAATTTTTTTTTAATTAACTTTCAGATTTAATACATGTTAATATCTGTTTTTCAAATTATTATTCTTTTTTTTAATAAATAAAAATACAAGTAAACAGTATTTACAAATTTAAAAAGACAAAATACATTTATGAATAAAATCATTTGTAACATATTTTTCAGGTCCAAGAGAACAAATGAATGGAGCCACTTCTTTCTTAGATGCATCTGGTATATACGGTAATTCACTAAAGGAAAGTGAGTCATTGCGCAGCTTTAAACGTGGCCAGTTACGTGTGCAGCAAGGAACCAGCCACAAGACATTAATGCCTCCTGATGAACAGTCTAATGACTGCAGATTCAGTTATTCTCACAAGTAAATTTTAAATTCAATGCACAGTGTTAATTTCAGCTTTTTATCATGGCTCCAATCATGATTTGTTACTTCGTAATATATTTTCTTTAACAAAGTCATTCTTATTTGGACACAGAACAGCTAATGCAAGATTCACTTTAAATAACTCACAGAATTTAGTTTCATAAGTTTATATTTAAAACTTTAGCAGATGTTTGCCATTAACATATAACACTGTTATGCACACAAGAAAAACTAAGTTGCCAAAACAACTAATTAAATGTACAACTTTGAAATAAATAATGACTTATAATAATTATGCTTACCTTTCCAGTCATCTTTTATAAAATCATAATACTTCCTTGTTTTCGATTAAGTATTCTTTCATAAAAAATAATTATAATAGTTTTTAGCAAAAACAGAGATTTTACAGTGATATAAGATATCATATTCAGTTCAGTTTGTATCACATGATCACATTGTATTCATGTTTTACATATGATCTGTGTTATCATGCATATGTATGGGGTAATAATAATGATTTCTTTATAATAATTAGAGACCGGATTATATACAAATGCATATTTGCATATGCATTTGCATATTTTGGCTATTTTTACAGGTTTTAGCATATTTTACTGAAAACCTGCTGATGGGGCATATTTGCGCTTGGCTCGTATGAGCGAGCCCTCTACCGCTCTTAGCAGCCACACGTCTTTTGTCTATACAATTAAACACAGTGACAGAACCGCGTAAGACAAGGACGGGCGACATGCCTACCGCACTACTCCAACACGACAGTCAAAACAAAATGCGCGTGTTGTTGTTGATTATAACTTGCTAGGCTCTGCACGTTTTACATTAGTTTCGAGATTAACTGGCTAGGCTACACATGTTTTATGTTAGTTCGATCGTCTTTCTTATATTTGTGCCAATTTTAAAGTGTACGATGCCTCCGGTAAAAAAAAGTGTCTCAACGTGGATAGTAGACTATCCTGGAATATTTACTTATGACAGAAACATTTTATATTGTCAAGTTTGTGAGAAAAGTGTTTCGTGCACAAAAAAATTTCAAATAGACCAGCATGTTAAAACAAGTCATCATATCGCAGCGTTGAACTACAAATGTCCGCGACAACAACTTTTAACACAGACAAGTACCAGTGTCTCTAAAATTGACAAACAAAAAAATGAGTTTTGCATGGATTTATGTGAAGCATTCCTTGCAAGTAACATTCCGGTTTACAAACTTTCAAATCCTACCTTCAGACATTTTCTAGGAAAATATTGTTTGAATCAAAATGTACCAGATGAATCAACATTACGTAAAAATTACATACCAACAATTTACCAACATGTCTTGGACGAAATACAGAATGACAGCATTATATGGATTTCAGCTGACGAAACTACAGACAGTTGTGGCCGTTATATTGCGAATCTGATCATCGGGAAATTGGAACTTGAGCCTTCTTCTTCTTATTTGGTAGGCTGCAAAGAACTTGAAAAGACAAATCATTCTACCATCGCCAGATTTGTGAATGAGGGTATTAAAAAAATATTTCCTGATCCTTCTGTAGATGAAAGAGTGTACATATTTCTCTCAGATGCTGCACCCTATATGATTAAGGCAGCCAAAGCCCTCCAGGTATTTTATCCTCATTTGATTCACGTCACCTGCTTTGCTCACGGAGTCCATCGACTCGCTGAAGAAGTACGATGCACATTTGGAAAAGTAAATAAATTGATTTCGTCAACAAAGAAAGTATTCCTCAAGTCACCTGCTCGCATTAAGGCCTATAAAGAAAAACTTCCTACTGTGCCTTTACCACCTGAACCAGTGGTAACTCGATGGGGAACGTGGCTTGAAGCTGTACTGTTCTACAATCAACATTTCGATGCCATTAAAGGTGTAGTAAATGACTTCGACAGCGCAGATTGTATGACAGTTCGTCAGTGCAAGGAAGCATTTGAAGACTCTTCTATTAAAAAGAGCATTGCTATGATTAGCACCCATTTTTCCCACATACCGGAGAGTATTAAAAAGCTTGAATCTCATGGTTTGACGTTGAATGAATCCATTCAGTTGATGAGCAAAATCCGTCAATTGAACTCCGAATTGCCAGAGATATTCCCGCATAAACTTAAAGAAAAGTTTGAAAACATTTTAAACAACAACCCCGGCTTCAAACCTTTATGTCAAATAAATAGTTTTATTAATGGCATGGGTGAACTTTTACCTGAGACAATATGCGCTAATGTAGCACCTAAGTTCAAGTACTGCCTGGTAACCTCGGTGGATGTAGAACGTTCATTTTCAAATTATAAAAATATTTTGACTGATAGAAGGCACAACCTTACAACAGAAAATTTAGAAAAATACCTGATTGTGAACATTTATAAAAACAAAGATTGTTAAAAAAAATAAAGACTGTTGAAAATTTAGAGAAATACATGATTGTAAACATTTATAAACACAAAGATTGTTAAAAAATAAAGATTGTGATGTAATATTTTTGCATATTTTCACACTTTACTTGCATATTTTAAGCATTTTTCATGCATATTTGCATGCATATTTCAGCCTTTTTATGTTGCATATAATCCGGTCTCTAATAATAATAATATCTCCTTTTGTTCCACTGTAGTAATTCAAGAGAAGCGGGGAGATTGCCTTTGTGGGAAAAACTGCAGACTTTTTTTTAATTTACATAATTTTGTTGTCCATGAGTGTCTGAGAGATGATAATTGATGCATTATTTTTCAAGATACAAATTTTATTCTGTTAAAATTTATGTATTAATTTTCTTAAATTCACACCCAATTTAATAATTAAATATATATTTGTATTTAATTTTATTAAAATTTTTATCTAAAAATTAGTGTTCTATAGTTAAAAATAGTGCATTATGTATTATTATTTTAATTATCAAATACTATTTTCAGAGCTGGTCACTTCATATTAGCCTTAATCATATAATAAATAAAAAACAAAAATTGAACTACTTTCATCTGTTACTTTAAAACCAATTACTTGCTTTGTATGCTTTATTATTTATTACAGATTTAAATAAACAAGTGTTTTGTAGACAACCATATTCGGAATTATTTTTTTTAACTGTTAATATCATAAACTTTAACCTGTCATAAATAACAACTATATTTTATCATTTTAAAAATAAATTTTCAGATGTTTTAAATCTGGAGACTCAAGAGTCAATGAGAACATTGGTCTTGCAGCATTACATACACTATGGGTACGGGAGCATAATCGTATAGCTGAAGAATTTGCAAGATTAAATCCACATTGGCCAGATGAAATACTTTTCCAAGAAGCAAGAAGGGTTATCATTGCAGAGTTGCAACACATAACGTACTCTGAATTCTTGCCTTTGGTGCTGGGAAAAGTAAGAAAAATATATTTAATTTAAGTTATAATTGTCATAAACACAATATACCTTCAATTGTGTAATAATAATAATTATTATTATTGTTGTTGTTGTTATTTTGTTCTTTGTTGTTATTGTGACGACTAATTTTTAGCAGACTATCATATCAAATATTTGTTTTCCAAATCAATAAATTTTTCTCCATGTAATATGTAAACACATGATGTGAATAGCATAAGAATATTAACAGAGCTTTTACAAATGTTCTGACAAAGATAGCAGGTTTACTTACTAGACCAATTTACAAAGCTTGGCAAATCAATTAAAACATATCGAGGGGTTAGTAGTAAAACCTACACAAATCCAAGTTTTAAAGATGTTTCACAATGTTTCAAAAATTACATTTTTTATGCATTTCTCCTTTTCTATTTGTTAACAGCTATGCAATTAATAAAACAATCTATTAATAATGAAAGTTAACCTTGAAAATCAGTTTTATGACTTATCATTGCACTAAAAACCTTTAATATCCATTTTCCATAAATTCACATGAGTGGACTTTGGTAGATTTAGCAATAACCCCACAACATACTAATTTTCACTGCTACTGTAGTTCACCTCATACAATAAAAATTGGTGATTACTTGATCGGACAGCTGAACTTGTAGAACATCCTGGATTTATTATTTGGAATGCTCTAGCCAGTTGCAGCTATAAATTTGGTACTAGGTTAGCAGTTTCTCTGATCTCAATACATAAATGTGGAGCTAAGTCTCTTAATGAAGAATTGGGAAAGTCATTATTAGCCAATCATTATTTTTATGTTTGAAACTGAGATGGTTCATGGATTTATTTCTGTGTAAATGTCCACTAGAAGCAGCATATGTGGGTTAGTCACTTAATTACTTAATTTAAGTATGTTAGCAGACAGATCCACAATGGTGGAATTTTCATTAGATGTGTAATCCCTTGTGACATATCTACAATTTTTTATGCTTTCATGGAGAAAATTAATGTTCAATAATTTTTAATAAAATATAGTTTAGTATTATTGTGCAGTTTCCTAGTAGTAAATTAATATTATAACTATAACATTCAATAAAATAAATAAACACATTTGATTAAGCTTAAGCTTATCTGAAAAGATATCAGTACATTTTTTGTAGTGTTATAAAAACATAGATATAATTTGTATTGGTATGTTTTAATGTTCTGAAGTTCATGTGTTCTAAACTACACATGTCCCCTGTTCCAGGATACAATGAAATTTTACTCTCTTGAGATGGAGCCTCAGCGTTTTTTCACTGGATATGACATGAATGTAAACCCAGGAATTGCAAACAGTGTTGCAACAGCAGCCTTGTATTTCTACATATCTCTCGTACCAAGAGAACTTGGTGTATACAATGAAGTATGTGCATGAAAATTCCATTATACTATTCAAACATAGTTAGTAGTATATACATTTTATCGCTACGGAAATTGTTAATAACAAGTCACAGTTATGAAACTTAGGTCTTCAGTAAAAATATGATTGGTAATAAGTTCTCTCAAGTTCCTGATGTACCACTGTTGAATGATAACACACCTATAGGGAGTCTAACAAATATAACTTGATATAAATCTAAAAAAATGAGAAGCTGATGAATTTCTTCCTAATAAAAGGTGCTTTTGTATGTAAATAACTGTCAATGAGTTAATGTTTACCTCATGAGATACACATTAGTATTTACATTCTTTAAATGTAAGGAGGATTTCACAGAGACTGGCTTGATTATCTAGTGCAAGTGTAAACTAACTGAAAGAGATTTTTAAACAAATCTTTATATGCCTTACAGATTTTAAAATTAATACGAGGTGTAGCTATTGAATAAATATACTATTCTTGGATTTCGTTGTCCATGATGTGTCCGTTATTTAACTAAATATAATTATTTCACTACCGACTCGGAACACAAAATTTTTTATGGGTAAATATGTAAAAGTTTTACCTTATAGCCTTAACCGGTTTTCGCTTTTAAAAAGCTTCTTCAGAGGCTGGTGCTGGGAGCACTGTCCGTCTTGTTGTTGGTGACGGTATCGAGTTTTGAAAGATTGATATTGTGTGTGTGTGGGGTGTGATATGTTCGAATAATGTGTGTGATTTTAATTGTGTTTGTTCGTTTAGGATGTCATTTTTATGTTTTTTCGTGTATTTGTATATTTCCAATTGTTCTAGAGTGTATAGTTTTCGGCCTTTTGTGTGTACGTGTAGAATGTCCATGTTATTGTCGATGTTTTTGTATATGTGGTTTGCTTCAATGAGGTGGTTTGCAAAGGTGGATTCTGTAGTGGAGTGTAGTGCCTTTGTGTGTTCAATGTATCTTTGTTTGTAGCTACGTCCTGTCTGGCCTTTGTAGAATTTGTTGCAGCCTGAGCAATTTAGTTTGTAAACACCAGGTAGATCGAACTTGTTTTGTGCTTTGTGTGTGTGTTTTGATAGTGTGTGTTCTGTTTAGTTTGTAGTTTTGTATGTGATTCTGTATCCTGCTATTCTGAATTTTAGGCTATTTTTTCAGTGTGGTTATTGATGTATGTTAGTGTTATGAACTTGTTGTTTTCTGTCTTTGTCTGTTGTTTGTTTTGTGTAGGAGTTTATTGACTATTGTTCTGTCATATCCGTTGGATTCTGCTAGATATTGTATCATGTTTAGTTCATCTTTGTAGTCTTTTTCATCTAGTGGGATGTTGTTAAGTCTATGTATCATAGTTCTGAAGGCAGTCAGTTTGTGTTGTGTTGGGTGATTGGAGGAGTTGTATATTAGTGTGTCAGTTGTAGTCGGTTTCCTGTATATACTGAATTTGTGTCTGTGTTCAAGTTTTGTAATGGAGAGGTCTAAGAAGTTTATGCTATTGTTGTGTTCGTATTTGGCAGTAAAGGTTATGTTTTTGTGTATTTTGTTTATGTGCGTTAGTAATTGTTCACATTGTCTTTTGTTTCCCCTGTATAGTATTAGAATGTCATCTGTGCCAATATAGTATTTTATTTGAGTGCCTGTCATTGTTTGTGAGGATTTTTGTTTTTTCTAAGTGTTGGAGGAAGACCTGCTAAAATGCTGGATATGGGGGAGCCCATGGGGGTGGGGGTATGGGGGTATGGGGGTGGGTGGGGGCATCATTCTGTGTGTCAAATTATTGTTGTATGTGAAGTAGTCCTAAATGAATGGACACAATTCAAATCACACGCATTATTCGAACATATCACACCATACACACAATATCGATCTTTCAAAACTCGATACCGTCGCCAACAACAAGACGGACAGTGCTCCCAGTGGCAGCCTCTGAAGAAGCTTTTTAAAAGCGAAAACCGGTTAAGGCTATAAGGTAAAACTTTTATATTTTCGCCCATAAAGAACCTTGTGTTCTGAGTCGATAGTGAAATAATTATATTTATTTAAATAGACTATGTTTGTGTGAGCTGTATGGAGCAGGTATTAGTGATCAGAGAAGGTAGGTCATTAACCTTAAGCCATTCTGAATTAGATGAGTCTAACGGGGGGGGGGGGGGAGGCAGTAACGTTGTGAGCACTGTTAGAAATACATCATTTGTAGCTAGCTGTGTTAGCAGAATAATGGCTAGCCTGAAAGCTGAACAATGTGTTAACCTCAAGTTTCCAGTCAAATTAAAAAAGAATGCAACATAGTATTTCAAACATTATGCAACGTTATTCAAAGAAGTGTTTAACTGCGAATATATGTTACACACCCAAGTTTTTGAGTACTACAAAAGATTTAGTGAAGGTCGGGAAGAGATGGAAGATGATGATCATCCAGGGTGGCCAACCAAATCAAGAATTAATGAAAACAAACAAAAAATGAATGAAATTTTATAAAATTGCCAACCCCTGAATATTAGGACGATCGCTGAAATGGTGAATATTGACAAAGAAACAGTCAGGCAAATTTTGAATCAAAAATTAAACATAAGTAAAGCCTGTGCTAAATTGTTCCAAATAATGCTAACATTGGAGCAGATGGAACTTTCAAAGAATGCATGTTCTCTCATTAAAAAAAAATTCAAAAGCCTCTGAACATTCTTGAAAGACTCGTAACATGTGACCTTAGATATTTAAATATGATCCTGAGACAATACATCGAACCATGCACTAGAAAATACCTCAATCCCCAACAACAAAAAAGTGAGAACAAGCAAATCAAAATTCAATATTGTAATTAATTACTTTTATGGTTTAATTAATTGGTTACATTTAATTTGATGTGTATTAAAATATCGGACGCCATGTTGCCACACTGTACAACAAATACAAAACTTACCTTGAAGGTCCAGAATTCAGGTTACACGAACCAGGTTCGCGGAATATATTACCTGAAATAATTACACTCAAAATAAAACGTACCATTGACTTTTATTTTTTTAAGATGACTCTACACATTGAAAATTGACTCTACATGTTACGCCATGTGGCGTTTATCAAATATTAACCCCTTACAACACTTTATCCCTCCAAAATAAATACTTTGTTAATGATTAATGCATATTAAACTTGATAAACATAAATATTATTGGCACAACCCAGCACTTATTAGTATTGAATAGTATCCACTCTCTCACTCTCTCCCATTCATACTCTGGTACATTTTCTTTAAAAATGAGCTCATGTTATTAAATTTGGATAATTTTGAATATTTGATTTTTTATATTGAATATTTGATTGGTTTTACAGCCAATTGTACTTAGCTGTCACTCCCTGTACTTTTGAGTTACGGACACCGAAAACGTCTCATCTTTGATCACACACTCTCGTTTTCGTAGCGTCCCATTGCAGATCACACGCTCTCGTTTTCGTAGCGTCCCGTCGTAGATCACACGCTCTCGTTTTTGTAGCGTCCCATCGTGGATTACACGCTTCCGATGTTTTAACTCAAAAATGTTAATATATAACTGTTATTAATAAACTTTTGGTGGTGTAAAATTTAAATAGTCACACTTCGTGAATTCGCCGGCCGGCTCTCTTCACTGTCTTAGACGAAAATGGCCACGTTTCACCACTGAGCATTGCAGAGGTGGGGCAAAACTACGTCACTGGTTCTTTTGTTTGAACGGCCAAGCCCCGTTTGTTTACCAAAAGTATGCATTCTTTTGGCTGACATAATCATGGGCTAGGCTTGTTGACATGTTATTATGATGAACTGTTTTTTGCTAGTTTTGTGGTTTTACTCTGACCTCGACACAAATCCTGTCAGCTCAATATTACGTTATTGAAAATTCTCACTAAAACTTCACCAATCTTTTATATGGTATTTTGAAATAAAATACAATAATTATGTTGTCGAAGCATTTTTTCCCAAAATTATTATGGTACCAGAACTGTACCGTCACAAAACCCCCTCAATGAAAGATTTTATGCCGAAGCATAAAAACTCTAATTGACACATTCGTACTTCCTAAAGGGATCAGCTAGGATATGTTGCCACAACCCCCTTACTATTTATATAAAACAATACAACAACTCACCCGTGGTCCGATGATGGTGACAGTACCTGCATGACCTTACTGGACTTCTCCTACGAGATCCCAACACCATAAGGCCAATCAGGCGTGTAACGCTCCTGTTCTGACGCGCTGGCCAGCTCAGGACCGCCGTCACAACATCACCAAACACTGAAACAATAAATCAAAATATCAAAATAGTGGCTTGGTATAATGCTATATCCCTAACTGATCGGTTTCCCCTTAGCTATGTGCTGGTTTGTGTTAAGAAGCACTGGGTTTGCTTCAACTCCACAAGAATTATATAGAAGTGCCATTCTCTTCATTGATCCCCTTAACATTATAAAATCTTTTCGATTCCCATCGATAATAATTAACCCTTTTCTGTTTTCATAATTAATATAATTATAAAAGAAACACAAATCTTTATGAAACATAGAATCCACAATTTATGGATACAATTACCAAAATCTCCCTCTTCCTAAAACATTTTATAAAAATTGTTACTATTATTATTATTATCATTAACAATTAACAATATTATCCGGCGCTGTTAACAATATTTACCCCTCTTTCTCCTCCACACACACTATTTTCCCCCCTGAACTGTGGCGTTCAGTTGCCTCCACAAGGACTGAGGCAGAAGGAGTGAGCACTTTTTTCTTTTCTCTCTCTCCCATCCTTGCTTCAGCTTTACAAAAAAAATTCAAGGTATGTACCCCTACTTTTATTCTTATAGTATGCCCCTAAGGTCTACCACCCATACTTAGGTGAAATAGCCTATGTAAACAAATAATCTTGGATTCCCCTGAATCTCCCATTAAATTTCCAAGTTGAACCAATTTCATAGGCAACCAACTATGGTCAGGTTTAACAATTGCTGGCCACAGCTGGTTGTCGTCCAAAACCACGATTAGTGCTGGTAAGACAGTAATCACCCGAAATATGGGGAATCGCAATAGTTTGACACGTTGTGTCTTATGTAGTCACATTTGTAACTCCCCTAAAATTAACAATTTATACATATTACAGATGTATATATAAATCCTTACAAGACTAATATACATAATGATCATATTATCACTGTTCATAAAGCAGTCTCAGTACATCACCATAGTATCACTATGTTCTTCTAACCACTTAAGGTTGTTGCTTCAACATAAAACATAAAATTTTATTTATCACTTGACAAATATAAACGTAATTTTCAAAATATAAATGTTATCTCCAAAAAACGGTTGATTTCTTTCTTTATTTCACATAATTAAATTTGAGTATAGACACTTTGCAAGTTCCAACTTTCAAAAACAATACCTTCTTACTACTGGATAACAAGTACAACAATGGATCATCTTGAATTTCTAAATTTCTATGTTATACAGAAAAATAACTCCTTACTGAGTTAAATGATTTATGTTACAAAATTTTGGATGTTCTATTCTATAACTCCTAGAATAAAACCAATGTTCGTGGAATAAATGCCAATCGTTACGTTTTTTTTTATATATATATCCCACGAAACTAGGGGTCCCCCTCCCCGTTCAACAATAACATTACATTTCTACTTGCACCAATTTGTGGAGTAAGACCATCGTTGCTTTCACCCCAGATGGCAGTTCCGCCAACCATGGTCCGCCTCCAGATTACCGAAATCCACGATCAGAGGTGGTGAGTCTGTGATCGCCCGAAAATGGGGGAGAGTCCCTTCTGAAAAATAATATACATCAAATTAATACTCATACACTCGCTAATATCAAAACAAAACAAAACTGTTTATAATACCTAAGATGACCAGTACAATTTTAAATTTGTAGCATTGTGTGTGCCTACTATCTCTCCAGTCACGTTGTTCTGCAACACATATGAATTTTGCATTTTAATCTCTACTACCTCATACGGTCCTTCGTAGAGTAGGAAGAACTTTTTGATTTCTTTGTCTTGAGCGCTCGATAAGTCATGTCGTCTTACTAATGCCATTTGTCCTATATTATATTTAACCCACTTACCTCTTGCGTTGTGTCTACGTTTTCTCTGTTCGTCTTTGCTTACTAAATTTTCGTTAGCCAACCGGATTTTAATGCTCACATCAGTTGTCCTGCTCTCAGGTGGATAATCGAACAGTTGTTCTAAAATTCTTGGGGGGCGTGTTCCTCTTACCAACTCATGAGGTGTATAGCCGGTGGACTCATGGGTGGTACTGTTTAGCCAAGTTTCTACCTTTCTTACATACTATGGCCACTCGCTGTGTTTAGCGTGACAATAGGCTCTGAAGATCCTGCCTATTTCTCTCGTTACACGCTCAGCCTGGTTGGACTGGGGATGATACACAGCCGTATGCTTCGTGAGGATGCCTTCCCATCCTAAGGTCTGGTGCCATCTTCCACTGATGAACTGCGGCCCATGGTCTGACAAAATTACCTTTGGCTTACCCACGTTAATCATATAATCTTTCTTCACCTTTTCACTCAATACCTTACTGGTAGCTCTTTTCACGCTATACAATTTTTCATATTTTGAGAAAGTGTCAAGCAATACAAATATATAAACTACTCCACCTCTACCCTTCGGCAATGGTCCAAACAAATCCACAGCAACTAAATCGAAAGGTCTTTCTATCTTAACATAATTCAACTCGCCTTCCACTTTGTAATTTACCACCTTCGACTTTTGACACAAATCACAACTCCTCAGCAGCTGTCTCACTTGTCTCTCCATATTCCTGAAAATACATGATTCTTTTAAAACATTCACACACTTTTTAGCCCCAAAATGACCATATCTTGTACGACAATCCCAAATAATCTTCTCTTCCAACCCTTCTGGCACTACTAATCTCCAGTCACGCTCACCCCTACTACCCTCTTGAACAACAACCCTTTGTAAATTTGAAAATATTGATTATACTCTGATTCATCCAACTCCGTCTCCAAACTGTTTATTATTTTCCCAGACTTACCATCTGCTCTCTGCATGGTTTTGATATCCTTCAACTCTTCTCCAAAGATTCTGTCTTATCTGCTAATCTGAAAAATTTCAATTTCCTTTAAATCCCTACCTGTTTTATTATCCTCGCAATCTACTTTGGAAAGAGTATCGGGTACCTTATTCTCTGTTCGTTTGATATACTCCCACTCGAAGTTGTACTCCTGCAAAACAAGTACCCACCTGGTTAAATGGCTGTGAGCAAGCTTACAAGTGTTGAGGAACGACAACGCTTTATGATCTATTCGAATAATTGTTTTGTTGCCTAAAATGTACATTCTGAATTTGCCGACTGCAAACACAATACTGAGCAATTCTTTCTCCGTTGTGGTATAGTTCTTTTCAGCTGGCAACAAGGATCGACTGGCGAATGCAATAGTTAGATGTTCCCTCTCGTCATCCTCCTGATACAGTTCAACACCTACTGCTACATTGCTGGCGTCTGTCTGCAAATAAAACACTTTATCAAAATCCGGATGGTTCATCATAATCATTTTACTAAATTTTTTCTTTATTTCTTCAAAAGCTCCACGCTCCACGTCTCCCCATTTCCATTGCCTGTTCTTTTGCAATACAGCACTTAACTTTGCTGTGATGTGTGCGTAGTTCCTTTGAAATTTTCTATAAAAGTTGCACAGCCCAAGAAAACTCTGAAGTTGCTTGATGTTCCGCGGTTCAGGGAAGCGCATAATAGATTCGACCTTGTCCGGGTTGGCGGAAATTCCTTCCGAAGTAATAATGAATCCTAAAAAATTAATCTTTGTTTGTAAAAATTTGGACTTGTCCCAATTTACTGTTAATCCTCCCGCTTCTAATTTTTCTAACACATACTTTAAATGTTCTAGATGGTCTTCAAAAGTCCGTGATGCTATCAAAATGTCATCCACGTACACTGTGAGGAAATCTAAATCTTTTGGTCTCAAAATTCTGTCTAAACATTTTATGAAACTAGCTACACTGGTACTTAGCCCAAATGGTAGTCGCTTAAACTGATAATTTTTCCCATTAAATAAAAATGCTGTGTATGGCCTACTTACCTCTGTTAATGGTACTTGCCAATATCCGGCTGTCAGATCTAATGATGTCATGAACCTTACTCCACTAAACTTTTGAAATATTTCATTAATTGATTCCGGTGATTCCCGGTCTGGTATGATGATCTGGTTTATCCTCCTCGCATCTAAACACAATCTTACTCCTCCATCTTTTTTAATTACCACCACCAATGGATTTGAGTAGTGAGATACTGACTTCTCTATAATTCCACCTTCCATCATCTTGTCCAACTCTTCTTGCACCGCTCGTCGTTTAGAGTAAGGCACTGGATAGCTCCGCTGCATGAATGGTGTGTGTTCCCTAATCTGTAACATACATTCATAATTTTTTGCCCTTCCTGGAACATCGGCAAACACTCTCTTAAACTGCTCTATTACCTGCCATAACGCTATACGTTGGCCACTCCTTATCACCTCACCCCCACTACAGAATTCATCCGCCCTTATCTCCCATACTGCATTATTAATATTACTCATTTCATTATCAACATCTTCAAAATACTCACCCTCTCTACATAAATTTATTTTAGTATCTATGTTATTCTCCACTACTCGCTTTTCTAGTAATTTCACACCAGTTGTTTTAACTTTATTCATCACACTTTCAAAATTAACTTTAACAGACTGATCACCCCCATCTAGCTCTAACACCTTCTCTTTGAAATTTATCACAGCTTTATTTCTTTGTAAAAAATCATGACCTAAAATGATGTCTAAACTTAGCCCCTTGACTACCAAAAATGTATTATCAAAATTCATATCTTCAATTGAAAAACTTAAATGTATTTGCTTAGTCACACGTTTACTACGTACTCCCGTGACTCCTATTACTGTAACCCCTGCTACGGGTAGAACTGGAATATTCTTTTTAAATTCTTTTAATTCGCTTAAAATGTTTTCGGCTATTACTGAAATCTCACTCCCCATGTCAACAAGTGTTTTAAATTTCCTATTTTCTATTGTTACCTGGATTTCCGTGAGTCCAGCTCTCACCTCCATAGTTGTGTTATTTTCCTCCTCCAACAAGTCAGCTATTATATCTGTTTTGATGACGTTAGATGGGACATCTTCTATTGGTCGGACCTCATGAGCTTCCCTGAACAGTGGTCGGGTCCTAGTTACCACTGTTGACTTCAGTTTTTCGGCCGTGGCCTGCTGTTACTGGTGGTGGGTACCTGGTGTCCCCTTGTCGGTCCCTGGTTATGGTTGGGTGTTCCTCGGGTACTTCGTGCTCCTCGGTTTGGCGGTACAAACTGCTTGGTGTTGTTACTACTCCTTGGTTCGTTTCTTGGTACCTTACATTTGTAGCAATGTTGCATATGGGCACGGTTCCCCGTTCTACACCTAGAACAACTCCACTCACCTGGTTGCTGTAAATCAGTACGATACATATTATGATTATTATTTCCATTATAATAATTCCTTTGCCGATTAAACTCGGTGTTGTTATTAGTTATATTATGTGGTATGGGTCGTCTACCCATTTCACGATCATGAATACTCTGTAGTATATCTAATACTCTTTCTAGCTCGTTTAGAGTTTCTATTTCTTTTGTCATTAATGTAACCTGCACTTCTCTTGGTAAGTGCTTAATCACGTATCTAACAAAGGATTTAAACGGTATTGGTGGCTCTAAGTATTTTGCCTCGTTATATAGTTTTGTCACATATATTGTGATATTATTATTATTAGGGTTATGTCCGATGAAATTACCCGCTCCCATAATACGACTTCTTAGTTTCCTGTTCTTCTTCCGTCCAATATTTGCCCTTAAAAGCTTTTTCAAAAGTGTCATAACAATCCCATTCTAATCGATGAGCCTCAGCCCATATTATTGAATTACCTTTGAAACACTTTACTATTTTGGTTAATTTTACTTCCCAACTACTGCTACTGAAATAATTATAATCCCGTGTCTGGTTCAAAAAACGCATGGGATGTATCACCCTGTTTTCATGGCTAAAATTTTCTAGTTCTATTTCATTATATAAATCCCTAGTCACTACCACTCTATCATTAATACTCGAAATATTTTTATGAATTTCCCCCCGTAACTCATTTTTCACACTTGTTAAACTATTAGCAATTAAATCATATTTATCATGCACATCATTATTATTTTGTATAGCTAAATCATCTATTTCTTTGATCTTATTCTGTAAAATACTTATTCTACTATTAGTATTTCTTTCATGTTCTGATATTGTGTTATCTATAGTTTCAATATTTTTTGTAATGTCTACAACATTTGATTCAACTTTCTCTAATTGGCTTTGCAAAACATTTGTTTTCAATTCTATTTGGTTATTTACTTCATAATTTGTTTTAATTTCTATTTGACTTTCTACATAAGTTAAACATTTCTTTTCTATTTCTGTATTTTGTGACTCTATCTGGTTTTTAACTGTGTCATTAACATACTTAACGATCAATTACAATATAAATCACATACACTTTTTGACACAATTATACAAAAAACAAACATTAAGTTGAATCCCCGCGCCAATCCCCTTCCTCCACACACCACCCCCACCACACCTTCCACACAACAACCGTTACTAAATGATGGCAGTCTGTATCAAAGCTGAAGAAGGCGAATACGTACGCCGAAACGCGTTCAACGAAAAACAGTAAGTTTCACAAGAAAAAGTTCATTTTTAGATAAGTCCATCTCACTAGTCAAATTTTCATCAGTTGTACTGATTTCTAATGTTTTATTGTCATTGGTACTCATTTTGGTTCTTATATCTCTAACACATATATGTTTATAACCTCGTAACTTAACCCTATCTTACGCACGTGTTTGCGTACTTTCGCAATTACTTCAGGTAAATATTCCGTTTCTCTGGTAGGTATACTCCACATAAAATTAAATTCTATGTAGAGTCCCTGTTCGCAAGGTGACCAATTGTAATTAATTACTTTTATGGTTTAATTAATTGGTTACATTTAATTTGATGTGTATTAAAATATCGGACGCCATGTTGCCACACTGTACAACAAATACAAAACTTACCTTGAAGGTCCAGAATCCAGGTTACACGAACCAGGTTCGCGGAATATATTACCTGAAATAATTACACTCAAAATAAAACGTACCATTGACTTTTATTTTTTTAAGATGACTCTACACATTGAAAATTGACTCTACACATTGAAAATTGACTCTACATGTTACGCCATGTGGCGTTTATCAAATATTAAACCCTTACAACACTTTATCCCTCCAAAATAAATACTTTGTTAATGATTAATGCATATTAAACTTGATAAACATAAATATTATTGGCACAACCCAGCACTTATTAGTATTGAATAGTATCCATTCTCTCCCATTCATACTCTGGTAAATTTTCTTTAAAAATGAGCTCATGTTATTAAATTTGGATAATTTTGAATATTTGATTTTTTATATTGAATATTTGATTGGTTTTACAGCCAATTGTACTTAGCTGTCACTCCCTGTACTTTTGAGTTACGGACACCGAAAACGTCTCATCTTTGATCACACACTCTCGTTTTCGTGGCGTCCCATCGCAGATCACACGCTCTCGTTTTCATAGCGTCCCATCATAGATCACACGCTCTCGTTTTTGTAGCGTCCCATCGTGGATTACACGCTTCCGATGTTTTAACTCAAAAATGTTAATATATCACTGTTATTAATAAACTTTTGGTGGTGTAAAATTTAAATAATCACACTTCGTGAATTCGCCGGCCGGCTCTCTTCACTGTCTAGACGAAAATGGCCACGTTTCACCACTGAGCATTGCAGAGGTGGGGGAAAACTACGTCACTGGTTCTTTTGTTTGAACGGCCAAGCCCCGTTTGTTTACCAAAAGTATGCATTCTTTTGGCTGACGTAATCATGGGCTAGGCTTGTTGACACGTTTTTATGATGAACTGTTTTTTGCTAGTTTTGTGGTTTTACTCTGACCTCGACACAAATCCTGTCAGCTCAATATTACGTTATTGAAAATTCTCATTAAAACTTCACCAATCTTTTATATGGTATTTTGAAATAAAATACACTAATTATGTTGTCGAAGCATTTTTTCCCAAAATTATTATGGTACCAGAATTGTACCGTCACAATGTAATGTTGATTTTTTTTTTTTTTTTTTTTTTGACATCAGGGGTGTGATAATGATGGAATGGGTTCCTGGTGGACAAACAAACAACCACACTTATTATTTAGAAGTGCTGACTAAATTTCACAAGCAAGTGAGCAGATAATGAAAAAGAGAAAAATAATCTTCTTTAGAAAAAATGGAATTTGGACGTTCATCAAGACGCTGTTCCTACTCACAATTCCATTTCTATTAAGGAATTTTTAGCATCTAAACATATTCCAGTGTTGGAACACTGTGTTCGCCTGATTGAGCACCTTGTAACTTTTTTCAATTCCTCTGATCACGAGTAGCGTAAACTGTATCAATTTCAAATGATGGAAGAAGTTAAAGCAAAAATGGGAAAACGTCCAAAGGAGCTTACAGATGATCAACTGCAGCAATATTTCCAACAGTGAAAATGAATTTTGTGTAAAAGGGAAGATGAATATAGTGAAGGGAATAAATGTTAACATGTAATATTCTGTAAATAAGCCACATTTGTGAAGCCAGTCCAGTTATTTAATAGCCACACCTCATGTGATATAATTTTTCTACATGGCACCCACAAACATTAGCACACTTTTACAATTATATTGGAAGTTGTTTTTCCCCGCTTTGTAGAAAGTAGGAGGACCACTAAAAAACCAGTTAAGCAAAATTTTTCTGTCACCTCTTGTTGCTTAAGGGGAAATCATTTTCCCAAAAGCTTCTTTATAAGGCCAAACAAATGACAAGTCACATGGCCCAACAAATTGTCACATGGCTATTACTTTTTGGATTACCATACTAAAACTATTCCAAATACTTTCTGTGTATGTACTTCATGCATTTCTAAAATATTAACATTTATAAGTACTAAATTAGTAAACAATATCTCATTTAACAAAACCTCAACCTGGAAGTTAAACAATTCAGTTGCAAGTGTTCCCAATAATCAAATTACTATTTTTCTGTTACTGCTCAACAGCATGGTCAACATGTCGGAGATGAATCAATTGGCAGCTCATTTTATGCACCATTTGATTTGTACAAAACAGGTGGTTTAGACTCAGCTCTACGCAGTCTTCTTATGAGTGCAGCCCAGACACATGATCATCATATTAACTCTGTTTTTACAAACCATATGTTCCAGCAGTCCACTAATGGTAAGACTGACCTCAATTAAAAATGATTAATATATTAGATTTATTTTAAAGAGTACGTTTAATGAATGGAAGCAAAATAAATTATGGATTTACTATTTGAATTCCCAATATTTTTTTGAGTTCAAGGTTAAAAAACCACTTTGAAAAGAATAAGGAATATAATTTTTTTAAAGTATACTGTAATAGTTTACACTCAACAACTGGCTGATTAAAAAAAAAAAAAAAAAAAAAAATGGAGGAGATACAGTACAGTTAATTATTTGCCGTTTTTTATTATTAATGATTGTTTATTTGTTATAAATACATAAACATTAGATAACAGATACAAGGGCGACTCATTAAGCTACAAACTACAAACATGTGACCCAGTGGTACACTATGTTAACCCAGGGTAGCTTATGTTAGTTGTTCAGTATACAAGGAAGCCACAGATTCAACATAATGTTATCCCATGTATTCACATTCACATAATTGACATGAGCCCTAATAAATATACTACTAGGAATTATCTCTTAATTTGGAAGTCAAGTGACTAATTAAGTAAAAATACTGGTAAAATTATATTGAATTCAAGAAATTGTTTTTATGAAAGAAGTACCGTACCAATTACTTAGCCATAATAATGTTTGATAATATATAAAATATAAAGTTGTATTGGATTGTTGATCTATCATAAAGTTGTTGTTATTATCTAGTGATAAAATACAGTCATTTACAAACATCAAAAAGTATTTCAGTTCTAAATATATTTAATGTGTTTTTAATACCACAGTATTAATAATATGCTAAATTTAATAATTTTGTTGACTGTATTTTTAGGAAAAGGAATGGATTTAGTGGCTCAGTTAATCCAGCAAGGTCGTGACCATGGTCTCCCAGCTTACATCCAATGGAGAAAATTTTGTGGTTTAGGACATGTGCGCACTTTTAGAGATCTTTTAGACTTAATGAATGGTGATACAGTAGCAGCTTTACAGTCTATATATTTGTAAGTTGTAGAATTGATACTGTATGAGCACTGACATTCACAGGCTTATAATATTTACACATTACAATAAGAATATTGCCAGCATAAAATCAGTTTTTAAAGTGGTAAGTACTGAGGTAAAACCAAAGTTTAATACAGTCAATTTTCGAGTATCCACTGAAGATAAGAGAAACAACCAGTTCATCCAAAAATAGGTACATCATTTAGTTAAGAAATATTGTCACCTGTTATAGGAGTATGGAAAAAGGATTTTAAGATTGGTTAGAAGTTGCTGCTAGTCTCTGTAATAACATATGAAATTACAAGATGTGTCACTGCCTACAAGAAGATAAAAATGGAACTGGGCTGGATATATAACTGTTAGCCTATAGGATGAAAGATTATTCCCAGGCACTTAAAATCACAGATAATCTTGAACCAAATACACAATAGGGGAACGCAAATGAAAAGGTGGACACAAAATAACATTTTTTCTGGAATATTTAAAAACACCTAGCACATAACAAAAATAAGAGAGAAAAAAGTGAGAGAGGTCTTCATATGATAGTGAGCGAGACCTTTGCCTTCAATGTAATTCAATGCATTATGCTGTACATACTTTACATCTTACTTGTTTACACTATCAAAAAATCTAATTGTTTTGATGGTTCATCCTCTTCATTCATGCACTTAATATTAGTGATAAACTGTACTTTCACTTGTGAACATTTACGTTTCTTAATGTCCTCGTACGTTTCGGTGTGGTGTACACCTTCCTACGAGGACAATAAGAAACGTAAGTGTTCACAAGTGAAAGTACAATTTATCACTAAAAAAATATAATCTTTAAGTTCTAAAAATCAAAACATTTTGATAGCCAACAGTATATTAGTATTGTTTAAACTCTAATAGTTTAAATATTAATTGTTACATTATTAATAACCATATCATGACCTATTAATGCCTCCTTACACATATTAACCCTAGGCTCTATATTTTGTATATGTATCCCAGGGAGCTCAGAACTTAGATGCAACAATAGGATATTCCATTCAAGCACGTGGTCCATACTTGCCCCGACTTTCAGGTACATTTCTATAATCTTTCCTACTGACATCTTCTACATATATGCATAGACTACATACCTGCAGTGGGCCCGATTACCAGGCTCAATGATGGATATACAGTGGGGACTAGCAGATTAATGGATATATGTAAAGTTTTCAATTCATGTTTGTATATTTTTTCCAGGTTTTTTCAAGTTTTTTTTGCTGGTGCTATTGCTACCAAAAGTATATAAAAATACAACACATATAAACACAGGATGGAAGTGTTTTTCATATACTGCTTTCAGTAATTTTAACAGGCTAGCTTGATGCTTGTACTAGAAAAAAAGTAGAATATTGTTACGACGGTCTCACAGTGGAAAACATATTGTTACGTTGTATGGTAGGCCTACAGTGGAAAACAAAATACAAGACACCAATGAAATCACTAATAACCAGCTTTAATTATTACAATTAATAATTTGTAATCAACAAGATAGTCTCTTACAACAATTCAAGTAAAAATTGTCCACACACAATAATAATGTCAACTATAAAGAATTCCGCATTAATTATAACACAACCACTTGATATCACTTGACAAATTGCCCAACATAAACTCACTTCCAAGCAGCAGGTGTTGGTTATTTATAGTCTGCAGGGTTACATAATATGGGTCCTTAACAAGCACTTGAAAATTCTAGAGGATACTTCAGCATGGCTCTGGCAGAAACATGCATGTACAGGGCTAAGCGAGAAACATGTAGCACAACATTCTCCATAATACCAGAATGTTCCGTATTGCATAACAATATATAAATTTTATCAAAAGCATTGGCTGTCAAACATTTTGATATTTTTGACCAATTTGATTCCTTTTATCTAATAATTTGTACTGCAGAACCAGACTGATAAGTTCAGCAAAAGAATTTACTGCTTAAAATAAACTGTCTAATTATGGTACAGCATAAAAGTAAATTTAAGATTGAATTTCACGTTTTTAAAACATCATCATTTGAGTTGTAAGTGATCTTACCTAATCCCATAAGGACTTTAACAGTAAGAAGTATTTTGTTACTTGTCTCAGGCATATTGTTTGAAGCATTTAACTGCTCATATTGTTCGTAAAGATTTGTGCTTTATAGAATTAAGTCCAATTTAATCTGTGAAAATTTTATGCAAAACTTATATAATGGTTTGAAACTCAAATATTTTAACACAAAATGCATTAATTTGATAAAACAAAATAATAAAATTAAGTGTTTCCTATTTTTTTATAAACCTTGGATCATAACCAGTTTTTCATCCAATTTCCTAGATGTCCATATGCCCCCACACCCACACCACCAGTTGTGTAAAGCCCATGGTACTAGCCACTACATATTAGTTCTATAAGAGATCCCTTAAGTAAAAATACAGGCATAAACATAGATAAGTAGTCAAAATTCTTTATACTATGTATTTTAGTTTTATCAATGAACATATTGTGCCCTAATGTGTTTCAGAAATGTCTCAGAGATTGATCTATTACCCGGACTATTGGCAGAGAACCCAATAAATGGTTCAACAGTTGGACCAACCCTACACTGCCTTCTAGCTCGTCAGTTTGATGCACTAAGACGGGGAGACAGGCACTGGTTTGAAAATGATGTACCTCCATCCTCATTCTCACGGCCTCAGCTGAAGGCAATAAGAAAAGGAGCAACTTTGGCGAGAATAATCTGTGATAACAGTGATGACATACATGCTGTACAGCCAAAAGCTTTCATTGCTATTGATCCTTTCTTGTAAGTAATCACACAGTGCAAATTTATCATACATTCATTCTTGTTGTCTAAAACTGATATGAAGTTAGTTATTAAACTATTGACAAAAATAGAACAACACATTTAATTATTGAGCAATAGTGGTTGAAATACTACAAAAGATAAATGTAAGATTTTAGTAAATTGAACTGTACCCCTATTAATAAATATGATTATTAAAGTATAAGCACATTATTCTATTTATACAAGCAACTATAAAAATAACTGTATATTCTGCAATATTGTAGAACAAGTAATATTGAAAAGGTATATTCCTATTTTTCTTCTTTCTATTTTTAATCCACTTGAGGGATAAATTCACTACAGAAGTACACATTTGTTAATGTACGTAAAGAGACACATGCAAAGCATAAAAACTACAAGCACACCAGACACTTATTCACACACATATATTCATGTGTCACATTTGTCTTATCCGTGAATTTCTGTTTGCAGAAATTATGTTATGTCATGCAAGTCTGGAGCAATACCTCCACTTGATCTATCTGCATGGAAAGAAATTCGACCACAGTTTCATATCCCACAAACAGTTCTATTAGATGCTATTGAACTGGCAAAACATGACCTAATGGACGTCCGCCACCAAGAATGGCAGTTAGCTAGAGACAGTAATAACAATATTTTAAAATTTATCATAGTTACTGATACAGAATTTTGTTTCTCCTTTCAGTTTAAAATCCTTGTAAATTTTTTTAAATTGTATGTATATTATTTTCATTATATGCACTTTGTGTGTGTGTGTGTGTGTGTGTGTGTGTGTGTGCGCGTGTGTGTGTGTGTGTGTGTGTGTGTGTGTGTGTGTGTGTGTGTGTGTGTGTGTGTGTGTGTGTGTGTGTGTGTGTGTGTGTGTGTGTGTGTGTGTGTGTGTGTGTGTGTGTGTGTGTGTGTGTGTGTGTGTGTGTGTGTGTGTGTGTGTGTGTGTGTGTGTGTGTGTGTGTGTGTGTGTGTGTGTGTGTGTGTGTGTGTGTGTGTGTGTTTACTCATAAGTAAATAATACAAAATAAATAAATCTTTGATTTAGATAAACTGGCAGATCCATTATCACCAGTTGGAACAGCATTTGGTTTCAGTCGACCTAAGAGGCAAGCTGCTATTATTTCAAATGCATCATATTTATTGGAGCTCGCTTCTTCACGAATGATTCGAAGTTTCCTTCAGGGGTAAGTGTAGTAAAATATTACTGAATCTAAAAATTATTGATGTATGATTATATATATTATAGTTGTATTAATTGAAAATTATGAGGGCTATTCAGAAAGTAACCTCCAACTGGCAGTTAAAGAAAAAAAAAACCCCACAAAATATGAATTGGTATGTACAAAAACAACTTACATATCTGTTACATTAGCACATACAGGCACTTATTATATCATTCATCAGCTTTTGCAATGCCTTGTTGAAGCATACAGCTGCCAAAGTATGCAACAAAGTTGACACCATTAGTGAATCCTCATTGGTGTCAAAGCACTATGTAACTTGTCACACTATTATCCAGGTGACACAGTACACAGTGGTACCTGCATGTGATTTATCCACAATGTGGTAGTTTTGATTCTGTGATTATGCATGCCCATGATCTTCCACTAATTCCATCTGTAAACTTCCCTCAAGTGTAATTACAATAACCATTAAGTGGTTATCCACCTTAAGTGGAATATGCCCTATTAACCATATCAATGGGTATAACCCATACAAAGTCAACAGTCTTTCAACCTCACATCTGACAGTGACTGACCGGTCCACAACAGGTCCCACACAATTCCAACAGTGCCGTACAATTTCATTTCCACCTTTCCATTGACTGAAAGTTTTGTTGTTCCAATGTCAACAGCAGTTTGGGGCACAGTCCCAGCAGATTATGGACGTTTCAATGAATACCATCACACAACTTATGGCTGATGGATAAAGATTGACAGGCTCCATGTTCTGTTGGTTACTATTTGAACAGAACATACAACAGTGGATTTGCATGTTGTAGTGAACTGGTCTGTTCATCCAGCATGTTCCTATGATAGCCAAATTGTGCATACCAGCGAATCAGAGGTTATTTTCTGAATAGCAATCATATTTACAGTATATAAAATTTACAATCGCATCACATGTGGATCTATACATGTTGTGTATGTGTGTGTTCTGAGGGATGTACATCTTATTATTTTATACAACCCTAATGCCTACAGAAACTCAGGCTAAACCATAACCTATTTTCTTATATATATAAACTTATCAAAACAAAGCCAAATGTAACTTGTTCATATACAAATGTGTGAATTATATAAAAATATTCAGATTCAAAGAAATAGACAGCTAAGTAGTTTACTTCAGTACGAGACATAGTCCCCAAAAAATAATTATATTTTATTTATTATTTAATAATTATGAATTTAACTTTTAATTTAAATCTCAAGCTTTGAATATAAACATAATGACATTTAAATTTAAATTCTAAGCTCTTATTATCCTCCATGATAAAAAATCAGTGCAGAGTAAGTAACAGAATTCTCAAAGCTACTTTCCTACTGCTTTCTCTACTGTAAATAATATTGTAACTGAAGTGAGTTGCAGGATGTGGAGACTCAAAATGTCCGAGAGCTTGTGTCGCTGCTCCCTACAGTAGACATTTCAACCGTAGATGTGATACCTGAGGTAGAGTGTGATGAAGTAGCTTTACCATGTGATCACACAACTAAGTACAGAACTATAACTGGCTGGTGCAACAATCTTCAGAATCCACACTTTGGAAAAAGTTTTCAACCTTTCATTCGTTTATTACCACCAGTTTATGAAGATGGTAAAAATAACAAATTTAATTTCCAGTGTTTATAATTTTAAATATTATTTGTATTCAATGAAACGCAACATTATTTCTGAAATTGACTTTTCTATTAACACACTACGACAAATCATTATTCTAGCTTGACTGAACGTGTACATGAATTGTGCACACACACACACACACACACACACACACACACACACACACACACACACACACACACAATATTATTATTAATAATAATAATAATACTTTTTGTACAAGAATATATTTTTTATTGTTTTGTGAATATTATAATGTTTCAATAGTGTTAACTATCATCATCAGATATACAAATTAACTTTGTATTTTTATTAATTTAAATTTTATCAAGAATTTGAGTAAGATGATGGTTGTATTTTAAATTGTATGTATATTGTAATATTGGTTGTTCTTTTAAAAGTTGTGAAATAAATTTAGAAATTTTAAAATTTGGTGCAGTTTTAGAATTTATTAAGGGTTTAATTGGGTTTCTACTTTGTGTAATTTAATTAGGTGTTTAAATTAGGAGGGGAAGGATTGTCCAATATTAGTTTGTATTTATTATCTTTTAGAAATATAGTTATTTGTTTTTTATTATGTTATCAATTTGTTTTTGAAATTTATTAGTTGGATATTTATTTCATTTTACAAAATCATTTGAATTTATAAAATTTAATGTTTTATTTCCTAATATTTTATTATCTATAATTACAGAAGCATTGGTGTAATTAATTAACACACATATCATATATTAGAAAAATACTAAACAAAATACTACAAACACTATATATATTCAAACACTTTTTGCTACAGTCTATTTCTTGATGTATAAAATATATTTAATATTTATGATAACTTTACCTCAAGATGTTTTATCCTTATTTGGAACATGTTTCGGGACACTTAGTGTTCTCATCCTCAGCCTTCTTAATTTTGAATCTTGTGGAGTACTTGTGTGTTGGTTGGTTGTTGTTACGGTTTCCTGTTGGTTTTTGGTATTTTAAATTGGTATTATTATGTGTGATTGTGGTGTATATAATAGTACTTTGTGTATTTTTGATGTTGAGTGCTTTGAAAATGTGTCATGTTTTGTACTGATTAGTATTTGTTCAGGTATAAAATTAAATAAATTAATTCAGGTATAACACAAAACAAACTAATACCTATCAATCCTATCAACTCAAGTAGTACACTATTATTATCCTTGCAACAGCCTCATTTAATTAAAGACCTGAAATCTGCTTATTTAGGATGATGCAGACTACACATCCTTACGCCACTGAGTTGAAATAAAATGATCCCTCTCCCCTTGTGCTCACACACACACACACACACACACACACACACACACACACACACACACACACACACACACACACACACACACACACACACACACACACACACACACACACACACACACACACAGAATGTGTTAAAGGATCAGCAGATTGTTTCAAGCTCTCTTGGTTTGAATCTCCTATGCCTTTCAAATAAGAGGGAGGATTGCCCACTCAAACACCGGACCCTATTTTAGTCATTCTTACACTAACATCCTACCAAAAACTACTGTATATCAGCTTCCCAGAGCACAAGTACAGAAAATTCCTACACTTTTCATTAGAATGTCAGGGAAGAGGGCCTTCTTCTTAAGTGAAGGGGAGGGGGCTTACTCGATCTAATCCATTTTCCTGTTGGAACAAGTAAGTACTCATTATGAGTTGTATATAGAATGTAACAGTCATAATAGAGAAGGGGAGATGGCATATACCTGCTTCAATATGCTTGACATTCACCCCTTCACACACACACACACACACACACACACACACACACACACACACACACACACACACACACACACACACACACACACACACACACACCACCACCACCACCACCACCACCACCACCACCACCACCACCACTTTGAAATTGGTTGTACAAAAACAATTAATTATTTGCTCACTTTACATGTATGACAAAAGTACTGATTGCCATCCACACTATATTTTCCATTAAATGAAAGATATTATTGTTGGAGTCTAGAGCAGCAAAAAAGATGCCTAAGATACAAAGATAATATCTCTTTTAGAAATGTATATTGTCCAAAAAAAGTATAATACATGTTTTTTTATAAAGGAATGTATTCATATGTTCGTATATATTTTTTTGAAGGTATCTGATGTGTCTGTTTAGGTGTAGGAAGCCCACGAGCTCTGTCTGTCTATGGTTGGCCACTGCCTAGCCCTCGTCTAATATCCACAAATGTACATGCAGACAAGAGTTTCCCACATACTCGGTACTCACTCATGGTGATGCAGTTTGCACAGATAACTGATCATGATCTTACTTTTACACCTGTTAATAAAGGTTTGTCATATTAATAACTTTATTTTGACACTGATTTCTACTTAAAGTTTTTAAATTATAGATTTAAACCAGTCAAAAGACATGTTCATAAAAAAATATTCACATATTTATATACGGTATAATGATTACAGAGATATAACAAAAGAATAGCAAATTAAGGTTTAACAGAATTTCACTAAATTTTCAAGAAGGAATTTCCTTTGTGGAAGCTGTTAACAATGATGACTGTATGTCTTAGGTTTTATTAATGAGGGTATTCTCAACTGTCTGGACTGTGATTCAATGACTACTGTTCATCCTCAGTGCTTTCCAATACCAGTGCCTGAAGGAGATCCGTTTTTCCCAAATATCAACTCTACAACTGGGAAGCCATATTGCATACCAGCTACACGCTCTATGCCTGGACAGCGGACATTAGGTTTGATATCACAATTTTGTAGTTATACAGTCTGTATTACATATTAATTAAATGAAATGTATTTTTTCTAACTTGATTCTCAAAGAAATATTGCCAAGTAAAATTATAATATTTTATATTGAACATATTGTTAATTAATGTACGCAATAGAATAACATTCAACTATTTAGAAATGGAATGTTAATTTATACTTAACCTTCAGCTATAAACAAGAATTATTTATTTTTCCTTACATTTTATGTATAGTAACTTAACATGTTTTCTCAGTGGTTCAGAACACTGTATAACTGAGAAAAGACATGCAGGTATTATAAAGAAGGTTTTGTTTCAGTGATCATATTCCAAATATTTTTCATTGCTATTACAGTGCTTTACAAACAATAATAGTTTAAATTTTCATAATTCATTTTTAGGTCCTCGTGAACAGATGAATCAGTTGACTGCATATCTTGACACTTCATTTATATATGGCTCAGACATATGTGAAGCACATACATTAAGAAGTTTTTATGGTGGACAATTGAATGTTACTAAACATCCTGTGAGAGGCAAACCTCTTCTGCCACAAATTATAGCTCATCCTGAATGTAGATCTGAAAACAAAGTTTGCTTCAGAGCTGGTATGTAGACAGACAGTACTAAATTATTGCACTTATATTTCTTTGTGTAATATTAGGATATGTACATGTGTATATATTATGAATTTTAGTTTCCTTATCACTGGCACCCAGCCTTCAAAGGAACTGGATTAAATATAGATGATCTTGTAATCAAGCAACCCATTAGAAAGTGGTAAAGGTCAACTATAAGAACTTTTACAGACTAACACTTATGAGCCAAATTTAGTCTGCTACAAAGCAACATGTAATCCAACAATGTTTAAAAATAATCATGTGATCTACTATTAGCTAGAATAATTTTGTTCATTCATTAAAATGAAGCCACCATTAACATTCATTCATAGTAGTAGATGAGGTATATTAGCTTACTTATGGGTTTGTGGCTAGAGCTGAACTGGCCTCTGTGTGTGGTAGCAAATAATATTAAGCATGACTTACAGATGCAACCAAGGGGCCAGACAGAAGTTGACCACCTCATTCAGAATCAGCAGCAAGTTTGCCTTACAAACACTCTTGTTTATAGCGTAATTGTTAAGAAATTTTTTTTGCATGTTGCAATGAAGGGAGCGGCGGCAAGTGGCTGCTGTCACAAATGAAATATGCTGGCATTGTATCAGTTGCCATTCAAACAACAACTGGGGCGACCATTTGCCGACAGGAAGGCACTCAACTTGGAAAGACAATACCTCAGTAATAACAGATGTCCATGCGTAAGGACGTACGTGGGAACGCACTGCAGTACCAGAAAAACAAAAGAAGAATCCTTACAAAGACGAATTACCAAGAAAGCGGAGATGAACACAATGCTAGTATTGTCTGGACACACATGGGAGCTTTGCAACAAGACTAGGGTGTACATCACTGACAAAGGCAAGGACTCGTACGGACATTACATGAATAGAACAAGACAGGATGAAGCAGCAGGAGGCATGTTTGCAGACCAGGCAAGCAGGCTGTGCAACAGATGTGCCGTACCAGGAACAGGATCACCAAAAGTGTGAGAAAGAGAGTCGGAGAAACTAGAAAACAATACTACGATTCATCACACTTAGACTATTGAATACATGCGTAGCTAGTTAACGATTATCAGGAAACGAGCAAAAAGGGGAGACACTAGAACAAGTGGATGATTAACAAGTATGAAATCCGGTCTACCGTCTTAAAGCTTGGGTGGACTAGAACCGAAAGAGATGAGAGTAGGGATATACGCCAACCTATCAGAAACAAGAGTTTGGTAAAGGCGGTTCTCAAAAAAGATGTAACCATAGGAACAAGAGTCAAGAACGAATAAGGACGAAGTTGGGTCGCCCGAAGTGCAACTCAGGGTGGAGACTTTGGGAGAACTCAAGAACAAGACCCAATAGGAACGAAATTGGTGGGAAAAGACAGAATCTAGAGAAGAACAAAAAGTAGGAGTAGGAGATACAAAACAAAATGACAAACTTGAACGAATCTCAGTTTTCTCTCAGTTTTTCCATCAGTTTAAGCCCTCAGTTTTTCTCAGTTTGTCTTAGTGAGTTAAAAAAAACCCCGCTCGGTGCCGTTGCGTCGTCGCAACAATTTCTTAGGAGTTTTAGTAATATCTTGTTTCGTCAAAGTATTATAAGTGTCGGGAGTGTATGCGAGTTACTAGTACATAGTCAGAAGACTTATTATCAGTCTTAGAACAATTCGAAGTTTCTGTCACGGAGTTAATCTCAACTGTGAAATAAGATAATCTTAATCAGACTTTGTGATTGGTTTATACCGTCGAGTCGGGAAGTGCGGAGAGAATGTCATTGTATATATCAAAATAGAACTCAAGAATGAGACTTAGTTTGAATAAATAGTTGATGCGATAACGAGTTGTATAAATACGCTCAAATACTGACAGTGCGAATTCGCGAAAGACAATTAAAACTATGAGCTAAACATCTCGATTGTGTACCGAACTAAAGTACTCTTTACATCAGATACTTACGTTTAGATAAAGTAATGGAAAAGTTCATGGGTGTGTAAGATATAATGATAAACTAAAAGCTACAAACATTCGATAAATATTAATAATGTGGTAAAGCCATTATCATAAACTAATAAATCGCAAGTTGAACAATGCGGAACTAAGTGACCAAACAATTAAACATACGCCAGACCAATAATTTTTACGGGTGTGATTTAAAAGAGAATCGACACTAGAGTGAGAATCTTGTGATAGTGAAAGTGAACAGCAAACCAGCGATGGAGGTGACAGCTAGATTATCAACCATTCCAAGGAGCAAGGGAGGCAGGAGTTCTCCGTAGACGTGCCGTCTAGTACAGATACATACCAGAAGTAAATTATTTATGTATTACTAGTGTAAGTCACCACTGTCCTGCCGCTCAAAAAGATAAACACCTCTGAGATAATTAAGAGTCAGAATTAAATAAAAGTTAGAGTAAAGTTAAACGATAATTATTGCGAAAGTACAAGAGAATGATGAATCCATGAGTAAGAGTAAAATTGTAGTATGTAAAGAAATCATAAATTAATTGTCTATAACTAAGTACAATAACGAAATGAATTACTAGAGTAACAACTTATGTACAAATGTAATGTACTATTGATTATCACATAAATGATGTTTTAATTTAATGTCATTGACTAATGACAAAAACAAAATGATGAATACCGGTATATACAAAGTTTGAATAAAATCTAATGTGTAATGTAAACCTTGGGCGTACGAGTCATATTATTCATGGTTACCCTAATTGATACAAATTGTCTGACACAACTAAGTATGCTTACACATGACAGCTTTCAATCAATGTATTCAAAGTACAAGATCAACTCTATTATATATGGATTATCAGCGGAGAGCTGAAGCACGATAAAAGGTAATTAGTATTTATTACTTTATTACACTTGTTGTCATTTATAGTATGCATAATGTGTGTTGTCAATCACGCTCAACAGGTGGAACACGATAAAGTTTGGTAATTCAATAATATGATTTGCATAATTAATTTAGACTTCAAATATATATCATATCCATAAAACAGAGATAAAGTTTGACTGATTACTCCATTAAAATTAATTAATTGATTATTTAATGAATGCATTAATTAGCATATAAATCGTAAAGTTGCAAATGACACGCCAACGCGAGGCTTATAACGAATTTTGTTAGTTAAGGGAAGCACAGACAAGATAGAATTAATTGCTAAAACTTAAACACACCACTCAATTGTTTACACATTAATTAAAATATATTAATTAATTTATGCTGAATAAAATAAGCTGCATATACAGTGGTATATGGTGCACCAACGTTTGACTAGAATCAAAGTTATATCTCAATTAAATAAATAATTACCTTATTTTATCCACTAAGTGATCTTCTTTTTCTTTTTTAATTACTACATGTTTCAGGGCTTATATCCCCATCTTCAAGTAAAAACAAAATCTACCCATTGTTAGGGCTTCGTTAAAAATTCACAAAGACACAAACACATAACACACTAAATAAATTAACACAGAACATTGAATTTGTATCGGAACGCGCTACAAACGAACCAGTGCACTGGCCAAAGTCCGACTTTCAACTGATCCGTACACGCTATTCACGGTTTGTTTTCATAGCTGTGTCATAAAGTTTATTCGACTTGAATGACAACTGTTCATTAAGTACCTGATTTTTATTTCTTCTTAAGGCCTTGTATATTTCAAATTCCTCTAGGGCATCCAGTAGTTGACCCTTTTTACCTATATGTAAAGGTTCCAAATTCTCTTTAAATCCAGTGTATGTATGATTTTCGTTTATTAGATGTTGTGCGTAATGCGATACATTAGTATTGGGGAACTTCTTAGGTAAATGTTCTTTAAATCTCTCGGAAAATTTTCTCCCCGTCTGGCCTATATAGATTTTATCGCATTCATTACACCGGATCCTATAAACGCCAGAACATTCCTCTAGTAATGCTGTGGTATTAGGCTTAAGTATATTTGTTAATTTGTTCGTGGTCCTGAAAGAGACAATAATCCCTAGCTTTTTTAATTCATTATGTAGTGTATTAGGTAGTATGTTCGTATATCTAGCAGAAACATATTGGGTTTTATCTTTAACTTTGTCCGAACGTTTTAATTTATTAGCGTGTTTATATATTATTTTATCAATGATTTTACTATTGTAACCATTCACTATTGCTATATGTTTTATTATATTAATTTCATCGTTATAGTCTTCTATGTCCATCGGTATATTTGTCAATCTATGTGCCAGTGCGTTAAAAGTTGCCATTTTATGTGTATAAGGATGATTGGAACTAGCATGTATGACTATATCAGTTGTCATTGGCTTTCTATATATTTTAAAGCTAAGGAGGTTATTACGTTTATATGTGGTTACGTCCAGGAAATTCAACATATTGTTATGCTCTACTTCCATAGTGAATTTAATAATTACTGTTTATGCCGTTCAAAAAAGAAAGCAATCCGTCTATCTGTCTAAGAGTACCACCAAAAATTAAAAATGTGTCGTCTACGTACCGTGTGTATGAGATGATTTTATTGTATAACTTGTTTTTGTCAGAAAGTATGTACTTGTTCTCATAATGATTCATGTAAATTTCCGCTAAAATTCCACTCACCAGTGAACCCATGGCCAGCCCATTTTCTTGGATAAAAAACTTGTTGTCGTGTGTAAAGTAATTCTGTTGTATAACAATTTTCAATAAAAATATAAGTTCATCAATTTGTATCTGTTTTAAGACATTTGTCTTGATTAAAAGTCTCTCGAGAATATTTATCGTCTCTATCACGGGTATGTTTGTATACAAATTCACTATGTCCATAGATATCAGTTTATGGTTAGGCAGTACTTTAATGTTTTTAATTTTGTTTACAAATTCTATTGTATTTTTTACGCTATGTATGTTATCCATTACTAAGCTGTTTTTGATAATTATTTGTAGCTTTTTGGCTACATTATAGCTTGGGGCAGTTGTATAATTTATTAAAGGACGTATTGGTATATTAGGTTTGTGTAACTTTGGTAGTCCTCTGAAAGTAGGCGCTTTCGGATTTATATTTTTGATACATCGTCTAGTTTGAGCATCGAATAAATTAACACATTTATTCACCGCTGAGTTTATGGCTTTTGTATATTTAATGGTGGGGTCATTATTTAGGGTCTTAATATTATTTTCATTTATAAAATCATAGCATTTTTGTGTGTATTCAGTTTTTATATTCAAATGTATATCTCAATTAAAATTCAATTCAACACTTAATTAAATTTATTAATCATATTAATTAATTAGTAAAATAACAAGAGTTGTATTTGGCTTCCCAACGTGGGGCAATGGAAGGCATATCCTGGTAGACAACAGTGATAAAATTAGTCAATCACTGTATCCAAGATTACTTATTAATTGAATAATTAATTTATGCAACTAAATTTGCATAATTCTACTAGAATATAACGTTGTATGTTTATAATGCCTCTTGCGTTTTGTATATAAAGTTGTGAAAAATTCATACTGGAGAAACCTAAACATAATGCTGTATGAAATTTTGGCACAAAAGTCTGATAGATAGCTTACTTCAGTTCTTTTAAAAACTTCACAATAAAATTGTCATACTTCATCAACATAAAGTCATAAACGGAGGTCCAACCTCCCTTGCTGCAATGTCTGATAAACTAACTATGATAACAGTACAGGAGAAAGGAAAGAAAGAGAGAGGCAGTATGAGAGAATGAATGAAACAGCAGAGCACAGAGAGAGAGAGAGAGAGGGGGAAAAACTTTAAAAAATAGGTTACAATGTAGCTGAGTAAGACTATCGAAAAAAAAAGGGCAAAAAAGGAAAATTTCCAGAAACAGCATCTTTTGAGCTGATTTTTTTTGTAAACAATAGGTTTAGTGTTTACCTAAAAGTTTATCCAAGTTCCAGACTTTGGACCCCCCATTTTCCCAGACTTTTCACTTCCAGCAAACAGCGGAGTCACTTAAGTTTTCCTCAATTTTTCCGATGATAACTTCACCAAATCAGAAAAATAAAAATACCAGCGTGTTCCCCGGAAAATTTCCTATTGATCTGTGTTAGTCGTGCATTTTTTTAAATGCAACATAACCTACTAAAAAATTGAAACTTGCAAAAATGTGCATTTTCAGATTTCCATTAATAATAAGTGAAATAATGATTTTTTCTTCATAAAAAAATTGTAGAATTAGTATTTCAATAGACGAATTTCCATATTAATTTTCATCCCAAAATATTTTGTCATTAAGCCACAATAAAATTTTCAAGTTGAAAAGGGAAATTTTTCAAAATTGGGTCCAGTCATCACAGGACAAAGTTTTTTTTTAAATACTCATATTTTCATGGTAAATTTGATGGTTTCATATCGCTTTGACCTGAAAAATTGAAAAAGAGGGTTCCAGAACTGTCTCTTGAGTAGTTTTATAGAAAAGTTTTGTAAATCTCAAGAAAACAGTGTCAAAAAAACACACTTTTTAGGTTTGATGAAAATTTGCTTGTTTAAATGGCCAATAAGTACAGAATTTAATTATGGAAAATTGCTGTATGAAGAGTCAATAAAAAAACAAATGAATGTTATAAAAAATCAAGTTAGATTTAAGCAGTGTCTAACTTCATGTGGATAATGAAGTGGTGCACAGAAAGAACATTTGCAACCCTTTTTCAAAATGTATATCTTCTAACAGGATTAACATCTGATTTTGTAAAATGACTTTGTACACAATACCAGTCAGGCAAACTTGAATTATAATTGGTGCAATTAACTGGTCTCAGATGAAGCTCGCTGTAAAGGAAAAACTAGTTACAGTTATAAGGTAAAATTTTTTTCAAAAATACTTGTGTCCCATGTTGGAATTGTATAGTCTAGTTCTTAATAATACTCGGACACGTCATGGACATCAAAAACCAAGAATTTATATTTCATCTTTAATTTTCATAGAATAATTAAATCAAAAACTCTTCGGCTTACTTATTTATTAAAAAGCTCAGTATCTTAGTGACACATATTAGCTAACATCAATCAAATAGCTAGAGTGTCATTCAATAAAGATGAACTACAGTGAGCAACTGTGAAGTATTATCGGTAATTATTTATTAATTGAATATAGATTTTATGTGTTAAATTTAATCCAGGATGTCGTTTAGTGTACTTCGGCAGAGAACAATAGGCATATACAAATAACAAAATGCGTATATTAAGTAAAATATAACATTATTTATTTTCTTTTGACAACATGAAACAGGTCATGAAAACATTTCTTCCGCCTTAAGACGTAAAACTGCTCACAACTAACTATTACATCAAAATAGATTAAGTATATTAAAGGTTACGCAAACTCAGCAGTTCTTATTATATGCATATTTTTCATTCACCCAATCACACACACTTTCATACTTCTACATTTCTTTTTATTGAGCTCAATTTAATATAATGCCAGTATTTACTTTCCTTTCATTATGCGTATAGTTCAACCACATGGGATGACTCCTCATTCGTGCACTGTTTTGTTGTTTTATCGTTCTCACTTTTACATTTTTACGGCCGAAACTGTCACTCCAATTTTCTATTGATCACTGATTATTTACATTATTTATATTTTTTTACGTTCCAATATTAGTTAAAATTTCACATTTTATGATTTGCGGGCGAAAACGGTACTCAACCGACGGCGAGCGAACTGCCCACGTCCGCTGTCTTTAGATGTTATTTGCCAACTGGCGTTCAGTATTACAATTTCCGTTTTTGTGACATCTCGGAAATCAGTTCATCCCGCTCCCTGCCATACGTCTCGTCCTCAGTATTGGAAAGTTCCGTTGGGCTTAGTATCACCTTTTCAACTTGCCACGAACTGATTTTCATCAACAGAATACTAGCGGCATTAGTCACTGGCTACAAATAGACTCTTGATTTGCTTAATAACCATATATAGTCATGAAGCTCTCACTGGCTATCGCTTCACCTTATGGGTGCCTCATCTTCACATGTTATAAAATTATTATGTAAATTTAGCCCCATTACAATACCCCCCCCATGATAGGTTTTATGCCGAAGCATAAAAGCTCTCATTGACTTTCGTACTTCCTAAAGGGATCAGCATGGATGGATATGTCACCACAGTCCCCTCTACGTTTTATTCAAAATCGTGGTTAACTTACCCCTGGTCCAGTGACTGTGACTGCACCTGAATGACCTTACTGGACTTCTCTCTCGAGATCCCAACACCACAAGGCCAGACAGGCACTTGACACTCCTGCTCTGGCGCTCAGGCCAGCACAGGACCGCCGCCACAGCATCACCAGACACTGAAACATGAAATCAAAAATATCAAATAGTGGCCTGGTATAATAACATATCCCTAACTGATCTGGTTCCTCTTAGCTGTGCTGGTTTGCGTAAAGAAGTACTGAGTTTTTTGTTTCTTTTTTTTTATCATACACATAGATGAATACTTAGTCTAACATAATACATTATAAGAATTCCATACCAAGATTCTGTATAACCTTCTCTCGTTAACTCTTATCCCAAAATGCAAAATTATTGCTCTGATTCCCATCAAAATTTAAATAAACATTTCCCATTACAACATACAAATATCTTCCATTATATAGTTCACATTTCAAAATTAACAAACTTCTTATATAGAGTAAAACACATTAAATCAACAGCAGAACAAATTACTTACTTAACAATCGTTAAGCATCTTCATATTACTCCTTAATACATCAAAATAAAATATTCCTCGTCAATACAATATCATTCATTTACATCAGAAAATCAATTACACACTCTACATTATTGATGTAACTCATTTTAATATCTAATAACTCGTTACTAACAACCTAGTAACCACCTTCTCCATCATCACATAATTTATTTTAAATCCTCCTTCCACACACACTATTACCCCCCCCTGGACTGTAGCGCCCAGTTGCCTCCACAAGGACTGAAGCGGAAGGGGTGAATATTCACACTCCCTTAATCGGTCTATCACCCATACTTAGGTATATAGCCGTGTTCCAAAGTTATATCATCTTAGATTCCCCTGATCTTACCCCCAGTTGTATTTCTAAGTTCACCAATTTAGAATATTAAGTCAAATCGATGGTCAGGGTTCGGTGAAACCGTGACCGCCCAAAAATGGGGAATCGCATTTAAAAAACATACAATTCATGTTTAAGATTCCTACACACTAACATAATACAACATAATAAAACAAAGTAAACACTCACAATGAACATAAACCTGATTATATTAAAATAAACATCTCAGTTGCATCTGAATAAAATTTTCAAACATTCCAAAACTTTAATTTCAATTGAACCTGTTAATACTCAACCTTTAATTATTTACCACTTCTTATACCATTAGATTCTCCAAAAATTCAAATTTATTATTAACATTCATTTTACATAACATTTTATTTATTAAACATTGTGATTATTACCTCAAAATAAACAATTCATCTTTAAATTTGCATATAAAAATTATAAACATTACACTTTAATTTCAATTAAACTTTTTACTATACCACTAAATTCTCCAAAATTTTTTAAATTTGTTATTAACATTCATCTTATACAATCTTTCATTTATTATCTCCTTTCAAATTAATTCAATTATTTTATCAAACACATTTCATTACTATAACAAAATTCACAAAGTTGAGTATACTTCACCTTGTTACATCATTACATTTAATATCAACACAAAAGTATATACAATCCACATTATTATCTGTTATCGTTTACCACAAATCATTTCATAAAACAGTTCATTTCAAAACCACTACTAACATAGTTAAACACTAATTGTTTACCCCCCATCATCGGATAATAACCTGGTCTTACGTCTACACAATTAATTTTTTATTAAATTCATTATATTATTCCTATCAATATCACGACTATTTAAATTCTCATACTTTTCTACAATACCATAATAATTAACAGGATTATTCCATATTATTACATCATATAACTTGTCACCATCGAGTATAGTCAAGTCGCTCTTAGTATGATTTGTCACAATTAGGTCAATTATAATTTCATCATTATTATCATCTGCTGCTATACCGATTACATCACAAGGTAAGTAATCAATATCATCAACCTTATCATCATTTGCTGCACTAATTATGTCACAAGGTAAGTACTTAATATCACTAACTCCCCCAATATCTAACTTCTCTGCTAATTCTTTATAACCTCTATTAACCTTAAACATCTCTATCTTCCTATCAAAATACCTTTCATCATAAAACCATTTCATACTTTTTCTATCATTCCATGCAGAGGGTACTAAATTATAAAAACACCTCCTGGCTTTTCCAGAACAACTACAAAAAATTAAGGGACTACTTGAAAACACATTGTTTTCCAATAAGGGACATTCGCCCTTCAAAAACATTTGTAAACATCTTCGTTCACAATAAACCTGGGGAAACTTTATTCTCTGCCCTATATCCACAAAATAATTCTCTTCATATTCTCTCTCTAACTTATAAACACTGATTTCTACTCTCTCACTGTTTCTATATTATCATCATCACTATTTATTTTCACTGTATAGCTTTTATATATCTCGTTTTCCACTATCTTACCACTACTACTTGTTAATTCATTTTTATAACTAACACTTACCTCGTTAATTATTTTTTCATTATTATTCATCATCATTATTTTTGATACCATTACTACCACTTACCTTATTATCTATACCATTTTCTACCCCCTCCTTTCTCCTTCTACTTTCGTTTACTTCTTCTTGTATTTTATTTATATTTATAGTCATTTCATCTTTCATTCCTGCAATAATCTCACTCTGTTTCTCTAGTTTATTATTTAATTCCATGAACTACTCATTCACTCCATTAAAACTGTCACTTATACTTTTAAATTGGTTATTCATACTTAATTTACTCATTTCTATTTCGCTTCTTATATTCACAAATTCGTTATTCATGTCTCCTAATTTCTCGTCTTGTTTGTCAAGTTTATTATTTATTTCATTTATCTCTGACTTGATTTCAGTTTTGAATTCATTCAAACTCGTGTTCAAACTATCATTATTCTTATTTTGTTGGTCAAACTTATTATTCATCATTTCCATAATCAATGCTAACTGACTAAGTATATCTACATTATTATTCTTACTACTCCCAGCTCCTGCCATTTCAATTACATTCGCTATTTCGCCTACGCTCTCATTAACATTTTCATTTGTTGTTACTAAATCATCTTGTGTAACGTCCAAGATGGACCCCACAGCTATATTCTCACATAAATTTGCATTTGTATTCTTCTCTGCCATTTCGACTCTATTGTAAATTTTCAACTTTAATTTACAATGTCCCTGTTACCGGGCGCCAGTTGAAGTATTATCGGTAATTAATTATTAATTGAATATAGATTTTATGTGTTAAATTTAATCCAGGACGTCGTTTAGTGTACTTCGGCAGAGAACAATAGGCATATACAAATAACAAAATGCGTATATCAAGTAAAATATAATATTATTTATTTTCTTTTGACAACATGAAACAGGACATGAAAACATTTCTTCCGCCTTAAGACGTAAAACTGCTCACAACTAACTATTACATCAAAATAGATTAAGTATATTAAAGGTTACGCAAACTCAGCAGTTCTTATTATATGCATATTTTTCATTCACCCAATCACACACACTTTCATACTTCTACATTTCTTTTTATTGAGCTCAATTTAATATAATGCCAGTATTTACTTTCCTTTCATAATGCGTAGAGTTCCACCACATGGGACGTCTCCTCGTGCGTGCACTGTTTTGTTGTTTTATAGTTCTCACTTTTACATTTTTACGGCCGAAACTGTCACTCCAATTTTCTATTGATCACTGATTATTTACATTATTTATATTTTTTTTACGTTCCAATATTAGTTAAACTTTCACATTTTATGATTTGCGGGCAAAAACGGTACTCAGCCGACGGCGAGCGAACTGCCCACGTCCGCTGTCTTTAGATGTTATTTGCCAACTGGCGTTCAGTATTACAATTTCCGTTTTTGTGACGTCTCGGAAATCAGTTCATCCCGCTCCCTGCCATACGTCTCGTCCTCAGTATTAGAAAGTTCCGTTGGGCTTAGTATCACCTTTTCAACTTGCCACGAACTGATTTTCGTCAACAGAATACTAGCGGCGTTATTCACTGGCTACAAATAGACTCTTGATTTGCTTAATAACCATATATGGTCATGAAGCTCTCACTGGCTATCGCTTCACCTTATGGGTGCCTCATCTTCACATGTTATAAAATTTATAAAATTATTATGTAAATTTAGCCCCATTACAACTGGTAGGCAGTTACAGAGAATTACAAGGTAAATGCACTGTTGTGATTGAGGATTAAAGGTCTGTTACTCCTTCCTTTTTAAAGGGACTTTGGTAGGGTTGCTAGATTTGCTGATAACATATTACTTTCAGTCAGGCAAGGGAGACAGTCATCCTAAGTCAAAACATAGAAAATAAAGATAAATCCAAAAGTACAGGGTGTGTACGAGCTATGATTTTTACATAAATTCAAACCCACTGTGTTTTTGGTCTTGTGATACGGTACAACCAATTCATGGAGCTGAATAAGTTATTTTACTTCTATAATGGTTACTGATAATCAGTTTTCATTATTGTCCCATATCTGTTTAATTATATTGCAATACTGATGCAACATAAACACGCTTGTCACACAGAATTGAGTTGACAACTAGACGAGTTGACAACTAGTACTGTTCAGACATGTTCACGAGCTATCCAAAGTTGTGTGGCAAAGAACAGATGAAATAATAATCCCAATTAAGGTAGTAGCACGTGGAATTATCTGGCATCTTTTTTTCAACTTTACACAACAGTGACTTTGGCTGGCCTACATAAAGACATCTGCAGTTCAATTATTAATCTGCATAAATTAAACCAATGATTCCACTGTGTTAAAAGTTCAGTTCTGAATGCGGTTTTCAAATGATAAGACATCATTATTAGGAAAGTGGTATAAGTGAAAGTGTCAAATATTTAACTATTTATTTGTGTTATGGACTACCCTAAATTCTTCAATTTGGTAACTTTTATTATTAGTTGTACATATGTGTATTGCAAAACTATAGGAAAGCAGAGTATCATTGTAACATAGAAATGTTGATAAAAATTGTGAGTATCCATTTTTCTCATGTTTATTAAGTTATTCCACTGTTTCAAGATTTGTAATCCTTGGCATCGCGTTTTGATGACGTGCTCTTACTTTTAAATTACAACAATATACAATCCACTCGTTTCTAATTTACATAATTCAGTAAAATCTAAGCAGATATATTTAAGCATTTACACCTAAGGCTTACTGTATAATTGTAACGTTATAAGTATAAGTATAAACTTGTGATAAGTACATAATATTATAAGTATTTAACAGTCCATCAGACCTACACTAAATTACCTTCTATACCTAGTTGTACTCTTGTAGATGTTCATATTTTTTAACCTAGAAAATGTGTGCTCATACGTTTGTTATGCCTGAAATGTAGCCAGTCATTAAGCATGGTGTGCTTTCTTAGGGGATGCAAGAGCAAGTGAACAACCCAGTCTTGGTTCCCTACATACTGTTTTCCTGAGAGAGCACAATCGTATAGCTACAGAGTTATCACAGATCAATCATCACTGGAATGATGAAATCCTGTATCAGGAAACAAGACGTATCATCGGTGCACTTTATCAGCACATGATTTTTAATGAATTCTTGCCACGAATATTTGGCTGGGAAGGAGTCAGGAAACACGGACTAACTTTACAGAATGAAGGATACTATGAAGGTCTGTATAGCAAAGAAATAACTTTGATATTTTATTTTAAAACACTAGAATAATTACAAAAATTAAAATTCTGATACTCATAAACATAGATGTTCTCTTTAACTATAAACATCTTTATTTATATTTACATCTTCATAAATAAGAGTAAAATATCATGAACATTTACTCACATCCTATTTTAAGAGAAAAGTTTTAGTGTGATGCATAATTCGTTCATCATTATTTGATTTAATCATTATTTATTTAAGTTAAATTAAACTTAATTCAATTCTTACTTTAAAATTATATAAAATGATAATGTATTAAATATGTTAGGAAGTACACTGATACACTCACATTATTGATACTAATTATTTTTTACAAAAATCACTGGTACTACTTCTAGATTTGAAGAAATGTAACAAATAAATAAAATTCAACTCAAAATAATAACCAAGTAACTGACTTTGATGGTGAGTACAAAGTGACTTTCAAAAAGTTGGCTTAAAAGGGAAAGTGACTTACAATTAATTTGACTTAAAATATCAACTTCAAAGTGACTTAGAATATGTATCGAGTTTATTCACAACATATTAAATACTGTATTCCTATTCCTGTTAGTTTTACATTGATCAACTTTTCCACATTCCTATTCCTATCAATTTTGTTAATGCAGCTTTGCTCCTAACTGGTTAATTATTTGTCATTGGCTCTCACATACTCTATATTTAACAAACTGATTACTGGTCAATTTCCTCTTCCTCCATGCCACCCTTTTCTTCTAAATATCTTCTTGGATTGGGCTAACCACTGCCTTCTCTGTGAAATTCCCAGTATTTTATTCCAGTCTCAGGAACTGATTTGTACTTCTGTATATAACCCTTCATCATTCTTTACTAGCCATGGGCTTTTGCATAACTGTTCGCACACTTTACAATTTGTCAATATCAATTTATTGCTGTATCACTTTGTGTTCCTGTGTGCTACCCTGGTTTATGTACCAGTAGATTTTACATTGTTTTCAAAACTTTCTTTTGCAACCAAAATACTGTTTTGTGTTAACGAACATACCATTTTTTCTAAGTAATCTAAGTAAGTAAATTAGGTAAGTAAAAATTTGATGTGCACATTTTATTATACTTTACTTATACATACATACCTAATTTCTTGTAATACTACTGTTTTCTGCAATGAATTTCTTTACAAAAGGGTCTGAAAATATAGTAGGCTGTTTTTTGTTTATATCCTTAACACAAAAAATGATGTATGTAACAGTTCTAATAATGTTATTTTGTTGAAGGGCAGTTCCTGTGTATATTTGCGATTACATTGTTTCTTTAAAAATTGTCATGCTTTCACATTTTTCAAACATTTTACATAAACATGTATATATTTTCTTATAAAGTGTTTCTACTTACACGATATAACAGTTGTATGTAGGGGTTGTATGGGGGGTTGCATGTAGTTTCCATTTTGTAAGAATTTCTCAGTAGACATCCTACTATATTACCCATCCACACCAAATTGCTAACTAAATTCTTTTCATTATAAGCATTCTTCATAACATCATAATACATGAATACAAAATATAATGAGTTAAAAATTCAGATTCAGAGAACATATATTTTTACAGCTACTTTAAAAGTACAAAAAATGTGATGTGTACATGACCAAGCCAAGCTACACTCATGTAACAAACTAATCTCAAAGACTGTTTTAAATATTGGCCCACTTTACATCAATGAATAATGACAAAAGCTACAAGAAGAAATAATAAATATAAATAAAGTGTAAAAAATTAATTAGTGCTCGATTAATTAATATAAATAATACCCATAATAGTATACTATCATACTTTCACAATATTATAATAGTAATTTAGTAATTAGTATAATACTTGATTATTATTAATTATTATATGTTTTGAGATTATGTATTGTATTTATTTAAATGTACATTGTCAAATATTTGATATTCAAATAAATTTGGGTATAACATATTATTTCTTTAACATATTTACCTTTCAGGATATGACCGAACCTGTGATGGCACAATCCTTAATGAATTTGCAGCAGCAGCTTTCCGATTTGGACACAGTTTACTAAGACCAGTTTTTCAAAGAGTTGATTCTTCATATACAATTCACAAACCACCTGTACAACTCCGGGACCATTTCTTTAACCCAGGAATTTTATATCAAGTGGGAATGATCGATGAACTAATTCTTGGTCTTTTAGACACACCTATGGAAACATTAGACAACTTTATAACAGAGGAAGTTACAAACCACTTGTTTGAAAAGAAAAAAGTTCCATATTCTGGAATGGATTTAATTTCTCTCAATATTCAAAGAGGTGAGATAATAAGTACTAAAATATTATTTTAGAATCTGCATGTATAATTTTAATATTAAACATGTTATGTTTAGTTTTCAAATCCAATATTTCTGTTAACAAGGAAAGACTATCTTGCAAACTTCACACACAAATTCGTCTTTAAACGTAAGTTGCTGGAAGCCTATTCTAGTGCAATTCAGATCTTTTTTAACATAAATATATATGTTTATTTTTCTTCTCATCATAGGACAACTATATCATAATATCTAAGAACATTAGTATACTATAGAATTCTTTTATTATGAAGTTCACTCACATACAGAAGAAATATAACACGTTCTGATAGCTAAACAAAATGTACCAAATTCTATTGATATGTCATTAATTATTTGTTATTAGCAAAAATAGTGACTTTAATGTATATTGGATTATGGTTTTTAGTCAGTTAAATTAATATCATTTCTATGAATATTCAAATGTAGGGAAACCCAAAAACCTTGAATAGGTATAGAAACAGCTTACATACAAACACAATAGATTTATACAGCACAAACATTTTATTTCTTGTTTAACTTCCTTGTTAGGACTCTGTCTTGTTCTATAACAATGGTCCTACATGCTGTCTCTCCACCTCTTCCTTGGCCGACCAATGTTCCTCTTGGTGTTTGGTTGGCTGTCTCTTGCCTTTTTCACTAGCCTAGTGTCATCCATTCTTGATATGTGCTCATTCCATATCCTTCTTCTTTCTGCAATCCAAGAATTAATATCTGTTACATTACACGTTTCTCTTAAGCTATTGTTTGGCAAACTATCGTACCTTGTCTTTCCTAGTATCCTCCATAATATAGTTTTTTCTATACTTTGTCATTTTCTTTGAGTTGTTTATATATTTGTAATTCATCATTTTCTATATATTGTAAATATATTCTAGGTATTGAAATGAGAAAAACACAATACACTACTTGCAAAAGGAACTATCACAATATTATATTTGTAATTATATATAAAACAAAAATAAATTTAGTTATTTACATTTGAACACACATTTCGCAGTAACATAATTAATAATATTCATGTTTAATATGGTAACCAAATCACTTGTACGAATTAATAAATTAATTTGTGATGGTACAATCATGGTACATTTTATAATTACCTAAAATATGGTAACGAGATCATAAATATTGTATTTTTCTATTTTTTGACATACCCAACCCGACCTCAAACACCCGATATCGAATTTACAGTGAGTGGACTATATCACAATATTTGCCAGGATTTGAACTAATTCGTAGCAGAATCTGTAAAATGTCATAAAAACAGTGTGCAGTTATTGCGATAAGCCAGCCAAGCCTTAATTACGTCAGAGGCGGAGAATGTGTTGACAACAACAAAACGGCGATGTCAACAAGTTAAACAAAGAAAATGTGACGTCAGTACACCCCACTTCCGCAGAATTCAACAAGGAATTGTCGTCATTTAGCTGCAGCGACTGATCAGTGCCGGCCGGCCAAACCAATTCACTCCTGGGTGAATTTTAACTTTTTAGACCACTAAAGGTGGTTAATAAACAGTATAAACCGTATAATATCTACAATCAAAATGTATTAAGGAGAGTTATAGTTCGGCTTTGTGTAGGCGTCCTCGACCGATTAAATCGTCCGTAAAAGATCGACGTATAGAATCGGTCCCATGACGGTGGGTTACGTGGGTTGACATGAAGGTGTCCCGTCAAGCGCCGTAAAAATACACCGATTGTGCCGATGTACGAACGAGACTAGCAGTGCGAGGAAGCCAACACGAAATTGGTGAGATCGTTCCTTTTTACATTTTCAATCCTTTAATTATTTCCAAATACCAAATTTTAAATCAATTATTTAAAAAATCATTTAAATTTTTCATTATATTTAAAAGGAGCTCCACTATGCATAAAGTTGTACCATGAGAATGAAAGGGTGAGTGGTTGTGTGCGTGCGTAATTATTTCTAAGTGCTGGGTTGAGCAAGACATATAACTATATATCTGTGTATATTCTTTGTGTAATGTAATTCCATGTGAACAACGCCCATGGCGCAATATGTAATACTTATCAATTTTTTAATATTAATAAATACTTTTATATGTTATTTGATGTGTCTTTATTTCAGGTAATTGGTTCCACTAAACTGGTACGTATTAACACGAATTCTGGCCCTAAAAGTAGATTTCGATCATGTTGCTTTTGCCTTAACAAACATGGTGCCCGAAAATTATTGACGTATAGACAAAATTTACATTTCACCATAAGTAATAAAATCAATAAATGTAATTGATTACAAATTACCTTAATTATCCGCCGTGTGATTTCTTAAGCTTTTTAAAGTGACAGTTTTAACTTTTTAATATCTGATGATGGAGAATACGCTCCGAAACGCGTCATAGACGAAGCTTAAGAAATCACACGGCAGATAATTAAGGTAATTAATTTATAATTAATAAGTTAATTAATTTTTAAACTATACAAATAAAAGTTATTTTACCTATAATCCAATAGATATCCATCCACAACTGCAAATGACAATAATTACTGTTGTTTCCTTATACCACGTCTTTTCGTGAATACGTATCATCTTGAATAAGCAACGTTTTATTATTTTAATTTTTTGGCAATTTAATTTTGTGGGCCTCACTTTTGTGTATGAATAGGTTGTTTACACATAATCTATTCTGTTGAAGACCATATAATATAATGTATTAATTTACTTTGTCTTCAGATTATACAAGCCTAATACATTTGAAACAATATGCAGTGCTTTTTAGATAGGCTGGCCATACGTCCCGTTTTTGTGAGGTTTTAAAAGCGTCCCGTCGGTTTGCCTGTTTGTCCCATTTTTTCGGATTTTCCCCACTTCAAGAAACTTTTTACGTTAAAATACGTGATTTAGTGCTTCAAATAACAGTGGTGAAATAAATAGCGTTGTTAAATTCAATAACAATAATACAGTATGTGTATTCTGCTTGATGCAGACAAAAATAGCTCAGTTCATCACTCGTCGGTCTTCGCCGCCGTCAGTTGTTTGTTGCCATTCGTCAGGTACACAAGCGCTACACCGACCATTACAGCCCTAAGTTAGTGAAAGTGAAGTTGTGTGTGTTTGATTTATATCCGAACAAAGTACAAATGTAAATCACAGAATAGTGCTTAATTCTTCAATGGAAAAGTTTTGCAGAAATATTTATAAAAACTTCAGTTAATTTTAAGTGAAGTGGGATTGTTTTGAGGTTATTTTAGTATATGTTTAGATTGTTACTAATGGCCAAATCACAGAAACATTCCTGCGTATTTAATGAAGACCTTCAAAGGGAATATAAATTTATTAAAACGGACCCATCAACTTCAGACAAATCACGTGTTCTTTGCAAGACATGTGGGGTCCATTTCTCTGTTGCACATGGAGGAAGAAGTGACATTGCACAACACACCAGATCTCAGAAACATAAAGACGCTGAAAAATTCAAGAGTAGTTCATCCAATCTGGAAACTTTTTTTACAAAGAAGGAAGATAATGATAAAGTGTCAGCCCAAGAAGGGTTATTTGCTTACCACTCTATTGCACATGGGCATAGTTTTAGATCAAATAATTGCTTATCTAAACTTATAAAAAAAACTGTATGAGCCTAAATACTTTTCAGGCAAAACTAAAAGTGAAGCGATTGTGTGTAGTGTTTTGGCACCATTTTCCTTAAGTGAAGTGGAAGCTGACTTAAAACAATGCAGTAGCGTCTCTTTAAGCTTAGATGCATCTAATAGGAAGGCAGAAAAATTATTTCCCATTCTGGTCCACTACTTTTTACCGCTTTCTGGTGTTCATGTCAAAATGATTCAGTTCACATCTTTGCCAGGGGAAACTTCCGAAATTCAGAACAACATGCTTGAGGAATTAACCAGAAAAAAAAATTACGAGAAAAGGTGGTAGCACTGTGTGCCGATAATACTAACACTAACTTAGGGGATGTTAAAAAAGAAGAGGACAAAATAATGTTTGGCATCGTATGCAAGGAAGCCTTGGGAAAGAAATAATTGGCATCGGGTGTGGGGCACATATTGTTTACAAACTGCTGTAGACTGTCTTCCCTTTGACATCGAGAGTTTTGCTGTGAAAGTGTACAAGTACTTTCATATTTACATCGTGAGGATGGAAGAGCTGAAGGACTTCTGCGAATTTGCTGGTGTGGAATATGCCAAATTGTTGGAACATGGAAACACCCGTTTTTTGTCTCTTGGTCCCGCAATTGACCGAATTCTAAAGATATTTGGTGGCCTTAAGTCTTACTTTTCATCACAAGAAAAGTGTCCTGCTGTGCTAAAACAGTTATTCGAGGATCCGTGTTTTGAGTTATGGGTGAAGTTTTCCTCAGCATAGATTCAGACCTTTGCAGAGGTCATTCTGAAAATTGAGAAAGACAACATCTCCGCAACTGAAGTGGCATGGCGTATTGCCTCCCTGAAGAAACTGTTGCAGGGAAGGCAAACTGAGGGCTTTATCCCTACTGTTGTCAAAGAGAAACTGTTTAGTTTACAAGAAAGTGGAGAAGTCACACAAGAACATTTTATTGCTACAGTGAAAACCTTTTTTAAAAACTGTGTAGACTATCTTCAAAATTGGGAAACCAGCTGTGGTGGAGCTGAAAAACTTCAATGGGTTTTGCTGCAAACAATTCTGTCATGGAATGAGGTTCAAAATAGCCTAGCTTCGTTTTCGGCTAGTCAAATCAAACAGATTACAGAAAACCCCATTGAAGAAACCAAGCTGTTTGATCAGTGGCAGTATGTAAAAGAAATAGTTTCTGAGAACCTACCAGAGTGGAATCGGGTCGCAGTTGACAAGACAAACGTACCAGTTGAAGAAAGATGGAAACAGATTTTTCACAAGATGCACAGCCAGAACATTCAATTTGACGTTATTTTGAAGGTTGTAGAATTCACTATGTGCCTACCTGGAACATCAGCTCCAGTGGAGCGAGTTTTTTCAATAATGAACAACATGTGGTCAACAGAAAAATCTCGGCTCCATATGTCAACTCTAAGTGCAATGTTGATGGTAAAAATAAACTTTGACCACTCATGTGAAGAGTTTTATCAAATATTATTGAAAAACAAAAATATTCTACAAAAGTTAAGCAGTTCCCAAAAGTATTTCTGGTATGAGGAGGCGTCAACATCATCGTCATCAATTGCAGGACCATCAAAACCTTAAATATTTGTTAAAATACATACAGTACAACTGAAAAAGAACTTATGTTAATTTGAGCAAGCCATTCACTATACATGTTACATTTGATTAAAAATATGATGTTTACGTTTACTGTGTATTAAAATGTGTTTATTACAAATAAAAAAAATATAGGTAGTAAACATTTTCTGCTAATTGTACATAATGTATGATTACTACATGTTTCATAAATAAAAAATAATAATGAAAGGGTGTTTTACTTTTATTTCATCATTTTAAACTTCTTAAATGAAAAAAGTGCACTTTCATGAAGTTGATTTCTAAATATTTATGGGACCCCCACCCCACATCACCACCACCGGTTAAGTCACAGCTGTCCCGTTTTGGGCAAACTAAATTATGGCCAGCCTATTTTTAGATAACTTCTGTAACTGTAACTGTAACTTCAGTCAGAATCATACATAATAATATAATAATAATAATTATCTACTTTTTAGCACGTGACCATGGTATTCGTGGATACAACTTTTACAGAGAATTTTGTAACATGACAAAAGCAAAGAACTTTTCAGATCTTCGTGGTGAAATATCTGAACCACTTGTGAAAATGTTAAGTGAAATATATGACCATGTAGATGACATTGACTTGTTTCCTGGAGGCATGAGTGAGATACCTCTTCCTGGTGGGATATTAACACCAACTTTTGCCTGCATAGTTGGCCACCAGTTTCGAAGAATACGATCTTGTGATAGATTCTGGTATGTTAGAAGAGTTTTGGGCTTATTTCATTATTTTATCATATTCATTAATGCTCTAATTAAATAACAGGGCAGACTGTGAGAGTCAGTGAGTTTGGAGTCACCACAAGGTTTTTAGTTACAATAATCCAGTTCTCAGGAATAAAAATATGTATAATTTTCTTATATTAAAAATATTAAAACATATGATACCTCTTTCACCTCTTATACTCACATATCAAGCTGAGTTCAAAAACTGTTTTAAACATTACTTCATATCAGTTAAGAGTGAATAATGACAAAAGTTATAAGAAGAAAAGTTGTAAAGTATAAACATACTGGCGATGTTGTATATGTGTCTAATATTAGACATTATAATATACATAATACAGTAGAACTTGGCTAATTCGAAGCTGAAGGGACCAGTAAAAAATTCGAATTATCCAAAAATTCGAATTAGGAAAACTTTTGATAACGGTAGAAAAATCAAATCAAAAACCGAAATTCAGTAAAGCAATATGTTATTTTATTAAACAATTTCCTTATACATATGTATTACAAACGTATAAACATCTTTCAGTACAAAATATAGCATTTACAGTTTTTTAAAAAAGCTAGAAACTTTTGATTGCATTTTGCAGTTAATACAGTGAGTTGTAGTAAACTCTTCAAGTTTATTAAGTGCTTGGAAAATAGCGTCACTTACGTTCTGCTGTCCTTCAACAAACCATCTCAAGTCTTGTATGTAATTTGATGCCTGTGAAGCCGTTGGAATCGGTATCTCTGGAAGTTCTAGCTGGTCCCCTTCTTCATCTGAAGATGTACCATCATTTCTTTTGTTCATAACATCAGCCACAATCTCCGCATCTGTCTGTTCACCGCATACCGCCAAGTCTTCATCCATGTTTACAAACTCTTCGTAACGAATGCCTGCGTCATGTCCAACATCTTCCCAGTTATCCGTAGTGGGTACGACTTCTCTAGCAGCTTTATTCTCCTCTTCACCTTCAATGTGGCAGAAACCACCTTTACGAAAACAATTAGCAATTGTTTTTTGCGTAACTTGGTTCCAAGCACTGTTGCACATGCGGGTAGCTTGAAGGATGTTAATCTTGCTTGATATTTTCGTGCTCATCTAAATAAGCACCTAACAGAATGTTTTGGACCACAAGCTTTCTGTAAAAATGCTTAAAATTTTTTATTACACCTTGGTCCATAGGTTGAACTACTGAAGTCATGTTTGGAGGGAAAAACACAACTTTACATTTTCCATCACAGGAATAGTGTTGTGAGCTGTACAGTTGTCAATAAACAAGACGATTCTTCTGTTTTGATTCCGAAATTTCCTGTTGATTTTCAAAAGCCATCTTTCAAAAATTTCACCTGTCATCCAAGCTTTACTGTTTGATTCATATTCAACTGGTTTCGTTTTTACATTTTTGAAACAACGTGGGTTGGCTGACTTCCCTATCGTTAGCAAAGGCAGTTTTTCCGAGCCATCCATGTTTGCTCCGATTAAAAGTGTTATGCACTCCTTGCTGTGTTTGCTGCCACTACAACTTTCTCCTTTAAAAGCAAGTGTTTTGTCGGGGGTGCATTTGAAGAATAAGCCCGTCTCATCTACGTTAAAAATGTCTTTAGCGTCTCTATCAGAAATCATTTGCAACAAATCGTCTTTCCATGAATTTGCAGCTTCAACGTCAACAGATCCACTTTCCCACAAACAGTTTTGAAAGACATGCCATTCCTTTCTTTAAAACCATCGAGCCAACCAGTGCTGGCCTTAAAATCATTTTTCCCTAAGCTAGATGCGAATTCCTCAGCTTTGGCTCTGACGAGGGGACCACTGACTGGAATTTTTTGTCCCTTGCTTGCTTAAACCACTTCACTACACATTCATCCACGTCAGGATTTTCTGGTTCTCGCGCTCTTTTCCTATCTTTGTCGCTGGCTTTACACACACTATTCAAAATCTTCTCTTTATTTTTTAGATACGTTGACAGCATATTTGGCGGTATCCCGAATTCCTTGGCAATTTCAGATTTCTTTTTCTTTGTCCCTTTTCCACTTCCCGTATAATGGCAACTTTTTCGGCAAATGTCAATGATTTGTATTGGGTCCGTGTTGGTTTTGAAAGGGCCATGATGAACACACAACACAATAAAACTGCACAATAAGCGTCACTAAAACACACCAGTCTGTATATACAGTACTGTATAAAGAAAGGAACGGTCTCTCACTACGGGACACAGCTCGCACAGTAGAAACTCAAAAAAACTTAACACTTCCACGAATGCAGGCAGAACTGAACAGAAAGCAACAGTGAGGGTGGCTGACTGACGAGGCGTGGAACAAGGGACAATGGCGGACGGTACCGTTACACGAGCCAGTCATGTGTCATCGCCAGATAGGCTGACGGCAATTTCACGAATTTGACACAAAGGACAAGCGTCTGTTCACAAAGGGCGATGCCTGCTTGTCTGTTTCCAGTCGTGTCTCTATTGTTACGTGGTCTAGCCCATACAGCAGGCGATTTTTTGTAGTTAGAGCAAAATTTTTATTTCGAATTAACCAAAAAAAGTTTGAATTACAGACGATGTTTTTGCATGGTTTTATATAGGATATTCAAGGGACCACGGTAAAAGTTCGAATTATCCACGAATTCGAATTATGCACGTTCGAATTAGCCAAGTTCTACTGTAGTAGTAGTCGGCAGTACCACATATTCTTCTGCTATAGAAAAAAAAATCATTTTAAACAAAATTGTGTGTGTGTGTGTGTGTGTGTGTGTGTGTGTGTGTGTGTGTGTGTGTGTGTGTGTGTGTGTGTGTGTGTGTGTGTGTGTGTGTGTGTGTGTGTGTGTGTGTCTTATTTACTTTTATTCCACAAATATAACTTTTATAAAAACAAATATTAAAAAAATAAAATGAACAATAAATAACAATCCATAATAAATTAAAAATATACTGTTGGGACGATCGCATGGTCATGATCTTCAAACAGTGAAATAAATTACTGAACTCCAGAGACAATGATATAATTGAACTCTAGAACAATGTGTGTAATTGATGACTCACTGTTCTGTGACGAGCATCATATAGGCTACACTTATTTTATAGCATGTTGCCATTACAGTCCATTTCTATAGATACATTCCTGGATAATACAATAGTTTACTTACTAGATTATCATTCTAAAAAGATTAAATAGATGTGTGTGTGTGTGTGTGTGTGTGCGCGCACGCGCGCGTATGTGCATACATGCTCGCGCACATACGGTATACAAAAGTATACTTTGAACATTTGTAATTTACCCTGTAATCTTATAATTTATGTCTTTACTGTTAATAGATTATGTAAATATACTGGATTTTTGTAATTATCTGTGCATATAGAATTTTATGAATACAGTATCTTAAGCAGGTGTTAATGAATATCTGAAATCGTTAATATGTTAATGTAGTTAATGTTTATAACAAAAATTAGGTAAAATATGAAGTTTTTTAAGCACATGTTAATAATGTAACCAACAGTATTATAATATGCAACAATGTAACTCGTGTAATAAGTAGCCAGATAAAACAAGATGTATAACATTAAACCTACACATTACCTTTAACCTTAATTTTCAATGCAGGTATGAAAATGATGATCCACTGACAAGGTTCACAGTTGCACAATTGGCTGAAATAAGAAAAATGAGTATTTCTCGACTAATCTGCAACAATCTGGACAATATTGAAACTATTCAGAGGTCTGCATTGGATTTGCCAGATAATTTTATGTAAGTAAACATGCTCTCCTCTTTCAAATCGTCATGATTAGTAATTTTATTTAAATTGGGTGTTAAATTAGATTTGATTCTACTTTCATGTGAATACAACACTACCATATTTATTTGACCAGTAGTCATGAAACAAGTCTCTGTAAGTTAAAATAAGTTTCTTCTAAATATAATTAATTCACTACCGACCCGAACACAAAGCTTTTTATGGGTAAAAACGTAAAAGTATGTATGTTGATGATACGTTGATGACATTCTAATACTGTACAGGGGAAACAAAAGACAATGTGAACAGTTACTAATGCACATAAACAAAATACACAAAAACATAACCTTTACTGCCGAATACAAACACAACAATAGCATAAACTTCTTAGACCTCTACATCACAAAATTTGAACACAGGCACAAATTCAGTATATACAGAAAACCGACTACAACTGACACTAATACACAACTCCTCCAATCACCCAATACAACACAAACTAGCTGCCTTCAGAACTATGATACATAGACTTCACAAAATCCCACTAGATGAAAAAGACTACAAAGACGAACTAAACACGATACAATATCTAGCAGACAGCCCCGTATTTTGGATGTATAACGCCCCTGTGCAGTCATTAATTTTACGCCCCCTATTCCCTGAGCTAAACTTCAGTGTCGCTATTCGTTTACAGACTATGGACAATAAATTGTTTAATTACTTACTTCAATTTTAAACTGTATTATAGACAGTATTTAAACTTAACTGAATACACAATATATGAAACAAAGGTGCAAGTTAAACATTTATACATTATTCTGAAGACGATATATGGTAAACACATAGAAAATAATCACTACAGTTTAATAACCTCAGTTAAAAATATCACTGAAACATCCAATTTGGTCAGTCAAACGTATATGGTAGAAACACTGCAATTTGATACTAACCATTTTGTGAAACTTACCAAACTTAGAGAAATGACTTTCTTCTGACTTTTGCATTTGCAAATGCATTTATCACTTCCTCAAAATCCAGACTGACAGTGATGTGATTCTATGGCGAGCACTCCAAGACTGACCAGTCGTTCTTGATTCTGTGCTGTCCGTAGATAGTTCTTGATTCGTTTTAATACTGAAAATGACCTTTCAGCAGAACAGTTTGTTGCTGGAGTACAGTTGTAGATCTTGAGTGCAGTGTACACATTTGGGTAGACATCACTAATTTTCTTCGAAGCCAACATTCTGCAGAGAAATGGAAGAGACGATAATTTGTTACCATCTTCTGTCTTCATAGATAACAGATAGCTTTTCAAATGGATGCATTCTTCACCAAAGCTGCTTTCTATGTCGGAATCATAAATGGCTCGAAGTTTCTCTGCAGCATCATAAATTTGAGGAGCTTCTAGTTTGGTGATATTTGAGAGAAATGAAAATATTAAATTATATTCTTTGTAGACATTAACTCTCTTCTGTAACTCAGTCTGGAGAGTTTGTATGATCTTGGAATATGAAATTTCCATTCGTCTCCAGATTTTGTCATGTTCCAAGTCATCTGATCCTAGTTCTTCTTCAGGACTTTCTGGTTCCGCTTCTGATTCAGATGATTCATCAAAAAATCGCCTACGTTTAATTTGACGTTTTGGTCTTGAAATCTCAACAGCTGAAGAAGAAGGAACTGATTCCAGACTCCTGATCTGATTAAGTTTCTTTTCAGCTGAATCTCTGTGATTGGGGAAACAGGTCTGAAGCTCAGTTAAATACACTGTAAGAGAGTCGTACATTTCAATAACAGTGGAAATGTCCATTTCCTGAGCTTGCAATTTTTTCATGACTTTGCCAAATTGTTGAAGAATAGAACCCCACACTGATGTCATGAATGCTACCTCAATGCTATTTAATTTCCTAAGAAGATCATCAGCTTGACATCTACCTTTACCCGTTTCATTTTCTGAAATAGTTCTTAATGCAGAAACCACTGCTTTCCAATCTGCATCCAAGCTCTTGCAAGCATCCTCATGTGCACACCATCGAGTTGTTGAAAGTGATTTCAATGTCATGGTTACAGAATCAAAAAATGTTTCCAAGATATTCCATCTCCCTGTAGAATCTGCGAAGTAATTATATAAACTTTGCAATAACTCAAAAAATTGTACTGCAGCAATACAGCATTTCACTGCTTGTGAACCAACTAGATTCAGTGAGTGAGCTGCACATGGAATGAAGAAAACAAGAGGATTTCTTTCCTTGAGTCTTGCTTGCAAGCCAGAATATATTCTAGACATGTTGGCCGCATTGTCATATGATTGACCTCTACAGTTATCAACTTTCAGACCATGTTGTTCTAAAGAATTCATTAGTGCTTCAAAAAGCTTTTCTCCAGTATGGCCTGTATTTTTCATAAAACACAGAAATCTTTCAACTGAGAGCCCACAATCAGTTACATATCTAACAACTACATTTAACTGGTCATTATGAGATAAATCTGGCGTAGAATCTACTATGACTGAAAAATATTTAGAAGAAATAACTTCATTGCCTATTTTTTCACTCACTGACTTTCCCATAAGATGTATTAATTCTTCATAAGTTGCTGGTGACAAGTATGATGTAGATCCTTTTCCAGGATTACCGAACCGTGCAATATGGTCAGCCAGAAAAGAATCGTACTCTGCAATTAATTCCAAACACATCATGAAATTTCCATTTTTCACAGAGCCAAACTTCTCTTCGTCTCCATGAAATGCTAAACCCCTAGAAGCTAGTTTTTTAACTACAGAAACAACTCTTTTTAGTACATTTCTCCAATATGTAACTTCATGTTCATGCTGGGTGAGCAATCTTTTGTCAATTCTGTCATCTCATTTCCTCTACTTTTCAATTTTAACAAGCAGTCTCTGTGAGAAGCAGAATTTTCATGTTCGGCTATTCTTATGCCAGCATGGCTCCAATCATTGAAACCAGATGTTGCAAACTGAGATGTACCACCGAATAATTTGCATGGGGCACAGAACAGTGATCCTTGGCTGGGAGAATAAACAAGATATTCACGGTTCATAATTTCCCCATTTACTAAAATCCTATGGAATAGTTTCTTGCTGCAAAACCGTTGTGTTCCATCAACATATCGCCGCGAGGACTGTGAAAAGTCAGCGTCTTTGTTTTGATTAATACCATTTTTTATCAAATAATCCCGAGTGTGATCAGTGTTTTCCCAATAGAATGGATCATTACTAGGAACAGACACTGCAAAATCCACTTCTGTAGAGAGTGTAGCTTGTTCCTGTACTTCGAGATTTTCGACTTCCACATTGTCTTTACTGTTTTCCACTACAATTTCACCCGAATTTTCAGGCCTACACTGTTCACTTTTGTTTTCACCACTGAAATATGAGTCCAGTCGAGGTATTTTCTGCAAAATTGTACTCTCCCTCTGTCTTTTTTCCTCAGCTTTCTTGCGATATGCAGCACCACTTAACCTAGATCGCCCATCCATACCGTCCCTAAGCTATTATATCTTAACGGAAAAACCTATAGAAATACTGTTTTGTAGAACATTTAAAACTGAATAATTCACTGTCAACAGTTAAAATACTCGGCGTATCGTATAAAATGCCTTGATTTTGAAAGTTAATAACAAGTTGGAACCACGTGGAACGATGAAACGCCAACTTAACTCTGAATTAATAACAACATACACACCAAAGAATATGCACACATTTAGACATTTTGCAAAGATAGTTTATCAAATTACTAACTCTATACTCAACACTAAATCCAAATTTTACGTCCTATAATTTAAATAATACGAATAATAAACGTTATTTATAAACGAAAACACTGCTCACACCTTTACACTTTCGTACACAACGCAGAACGTAACCTCCAAACACAAAGCTGCAGAGCACGTGTAAAATTATTCACCACAGCCACATAAATTACATCAGCCTAAGAAGGAATGAATACCAAATGTTTCAGAAACTATCCGCTAGAAGGAAGCACGAATACCATTCCAATAAACGACGTATGACGGCAATACTAACGAAGCAAAAGTTGAAAACGTAAATATACGTGATTACTGATTTTGGCCCGTCTGACAAAAAACGTGTATATACGTGATTACTGTTCAAGGGTTAATGCCAGAGCCAGAACGCTAATCTACTTCGGGCTTTATAATGATATGAAGCGATGTTTTTTTTTAACCAGCTATATTTTGCCGCCCTCAAAATTTTGCCACCCTGTGCACCTGCACATGCCTAAATACGGCCCTGCTAGCAGAATCCAACGGATATGACAGAACAATAGTCAATAAACTCCTACACAAAACACAAACCAGACAAAGACAGAAAACAACAAATTCATAACATTAACATACATCAACAACGAAACTGAAAAAATAGTCCACAAATTCAAAAAAGCAGGATACAGAACGCATACAAAACTACTAACAAAATAGAACACACACTATCAAAACACACACACAAAGCACAAAACAAATTCGATCTACCTGGTGTTTACAAACTAAATTGCTCACATTGCAACAAATTCTACATAGGCCAGACAGGACGTAGCTTCAAAGACACATTGAACACACAAAGGCACTACACTCCACTACAGAATCCACCTTTACAAACCACCTCATTGAAGCAAACCACACATACAAAAACATCGACAATAACATGGACATTGTACACATACACACAAAAGGCCGAAAACTAGACACTCTAGAACAATAGGAAATATACAAACACAAAAACGCATAAAAACGACATCCTAAACGAACAGACACAATTCAAATCACATGCATTATTCAAACATATCACACCCCACACACACAATGTCGATCTTTCAAAAGTTGATACCAATGCCAACAACAAGACGGACAGTGCTCCCAGCGCCAGCCTCTGAAGAAGCTTTTTAAAAGCAAAAACCAGTTCAGATTGTAAGGTAAAACTTTTACGTTTTTACCCATAAAAAACTTTGTGTTCCGAGTTGGTAGTGAATTAATTATATTTAGTTAAGTAACGGACACGTCATGGACAACGAAATCCAAGTTTCTTCTAGTTAACTAAATATAACAGAGATATTGTGTAGTTACTTTTTTATGTCAGTTTGCCTTTTATTTCTTCCTCACTCCCTGATATAAAGAAAGAATAATTCCTGAAGGGTCAAAGGAACACCCCTTTCTCAATTTGAGCAGTCTGCTATTTCTCTTGAGGACTCTAACTCTTACCATAAAAACCATTTATACAAATCAGTCTCCCCTTGCAAAATACCAATAGTGTACATGATATCCCTTCTCAAGGACATTATACCTTGGGATCCCTTCCTCAGGAACCCCTTTTCAGAATTTGCAGCATCTTCCTTCTCCCCTTGCCAACATTCTTTCTTAGCATTTATTAATGAACTCTAAAAATTGGAACACTCTTTAGGAAACTCTTGTGTCAGGAACTTTCATACAGAATCATTAAACAGGAATCTTCCATTGGGGACTACTGAATGAACACTCTCCAGGGATACCATGCCATTCCAACCTTTTCTTTTGGGAACTTATTCCCCTAGAACACCATTCCCAAGATACCCTCCAAAGATATTCGAACTCTCTGTAAACCAGGAATATTCCTCATAAATTCTTAGAACTGTCTATAGGGTGATTATCCTCTAGTAATTCATCTAGTAATGGTTCTTTAAAACTCCTAAGCGATGAGTGATTTCTATCAGATAAATCCTCTACTTGGACTGCTTCCATCATAATATTTTTAACTTGTTTCAATCCCTAGTAGAATCTGGAATCTTCCTCAGAAGTTGTGAATGATGGTTGAAAGACAATCCCACATTTTAAGGATCAAAACATCAAGCAATAAAATAGTGTGATGGAAGCAGCCCAAGTAAATGATTTACTTAATTGATGTTTGTCTAAAATCAGTAATTGTCTAGCAACTAATTATTTCAAACTGCTGTCTAGCATTTGATTTATTCTATCCATCACTCCAAGCAACCACACCACCACGACCTTTCTTTCTAACATCATACTCTCCTTTCCTGGAGCCTCTCTCCCCCTTCAAACTGCTTCTTATGGGAATCCTCCCCAAGGGCATCACAACCATCATTAATAATCAAACTAGATAAATCTCATGCTAGATTCATACAATAAATCAGGCACTGTCCTTAAGTTCTTCAACACTATTAGTATCATAGACTTATACTAAAATAATAATAATAATAATAATAATAAATACTAGTAAACTAATACTAGTAAAAAAATAAATAATTAAACTCTACAAAAACTTGGTAAATATAATGATAATTTAGCAAGTTATTAAACTGGTGGAATTTATATGTACAATATATAGTACCTTAGATATATGAGAAACATGAAAAGAAAATACAGTAAAACCCTGTTAAAATGTTTCTCCTTATCCAATATAAATGTGCTTTTTATCCAGTTCCTACACATCTCACATGCAGAACCTTTATAAAATACATACCTTCGATATTGTGATCAAACTCCACTTAATTCTTTATAATTACATTTTTTATTCATTTTCATCAGTGTTTGAGACAAATAATAGGACTACTATGGCAATGTCTTGGCCTCGCTAAGGCTGGACCTACCTCAAGAGCATTGATTTTTAAACTTTCGACAAACAAATTATATAATTCAATGAAAAATTGTCCTCCAAGGTATAAATGTTTATGTCACAAAAAGTAAGTGAACATGATATAAATATTTTATTTTTTATTCCCGAGTTATTTTTATGATCTAAAAATGTATGTAACTATAAATGTACCAAAACTGAGAACATAAATGTATTGCAACAGTACAAATGTATAGGGTACTGTGCATTGCACAAATTAATTAAAATAATTAAATAAAGTAAAAAAATAATTCATATTGTTAGTAATAATAATTCATCTTTCAATCTGAACGGTAAATGGAATGACCAAAATTTATGCTGAGACAGGTTTATCATGCCACGCAGCTGTGTCTGTGTGTATTACGTGTATGTGTGAAACCTGTTGATTCCTGCAAAGCGTCACCCCTTAATGAACACTATTAATTATATGAATTATTTAAACTGTAAAGAATGTGTGCATAATATCACAAAACTAAATACGCCACAGTGTGTATAAAATAAAGATGCACATGTGTATAAAAAAATAGTGCGAAAAGAATACAAAGTGCGATTATAGTGAAAATAAATATAAATAAAACTTATGTTAATTAAGATAGGGAAAACGGTTTATACACAGTGAACACATAAAAATTACCGATATCTTGTAATGTGCAAAAGACTTCGCATGTTGCGAAAACAAGCGAAATAAATGTGAAAATAATCATGTTTAGAAAGGACGCCAACGACAGACTGTGACCTGCAGAATATTGTAGAAACATGATTTTTGCGCCCTACGGTATAAATACTCGAGACACGCTAACTTAATTCTCTTTCTCGATCAACTACCGTAGTAGCCAGAGGCTCTGCCCAACAACAACAGCTCTTTGTCTATCAACCATAGCAGCAGCCGGAGGTTCTTCACGACTATTCATCACTTTCGTGAGAGCACCTGCAACCTGAGGCCATGATGGGATACGAGGGAGCAACCAAGTACATGGAATAGAGTCCAGCGTACGGGACGAGGCGACGGACTGCGGAGAGGATCTGAAGGATGAGGATCAAGGACTCCAAGACTACACGACTACAGAGGAGCATCCAGGATCAAGGACCTAGGACCGAAGAGGATACACTGAATATTACCATGACAAATAAGGTGAAACAAAACCATGTATTTGTAAAACAAAGACTCACGTAAAGACAATATAATTATGTAAAAAGAAAGACAATATAATTCAAAGATGAATTAATAATTTTTGGAAATGTAAATATTTATTTGTATAGTAGTTAGAATAATGTTTAAAAGTATGAAACTATAATTTTGAATAAATAACTTAGTCAATGATATTTAAATTAATATAAAAGTAAATAGTAAATTTTTATTAGAAAACAAAGCAATGCATATGCAATATAATCAAAAGAAAATAGATTATTAAAAAGAGATCAGATAATCTAATAATTATCACAGTAATGAGCAAGTCGAGAGCAATATTATATAATTACAAATGTTTATGGTGTATAAGAGTGTATACTATGTCTATGTGTAATACGAGATTATTATTTATATGTTAATAACTAGAAGTGTGCTACGGCTACACACATGCGAATAATAATGATATTTTTAAATCGCAACAAAATAAAAAAAATAAATTTTTAAATGATTCTAAACCATATTATGTTGTGTTATTATTATTATGACTACACCTGTCATAATTTTATAGCGTAAGTAATGTGCAAAATAAATGGCTCACAAGAATTTGGGGGCTTCACAAATACTTAACGTTGTAGTATATGTTAAATCGAGAGTTTTATAAGTATTACTAGAATTTAGTATAAATATTAATTCTTTCCCATATGTAACATTACCAATCATGAAATAAAAGCCACAAAATTAATTTTGTATGTTCACAGTGTGCATAAATAAATTCACAAATGAACATAATAATAGTAATAATAGCATAATTATGGTAGTTAACTAGTACATCATATTTAATTTGTGTAATATTTATTATCACATGTATTTTTATGGTACGATTTTTTTAGGAATCCACGTGTTCCCTGCAGTAGCATACCTTCAGTTGATTTAAGAGCATGGAGAGATCATACTAAGTGTAATGTAAGTGATATTGAAATTGAATTAGGAGTTACTGCTAACATGTCACCCTGTGTAACATGTACCTGCACTAAAGAAGGGGTAAGTTTCTAAAACACATTTTTTTTGTATTTTTTAATAAGTTTGAAAAAAAAACAGGAATACACACAGTTTTATTATTATAGTTGTTTTGATTGTTCATCTTCTTTTTTCTCTTTTTTCACAGTACTAAATAATATAGAACTTTCACTTGTGAAACTTACTTGTTTTTCTTTCCGTACACGTTCGCAAACTGCTGACGAAAGCGAACACCACGCTGAAACACGTACGGAAAGAAAAACAAGTAAGTTTCACAAGGGAAAGTTCTATATTCTATATTATTTATTATTATATATGGTATGTGGAAAGGAAATATTCATGCACATCCGTGAAAACAATTTAAAATGTTTCATTATACAGATTTTCTTCTGTCAAATATAACTTTTCAGCTTAAAATAACCATCCATTAGAATTTAGTTAATTTAGGTTTCATTTCCTAACAGTGTATACTGGTATACCAAACTAGGTATCAAGCACAATGTTTTTGCATCTTGCCATCTGCATGCCTATGATAAACATTTAGTTCTATGAATTCTTCAATTTCCCAAATTTCACTCAAATGTATGAGTGACTTTTACAAACTGATGGCACTCAAATTATAATATAACAAATATAATACTTTACTAGAACTTTTCATAATTTTTATCATAACTTTAACACATATAAATGACATTGCATTGTATTATATGTATGATATTATACTTAAGGCTCATTTACATGGTTCAAGTTTACTGGCTTCAAGTACTTGAAGTCAAGTAAACTTGGCATCTGAATTCTGTCTACACGGGGAAAGTGGAAGCATCAAGTACATTAATTTTTGTTTGAAATGTCAAGTAGAAAGGTGCGTCGTATTGCAGTTAAACTGTTAGTGAACTCATTGTGCAAAAATCTACGCTATGATACAACGGAAAATGTCAAAAGACAGAGAAAGTGAAGTCGGAGGTGGGTGAGAACATGGATAGCTAGAAGGGAAATGTATGGTGCCTCTTCAACACTGTTACGCGAGTTGGGAGATGAAGATCCTTCGTCTTACAAAACTCATTTAAGGATGACAGTACAGAAATTTAAGGAGCTATTAGGAAACGTTGAAGCAAAAATAAATAGAATACTACCATGAGAAATGCAATTCCCTCAAGAACAAAGCTGGAAATCAACTGCGTCTGTTGCTTTAAACCAACTTAATTTTGGTTCATATATTTCATCAGTGGCCGCCCCAGTCTTTTCGGACTTTAGGATTTTTGCAAGTTCTTGGTGATAAACCGTTCTTACGGTTTTAATTCTCTTACGCAATAGTTCAGTAGTAATTGTGACGTCTAAACCTGTTTCTTTAACTTCACTGACAAGTTTTTTAAAAAGATACATCCCTTACATTTTTTTTAGAATAGTCACTTCGCTTAATATTCCACAAATTGTCAAATTTTCTGTATATAGCAAGAAACTCGTGTATATCATTTGCATTCCACTTACTCATGTTAAAACGAGGGACGTTCATGTCAATCTGGGACTATTAATTTTTAATAAATATAGAACACATTTATGATAGTAAAAAATACTTTTATTTCTCGATGTAATCCCCTGCTACATTTATAAATTTATCGCAGTGTTTCACTAGTGCCTGGATACCCGCAGTGTAGAAAGATTTGTCGTTACGTCGAAACCAAGATAGGACTGACTGCTTCACCTCATTGTCGCTGTTGGAATGCTGGCCTCCCAGGAACAACTTCAAGGGCTTGAACAGGTGAAAATTGCTGGGATCGAGGTCCAGACTGTAAGGGGAGTGTGGCAATAACTCCCAGCCAAGACCTTGTAACGTGCATGTCATGCAGTGGGCGGTATGGGGCCATGCCTGCAGAAACAGAACGCCTTTAGTGATCGCACCAGGCCGTTTTTTCTTGAGAGCATTGTGCACATCTTGAAGAACTTTGTAGTAGTACTTAGTGTTAATATTGACTCCATGGAGTAGAAAATTGATGTGAATAATGCAAATTCTATCCCAAAATATTGAGGTCATAACTTTGCCTGCAGAAGCAATTGTTCGAAATTTTTTGGGAGGTGGTGAGTCCACATGCTTCCACTGCTTTGATGCACGTTTTGATTCCAGAGTGAAATGGACCCACGTTTCATCACAGGTAACAATTCGATCGAGAAAAAGCTGGCCTTCTTTGTCAAAACGTTGCTTTAACTCGTTGCAGATTTGCAATTTTCTTTGCCGGTCGAAAACAGAAAGCTGTCTTGGCACCCAATGTGCACTAACCTTGCTGAACTTCAGATGTTGATTTTGTTTACAGTTCCCACAGACACATTTATTTATTTTGCAATTTTCTGACAAGTTATCCGTCGATTATCAAGGATGGCTGAATGTTCATGGGAACGACTACAGTAGGCTCCAAACCACCTTGACCGGGATCGTGACTCACTGATGTACGGCCTTCTTTAAATGTTTGCACCACTCAAATGTTAATGACTAACAGTCTCATCGCCGTACTGTGCAAGGAGTCACGAATAAATCTCATCGGGTTTTACGCCTTCATTCATGAGAAATTCATTACAACACGCTGTTACACATGTGCATTAGACACCATGTTCTTTACGACTGACTGTTGTTATTGTTTAATGTGTTGTAAACAATACAGTGTGCCATGCGGTAATAGGTGACACTTGTACTTCATATGTACGACCAACAGAATGTGCAGGAATTTCCATTTACACACTAGTCTAACAAAAGTCCTGGATTGACGTGAATGTCCCTCGTATTAAAATTAAAGACTTTAAAATATTTTAACGATAAGTGGAGAATCACCTCACAGAGAAAACAATAACTAAAAGCCGACTGCGCACTGAAGACGTAAGACCGATTCCCTTGACTGCTTGAAGGCAAGTAGTCAAAGAGCCATCTAGACAGAGACAGTAGGGCGGGAAAGTGAGTCATGTGACTTTCAAGTGGCAACAAAACTTGACACTAGGCCAACTCTACTTTCCACTGTGCAGACAGTGGAAAGTTACTTTCCACAACCATTTACACAGGGATAGTATAAGAAAAGTAGCTTGACTTCAAGTGCTTGAAGCCAGTAAACTTGAACTGTGTAAACGAGCCTTTAGACTCCCTCACTTGTTAGCTACCGGTAACTACCAGTAATTATAAAGATGTTTCAACAAATATTGTTACAACACAAATAAGCCACCCCAATACCAGGGATGAAAAAGATGATACTAAATATAAATATACTTCATATAAAATAAAATATTAAATATAAATAAAAAATAAAGATGGTGACACGACAAATGACGACATGACCTAACCCAAGTGATTGACCAAACAAACAGGAAAACAACAAAGAAGGGAAAAACCGAAACCATATAAGAATAAAGACAATTGAAGGAAGTGAACGAATTCATACAACCAAATAAAATAAAACCAAATGAGAAGGGGAGAACCAAACTAAAATGAAGCCAATTGAAAATGAAGGAGAAGAAGAAGAAAAAGGAAAATGTTACTAATTAAGTGTAAAGGAAATGAAGTGAAACCAAGGGATAAGAAACACCACAAATGTGTAAGGGAGAAATGGTACACTCAAGTATAATATTGGGAATAAAACCAATAATTATCCAATACCAGAAATAAATATTATTATCAATTAAATAATTAATGTAATTGTTTTAACCAAAACCCAGTAAAGTAATATTATAAAAAGAAAAGTACACTAACCCAAGAATTAGAGTTAGATATAGTAAAAATCTATAGAAAAATAACATTAATAATACTGTGTATAATTTGTAAATAAAGAAATAGTGAGAAAGTGACAAAGAGAAATAATTATAGGGATTACCCACTAAGAAACACTTAATGTAAACAGTTAAAAAGTGCAATAGTGAAAGTGTGAAACCCCAAAATGGTTAGAAACCATATTTATGATAATAAAATGCTCAATAATCAATAATAAACAATAACTGATTAATAGTGAATCCAATAATAATTAAGAATAAGGTTTTAATGATAGCATTAGATGTAAGCACTTCATAATGTGGAATAAACACTGAAGAGTGATGAGGAAACACTATGTGATTAAAAATGAAACAAATTAACAATTAAAAATATAAGGTTTGAATAATAATAGTAAATGTAAACAATTAGTAATATGAAACGAACACTGGAAAGTGATGATAACGTTGTTAATTAAGAGATTTAAGATTAATTGTAAACGATTATAATTAAAAGGGGAGTATCCCATGAAAAGATAAACAGCTAGTGTTAACATGGATTGAGAGTAGAGTTTAATTAGGAAATAAGCAATTAATAATAAATCAATAAACACCCCAGATTGTAAGGGAAAACCAATTATTCAAAAGGTGATGTTAGTTAACACCCAAAAAATAGTAATTAATGAAATGAATTGTAAACAAACTTTACTTAATAATTGTAAAATAATTGTGTAATTATATTTATGAATAGGGTATGACTGAAGAATTTGTACAGAGCATACGCCTAGATGTTATGTTTTTAATTGAGGAAGAATAGGGAGTGGTAGCCATATTATTAACAAAGGCAAAATAGGTGATTAAGAAGTTAAGACAATACAAATCTAATTACACTAGAAAATCAATAAATGTAGAAAATAACAGAACCATTAACAAAACAAAATATATTAGAATAAAATGAGACATCATTTGTATAAATTCAGTAAATATAGTCAATGACTACTAGTGCATCTGAAATGCCTAACTGTTAAAACCAATAATTACAAATTGTATAAAATCCACAAGGAAATTAACAAATCTAAGGCATGTAACTAGCCAAATAATGTGTAAATCATTTTAAAAGAAAAATGTTACAATAAGAACTTAAATTAAAAGAAATATGTAATTAACAAATGTTAACATAAATGTACAAAAGTTAATATCTAATAGAACATGACCTTATGAGGTATTATTTTAATCTTTGAAAGGAAATACATACAATAGTGATAATATATAGTACTCAGGAAGGAAGATAGAAGAATAAAATCAATCAGAAAGTATATAGTAAATGTGAATAAAAAATTCAAATATGATAACAATGGTAATAAACTATGCCTTAGCCAATCAAAGGGTTTAGGTTACCATAGAAACGAGCCGTTGGTTACTAATTTTCCGTTAATTTTTAGTACTCGTATAATGACACTTGTGTAGTAGGGACGCAAGATTTTGTGACAGAAATTTTACTTTAAAAAGTTTAAAAAATATTCAAAAGTCAAAAACATGTACCAGTGAGAAGGAGATGAAGAGGAATAACATTTAACTGATGTCCAGGAACAATATAAACGAAAATTAAAAGCAGAAATTCCCAAGACTAATTAGAAAAGGACGCCAGCAGCCTAAGTCACTCAAAATTGATGAATTTTCCATTTCCAAAGAACAATGATCTATCACAAACCTTCTGAACTGATAAGTATCATTTAAATACCCTAATCCCAGGAATAAAAGCACTTTAAATATTTCTCATATCTATACAAACTCTCACTATGAATTAAAAATAATTTTCTTTTAAGGATTAAATAAAACAAACTTACGTAGAAAAACTTGTTAACTGAAAAATAACCTCGCACAAGATTGCGAACTTTTGTAACACCTATTACTACACTGCAGAAAAAATTGTAGCCACACTTTATATTATTTAAGTACGGATAATGTACGGTAGTGTACTTTTTTATTGTAACCATATTTAATGTTTTCTTTATAATCTAAAGGACTCCAGATTTTGGACGAGTTGACGTATAATATACAAACAGTAGCCATGACGGCATCAGAATAGCTCGTTCAAAACCAATTTCGTCAACTTGAGATAATGCGTTTCATGTTTAATGTTGGAGCAATTTTATTGAATACTAAATTATATTATTGTCACATTACTTAATTACCAAACAATCATTAAAGAAACAGTACAGAGTGTAACTATTGTTTTATTTCATAGGAAATTGTATTATATATGTGTGTGTTAGCGAACTTACAGATCAGACAACTAGCGCTTTCGCTATCTGTGCAATACAGTAAGCTGTACAAAGGCGGGAACCGATTCGAACGCTCCGGCCGTCACCGCTGAAAACACCATACTAACATATTAATTCATAAATTTAATTGTTTTCAACAAACAATTTGGCGCCACCCGGAATTCACAAACCCCTATGAAATTACAGGTAAGGTTTCCACTAGGTTGTACTGGTAATTGTGACAATGCTACGGACTTCGTTAGCAGCAACCATTGATGTAACGACAAGGTGTGAGACGAACACACTACACTAATACATAAAATACAATATACACGTTTACACAGACACGACCGAGTCTTCTCGTCACAGATTGGCTTCCATCGCGGGGCTTAAACAAAGACGGACGCCCCTATACTATCACGTTACAATATACTTGAGTTAAATACTCTCCTGACTTACTTCTATGCTAGAATATTTCACTATAATGACTCTAAGATTTTTGAAATTTGTTGCAGCCTATATGCCAGTCATCCAAAGTGAACAACTGCTTCCAACTAGCTCGACAGTTCACTGCAGAAGCTGTCCTCGGTGACACAGTCTGTAAAGTCCAGTGTGCTTACATGTTTAGAGCTCTTCAGGAATTTTCTGAACCAGTCTCACATAACCAACTAGGATTCAGTTAACATATAAGCACTATCACTAACTACTGAAGTAGTTCACTACTTTGTTAAAGGTAGAAGCTGTACAACTTTAATATAATTTAGTGTACAAACTAATCAAAACATCATGTAAACAATTTCTCACAAATATTAAAAGACATATTATTTAGACATATGACATATATGAATATCAAAAATTAGTTTTTAATTGCTGATGTTTGTATTTTATTGTCCTGACAAGGTGACACTGTGACTCGTAACATTCAAGGTGTCACAGCTATCCTCTTTGGTTTCACAAAACACTGTTAAGAAGAAAACACTGTTAAGAAGAAAGAAAACATGTAGGCTATGTTTATATGCACACACATATAAAATTCAAAGTTAATGTGTGTACTCTCAAACCATCACTGATCTGTCAAAAGTTGTAGCAGTTATGTTAACATGTTACATAAGTTTTTTGTCACTCACAAAGTATTACAACCACTATGAACTCTTTCAATAAATAAATGGATAAAAAATTATTTGTTTAGGATTAATTTCATTTTTGTAAAATGTGTTAAAATACATAGTTTCAGTTGATATTGAAATATGAGCTGTCTCAGGCAGTTAATATGGTGATAGAATTAAAAAATGATTGTGATTATTATATATAATAAGATTGTACAATAGGGGGCCTACTGCTGTATATCTAATTACTCAAATACTTGTACTTTTTAAGTCTGTAAAAAAGTTTATATTTTACTTCAATAATGTATTTTAGTAATAGACATTCTGCACTTTTTAAAGGCTTGTGTAGATTTCAGCTTTAACTGTTTCTCTACAGTTATTACAGAGGATGTATTGTGAGTGGTTTCCTATGTTAGATGCTATAAGATTTGTGGCATTTTACTTATGTTATACCAGTGTTATACACTGTATTATAAATGGTTTTTTAATGTTTTATTTATTAATTTCTGTATTGATTGTGCTTCTTGTGTTTATACATTATTCTCTTGTAAAAACTATTAATATTATGTACCTTTGTTTGTATAAAATATATTCCAGTAATAGTAATTTACTAGTGATTAAGAATTTATATTCTGATTTCACTAAAAGTGTAAAATTAGACTGTAAATATATATTTTTTGTATGATTAATATGGTAATTTTAATAAATTACACACAACTCAAACAAAAGAGAGAGTATGTTTGTACGATTTAGCATTGATTTTATAATAACTTTTTAAAAATGTATTTATTTTGTTAAATTTACTACTTATGTCTATATTAATTTTAATTAAAATTATATTAAATAGTGTGGGAAAGTAGGGATATAAAAAATATATTCAATGTGGCAACAAAGGTAACAAGCGCCCTAAAGCCAATGGTGTATCTAGAATTTTGCCTTGGGAGGGGTCTGGGGTCGGGGTCAGCTTCATATAAAATAAAAATAAATTAAAGGTTGATAAACATTACTATCTTTAAAGTGGTTGAAATCAGTCCCGTTACAATAAACAGTAATAACACAATAAAAATCCGCGTTATTGAAACATTGTTTACAAGATGCTAATTGATTGAATTGATTTTCCTTTATTTCACATTTCAAACTTGTATGCTAATGCTATTTAATAAACTTGTTTTTATATTTAAAAAAAGAGTTATTACTACATTAGTGTACGCAGCTGTAAAAATAATAAAATAACTTAAAAGTTAAGAGCTTAAAACATTCGTGAAGTTTTTCGACCCTCTGGAAGGGGTCCAGTCCCGTTTGCTCCCCCCCCCCCATAAATATGCCCCTACAAGTGCAAGTGCAGGATGGCAAGTGTTCTAGCAGTGGCCCTGAGTAACATTGGGGTATGTACATGATAAATATTGAATAGCTTTTGTAGTACATAGACCATTTGATTAGAAAGGTTAACAGACACCTTTGAGTAAGTATATTTTAATATGTACTGAGTGCGTGCGTGTGCACGTGTGTGTGCATGTGAGAGAGAGACAGACAGAGACAGAGAGGAAAATGGAGAATGAAATGTGATTACTTATGATAGCAAAAGTATGTAAATATTTATATATTTTGCTTATTAAAATAAATTTATCGTAACAAAATAAAGTGAAAATTTTATTTACAAATATAACTTTCAGGTAACAGTCACCATGTAAGCTTAAAAAATTTTAATATCCTCTTGAAATGTTTACGATGAGAGTACTTGATCTAGTTAACTACAGTCTACTTCTAATTATGCTTAAGAGTGACTAAAACAATACAGACATGTTTAAAGTTGTTCTTTTCTAACATAATGCAGGTATGTTACATGTTCATCAATTCAATGTGTGAATGTAGAAGCTTCTTCACTGTTGATTAATGCAGTATTTGTGCTAGTGTATGACTGTTTCTTGTGTTTCCAGTTTTTTTCTCTTAATAAATTTTAAGAGTTCTATTTAAAAAGCAGTGACAGTTAATTAAATTTGTATAACTGTTACCTGTTTCAAATAACAATATCCTAATGACACTGTAAAAAATACTGCAAAAGATTGTAGCAAAATACTGGCAAACTGTCTCCTTAATACTGGTGTTGCCAGAATGTTTGTGTATCAGAATGTATATAATTAATAGAATGTATATATCGTCACTGCTGAAAAACTGAATCTTATGTGGGTGTAGATAACTCCACAAAAACTGAAATTAGAAAAAAATGTGCAACTTTTATTTTATAATCACTGTGGTATTACGATTATTTCAATTGTGAAGAGGTACCAGAAAGAAGACCATAAATTATGGTTACTATTTGGAAGAAACTTGCATAAGTCCTGAATGTACTAAAGTAAAAGTAAAACAATTTGATTTATTGGATTTCGTTGTCCATGACGTGTCCGTTACTTAACTAAATACAACTATTTGAGTTAAGTAGTATAATATAGTTGATTACAATAGTTATTGGAAATGCCAAATTTGTCATTACTTGTTCCAGAACTGCTTCCTGCTTTGTATTGGACAAAGCACTTTGGTGTCTGCACCATTATCCCCATACTAAGTCCTAAATGACCCCAAAAAGCTTTGTCCAGTACAAAGTAGATAGCAGTTCTGCAAACTTACGGCTTACTGGAGGGCTACAACACTCCCATTTGGTTAGATCAGCAGTGACAGCCTATATGTACAACATGCAGGCAGACAGTACCAGGTTACTAGCAGCCATAATAATATAAGATAGGTACACAGTTGGATGTTTTTCCTACAACTGCCAACAAGTCTCCTTCTGTGTATGATCAATAAGCCACCATCTTGGAAAAATCCTGGTCTACAACCTCCTCAATAGAAAATGCTGGATAATAATTCTTCTTCTTCTTCTTCTTCTTCTTCTTCAGCGGCGCAACAACCCATTACTGAGTCAAGGCTTCCTTTAACAGCCTCCACCAGTTGTCCTGGTCAAGTGCAGCTACTCTGCAGTTCCGGGTCCCAATATAGTGCGCATCACACCGTCTCCCCAAAGTAGTTTCCTGGTGCCATAGATCTGTTCTGTTCTGCGAGTACCTTTCTGGGTATTTCATTCTCCACCATTCTGATCACATGTCGAGCCCACCTGAATCCAGGTTTTATAATTTTCACAATATCTGGTTCATTGAGAAGAGTGTTCAGTTCTTGGTTGGTCTGTTTCCTCCATTCACCTCCCACATATGAGGTGTGGCTAGAAAAAAACCGGATTGGTGTTTTAAAAGTTTTTATGTATCATCTTTTACAATTTTGATTTTATCACCTTCGATGTACTCCCCTTTTTTGACCCCTACACCGTTCCATACGAATTTTCCACTGTTCAAAGCAGTGCTTCAGATCATCTTCTGAAAGCCCTTTCATGACCTCCGCCGCCTTTGCTTTTACTGCATCTACAGTTTCAAATCTGGTTCCTTTTAGAGCTGATTTGACTTTATGAAATAAAAAGAAGTCACATGGGGCGAGATCAGGTGAATAGGGTGGGTGTTCCAAGACAGCGATTTCGTGCTTGGTCAAAAACATCTTGACAGACACTGCGTTATGGGCCGGGGCATTGTCCTGGTGAAGAAGCCATGTCTGGTTTTTCCACAAATCAGATCGTTTTTTCCATACGCGCTCATGTAGAGTAGTCAGGACACTTATGTAGTATTGTTGGTTGACTGTCTGATCTTTGGGTACCCAATCAATGTGCACAATCCCTCTGATGTCGAAAAAAACAATCATCATTGCTTTAAATTTCGATTTGCTCATCCATGCTTTCTTGTTTCGAGGTGAGTTGCGACTTTTCCAATGCTTCGATTGGCGCTTAGTTTCTGGATTGTATGTAAAAAACCATGATTCATCACAAGTTATTACTCTTCTTAAAAAGTTAGAGTCCATTTCAATGTTTTGAAGGATGTCAGAACAAATGTCTTTTCGAGCGTCCTTCTGTTCGAGAGTGAGGTTTTTTGGCACCAACTTTGAACACACTTTGTTCATATTAAAACTTTCATGTAAAATCTGTCGAGCACTTTCTTTATTGATTCCAGTAAACTCAGAAACCACTCTGATACTCAAGCGACGATTTTCTCGAATAATTTTACCAACTTTTTCGATGTTATCATCTGTTTTCGATGAACATGGTCTGCCAGGACACGGATCGTTATCAATCTCTTCTCTACCCTCTTTGAACCTTTTAAACCACTCGAAAACTTGTGTACGCGACAAACACTCATCACCGTACACTTGTTGCAACATTAAATAAGTTTCCATTGCAGATTTCCCAAGTTTGAAAAGGAATTTCATATTAACACGCTGCTCCTTGTGAACACTTACCATTTTTTCGGCAAAGTGTAACTGCACGAACCACTTCTAATGAAGGATATGGCTGAACTAAGCGATGCACTGCATTGGAACTCGAGTAGACAGTGGAAGGGGTAACATGTGACACTGCCACGCAACATTCGTCTGACGCACTTGCCATTCCGCCGTAAAAAAATAGTTCGGTTTTTTTCTAGCCAGACCTCGTATATTGGACCAAAAATACTGAGGAGGAGTTTGCGTTCATGAAACCGCAGGCTTGACTCAGACTTTATAGAAATAGTCCACAGGTCTCAGAACCATAATGTGAGAACTGGGTGGATCAGTGTTTTATACAGAAGCAGACTTTATACAGATCCTGGCAATTGTTCTGCTCTGGAACAAGGGTCTGACACCAAATAAGCACCTATTAGCTGAGGTGATTATTCGCTTTATTTCTTCTGTTGTTTCCCCATTGGAGTTAACTTGGCATCCTAAGTAAACAAAGCTGTTGACTTTTTTGAAGGAATAGATGCCAATTTGGATGCGCTCTCCTTCTCTAGCTTCCTGTCCTGTGACCATGTATTTTGTGTTGCTTTCATTTATTATGAGACTCAGCCTCCTTGCAGAACCTTCAAGAGCAAGAAAGGCTTCAGTGACTGCTTGAAGGGACCTCCCGATTATATCTAGGTCATCGGCATATCCTAGGACCTGCACCAACCTGTTGAATACAGTCCCGGAGGAATCTATTCCAGCATCTCTCATGACTTTTTCTATGGCAAGAATGAAGAGGAGGCAAGCAAGAGCATCACCTTGGAGGACTCCCTTTCCACAGTCAAACTCTCCTGATAAGTCATTCTGGATCCTCACCATGCCCTTCACTATCAGCATTGTCATCCTACACAAGCTTATTAATTTCTTTGGTATGCCTAGTTCTTCAGGAGATGTGTAAAATTCTTGTTTATCAATGCTATCGTATGCATTTCTGAAATCTATGAAAAGGTGATGGGTTTGTAGCTTATATTCCCTACTTTTCTTCAGAATTTGTTGGAGTGTGAAAACTTGGTCTATTGTCGATTTCCGTCTCTTAAATCTGCACTGATATCGACCAATCACCTGATCAGCATGTGAAAGCAGTTTTTGGTACAATAGCTTTAAGGTTTATAGCTCCTCTGCATTCTTCATCATACCACGGGTTTGAAGGTTCCCTTTCTTTGAAGCCAAGAGTTGTCTCTGCTGCACTGTCAAGTGCTGAAGAGATTTCTTCCCAAATGATGTACATACTTTGATTTCTTGTAGACTTTTCACTGATTTTATTCTCCGACTAGTGCAGTGAATTTCAAGGGGTTGTCCTCCTCCTTTAGTTTGTCCTACTGTTTTTTCTTGGAGCACATTGTGTCTTAATCATCGACATGCAGTCTCTCAGTCGTGCAACCACTAGGTGATGATGTGAGTCAATATTGGCTCTACTTCGTGTCCTCACATCCAGTAGATTAGATCTATTTCATGAGCTAATGAGGAAGTGGTCTATTTGGTTAATGGTGGTGCCATGAGGTGAACTCCATGTTCTCTTATGGATATCTTTGTGAGAGACGAGTGTTCCACCAACGACCAGGCCCTTTGATACGGCAAAGTTAATCAGCCTCTGGCTGTTATCATTGGTTGATTCGTGCAGGCTATGCCATCCAGTTGTTGGAGAGTAGACTGTTTCTATTAGAATATATATAATTAATAGAATGTATATACCATCATTGCTGGAAAAACTAAAGCTTATGTGGAGGTAGATAACTCTACAAAAACTGAAATTAGAAAAAGTGTGTAACTTTTATTTTATAATCACTGTGGTATTACGATTATTTCAACTGTGTGAAGAGGTACCAGAAAGAAGACCATAAATTATGGTTTACTATTTGGAAAAACCTTGCATAAGTCCTGAATGTACTAAAGTAAAAGTAAAACAATTTGAGTTAAGTAGTATAATATAGGAGTTTATTACAATAGTTATTGGAAATGCCAAATTTGTCATTACCCGTTCCAGAACTGCTTCCTGCTTTGTATTGGACAAAGTACTTTGGTGTCTGCACCATTATCCCCGTATTAAGTCCTAAATGACCCCCAAAAACTTTGTCAGGTACAAAGTAGATAGCAGTTCTGCAAACTTATGGGTTACTGGAGGGCTATAACACTCCCATTTGGTTAGATCAGCAGTGACAGCCTATATGTAAAACATGCAGGCAGGCAGTACCAGGTTACTAGCAGCCATAATAATATAATATGGGTACACAACACAGTTGGATTTTTTTCCTACAACTGCCAACAAGTCACCTACTTATGATCAATAAGCCACCTTGGAAAAATCCCAGTCTACAACCTCCTCAATGGAAAATCTTGGATAATAATTACGCCATGGAAATTTTCTGGCTACACCACTATGTATAACACATCATTTAATAAACTACACTGAACGTTTTATAGTAAGAACTGTAACACCCACAATAATATAAAGTCATTAAGTAATTTCAATTTAAGAGCTTATAAATATTAAAACATTTTTTGAATTTAATCATCATAATCATAATCATCATCACCACCTACTTCTCCTTCTACTTCTTGTATACTTCATGGGTTAGGAACCTTGCCTATTCTACAAAACTATCTCATCTGTGGAAAACCAACATCCCTAAATGCAATGAGTGTATATTCTTGGGCATGTTGAAAAAGATTTTTGTAACCCATCCTAACCAAATAAGTTAAAATTGTAAGCTTTGATTTTTCTCTGAACAGAAAATATTTGAGTTCTTGTGTCTATCCTCATTTCTAAATTGATCACATAAGATGCACTTATTGACAGCTCGTAAAAATTTCACCCAAACTTCATTAAATGAAACTGCAACATTATAATCAAAATTAAAATAAGCAACACCAATATGACTTCAAATTGAGATATTATGATTTAAAGGAGTAGAAGGATATTTTAAAGCTTGCTCTGTCTTCAACCAAAAGTCAGTGTAAATCCTTAATCTTCATTGAGTGTTATTCACTGCAAACTCAAATTATAGTTTATGTCAACTTTTTTTAAATGGCTGACAAAGTACCGTATTTTATTTCTATAATATTCACGTTTCCTCATTTGCCTTGTTACCACACAATTTGAAGAAATTTAATTGCCTCTTTTGGTAATTTTTGAAGAAACCTCAAATGTTGATATTTATATGGTGTTCAGTGACAGCCTGCAACAATTTTTAACTGCAACCGTACCATATGGCATGTTGCGGAAACACACAGCTGTGTTACTGTTAGAAAGGCAACCAGATTATAGAGACCAACCATGTTGTGAGGTCTTGGGTAGTGTCCGCTTATAAAACAATAATTTCATTTATTTGTAACCATTTTATAATTACTTCATTTTATTTTTCTCTATTTTAAAAACTTAGACAATTTGTTTGTTTTGATAGTGCAGCAAACACATGACAGTTTATGTAATAAGCCAACTTTTATTATACAGTATAAGCCAACCTGTGTAGAGACTGTCAGTATCATTACAAATACTGGAATTGAATCGCAGGTACCTTGTTATTCTTTCAAAGTTAACAAATGTACATGAACACATACTCAAAACACACACACACACACACCAATACTGGTTTACTGTTCTTCCTCAGTACTGTTGTTATAGCCTTGTATAACATTATTTTCTCTCTGAAGGTAATCTAACTACTTGAAACAATTGTCAGAGTTTTATAAAATGAAATTATTGTGAACAGTTAGTAAGTATTATTCTCAGTAACTGTTACCAAGTTTCATAAAGTGCCATGAAAACCAAGTATAAATAATAATTTCCCTTTTCACAATCATTGTTTTCAATATGAATTACCATCATATTATATTGTATTGCAATACTACGCTACTTGACAACCTAATTATACATGTAATCAGCGACTTTCACATCTTATAGCACTCATCTAAATAAATGAGCAATACACATTAACATCATTATATTAGATAAATTTAATATAATGTGATATAATATAATTTAATTAATTTTAACATCCTAGTTAAATTCAAGATATGATGAAAATTAACAAATTTTGTATGTTGTGTTGCTATGCATATATACTACAACAATCATTTTCAACTATTTTCCAATCTATTATAACTGGTATATTTTGACTTAAATCATGACATCAAATTGTACACAGATCAGTAACATACAGTCCATATTGTCTTTCTTAATATATTTTATATATAAAGTATATTTATAATATATCCTTACACAATTTCTTCATGCTGTATAAGTGGTGGTTGTGTAGCATTATCTCTTACCTTTTCCAGAAAATCAAGTGCTTCCTGACCTGCTAGCCAAGTCTTATTAGCTTCACTTCCTATATTATAAGTCCCTGGCTCACCAAAATTTTTAAATTCCCCATCTGTTTGTGGCAATTTTCTAACTACTGGTTCCATTGGGACAACATGTAAACCCCAGGTGTCCATATTTAATGAATCTATTTTAGGAACAGCAGACACTGTGACATGTGCTTCTGTAGTTGAGTCTGTTCTCACATTTAACATTACAGTTGTCTTGCAACATGTTGTTTTCATATGTGGTTTATGATGTTTTGTTGTCAAACATGTTGTTGGAGTTTGAGTAGTTGTCACAAAAGTTGGACATGTCTTATCAGGAAGTGTTGTGCGCTCACATAGTTCATCAACATTGTAACTATTGTTTGATACCTTCTTCTGACCATTATTTAAACTAGAATGGTCATCTTTCATAAGATCCAAATTGTATATATCACCATTTTCTCCAACTGAATACGTAGATTTATCATGCTCTGCAGCATTTAAAATGGACTGACTTTTAACAAGATCTTGTTCAGCTGTGTTCTTTGCTGGTTTTTTAAATGGTTCATTTTTGTTTGATTTTGTATGTAACTTTGATTTCTTGTCTTCTAAATCTGATTTAGAATCTGTTATTGGCATAGGAACTGACTGTTCGTCAAAAGCTTTTTCTGCCTTGGTTGCAGTATTCCTGTGACTTCTTCCCCTACCTTCTTTTCCCATCACACTTTCAAATGTTGCATCTTGTTCATGCCTGACCATTTTTTTCTCTCTTCCTGCTAACCTCTCTTGAATTCTGTGTGAACTAGTGTCATCATCATTTAAAGGTAGATTTTCTTCATATAAGATATGCTTGTTGCCCAATTCCCTATAAACATAAAATTAATAAGTTATATATCACAATACATCACTGTAGTGCTGACAAATATCTTTAAAGCAAATAAGTAATACATTTATTACATTATCCATTTACTTTTTATTGCTGTAGGTAAAACTGAGATTTAATAAAATCATATTTTATGATTTAAAACTAATAATGACCCTCATGTGGTTTTTTAATTTGTTTTATCAAAACACTGAAATTTATGATACAATTGCTTGATACTAACAAGCTCTGTCATACGCAAAGGGCTAAGTACATTTTTTTCACGATATTGATTGATGACTCGTTGCGCACTTGGTGAAATATATTAATACAAAGGTTTTTAAAAAATATACAAACACTTGGTAAGTTTCACAGTTTATTATTTGCCTCTGACAGCTATTTCAGCTTATTAAGCTATTCTCAAAGGTATCAAGGAAAAACTAAACAAAGAATGTACGGGTGGGGAACATGTGTTTACGATGTGTATCTGGACATGTGTGTGGGGTGTGTATGTTTAAGGGGTGGAGGAACTAGTAAGGGAAGGTCAAATGTTTGTAAAAACTAAGTATAATCGGAAGGCAAAATATAAAAATTAACTAAACTAAATAACAATTTTTAATAAAGGGGATACACAGAATTCAGTTTGATCATTTGTTAAATTTTTGTTACATTTGATTGCTTTCCTAATTTCTAGAATTTCTAATAAATCAATTTTTTTTACCTTTTTGTATGTTGTGCAATAGTGTTATGTTTTTGTTTCTATGAAGTGATTGTGTTGTAAGCAATGATTTTTAAAATCTGTATGTTGCCTTCCCTTAGTTTTTACTTAGCTTTTACAAACACTTGACCTTCCTTTACTAGTTCCTCCACCCCCTCTATCATACACACCCCACACACGTCTGGATACACACACTAAACACATGTTCACCACCCTTACATTCTTTGTTTTGTTGTTCCTTTATATCTTTGAGAATAGCTTAATAAGCTGAAACAGCTGTCAGAGGTAAATAATAAACTGTGAAACTTACCAAGTGTTTGTATATTTTTTAAAAATTACATCTTTATTCTTGTGAAGCCCATTCCCTAAAACTTTGTTAATACCATCAATACAGTAATGAAACAATAAAATACAATTTGTTGTGATATTATACAAATTTATATGAACTACAGTAGAACTTGTTTAATTCGAACGTGCATAATTCGAATTTGTGGATAATTCGAACTTTTACCGTGGTCCCTTGAATATCCTATGTAAAACTGTGCAAAAACAACGTCTGTAATTCAAACTTTTTTTGTTTAATTCGAAATAAAAATTTGCTCAAACTACAAAAAAATCGCCTGCAGTATGGGCTAGACCACGTAACAATAGAGACACGACTGGAAACAGACAAGCAGGCATTGCCCTTTGTGAACAGACGCTTGTCCTTTGTGTCAAATTTGTGGAATTGGCGCTAGTATCTCGCGATGACACGTGACTGGCTCGTGTAACGGTACCGTCCGCCATTGTCCCTTGTTCCACGCCTCGTCAGTCAGCCACCCTCACTGTTGCTTTCAGTTCAGTCTGCCTGCATTCATGGAAGGGTTAAGTCTTTTTGAGTTTCTACTGTGCGAGCTGTGTCCTGTAGTGAGAGACCGTTCCTTTCTTTATACGGTACTGTATATACAGACTGGTGTATTTTAGTGACGCTTATTGTGCAGTTTTATTGTGTTGTGTGTTCATCATGGCCCTTTCAAAACTAACACGGACCCAATACAAATCATTGACATTTGCCGGAAAAGTATTCGTTATTCGGGATATGGAAAAGGGACAAAAAAGAAATCTGAAATTTCTAAGGAATTCGGGATACCGCCAAATACACTGTCAAAGTTTTTAAAAAGAAAGAGAAGATTTTGAATAGTGTGTGTAAAGCCAGTGACAAAGATAGGAAAAGAGCGCGAGGACCAGAAAATCATGACGTGGATGAATGTGTAGTGAAGTGGTTTAAGCAAGCAAGGGACAAAAAAATTCTAGTCAGTGGGCTCCCTCGTCAGAGCCAAAGCTGAGGAATTCGCATCTAGCTTAGGGAAAAATGATTTTAAGGCCAGCACTGGTTGGCTCGATGGTTTCAAAGAAAGGAATGGCATGTCTTTCAAAACTGTTTGTGGGGAAAGTGGATCTGTTGACGTTGAAGCTGCAAATTCATGGAAAGACGATTTGTTGCAAATGATTTCTGATAGAGACGCTAAAAACATTGTTAATGTAGATGATGCGGGCTTATCCTTCAAATGCACCCCCGACAAAACACTTGCTTTTAAAGGAGAAAGTTGTAGTGGCGGCAAACACAGCAAGGAGCGCATAACACTTTTAGTCGGAGCAAACATGGATGGCTCAGAAAAACTGCCTTTGCTAATGATAGGGAAGTCAGCCAACCCACGTTGTTTCAAAAATGTAAAAACAAAACCAGTTGAATATGAATCAAACAATAAAGCATGGATGACAGGTGAAATTTTCGAAAGATGGCTTTTGAAAATCAGCAGGAAATTTTGGAATCAAAACAGAAGAATCGTCTTGTTTATTGACAACTGTACAGCGCACAACACTATTCCTGTGATAGAAAATGTAAAGGTGGTGTTTTTCCCCCCAAACATGACTTCAGTAGTTCAACCTATACAAGGTGTAATAAAAAATTTTAAGCATTTTTACAGACGGCTTGTGGTCTAAAACATTCTGTCAGGTGCTTATTTATATGAGCACGAAAATACTATCAAGAATAACATCCTTCAAGCTGCCCGCATGTGCAGCAGTGCTTGTGACCAAGTTACGCAAAAAACAATTGCTAATTGCTTTCGTAAAGGTGGTTTCTGCCACATTGAAGGCAAAGAGGAGAATAAAGCTGCTAGAGAAGTCGTACCCACTGCGGATAACTGGGAAGATGTTGGACATGACGGAGGCATTCGTTACGAAGAGTTTGTAAACATGGATGAAGACTTGGAGGTGTGCGGTGAACAGACAGATGCGGAGATTGTGGCTGATGTTATGAACAAAAAAATGATGGTGCATCTTCAGATGAAGAAGGGGACCAGCTAGAACTTCAGAGATACCGCTTCCAATGGCTTCACAGGTATCAAATTACATTCAAAACTTGAGACGGTTTGTTGAAGGACAGCTGAACGTAAGTGACGCTATTTTCCAAGCACTTAATAAACTTGAAGAGCTTACTACAACTCAGTGTATTAACTGCAAAATGCAATCAAAAGTTTCTAGCTTTTTTAAAAAACTGTAAATGGTATATTTTGTAGTGAAACGTGTTTATACGTTTGTAATACATATGTATAAGAAAATTGTTTAATAAAATAACATATTGCTTTACTGAATTTTGGTTTTTGATTTGATTTTTCTACCCTTATTAAAACTTTCCTAATTCGAATTTTTGGATAATTCGAATTTTTTACTGGTCCCTTCAGCTTCGAATTAGCCAAGTTCTACTGTATAAAAATAAGCTGATGTAAAATATTAAAAAATCAACAACAAACATTACCACTGGTTATGAATGACCTCAACATGAAAGTAATGTTTTTACAGACAGCTGGTATGCTTCACAAGTGGGTAGTTAATATTTTGTTCATCTCATTAAATGAAATACAAAATTTACATATTGTGCTTTAAGTATACTTACTCTTTATATTTTTTGAATAAATCAGTTAATTTTTGAGGAGTTTCAGGTTTTGACAGTGCTCTTTTTCTGCACTCCCTAATAGTTTCAGTTTCATTACAAAACTTATGTGCCGGAGGTTTCTTTCCAGCACATTCAGATTCTCTCACTACCTCTGATCTGGTGTTATCTTGATCTCGAGATCTCAAGCAGAGTACACTACGAAATTTCACACTTGTACCTTCAGCACAAATACAGTCTGACCATAAGCCTACCCACCACCTGGAAATATACAACAGTAAGCTTTTAAAATCTGGAGTAAACCTTTCCATGTTTTCTCTTACTTATTGATTCACGTCACTTGAATTTTATAAGTTGTATTTTATTTTTAATTAAATTTATAGGAATTTTATTTTAAAAATTAGAAATAATATAACTTTAGTATGATATCTGAAACAATTCAAATCACATTATGTTTTACATTCTCAATTCACATTTATTTTGAATACCACCCTGTAAAGGTGGTATGATCTGAATAGTTTTTCTTTGAGTTTGTTATTTTCTATGTACAACCAAGTATGTAAATAAAATTTAATAATGGGCACATAAACATATAAACACAATAGTACATTTAAAATAATGTTTTGTCACTGTACAGCACACTCTTAACAAAATATTCAATGTAGACAGATGGAATTGTTGTTCAGATTAAAAGAATAGTTTCAACATTGATAAGTGCTTAAGAATATATGAATCCCAGTGGATGTTTATTTTACCCTAATAATTGTACTTTCTATAAAAACATTAAAGTTGGTATGTGTTCCTTAACCATATGTCAGTAGGTACTATAGTATTAATGTCAAATAATGTCAGGCTGACCCAAATGCTCCTTATCACTGAATGGTTTCATAAAAACATCAGCTGTCTAAGAGATATCTGTTATTTGTAAACATAAAACTTTAGGTTACTGATAGACTGTAACAATAGTAAAAATAATTATATAATTATCTTGTTGATTCATCCTCTTCGTTCACTTTATTAAATTTATTAATATATATAAACTTTCACGTATGAACTTACTATTCGTTATCACTTCCCCAAACGTTTCAAGGTGATGTGCCTCTTCCTCAGTGGGAGTAAATACTGAATGTCGTTTTACAGAATAACCGTTATGGACTATAGGTGTGTGTGGTGGGGGTTGATGGTGGGATGGGATTGGCGCCAATCCCATCCCACCATCAACCCCCACCACACACACCTATAGTCCATAACGGTTATTCTGTAAAATGACATTCAGTATTTACTCCCACTGAGGAAGAGGCACATCACCTTGAAACGTTTGGGGAAGTGATAACGAATAGTAAGTTCATATGTGAAAGTTTATATATATATTAATAAAAATAATTATATTTCCATCCCTACAGACTACTCATAAGATACACACATTTTTCACCTTTCATGGGCCTTTCAATAAAAAATTGAAAACTGTTCGCAAATCCATGAGCTTCAACTATTACCTGATAAAGACTAACTATTACAATACATTTTTACTAACTCTGTTTTTAAAAATGCATACTCAAAACTACAGTTGTAATACAGTTTTAACAACTTTAAAAAACTGTAACAACAGGATTTTCAATCTATTAATACTTAATCTCATCCTTTTACTTTCACTTAATTCCTTGAAACTGTCACAACTGTAGTCTCAAGAATTGGTATATTGGCCTCAAAAGTCATTATAATTTAGGTTAATGTTCTCACCTAATTATTACATCTTTTCAATAAATCCTCCTTAACAAGTCCATTAATACCCAAAGAAATGTTTCAGACTGGAAGAGTAGCAACTGATGCAACTTTGTCATTTTATTGAAAATTATGAAGAATCAGTAAACTCAAAAGTGGAATAAAGAGTAGAAGAAAAATAAAGCAGAAAAACATTTAAAACAGCCTTCAACATATACAGGGTCCGCCAGTGAAGCGGGAATTTTGAAAGTCCAATAGTTAATTTTCTGCTCACGAGAGGGCGTGGAGGTTTTCGATTGTTGTTTTACATTTAATGCCATTTATTAAACATGGAGCAGTGGTCCGGTGCACAGCGTGCTTTCTGCGTAAAATCGTTTTATAAGAATGGTGACTGTGTGACTTCCGTACAACGATTGTTTCATAATCATTTCAATATTCCACAACATGGAAGAGTGCCGTCCGCTCATGCAATTATGTCATGGGTGAAAAAGTTTGAAGAAACTGGTTCCACATTAAACTTAAAGCATAGAGGAGCAACAAGGTCTGTAAGAACAGAGGAAAACATTGAAAGAGTTCGAGTAGCATTGACGCGTAGTCCACAACGTTCTGCAATGAAACATGCATCCGCACTAAACATCGTTGTGACACATCGTTACAACGAATTTTGCATAAAGACTTATCTTTTCATCCTTACAAAATTCAAGTAATCCAGGAGTTGAAAGATGGCGATATGCTGGATCGCAGGATTTTCAGCGAAGAAATACTGCGACATGTAAATGATGATGAAAACTTTATTCACCACATGTTTATGTCAGATGAAGCACATTTTCGTTTGAATGGATATGTAAACAAACAAAATAGTCGATACTGGAATGATGAAAACCCATGTGAGTTGCATGAAAAGCCATTACATAGTCCGAAAGTTACGGTGTGGTGTGCAGTTTCATCATCTGGCATTATTGGGCCATATTTTTTCCAAAACGATAGAGGAAACACCACAACTGTCAATGCAGATCGCTACACACACATGGTCAGAACATTTTTGATGCAACAGCTCCCTAGGTTTCCAGAAATTAATTTTTTCCAGCAGGATGGGGCCACAAGTCATACTGCTCGTGTGTCCATGGCTGTTTTAAGAGAACTCTTCCCGGACGGACTCATATCCAGATATGGCGACATCTCGTGGCCTGCAAGATCCCCAGATTTGTCCGCATGCGACTTTTTTCTTTGGGGATTTCTGAAGAGCAGGGTGTACATTGATAGACTGCACACCATACCGGAATTAAAAACGAATATCAGACAAGAAATTGCAGGGTTCAACCTGACCTGCTTCGTCGAGTGATGGAAAAATTTCGGTCAAGATTAGAAGAATGTTTACACAGAAATGGCTCTCACTTGAGCGGCGTTATTTTTAAAAAGTAAAATAATGGCATACTTTACTCAGTTCAAATCTGTAAAAAAAAATTCTGATAATAAATGTTTCATGAACAAAATTGGGTACTTTTAATTTTCCTGCTTCACTGGCGGACCCTGTATATAATTTGATTTAAAAATAATCAAAAGTATCTTATCACAATGGCAGCTCATAGTTAGGTTGCAAGGTTGCACCACCACCCGAATTTTTCATTGTATTTCACCAAAACTGGTATTATTATATTTGAATAATATTTAAAAATTATTAATCTATAAATTATTATTTATATAACTAGGAGTGTCACTGACACAAATGGGCGGAGCATTTGATATTCGTAATAATTTATTTATCAATATTTTTACAATCAACCGTCTTTGATCCGTTACATAAATAGACTCGTAATAATTTATTTATCAATATTCTTACAATCCACAAAATATATACACTTTTATGATATACACTTTTTATTGAATACACTACATTATAGTACAATATACAATAATTGTCATTAGACATATTCCACAACCTTTGCAACTCATCTCTACGATCAACCATTGATGGACTTCTATTAATTTTTAGCAGTCTATCGAAATTAAACGCCGGTTTTAATAATAATCCTTCTAATGTTTTCACTCTTGAAAGAGCAACATATGTTAATCAAACCTGAAATTCATTGTCTCCTAAATTAACAATTGCCTTATCTAATATTATCCCTTGTGATCTATGTGTACTAATAGCATATGCTAACATTAATGGAAATTGTTTGCGAGTACAAGAAATTTCATTTTTCTTGAAAGATGCCACTACTGGTACAATGGTATTGAATTCTCGTACAGAACTGGTCCTGTATATTTTTCGAAAGATACGAGTATACATATTGGCATGTGATCAGCTGCTGGGTCATAAATAATATCAGTTACTGTCCTAACTGAACCATTGGCTAGTCTTTTTGTGACCCAAAGATTTCTTCTAAGGATAACTCGAGCACCTTTACATAAACATAACTGGGCAAATAATCCCTGAGCATCATCAGATTTTCCTAGAGAGGCTTCTGGGCAATTATGGATTGCATTGATTAGAGCCACGGGTTGTTTATTGCTTTCTAGTTTTTCATAATTAAACCGTTCGATTTCATCATTTTTTGACATTATACAGACAGTATCTTTGAAATTGTCCTCGATATTGTTTACATAAAATCTTTTAGATAGGAGCTGATAATCTTGTTCAGTGACTGTTCCATTTGCGACTCGATTTAAAGTCTCTCTGAAATTTTTTTGATCATCACCTTGCTGTTTCAAAATCTCCGTTAAAAAGAAAACTTTTTTGAACTGTTTATATAAAAGATTCGATAGAATGGACTGAACATTATTACCAATATTGTAGACTCCTGTCAGAAACCGGTGGAAGTTGGGACCAATCACTGACTAAATACACGCAAAGGCCACCAAAAGGAACAGCTGAAGGACGCTGCTTTGCTTGTTTGAGTCGCATATCCACTTTGAAAAACAAATTCAAACCCAACATACTGGTTTCATCAATAATAATGAACCTCACATCTTTTAATTCTTCTTCAAAAGCAGTTTTGGATTCACCTTCTAAATCTTTGAAAGTTCCTCCCCTTCTCTTTGAAGCATTTATTCTTAGAGCTGAATGAATAGTTTGACCAGCAATATTGTTAGTTACCACACCAGTAGGAGCAATTAAAAGAGTTGCATCGCACCCAAAATATGAATTAATTCTCCTAACCATTTCATTAATTACACAGCTTTTACAAGTTCCAGCTTTTCCCTGAATAATTGCAAGTCTTTGATTGTCATCATGGCCATCATAGTCATTTAGCTAATATTCTAAGAAAGATAATATCTTATTTTGTTGGTCATTGAAAATAACATTGTATGATTCATGAGAATCATATTGATTGAGGCAATAAGAAGTACTGGGCTATCGCTTCTATGATCTACCATGGACATCGGGCTATCGGCTACAGTTGAAGCTGGACGCCTGTAGGAAGAAGTAAGAAGAAGTAAGAGAATCATATTGATTCCCAAATATTTCTTGATTCCTTTCGATGAAAGAAGTTTTATTCTTTATATCTGGATATTTGTAATAGGCTGCTTCCCAATTATGAAGTAAATCGATATCACGATTACCTAGACCAACATGAGTTGGTAGTGCATTAGGCATTACTACTGCTACAGGCATCCAGTCTCTATCGTCAAAAATATCAGACTCATTATTATCCTGATAAATTTCAATTTCATCTGTAATTAAAGACATGTGTAATTGTTCATGAAGCTGTCCAAAATTTTGTGGATTATAAGCCATGAACCATGTTTCATCTGTACTTTTCAAGTCTTCTTCATTACGCCAATGGTTATGTAAAATCAATTTTGTTTACAATATAATTCAGTATTTACTGCATTGTTATTGCTGTTTACTTTAGGGACAACTTGTACAATTCTTTCTTTTCTGTTTGTGCTAATTGAATTATTTCTTCCCTTAGAAAATTTTTTAGCAAAATCGGATAATGTTATTTCTTCCATGTCTAGTGGTCTACTACTATAAAACTGAATGAATGAATTACTGTCATTTTCACTATTGGTTCCATTAATTACAACAGAGTCATCTATTGTTATGACAATACTCTAAAAGTTCTGGTACATTGATACAATGGAATTCCATAGAGTAAATGACATATTTTGCAAGCCCCGATGTCTCTTTCTCTGATCACTCTTATCATCAAACTTGTATATGCTCGACGAGATTCTTCATCCACGGCTCTCGATTCAACAATTTCTTGAAACATTTCTGTCAAATTTTTCAAAGCAGGTTCTGACTTTGAAGCATATTTGGATACATATTCAACCACCTGGTATAAGGAGGTGATTATACTAAAATCAGTATTTGCTCTCCATGTTTGTGCAATGACAGGATTATACTGATTCAGGAGTTCATCATTACAACCCAACCCATGAGTCGTGCCAGATCAGGCCACCAAAGATCAGCTGCACTTAAAGTAAAAAAATCCGTAGGAAGATTATCACACTCCTCAATCATTGATTCAAGTTCACCCCTTCGTTGAATCCAGTAAGATTTTGATCCTCTTATTTTTCCACACCAATAATATAAACTTCTTATTATTTGAGGATTACTCGACAGCGTGTTTCTCAGTTGGTGTATTGTTCGATTGAAATGAGATTTTCTAGCAAATACTGTCCCTCGTTGAATAGTTTGACGACACTGAGCAGTGTTCGATGCAAAAAATCTGAACCTAGGATCTTGTACAAAAGTCGGTCTTTATATTGCATCAAAAATTGAAAATATTCAAGTGCTGTAAGTTTCATACTACTTGCTCGAGTATTATTGTTTAATTCAGCAGATCCGTAAGGTAGTAAAGCGGTAAATGCCATCCTTACATATCCTTCGCACGAGAATTCATTTATGATATCAGTATCTTGTGACCATGGAATTATATTATTCACTGCAGATTGGAGTCGATCAACTTCTGTGATTCTAATATTCTCCGGGATCATACTTTCATAAATTTCTTCAAAAAAGTTCTCTTCATCTGTATTCACCTCAGGTAAATCAACAGTGGGTATCATTCCATAAACACTATCATTTAATGGAAGTTGAGATATTTGTTCCATATCAATGATGATATCACTATAGAATGGATTATTCATTTTCAAAAAATTGAGTGCTTCTAAAATTTTGTCACGTCTCACATGAAAATCCCAATGCCCATTAACATTTTCCTTTCTTACAACTAGTGCTCAGTGAAGCGGGTGTAGGGGACAAGGAACTACCAATCCCCGTTATATTTTGACCAATATTTATAATATTTCCCTTATAACCATATTTACTGGGAAAGCCTCGCGATTTCACCCTATACACACGCATCCCTGGTTGTACTCTTGCTATCAAGAGTTGTTCTACATAAGTGAGATCCATCAGTTCTATTGGTACATCTTTAGGATGTACTGTAGGATTAACTGCAGTAAACTTATTTGGGTTTCGCTTACCTGCGGACACATACCAAAAAATGTTTGCTGCATCAACACTCGAGAACAATTTACACTTTCTTAGAATTCTAGAGATCGTAAATTGTCTTCAAATTCATTTTGAAGATTCCTATACCCTGTGTTGTTTTGATCATATAACACATGATTCATGTTATGTTCTGCAGGGCCTTCAACAGTTTCTGCAGCAACATTTTGTTGCTGTCTCATCCATCTTTGATTTGTAGTTAAACGACCAATATTTGGACCTCTTCTCCGTCGAGTCATAATATAAATAATACGTATATATAAATTGATGAATAAGAATGTATAGAATATTCGTTGGAATATGTAATAGAGATTTGCATCAGCGCCTACATAGATTCTCGTCTAAAAACTGACACTTGTTCAACACTTAAGTCCAATCCGTACATCTGGCTACACCATAGAACAATGCTCTACTACTGTTTGAATTAAATACATGTGAGTCATGAATACAAAGTGTATACAGCAAAATCTTATCTTATCGAGTGATAGCCAGCGCGGGCGACGGGAGCCGCACATGCACACGCACCGGCATTTGTATACAGCAAAATCTTATCTTATCAGGCGACAGCCAGCTGGGCCACGATATCTCTATCTTACTTCATCTCACACGTTTAAGCTAAGATTTTTAAAAAATCGTAATATCTTTTGAACCAAATAACTTATAGAAATAAAAATTACATGTGTGCAGTCTACAATACAGTCCGGGTATGTATGCAAAATTGTATAACATTTGGTTGAGTAGTTTCAGACGAGTTCGCGGCCTAAGTTGTGCACCGAGTCGTGGATAGAGGGCTATGCCTGATTTCGCTATGTTCATCAGGCTCCACCCAATTGGTAATTATATTTTTAAATTCTGTGTGCATCAAAGTTGCAATAAACAGTTTGGGAGCATAAATGCCACACATTCCTTATGTTTGAAGATGGTAGTGGCTCACTAGTTACAATCTTAACAACAAATGGTAAACACACTACAGAGTTAAATGGGAAACAGTGTGTTATATGTGCACAACTCATATTCACAGTGTAACCAGCTTGGTGGTGGCAGCCATTGTACAACCACTTACTCTGTACGCTAGTACCTCTTTCTCTCAACCTCACTTGATGGTTGGTCATTCATATCTTACTGCTCTAACTATTCCACTACTTATTGTTTACAAATTTTGCTTACTACTTATTGATACATGACTGACTCTATTATACTTACTTATTACTATTACATTAGTTTTTTAATATTTTATCACATTAAGGAATTCTAAATTTTTGTTGAATTATTATATTCTCAATTCCCCATTTATTGTATTCTCAATTTCATGTAGCATTTCACAATTATCTGCGCATGTATCATTCTGAGCATGATTATGATCATTTCTTTCTTCTGAACTACATAATTTTGGTCTTTTCACCTTTTTCTTTCCAGCTTCCTCTGGACTGTCAGTATCAATAGACTGTATCAGTCTTACACCTTTTCCACTTGATATATTACTGCTGCCTGTTTCTTCTTGTTTCACAGACTTAGGAATGGCACGTATTTTGATTCTGGGTACAGTCCATTCCCATTTTCTAGGATGGCCTCTGCCTCTTGCTTTCTCCCTAATGCATCCTGCCACAACTTTCCTTTTACCACTTCTTTTGTTACACATTCTGGTTTTATACGCACCATCACCAATTCTCATTTTCAAAGCATTCATAATTTTATTACTAACTTTAAACTTATTGTTTTTGTATCTCACCTTTTCATCATCTCTCATTTCTTCTTTGTTTTCTGATAAATATCTGTCTCTTAATAAAGTCGCATGTTCGTCTGATTCTTCTATGCATAAGGTGTTGAACATGGTTTGTGTCCGAAGACAGCTCTCTGTGTCTTGATGAGTATCCATATGTATTTTTAATTTGTACTTTGTTTTGAAGTTTTTGTTACACTTGGAACAATTCCATGGGGCTTCATGACTATGAATTGTTAAGTGCCTTTGCAGGATGCCTCTTGATGTAAAACTGTGTCCACACTGCTCACACACAAATGGTCTCTCTCTAAGATAACTTGCCTTTAAATGTGCTGATACTGCTGAATTACTGCTAAACTTTTTATGACATAGATGACATGGAAAAACAATGCGTTCTTCTTTTGGCACATGAAACCTAGCATGAAGGTTCAACAAAGACTTTCTGTGAAATATTTTTTCACATTTATCACATTTTATCTGAACTTGAGTCTGATGAAATTCTATACAGTGTGTACACAATGCATTCCAATTCTTACAGACATAATCACACACGTGACACTGAAAACGGAAAAGTGCAGGTACAAGAACTTTAAAATCTGACTTTTTGAGCTTCTTAGACTGTTTGTATTTTTCCTCCTTCACTGCTCGTTCTAAGGGTTTATCATTAACATTACAGTCTTTATTTGATACTTCACTTTCATTTTCTTCATTCACCACTTCCCTCGCTTCCGATCTCAATTCTGTCGATAATTCTCGGTTCTCGCGCTTATTCTCACTGATTGGCTGTTCTACTTGTACTCTGTGCTCGCTTAATTGTTGTGTCATGTTCTGTTTAATGTCCTTTCTTAATTGACTATAGCTTTCATTAATGCTCTCTTTACAATCATCCAATTTTTCTTTTAGCCGTTCGGTATTTTCTACTATCCGTTCTGCCATTAGTTTATTAATTTCCGCCATTTGTTCCCGTGTTTGTTTATTAATTTCCGCCATTTGTTTATTATGTTCCTTCAGTTGTTGTATTAATTATCTTCCTCTATTTGTTTATTATATTCTGCCATTTGTTCTGTTAATTGTACCGCCAGTTGTTCCCTTGTTTGTTTAGGTGTTCCGCCAGTTGTTGTGTTAAATTTTCCGCCAGTTCTTCCCTTGTTTGTTTAGCATTTTCGATCATTTGTTGTGTTAATTTTTCCCCCAGTTCTTCCTTTGTTTGTTTAGCGATTTCCGCCATTTGTTCCCGTGTTTGTTTATTAATTTCCGCCATTTGTTTATTATGTTCCGCCAGTTGTTGTATTAATTGTTTATTATCTTCCTCTATTTGTTTATTATATTCCACCATTTGTTCTGTTAATTGTTCCGCCAGTTGTTCCCTTGTTTGTTTAGCATGTTCCGCCAGTTGTTGTGTTAAATTTTCCGCCAGTTTTTCCCTTGTTTGTTTAGCATTTTCGATCATTTGTTGTGTTAATTTTTCCGCCAGTTCTTCCTTTGTTTGTTTAGCGATTTCTGTCATTTGTTTATTGTTTTCCGCCATTTGTTGTGTTAATTGTTGTAGTATTGTGGCTATGTCTATGTTTGTTTTTGTATGTTGTATTGCGCTGATTACGTTTTCTTCTGCTTCTGAAGAGTGCCGGTTTCTTGCCTCTGAAGAAACCGGCGCGATTCCATTATCAGTTAGTTCGTCAAATATTCCTGTCTCCTCCATTTGATTATTAATTTCAAACTCCCCTTCATTACTATCATTTACATCATAATTACTCGCCATTTTTACGTCACTATTTTTAGCTTCTTTAAAATTCCTTAATTTCTTACTTTTACTATGTGTTAACATTAAATTTTAAATTCTACACATATATCTTTTACTGCCTACCTCATCTCATTCTACCGAGCTTATTAGTTCTGAATTTAAGCTCCACATTGTTGGGCGACAAATATAAAGATTTTTGGGTTCCCCTTTTATTCGGGGTGTTAAATATGCAGAGTTTTAATTTCACGTTTCTTGCTAAATATAAGATTCTTAATTCTATGATGTGATTGCGTCTGACAACTAAGTATATCTGCTCGTTTAACTTGTGAAATCAATAATTACTGTTGGATGCCAGAGCAAAGTACCTCTGGTTTTTATCAAATAATGACACTTTCTCGTTCAGATTCTAATAATAGTCTATATTGATTCATTCATAATACAGATATGTACTTTAAAATTCTAATACTCCATACTACACATTCTTTATATGGTATCAATTGATTTATCAAGCATCAAGCTTATAATTACTTATTAAAACAAAATTTAATTTAATATTCATGTTTAATATGGTAACCAAATCACTTGTACGAATTAATAAATTAATTACCTTAATTATCCGCCATGTGATTTCTTAAGCTTCGTCTATGACGCGTTTCAGAGCGTATGCTCCATCATCAGATATTAAAAAGTTAAAACTGTCACTCTTGCGAGATCGTTAAAAAGTTAAAATGTCAAGATTTGCATATGAACCGTACGCGGATTTGGGTGCGCACCCGTTCAAGTTCATTCTGCCACTGAGCGGTTGCTACCTTATCGCAGCCCCAGCAAGCAGACTCAAGGCAGTATCGTACAATCGGTTGGATACAAAGTTCAGGTGGTCATTTAACACGATATCTCGACTCATTGGGTTTGCATATGCACTGTAAATTTCAAATTCCTCCAAGGCATTCATGAAATGGCCCTTCTTACACACATGTAACGGTATTAAATTGGAACTAAAATCTGTGTAATTATGATTGTGTGAAGTCAGGTGTCGGGCGTAATTTGATTTGATGTTGTCAATGTTTCTTATTTTCTTAGATAAATGTTCTCGAAATCGTTTAAGGAAACCTCTCCCAGTCTGTCCAATGTAGAAGCACTCGCAATCATTACATGTTAACTTATATATGCCAGTTTTTTCTTCTGGAGGCGTGTGTTTTTTCGGTTTGAGAATATCCAGTAACTTATTATTAGTCCTGAATGAAATAGTGAAACTATTATTATTCAATATAGAATACAAAACCGTAGGCATAAAGCTAGTGTTATTAGTAGATATAAAAATTTTTTGCGTGTTGTTGTTTATTCGGGGTTTAAGCATTTTTTTTTCCTGTTTTCTCAACAGTTTGTCAATGGTTAAACTACTGTAACCATTGGCAACCGCGATATATTTTATGACATTTAGCTCATCACGGAAGTCATTATCATCCAAAGGAATCGTCAATAATCTATGAATGAAACTATTGTACGCTGCCATTTTATGTGAAAGAGGATGATGAGAGTCTGCGTGTATTGTGGTGTCAGTGGTAGTCGGTTTCCTATAAAATTTAATTGATTCACTAATCTTCAGAATTACAATTACTTATAATATAAATTGAATTACTAGTTTGCAATATTACATTTACTCACACAACATAAAAATTTAATCGATATCATTTTAAGGCACATCATAATATTCTATCAACCATTATGAATCTTATATTCATGTTTACCGGTGTCCAAGCCACTTATTTATATATTGACTGAATAAAGTATTTACCTTATTTTGTTTGTCCGTCTGGTGGCTTTATTTCTATTTTCGTTACTACTATGCGTTTCGGGACATATGTCCCATCCTCAGGTATTGTCACTCAGCAGAGGTCGCCATTTAATTAAAATATCAAAACATAAAAACTTATAACATAATTTACATATATTCAACACTAAAAAGTTTGAACTTTGGAGCACGTACAAAGCCGAGATGTGCATCCTGGACTACAACGGTCGACTGCTGAGCCTATGTTATTGCTCGCCATGCACTGTGGACTTTGTCTGTATTCGTATAGCCGTATCGTATAGCGAATTTGACTGAAACTTTAACTGTTCATTTAGGCGGATTTCTTTTGTGTTTGTGTCCTTAAATGCCTTATATATTTCAAACTCCTCGACAGCACTCATTGTGACAATTTAATATGCCTAAATCTCACAATAAGATTAAATAAAAAATTATAATACTAAAATAATTTAATAAGGTACTAATGAACCCTTTCTCTATCCCCCAAACCGGTAGTAACATGCCGATTTGCCGATGTATCAGTTAATAAAATTAGATTTAAGAAACTCAATAAATCCATAACTACCTCGCGTTACATAAAAATAATAATAAAAGTATAGAGTGATGTAATTAAATTGTAAGCAAATTAAAGGAAAATAATTAATAATATTTAAGAACTACTTTTCGCACTGAGAAACTACCCGTGCGCGGACAGCCCCATTACCCCTATAGTTAGTTAGTCCAGTTGAATCACAGACTCCCCTGGTGATACAGCGTACAGCACATTATGTAGACCGCTAGAAAACATGTAGACTAAGTAAAACTTACGTAATTACCGGATGATGTGAATGTTGTGAATGACTCGAGTGTGCGGCGATGACATCTCTATAAATAAATAACATCACCTAAATGTGATGTTAAACTTCTAGAATGTAACTGTTAACCATAAGCAATATGTGCGGTACAACAATGTGAACACTAGTGAAAGTTACCACAAAGAAACAGACCACAAGAATCTACAGAAGAGACAGACTACTCATCTTTAAGAATGACACCAAACTTCACCAACACACGATAGACAGAAGATCTCCCAGACACCCTGCACGACAGATAGAAGCCCCGATTCACCGAGGATATGTTACACACAGGTGACACGGAAGTTCTACTTCTGTGGTTCAGAACTTAACTTTAACTAATATATGAAAGACACTTAAATAACAACATAAGAGTAAAGTAAAACACAAAAGACTGACCTAATTACCATAAAATTGTAATTTCATGATAAGTAATAAGATGTGTTAAGTTTAATGAGTATAACACGCTAAAGTTAAATAAGCCCATTCTTCAGATGGCACAAAGTAAAGATTATTATTTTTAATATCATATACAGGAACACACAACTCGGATCCGAGGACAGTACAAGCTATGTTCACCCATGACTTACACTAATTACAATTGTACAAAATGCGCAAATTTTTTTATCATTAGTATACACATTACTAATTTTCTTCTATGATGCTTAAACAGTATGTAATAAAGAGATGTCATGGTCCAAAAAGGTGAGTGAATAAATCTACAAACCGCAGTCAAAAATTCCTTAATTCACGGGATCCTATTTAGTGTTTGTTTATATTTCAGATAGTATAATATAAATGAAGAGGTCGCTATTGTTTATTCGTATAGTATACCTCTGTAAAATATAACAGTGTGTCTGAGTGTGAAAGTGTGTCTGTGTTTCTTACCACTGCGTCCTCGCACGGCGATGTACTTCACGATATTTGGGCCCGTAGCGAATGTACTGGGGACCAGGTATTGTGGTTCCAGATTTGAGGTTCAAACGTAGTGGATAATCTCCGGGTGGCACCAAATTGTTTATAGAAAACAATTAAAATGGTTTGCTTATCAATATTCTATTTTAACGAGGCGACGAATTCAATCTGTCCCGCCTTTTCTCAATTTCGTGTCAATCCAGATAGCGGTTGCTGGATTCGCTACTTGAGCGCTAGCCGTCGCATTGGAAACCTTCGCTAGACATTATATTTTTAAACATACACTTTGCTAATAGAAATAAAACACGATTTAACACACACAGTATAAATTTATTATTAATAGGAAGTTAATATTTTATAGACACAAGCTGTAATTAGTTTGTTCATATATAATTCTGCACCGGATAATTCTTTATAAGACTCTTACCCAAGGTTAAACGATCGACTTTTGAATACAAATAAACAGTAATGGCGTTATATTTCGCCGATCAACAAATATTTTGGTCGATGTTTGTGGGTTGTTTGGATCACGTTAAAAGGTTCAGATGCAGTTACAACATTAAAAATACACAACCTTACAATGTTTTTTCCTTATGTAGGATAATGTGTAGTGGTAATTGTTTTGTTTAAGTGTTATACAAGATGTTTGTAATTCGTACACAAATACGAGGTTAGTTCTATAGTTAACAGGTTTTTCAGTGATATAAATTTTATAGATCAATCCTTGTAAGAGAATAAAAATGATTTAGTGGTATTCAACATACATTGAGAAATGGTCAAAGTGCGTTTATTTTTTGGAAGTTGAAATAAATTAACTGATACTTAACAGCCTTGCAGTACAGTATTATTCGGGATGTCAAGAAGGAAGGATTATGGCATCAATATTGTTCAGCGTTCTTTATTCAGTCTTCGGCATCTGTTTCAAAGTTGGGTTGTACTTATTTTGATATTTCATATTGGTTTAAATATCTTCTCCCTCTGGAATTGATAATCTGCATACATCAGTCTTCTGTACTCTCAATTTCTACACTTTGTTTTACTTCCAATATGGTTTAAACATTAAAAGGTGTTGTACAGACAATTCGCGTCTGGCTTGCAATAGCGTCACTTTTCAAGTAATTGTATTTAACGGTAATTACCTCGTTAAATGGCTGTTTCCATGGTAACGTATTTATTCTCATTGGTTGAGCTCAACATAAACACATTGTTATCAATTTTCGAATTTCCTTCAAATCTTCCCATATCTTCGGACTTTCTTCCTCCTCTTATCTTCCTTCTGAGTTATCTAAATGCACTGTCATTTATATTTTCTCACAAAAATTATTTTGGTACCCCACAATATTGGGTTTTATCAAGTTTTCTAAGTTTAAAATTAATTTCACACTTACTAATTACATTTCTTTATTTATATAATTCCTTAATTTAATATTTGATTTTTAATAATAACTACCATTCATCCTTGATGAATTAGCCACCTTGGATTTGTCCATTACATGGTGATTTTTGTACAATCAGTAATTGTTTATGTTTGACAGTTAGGCCTGTCTCACATTTAAGTAGCCATTACTGGATTTTTGTGGCTTCATACACAACATATTTCATTTAGTTCCAAATTGTTATTTTGCATTTGTAATTATGTTTAATGTATCTGGATGTGTTTTAATTAGTAACAACTGTGTTATTCAATCTTACTCGCTAATTATTTGCTATTCATTTCCAATATAAAATAAAACATCTAGGCCTATGGTCTGTATAACTCTTACAGCCATATCCATTTCATAACTAACAGTTTATATAATTCATTATTTCTTATTTGTTGTGCTAGTGCTAAACAATCTCACCTCTATTCAACTTTTTCCATTAAACTCCCCTTATAACATGGGTATTAAATTAATGTTAACACAAACTTATTTTCTAATGCCTTTTTCTCTCCCTGCCATGTTAACACCATCTAATTACTTTTCCTAGTGAAACACACCTTTAAACTTTTACAATACATTTTTAAGTTCTAACAATATTATTTACTAGTCATTACAGTGAATATCACTATTTAGTGTTCATTATTCACTGATTAAATGTTCTATCCTAAATACTATTCAGTGTAACTTCTTAAATGTTATTGTTCACTCTTAAAATTAAAACATATTGTTCACTCTTAAAACTAAAACATGAGTAATATTACTAAGTCTTTAACTTAGCCTACTCTCCTCTTACTATTTATATTATAGACAATATTTGTATTTATTGGTCACTAGCACTTTCTTAAATTGTTTAGTGTTCATTATAATTTATTTAGTGTTTCTTTAGTATCATATCACTCTAGTATAAATCACTTTCACTAATTCAACTTCCATTTATTTCTCATCATTTTATTCTCTTTCTCTACACACTATCTATATAACATTATTAATATTGTGTCTTTCTTAGTTAATAAATTACATATATCCCTAACTCTTTTGGTTAGTGTATTTTTATACATTGTTTCATATTACTGACGGTTCATAATGGTCATTTTATCAATACTAACATTCATTAATAGTTTTGGTTCTTAACTGAATTTCATTGTCTTTATTATTTCGGGTTACACTATTTCTCCCTTCTCTATTTTTCATTACTTGCCTAGTTTTCTTGATGCGTTCCATCTTGTTTTCTTCCTCCTGGGTTTGTTCTCTCTTGGTTTTCATTCTTCTTCTCCTTCGTTCGTCTTGTTCTCTCTAATTTGATTTCTTAACTGGTTTCTCAACTGGTTTCTTAACTGGCCAATCTCTGGGGTTGGGTCAATGTCGTTTGTCTGTCAGTCTCTTATTTGAGTTTCTTTATTAATCACTTTCGGTTTATTACTCCTCCTCCTTCCATGATAACTACCTTTTATTTATTTTTTACTATCCACATAATTTATTTATTCAAACATAATATCATTTAGCATTTTTTATACATACTTATTGTTATCAAAATCTATCTGAATTTGGTGATGTTATATAATGCTCTCCCACCAAAATTGATCATTTTATAAAACGATCACAGTTGTGTGTTTGGCGTCAGCAACAATTGTCCTGAAGATGACAATAAATATTGTCGAAACGTCGACGCAAAATAACTAAAGTTGTATTATTGACCGATCCTCACTAACCATCCACTAAAACATTTTATAAAACGTTATTCTAAGTTTGATGAAATTATCAATTGTATTGTATCATTTTCTTCTTAAACTCTCCTGCTTCTCACTCGATTTTTATGCTTAATTCTGTATCTTTTATTTCCTTTCTGCTGATTCTCTTCTTCATTTTTTCTTATTACGAACTGGCTTATTGATTTTTTATTATAAATTATTCCCTATAAATCTTATTTTCCCTAACTAACTTTACTTTGTAGTTGCAATCGATTCGGATGGGCTCTATTGGCTTACCTAACTCCGTCGTTCAAAACTACTCTTATTCTGAGATCAGGGGAACATCATCCCTGCTCAGTACAATGAATGGACTTATTCAACAGTCAATCTCCATTAATGAATCTTAAATACAGTCATCTCGTGACTCAACATAATAATAATAATCATAACATTTGTTGGGAATTTTTTACCTTTATATTTCATTATTGCTCAGTTCGAGTCATATATTTTTTCATCTTTCTTTATAGATACTACTTGATAATACTTGAAGCATTGCTTTTTATTGATACAATTCACATTTTTATTCATTTTTAATTACTTTTTGTTTCATCTCAATTCATATTACAACTCTTAGAATGTTTATTTTATTTATTTCGTTTTTTGATCATTGGTTTTCTTAATATTACTTCCATTTCTTTCTAAATAGTATTGGAAGTTGGTCATTTTGATTGATATTATATTTTTTTCATGACTTTTTAAATATCATAGTAAGTTAGTGTTTCTTACTAGTTAGGAATGTTTTTTGCTCATTCCTTTATAGTATGTTTTGTTTTTTTGTGCCTTACATTTTGGCTAAAGATTATTGTAACTTAAATCTTATTTTGTTAGGAATGTTTTGTAACTTCACTCCATTATTATTAATTTTTATTCAAAGATTATAGTAAGTTAGTGTTTCTTACTTTATGTGGATTCTTGGTAATTTTATTTTTCCATTTATATGATTGGTCTAAAATATTCTCGAAATATCTGTGTAAGCTGTCCTTACATAACTTTTTTGAATTTTGAAATTCAGTTTTTTATCTATATTTGTTCATTATTATTTATCAGTAAACTCACTTGCTGAGATTATTCTTTCTTTTATTCCAGCTAACTTGGTTGGCTTTTTTAAATTGAATTCTTTTTATTTAAGTTTGATCGTCATAGTATTTTTTAATCGATGCTTGGTTATATACCCCCTTTATTTTCTGGGTGGTGGGGTTAGTTATTTCATGTGTTGTTGCCCTTGTCTTGTGTGATAGTGTACGGCCCGACATATAGCAATAGTAATTTTTTATTAATGCCTTCAATGGAGCTGGGCAATTCCCTGTTCTTTATTAACACACTCTCTCCTATCTGGTACTTAATCGTATGTGGATGATTTTTAGAGTATTTATTTTTCTGCTGTTCTACCTTCTCAGCAATCTTGTTATAAATTCTTCTCTTTTCAAATTGGTATTCGGCATTCATGGGAAATTTAATTAAATCGTTTATCTCTCTAGGTGGTGGGCGTTCAAACATCATCGAGTATGGTGTGGTCTCAGTGAAGTTGTGGTAAGCAAGATTTATAAACTCTTCGGTGGACCTTAAGCAATTGTGCCACTCCTTTTGTTTGTTATGGCAGTAGGTCCTCAGAATACGGCACACTTTTCTAAGCACTCTCTCAGCTGGGTTACTGCTGGGATGATAAACAGATGTTTTGTACGTTTTGATGCCATGTTCCCAGAGTTTATTTTTCCACAAACTTCCTTTAAACTGGGTCCCATGATCGGTTATTATGGCCGACGGTCTTCCCACTTCTGGTATATAGTTGTCCAATATAATTTCAATGATTTTCTTGGTAGTAGCACGGTTAATAGAATATAATTTGGTATATTTGGTAAAGTGATCGAATATGATGATTATGAATTTAAATCTGTGTCTTCCTCCACTGCGAGGAAACGGACCACAAATATCAAGAAATACTCTCTCCAATTTTTTGCTTGATATTATGGGTATCATCGTACCCTCCTTCTTAGCATTGTTGCATTTCACCATTTGACAGATTTGACACTTTTGTATGGTTCGGCTTACCTTTCGATAGATACTTTGATATATACTTGCTCCTCTAGTGCTTTTACTACTTTCATTGCACCCATATGGCCGTACCGGATGTGGTAGTCCATGATTATCTGTTCTTCGGTGGTACATGGGATTACCAGTTTCCATTCTCTGATGCTAGGGTTATTTTTTATGAATAATAAATTGTCATGTACTTGGTAATACTGTACAAGGGGTTCTTCTTCCTTCAGTATTCTTTCTCTGATACTCACTATCTTTGGGTCCACATTTTGCTGTTTGCTTATCTCCAACATTATCTTTTCCAAATCTGTTCTGTCTTTAATGATGTTATATACTTTGACTAGCAACTCTTTTTCTCCGTCGAATGTTTGTTGCTGGATGTTGATACATGATAATATGTCAGCAGCAATATTTTTCTTTCCGGGTATGTATTCCCAGTTGATATGGTATTCTTGCAATAGTAATATCCATCGGGTCAGTCTTCCATGGCTAAGCTTGCATTGTTTAAGGAAAGATATTGATCAATGGTCACTCCTCACAGTTACGTTGTACCCTAAAATGTATGTCCTGAATTTGTCACAGGCGAATACAACACTAAGCAACTCCTTTTCCGTGACGTGGTAGTTCCTTTCACATGCATTTAGGGTCCGGCTTGCAAAGCTTATGACCATATGTCACTCTTTATCATCTTCTTGATACAAGACAGCACCGACACTCACGTCGCTCGCATCACAATTCATGAAAAATGGTTTTTGGAAATCTGGATGGCGTAGCATGACGGTGTCTAAAAATTTTTCTTTTATTTGTTCGAATACCTTGTCTTGGTCGGCTCCCCATGTCCATTCATTTTTTGCGGATAACTGTTTCTGAAATTGTGCCGTTAGCTTGGAATAATGATCCTGGAATTTCCGATAATAATTACATATTCCCAGGAAAGATTGCAGCTGTTTTTTATTTCTAGGTGTTGGGAATCTTTGTATTGCTTCAACCTTCTCTGCTGAAGGGGTGATACCTTCTTCGGTCAGATTAAAACCTAAACATTGTACCTTGCTGGCTATAAATTTGGATTTGTCCAGCTTAAGGGTAATATGGTTATCAGATAATTTTTTCAAAACTGTTTCTACTCTATTACAGTGGTCTTGCCAGTTTGATGATGTGATCAATAAGTCATCCACATAGACGGTAGTAAAGTTAAGTACCTCTTGTCCCAGTAACTGATCCATACACTAGACGAATACAGCAATGGAATTAATTAGTCCGAATGGCAGTCTCTTGAATTGGTAGTTTCTCCCATCGAACAGAAAAGCTAAATATTTTCTACTGTCCGGGTGTAGCTCTACCTGCCAGTATCCGCAGACTGTATCCCATGCACTGATGTATTTTGTGCCATGGAATTTTTTAAGGATCTCTTCAATTTCACTTGGGGACGTTCTATCATTTACTATCATCTTGTTGATTTCTCTTGCGTCAAGGCATAATCTTACCTTGCCGTCCTTCTTTGGTATTGCCACTATCGGACTTGTATACGGGGATTGGCTTAATTCTGTTATATCCTCCTCCATCATCCGGTTAATCTCGGCCTTCACCGCATTTCTTTGAGAGTATGCTATAGGATATGATTTTTTCTTAAAGTCTATGGGTTCCTTAAATATAATTCGATACTGATAATCCTTTACCTTTCCCGGAGCATCAGAAAAAATGTGTCGGTATTGATTATAAATTTTTATGAGATCCTCGGCCTGGTGAGCACTAATCGGTTGATCTCGTACTTCCTTTTGGAATTGTCGGATCTCCTCCAACTTGTTTGACCATATTTCTTCGTCCTCCCACTCATCCATTATTTTTATCTGTGCTTGTTGACAGTAATTATTCTGTAATATTGTATAACAGTGGTTTATTGAAGGTAAGTTGACACCCTTCACTATACTGGTTGTCCATACTCCATTTTCCGTGTTTAATGATACTTCTCCCTGCTTTAGATTAATTATAGCAGAATATTGTCGGAGTATGTCACATCCCACAAGTATTGAAAATGGTAGGCCACTAGCAACAAGAAAAGACATAGTGAATGTTAGTCCACTTTCAAGTTCCAGAGACACTTGTTTCCGAACAGTTTTGTTTTGTCTACCGGTAGCACCGATAATTGTTATGTTATTTATTGGTAGAGTGGGTATAGGTGTACTACATTTTTGTTGTATTTTGTTTAACTCTATTTGGTAATTAAAGATATGTTGGATCCAGTGTCGATCATTAATATTGACATTACTCCATTGACTTGGGCATTTACGTACACTATCTCACTATTTCGGCTCGGCATTGGTTGATTACTTTCTTCGACCAATTCATCTCTGATATTTTTTAGATAATGCGTTGTAATTATAGTGATTATATCTTTCATCGTAGTATTTTCCCCAAGAGATTGGTCCAGTGATGGGCTGTCTACAGTTTTCACTGGCCTTTAAGCGTTTAAATGAGGGTTGACCTCATTGCCCCTAACTTCACTAGTGTTTGATGGTTGGTTAGCGTTTGGCTCCTGTCGATTATTCCGGTCATCCACGCTGTTCCTGTGATCTTCTTCGAATGGGTGATTTCTTGTATCGGGTACCTGGTTAGAGTACGTTCGCCGATAGTTAGATGAGGGATAGTTTCTTCTTGGACTCCTTTGTCTTTGTCCCCTCATGTAATTTACCTGTGGCCGGTATCCTGGATTATTGTTATGATTATTGTTGTTGTTTCCAGGGCGATAATTGTTGTTGTAACCATTCAATGGGAAGTTACCCCGGTGGTTGTTCCTGAAGTTGTTATTATTATTGTTTCCACTTCTGTTAAAATTTCTGGGTGCGTTATTGCCCCGTGTGTTCCCTTGGTATTGTTAGGGTTGTTTACCGGTGGCTTATTATCTCCCTGTTGATTCGGTGATACTTGTCCCTCATTGGTTCTATTATTCCTGAAACTGTACCCTCTATTTTTCCTGTACTGTCACTCGTGTTCATGGCTTTCCAATAAGCTAGCCATATCTTGGATGGTTTTTACCTGGCTGTACATCCGTGCCTTTTGGATGGCGTCGTCATAGTGGTAAGATAACTGTATTACCAGACACTCTTCGGGTATACGTGGTTCCAAATTCCTGGCCATGCAGATTTTTCCCAAGAAGTAGGAGGTAAGGGATTGTCCATTTTGGTTTTCATACCTTCCATTACTCAGGTTATTGCGGACCATGTTCTGAGTTGATTCAGACCAGTATTTAGCCTTGAACTGAGTCTTAAAGTCTTGGAGGTTTTGGATGTCTGGTCGGGTGGCAGTCCACCAGTTGTCATAGGTCTCCTTGAACATTTCGTCCAGCATCCCTCTTATTGTAGTCCATCGAGTCTCTCGATTCTTGATGATTAATTCTTCTACCCTCTTCAAGAACTCAATAGGGTTTCTTTTATAATTACGGAAATTAATAGTATCTCTGTTGTCTGTGTTCATGACATGATTATTATTACATGGTCGGTCACGCCAGGCGTCCACTTCTTCCCATAATGACTCTTCTATTCTGCACATTTCGTCAATCCTTTGTTGGTTTTTGTCTACTCTGCTGTCTATTTTATTTAAGTTACTGTAAACTCCTTCCATTCGTTCTCCCAAGTCTGTTCATACAGCTGCTACTTCTTTCTGGTTTTCTTCCCAGACTTGGTGTATGTCCTGGTCTATCTGGGTACATCTTCTGACTGTTTCTTCATGACCTTCCTCAATTCTTCTCTTATTTTCTCCTTCGAGATGGTTCATTTTATTGAGCACTTCCTCCCGTATTTCAGAAACATTTTCGTTGATTTTCTCTAACTTCTCCGTCTCCTCTAATTTTTCATTAGTTTCAGTTATCTGCTGTTTAGTTTCTAGCCAGTATTCCATCAATTGGTGTTGTAGTGTTTCGTTATTCTGGTTAATGGTTTGCCTCAACTCTTCCTTGGTACTTTCATTGGTACTAATTATTTTTTCATCGATTTGTTTCAAACTCTCCTCATTCTTATCGAATTTTTCATTAATTTGTTTTAGGCTCTCTTCACTCTTGTCAAATCTATCGTTCATCTGTTTTAAACTCTCCTCATTCTTGTCGAATTTCTCCTCCTGTTTCTTAAAATTTTGATTTATTGATTCAAATTCTTCCTTATTTTTCCTAGAATCTCCTTGAATTAATTCCCATAATTTTTGTAAATCCATTCCTCCTGTGGTTTCCTCCCTAGCTCCCGTCTGTGGTTCCATTTCTTCGTCTTGGGTTGGTTCTGTGGTGGTTATTGCTGTCTCCACTTCTTCCATCGATGTTCCTCCCTCTTCTTCCCCTCTATTTTCTTCCATCTCTTTCTCCTTCGCCAATTTTTTCGATAACCCTCTTGTGTGCATCCTGATTTCCTTTCGTGACCGCCGCTAGAACTTTGTATCTTCCTCTTTTCAAGCTCCACCGGTTGGTCGCCAAATTATAATATAAATGAAGAGGTCGCTATTGTTTATTCGTATAGTATACCTCTGTAAAATATAACAGTGTGTCTGAGTGTGAAAGCGTGTCTGTGTTTCTTACCACTGCGTCCTCGCACGGCAATGTACTTCACGATATTTGGGCCCGTAGCGAACGTACTGGGGACCAGGTATCGTGGTTCCCGATTTGAGGTTCAAACGTAGTGGATAATCTCTGGGTGGCACCAAATTGTTTATAGAAAACAATTAAAATGGTTTGCTTATCAATGTTCTATTTTAACGAGGCGACGAATTCAATCTGTCCCACCTTTTCTCAATTTCGTGTCAATCGAGATAGCGGTTGCTGGATTCGCTACTTGAGCGCTAGCCGTCGCATTGGAAACCTTCGCTAGACATTATATTTTTAAACATACACTTTGCTAATAGAAATAAAACACGATTTAACACACACAGTATAAATTTATTATTAATAGGAAGTTAATATTTTATAGGCACAAGTTGTAATTAGTTTGTTCATATATAATTCTGCACCGCATAATTCTTTATAAGACTCTTACCCAAGGTTAAACGATCGACTTTTGAATACAAATAAACAGTAATGGCGTTATATTTCGCCGATCAACAAATATTTTGGTCGATGTTTGTGGGTTGTTTGGATCACGTTAAAAGGTTCAGATGCAGTTACAACATTAAAAATACACAACCTTACAATGTTTTTTCCTTATGTAGGATAATGTGTAGTAGTAATTGTTTTGTTTAAGTGTTATACAAGATGTTTGTAATTCGTACATAAATATGAGGTTAGTTCTATAGTTAACAGGTTTTTCAGTGATATAAATTTTATAGATCAATCCTTGTAAGAGAATAAAAATGATTTAGTGGTATTCAACATACATTGAAGAAATGGTAAAAGTGCGTTTATTTTTTGGAAGTTGAAATAAATTAACTGATACTTAACAGCCTTGCAGTACGGTATTATTCGGGATGTCAAGAAGGAAGGATTATGGCATCAATATTGTTCAGCGTTCTTTATTCAGTCTTCGGCATCTGTTTCAAAGTTGGGTTGTACTTATTTTGATATTTCATATTGGTTTAAATATCTTCTCCCTCTGGAATTGATAATCTGCATACATCAGTCTTCTGTACTCTCAATTTCTACACTTTCTTTTACTTCCAATATGGTTTAAACATTAAAAGGTGTTGTACAGACAATTCGCATCTGGCTTGCGATAGAGTCACTTTTCAAGTAATTGTATTTAACAGTAATTACCTCGTTAAATGGCTGTTTCCATGGTAACGTATTTATTCTCATTGGTTGAGCTCAACATAAGCACATTGTTATCAATTTTCGAATTTCCTTCAAATCTTCCCATATCTTCGGACTTTCTTCCTCCTCTTATCTTCCTTCTGAGTTATTATCTAAATGCACTGTCATTTATATTTTCTCACAAAAATTATTTTGGTACCCCACAATATTGGGTTTTATCAAGTTTTCTAAGTTTAAAATTAATTTCACACTTACTAATTACATTTCTTTATTTATATAATTCCTTAATTTAATATTTGATTTTTAATAATAACTACCATTCATCCTTAATGAATTAGCCACCTTGGATTTGTCCATTACATGGTGATTTTTGTACAATCAGTAATTGTTTATGTTTGACAGTTAGGCCTGTTTCACATTTAAGTAGCCATTACTGGATTTTTGTGGCTTCATACACAACATATTTCATTTAGTTCCAAATTGTTATTTTGCATTTGTAATTATGTTTAATGTATCTGGATGTGTTTTAATTAGTAACAACTGTGTTATTCAATCTTACTCGCTAATTATTTGCTATTCATTTCCAATATAAAATAAAACATCTAGGCCTATGGTCTGTATAACTCTTACAGCCATATCCATTTCATAACTAACAGTTTATATAATTCATTATTTCTTATTTGTTGTGCTAGTGCTAAACAATCTCACCTCTATTCAACTTTTTCCATTAAACTCCCCTTATAACATGGGTATTAAATTAATGTTAACACAAACTTATTTTCTATTGTTATCTTACAAACTTATTGTTATCAAAATCTATCTGAATTTGGTGATGTTATAATAGTTATGAGTTTGTGAATATTATGGCAACCTGTTTAATTGACCTGAGCCAATTAACCAGGTTCCCGATATTATAATGTCATCCGACGTTATAAAATGTGCGACTCTGCTCTGCTTCTGCTATTGTCATTTAATACTCTGTAGATTTATTCACTCTGCTAGTTTAACTACCCTGTTAATTTAAAATCTCTCCCTCCTGCGTCAAGTAAAATAATAAAGACTACTTGGAACTACGATAATAAATATAAATAAATAAAAAGGTCAGATATTAACCCCTATTAACCAGTAAAAAAAAATTGGGGGTTAATAGTAAGAAATAAAAATAATTTATGAGAACAAATCATAATAAGAACTCGTATTTAAATAAGTAAAATCATAAATTAGGATAAAGTTTTATTATTATTATAACGCAAAATAATATAGGTAAGGATATTTAAATGTTGTAACCCCAGGTTCTTTCCTGTACAAAAAGTCATTCTCCAACCTGTCGGTTTGACGACAATCGTAGACAGGAAAATACGTGTTACAGTCTGTAGGAAACAACCCCATTGCTATCAGCTGCAGTGTCGAGCCAGATAATACAGACTGCCTACCCCTATTGTCTAATACAAAGCATGTGACTCCCCTTGCCCAGTAACAACATACGGTTAAAATATATTATGTCTGTGTGAGATTCCTCTCCTCTCTCTGAGGCGAGATTTGATTCTCTCGTATCGTCTATTTGTAAATATCTCTCATGTATTTAAATTTTACTAAACCTAAAGATAGTAAAATAAAGTGTTTAGTATAAGTAGAATAAGTAGTGTATAAGATTTAGCATCTTAAGAGCATGTCTCAATTCAATCCAGATTTATTGTTAAAAGATGAATTATGCTATGAAGCACTTTTGCGCGGACTACCTTACGTGAACACAACGGTCGCGGAACTATGCAAAACGTTACGCGAAAGCAGGCAAGATACACCCGCACAGTTAAGTCGATTAAGCGAAATAGATCTTGATAGCGAAAGAGAAACATGTTATGCGAAGTATAGGGAACTGACCTCAATATCACAATCTCTGCACGATGAGAAGTCACCCGCTATAATCTTACGTACCACCGAGAGAATAGAGCATTTAACCCGTCGGATAAATAATTTATTAAACTGGCCCGGAGCTACTGTAATTCCCCCAGATGTGCAAAAATTTGCTGACGAAGCATTACAGCAATTATCCACAATAATAAGAGAATTACGTAGAAAGTCTGACTCATTTAAAATGGAGGAAATTGAAGAAGCTCTGACTAAATTATATATCTCCCCATTTCAATCACCTACCCTTGAACAGCGACCCACTACCGTGAGTTTCGAATCCCCCAGGTATCGAGAATAGAACCAAGTAATGATCAGTTGCTGAATAGCAACGTGAATACCCTACCGATAGCTGAAGCATCACTTCCCAATGCCCACCACAATCTCACCAATAATTATGCGTTGCCACCCTCAACGATGACAAATCAAGTATTGGGACATCCTAGAATCTCATGTAAACTTTAGTACGGACCTCTACGGAAAGATAACTCACCCTGTAGAAAAAATTTTATCAGAAATCCCATACACCGATGGATTGAGTATCACCAAACTATTAGCTTTCATAAAATATCTGTTACAAATAAAAGACTTACAGCAACTAAGCGATTGCCAAATATTGCAAGTCCTTCTGCCCAAATGTAGACCACCATTAAAGGACCGTGTACAGGAGTCATTAAGTTCACAACATCCAGTAGAAAAACTCCATACAACTCTGATAAGACATTTTATTCCAACGGGAATTTACGAAGAACTGAAACGAAACACAGTACTTCGAGTACAAGGAGCTCACGAGAGACTCGCCCACTATATCTCTGAAATAAGAGAATCTTTATTATTACTGAAAGTAAACTGGAGCGAACAGCAGTTAGTAGAAACAATCTTGGTAGGATTATCCCTGGAAGAGAGATCTCGGTTAGCACTTATCAACAGACCCAACACGTTCGCAGAATTAGAACAATGCTGTATCCACTCATCCAACGTATGGTATTCGGATCAGAACCGACGTGCGTTACTTCCCCAGACACAACGTAGAAATGAAACACAACCCTGGTGTCAGATACCAGAACACACCATGATAGGCGACTATTTCGAATTCCTGAAACTTCACACTACCAAACTAAATCGAATCATCAACTGAAACCTCAACAGAATACGAGTGATACCGTGAGTAGAGAAAGATGTTATAACTGCAGGAAATTAGGACACATCAATAGATACTGTAAACACAAACAGCACTACCAAAAACCCTCTTATTCAAAAAACATGTAAGGCAGGGAGATCCGAAATCCTGTGTCTTCCGCAGCATCGTGAAAATAGGTAAAACCCGGGAGTACAAAAAAGAAACAAAAAAAAGTGAGACCCTTACATAGAGAGATTTATCAATAAATGCAACTCAGTTACTACATGCAAGTCCAGTATGTGTCAATTACCATACATACAAGTAGACCTTGGCGTTACTACCACACTAGGATTAATTGATTCTGGAACGACACGGAGCTTAATCAGCCAACAGCTAGCCGATACATTAGCTAAACACAACCTTTTACTTATCTAAAAATGAACTTTTTCTTGTGAAAACTTACTTTTTTCGTTGGACGCGTTTCGGCGTACGTATCCGCCTTCTTCAGCTTTGAGTCAGACTGCCATCATTTCGTAACGGTTGATGTGTGGAAGGTGTAGTGGGGGTGGTGTGTGGAAGAAGGGGATTGGCGCGGGGATTCAACTTGATGTTTGTTTTATATAAAATTGTGTCAAAAAGTGTATGTGATTTATATTGTAATTGATCGTTAAGTATGTTGTTTGGTTGTGTTGTGTGGTGTTTATATATTTCGTATTGTTCAGTTGTGTTTAGTTTTCGACCCTTAGGTAAGTAATGTAAAATTTCAAGATTAGTGTCTATGTTGGTGTAACTGTGGTTTTCTGTGTGTATGTGTGTGGCAAATGCGGAGTGTATATTGTTGTTGGTTAGAGCTTTTAAGTGTTCAGAATAACAGGATGAAAAAGATCTTCCTGTCTGGCCGATGTAGAAACTATTGCAGTCACTACAATTTAATTTGTAAACACCTGTTTTGTTATATTTGTCTATGTCTGTGTTTGTATTATTGATGCGTTTTTTGATGGTATTAGTTGTTCTGTATGCTATTTTGTATTTGTGTTTTCTGAATGTGTTGGCGATTTTGTGTGTGTAGGAGTTGTGGTATGTGAGTGTGATGTATTTATTGTGTTGTGTGTTGGTGGTATTTTGTGTTTTGTTGTTTTTGTTTTTGATGCGTTTGTGTAGTGTGTTTATTAAATTAGGGTTGTAACCGTTTTTGATTGCTATGTATTTTATTGTGTTGAGTTCGTCGGTGTAATCTTGTTTATTTATGGGGATTTTAGTTAGTCTATGGAGCATATGGTTGAAGGCCGCATGTTTATGTTGTGTTGGGTGGTTTGATGTGTTGTGTTGGGTGGTTTGATGTGTTGTGTATAACCATGTCAGTTGTGGTTGGTTTCCTGTATATTTTGTACGTGTGTGTATTGTTAGTTTTGTTAATTGTTAGGTCTAGAAAATTTATACTATTGTTTTGTTCAATTTCCAGTGTAAATTTTAATTTGTGGTGTATAGTGTTTATGTATTTGTGGAAGTTTTCAACTTGTCTTGTGTTGCCTTTGAATAAAAGTAATATATCATCTGCATACCTGTGCCAGTATATAATTTTGTTAGTGTATTTGTTGTTGTTTATTATGTGGTTCTGTTCTATGTTGTGTACATATATTTCTGCTAGGAATATGGGGGATCCCATTGGGAGACCTTCTGTTTGTGTGTATATCTTGTTATTGTATGTAAAGTAATTTTGTTCAGTTATTAGTTTGGTAAGTGTGATGATTTTTTGTATGTGTGTTTCAGGTGTGTTGTTTTGTCTGAGTAGTTGTTCTAGTGTTTGGATGGTTTCTTTGATGGGGACATTAGTGTATAGATTGGTTATATCAAAAGATGCCAGAGTTGAGTTATGTGGGATGTGGATGTGTTCAGTTTTCCTGACTAGGTCGATATTGTTTTTGATAGATGTTTTGTTACTGAGATTAATATTTTCTCTGATTATTTTGTCTAGTTGTTTTGCGATTTTGTGGGAGGGTGCCTGTGTGTTGTTTATTAGTGGTCTGATGGGAATGTTAGGTTTATGTATTTTTGGGAATGCATTTAGTTTAGGGGGTTACGTTTTATTTGTTTAAGGTATTTGGCGCTTTCTGGTTTGATTATATGTTTTGTGTTGTTTCTAAATTTGTTAACCTGTTTATGAAATTTTAGTGTGGGGTCTTTATTTATTTCCGTTATATTATTTTCGTTGAAGAAATTTTCGATTTTAGTGTTTAATTGGTGTTTGTCCATTATGACGCTAATGTTACCTTTGTCAGCTTTTAGGATTGTTGTGTTGTGTTCAAGTAACTTGTGTTTTACGTTGTTAAGTGTTTTTATTTCGTTGTTGTGTATTTTTGGTTTTGTATGTGTGTTTTGAAGTTTTCGTTTTATGTCGTGGCGTATTGGGTCCTGGTCATTAAAGTGAGTGTTTTGTACAGCTGTTTCTGCGTCTATGATTATGTCACGTGTGTGTCTATTGTGATTTTTGTTAGTTGTATTGTTATTCAAATTATGTTTCAGTCCTTTGTTTAATAAATCCATTTCATCCTTTGTGAAATTAATGGTTGTTGTATTAACTACGCGTGTGTGGAATTTGTGTGCCGGTTCAGGGATTGATTCAATTGTGCGTGTTGTGAGGTTAGTTATTTTTTTGTTGTGTCGAACTTGTATTGTCAATTTGAGTTTTTCTATGTTGTCTTGTGTGTGTTGTATTACATTTTCAAGTTCTGTGTGGTGTAATATTTGTGTGAGTTTCATGTGTAAGTTATATGCCTGTCTGTTGAGTGTGTCTTTTTTATGGTATAAATAATTGATTATGTTATTTAGGTTTATTTGTTCTAATTTCCGTTTGGTTTGAAGTGCTGTATGTGTGTTTGGTTTTATTGTAACTTGTGCGTGTATTGGTATGATGTTGTGTTTTCAACAAGTTTTATTGAATGCTATGTGTAAGGAAGTTTTTGTTACTTGTTGTTTGGCGTTTCTGTACTTATTGATGAAATATGCTTTATCTGCGGTATTATAGTTGTCTTGATTATTCATCTCTTCTTTCACAGCACTAACACTTATCTAAAAATGAACTTTTTCTTGTGAAAACTTACTTTTTTCGTTGGACGCGTTTCGGCGTACGTATCCGCCTTCTTCAGCTTTGAGTCAGACTGCCATCATTTTGTAACGGTTGATGTGTGGAAGGTGTAGTGGGGGTGGTGTGTGGAGGAAGGGGATTGGCGCGGGGATTCAACTTGATGTTTGTTTTATATAAAATTGTGTCAAAAAGTGTATGTGATTTATATTGTAATTGATCGTTAAGTATGTTGTTTGGTTGTGTTGTGTGGTGTTTATATATTTCGTATTGTTCAGTTGTGTTGAGTTTTCGACCCTTAGGTAAGTAATGTAAAATTTCAAGATGAGTGTATATTGTTGTTGGTTAGAGCTTTTAAGTGTTCAGAATAACGGGATGAAAAAGATCTTCCTGTCTGGCCAATGTAGAAACTATTGCAGTCACTACAATTTAATTTGTAAACACCTGTTTTGTTACATTTGTCTATGTCTGTGTTAGTATTATTGATGTGTTTTTTGATGGTATTGGTTGTTCTGTATGCTATTTTGTATTTGTGTTTTCTGAATGTGTTGGCGATTTTGTGTGTGTAGGAGTTGTGGTATGTGAGTGTGATGTATTTATTGTGTTGTGTGTTGGTGGTATTTTGTGTTTTGTTGTTTTTGTTTTTGATGCGTTTGTGTAGTGTGTTTATTAAATTAGGGTTGTAACCGTTTTTGATTGCTATGTATTTTATTGTGTTGAGTTCGTCGGTGTAATCTTGTTTATTTATGGGGATTTTAGTTAGTCTATGGAGCATATGGTTGAAGGCCGCATGTTTATGTTGTGTTGTGTGGTTTGATGTGTTGTGTATAACCATGTCAGTTGTGGTTGGTTTCCTGTATATTTTGTACGTGTGTGTATTGTTAGTTTTGTTAATTGTTAGGTCTAGAAAATTTATACTATTGTTTTGTTCAATTTCCAGTGTAAATTTTAATTTGTGGTGTATAGTGTTTATGTATTTGTGGAAGTTTTCAACTTGTCTTGTGTTGCCTTTGAATAAAAGTAATATATCATCTGCATACCTGTGCCAGTATATAATTTTGTTAGTGTATTTGTTGTTGTTTATTATGTGGTTCTGTTCTATGTTGTGTACATATATTTCTGCTAGGAATATGGGGGATCCCATTGGGAGACCTTCTGTTTGTGTGTATATCTTGTTATTGTATGTAAAATAATTTTGTTCAGTTATTAGTTTGGTAAAAGTGATGATTTTTTGTATGTGTGTTTCAGGTGTGTTGTTTTGTCTGAGTAGTTGTTCTAGTGTTTGGATGGTTTCTTTGATGGGGACATTAGTATATAGATTGGTTATATCAAAAGATGCCAGAGTTGAGTTATGTGGGATGTGGATGTGTTCAGTTTTCCTGACTAGGTGGATGTTGTTTTTGATAGATGTGTTGCTTTTCTGAACACTTAAAAGCTCTAACCAACATCAATATACACTCCACATTTGCCACACACATACACACAGAAAACCACAGTTACACCAACATAGACACTAATCTTGAAATTTTACATTACTTACCTAAGGGTCGAAAACTCAACACAACTGAACAATACGAAATATATAAACACCACACAACACAACCAAACAACATACTTAACGATCAATTACAATATAAATCACATACACTTTTTGACACAATTTTATATAAAACAAACATCAAGTTGAATCCCCGCGCCAATCCCCTTCCTCCACACACCACCCCCACTACACCTTCCACACATCAACCGTTACAAAATGATGGCAGTCTGACTCAAAGCTGAAGAAGGCGGATACGTACGCCGAAACGCGTCCAACGAAAAAAGTAAGTTTTCACAAGAAAAAGTTCATTTTTAGATAAGTGTTAGTGCTGTGAAAGAAGAGATGAATAATCAAGACAACTATAATACCGCAGATAAAGCATATTTCATCAATAAGTACAGAAACGCCAAACAACAAGTAACAAAAACTTCCTTACACATAGCATTCAATAAAACTTGTTGAAAACACAACATCATACCAATACACGCACAAGTTACAATAAAACCAAACACACATACAGCACTTCAAACCAAACGGAAATTAGAACAAATAAACCTAAATAACATAATCAATTATTTATACCATAAAAAAGACACACTCAACAGACAGGCATATAACTTACACATGAAACTCACACAAATATTACACCACACAGAACTTGAAAATGTAATACAACACACACAAGACAACATAGAAAAACTCAAATTGACAATACAAGTTCGACACAACAAAAAAATAACTAACCTCACAACACGCACAATTGAATCAATCCCTGAACCGGCACACAAATTCCACACACGCGTAGTTAATACAACAACCATTAATTTCACAAAGGATGAAATGGATTTATTAAACAAAGGACTGAAACATAATTTGAATAACAATACAACTAACAAAAATCACAATAGACACACACGTGACATAATCATAGACACAGAAACAGCTGTACAAAACACGCACATTAATGACCAGGACCCAATACGCCACGACATAAAACGAAAACTTCAAAACACACATACAAAACCAAAAATACACAACAACGAAATAAAAACACTTAACAATGTAAAACACAAGTTACTTGAACACAACACAACAATCCTAAAAGCTGACAAAGGTAACATTAGCGTCATAATGGACAAACACCAATTAAACACTAAAATCGAAAATTTCTTCAACGAAAATAATATAACGGAAATAAATAAAGACCCCACACTAAAATTTCATAAACAGGTTAACAAATTTAGAAACAACACAAAACATATAATCAAACCAGAAAGCGCCAAATACCTTAAACAAATAAAACCTAACCCCCCTAAACTAAATGCATTACCAAAAATAAATAAACCTAACATTCCCATCAGACCACTAATAAACAACACACAGGCACCCTCCCACAAAATCGCAAAACAACTAGACAAAATAATCAGAGAAAATATTAATCTCAGTAACAACACATCTATCAAAAACAACATCGACCTAGTCAGGAAAACTGAACACATCCACATCCCACATAACTCAACTCTGGCATCTTTTGATATAACCACTCTATATACTAATGTCCCCATCAAAGAAACCATCCACACACTAGAACAACTACTCAGACAAAACAACACACCTGAAACACACATACAAGAAATCATCACACTTACCAAACTAATAACTGAACAAAATTACTTTACATACAATAACAAGATATACACACAAACAGAAGATCTCCCAATGGCATCCCCCATATCAGGAATACTAGCAGAAATATATATACACAACATAGAACAGAACCACATAATAAACAACAACAAATACACTAACAAAATTATATACTGGCACAGGTATGCAGATGATATATTACTTTTATTCAAAGGCAACACAAGACAAGTTGAAAACTTCCACAAATACATAAACACTATACACCACAAATTAAAATTTACACTGGAAATTGAACAAAACAATAGTATAAATTTTCTAGACCTAACAATTAACAAAACTAACAATACACACACGTACAAAATATACAGGAAACCAACCACAACTGACATGGTTATACACAACACATCAAACCACCCAACACAACATAAACATGCGGCCTTCAACCATATGCTCCATAGACTAACTAAAATCCCCATAAATAAACAAGATTACACCGACGAACTCAACACAATAAAATACATAGCAATCAAAAACGGTTACAACCCTAATTTAATAAACACACTACACAAACGCATCAAAAACAAAAACAACAAAACACAAAATACCACCAACACACAACACAATAAATACATCACACTCACATAACACAACTCCTATACACATAAAATCGCCAACACATTCAGAAAACACAAATACAAAATAGCATACAGAACAACCAATACCATCAAAAAACACATCAATAATACAAACACAGACATAGACAAATATAACAAAACAGGTGTTTACAAATTAAATTGTAATTACTGCAATAGTTTCTACATCGGCCAGACAGGAAGATCTTTTCATCCCGTTATTCTGAACACTTAAAAGCTCTAACCAACAACAATATACACTCCGCATTTGCCACACACATACACACAGAAAACCACAGTTACACCAACATAGACACTAATCTTGAAATTTTACATTACTTACCTAAGGGTCGAAAACTCAACACAACTGAACAATACGAAATATATAAACACCACACAACACAACTAAACAACATACTTAACGATCAATTACAATATAAATCACATACACTTTTTGACACAATTTTACATAAAACAAACATCAAGTTGAATCCCCGCGCCAATCCCCTTCCTCCACACACCACCCCCACTACACCTTCCACACATCAACCGTTACGAAATGATGGCAGTCTGACTCAAAGCTGAAGAAGGCGGATACGTACGCCGAAACGCGTCCAACGAAAAAAGTAAGTTTTCACAAGAAAAAGTTCATTTTTAGATAAGTGTTAGTGCTGTGAAAGAAGAGATGAATAATCAAGACAACTAAAACACAACCTTGTTAAACGTAGTCAACCGGTGAACATAAAATGCGCTACCGCTAACAAACAAAACTTAATCATAAAACTCAGTGTTACGATTAAACTAAAAATTAAAAATTTATGTGGTATTTTCCAGTGTTAGTATCTGACGAATTAGGACCAAAGTTAATATTAGGAGCGGACTTTATCAGTAAAACAGGTATAATTCTTGACATGTACGATAAGCAGTATTATTTTAGATTCGACTGTACTCAAAAATATAATTTTGATTCTGAAATAAATGACAGTGGAGATATGGAACTTCTGCAACGCACCTAGAACACCACGAGTCTGCATTAGATCATTTAGAAAGTAAAGCTAGACTGAAAATACAAAAACTAATAAAAGAATTTTCCACCGTCCTCACCCCAAAGTTAGGATTAACGAATCTTATAGGGTACAAGATCAACCTGAGTGACAACAAAGTAATACGACTGCACCCATACAAATTATCTCCACCAAAAATGGAAATAATGAGAAATCAAATCAATAAATTGTTAGAACAACAAGTCATAGAACCTTCCACTTCACCGTATTCATCACCTGCGTTTTTAGTACCTAATGGCACCGATAAACATAGATTAGTTGTGGACTATAGACAATTAAATAAAAGGATAGAATTCGAGTCCATACCACTCCCCAACATCCACAGCGCCTTCCATTTCTTTACAAAAGCTAAAGTTTTCACCATAATGAACCTCAATCAGGCATTTCATCAAATACCGCTATCGGAAGAATCCAAACACCTAACCGCCTTCGCCGTCCCATTCAATCTGTACCAATTTACTAGAGTACCCTTTGGAATATCCCAAGGAAGTTCTGTATGTAGCCGATTGTTAGAGAAAATATTCCACGATGTAAAATTTAAATTTGTATATCACTACCTAGATGACATAGTAACCTACAGCGAATCTATGGATCAACATCTTCATCATTTACGTGAAGTATTATCACGATTAAAGAAAGCCGGATTAACAGTAAACCCGATTAAAGTAAATTTTGCTGTTAAACAATTTTCATTTTTAGGTCACATAGTATCGGCCGATGGAAAGGTAAGCATAGACCCAGAACGCACCCGTGCTATCAGAGAATTTTTACCACCACGGGATATGAAAGGAATAGCCCGATTTTTGGGAATGATAAATTACTTCCACAAGTATATCCCTCACCTAGCTGATATAGCAGCACCATTGAACGCGTTAAGGAAAAAAGGAGCGAAATTTGAATGGACCCCACAACACCAATCTGCATTTGAAACACTGAAAGAAAGCATAATATCACCCCCAGTATTACAATTAGCTGATTTCACTAAGCCATTTGTAGTACAGACTGACAGTTCAAGTGTAGCACTAGGAGCAGTAATATATCAGGAAGTAGATAATTCTAGATTACCGATCAGTTATGCCTCACGAACTCTAACTGACCAGGAAAAGAAATTCTCCGCATACGAATTAGAATGTTTAGCCATAGTATTCGCATTTGAGAAATTTAAACCCTTTTTAGAACATAAAGAATTTCTGTTAGAAACTGATAATCTTGTTCACCTTATCTTGGTTATTAAGTCACCCTAAACAGTTAGGTCATATCGGAAGATGGGTATTGAGATTAAATTGTTACAAGTTTAAGGTACAACACATTCGTGGCACCCAAAATATAGTTGCTGATACACTGTCCCGTATGTTCCAGCTGCTTAATAAAATATCCGAAAATAAGGAAAGTGGTGAAACATCGATAATCAATACGCTAATTACTGAATTCCCACTGGCATTTACTGATATAGCTCAGTATCAACAACATGATCCGTATTTAAATAAAATAATAGAACAGATAGATAAAGGAAATAATTCAGAGAAATATATATTGAGTAAGAGAGTATTATGTTATAAAGTAGCTAATGGAAAGTCCTTGAGAATAATTGCCCCGGATATTATTAAACCAATGCTTATGGAATACTACCACTCATCCACCATTGGAGCACATATGGGAATAAATAAAACTATACATCGTATTCGAAAAGAATATCATTGGGAAAATATGAACAACGAGATAGCTAAATTCGTAAAACAGTGTAAGTTGTATGCACTGAGCAAGCCAGCGAGAAACAGCCACATAGGTAAATTAATCTCGGAGACTCCCATGACACCCTTTTCACAAATTTACTTAGACTTTTCTGGCCACTACCCACGTTCAAAATCAGGTAATACCATGCTACTCATTTACCAAATTCGTCTGGATGTATCCCATGCGACGAGCGTTAGCATCTACCACAGTGAAGATTTTGCAAGATAGATTATTTAAAGACTTCGGTACACCAGTACATCTAGTGTCAGATAACGGACCCCAGTTTCAGTCCAAAGAATTCAAGGACATGTGTTTCAGACTAGGCATAGACCACATTACCGTTACAGAGCATCGTCCACAAGGTAATATAGCTGAAAGGTATTTGCGAAACCTAAAATCCGCTTTATAGCCTACCATGCAAATGACCAAACATCTTGGGACCAGAACCTATCCTGGATACAATTTGCCTTCAACTTGGCATATCATGAAGGACATAAATCAACACCCTTTGATTTGTTGTATAAATATAAACCGAATCACCCATTATCCACAAAGTGGAAAATACATGAATTGCTACCCTGCGAAATCAGTGGTAATAATATAAAAAAGATATGGAACGAAGCTCGCACTAACTTAAGAGTGAACTTAAGAAAATCGCGAAAATATCATGAGCGGGATAGTAAAGAAATAAAGTATCAAGTCGGAGACTTAGTGATGTACAAAACTCACCCGACGAGTAGTCCATTTGATAAGACCACCTCCAAACTATCTTACCGATGGTGTGGCCCTTACAAGATTTACAAATACTTAACTCCCGTAACCGTAGCACTGTATGAACCCACTACGGATAATTATGTACGTAGAAGTCCTGTTTCCCAGATAAAATATTATCACGGAAATAAACATGCTAGTGAGCAAGAAAAGAAACGAAGTAGAAAAGGATAGATGTATTAAGACGTATATTTGCTATATTGTAATTGAGTCACTACTTAATTACCAAATCGTATAAATATGAATGAGGCCTGATCAACCTTAGATCCTGTTCACCGAGAAAGAATAAGCAAAGTGAGAAGTCAGCTGACACAAAATATAAGTAACATTACTTTACCAGTACTTTAATCACCTTACTGTACTTAACTGTACTAATATGTACTCTACTATACCATACTATGCGACACACACACCCTACTAATCAAAGTAATAAAAGGAATACAGTACTAAAATAAAATGATTCGTGAACCACAATTCAACGAAACCCTTGAAAGAGAAAAGGAAACAGTAAGGATGTGAAACATACTCTGTGAAGAGTAACTCCATGAACAGAGTAACAAAAAGCTAAACAAAAAACCGGTAGTAGTATTAAGTAGTAGAATTAATATGAATTTTGTGTATTCTATGTATTTTATGAACTTTGAATTTTATGTATTTTAAGTATTAATTAATATGGTATTGTATCTCTTGCTAATAGTAAATAGTAAATTGAGAGTGATTCATGTACCTCATGAGGAAATTGCTTAAAGAGAGAAAGGAATTTCACACGAAAAATCCGAGCTAACTCCCAGTGCAATTCTGATCTATTTCCCCGTTGAAAACACATCGGTCCCTGACCCTGTGTCTTCTTTAAGTGGAGGAGTATGTGACAATTTAATACACCTAAATCCCACAATAAAATTAAATAAAAAATTATAATACTAAAATAATTTAATAAGGTACTAAAGAACCCTTTCTCTATGCCCCAAACTGGTAGTAACATGCCAATTTGCCGATGTATCAGTTAATAAAATTAGATTTAAGAAACTCAATAAATCCATAACTACCTCGTGTTACATAAAAATAATAATAAAAGTATAGAGTGATGTAATTAAATTGTAAGCAAATTAAAGGAAAATAATTAATAATATTTAAGAACTACTTTTCGCGCTGAGAAACTACCCGCGCGCGGACAGCCCCATTACCCCTATAGTTAGTTAGTCCAGTTGAATCACAGACTCCCCTGGTGATACAGCGTACAGCACATTATGTAGACCGCTAGAACTTAGAACTTAACTTTAACTAATATATGAAAGACACTTAAATAACAACATAAGAGTAAAGTAAAACACAAAAGACTGACCTAATTACCATAAAATTGTAATTTCATGATAAGTAATAAGATGTGTTAAGTTTAATGAGTATAACACGCTAAAGTTAAATAAGCCCATTCTTCAGATGGCACAAAGTAAAGATTATTATTTTTAATATCATATACAGGAACACACAACTCGGATCCGAGGACAGTACAAGCTATGTTCACCCATGACTTACACTAATTACAATTGTACAAAATGCGCAAATATTTTTATCATTAGTATACATATTACTAATTTTCTTCTATAATGCTAAAACAGTATGTAATAAAGAGATGTCATGGTCCAAAAAGGTGAGTGAATAAATCTACAAACCCCAGTCAAAAATTCCTCAATTCACAGCATCCTATTTAGTGTTTGTTTATATTTCAGATAGTTATGAGTTTGTGAATATTATGGCAGCCTGTTTAATTGACCTGAGCCAATTAACCAGGTTCCCGATATTATAATGTCATCCGACGTTATATCATGTATCTCCCTTTCTTGCATATGTGTAGGGGTTGAAAATTGCTTGCAAATCTTATTAATACCAGAATATGTAACCAGGAAGAAATTAACGAAATAATCAGGCTATTAGAAATTATATTAAGCCAGAATTACTTTACATTCAATAATAATTATTATATCCAAAAAACAGGTCTAGCCATGGGGTCACCCTTATCTAGCCTGCTGGCGGATATACGAGGTTTGTTCAAAAAAAGACCGGATTTTTGTCATACAAACTTTATTACTGTAATTACAACATTACAAATGTTTGTCCCCTTCAAAGTACTCCCCCCTGCTTGCAACACACCGCTCCCATCGTTTCTGCCACTGTTGGAATGCTCCCTGGAACTCGTTTTGTGAGATGGTGCGTAGTTGTCTCTGCGAATTCTGTTGAATCTCGTCAACACTTTGAAAACGACATCCTTTCAGGGTGGTTTTCAATTTTGGAAACAGGAAAAAGTCAGCGGGAGCCAAGTCTGGAGAGTACGGAGGGTGAGGAAGGACGGCTATTTCGTTACCGGCCAAAAATTGGCTGACTAGCAGAGACGAGTGGCTTGGCGTGTTGTCGTGATGCAACAGTCAGCTCTTGTTTTTCCACAGCTCAGGCCTCTTCTGGCGCACATCTTCCCTCAAACGCCTTAAAACCTGTATGTAGAACTCCTTGTTAACAGTCTGACCCTGTGGCACGAATTCGTGGTGGACTACTCCACGATAATCAAAAAAAATAATCAACATCAACTTCAAGTTTGACCGACTCATGCGTGCTTTTTTCGGTCGGGGCGACATTTTTCCAATCCATTGTGACGATTGTGCCTTGGTTTCGATGTCATAGCCATAAACCCATGTTTTGTGTCCTGTTATGATGGTTTTTATGAAGTTTTTGTCGGTACGATCAAGCAGCTCTTGGCTGATCTTGACACGGTTCTCCTTCTGGTCATCGGTCAACAGACGTGGCACGAGTTTTGCAGAGACGCAATGCATGCCAAGTTTTACGGTCAAAATTTCGTGGCACGACCCGATGCTGATGCCGACTTTCTCAGCAACCTCTCGCACAGTCAAACGACGATTTGCACGAATCACGGAACGAACAGCATCGATGTTTTCATCGTTTGTTGACGTCGAAGGTTGTCCCGATCTTGACTCTTCCTCAATTGATGTTCTGCCTGATTTAAAACGTTTAAACCACTCATGACACTGCGAACGGCTCATACAGTCTTCCTTATAGGCTTCCTGAAGCAAAGCCCACGTTTCAGTAAAAGTTTTGTCGGTCTTGCAGCAAAATTTCATACAAACGCGCTGCTCCATAAAATCTTTCATCTTTACTTCGCAGAACAGTGAATGCACGTGTTTACTTCGACAGTTTTATGCTACCAACTAATACGAGTAGAACAACGCAACAATCGGGGTTAAGTTGCCTAAGGTGGCCACTAGGCGGCACCACATGTCGGAACACACTCCGTACACTAATCGGAGCGCTATTTCAAAAGTCCTGTCTTTATTTGAACAAACCTCGTATACCTAAATCACTATGAGAACACATATCTGCTCAGTAACAAAAATAAGTTCTCCAACAGATTAGTGTCGTATACGCGCTACGTTGATGACACTTTTATAATTTTTAACGGTACATTGCGGCAGATAGAAAACATGAAAAAATACATGAATAGCGTTAATAAGAACATACAGTTCACCCTTGAAACGGAGAAAAACAACAAACTTAACTTTCTCGACTTGACAGTCACAAGACTAAATAGCAACTTCCGATACCAGATATACTGGAAGCCAACTACCACAGATATCACAATAAACGCTGAGTCGCATCACCCTTTCTCCCAAAAAATGGCGGCATATAACAGTTTCGTGCATAGACTACTGTCCACACCAATGGAAAAGGAAGACTTTCACGAAGAACTTAACACAATTAAATATATAGCTAGGGCCAACGGTTACAGTAGCTCAATTGTACACAATCTAATTAGAAAACATCAAAAGAAGGAAAGTAACAAAGAAATACGTGAAAGTAGTGAAAATGAGACTAGGTACATAACATCGTACTATGGTAACACCCTACCAAAAATTTTATACAGCGCGTTTAGAGACGTAAACATTAGGATGGGGTTCCGGACCAGTAAAAACGTTGGTAAGATACTTCGACAAAACCCCCCAAAAGCAGTTGAAGACAGGACAGGTGTTTATAAGGTTGTGTGCAGCGACTGTTGTTGTTTCTACATTGGACAAACGGGTAGAGCATTTAAAAAACGCTTTAAAGAACACCTGCCCAAAAAAGATCCTAGCAGAATAACATCAAATTATGCACGTCATCTGGTTGACAATAATCATAGTTATACGAACTTTGCAAGTAATTTTCAACCCCTACACATATGCAAGAAAGGGAGATACATGAGTGCTGTCGAGGAGTTTGAAATATATAAGGCATTTAAGGACACAAACACAAAAGAAATCCTCCTAAATGAACAGTTACAGTTTCAGTCAAATTCGCTATATGATACAGCTATACGAATACAGACAAAGTCCACAGTGCACGGCGAGCAATAACATAGGCTCAGCAGTCGACCGTTGTAGTCCGGGATGCGCATCTCGGCTTTGTGCGTGCTCCAAAGTTTAAACTTTTTAGTGTTGAATATGTGTAAATTATGTTATAAGTTTTTATGTTTTGATATTTTAATTAAATGTCGACCTCTGCTGAGTGACAATACCTGAGGATGGGACATATGTCCCGAAACGCGTAGTAGTAACGAAGATAGAAATAAAGCCACCAGACGGACAAACAAAATAAGGTAAATACTTTATTCAGTCAACATTATGAATCTCTTAATATACTAACATTTGCATGTAAATTAGCCTCTTACTTAATTCCAATGGTTACTATATCTTAATTTATTTATTATGTTTTGTTATATAGAGACTTATCTATATCTACACATCTACTTATTATTCTTCTTGACATGTCATAATACATAAATTACTTTGCTTAGGATCTGAACGAACTGTGGGATCTTTTAGAATGAGATGAGTTAAGTTCAGTAGACATTAATTACTATGTTTTGAAAATAATTGGTTTATAAATTGTTATTATAGTATTCTGTTACTTGTTTTGCAGGATTCCTCTGAGATGACTGGTGTCTCCACTTTGCTCAATACACTTCACTCCACTAATAAACACATTTGATTTATTACTTCTGTATCACACGTTCGCGTTTATAACTATCGTCACGCACATAGGTATAAATATACTTCTTATTTCGTACTTACGCGGACATAATAAATAATACTCTCTTGTCTCGTACTTCCGCGCACTAATCTATGTTTTTTCCTCCCACGGTACTAATTATTCCTTCCTACTCTTTATCATAACACTTTAGACATTATTTATAAGTTTGGAGTAACGTTGCCGTTATAATTACATTAATGGAGTTATTCTACTGAGTGACATAGACTCCTACCCCATCAGACTTTGATAGACTCTACCCCATCAGACTTTGATAGCCTCCCTCGACTAGCGACTAGTAGTAGTAGTCCCGATTTTTTAACATCTTCTCTTTTTATAGTTTACTTGGAGATACCCTCTCTTCCATCATAGCTGATTCTTTTCCCATTGGTTCTATTTTGAAAATTTCCCCGCTATGTTTGAATATACCCATTCAGACATCGTAATTCTTTCGCGCTTCCTACTGACGATTCTGCTTATTGGTCAATTGAGTTCGGGCACGTTGTTTTACCGCGTGGCCGTTTAACTTGTTAAAAACTAAGCTACTTTCTAACTTTCACGCTTTATGTTGGGGTGAATCCCATTGTGTTTTGAAGGACATTGCCTCGCCTTTCTAACGGGACTTACGCATTTTTTGCTGTTTTGATCATACAAAGCATTTTATGTTTTTATGACATGCAAGGTACAGGCTTCTATTATATTTCTATTTTGGCTGGCGACAGACTGTCGGCGCACTGGGCCTCACCCTGTTCATTCTTATTCTGCATATTTTGTTTTTACATACATAACAATTTCTTACTTACTATATATTCATAATTCAATCATACATTATTAATAATTGTATATCATATTTGCTTAATTGAGAACTTGTAAAGTTATGTTACAATACATATTTGACAAAATGGCGGACGTTCCTTTTTAAATTTCTTGGAAAAATTTTGCAGAAATTATGATATTTTCTTACAGAACGTCATTATTTTTTAAGCTAAACAAGTGATTAACTCACCACTCTTTAGGAAATTAACAGAGCTTTCATTTGATACTAATTTAATTACGATCTAACCATTTTTCGTGGAGTTATATAAGTTTCAATCATGTGATTTGATCAAAAAACGGTGCATCGGCATCTTGTTTTGGCTGTATCTCAAAAATCATTTGACATAACGAAACAAAAAAAAGTGTAAAATGTTCAACTGTTAATAAGATTTAATTTTGACTTATACAAATTGTTTGCAAAATGGCGTTGTTTTTTAGTTATTTGCAGATTAATGTTAAAAAACACGTTTTTTTTAGCAAAACTTTGAACCCCTGTAACTCGCAAACAACGCATTTTTTGAAAAAGCGTATACCACCTTTTTGGTTAGAATTTGATTCCCTATCGGTTACCGGGGTTAATTAAATTATGTTTTTTTAACTCCCAAAAAAGGGGTGAAAAAACCCTTAAATTTAAGAGCAGGCCAAAAAATTTCCTTAACATTATTCTATAATCTTTTATGAAGACATTCAAAAAAAAAAAATCAGAAGAATCCATGGACACTGACTCAAAATCGGCAGAAAATTTCTCACGTAATAGCCTATAAGTCAGGTGACAGACAATATTGCACGTCTTTTAAAACTGAATATTATACCAAAACATATTATTAGCTTTGTGAATGTGGCATTAATAATACCTTGTTCTGTTTCCTTTGTTTCCTATTTGTTGGAGAGGATCCTTTGACTAAAATACCGATGTCAGATAGATTATTAACAATTTATCTAACCATATAAAAACATCAGTTATCAAACTTGCACATGAAAAATGTCTTGGAAACTTGCTCTTTTTGTGACTGTCTGTAAACATCACAAAACTGTTTGATTCTGAATATAGGCACAGTACTTCCTTGCACAGTGAGAAGGTTATAATAGATGTGTGTTAAATATTATAATAAGCTGTGTGTGTTACTGTGGGGCTTCTAAATTGGGATTAAGGGGTATATCAGATTCCTCTTCTAACCCAAAATCAATTTTAGTTCTGTGGTCGACATTGCTTGAAAATATCATATGGAAAAAACAATGGTTTTTAAAGGCACATCTAAAACAGTTTAAAATGAACTTTCAATTATAATGTTGGAGGTGTGTCATAAAAAATAACTCAAGAAGTAAAAGAATCTGATGTTTTAGCTGATATACCAGATGAGACACGTGTCGTTGCTAATATATTTTAGATGCCTACAGGATATCGATATATTGTTAAAGGTAACCCAGTTGAGAGATTCTGGGGGCATTGATGGTTCCAGCATTTCTAAAGCGGGGGGGGGGGTCAAGGAGGCCATGTTGTGTAAGAACATTTTGCATGGATATAAGTTCATAAGTAGAGTTAAAAACTATACGACATGTTTCTATGACAAGAATGTGTGGCATACACACAGTGTATATGTTGTATACACACAGTACATTATTAGAATATATTTACTCCAGTATATTGTTTCCATACGCATTTCTTTTTAGTCTTCTCAGGTATGGAAGTATGAAAATGCCATAATACTACAAACACAATGTGCATTAAAACATATACTACATACATTCATATTCAATAGAATCAGTTAATGAACCATATTAATTCTCCTGTTATTATGACACATGGCAATACTATTTACTACTAGTAAGGTCAAGTTTCTGGCCAATTTCCTTTAAACTGCTATTATTTCAAAGTGAGCTGTCAAATGCATCCATCATCGTATCGTCAAATAGGTTTCCGATCTTTTGAAGCAGAATACAGAATAGTAATGCTACTTGTGGATAACTTGTAAATTTTGTGCAACAGAAACGGCAGTGCAGGACAAGCAGCTCAAGCTGTTTCTGTTCCATCTGTTGCTGAATGGTGCACAATCATGGAAAAGTCACCATATTGGAATGTCGTCTAGTGTGGTAATCCAGGCAATGGGTTATGATGGCTGATTCACTTGGGGTTCATGTAAAGAATATCATGGTGGATTGTCAAGTTGTGCCTGAAGTCGGTGAGTTGTCTGTATTGTTTAGGTGATGGATTATTCAAAGGAAGGAGGATTCCTAGCCTTTGCAAATAAATTAGTTGCCAGGATGAGATCCTCCATGGAAGAAAGACAGGGGCCCTGATGTAGACTATTACTTTTGACATACCACAAGCTCTAGGAGAGGTATGCTACACTTGTTGGTGGCTGATAGGAGAGGCTTCTGTTGATGGCCACCAAGCAGCTGCCAGGTATGTGATTGCTGCCTATATGAACAACATATACAACTAAATTTCTGTGCAGACAAATGGCTGTTGCACGAAAGCAAGGGGAAAATATTGGCTCTGATACCTTGAGCCATTTTTGGGTGGGAGGGGGGTTCAAGGTATCAGTCACAAGGTTGTTGAAGTCAAGGTGCCGGTCTAGTCTAATCCCCATGGTTTGGTCCACTGGGTTTATATGCAGAAGTAGGACTTAAGTTAAAGCAGACCGCTTCCTATAAACTATGTTGATCAGGATCCATCACTTCCACAAACCAATGCGGAACGTCCAGCTGACATTGCATCATTAAGCTCACCTCCCGTGGAGACAGGGGTTATCATGGAACATCACATTGTCACCAAATAGGAATACATGACTCTGGAATACACTGGCAGGTAATTAGAGTACATGAGGTACAGAATACCTAGAGGAACACCAGGTGGGTTCCCCAGAGGAACCCAGAATGACAGATCCTAGAGGAACACCTGCAGTGATGAAGCGAGCCCAAGAGCATGCCCCATCGACATTCACCCTGAGGGTCCTGTCAGTTACATATGACCATACGAGATGCACTGTGAACAGTAGTAATAATGTGGGGGTTGGTTTGAAGAGCAGGTCTTTGTACCCATCTTTGCCAAAGGCTTTGCTCATGTTCAAAGGGCAGTGCTTGTGGACTGATGCCTATTAGTGGATTGGATAATCTTATTACAACCACAAATGCAAATCAAATGGATGTGCATATATACGTTATTTCAGCTTTCAAAAAATTCTTACTATACACTTACCAATAAACTGTGTTGCTTTGCTACAGTGTCAATTACATTAGTTTTTGTGCTCAGTTTGTAGTTATAAAACTGCTTAGCATCATGCAATATTTTAGTAAATATGGTTTTACTAATGACATTAAATTCTAAAAGTATCAAATTTCTGCCAGTAAAACATTCCCTACTGTCTACATTGACCTTTATTACATTCCATACTATAACTGCTCTAATTTGGGAGTGCCAGAGAGTAGGCCAAAACAATTTGGGGGGCTGCCCACGTCTGAGGGGTTTCACTCATGACAAGTGAAAGTGACAAGTTGGGCTGAAACCCCAACATCATGGATTCTTGAAGAACTTGGTAAACATAAAGTAAACGAAAATCCAAATAAACTTATTGCCCAAACATACGATGGGGCATCAGTTATGGCTTTATTTTCAGGGGAAGTACAAACTACCATTACGAAGCACTATCCAGGCACAGAATATGTTCTCTGCTATGTTTACTAATTTTAAAATTTAATAATTTAGTTATTACTATCATTAATGCAACTTACGTTAATAGTTAACTACATACATTATTAATGCTTGAAGTAAGTATTAGTCTAATAACAATTACTAAAATTACTAATACCAGTAACTAATAATAATTAAACTTCTTTAAAGATACAGGACAACTGACAAGACAGATTCTGTGATACAAAAGCTTGTAAGACCATAATACTAACAACTTTGCTTTTATACATTAATGTTTGTTAGGAATTGTAGGTCTCTTGCCAGTAGAATAAAGACTATACTAATAGTAGAGATGCATTATATTAGGAGTCCAATTGTGAAATACCAGTATATCAGAATTTGTTTGTAATTTGCCCCTTACTACAAAATAACACAACTAAAAAACATTTCTACTGTAAATTATTAAGTAATAAAGCTCTTTGTAGAAATAAAATGTCACCATATTCTTCAACTTGTTTCCTTTAATCCTTTAAGAAGGATCTGACTTTAAAAAGTACTTATTTTTTTTAAATACTTTTATGATATTTAACCAAATAATGTTAGTAAACCTGAAGGAGTTACTGGGAAAGGCATCATGCTTGATATATTGTCATATTTAACTTCAAAACAATAATATGAATACTGACATAAGGAGCACTAGCGGTAATTTGAATACATTAAGTTTATTCATTAGTCTAGATAATATCCAATGCATTATCCCTGAATATGCTGAGAATTTATAAAATATAGGGTACAGTTAATTTCTTATCCAGTTTTTGTATGTTCAGTTTACTCCCAAAGCATTTTATATAAAATATATATATATATATTTTTTTTTTTTCAATCAATTTCTGCTACAATCCGTTTCTTGATGTATATAATACATTTAATATTTATAAATAAATTTACTTCAAGATATACCTTTTTTTTCCTTATTAGGAACATGTTTCGGGTACTATCTTGTACCCATCCTCAGCCTTCCGGTTTTTTTGTCTGGTGAAGTACATATGTGTTGTTGGTTGACTATTATTATTGTGGCTTCCTGTTGGCTTCTGGTATTTCAAATTGGTTTTATTGTGTGTGATTGTGGTGTATGTGTCAGTTTTTTGTGTATTTTCAATGTTGAGTGCTTTGAATATTGTGTCATGTTTTGTATTGATTTGTATTTGTTCAGGTATTAGTTTGTTTTCTGTTTTATGTTTTATGTTTGTATATTTGTAAATTTTCCCAAATGTTCATTATGGTGCCTTTGTGTGGTATATGTTTTATTAGTGTTACATTGGTTATGTATGGGAATTCATGTCCTGTGTTTATTGCATGTGTGGCTAAATTGGATTTATATATTTCTGGTTTTTTGTATGCATTTAGGTGTTCAAAATAACGTTTTTTCAGCTGTTTTTTTGTTTGTCCTATGTAACATTTATTGCAATCTTGGCATTCAATTTTGTATATGCCGTTAGTTGTAGTATTATCTTTGTTGTGTGAGCTATTTAGATTTTGTAATTTATTTTTATTAGTTTTGTATGCTATTTTTATATCTGTGTTTTTAAATAGTTTTATTAATGACAAAACTAACAAAACTATTTGAAAACACAGATATAAATATAGCATACAAAACTAATAAAAATAAATTACAAAATCTAAATAGCTCACACAACAAAGATAATACTACAACTAACGGCATATACAAAATTGAATGCCAAGATTGCAATAAATGTTACATAGGACAAACAAAAAAAACAGCTGAGAAAACGTTATTTTGAACACCTAAATGCATACAAAAAACCAGAAATATATAAATCCAATTTAGCCACACATGCAATAAACACAGGACACGAATTCCCAAACATAACCAATGTAACACTAATAAAACATATACCACACAAAGGCACCATAATGAACATTTGGGAAAATTTACAAATATACAAACATAAAACATAAAACAGAAAACAAACTAATACCTGAACAAATACAAATCAATACAAAACATGACACAATATTCAAAGCACTCAACATTGAAAATACACAAAAAACTGACACATACACCACAATCACACACAATAAAACCAATTTGAAATACCAGAAGCCAACAGGAAGCCACAATAATAATAGTCAACCAACAACACATATGTACTTCACCAGACAAAAAAACCGGAAGGCTGAGGATGGGTACAAGATAGTACCCGAAACATGTTCCTAATAAGGAAAAAAAAGGTATATCTTGAAGTAAATTTATTTATAAATATTAAATGTAATATATATATATATATATATATTTTTTTAATATTTATACTAAATTTACCTCAAGATGTTTTTTCTATTTGGAACATGTTTCGAGAGTTCCTGTTCTCTCATCTTCAGCCTTCGTCATCTTGTTTCTGGTGAAGTATTTGTGTGTTGGCTGCTGGATGTTATTAAGGTTGTTTGTTGGTCTTTGGTCTTTTAAAGTTGTATTATTGTGTGTGGTTGTGGTATATGTTTTTGTATTTTGTGTATTTTCGATGTTGAGTGCTTTGAATATTGTGTCATGTTTTGTATTGATTTGTATTTGTTCAGGTATTAGTTTGTTTTCTGTTTTATGTTTGTATATTTGTAAATTTTCCCAAATGTTCATTATGGTGCCTTTGTGTGGTATATGTTTTATTAGTGATACATTGGTTATGTTTGGGAATTCATGTCCTGTGTTTATTGCATGTGTGGCTAAATTGGATTTATATATTTCTGGTTTTTTGTATGCGTTTAGGTGTTCAAAATAACGTTTTTTCAGCTGTTTTTTTGTTTGTCCTATGTAACATTTATTGCAATCTTGGCATTCAATTTTGTATATACCATTAGTTGTTGTATTATCTTTGTTGTGTGAGCTATTTAGAATTTGTAATTTATTTTTATTAGTTTTGTATGCTATTTTTATATCTGTGTTTTTAAATAGTTTTGTTAGTTTTGTCATTTTATTATTTATGTATGTGAATGTGGCCCATTTTTTGTTGTTGTTATTATTTATGTGTTGTTCATTTTGATTAATTCTGTTTGTTCAGTTTTTATTTTGTATTTGATTTTATTTTCTATTTTGATCATAGTATTTTTATTGTATCCATTTTCATAACCAATTTGGTATATTATATTTCTTTCTTTGTCAGTTTCTTGTTTGTTTAGGGGTATTTTGTACATTCTGTTAAATAACGAATAAAATGCTGCCATTTTATGGTGTGGTGGGTGGTCAGAATGGTTAGGTATAATGATGTTAGTGGAAGTTGGTTTTCTATATATTGCATATTGTATGTGTTTGTTGTATCTTGTGATGGTTATGTCTAAATAGTTGATTTTGTTATGTTTTTCTTTTTCTTCTGTGAATTGTATTTTGGGATGTATGTTATTGATTTGTTTCAATATGTTCTCTGCATTTGTGTTTTTGTTATTTGATACATACAGTCCATCATCTACATATCTTATCCATATGCCATTTGGGTCATGTGTTTTTATGATATTTTGTATTTTGGTGTCTATGTGTTGTAGGAATATTTCTGCTATTATGCTTGATAATGGTGATCCCATTGCTAAACCTTCTTTCTGTTGATAAATTTTGCTATTAAATTCAAAGTAATTTTGTTTTAGTATTAGTTGGAGACTATTTTTTATTTCGGTTATATATTGTTTGTTTTCATTTTGTTCTTTAAGTTTGTTTATTATTATGTCAATTGTTTCTTCTACTGGGATATTGGTGTACATGTTTGTTATGTCATATGATGTGAAAAATGTATTTTCATTTATATTTATTATTTTTAGTTTGTCTATTAATTCGTATGTAATTATATATATATTGTAACATAATCAACTCTTACCATATAATTCGTTTCTTTTATTTTATTATTAATTATTGTTGAGTTTTGAAGTTGAGTTTAATTCTTTTAATTTTCTTTAAATAATAATTATTAGTTGTTTGGTTTAAAAAGTGTTAAATAAAATGTGGATTGTTTATTAAAAGAAAAATCAAATATTTTTCTTGGATTTCGTTGTCCATGATGTGTCCGTTACTTAACTAAATATCACTATAATCACTATCACTATCAACAAACTCAAACAGAACAACACACCAGACGAACTTATCAATGAAATAACAGAAACTCTGAACATTATCACAAAACAAAACTACTTTACTTATAACAATAAATACTACACACAGAACGATGGCCTACCCATGGGCTCCCCCATATCCAGCATTCTAGCAGAAGTCTTCCTCCAACACTTAGAAAAAACAAAAATACTCACAAACAATGACAGACACTCACATAAAATACTATATTGGCACAGATATGTTGATGACATTCTAATACTATACAAGGGAAACAAAAGACAATGTGAACAGTTACTAACGCACATAAACAAAATACATAAAAACATAACCTTCACTGCCGAATACGAACACAACAATACCATAAACTTCTTAGACCTCTCCATCACAAAACTAGAACACAGGCACAAATTCAGTATATACAGAAAACCAACTACAACTGACACACTAATACACAACACCTCCAATCACCCAATACAACACAAACTAGCTGCTTTTAGAACCATGATACATAGACTTAACAACATCCCCTTAGATGAAATAGACTACAAAGACGAACTAAACACGATAAAATATCTAGCAGAATCTAACGGTTATGACAGAACAATAGTCAGTAAACTCCTACACAAAACACAAAACAAACAACAGACGAAGACAGAAAACAACAAATTCATAACACTAACATACATCAACAAACAAACAGAAAAAAATTGCCCACAAATTCAAAAAAGCAGGATACAGAATCGCTTACAAAACTACTAACAAAACAGAACACACACTATCAAAACGCATGCCCAAAGCACAAAACAAATTCGATCTACCCGGTGTATATAAGCTAAACTGTTCAAATTGCAATAAATTCTACATAGGCCAGACAGGACGTAGCTTCAAACAGAGATACACTGAACACACAAAAGCACTCCACACCACTACAGAATCTGCCTTCGCAAACCACCTCATTGAAGCACATATAAAAACATCGACAATAACATGAACATACTACACGTATACACAAAATGCCGAAAACTAGACACTCTAGAACAATTAGAAATATACAAACACACAAAAACAAATAAAAACGACATACTAAACGAACAGACACAATTCAAATCGCACGCATTATTCGAACACATCTCACCATACACACACAGCTTCGATCTTTCGAAAAACTATCTCGTCGCCAACAACAAGACGAACAGCGCTACTTACGACAGCCTCTGATGAAGCCTTCTATAGGTGAAAGCCGGTTTAGGCTGTACGGTAAAACTTTACGTTTTTAATTATAGTGATATTTAGTCAAATATTTTTGTAACTGCCAGGCGGAACTATGCCTAACTGTTGTATTCAAATTGTGGCGGTATGGTTTTATAATTTATCTAACACCTCTTATTCGAGATGGTGTCTTTATTTCCTGTTTTTATTATAACTTTATTACTGTTATTGAAATTAATTAAAATTTTTTACGTTCCTCCTTAAGTAATTGTATCTTGCTATAGTGTATAGTTCTTCTTTTGGGGTTAGGTGACTTACTCCCAAATAATTTATTTGGAGTTACGTCTTATTTAAGTCATTGTAATTACTCAACTCTTCTTTACTGTAATTAAAAATTCTGTTATTTTTACTTTTAGTTCAATCAAAGACAGTTTTGCGATTAATTAGGAAAATGGTTTTCATTTATTTTCATTAAATACAATTCTGTTTACTAACAGATCGATGTTTCATAACACCGGTATCGATTCTTGCTTCCAGTTCGACTCTTTATTTGTTTCATATGTTAATACTCAGTTCGGGGTTCTTTTGACAGTTAGTAAAGTTCAAAATGCTTATGAAGAAGTATCACACATCACAAATGAAATAATTCTTATTTACTTAAATAATAAGGCTTAATACTAGACAGAACACAATAATATTAATTATAAAATTCAATTTGTGAACAAGGCAAAGATGGCGTATTCCCAGAGTCCTGTGCGAATTGTCAAGATGGCGGCTCTGGCTCACGACAACACCAATGTATCCCAAGCTTCCAAAAATTTTGAAACCAAGTTTTATTAAAAAAATTAATTATATAAATGCCCACTGTTTATTAATTTAGTTTCTTCACTATTGTTCTGGTGGTGCACATGTGTTAGTGAATATCGTTCGGTGTGGTGTAATTTTAAAAGTGTTTTATAAATAGGTTAAATCTCTCACCCACTTGTAGAATAATTATTTAAAAACGATATAATATTTTTTAATTTATTCTTCCTTCTTCTATGTGTACTTTACTTTATTACTTTCTTGATTAATTATTTGCTTTAGTATTTGTTAAATTTTCCTTATCTGCCTCAGACATGATTCTATGGAACACTTCCTTCTGTAGAGAGGCACGGATTTCTTCAACTATTCACTTTCAAGTCTAACAATAGAATAATAATTTTTCTTCTGCCTTCGACGAGTTTGACCAAAATTAGCTAAATTCCCATTGGTCAAAACGCCGGGTCACTAGGTCATATGACTATAATTATTTAAGATTTACAATTTTTATCTTTCCTACTCACAATTACTCCCTAATTAATATTGAATAAACCTAAACTTACTTTACATCACGATCTTCTTCATAAAATTACAAATATTCTGACATCTCACACCCCATATATGTGTGTGTTATAATAACTGTTTTAACGATTTTGCCAAAATTCTATTTCCTAGGCCATTACAAACTTTAGCATTTATAAAGTTATTTTACAAATTCATTAAACTATTACGATGCTGTTCTTGATTTCTAAATAATGCCTAAATTAATGGTTTTGCTATTTCTTACTGGTTTACAGTGACATTATGATTTAACAGTTACTTTACAATGAAATTATGTTGTTTTGGCCTATGTTCTGGCCATTTCTTTATATATATATATATATATATATATATATATATATATATAAACTTTCACTATGAACTTACTTTGAATTATTTCCCCAAAAGTTTCAATGTGGTATACGTCTTCTTCAGTGGGAGTAAATACTGAATGTCTTTACAGAGTAACGGTTATGGACTCTAGGTATGTGTGGTGGGGGTTGATGGTGGGAGGGAATTGGCGCTGGGGTTCAAATTGTGTGTTTGAATCAGTGTATCGAAAAGTATGTGTGATCTATAATGTAATATGTTGTTTGGTTGTAGTCCACCACACATACCTACAGTCCATAACCGTTACTCTGTAAAGACATTCAGTATTTACTCCCACTGAAGAAGACGTATACCACGTTGAAACGTTTGGGGAAATAATTCAAAGTAAGTTCCTAGTGAAAGTTTATATATATTGTAACGTAACATAGTTGAGGTTCCCCAACGTTACATAAAAATTGAATGAAATATGGTCAAGGACCATACCCTGACTTAAGGTTGTTCAATAGGTCATGTGCTTGAGAAGTACCTCAAGTCAAAAGGAGGCAATGACTAATGTTAAATGTAAAAGAGCCAGACCAATGAATGATTGAATGTAATGAAATGTTTGTTTTGTACTGTGACATGTTAAGGTCTACAGAGTATTTATGTTGTATGTTGAATATGCTAAAAATGAAATGATGTTGTTTGATAATAATACTTCATCAATAATTATGTTTATATTTATATTAGATTTGTCTTTATACAACCCAGTATAGTTACCAATGTTAGGCACTGTACTAAGTTCTCAGTATTGTATAAAGTTGAAAAATACTGTTGTTTTAATTAATGTTTATAAACTGGATCAGGAGTGTGACCAGTGTTTCAAGTCTAACAAGTAGTTCTGACAATTATATCATAAATTAATAAAGGGTTCCAGAACCAGTTAATTAATATAAAAAAAATAACCACCAGTAAATTAAAATTCATGTAATTAACCATGTAACCAATAATTAATTGTACAGTAGGTCAGGTAAAAAGAAAATTAAGTTAAAAAACCAACTAATGTTATAATGGTTGTAAGTGAATCTATAGGCCTAAATTCCATATTAGTGAAAGGAAATTAATACCTTTTTAGGAAACCCAGTCCAACGAAACTCTGGTAAAACATTTACTGTTCAGGAAGGAAGGTTAGGGGAGAATTTTATGTGATTCAATATTAATCCAAGCATGGAGTATTTTATTGGAAAGTAGTAGTAATATTCTATAATTCCGGCTCAAGGATATATAGAAAACGTGGTTGTTAAGGCAACTGAATTGCAGAAGTTGTTGATTTTGAATTAATTCGTTCTGATTGTTACAAGCTATTAGGTTGAGATGGACCGATATATTTAAAAAATATGAATAAATCTAAAGGAAATATGTATCTAAATTGAAAAACCCTTTTTGTAAAACAATTATATTTTAATTCTAATGAATAATACAAATTAAATAACCTTCCAAATTGTAAATGAATACAGTAAAAAAGAATTGAAAGCCTCTCACCTCATTCACTGAATAATTCCGCTGGATTTGGTATTAAACCCGTTCATACTATAAACCGAAGATCAGTAAAAGAATTAAAGTTTGAACTAACGGAATTATTGGAAATACCAGAGGACTCGGTTTGGCGTAATAACCTTCATTAGCAGCAGAGAAGCTGGGATACTAATTCCATTTCACTGGGACCAAGAATTGTGAAGATCGTAAAAGAAGAATAAAAGCCAGAAGATTTCCTGAGGGTTTACCAGTACACACCACCATCAATTTTATTGAAAACCAGAGCTATTTCACTGGATGAAGACGAGATAAGCTGAGTTCTGGGTTACTGTTGACAAACATCCACCGCCAGACGAAATTTTCGTCGGTTTGGTAAAAAAACAACTTATTTTCATTTCACTGTATTTTAAGTAAATAATTTTATTTTGTAAATTGAACAACCTTAATTATGCATTTTACCTGGCCTTACTAATGGTTCCAAGAACTATACGAACCCTGGGATAAGAATTATTTGTTATTATTTTCAAGTGTATATGTTTTTTTTAGAATTTGAGTAATTAATAATCGATATATGTCTGGATGATCGATTGGATCGTATTATTGTTTTTGAGACAACGTAACCTGTGAATTAATAGAGAAAATAAATAAAGTACATTTATTGTATGAGATAACGTTTAAGTTATTGCAGAATAAATACTATATGTGGTGGGTGGAATAATTTACAAAAAGATTGATACAAACATAACAAATAACTAACCTATAAGTACGCTTATTACTAGTAACAGCGCTCAAAGTTTGCAGCTGGTGGGACGGGAGATTGCTGAACTAGCTTGTGTTTAATACTAAATTTGAATGAAATTTTCCACCATCGAGTGACTAGGGTTGACACAAATACCCCTTACATTCCGTCAATACTCTATACATATCACTAATATTACGCAAACATTGAAAACTAAGTTAAGCCTATAGAGTAGTATGATTATAAATTCAAGGAACATAATTATAATTTTGTTTGCTTAATAATCTATTTTCTGAGGGTTTCACCGGTCACAACCGAAAGATATATTAATTAACAACATATTAATTAAACCAGGTAACAACATTTTAATTGTTACGAATTGCCACCTGCAACGTATTACTTGGCGTTTGATACACAGGAGTCTCTTATAACTAATTACACCCATAGACAAGATTTCTTTACAATTTGACGTTTCCAGCGTGCAGCATATAATATAACATACGTCCTCACATAATTAACAAGTAGTTCTTTACTAAATTGGTTTACAACAGTGGGGCTTGAATAAGATGGACATTTTCGCTAGTACCGGCACATACTTAGTTTATTACAAATTGGCCAGCCCAACAGTGGGGTTATAAGGAGAGGAAATCTAAGTTCTTTACAATATATATATATAATATTTATAAAAGTGAACGAAGAGGATGCACCAACAAGATAATTACCATTTCTTTAGTACAATCTTTTAGTTTACAAATATTGTGTACTCTGTTAGCTTAAATACATTTTGGAAACTTATAATGATTTCATGGTACAAAAATGCTAACATAAACATGAATTAACATACTTAAATACTGTAATGATTACATGACTAATTTTAATTGACATTAACACAAAAACTAAACCTTCACACAAATGTTTACTAATTACTATTAATGTTAACATTCTTTTTACTATTTGGTTCATCATAAATTGTTTAAAATAACATATTATTTTGATTTAGTGACATTTTATTCTTGTTTCTGTTTATCGAAATTCATATATTCTGTGCATTAGCACATTAAAAGTCACATTTCTTGAATATATGAATGATAACACTAAACAATAATTATCACTTAACATTAAAACCTTTTGAATTAAAATATATTAACACAGTAAACACTGTTACTGTCTCTATCCTATTGTATTATTTGGTTTGTAGCACTTTATTTCAGTTGTTTATCACTACACTTGGTCACTTAGGTATTGCTCTCATTTAATGCAGTCCTCTCTGCAACTAGCAATTACTATGTTTCACACTCCCTATTTATTTTATCACGATTAAATTCTATTATTTAGTCTTGTCTTATTATCTAATTACATAATACAATACATACAATAATAAGTTCTTCTTCTTTTTACAAGCTCTTGTAATTTGGATTTTATTTCTTCATCCAAATTATGTGGATGTTCTTATTATGGTCATTTTTATATTATTTTTATTTATTTATTGGCCCCCCTTCATATCGTTACGTTACATAATATATATTACAACGAATTTAATTTTGTAATTTAAATTTGTGGAGCCCCACGATCTTGGAGCGCCAAAATTATACAATGTTACATATAGAATATACATATACATGTGGGCATGTCAGGCCTCACGTTCAAGGGATACAAAATTATACAACGAATTTATATGTAAATTCGATATACAGTAATTCATGCAGGTTGTATAATTATACCAGGTGTATTTATAATAAGAGTATTTTTATTTATCAATGTTTAAAACTCATATTTATTATTTATTCATTATTATAAATATTCATAAACATCATTAATAATTGTCAGTCACGATATTTCTCATTATTAAATGTTTATATCTTATGATATGCAACATTACACATATTTAAACAAAAATCTCTTATATCTAAACATGTTAATAATCTTATATCTATACATGTTAAATAATTGGTTTATTAATGTATTATAAAATTAAAATTTTTTTATATTGAAATAAATTGTCTTATCTCAGATCTGACCTCTACTCGCTCAGTCTATACCAATGTTTAAAATCCAATTTAAATTTATATTAATTTCTTGTAGACTGGCCTTTGTTTTAATATTCAACTTTAAATTAATCTTTCTATACTTCAAATATCTAATCACTTTACTATTTATTTTGATAATAAACTCTACTCTCATTACTTTTAAATTCTCTTTCATTTATTAATGCTTTTATATATATGCGATCGCTCATTCTTACGACTAAACATTTATTTACATTTTAACATATTATTACTAAGTATAAACTTTTCTTTGTTTTAATTTACTGTCTTTTGAAATCGTCTTTATGAGCTCTTTTTTTTACAAATCATTTAAAATGCATTATGCATGTTACCTGGATTTCTGATGATCTTATGACTGTTGTCCGGGGTCCAGCGTTGTCCAGAGTTAGTTTTCCATTCCTCTTGTCCTGGTGTGGTCCTGGATACGTCTAGAGTCCAGCATCGTTCTACGGCAGCATGTTCCTGGATACGTCTAGAGTCTAGCGTCACTCTACAGCAGCATGTTCCTGGATACGTCTAGAGTCCAGCGTCGTTCTACGGCAGCTTTCCCGTATATACTCTTGGTAGACTTACTATTGCGGTATTTACTTTTTCCGTAATATTGTCGTGAATTTAACGAACGTTATTTCGTTTGTTACTGCGACTTGTAATAGAATAAAAATAAACTGTTTTGCCGACGGACAGCATGTCCGGCTGCAACTGTGTCTTGAAATGAAGAGAAGGGTTTTTGGTCGAACCCTTAATTTATACCCTCTCAAGATTCCGCGCCAGTCGGCTCCAAAATCGTCCTGTCGATACCTGCATATCTCGTGACAGTCCCCACTCCCGAACCTTTTCATCTATTTGCAATTATTAGCAAATAGCAATGTTTTGCACGGAATCGAGATAGCACAAATCATAGCTATTTCGATTAAGCACTCACTATATTAATTTGAGCGTCTTAGGGTAATTTGCGTATTTTTTAGCACGTTTATTTTGCACTGTCTTCGCATAACGTGTTCTATTAACGTCATCTTTTCACTGGGGATAACAATAAATTTTACACACACTTAGGTGCCTTTGGTTTGTACATACACTAATTCGTTTTCGCACAGTGAATTAAAATAATTATTTTATTAATTACTTGGGGCGGGTTGCTGAAATTCCTGTCTTTGCCTGCATCACTATCACACACAAGAGACACGTGTAACACACATACAATTGAGCAGGTATTCACTGCTTGTCGAAACAGGTTAATCTCTCCCCTAATCTAACAATGAAATATTTTTGCAATCTCAGACCTGTCCATTTACCCGTAACTTATACAAATTATACAAAATTTATATTTATTTAAATTAATGCCTAATACAGCATATGGCTGTATCGTTGCTATATATATATATATATATATATATATATATTGTAACGTAACGCGGGTATCGCGAAAGTCTCTTCTTATTTGTTATGCTTTCCTAATTAAGCCCCACGTTAGTACGTCAATTTGTAACGTAATCGCTTAATAGGTGTGACCTCCGTCTTTTGACAGTCTCGGAGCGGTCAGAGTACCTTTTTGTGATCGTCACTTATGAATTATAATTATTAATGTTTAAATCAATCGGATTTGAAGTTTACCAAACTAAACAGAAATCGAGCGTGTGTGATTTGGTAGGGATTAGGAAGTTGCTTAATCTTAGTTAGAAGAGAGAGTAAGAACAATTTGGTTACACCCAGAGTATACAATTTCTTATTTTTAAGTATTCGCTGTTGATAAGATCAGCTGATTTTGACATCAACCTCAAAATGTTGGGTTAACCAAACACCACGGTTCGGTAATACTCTCCGGTGGATAATCCTCTTCTTGGCTTACTGAAAATCTACAACAACTACCCTCTACAATAAAGAATACATGATTGGTTATTTAACATAAAATATTCAAAGTATTTATTTGTATAATACACAGATTTCCTCTTCTTCCAGTATACAATTATTATAATCGATCTTTTTCAGTCAATAATACATTGGATCGATTTCGTTAGGTAAACATTTGAATTATCATAAAATATATTTTTTATGATTTTTTTAAATTTTATCCTTAATTAGACATTAACCAACATATAATTCATTTTATTAATTTCCCCAGGGTTAAGGGTAAGTTCTTTGTGTTATGAGATGGTCAGAAATGGATAATTATATACTACGCTTTACAAGATAAAAATAATCAATTTCGAATTTTTTTGTTTATTTCGTAGTACGTAGTTCCGGATTTGTCCGCAAGAGTGCAGATTATTTCTTTATTAGACACATGAAATCATTTACAAAATTTCTGAACTGCACAACGATTTGATATGAGGTTTTCTTGGTTAATAATTATTAAAAAACGTTTATATTACCTCTTTCCTCGAAGTTCTTACTTGCATGGAGCTGTTTCTCGTGTTGTAGTTCTAGTTGTTTGGTAATTTCGTTGAATGCCCCGAAGATGCAATCTCGCTAAAAACTCGAAGTGCAGTTTAGCTAGGCCAGATCTTGGAATTGGTTATTTCACCTTTTTATCGGGTAAAGCATGTTATATTTAATATCTGAAGGAGTTTGAACATAAGGTGGATACTGTGAGTTAATTCTTATTCCCTTTTTGTACCGTTTCCGAAAGTTTTAAAATGGTTTTATTACACTTTTTGTGACAGAACTTTTCTCAACCGAATGGTTTCAATCGTTTTTAACAATCAATTAATATGTTGTTATCCCATTACTCTTAGTAACCCATAATTTCTATATCATTTTTTATTGGTGCCTCTATTTACTTTTGAGTATATAGGCTGTTTTTAATTATTATAAATTTATTTCTTATTTATAGAAAAATAATTTTTTTTAACTTTGGTTTATTATCCAATTTGATTTATATAAAGTTTTTCGTTTATTTTCTTATAACCTTAGATATAAGTCTTTAATATTATTATTTCCTTTAATTGAATTTATATATTATTTATTAATTTCTTATAGTATCCTTACACTGCACTATTTTCTTCTGCCGTTTTCCTCATACAGTATTATTTTCTTTTTTATTATCATCTTATATTTAATTCTTTTATTTTTAACCCTGGGTTATCTTATATTCAAACATAATTATTCTATTAAATATAAAATTAAACCTAGGTACTAAATTTAGTTGCCTACACAATACAAATCATACAATAATTAAACAAAATACATAACTGGTTAGTAGCAACACAGTCTACTATTATAATCAATTGTTTCTACATCTACAGCACAAGTCTGTAAGATGCTCCCTTCAAAGTCACTTATTTACTCACTGGGTACACTATAACTCACTTGTTACACTTTATATCAATTAAATATAGTTTATAATGTTTGGTGATATAAAGTAATTTAGAGCTAGGTATATTATACCCATTTCTGACCTTTATGGTAGGATAATTAAGTTATCATTTTTGGGACTGGGTTATGTAACGTTACAATATATGTATTTTATTACAGCCAGGGAAATCCATATTACAGTGCTCGTCCTGAAGACTCTAATAGTACAAGCCTACACACACACACACACACACACACACTCTCTCTCTCTCTCTCTCTCTCTCTCTCTCTCTCTCTCTCTCTCTCTCTCTCTCTCTCTGAGTGCAGGTGTTTGTGTGTGTGTAATTTTAATAAATTATTTAATACAGACATTCATAATCAATCAAATATTTAATTATCAAATGAAATTTTAATAATATCAACTAATATCATCCAACACACTGTTATCAACAGACTATGCATCTAAAAATTAATTATGGAAAGATATTTACTTGGGAATACATGGATACTCATTGCATGAACGTATTACATCTGCAGGACGAGTACTCTCTGTACAATACGTATCCTCAACAACACCGCCTCTGTCTTCCACACACTTTGCTTGGGATTTCTGCTCACATAATTAACAATAATTTTTTTTTACATTTCAGACATTAGGTAGCTTTTACAAAGAGTGAAAATTTAAAAAAATTACTCTAGCAACTGTTTAATGCACAATCTACATAACTAGCACGTTATTTTTAGTACAGTAAAATTGAAAGTTAAGGGCATATACGCAGAAACCAATTTATGGATGGACGAGTCCACTTTGAAATGTGAAATGCGGGAGGGTAACGGAGAATCAGATGGTATGCAAGTGAAGGTGTTGCCAACTTGTGTGTGATGTTTTAGTTACCCGTACATTGTTAGTTACCATGTGGCGTACTATCTCAGTCTTGCATTTGTTATTATTATCTCAATTTATTATTAATTGTATCGTTGTTTTACAGTCACTTGTTTTTATTCGTTATCTAATTTTTTAGTTAATTTCTATTGGTAGTTATAATTCTGTAATTACGTATTATCGTAATTATTTGTGCTATCATAAATGGAAATAATTATAAAAAAGAACAGAAATAATAGTAGAATATTAATTGTATTACAATGAAAAATATATGTACCGGTATGTGTGTGCATGCGCGCTCAAATTTTGCATAATAATAAAATGAAATAGAATACGAAATGAAAGAAATTTCATAGATATTGAACATCGCATGTTATAACTTTGAAGTATTATTCAGTTATTAATTATTAATTTTATATTGAGTTTATCTGCAAGGTTTGGTCCAGGAATTCGTTTAGTATACTTTGGCAGAGAACAATGGGCAAATACAAATAACAAAATGCATATGTCAAGTAAAATATAACATTATTTATTTTCTTTTGATAACATAAAAAAGATCATGAACACTCTTATCCGCCTTAAGGCGTAAAACTGATTTCCAACAACTATTACCTCAAAATACGAATACGTATATCAAGATTACGAAAACTCAACACTTCTTGTTAGGCCTATATTCATATTCTTTATTCACACAATCATACACATTTACATACTTTTAAGTTTTGTTGAGCTCAACTTTAAAATTTAGTGAAAAGCCAGTATTTAATTATTTTTGAAATGTCTACTTCCCTTTCACAGTGCGTATGGTTTCATCCTATGTTTTCACTTTTATATCTTACGGCCAAACTGTCAATTTAGTTTTATTGATCACTGATTAATACATTATTTATATTTTTTAAATTCCAATACTGGTTAAAATTTCATATTTTTTGATTTGCGTTTTATGCTGTTTATGCGGTCTATGCGGGCGCCCGCGATTGCTTCTGCACAGCGCAAAAGATGGTGGTTGACTGACTTTCAGCGTTAAAAATTTCTGTTTGTGTCGTCTCTAAACTGGTTCACTCCTCTCCCCACCATACGTCTCGTCCTCAGTATTGAAAAGTTTCGCTGAACTTAGTATCACCTTTTTAACTTGCCACGCACTGATTTTCGTCAACAACATTCCTTCGTTGTTAATCACTGACTGCAAATAAACTCGTGATTTGCTGCATAACCATATGTGGTCATGAAAACATTTACTGCCAATCGCCTCACCTTAAGGGGCCTCATCTGCACATGTTATAGAATTCATAAAATTTGAAAAAGAATATTTATGTAAATTTAGACCCATTACAACTTCAAAATTTCGCTTTATTTACAGTAAATTGCCAGCTGGTAAAACATAAATTATCTCATTTCTCATTCATCTACTTCTTTTACCAGTTGTAACACTTAGTGTTAAAAGATTTTAAAAGATATTCTTTTCCTAAAATTCTGGATTGAAATTATTTGCTTTTTACTTCTTCTAGAAACAGTTTTTTGTTGTCCAGGATTAAAAAGATTCTTGCAATTAAATTAATACTAAGAACACGTTCCTTTATGTAATGATAAACTGGAAAGATAGTCGAGTGTAGTTAAGGAGTGGAAGTGTACAGTTTGCAAATTCCATTGCGATAAGAACGGCAGAAAGGCTGTAGTTTTTTACGTCTCAGCAGTACACAATAACATAACCAAACAAGACTCAGATATGTTTATAAAACGTTCTGATACGTAACAGCAACAAATTCCGATATGTGAGAACAGTACATATCATTTGCTTGATTTGTATAGTAATACAATTACAATATTGTTATTATTATTATTATTGATTTACATTGGAAACAATAAACGTTTAATTATTTTTTTAAAGCCAGTTGTGTGTGCGCGCATGCGCACGCACACACACACACACACACACACAGATTTGTAGTGACACATTTACAAACAAACCTCAACAGTCGCGAGTTTTTGTTACCATTTGAAATATTATTCATAGGTTGGCAGCACCATCGCTGATAACAACAATTCTCTTCTCACATCTCACATCGACTCCCTCCACATCACCTTTCCCCTCTGACCGTAAGCGTTTTGCGGATTTCCATGCCCTTAACTTTCAATTTAGCTATACAATGAATACATCTAACAAGTTCTTAAATTAATCTCTAGCTCAGCATTTCTCAACCTAGCTCAGGATGCAACCCACTGCTGAGTCCTGAGAATGTTTGGTGGGTAGCGAAGTTAGCGTTGAAAATTTATTTACTGTTTCTAAAGAAACCTATTACATTTATATTACTAACATATTATATTGGTTTATAATTTAAATTCAACCTGTTTTGTACTTAGTCTAAATTCTAGATTTGTTATTCATGCTCTGTTATTGCTTTTTAATGGCATCTCACTGGTGTTTAACTCAAAGAATCAGATGTCTGTTGTTTCATCACAGTAATGAGTTCCTAATTATCTGTGTGTAAAATTCATGTTGCCTTCAGGTGTCACTTGATATTTTCACCCACCTGTGTGCGTGTATGCAGTTGCTGACAACCATAAACTGTTATCTTTCACATTGCTATCGAGACTGCTTGGATTACAAAGCTAGCTGCCAATAAACAAATGAATTCCCATGGTTTTATGAGTTCACTGGAAATTGGCACTTGATCCTCGTTGTGCTACACCTTTGATGTTCGATATCGGCACGACAACAAGCACACAAAGTCACAATAAGAGTCTCTGACTATATGTGTACAGGTCACAGTTTCCTTTTATTAACCAATAGAATTCTAGGATTCAATAATGACTTTTCATAGTTGTCTCCATGGTAACTAGTATATGAGAGCTAGTCTTTCAAGTCTTGTGAGTGTGTAAACAATCAAAGTTATTTTCAAATGTTTTATCTACCAGCTGATAATATGGAAAATACATCAAAATACATTAGCTGCATTAGTAAGTTAGTTGTACTGGACAGTCCAGTTGAATGAATTGCTGTCTTAAGTTTCCAGCATGGATACGTTGCTAAATTGGGGACATTGAAAAGAAAAGCAAAAGTGAGTGAAACTATAGTTCTGGGAGTGATGATAAATTCAGTATTTGTGCTTCATCTTCTCACCCAACATAAATATGACTACTTTAGTAATGGATGTGAAACAAATGAAACAATATCATTGTGAGTATCAAGTGAGCTACTTGAGATTGGAATTTATTTGGTGTAGTAACAAAGACTAACCCAAACCCTGTGTGCTATGTTACAAAGTTCTCTCCCATAGTTCCATGAAACCAAATGAATTGCAAAGACACCAACAAAACATTCACATTTTAAAGATAAAAGTGAAAAATTTTTCACACTTGCTTTATCGAGATTCGAGCAGGAAAAATCTGTTGTGTCCAGAGTAAAATCACTGAATTCAAAGGCGAAATCATCATATGTGATTAATCTATGTATTGCTAGAGCAGGAAACCATCATTCTGTAGGAGGGAAATTGATCCTTCCTTTAGCTAATGATACAGTTAAAAGTATGTTTTGTGGAAAGGAAGCAAAGCAGTTAGATTTAATTCCTCTTTCTAACGATACAGTGCATATTAATGAAATGGCTAGTGATGTGAAAATTCATGGGAGTCAGTAAACTCCTACACAAAACACAAAACAAACAACAGACAAAGACAGAAAACAACAAATTCATAACACTAACATACATCAACAAACAAACTGAAAAAATAGCCCACAAATTCAAAAAAGCAGGATACAGAATCGCTTACAAAACTACTAACAAAACAGAACACACACTATCAAAACACACACACAAAGCACAAAACAAATTCGATCTACCCGGTGTTTACAAACTAAATTGCTCAAATTGCAACAAATTCTACATAGGCCAAACAGAGATACATTGAACACACAAAGGCACTCCACTCCACTACAGAATCGACCTTTGCAAACTACCTCATTGAAGCAAACCACACATACAAAAACATCAACAATAACATGAACATTCTACACGTACACACAAAAGGCAGAAAACTAGACACTCTAGAACAATTGGAAATATACAAACACACGAAAACAAATAAAAACGACATCCTAAAGGAACAGACACAATTCAAATCGCACACATTATTCGAACATATCTCACCCCACACACACAACATCGATCTTTCAAAATTCGATTCCGTCACCCACAACAGGATGGACAGCGCTACCAGCGGCAACATCTGAAGAAGCCTTTTAAAGGTGAAAACCGGTTCAGGTTGTAAGGTAAAACTTTATGTTTGTACTTATAAAAAACTTTATAAGTAATAACAGTGTTCCGAGTCGTTAATGTAATAGTTGTATTTAGTGAAAATTCAATTGATCATGAGAATAACAGACAGTCAATTTTTTGCCTTGCAAACTGACAAATCAATGGAGCACTGATTGCTAAAACTTTGTCAAGTGATTTCAAAACAGTTTTGACTTGGTGGTTAAAACCATAAATTTTAAAAAGCTTGTCTCTTTATAAATATGTATTGGTTCTTGAGTAGTAAAGTCCTTTTAAGACTTATTGAATTAAGGCAAGATAACATTTATTGGAGATTGTAAGACTGAGCAAATGACTTTTTTTCATATGAGAATTATTTGGCCATATTACCTTATATGGTCAAACAATGTTCTAAACTGATTAAAATTAAACTATCTCTTCAAGGTCAAACCATCACTGTGTTCCAAGCTTATGACAAAGTCAAGGCATTTCAGAAAAAAATTGTGGTCAGAGTACATAAATTATGGTAACTTTTCTGCCTTTAGACATTAGAATCTTTTGTAAGTGAGAATGGCCTTCTCTCAACTAGTGAGTTTTACAATCCTGTATTATACAAGGATTGTTCAATAGAAACACGTTTAGAGCTGTAAAGCATTTTTTATTCAATGATTTTAAAAGAAGTCTCCATTAACATTAAGGCACGAGTCCTACTGTTGCACTAATCTGTAGATTCCCTGCTGGTAAAATTCTTGCGGCTGTTTGCAGAACCATTCGCTAACAGCAAACTCTACCTTAGCGTCTGATTTGTACCACTGTCCTTTTAGTGATTTCTTTAATGTGCCAAAAACATGATAATCGCACAGGGACAAGTCGGGACTGTAAGGCGGATGTTGTAAGACTTCCCATTTCATACGACCAAGCAGACCACGAATTGTCTGGGCTACATGGGGTTGTCGAGTATTTGAGTATTATCATGCAGAATAATGACAACATTTGTGAGCTTCCCAGGATGTTTATTCTTGATGCTGACCCGTAAGCATTTAAGCTGTCTGCATATCACTCAGCGTTGATGTTGACACCAGGTTCTTTAAAATCTAAGAGCAGCACACCCTAAAAATAAAAAAATACGGTCACCATTACTTTTCCTGCTGAAGGTTGGGACCGACATTTTTTCACCTTCGGAGATTGTGCATGCTTCCACTGCATATTCTGACATTTGGATTTCTAGTTTGTAGTGATAACACCAAGACTCATCACCGACAACAATTTGGTATAGAAAGGTTCTACCTTGTTGTTCATAACGCATCAAATGCTGTAATGATAAGGCCAAATGCAAATTTTTCTGCACATCAGTACAGAGTTTTTGGAATACATTGAGCAGCAACTTTGTGATAGCCAAGACTATGAATGATGGAATAAACAGTTCTCACACTGATGGTTAACATTTGAGAAAGTTCTCTAACTTTGATGTGCCTATTTGTGCGTAAAGCACTTTCCAGCTGTCTCACATTTTCATCTGATGCTGCAACACATGGAGGTCTGAGATGGGCCAAATCTTTAGTGGATTCTCTTCCTTGTCGAAATATATTGCACCATTCAACCACTGCTGTATGAGAATAACTACAGTCACCAAATACAGCTGTCATTCTCGTATAAATTTCCATTGGCTGACGCCTCTCAGTGGTCAAAAACTGAATAACGGCACACAGATTATCTTTGGACGGATTTTATCTCATAGATGCCATTTTTCAACCCAGTCACAATGGTTAGAAAAGAGCGAACTGCAAATATTTTTGACAGACACATCACTAGTACTTAAACAAAGTAAATGGATTCTGTTGCCATGGCAACGAAGTCACGGCTACACAGATCAAACATGTTTCTATTGAACAATCCTCATATCATCTCTCTGCTCTCAGTAACCAGGTTGAAAGTTATTTTCTATAAAGTTACAGTGAATTCAATTCAATTTGAGACCCACTCTTGTATTTGAAAGTTAGGACATAATGTCAGGTAAAACCAAAAGAACAGCTATATATGATAGCTGTGATTCTGGTATTAAGACAAAGTTTTTATATCAGATTTATCAAAGACTTGATGCACACTCAGATTTACAACTTAAGTTGAACCCTACATACCCCAGCTTATGCAGGAAAGGCAGCCCCACCCATCTTATTAGTTCAGTGAGTAAAAAGTTTCTTTTCAATTTCAGCATCTGTTTAGTTGGAGTAAATTAATCTTTTGAATTACATATTTACTTTTTGAGAGTCAAGTGTGTATAATTTGTTTAAGCACAAAAGAGAGCTTAAAGTACTCAATGTTAGCAAAAATATGTTTATAAACTCGGTACACATCATTACGAGTAATTCTGCTGATGCCCAATCTCAAAGGTCCCATGAAGTGTAATTACCTTCAAGGTGGGTTCCAAACTTAAAAAAGTTGAGAATCACTGCTCTAGCTAGTTCAATAATCACTTGAGACTACACACAAAATGTAAAAACATGGTAGTCATATAAAAAAAGTTTGTTGCTATTGGCTGATATCACAAATTTACTCTTAAAAAATAATATTCTCATATGAGTATGAAACGTATTTTCCAAATTTTTCTAATTTCTTCATTTTTACGTGAAGTTATTTTGAAGAAACTGTAGACTACAGAACTTCTAAACATGACAGTGCTATTTGATCATATAATCCACTAGTGGTAAAAGAAGTAAAATATTATATTTTAACAAACAATATTATATGCTCCTTATATTGTTATACTGAAATAACAATAGTATGTTGTTTCAGGTTAAAAAATTAGTTGCCATATTATGCACATGATGTTAGTGGAAGAACACCAAAATGTTTTTTTAATCTCAGATTTTCAAGTCCCTACACGTGGATATATAGTAGGTATATAGAGTTGCATATCTTGATGACAAGATTTGTATTGGTGGCGTGTGGTGTGCACATTTCTAATGATGTGAGGTAATTTCATGTGTGTGTGTGTATGTGTGTGTGTGTGCGCGCGCGCGCGCGCGTGCACTCGTGGATGCACTTTATACTTGATTAGATGAAAATACATCAATCAGGTTAATACACTACTCAGTTTTTAAAATAATTACCGTATATCCAATTGCCACACAACATATATTAAATGCATGCTAATCATTTCAGGTACATTATTTTATTTAACAGAAAAATTGTCACAAATAACTTTAAAATTATAATAATAACTGAAAAGGCACATGGCATTAAAGATAAGATTGGTTTATATATAAGCATACTGGAACTGACCTGAGCTCCACCAGAACATGGGTCAGTACAGGGGTCCCAATCAATGTACTGCCATTGGTAACGTGGAATATAACTGGGATCATACTCTGGTACTGCATACTGATAACGGATACCATGATTTACTTCATGTAACACAGCCTATAAACAGCAACTTTATAATATTAGTGAGGAAACTGTACCAAAACTTAAATATCATTTATACAGAGCAGTTATCTCTTTGTATAAGAAGTATAACAAAACAGTAGCATGCCACATAAAAACTAAAAACAACTTAATCATATATATTGCGACAACACAAATAACTCAACTATTGGCGCATAGGATATGGTAGTGTTTTAATGCAAAAGTCTATATTGGAGGGTTTAAGATTATTTATTGCACACAGGACATATGAAATTGTTTATACGATATATTTGACAAGCATAATAATGATAGTGTTTCAGATATAGTCTTTTAAAGTGTTAATTATTGTTCATATACGAGTTGTGGTACATTACATATATGATGATTCCCACGGCGATGTTGATGGAAAGGGGGGGGGGCTTTGCTGTGTCGTGGAGTCGTCAGGCGTGGCGTACAATGACAGATGGTTCACCCTGGTGACGCTTCCAGCTGGGCTGGTGTCCTGGAGTTCCAACGTTGACACTGACGCTTCGCACATGAACAACGGTTCTAGGGATACTATTTCTGAAATTTTATATAGTATTTATAATTCATAAGTATCTCAGGTCACAGTGGGTATTACTTAGAAACGGTATATTAGGCTTATACCAATCCAGACTCTTCAAGTGTTCACGCGTAACACTGAGTCTACCACGGTCAGCAGACCTCCCTATGCGGAAATCTTCCACACACACGGAAATTACTGATGATAATATTTTATTAATAAGTAAATTATGAAATACTACTGGTACTGCAGAATACCTCACACAGTAACGCAGCTCAAGTTCACTTATTTATACACGCTATGTTACAATAACAATACCGTGTGTAAAGATGTATTAAACAAACAGTTCTGAGCGTTCGCACTCGTTACTACCACCGAAAAGACTTAACAAATTCTTGCAAGCGAAAAATCTTGCACAAGAATTGCACGTTCCGATCGTGATAGCTAGATGAGAACTCACTGTGCAGCCACAGGCTTAAGAAAATTCCAACTGCCTTTCAGCTTCTTATTGGTGGAAGGAAGTCACATGGTTACTTTGCACACGACTCGGCAGTGTTTCATGCTGTAAAATGCATCGAATTTGCAAGAGCATGCATAGATGGTTATCTCTGAATGTCTATCTCATGCAGAAATGCGTTTTACAACGAGCTTTATATTTTAACGAAATCATATTTTAACGTCATTTTAAGCTTAGGAAATATACAGGAACTGTAGCTAATATAGTAGTTTATGTTCAGTTCAAGTGTCACAACGATTCAATAATTATATCACGCACAGCCGGGAAAACGTTTATCACTCCCGCACATTTCCACTGACATAGTACATGAATAAATAACACATAAAATAATACACAGTTTGACTAAGCCTAATTCCTTATCCGTTCTAAAATACAAAACTTATACCACAAAAAACCAAACCTAACAAACTACCATTTGAAACATGAATGTTTATCGTCTGTGTATTACACAAGCCTGCACTGCTTATCAGGATCCTGTGTTTCATTGCAATATATATATATATATATATATATATATCTATATATTCAAACACTTTTTGCTACAGTCCGTTTCTTGATGTATATAATATATTTAATATTTATACTGAAATTACCTCAAGATACTTTATTTTCCTTATTAGGAACATGTTTTGAGAACCCCTGTGTTCTCATCCTCAGCCTTCGTGATCTTGCATCTGGTGAAGTATTTGTGTTGGGTGGACGCTATTTTGGTTTCTTGTTGGTCTCTGGTATTTTGAAGTGGTATTATTGTGTGTGATTGTGGTGTATGTATTAGTATTTTGTGTACTTTCGATGTTGAGTGCTTTGAATATTGTGTCATGTTTTGTATTGATTTGTATTTGTTCAGGTAAATCAATACAAAACATGACACAATATTCAAAGCACTCAACATCAAAAATACACAAAATACTAATACATACACCACAATCACACACAATAATACCACTTCAAAATACCAGAGACCAACAAGAAACCAAAATAGCGTCCACCCAACACAAATACTTCACCAGATGCAAGATCACGAAGGCTGAGGATGAGAACACAGGGGTTCTCGAAACATGTTCCTAATAAGGAAAATAAAATATCTTGAGGTAATTTCAGTATAAATATTAAATATTATACATATATATATATATATATATTGCGATAGAACACAGGATCATGATAAATTGAACTATGTGTTATGCATGGATGACGAACATTCTCATGTTTAAATTTGTTTCTTGTTCAAATTGGTATTTTTAGCTACCGGTATAGTTTTTGTATTGTATTACTGATAAGAATTTAGAATAGGTCAAACTCTTACAAATTTTATTCGTCATTTTTCTATATAATGTGTTTGTGAAAGTGTGCACGGGTGCGCGAGTTATTAACATTTTTCTCTATTGTGTCCATTATAATTATCCGATTTACATGAGACTTGAACAAGACATAAAATTTAATATTAGCTACAATTTCCCTATATTCTGTGATCTTCAAATAACTGTTAAGTGTGAATTTTTGTTATATGAAATCTCTATTTAAAACTCACTCAGGTGTGAAGTAATAAAATCCCAGATAATTATCTGTGCAGCTTTGCCAATTTCATGCAAAATGTTGCATGAAGAACTATTAGTGCCGTGTGCATAAATTATCATGTGACCGATATGTGGCCAATTAGAACGCAGTAAAATCATTGAAAATTGTCTTTTGCCATGAGCAGATCAAGTTAGTTTATCTTGAGCATTCGTCTAGTAAACTTGCGGTCCGCGTTGAAGAAGTTTCTCTTGCGTGAACACGTAAACAGTGCGAAAGGTGTACGAAAACCTGGAACTCTGTGTGAGTTTTCTACAGACCCAAGTAATTCAGTTTTAATAAATAATATTGTGATTTACAAGTATCCGTGTTAGTCAAGATATCCTCATAGGGAGATCTACTGACCACGGTAGATCTGTATGACACGAGGACACTTGAAGACGTGCCGAAAGTTGTACGCCTATACACCATTTTTCATTAAACACCCACGTTACACCTTGAGATATGTAAATAAACTATAACAATATTAAAACATTTTAAAAACCATTAACAATCAAAATCAGTGTTATCGCAGTGAGGCCGTGTTGCAGTTCGTCGAGCAAGTTCAGCGTGTGTATCATCAGGACACCATCCCAGCAGAATCCACGAGGGAAAAGGACACGTGAGATATATGCATCGCCATCAGCCATCTCGCCGCATCATATTGTAATATCTTCACTCAAGTAACAAATTCAGATCTGAACTTTATATAAACTGTTTTCACACAATATTTCAAAATTCATAACATTTGTGTATGTTTAAAAATATATCGTATGAACTATTATTCAATTGGTGTGCAATAAATAATTATAATACCTCCAATATAGACTTGTTGATTTATAAAACACACACCATATTCCTATGCGCAAGAATTAATGCAACTGTGTTGTCGTAATATATATATATATATATATATATATATTGTTACAAAATACTAACTTTGGGTTTCTTATTTAATTACGGTTACGGGTTAATCGTTAATTCAGCCCACGTTGAATTCACCAATTTGTTACTAATTCACTCTGTTTATAAGAAAAAATATTTATTATGTTGTTGATATGATTCGTATGTTGAACCTAGACCTGTGTTAATTAATTATCAAGTGTTTTACCAGAGAAAAATGCTATATTACGGGTATTATAGTGAATAATACAGTAATTTACTCCAACCCTAGTCAGTCTGTATTATTTAAATTGAAAAAAGTGGCACAGAGAATAAGTTAGTTCTCTATTCTCCCGATTCACCAGCTGTCTGCAACGAGCGCTGTTATTAGTAATTAACCCGTTCTTATAGGTTAAGTCGTTCCACTTGACGTTTTTATCACTATCTTTTTCTGTAAATTACTCCCTAATCAAAATACAATAACTATTCTACAATAACACAGAACATCGTCACATACAAGAAGGATTCTTTATTTTATATTATTTTAAATTTTCAACAGTTGCCTTCTACGGTTATTAGAACATAATATTGATCATACAATACTGAATCGATTTGTTAGTGAACTCATGGTGTAAGTTACAATTTAAGTATAATTTTCAGTTTATCTCTTATCCCAGGGTACATGTAATTCTTTTTAACTATTAGTAAGGCCAGGTAATGCAAATTCAGGTTACTAGGTATTACAAATTAAATTAAAATCTTATTATATAAATTATTAACATAAGCAGGGTTTTACCATACGTTACAAGCTACTCATCCAGGCCGTGTTACAGTTAACGATGTCGTATCTAAGAGTGATGAAGAATGACGAAAATATTTCCAACTCCAGCTTCTCAATAAAGGTTGTGATTAGTGTCCCGGGCTGTAATGGAAAGTTCTGTTCTTGATCTTCGCTGATTTTCTCGTTTCTTGTGGTTACAGGTCCCAATGGAATCAGTGTAGTATCAAGTTTTTGCTCTGCAGCCAAAAGTGAAGTTCAGTAGGTAAATTTAATTCTCTTTAATTTTTTGTTGTAATATATTTATTCAATTCAACTTCTCCCAGTCTGGATTATCTGCATTTATTTATGATTTCTTGTATAACTCATTTGGTGGTGTTTAGTTCATTTTCCTTAAGGTTTTTATGTGAATTTTGTAGATAGGTTGTTTATTCTCAAAGTGATAATTTAGGAAGTCATCCAATCCGTCTTTTTTATTTATTGTTTATAATTTAACATTGATGTGTAATAATTTTATTCATGAGGTTTTGTGGTTTTCTGACAATTTTTAATGACTGAACTGTCCTCGTTTACATATAACAATTGAATGTCATTGAATAAACAACATTTCTTGCATATTCTCTTTTTGTTAATTAAAAGTTATTAGAATTTACTAAGCAATTTATTCTTCAGATTTCTCTTTTTTTTCTCAATTCATGGAACTGAACTGTCCTCATTTACATATAACAATTGAATGTCTAAATCAACAAGATTTCCTGCATTTTGTTGCCTTAACAACCATTGCTTATTCTGTCATTGGATAATATCTGTTATCCTAGAGCCAGAATTATGAAATATTCTTACACTTATTTAATAAAATACTCCCTGCTTGGAATTACATTAAATCACATAAAACTTTCACTTAATCTGCCTTATTAAACCGTATACATTTTACTACATTTTCTTCTTAATTGACTTATTTTAAAAGGTATTAATTTCCTTTTATAAAATACTGAATTTAGGCCTATTGGTATTATTACAGGTGTTATAATTTTTTGTTTTTTATTTAATTTTTCTTACCTGACCTATTGTACAAAGAGTCACTGGCTTATGGCCACTTATATCAATTTTAATTTCCTGGTTTCAATTCATTATTATTATTTAGTTCATCATTGAACCCTTCATTGGTTTTTAACATAATTATAATGACTACTTGCCAACTTATTAACACTTATTGTCTTCCTGGCCAAGTTTACAAATATTATTTTAAACATCTTCATTAATTATTTAAAGTAAATACATTTAACATAATACCATACATAATAAATGTACTTGTATTTAATTATTTAAATACAAGTTTAACATGAATGAAATGAGTACCCATGACTTAGTACTCCCTTAAAGCAACGGCTCCACACTTACTACTCACAAAATATAAAATAAATATCATGTAAACACTATATCATGATATAGTATAACAACAAGTACATTTTATAAAACATTAAATATTAATTGAACAGTATATTATACTCAACTCCTACACATTAAACTCATCCCATTAGACACAGTGTTTATAGTTTACATCTTATACTGCTCATTACATATTTTATATTTAGGTACACCTTCAATGTTTTATTACCTAGTAACCTTACTAGGTACCTTCAATGCATTTTTTAGGTGAGACTGGCCCTCTTGTATTTAATTATGACATACTTTGGGCATTGTTTTAAGTCATGTTGACAAAGTTTTTATGTAACATCGGGAACCTCAACTCTGTTAAGTTACTATATATATATATATATATATATATATATATATATATATATATATATATATAATTATATACATTATGTCCTGCCTCCTTCAAGCCCCGCGATGGAAGCCAATTTATAATATAACTCGTGTCTCGTGTCCGCTTGTATACCTCTGTAAAATATAACAGTGTGTCTGAGTGTGAAAATGTGTCTGTGTTTCTTACCACTGCGTCCTCGCACGGCGATGTACCTCACGATATTTTGGCCCGTAGCGAACATACTGGGGACCAGGTATTGTGATTCCCGATTTGATGTTCAAACGTAGTGGATAATCTCCGGGTGGCGCCAAATTGTTTATAGAAAACAATTAAAATGGTTTGCTTATCAATGTTTTATTTGAACGAGGCGACGAATTCAATCTGTCCCGCCTTTTCTCAATTTCTTGTCAATCGAGATAGCGGTTGCTGGATTCGCTACTTGAGCGCTAGCCGTCGCATTGGAAACCTTCACTAGACATTATATTTTTAAACATACACTTTGCTAATAGAAATAAAACACGATTTAACACACACAGTATAAATTTATTATTAATAGGAAGTTAATATTTTATAGACACAAGTTGTAATTAGTTTGTTCATATATAATTCTGCACCGGATAATTCTTTATAAGACTCTTACTCAAGGTTAAACGATCGACTTTTGAATACAAATAAACAGTAATGGCGTTCTATCTTGCCAATCAACAAATATTTCTGTCGATGTTTGTGAGTTGTTTGGATCATGTTAAAAGGTTCAGATGCAGTTACGACATTAAAAATACACAACCTTACAATGTTTTTTCCTTATGTAGGATAATGTGTAGTGGTAATTGTTTTGTATAAGTGTCATACAAGATGTTTATAATTCGTACATAAATATGAGGTTAGTTCTATAGTTAACAAGTTTTTCAGTGATATAAATTTATGGCTCAATCCTTGTAAGAGAATAAAAATGATTTAGTGGTATTCAACATACATTGAGAAATGTTCAAAGTGCGTTTATTTTTCGGAAGTTGAAATAAATTAACTTATACTTAACAGCCTCGCAGTACGGTATTATTCGGGATGTCAAGAAGGAAGGATTATGGCATCAATATGGGGTTCAGCTTTCTTTATTCAGTCTTCGGCATCTGGTTCAAAGTTAGTTTGTACATATATTGATATTTCATATTCATTTAAATCTCTTCTCCCGCTGGGATTGGTATTCTGTATACATCAGTCTTCTGTACTCTCAATTTCTACACTTTGTTTTACTTCCAATATGTTTTAAACATTAAAAGGTGTTGTACAGACAATTCGCGTCTGGCTTGCCATAGCGTCACTTTTCAAGTCAAAATATTTAACGGTAATTACCTTGTTAAACGACTGTTTCCATGGTAACGTAATTATTCTCCTTGGTTGATCTCAACATAAACACATTGTTATCAATTTTCGAATTTCTTTCAAATCTTCCCATATCTTCGGACTTTCTTCCTCCTCTTATCTTCCTTCGGGGTTATTATCTAAATGCACTGTCATTTATATTTTCTCACAAAGATTATTTTGGTACCCCACAATATTGGGTGTTATCAATTTTTCTAAGTTCAAAATTAATTCCATACTTACTAATTACATTTCTTTATTTATATAATTCCTTAATTTAATATCTGGTTTTTAATAATAACTACTATTCATCCTTGGTGGATTATTCACTTGGGATTTGTCCATTACATGGTGATTTTTGTACAATCAGTAATTGTTTATGTTTGACAGTTAGGCCTGTTTCACATTTAAGTATCCATTACTGGATTTTTGGTGGCTTCATACACAACATATTTCATTTAGTCCCAAATTGTTATTTTGCATTTGTAATTATGTTTAATGTATCTGGATGTGTTTTAATTGGTAACAACTGTGTTATTCAATCTTACTTGCTAATTATTTGCTATTCATTTCCAATATAAAATAAAACATCTAGGCCTATGGTCTGTATAACTCTTACAGCCATATCCATTTCATAACTAGCAGTTTATATAATTCATTATTTCTTATTTGTTGTTCTGGTGCTAAACAATTCCACCTCTATTGAACTTTTTCCATTAAACTCCCCTTATAACATGGGTATTGAATTAATGTTGATACAAACTTATTTTCTAATGCTTTTTCTCTCCCTTCCATATTAACACCATCTAATTACTTTTCCTTGTGAAACACACCTTTAAACTTTTACAATACATTTTTAAGTTATACCAATATTATTTACTAGTCATTACAGTGAATATTACTACTCAGTGTTCATTATTCACTGATCAAATGTTCTATCCTAAATACTATTCATTGCCACTTGTTAAATGTTATTGTTCACTCTTAAAACTAAAACATAAGTAATTTTACTAAGTCTTTACCTTAGCCTACCCTCCTCTTACTATTTACATTATGGATAATATTTGTATTTATTGTTCACTAGCACTTTCTTAAATTATTTAGTGTTTCTTTAGTATCATATCACTCTAGTACAAATCACTTTCACTAATTCAACTTCCATTTATTTCTCATCATTTTATTCTCTTTCTCTACACACTATCTATATAACATTATTAATATTGTGTCTTTCTTAGTTAATAAATTACATATATCCCTAACTCTTTTGGTTAGTGTATTTTTATACATTGTTTCATATTACTGACGGTTCATTATGGTCATTTTATCAATACTAACATTCATTAATAGCTTTGGTTCTTAACCGAATTTCATTGTCTTTATAGTTGTCTTGATTATTCATCTCTTCTTTCACAGCACTACACTTAACTAAAAATGAACTTTTTTCATGAACTTTTTTTAGTTAAGGTTAGTTAAGTTCATTGTCTTTATTATTTTGGGTTACACTATTTCTCCCTTCTCTATTTTTCATTACTTGTCTAGTTTTCTTGATGCGTTTCATCTCGTCTTCTTCCTTCTGGGTTTGTTCTCTCTTGGTCTTCATTCTTCTTCTCCTTCGTTCGTCTTATTTGCTTTATTTTGATTTCTTCACTGGTTTCTTAACTGGCCAATCTCTGGGGTTGGGTCAATGTCGTTTGTCTGTCAGTCTATCATTTGAGTTTCTTTTGTTAATCACTTTCAGTTTATTACTCCTTCTCCTTCCCTGATAATTACCTTTTATTTATTTTTTACTATCCACATAATTTATTTATTCAAATATAATATCATTTAGCATTTTTTATACATGCATATTGTTATCAGAATTTATCTGAATTTGGTGATGTTATAATATATATATATATATATGTGTTACAGGAAAAGTAGATTCTCCAGTAAGAGTTGACTCTGCCTAGGTAAAGTCGACTCTTACTGGTCTTTTCAGTAAAAGTCGATTAAAAGCGAAAAGTGAAGAATTTTGATCAACATTTACTAGTCAGAGTTGACTATACCTAGGGAAAGTATACTCTTACTGCCTTGAGTTAGTAAAAGTTGACTTTTTGCAAGGAAACGGTCTACTACCTAATAAAAAACAAATAAAAAAGCAAAACCTTTATAATACATAGAGAGATAGAAATGTTTATCATTTATTACAGCAAGGTAAAGATTTGTGACACTTTGAGTTGCAGAGCACATCTTTCTTCTTACACATGCACTTCTTGGATTTGCATTTAGTGTTGCAAGAGCATTTGAAAAATCCTTGTCCACTTCCAAGTGATTGTGAAGTTGCAACAGTCCTCACAGCTATTGTTTTATCCATAGGGACTTCATTTTCTTGGATAATGTTCGTGGGACATTTACTGAATTGAGACCTGAAAAAATATTATCATTGAACTCTGAACAATTTAATACTAGGGGCAGGGAGAGAGAGGAGAGAAAGAGTGAGGGGGAGGGGGGAGAGAGAGAGAGAGAGATCTTTTATTTTAGCTTGGAAAAATTACCTTGAGAAAAGCTGCTTCAGAATTCCATTTCTTGTTCCAATTCGATAGAATCCATCATCGACAACCTCCAGTACCACGCCAAGGATAGATCGGGCATCTCCTCTTCTGCGGTCAACATCTGGGACAGGAATTCGAACTGATGTTTCTTTTTCTACTGGCGGATGAATCTGATCTGAGGTTTTTTTCATGCATTTAGCTTGCTCTTCTAGACAGTGGAAAGCTTCATTTCTCTGCTTCTTGAAGGCCTCAGTAGACTTGTCCAGGTCAGTGAGGAGATAATCACCATCATCTATGAGCTTTTCACCACTTGATAAATTTTGGTTTGTTTCATTTTCATCAGGATTTCCATTCCCGTTACTTTCAATTTCGTTTTCTTGTTGTTGTTGTTGTTCCTGAATGTGATCAATGGCGCATTGAAGATCCTCTTCTGTTTCTAAATTTGCCAATACCTCAGTAGGTAGTTTTGAAGTAGATAAGCCATGTCTCGGAGGGCAACCGAACACTGCCTCATACGGGGATCTTTTTATCCCACTATGCAATGCACTGTTTTTCATAAGTTGAATAAACTTTAAGCCTTCACTTCATTTTGATGTTTTGTGGTCTTGCATCCAGGTGGTTATCATATTCTCTATGTCCTGGTTGGCTCTCTCGACACTACCTTGACTTTGACTATGTCGCGGTTTGCCATGCACCATTTTGAAGTTCGGCCATGTATTAACCAGACTGTCAATAATTTTATTCACAAATTCTCTGCCATTGTCAGACTGTAAAATACAAGGAGCGCCTAACAAAGTAAAAATATCAATGATGTTATCACACACTTCATCTGCAGTCTTTGATTTCAGTGGTCTTAGCACAACAAACTTTGTCAAATGATCCTGGTACACCATTATAAATTTGAAGTCTTCATCAGGTTGCGACTGAAAGTCAATCAAATCCACATGACATCGTGAATTCATTTCCTTGAATAACAAAGGCTTTACAACCAGTTCTTTCTTCTTATGTTTCAATTTTTGAACACAAGGTTCGCACAAGCTTAAAAATAGTAGAATGTCCTTTGTAGTAACATTTTGGAATTTTCCTTTCAATTGCTCAATCATACGATCTCTTCCTCCATGTCCAGTGGATATGTGCGCTTCATTAAGAACTCCAAACAGCTCTTCATCAAAAACATAATACCTTACACTTTCTTGGTCTGTGACAGGGTGTATTAGTTTTGTAATACCATTTACTTCAATAATGTCATATCGTCTTAAAAACCTGAGATCATTACTTCTTTTTTATTCGCAGTTTTTAGATTTTTGACTTTTTGAATGTAGCTATCATATTTCAATTTGGTCAATGTCAGTGAATTTACCTTGGAAGTCGAGCGTTCTAGCTTTACTTTTTCACGAAACAGTTCTGCCTTGGAATCTGACATAATTATTGCACACTGAAACTAATTATTGAAATGTAAAAAAACACTGAATCCTTGGTCACTATTGCACTACAACAAATAGACGAGTAATGGTGACTGCCTGGCCGGAATAATCAAAACAAAGATATGCGCGCGCAGTTACATGTGGAGAGCAACATCTCTGAATCAACTTTTACTAAACCACAGCAGGCATAGTTAACTCTTCCTAGGAAAAGTTGATCTGTTTATTTTCAATCAACTTTTACTGATACTTTTAGTAAGAGCTGACTCTTCCTAGGCAGAGTCAACTCTCCCTAACAATCAACTTTCCCTGCAACATATATATATATATATATATATATATATATATATATATATATATATATTACAACGGTACCTTTTGTGTATACATTTACATGTAATTTGAATTGTATAGCCCCGTACTTTTGGGAGACAAAATTATACCAATACAATAGTAAATTAATATGTGCTGTGTTTACATTCATACAACATTACTGATACCGTGTATGCATAATTGGAGTTCAGGTGTAATCATAATAAGAGTAGTCCTTTTAGGAATCGTAACATGTTTTCATTTCTTTATTCAAACAAAAAAATAAAAAAAATAATATAATAATTACTTCACCATAAAATATTCATTATCTATTGTTTCAATGTTTCTTTGTTGCCGTACACTCACCATAAAATAGATTTTATATCTTATGTCTTATATTAGCAATTCTATGTTAAACATTTCTTTGTTACACTATAAATTCTCAACTTCTCAGTCTGAATGTGTCCTTTATAAATTTGTTCTTATTTAAATTATTATTCTATGCTTGGCATACATCTTACGGCTTTATATTCATTTTAAAGAAACTAATTGAATCGTTAGTCTTCTTCTATATTTCCAATTACTTTACTTTACACGCTTTCAATGAAAAATTAAAATTATTAAATCAATTGTTTATTCTCCAAGCAAGGATTTAAATTATCTTTAAATTAACTGGCCATCATTAAAGAAAATTCTTACTACAGTTAAATTACATTCTCTTATCTCTATCTACATAATTTTTCTTTTAATTTAAAATTTTTTTATCAATGTCTTTATTCTTTCATAATTATAAATTGGTTTTTCGTCACCTCAATTCTGCAGATTGTCCCATGTCCTCCAGTGATCTGTCGGTCCTCTCCTACTGGATGTCCTCTTGCGTTTTCCGGTTCCATTGGTCATCCTCCAGTCACTCATCCTTCATGGTCCCATCGGCTGGCTGTAGAATGGAATGACGTGTTGCTCTGAATCGTTCCTCTGCTTGATGTTCTCTCATCATCTGTCTAGAGTGTTGATGTTTGTAATCGTAGACTGTTTGTAGAGTCCGATAATTGTAGTTACTGTTCTTTTTTTTATTACTTGAACTATCGATTGTCCGTTATACTTTACAGTTTATAAACAAAAGAGCTTGTCGATATTGGACATAGCGTCTAGCTACGTCTGAAGTAATTAAAATTTCGCGTCTCTGATGGACATAGCATACCGCTGCAATTGAAAACTGATTGAAGAGTAAATTTGGCTACCCTGGGCTTGTACTTATATTCACCAAAAAAAACCACACCTGTCGTCACAGAATTCTGCAGGTCAGAAGCTGTCCACGGCGTCTGTTCCCCCACTCTCGTCCAATTTCATATATTTGCACATATTTGCCAATTGCAATGTCTAATGCGGATTTCAAGGTGATCTAACACTGTCTAATTTAATTACACATATTATATGTAATTATCATAATGATCGCATCATTAGTGTAATTACTATGCTCTAAAAATCGCACAGAATTCGCACTGAACGTCATAATTACATAGAATTCGCACTGCGCACATGTCTGATTTTTATGCATTTTTAGAAGTCTTTACAGTCTTTCTAATATTTACGGTTTGCTTATAATTAAATAAAACTTTAATTTAGCTTCTATTTGGGGTGAGATTGCAAACTTTCAGGCTTGAACAGGCTTCACGCACACACATTATTTACTTGTGTACACACTCTCAGCGGCAATCGTGTGATGTTCCTGTTGATTCCTGTCCATAATTCAGCTTACAATTTCACACCTGCTTGTCTATTACATATTACTAAAATTAATTTAAATATTTATTTTATTTAATACATGCACATTACAGCATATGCTTGTATTGTCGCAAAATATTCAAACACTTTTTGCTACAGTCCGTTTCTTGATGTATATAATATATTTAATATTTATAAAGAAATAAAAGAAAAATATCTTGAGGTAATTTCTTTATAAATATTAAATATAATATATATTACACACACACACACACATACGTGTGGATATGTATATTTTCATGTGTAATGAAATAACAAATTACTTTTGCAAGTGTTTTTTCTTATCTTTTTTTTTTACTATAATTGCACCTAACGCTTGTTTCACAGGGTCAATCTATCTCTTCAAAGGTTTCTATATAAATTGAAAAATAAGTTTTAACACATGCTTTATGTAGAAACTTCTGAATCTGCGAAACATGCATCACATGCAAATATAGTGATAAAAAATAAGAAAAACACACTTGCAGAAGATATTTGTTACTTGATAATATTAACAAATATAACATACAAGAATCATGCAGAGTTACTTACAAATAGAATGTGTATTTATTTAATGCATACTTTGTATTTATATTAGATATATAAATGAAAATTTACATTTACTGGTAACATCATATTAAAATGTAAAATATTTCTAAAGTTTCACTCTCAACTGATATTCTATTTTTGATTTTTAAACTAAACTTTGTTCAAATTAGAACCTGGTTGGCAAAGAAAACTAAATATTCAAATCTAACATTAAATTGTTTTGTGCACACCATCATGTAGAAATACTGTTACTATTAGATGATCTAATCAAATACACTATTCATAAATTCAAATAGAATATTTCATTCAGTGGCACCTGGTGTTAAGGTTGCAGCATTGCACAACCACCAGTATAGAATAACTAAACTATAAAATAATATACGAAATCATTAAGCAGTTAAAAGTGTCATAAATTTCAACAGAAACATATTAGATTTTATGTGGCAATGTTCACGTACAATTCAAATGTGGCATGCAGGCTGGTGGTTGTAGCCCGCTTGCAACTTGAAGAGTAAATGGCAGAGCTTACTACACAAGCATATGGGAGGACATGCGTTACTCTTCATAGTTGCCGTATGTTCTCTATGTTAGCTAGGCGGTTGCAAAGTTTCCGCAACGTTCCACTAACAGCGCTGTGGTGCATCTTAAATTTTGTCATGAAGTGTAGATAGCCTTCTTGATTTGTAAATTGTATCAGGTTTAGTGTTTATGTTGGTTCAAAGTAAACGTATACTCGTTGTTTTTGAGGTTATAAAATTATAGTTATAATTTTGTATAACTGTGATTGTGATAATTACTTGTCAATCTAAAATAAAAATTAAAAGATTTGTGAAATTTTTAATATTTTATACTGATTTATTTTTGTTTATAAATCATTTTTGTATCGTTTGTTGTTTGTAAATGAGAGCAGGCAGTATTCCACTCACTTCTCTTTTAGAGTATAGTTTTCAAGTAATATTTTATGTGATTGAATTTATGTGCCTTGCAGTTTATATACAGGGAAAATCTGTTCTTGTAGCTCAAATGAGTCATTTAAAAATAACTAGCCTGTATTATAAATTTTCTGTTCTTATTTTTTATTTTAATTTCTTAATTTTATTTTTTTGCTGTTCTCGTAAACACAATGACCGCTTTCAAATCAGTGTATTATTTTATAGGTATAAAAAGCATGATTCTGTTTTTTTTTTTTCTTTTCTCTGCATATTTAGTATTTGATTACTGCAAAGTTAGTGATGCTTGTAGCAATCATTCATGAGCACGTGGGAACATGGAATCTGGCATAGGTAGACATACTGATAGAATCATTCCATTATCATTAGCAGCTCTCTTTTGGGGGAAAACAGTAACTTCCCATTTTTTCCATACAACAGCACTATGTATGATGCAGATATGTTGGTCTGCGCCCTGTTTAATGTGCCCTTTTACCCCCCCCCATCATCTTCCCCGCCAACTCAACAACTACTGCAACCAGCAAAATTTGAAACCACCAGCTGCCACTGATTTCATTGTGCTGCTAAGAGTTGAATCATTTATAAAAATTAAATTCTATTATTAATTTACATAACCTAATTACTTATTGCTACTACATCAACTGCATGATTTTGTCAGGTTAGATTTATGATGAGCCAGATTTTTACTAATCATGACTTATAGAAAAGCATTTTTGATGAAATTTATAGGTTTTCCATACGAGTGTGGGCTAATTATGACTATTTTATGACTATAAACAAATAATTCATATTATTATTTGCCTTTATTTAATTCCTATTAGCTAATAAGTAAATGAATACAATTTTGCATTTAGTTATTGAATTACCATTGATTTAAAAATGTTGGTATGTATGTTCATGTTTACTTATTTAGAAATTGAGACACATGAATTTGCTTATGAGACAAATGATAGTTTTCCTAATAGTAAATGTGTATCACTATTTATTCTTGTCTACAGTAGTAAAACATTATTATTAAGTTAAAAAAAGTAAACCCAATAGAATAATAATGATGAGTTTTAAATTGATTGCATATTAGGTTGACTTGTTCACTACATGTATGATTACCATTTATGTGTGTCTGTGATTACAAATAGACTATATACTGCTAATTACAATAATTTTTAAATAGTAATAAACTGATTACATAAAATATCAAATCATCTCTTGTAGGACCACGAATAAATATACGTTCCATCATACTTCGGACTTCATACACACCATGCGTTGTACCCAACTGTATGTCACCAGGCATTGCATCTTCTGGTGTACTAAATAGTTAGTACACAAAAAAGAAAATATAATTCACATTAGGATAAAATTAATATTCTTAAAATTAACAAAAAAGGTCAGGGTCACTATAACTTTATATGTACTGATAGAAAATGTATTCTCGGTTCCACAGTCAGATGAGCCAATAGGTGAGATAGGGAAATACATTGCACTTATAGATATTATGTTCACTAATATTATTAATATTATGCAACTTAAAAACCTCGACCAATACAAATGCAGTAGTAGATTGTATAAATATACTACAGCAGTTGCATTGTGTAGTGCTGCACGTCTGTTTCCCGTGCTTGTTATACTGTGTTACTCATGACATGTTTCAATTAATCCATTGTACTGTTGTAGAAATTGTTAGAAATACATTTGTTATAATGTATGACTTAAAACAGGAAATCTCATTTGCAGCATTTAGAAAATCTTAAATTGAAATAGATTACTTAATAAATACATATAATTGTTACTTGAAGGAAAGTATAGAGCGTGCATAGCTTTGAAAATGAAATAAACCAAATAATAGAAAAAAGTAATAAAAAATAATATTAATAAGAAAAAACAATTACAAACATACAAAAAAAAATACAAAACAACAATGTAACAATAGCAAAGAGAGACAAAAGGAACACATTAATTTCTGTAAAACCAAACAGATATAAGAATAAAACAAAATGCACAAAACTAGAGTACAACCCAACACAAAAAATACCAAAACCAAATATATAAACTACAAAAGAAAACAAAACAATAATTAAAAAGAGAACAACTGAATTTATCAACAACAACCCAAAAGCCCCACCAATGAAAGGAATTTTAAAGATACAGAAAACAGGATAAGATCACTCATCTACCTCAAATCAGCACTAGGTTACAAAATAACAAAACACATGGACAAAACATTAAAAAATGAAATCATAGTAGAAACTAATATAATATAAAAAAAACATACATTAAAATAAACAAAGACACAAAATTGTGTAATTTGAAAAAACAAATACATATATACAAACATAACTATCAATAAAACAATAAACCTCATAACAATCAAAATCCATGGTAAAAATAAACAAAAAAGAAATTTTGCTAAACATTATGCCACTGATTTGTTATAATATTATTATATACATCCACCAAAATCAGTAAAGTTTCAATTTTTTTATTTTTATAAATAAGGCCTTTTCGAAATTATTATAATTTCATCATCAGTTTACACTATAAAATGTTATTTGTGTTCATTATATTTCACTTCACTTCATATTGAATCTTCCACTGCCATCATTGTTTGGAAAATAATTATTATTTGGAACACAAATAACAACATTTTATAGTGTAAACTGATGATGAAATTATAATAATTTCGAAAAGGCCTTATTTATAAAAATAAAAAAATTGAAACTTTACTGATTTTGGTGGATGTATATAATAATAAAAAAGAAATTAAAAACACATTATTAACAAAAGTACTACAACATAATTTAACAACTTCAAACATAGTTTATACTGTTTCGAATTTAACAACAAATTACAAGAAGATAAGAAGACAAATAACAACAAATACAAGAAGACAGATTACCTATACGAAAATTTGCATACAGCAAACATTAGAATAAACATATATGGGGTGCCAGCATATTTCTTACCTTTGGACCTTTGTGCAGTGCTGAATTTATGTCAATGGATGAATACTCTGCACTGATGTTTCCTTCTCTAGATCTTCACTTTCCTTAGTACTTGAACAACTTCTGCTGGAGTGGATGGTACTTGATGAACTACTGGTTAATCTCACTATGAGGCACTCTACATCATCTTGCATGTTGTCTGCATGCCATAAAGTTTGTTCCACTTTCACTATATGGTCTCAGTGGTCTTCTAGCTACATCATATTTCACTTGGATCCAGACTAATCATATATACTATTTCTGTTGTTGTTGAGAAACATCCCTTTTTCTCAACTAATACAAAGCCTACAGCGATGAATAAGGTATCAGTGGATAGGATTTTTTACCGACTTCTGACATAGCATACTCAGTTTACGTTAAAACACGTTATTTGTTTAAAATTTAAGTTAAAAGACAGATCACTGAATGCTGTATGACGTCATCATTGCGTGACACTTCCACACTTTCGATTCCCCACAGTCTAGAGATTTGACAGTCAAAACAGAAATAATCGCTGCTGACATTGAGTTTAGCAATTGAACATGATAATGTTTAAGTTTAATATATTTTACTTTTATTCTTTTTTATATATACACAGCCTACAGGTACCATATAAAAGAAGAGGACCATGAAGATTTATTAAACATTATGACTGATTTTAAAAATCATATAACTTTTGAAATATTATGACAAAATCAACAAAATCAGCTGATATAATATATAAACACTCTATAACAGAATCAGTTCCTAAGAAGCTTTATACGACCAACATATGTATAAAACTAACAATATCTACAAATTTGTTTTTATAAATAGTGTTATTTTATTGTGAACCTGAAGATGGTCTATTGACCGAAATCGATCGAAACATTATACTATAACAACTTTATATGAAAACACGTGTAACATTAATAAAAAACAAGTGTAAGTATATATAAAATACAATTATCACTAATGATAATATATTCACTAATGATAGTATATGTTTGTTATATAGTAAATATATTAACATGATAACGTTTGTTATTTAGTAAATATATTTTTTATATAGTTATATAGAAAACATGATAATATTTGTGCAAAAGAAACAATCAGTCAGTCAGTTTACGTTAAAACACACTGTTTGTTTAAAATTTAAGTTAAATGAAAAATCTACGATGTCTTAATTTTTTAATTTTTTTTCTTTTCTGCTGTCAGACATGCTTAATATCTTAAATCATGCCGAGCAAAAGAACTCTTGAAGGAGTGAGTGAGAGACGTCGCTACAAAAGACTGGCAACAAACAAACGAGACGCCTGGCCAAAGACAACAACGGCTTGCAACCCTGAGAAACTCTCAAAGAGCATCCCGTCTCAGGAGAATCGATCAACTACAACCACAAACAACAACCAGCACACGTAATGAAGCAACGGCAGCACAGAACTCGACACAACCTACAACCAGCACATCTTCACAACTGCAACGGTTGAAAATAGACATTGAACGAACGCGAGCGCAAGACAAGCAGCCAATGACTTATTGTTGTGCAAGGCTTTTGCAAAAGGATTGTGATGTGACAAAACACTCTGTTGGTCCCATGAACAAAATTTGCAAATATTGTAGTGCAAAACTGTTTTCTTTAGAAGTCTCAGAGGGATTGTCATCTCTTTGCTGTCACAAGGGTAAGATTAATGTACCAGAAGTTGTTGTTTGTGATGAACTTAAAACTTTGCTTGAGCGTAACGACAACACAACTAAAAACTATTCAGACAACATTCGTCAATTTAATAGTGCTTTAGCTATGGCCTCTGTTCAAGTAAACTCAGTACATGTTCCAGGACATGGCCCATTTTGTTTTAAAATTCATGGACAAATGTATCACATGATCGGTGGCTTGCAGCCACCTGCAGGTCACAATCCACCTTACGCTGGATTATTTAGTATGGATTCTGATGAGGCTTTAGAGCACCGACTTGGAAATGTTGCAAATACACGCTATGATCCAGAAATAACGGCCATGTTGCAGACGATGTTGACACATCACAATCCTTATGCACAAATATTCAAATTTGTCAAACATTACATGGTGAATGCTCCAGATGTACAATTACAATTCACAACAGAAAATGCTTTTGATCCAAGGAGGTATAATTTGCCAACAACAAGTCAGGTGGCAGCAGTATTTATTAGTGACGATGGTGCACCCCCAGGCTAATTTCACTTTGTTGTGTACTCAAAAAGTTCTGGAGCATTAACTCGCATATCCTATTTGAATCCACACAGTGACCCAATGTGTTACCCATTGCTTTTCCCATGCGGTGATTCAGGGTGGAAGCCTGGCATGCCTCACGTTAACATTCTTAGAACAGCAGTAAGGACTGTCACTACCCAATTACAATATTACTGTTATCGTCTGGCAGTCAGAGGGACTTTCAATCTAATTCATTACTCAGGAAAACTGTTTCAACAGTATGTCATTGACAGTTATGTAAAAGTAGAAGGCTCCCATATTGCTTATGTAAGATCTCATCAGAAGGAATTGCGAGCTGAAAATTACAAAGGTTTGACTGATTTCATTCACAGTAATGCTCAGCAAAGGTGTATGTTACCAGGAATTTCAGTGGTTTTGCCATCATCTTTTATAGGCTCTGCAAGAAATATACTCCAGAACTACCAAGATGCTATGTCGATTGTTGCTCGCTTTGGCAAGCCTGATATTTTTCTGACATTCACATGTAATCCGAACTGGCCTGAAATAACAGGTGAATTACAGCCGTTTGAACAAGTTCAACACAGATCAGACCTGATAACAAGAGTCTTTAGCTTGAAGTCAAAATCTTTGCTCGATGATCTTCTCAAAAAACATGTGTTAGGGGTTGTAATATCTTATGTCTATGTCATAGAATTCCAAAAGAGAGGGTTGCCTCATGCACACATTTTACTTATGTTAAGGCAATCCGACAAATTAACTGAAGATGAACATGTCAATTCGTTGATTACAGCTGAAATTCCTGATCCTCAAACAGATCCCATACTTTACAACATTGTTAAGAAATGTATGATCCACAGTCCATGTGGACAGATCAATCCAAACTTGCCCTGTATGAAAGATGGACAGTGCACTAAAGGTTTTCCTAAAGATTTCAATGATCAAACAAACCTTAACGTCAATGGGTATCCCTTATACCGGAGGACAGATAATGGAATCAATTTTGTAGTGGGAGAGTCAGTGGTAGATGACCATTGGACTGTGCCATATAATCGATATTTGACACTAAAATATGACGCACACATTAATGTTGAAATTTGTTCTTCGGTAAGGTCTGTTAAATATTTGTACAAATACGTATACAAGGGTTATGATTGCGCATCAGTACGTTTACATAACAGTCCAGAAGATCAACAACAAATCAGTGTTGATGAAATCAACATTTACTTGGATTGTCGGTATGTCAGTCCCCCGGAGGGTATATGGAGGCTTCATGAAAGATGCCTTTTTGATCGTTCGCATGCCATCGTACGTCTACCAGTGCACTTAGAGGAAGAGCAAATGATTTACTTCGAACCTGGAAGAGACTTGGTAGCAAACATGAATAAGGCAACGAAACTTACAGCTTATTTCAAATTATGTGAAAAAGAAGAAACTGCGAGACAGTATTTGTACTCAGAAATCCCAGAACATTACACCTGGAACAAGGACGAGTGGAAACCACGAAAATGATTCGCAAACTCCATTGGGAGAATTTACACCGTAAACCCTGCTGACCGTGAAAGATATTTCCTACGTGTTCTCCTACTGCATGTGAAAGGTGCGACAAGCTACGCTCACCTCAGAACGGTTGATGGAACACTATGTACGTCGTTCCTGGAGGCTGCAGAAAAATTGCATTTGGTGGACAATGATCAAGAATGGGTAGACTGCTTACAAGAGGCCACAAACTTCAAAATGCCTCAGCAGCTACGTGAACTGTTCGCCATTGTGTGCTTATTTTGTATGCCAACGAACATTCCTGAACTTTGGGAAACGTTCCACGAGCAATTATCAGAGGACTTCCGCAGAACTCATGATATTGAAACTAGCAAAAACTTTGCTTTACATTGTTTAGAAGATATTTTTACAACACGGCCACCATTGTGAAGATTTCGGATTGCCGAAACCTACCGACTGCAATTTCCACGACGACGGTAACAGATACAACATCGAAGAAGAAAATCAAAAGGGAATGGAAGCTTACGCCAAACTGAACAATGAACAGCAACAAATCACAGAGGACATTTGGAAGCAGTCAGAAGTGGCACACAGCGATTAATGTTCATCGATGGACCAGGTGGAACCGGCAAAACGTTCCTTTACAGAACGTTATGCCACATTTTACGAGGAGAAGACAAGGTTGTCTTACCTGTTGCTTGGACAGGAATAGCGGCCAATTTATTGCCAGGTGGCAGAACTTCTCACTCCCTATTCAAATTACCTGTACCTATCCTTGACACTTCAGTATCATCTATCAGGCCATATTCAAAACAAGCTGACCTACTTCGAAGAGCATCATTGATAATTTGGGATGAAGTTTCAATGGTTCCCAAACACGCCCTAGGAATTGTTGATCGACTCCTACAAGATATTTCCAACATAAACACACACTTTGGAGGAAAAACAATAGTTTTTGGTGGTGACTTCAGGCAGGTACTTCCTGTTGTCAGGCACGGAAACAGAACGACCATAATAGAAGCAAACATATAACAATCACCACTGTGGCGAACAATACAGAAATGACAACTGTAGCAAAATATGAGAACAGACGATCCAGAATTCAGCAGTTGGCTGCTGCAGTTAGGAAACGGAGAACTCGAAGTGAAACACGATGTTTCACCAAACAGTCAAGATTCCCAAGACATTCTACTGCGACAAAAACGAGATAATTGCGAAAGTGTTCCCAACTGGCAGCATTAATGCCAACAATGTCAACGACTTTATCAACACAGCCATATTATGCCCGAAAAATTAAGACTGTACAAAAATCAACGAACACATTGTGCAAAACATTGTAGAAGGAGATTGCAAATTTTACCACAGTTGTGATTCCCATACAATCCGACGAGGGGACTGACAACCAATTGTATCCTCTAGAATTCTTAAATAGTTTAAACCCATCAGGCTTGCCGACACATAAATTAATTTTGAAGAAAAACACTACTGTCATGTTGATCAGAAATTTAAATGCTAAACAAGGCTTAATCAATGGGGCAAGAATGGTCATCATGCACCTCCATGAATACACTGTCACTGCTCGGTTAATTGACTCTGGAAAAACTGTTGTCATACCACGAATTAACCTCACCCCAACCGACCCAACCATGCCTTTCCAAATGACCAGAAGACAGTTCCCACTGAAAGTTGCCTTTGCAATGACTATCAATAAGTCTCAGAGACAAACACTTCAAAGAGCTGGATTATACTTACCAAATGCCGTATTTACTCATGGACAACTCTATGTATCCTTTTCAAGAGTCACTAAATCTAACAATATTTTTGTATCAATTACCAAAAATGACAAACAAAAAATTCAAGATGATTGCATTCTAACATCAAATATTGCATACTAAGACGTATTGTAAGTACGGTCACATTAATAAACTCTTTTTGCTATTTTGTGTATGCACTTCGCTGAGTATTTAATTTCAACAACCCAACAAAAGACTAAATCATTTGGGGGGGGGGGGGTTCAATGTGCGAAAGTTTCGCACGGGTTTACTGGTTCAATGTGATTCTGTTCCAAATGATACAGTAGTGTTCTACATATGATAAAACCTCTCTCTTTGGCCAGTTTGTCAATTTGTAGATGGAATACTATTCACTCACAGTGTTTACAAGTTCCAACAATTCCCTCTTTAAACTGCCCTCAGTGAGAATTCTATGTTTTTCGATGACAGGTGTTCCTTGATGTTTCCAAAGTCAATGCTGTTGTTAACAATTTTTCTATGCCAACAACATCGTGGAATGGTAGGGTGCATTGTATATTTCAATAACACTTCCTTTTTCCAAATTCATTAGAAGCTGCTCCAAACCCCACTTTTCAAATAACTCACTGTTCATTTCATCAGGGTAGTCAACAGTTTTTTTTCTTTTTTTTTTTGTTAAGAAATACCAGTTTTGCATTTTTTTATAAATTCGTTATGCCTTTCAAACATGGCAAAGAATAAAATGAGGCCACCCTTGAAGTTGGATGCTTACAACTGACAATCAGTCCAGTTTCAAAGGCATCTTTCAGTGAATTAATTTTTACGGAGTAGCCTACATTCACCCACATTTCATTAAGAAAAACAATATTCTTATTTTCTTCCCTAAAATGTTTCATATTCTCAAATAGGTATGTCGTAAAACAATTATATCATCCTGTTCAACTAAGATACTTTTGTTCCCTCTTTTTTTGTATTTAAACTCTATTTCTTTTACTAAATAGTAAAACATCGTTCTTTTAAAATCTGATAGAGCGATATCACCACTGACACTGTTCAGGACTGAATTCACAGTGACGGTTCATTTCTTCTAAAAATAATGCCCTTTCTTCTAGGGATAAATAATTGTGGCCCTAATAAAGTCATTGTATTTGATTTTACAGCTGCTTTTAAGTAAAAGACCTTTCCTAGCTTTTTTTGGTGTAACAACTATTCTTTGGATAGTATCTTGAGTCTGTAAAATGATGCCTGGCTTATTTCCATGATTTCTCATGAAATCAATTTACGATTTCCTAAATGCTGCAGACAAGATTTACTATTTTAAATCTTAAATTAAACAAAAGTATTTCTAACGATTTCTGTAACAGTTCAATTAGTTAAATGAAACACATCATGATTAACACAGTATAACAAGCACAGGAAATGAACGTGCATCAGTATGTAATGCAACCACTGAAGTATATTTGTACAATTTGCTCAACAGTTTGGAAACCAATAAAGATAGAACGTTGAAAGTTAGATAAAAATTAATTTGAATCTTTCTGTACAATTCACATGCTTAATGTATTAGTCTATCTTGAATAGGGAAAAGTTTCTTACAGGCTACTTTACGCCTAACAACTGAAAAAAAATTAAAATGTCATATGAAATTGTATTTTTTATTTTGTTATTACAATGATATTATTAAATTTAAACGGCATATACATTATGTACATGATCTGGACTACATGTACACAAAAAAAATTATGTTAAGGACCAAGAATATCATGCATAAGGACAGTTTATATTTTAATATGTACTAAATTCAGTAAGCAATGGTTTTGTTATGATTTTTATAGTTACTAATTCAGTTTTGGGGCTAAATTTATTTAAAATATACCATAATATGAAGAATTAAAATACCGTTTCTACTGTGTACATTTTGTAGACTTATCTAGTAATTTACTTTTATCGGTCAAGGTTTTCAAGTCGCATAATACCCATAAGTTCAATCTTTTTCCCTATCTCGCCAATTATCTCATCCAACTGTGGAACCAAGAATATTAGATTTATTATAATAGAAAATAACAGATAAAGATCTAACAGACAGAGTCAGAAATACTCAAAATAACATCCTTCCAAATAGATGGACAAAAGAAAAATTATCTAGGCAATATTTCCTATAGTAAAACAGGGTACTGACCAGATTATCCTATTCATATATCTTTCAGGAATAATTACACAGTCAGTACGCAAAACCCTGAGTGACTGTCTGGAATATAGAAATATTTATTTGTCTCAAACAGAATATAGTTCTCTGTTGGCGCGCTTTGGATTGAATAAATATGACCACTGTCTAATACAAGCTTCGAATGGGGCCTACTTCACTGTTTCTTGTTCCACGAATGACAATTTTCAATAAACATCTCATAACTCATTCTTTTATAGAAACCAAGTATTTGATGACCACCTATCAAAAGCCAAAACATGACTAGTTCCTATTAAATTTTTTGGAAGGAAATGAAAGTGAAATCTACTGATCAACTTGTGCTGAACAGAAGTTGAAAATTCTCTTGCAGATTCAGAAGTTACATATTCTTTGCAGTATCATTCTCAAAATAAAGTACCTTTTTCTGTACCTTGTTCTGTTTCTGTAATTATTTTAAATTTGCACTGTTACTGCTTAAATAAATGTTAAATGTAAATTACATTTTTCTACTATTATGTTATTATAGATTTTCTTTAACAATTTGTCTATTCTAATTACAAAAATACATAAAGTATTCAAAATATCACCTCCACAGACTTCCTATTACTTTATTTTTTATTTCCAGCAGGATGTTACAAATAATACATTATAGAAACAAAAATTCAATGTAATGTTTGAAGAAAATATATAGACATGTTAAAGATTTAAATTTTAATTTGCAACTTTTACCTATTAATATAATGCTAGAAAAGACTAGCATTATATGATGTGACCTTTCCCAGTTGCTGACGGTGGAAACCTATACATCATGGTTATAGGTGACTATTTTACTAAGTGGGTGGAAGCTTACACAATCCCAAATTAGGAGGTTACCCAAATCCCAAATCAGGAAGTTGTGCCAAAGGGTTAGTTAACAACTTCTGTTGCTGTTATGGAGTCTCAATGGAAATCCATACAGATCAAGGGAGGAACTTCAGGTTAACTGGGAAGGACCTTACACTGTGAAAAAGGAAACCAATGATGTTGTCTATCGGATTCAATAGGAAGGACAGCGAAAATTCAAAGTTGTCCACCTAGATCACCTGGCCAAGTATTACTTCAGAGATGGTTTGCCAGTTCAGGATGAACAGGCGAAAGGAGGGGGCAGTGTTAGGTAATATGGAATGTTCTACAAGTATCTCGGCTATCCCAGCAGAGCCCAGCTGTAATGTGTATGTGCGTACATATTGCTGCTACTTTGAGATGAAAGACAATTACATGACACTTATCATGCGTCAACAATCTTGGCTATTCCAGACCATACCGAACGGTGCACTGTGTCAAGACCAGACAATCAGCACAGTTTTTAGTGGATTCTAGAGTGTCTGTATTACACAGTTTACTCAACATGCCATCCAGAAAGTGCCTGATTATTCTGACATTTCAGCTTTATGTTTAATAACAACATCTTATAAATATAAGTTTATAAATATAACCATCCAGTGACAGACAGTCAGTTTACTTTGGGCGATTACTCAGTGTGTTTCAAGTGGCTATTAGTGAAAAGTGATTATTGTGCGCGACTCTATTAGTTGACATTATTATTGCATGTAAACAAATTTAATTTGAATTATTGTACAAGTATAATCTTGTTAAATAACTTGTTTATTAGAAACTGTTAATTGTGATAATTAAAGCTGGATATTAGTGACCTCACTGGTGTCTTGCATTTTGTTCCTACTGTACCATACACAGAGGTGCCAACCTTTGAAGTGAGTTATCAGTAATCCCACTGTTAACACCTCCCCCTCCAAAAAAAATTTTTTGAGTCAAATCCAAAGCATGATCCTCCCCTCTAGATGATGACACCCCCTTTCCCCTTCCCAACAGCAATCTATTCTAAAGTATATCATATTACACAATAAAATATGCAAATTACCTGTTAGTTCTGTGATAAAAAATTCTTTGTAGCTTATTTCGCACCCAGCAGCTGCTTTTCAGTATAGGTTTTCTTGAAGCATACTTCCCCCTGTGATGACATTTTCGTCTTCTAAACCAAAAGCGATTCCAGTGTAGATGTGCTTAATGTAGGCCTGAATTCTGTCTGATTTTTCCTAACAACACTGAAAACTCTTTCTGTGGGAGAATTACTGTGAGGTACACTTAATACTGCAAATACAACATTACTTAAGGTTTTATACTTCATTTGTCCACTTTCATTTTTAAGCTCTGCAATGTTGCCCCAGTTTACATCAATTTTAGGTCCATGTACAATATGTTCAGGGAAAGTATCATACTGGTAAACTGCAAATTCCTCTTCAAGTTTGTCATGTTCACTTTCCTTGACCAAACTTGGGAGTTTTCGAACAAAATATTCAAGAGATGAATAGGAAACCTTCATTCTAAGAGAGATGTTTACAACTTCGGCATGCTGAAGAAATTCATCATCAAGGGGAAATTTCCTGATAACGTAACTGCAAGCTGCCATATAAAACTCTCATACAGAATTATAAAACATCTGTTCATCACAGTCGTTCTCTTTCAAGTATGCCCTGGCTTTTGCTCTGATTACCAAGTCCTCGTTGCCTTTCTGGTACTTCCTCTTCTTGAATTCAACACTCGAAAGGGAGGTAGATTCTGACTGAATAGAACATGGCTGAACAAATCTGACCAATAGGTCAGTTAGAAGACCATTAAGTTTCCTCCTAAGAAGATGTATGGCTGGAGCATCTTGTTGCAGAAATAAATTCGCTGAGTTAAAGACAGGAAGTGTACTCTGAAGAAAATAGCAAAACAGTTTTGTGTGTGGGTTCTGTAAGAAAGATTTTACAGTTTCAAACTGCTTGGTGCTCTCATTTTTATGGTGGGGGTCACTACAAAACATGAGTCTCAAAGCTTCCCACTGCTCAAGAACTCGATTAATAGACTGAAGAAGCGAGAGCCAACGGGTACTGACACATTTCAAAATTTTGTGACCCTCTGTGCCACAAATAGCCTGATATACTTTCAATGTGTTTTGCCTTTTAGAACTCTTTTATCAATGTAGTAATATAACTGAACCAAAAAGTTCTCTACATTGACTGGTAATTGGGCTGCTGCTTTTTGTGCACAGATGTGTATGAGATGACATGAACCCGAAACATAAACAGAAGAATGCCTGTCCTTCAAAAATTTGGCAACACCTTTATTTTCCTCTATCATTGTGTATGCGTTGTCTACAATTGCATTGTCTACATGAAAAAGAAATGCAATTTTCCCATGGAATGGCTAGAGAAGACAATTCATTATTGATAACAGAAAAAATTCCCTCACCTGTGTTGTCAGTACTCTCTAACAATGACAATAGAATAGTTGATATTTGGCCTATCTGAGCTTAAAGAAAGAAACAACTATATGATAAAGTTTTACTGCATTTGAATCTGTACTGCCATCAGTAGCCAAAGAAATAGGCGTTTTTTGCAAAAGTACACTTATTTCCTTTTTTGTCTCAGATGCTGTGTATTGAACTAAAGCAGAGGTTTTAGTTCTTGCACAGCCATATTTCTGCGATATTTTAGAGTTGGGGAACATTGCTCTAAATAAACTTCCTGCATGGTCCAAAACAGATAACGGGATATTATGCTCCAAAAGAAATGATGTGAACAGCAACTCGGCATTTGTCACCGCAGTTTCATTACTTTTTACGATGAATGATGAAACAGACTTGTTTCATAATTTTGCTTCACTGTATGTGTTGTTTCTTGGATTCTATGTGTCTTCTGCAATCATCTCGTCCACCGTGAGCCACAGAAAAATCACACGAGCACACACTGCAGAACACGTGGTTTTCACTAGCACGTGAAGCAAGTAGGAATGGCCATTCCTTTGTGTAACCGTCTCGATATTTCTGTAACACTGTTGTCTTCTTAAAAGTAAATGCAATTTGACAATTGCACCGCTTCATTTTACAAAACCAATCACTTCTTTTAGAAACAACGACTAGAATAATTATAACTGTAACGCGCTAAAGTACTTCGACGCAAACAACAAAGAGACACCACGCTCACCAATGACGTGCACTGAAGTTGAGCTCCTTTATTCACAATGAATTTCACAATGCTCACGGGTAGTGCTGCGATAGCAAAAGAAAGTGATGACCTAATTAGTAGCCAACTTACAAGCATTGAAACGAGGAGGGTTCAGCAGTAATGCTCGAAAGGATCGACATTTTTTCTTCTTTCCTTTTTTCGTAGAAATTTATTTTTTTTGTGATAATGTCGCTTTCCGTAATAATTTCCCCTTTGACCGTAATGGCATAATCATGAGGTGAAATCCGTAATAATTACGGACAATCCATAATAGTTGGCACCTCTGCATACAGCGATCAGTTAGACAAACGTAACAATGTACTTACTTAATTAAAATCTTCATTTTCACAAAAAAAATAAAATAATATTCAAATTAAGCACTTAAGTAAGGAGAAGTTTCTGCTGGTGTCACCTTTACAGACTTGAAACTCATGTTCATAACCTTGTACCATCTCCATTAACATAAAAAAAATGTTAACTCAAATAAGTAACTCAGAGTAGATAAATGATCTCAATAATTACTCTACGGTACTCAGGTTAATCTTCTAATTACAGTGACATAGTTCTACTTGGTTTTATACAATTTAAGAAAAAGTGTTATTTTGTGTCTAAAAGGTATGTTTTTTTCAGAATGACCCGGCAATATTGGTATTCAGTGTTTTATCCAACACCTACAATAGCCAAAGAGTGGACCTGAGCAAATTCCCAGCAGCAAGTACCCTTATTTACTTAATTAGTCATATTCTAGTTCTATCCTTTGGTGTGGAGGTTAGGTAATAACTTGACTAGAGACCAAATCGAGTGCCACTGCAACCCTAGAATAATCACTTTCTAAAATTTGTAGAACCAAAACCTTTTTAAGTTTCTTAAAAAAAGTTTTCCTAAAGTAAATAATCAGAGCGGATTTATTTCTTCCTACATAATATGCTTCTTCCTACAAAATGTACTTTTAACATGTAGAGAAACTACAAATATTTTTTCTGCACTGCGCAATCTATATAAAATTTATTAATTACTTTTTTCTAATAATTTGCTACTTCAACATTATAACAATAACAACTTAATTTTAATAAAAATTTAAACAAACTTTTATTAAAATTAAGTTTTTAATTATGAATAATAAGATTATTACAAGTATGCATAGAATTGCATGCTATCTCCTCTCATATAATAACACATTTTTCAATGTAGTCCAGAAATGAAGAGCTAGACACAGGTTGCCTCTTCTAAGAAAGTGGCATGACATAACATTAAGTACTATATGTGACCACTTATACCATAGAAGATGAAGTCCTATGGTTTTATCTCTGACAAGCAAAGAGGATCTGTTAAGACAGCCTAGGAGTAACCTCTCCATAGCCTAGTACGATGAATTACAGCACATATAATCTGAGCCAATAAATACTGCTAGAACTGCCACTACATTAAGCAATGGTAAAGAAAGCTATGTAAGGTGAAATAAAAATAAAAAATCAATTATAGAAACTCAGGTAAAGAGTCTCATAACAATTTTAGTAAAATACATACTTTAGAGAACAGCTTAATAGGGTTATTATGTATAGTGTTGTAACGTTTTCTTTTTTATGGGTTACAAAAATAAATATATGAATTTGTAAAAAATTTTGTTTAAATTTAATTAAAGAAAAAAAATAATTTTTTTTCTTTATTTTTATTTATTTATTAGTTTATTTATTTATTAGTTTATTTATTTATTAGTTTATTTATTTATTAGTTTATTTATTTATTATTTAGTCCTTAATTCTTTTAATTACTATTTTAGTTGATTTATTGTGTTATAATAACAATAATTTGTTTCCAGTGTTAAATAGATTATGAAATGTAATAATCGATTAGTTGTATTCAGCTATTCAGTGATTGTACTCCTTTGCGATGTTATTCTCTTCTTCCTTGAAGTCCAGGTTTCAAGTGCTACCTGAAATACTTCTAAATATATGTTCACCAAGAAATAAAACTCAAAATTGGAATGTTAAATGAATTTATTAATCTAATTGCGATTAATCGACTTTGAATCGAACTACTAATCCACAGCTCGAAAACTCATATCTCAGGGCAAATTGTTTTCTTTATATAAATTATTAACATTGAATTATAGGTTCTTTTAGCTGTTATTAAAAGTCAGAGAAAGGGTAATGCTGAAAGGTACAATACTTACAATTAACAAGTTCTTAATGACAAAATAGAAACAATGTTTATTATAAAAATGTTAGTAATATTTAAATTTTTCGAACCAACGTCTAAGCGTAGGCTGACGTCATCACAGCTGACTGGAACCGGTCTGAGTTTCAACAAAGATGGCCGCCTTCTTGCTGCGTATGTACACCAAGATCTTCACGACGAATTTCCTCCAAATAAATGTTGATTCTTTATGTGTCATTCATCATAGTACTAGTGATCAATTTTCTTCATCGTTGAGTGATTATTCCGTATAAATGATCCGTTGTTTGGTTCGGCAATAAGTGTTCAGAAGTGTCCTCATTCAAATAGCTTGTCCAGTTTTATAATAGTAATTTTCATATCGGCAAATTCTGAATTAGTGCTTGGATTGTTCTAATATCTTGATTACACTTTCCAAACTTCGTAAATATAATGGTTGGATTTATTTTATTTGAGTTTAGTGTTAATAACTCATATTTTAAATTTCTTTTTTTTTTTATAGGTTTAGTTCATGTCAAATTATATTTTTTATCTTTTTGGGTGTGATCATTCTGATGTGTTCACCTCGACGTTTAACAATCAACTCCCATTTTTTCTTCATCATACAAAAGGTCCTGGCTGATTTATTAGTAAATTTTCATTGTTTTAAATCAGCTGACACTTAAGCCTCACATTTGATGTTGTACAAAAGAATTGAATTTTACATTATATTATAAATTACATTTTGCTTATTATTTATTCTTATTAAATGCTAATTACATAATCAAATTCCTTATTTAATTCTGCATCATTTAATACCACACATGATATATTTTATAGTATTTTTTAACTCAAAAAGTCATATTTACAGTATATTTGGTTGTAGGCCTTAACTACTTTACTTCTTTCCACATTAAATAGTTGACAATTCATGTTAGGTTCTAATTATCATTGAACAAGATCATTGATTGAATTCTTATGGTTTGGGTTCTTTAATTCTCAGTAATTTGATGATTTGGTTAGCTAATTTGAATACTATCTTCAATTTAGGCTTTACTTTAGACTCCAGTGTTATTACACTTGCATTTTTACTAATAATATCTTATACATTCCTTAATTACTTTCACTAAGTGTTGTTACAGTTATTATACATGGTTAGTGATTTACATTCAACAATTTTCATTCATTTAATTAATTTCATTAACTTATTTACTAATTATAATGCTGATGAGAGGTACTATTTGGCCTATTTTTTTTTTGTTAGTTCAATTACAAAGTTTACTATTATTTCAGCTTGCTAATACCCTTTCTGACATACAATTCTAATAAAATCTTAACTAAATTGCCCTTACTTAATTACAACAGTGTTTATTATTAATTGACATCATTAAAATATAATAAAGATATTATATTAAAAAAAAATAAACTTAATCTCAAGCATTCAATGCTTTGAGTTCAATGAACTGCTAACATAAACAAAACACATCTGTTTTTATTTAAACAGTTTATTAAAATCAATTATTATGCAGTCTTTTGCTATTTTGTTTTAATTTAGGGATTTACCCTCACTATTCACTATATTCCCAAATTTGATTTCTAGCCATTTTATCTAGTCATTGGGGAATAAAGAACATCACTTTGTAACAATAAAAAAAAAGGAGCCGAAATATGTAAAATAAATAAAACCACTACCAGGACTTACCTGTACGCAATCCTATCCACTTACCTGTTATTCGAATTTTACCAGAAGACCAAGGTCGCCACGATTATTTTTTATATAGGATAAAATATCGAAAACCTTTACACTCCACCTTAAATAAAACGGACAATTTAGCAATCTGACCCCACCCAATTAATAATTCAGAAGATTCCGGAACGTTTAGACGAATTTTTTTTTCAACACAGAAATAAGACAGTGGTAATGACGAAATAACTTAGACTAACACATTTTGGTTATGAGATAAAAACTTTTTACTTACATGACTGGAATTCCTTACTACAAGCACAACACAATAGATATTACAACACCTTTTGAATCCGTTACATATAGCTTACCGTTTTATAATTAAGTATAAATGAAAATAACATCAAAATAACAGCCCAGCTTGCTCTCACACACAATCATACAATTGAATATATTCCCCCTTATTTGAGTTTTACGAAGTCTGTTTCTTTATCCGCGGTAACCCGATTACCGCCGCCGACCGAACACGTGTTTTCGTTTTCAGTTACATTGTTCGTTATTCCTTTAAATCTGCCACTGTCACTGCCCGGCAACTGTTTATAACTTAGTTCAATTCTTCGGGTCCCGGTCGGTCTTCTTGGATTAACTACATTTGGCGAAGCTCGACCAACCGGGCCCGACACAAAATATATAGGCGTCTGTTACTGAATGCGGCTCTAGCTGACTGTATGGCCTCTCTTCTTCTAACAGTTCCTTCGCCATGTCCATCTTGATAACGTTATTATGGTATCTGTTGATTATTTGGACCCTCCTGTTTTCCGTAGACAATGGTTCGGCCCGCTTCTCCATTGTCCTCCCTAGTTTTCCGTGGAGGGACCCGCCACAGCTGGATGATTTCCTCCTCTACCTCTATTATGATTTCCTCCTCCTCGGGGCGCTCCTCTATAAAATTCTCCTCCCCTCGACTGTTGATTTGGTGGTGGGTTTGCTCGCTCGTTCCTGGCGCACTCCCTGTTCCGATGACATCTGAAACAATTTGTTCTATTAGCATAATTGTAGGTTTCACATGTTCTACACCTCCAACTCTCGCCCCTATTATCGAAACTTCCTCCCCGCGCTCCTCTATGAAAATTCTGTGTACCCCTGTTATGATGGAAATTATTATTATGGTGTGGTACTACTGGTGTGGTTGAACGTCGCCCTATGTCGCGTTCCCCTATATTCTGTAATACATCTAACATGTTTTCTAACTCGCTTACATTTGTAATCTCTCTAGTCATTAGCGTAATTTGCACTTCTCTGGGCAGGTGTTTGCTAATATGTCTTACAAATGATCGGAAAGGCAACGGCGGTTCTAGATATTTAGCTTCGTTGTATATGGTCATCACATATATGGTTAGGTGGTTATTAATCCTACCAAAATTCCCGTTACCCATTATTTTACTTCTTAATATTTCTTGGTCTTCTTCTGACCAATATTTGTTTCGAAAAGCTATCTCAAAATCCTCAAAACTATCCCATTCGGTATGGTGTACTTCCGACCATATCTCGGCACTACCTTTAAAACATTTGATAATCTTCAGCAACTTAACCTCCCAGCTACTACTATTAAACCGATTAAACTCCCTAACCCTATTTAAAAATTGCATTGGGTGTACTCTACGATTGTCACAAGTGAAAGTTTCTAATTCTATTTCATTATTTGTATCTCGTGTCATAAATATGCGCTCAGTAACATTGTTTACATTTTGATTTTTCACTAAACTTAATTCATCTCGCATACTACTAATATTTTGTTCAAGAGAATATAATTTTTTGTCATTACTATATTCAGACTGTACATTATTTTTTGATATTACATCGATAGATTCATTTACTGCTTGTATTTCTGTCTTATAATTACTTTCAATCTCATTTATTTTAGATTCTATCTTACTTTGGTGTTCATCAAAGTTCTGACTAACTTTTTCAACTGTCATTACTACGCTACTCAACTTACATTCAGTTTCAATATTACATTTAATAATTTTAGATTCTATATCATTGTTATACTCATTCATTGAATTTATTAATATTTCATTGTTTTCATTGATTTGCTTCTCAACTCTGTCTATCTGGCTATCTATTGCATTAAATTTAATATCTATCTTCTGTATTGAATCATCTAACTTAGTTTCTACTTGGCTGATTTTATTAGTAAATTCTACTTTGGTATTTTCGCAATGTTTATTAATTTCTTTAATTTGGTAGGTTAGCTCATCGAATTTACTGTCAAAACGACTATTTAATTCGTTAAATTTGTTATTCTGTACATGAATGTCCATTGATATGGTTCTTAATATACTCATTATATCATCGTCTAATTTGTTACATTTTGTTGAGGTCGGGGTTGCTTGAATCCCTGAATCCTCTGTATTATCTTTTTCATTTGTGTTATGCACATTCATGTTTTTATCGTCTTGACCTACATTCGGTGTTGAATGTATTTCAGGACTACTCATCACAGCTGATTCGTCAACTTCAGCTGTTTCACTTATCACAGTCGAGTCGGACAAATCGACTCCGTTCTCTGCTGTATTTTCCATTATTTTTTTTTTTTTTTAAATATGTAATTTATTTCTTATCTGTCTGAACAAATATTTTTTACTTATTTTACGTAACTTTACGTCTTTCACTTAACCTCTCAATTGCGCTTGTATCTTATTTGTAGGTACGGAATTTCATTTTATTAAATTCGTCCCTGTTCGGGCGCCAAATGTTAAGCTACGAATTTATCACCATTTAATTAACATAGAAAACCATACAATAAAAAAAAAAAAATTACACTTACCGTTTTGCGTGTTCTTGGGTCCAGGGTCTCATACGTACTTTGGGATACAAGTGTAATTTTCAAGGTTGTGTGAAGAACTTATACAATGCATCTTGGAAGAGAAATTATTTTTTGTTTATTAATCAACAGATTTGAATTGATACTTTTTCTCCAAAAAATAGTTTTTACAGGTTTTAAGGTATTACAAGTGTATAGGTTGTGCAACTATTACATCTTACTTACTATCCTTATTTCCTACTACTTACATACTCTAAGATAGCCCAGCCTGCTTTACACACGTACTTACACACATTATTTTAACAAAACTTCATTATTAAACCCCAAATACCATTTTATAATAAAGCCCCAGCCCTTACTGAAAAAACGCCGGCAACGTGCTTCGCGCGCGCACTCATCGTTCCTGTAAATTACTTGTTTTGTATTGTCCGAAAAACATTTGATTCGGTTCCACTTGATGGATGGACCGCGGTCCCATGAAATTTTACTGTTGTTACACTTTTTACTGGAAAAAATAAAAAAAACTTTGTAGAGAGCTTATTCAGCTCCTGGCCGGCCGGCAACTATAGTGGAACTGCCCCATGTGCTTGGTTGAACTGGCGGAAGCGGCAATTCAATGCCACCAAGTTTTAGTCGCCGTATACTGTTGATTTGCTGAGGCATATTCGTTTATGCATGGATTATAGCTGGTATATGTGTGTGTCCAGAGCTTAATATTGGACTTGGCTCTGGTGATGTCGCCAACAGTAGGCGGAGTTTAATGCGACTTCCGGTATTGAGTTGATGGTTGCAACAAACGTTTTTCTACATCGCTATGTTTGCCTCCACTTTGATGATTCTCACTGCGTCATTGCCGAGCCCCGCCCAGCTGAGTTGCATACGGGCGTCGAAACACATGTACAGAGTTCTGCGAATTTTAGGGTGGCGCGAACTCTCTGCCGCATTCCTCAACAACAACCTGCGTCTCGCTTTGTTTCCAACTGTTCTGTTATACTGACAAATACGTTGCACAATAATACTGTTATTTCACAATATTTTATAAGGCTCCCTACCGAAAATGAAATGAATAAAAATATATATATGCCCCAAACGGTTAAAATAAAAACACCCAAAAATTGACCCGCTACAACTTAAATGGGATTATTATTTGTCATTTTTTCACAATCAAATTAAATTATCTTCTTGGATTTTGTTGTCCATGACATGTCCGTTACTTAACTAAATATCACTATAATATTGACGACTCGGAACACTAAGTTTTTTATAAGTAAAAACGTAAAGTTTTACCTTACAGCCTAAACCGGCTTTCACCTATAGAAGGCTTCATCAGAGGCTGTCGTTAGTAGCGCTGTTCATCTTGTTGTTGGCGACGAGATAGTGTTTCGAAAGATCGAAGCTGTGTGTGTGTGGTGAGATGTGTTCGAATAATGCGTGCGATTTGATTTGTGTCTGTTCGTTTAGGATGTCGTTTTTATTTGTTTTTGTGTGTTTGTATATTTCTAATTGTTCTAGAGTGTCTACACGTACACACAAAAGGCCGAAAACTAGACACTCTAGAACAATTAGAAATATACAAACACACAAAAACAAATAAAAACGACATCCTAAACGAACAGACACAATTCAAATCGCACGCATTATTCGAACACATCTCACCACACACACACAGCTTCGATCTTTCGAAACACTACCTCGTCGCCAACAACAAGATGAACAGCGCTACTAACGACAGCCTCTGATGAAGCCTTCTATAGGTGAAAGCCAGTTTAGGCTGTAAGGTAAAACTTTACGTTTTTACTTATAAAAAACTTAGTGTTCCGAGTCGTCAATATTATAGTGATATTTAAATTATCTTTGTACACTTTCCATCATATATCTAATATTTCTACTTATATTTAATTTACATAGTTTCTTTTTTCTTCTACTGTATTGTACTTTTCTTTGTTATACTTTGTTGGGTGTTTTGTTTTTATGTGCTTACTAGTTATATTTTTATTCGGTGGTTTTGGTTTATATATGGTTTTTTCTTAACTGCTCCTATTCTACCTGGGTATATATACTATATAAGTTGGATTATCACTTAAGTTGGTTTTAATGAACTTAACTTCTTTTAATTTCGGATTTCATTTTACTTTTATTCTTGATTAATTATTATAATACTTTTTCTTTTTTGCCAGTTTGGTTTTTTAATAATCTATGTTATATTCTATTTTTGCTTCTTTTTTGGTCTTATAATAAGATGGATTTTCTGTCATGCTACAGTGTGTGTACCTTCATAGCAGGTATTATGAAGGTGCCTTCAAAGAGGTTACACAGGAGGTGCAAGAATTCTTATCTAGGCAACTTGGCTGTGAAATAAGGAAGTTTGCATAACAGTGGTATGCTACAGTGGAATCAGCCTGTCAGGGCACAGAACTCTTTGAGTAAGAAGTTGAATTGTTAACAATAATGTCATCTTTTACACATGCTCCTCGTTAAGAGACAGTTTGTAAAGGAAATGGAACATTTTGTAAACAACTCTAAAAAAGTGTGTGACAGGTATGCATATTATAATACCCAAGGACATTGGATGACAGGACTATGACGATACTATACAGAGGCATACCTAGAAAGGAAATATGAGAGCCAATTAGACTGATGAGATAGGTACATAATTATCAGTTATCATGTAATCAATTCCCTTATTATTATTATCATCATCATCATCATCATCATCATCATCATCATCACTATTATGAGATTTTTAGTATAAATGTTATATTTAATATATATATATATATATATATATATATATATATTTATACCTGCGTCCTCCATTCAGATAGAAAACATTACTTGTGGCACTAGATATAGCTATCATGTTATAGGATGGTCCAGTCTCTCTTACAAAAACCATTCCAGATCCTTTTGGCACCCGCAAAAAAGGCACAACAGCTGGAACAATTAATAATAATGATAAGTACTATTTAAGAATATTTAAATTTAAAAGTACTGAACAAATAAAAGTACTCATCAGCATTAAAACTCGTCACAAATTAAAAACACATTGCGTAATTTTTAAAGAATGCATTTTGTTTAAATTTAATGCAGACATAGGATATTATTTTCACAGTGTATTTTCTTACAGAATAATATTGCAACTGCAGTATTTACAAACAAGTTATTAAACACACGTCAAAAAAATTAAAGTTAAATTTTGAAAACAAAGTGTGAATATAGTAACATTTAAATAAGTAAAACAAAATTAAAGTAGTATCAATGAAGCTAAAATTTGTAAACAAGATTCAATTACTGTATAAAAGACATCTATAGTCGTTTGCCTGCTGTCTTTTATCAGATCATTAATAAAGCTCTCGTATTCATGTTTTTCAAAAATTTTACCTTTCTGTGAGCACACTGCCACAAGATGTTTAAACCTTACTGTCCTCCTTTATTTGTTCTTACTGGTAGAATTTCTTCACAGATATCTACCCAGACTTCACACTTTTCTGCTTGTGTTGCTTTAAATGTAAAAGTGATTGCTTCACAGACATCTTCCTCAGTCAGCTTGGTTGCAAGGTAACATGTCCATCTATTGCCATCCAATCACTGTATTCCTCTCTCATCATGTCCAGAGGCTAGATATTTTCTTCTAAGCCTTCTCCGGCAACTACACCTTCTTAAATGAGCCTGTTTCATCTAAAACAATTTTTAATCATACATTTGGACACCTGATTTCATGACATTGCTAGAAGATGTAAAGCACTTAAAGAGTTATTTTCTTGGACAATTCAGTTGCAGTTATAGCTGGATTTTCTTCCATGTCTGAGTAAATTGTTGAACTATTTTAGAGTCCTAATTATTCTTTGGTCACAAAGTTGGCTAAGTGTTGTTGTGTTGGCAGGAAGGAACACCACAGTAATGTTTTTGAACAATACGCTAACACTGTCTGTTGTACAGTTGTGTACAAGTAATCTTATGATCAAGAACATTAACCACTCATTCTCAATATTCTTGAACAAGGGATTATCCTACTGGATCTTTAATGGAAACGTTTCCCATTATCTTCTCCATGCTATGCCTTTGACTTGACAGTTCATCCACCTTTAGGGACAGTTCCCCATCTCAAGGACAAGAGGGTACCCTATCCTTTTACCTACCCATTTGCTCTCTTTTAAGGCCTTTGGCACTAGGTAAAAGGGACTCTTCTTATCCCAAGAGATGCTTGGTCCCTACATTCATTAGCAGCTTGTTTATACAATATTGCTACGACAGCACAGAACAATCTACGCGTTTATCGAATGTACCAGAAAAGTCTCGACGTAAGCGTGTGGTGTACGTGCTACTAGACGCATTTTGCGAGAATTTTCTCGACTGTGCCGGCCTTCACTCGGGCGCTCGGACTGTGTCAAGGCCGTAGTAATTACGTAGTTCGCGAGAGATAAGACGCAGTTTGGAAGCTTCTGGTGTGTGAGCGTGACTATAAATACATCGGGTAGCGGCCTTAGTAGTTCAGTTCAATGCGAGATTTTTGACTGTGCGGTTCGAGAGTATTAGTGCGATATATTTACAGAGCGGTTCGAGTTATTACGGTGTACGTTCAAGTAGTTATTAGTGAAGTGTTGCGTTTTATATTCGGACGGTATAATTGTAATACAGTTGAGTTTTAATATTAGTGGACATTTTATTGCGTATGAACAATTTTCATTTGATTTGTTGTAGACACTGTGTTGTTAATTACGAACTGTTTTACTATAACAATTAAAGGTGTGATTAGTGACTTAATTGGTGTCTTGTAATTATTTTGTTTCCACTGTACCTACGACGATCGAGTAGACCGTCGTAACAGTGGTGTCGGAACTGGGATAGAACGGTTAACAGTGGAAACAGCGGACACTTTGTACAAGACGAGTGTGATTCGTAATTAATCGATAAACAATGGATGCCAGTCAGATGATGGAAAATTTACAGGCGCTGCTGTTGCAAGCAGAAAGACGACAAAAAGAAGAACGAAGACAAGAAAGAGAAGAAGCTGAGGAACGTCAGAAAGCACTAATGCTAGAAACAGAAGAAAGACAGGATGAAAAACGTAAGCAAGAAGCAGATAAAACGGAATCTCTCTTTGAAGTTATGCAGAAACAGTTGCAAGAACACAGTACCGCAGAATTGGGTATCCTACGAGGTGAGCTTAATAAACAAGTTACTAAAATATCGGAGGTACAAGAATCAATGACATTAAAAATAGCTGAAGTAGAAAAATCTGTCTTGACTGTTGAAGAATCGATGTCTACAAAAATATCTGTTATAGAAGAATCTGTTTCAAATAAAATATCTGCAGTAGAAAACTCAATGGCAAACATAAGAGAACAAATTAAAAGTGAAGTTGAACAGTGCATGAAGATTCAACCAAAACAAATTTCTGAACAGACTGTACCAGTGATCAAGACAGAAAAAGACACAGAAAATAAGTTAACAGAGAAAGTCACTTTGCCTGCAGTAGGGACAGTTCATGTCAAAGCTCCAACCTTTGACGGAAGCACTCACTGGGCAACGTACCTCCGCCAATTTGAAGCTGCTGCATGCGCAAATAATTGGACAGAAAAAGACAAGGCTGTTTCACTTGTTCTTGCATTAAAAGGACCCGCGGCGGCACAACTACTACAGAAAGTGCCACCTGACAGCCAGAACACCTGTGCCGAGTTGATAAAAGCTCTAGAATTACGCTACGGTGATAAACATTTGCGAGAGGTGTACTACGCTCAGTTGAGAACAAGACGACAATGTTCCGGGGAAAGTCTGCAAGAATTTGAAGCAAGTATCGACAGATTGATTAGATTGGCCTATCCTGAAGCACCAGAAGACTTCCGAATAAGGTTTACGGTGCAGACATTTATTAATGGCATCGGAGATTGTGAACTTCAGCAAGTGTTACGAATGGCAAGACACCGAGATAGCTCAGAAGCTCTTGTTCACGCCCTAGAGTTTGAAGCTGCCAAGTCAGCGTCCCGCTACATTAATGGGTTTGTGCCATCACGTTGCAGTCAGAAGATCCCTGTATCACATTACCGTTACGATGGGTGCAGAAAAACAGTGTTGTCGGACAAACAATTCAAAAGTTCAAGAGAGTCGCAACGATTTGAAAAAGACAGAAGACCGAAATGTTACAACTGTGGAAAACGTGGTCATCTACAGGTAGACTGTTGGGAGAAGAAGATACAGAGAGAAGAGACTGATCGCACCAATTGGAGAAGTAAAGGCCCAGAACAGCACACAGTTTCCACGCTACATAAGATCAGTGGAAACTTGATTGTTAGTGGATTTGCGGATGGTAAACCAACATCATTTACAGCTGACACGGGCGCAACAATGTCCATTGTGCGCCCTGACTTAGTCTGTAACCGCCATCCTCTAATTAGCTCTTGTACAATACAGACTATGACTGGAAGCCCCGTCAAGGTGCTAGGAAAGGTAGACGTACGTGTACGCCTGGGTCTTCTTGAGTTTAGCCACCAAATGCTCGTTGCAGACATTGTCGATGAAGTGATTCTTGGCATGGACATTATGAATGCCTACGGATTCGTTGTGGACTTAAGAGAGAATGTCCTGAAAGTTGGCCAAGAGAAAATAAAGCTTTGCATGGCTAAAATGACAGGGTCTACCAACCATTCGATTAAGCGAGTGGCATTAGTCGAAGAAAAAGCCAACAAGTCTGGTCAAGAGGAAACCTCCCTGTTGCAAGCGGAAATGGAGGAAGAACTAGCAGAGGAAGTACAAATAAGTATAACGACAAAAGAAGTGATTGGAAAACCAACTATGGGTGTCGAGACAAAACTCTTGCTTGTTCCTGAGCTGATAGAAGCGCCCGGGGGTAAAGTGGCTGAAGATGAGGTTACGCAAGAGGTTGTTGACGAGGACCAAACAGACTTGGATCAGCCAGTGGTATTTCGGTCATCAGTAGGCCTACATGATGCAACGGGAGTATTTCCAGCTAAACTAGTGATTGCGCAAAAGACTCGCATTCCTGGGAACATGGTGTTCGGATCACACGAGACTGAATTCGAAGAACGGGAAAATTATCCTTCGCAAGGACGTTCACCTAGATCGCCTGGTCAAGTATTACTTCGGAGACGCTTTGGGAGTTCGGGACGAACAGGCTTAAGGAGGGGCAGTGCTACGACAGCACAGAACAATCTACGCGTTTATCGAATGTGCCAGAAAGGTCTCGACGTAAGCGTGTGGTGTACGTGCTACTAGACGCATTTTGCGAGAATTTTCTCGACTGTGCCGGCCTTCGCTCGGGCGCTCGGACTGCGTCAAGGCCGTAGTAATTACGTAGTTCGCGAGAGATAAGACGCAGTTTGGAAGCTTCTGGTGTGTGAGCGTGACTATAAATACATCGGGTAGCGGCCTTAGTAGTTCAGTTCAATGCGAGATTTTTGACTGTGCGGTTCGAGAGTATTAGTGCGATATATTTACAGAGCGGTTCGAGTTATTACGGTGTACGTTCAAGTAGTTATTAGTGAAGTGTTGCGTTTTATATTCGGACGGTATAATTGTAATACAGTTGAGTTTTAATATTAGTGGACATTTTATTGCGTATGAACAATTTTCATTTGATTTGTTGTAGACACTGTGTTGTTAATTACGAACTGTTTTACTATAACAATTAAAGGTGTGATTAGTGACTTAATTGGTGTCTTGTATTTTTGTTTCCACTGTACCTACGACGATCGAGTAGACCGTCGTAACAATATGTATAAACAAATGTTGCCCCTCACTACCATGGGGAGTGGTTGTCAGGATTTTATTACTCGACTACTGGTAAGTGATTCACGCCTTCGAAAGATTGAGGCTTTTTTGCTTTTCTAATAACCAAAAGTTGTTTTTTGTTACCACACATATTTACATAGCACAAAGCAGTAATGCATTCTTTACAAATTTTACAACCTTTGGCATCTTCATTCTTGAATAAATAAGTGTGCTAAGGCAAGGTGGAATAGTAAATTTCAGTTTCATCCATATTATTTATATTGCAAGGAGGATACTCAGAATAAATCTTAGGCCATTTGTAACCAGTTCCTAACTCCCATTAACTTGGGGTCCTTCTGTTCATTTGAAGATAAGGTCTCTCTTTTGTCCTACAATGATACCAACCATCAGCAGCGACCATCAGTGGTCTTTTCCCATTTTTCTAGCAAGCTGCTCAGCTTTTTAACACATTAATGTTAACACAAGCATCATCTTGATCACAAACCTTTTTGAACACATTTGCAGTGTACAGGACCATGTAAATTAAAGTCAAAGTATAGTAATAGGATATGGGAAATAAATAAGTCTGTTCAGTTAAAATTTCAAAAGAAGCTGCATATCTCAACCATGAGAAGTAATACATACATTACAGATAATGATTTTGTGTGTGTGCGTGTGTGTGTTTGTGTCTGAATGAGTGACTAAGTGTTTTTAGCACATAAGAGGGGGATATTGAGAAAACACCTGAATGTACACTGTGTATAGAGCAGCCATCTTACAGTTTTTTCTTAAATTTATCATACTGCACTCTATGAAACTGGAAATAAGTTTATAAGGGTAGCAAAATGATAACATTAGCCAAAGTTGTGATTCCAATAAACTGTGTATTTTCAGGCCAATTATATACACAAATTCAAGACTCTGAAAAAGTGATAACATTCAAAGTATTTGATACACTCACTATCCATGACTATAATGAAGAGCGACCTCTGTATTCACCACATTATTTATAAAGAAAACTACTAAAAAACACAAAGAATTACTGAACATTCTTGCATGTAATACACCATCACACACACACACACACACACACACACACTTGTACAGGCATACACATGCATAAAAATAACTTAGAAAATTAATAAAAAATGTACTTCTTCCTTCTCCAGATGGTTCTTCAAATATGCCTTGAATAATTCGGCATTCAGTGCCATTACCATGGCAGATTCCACAGGCATCTTCTTTAGCTTTCGAGTCAATAACCCAGTCACAACCAACATGCTAAAACCAACATTCAAACATTGTTTTACTTTTTATAAATGTGAAGTTAAATATTGAAAAAGTACATAGAAATTCCATGATTTTAGAATTAATGCAATCATAAAGAATTAATTATGTGGTCAAAAGAAGTATCAGAGTAAAAAACGATGAGGGTCTCTTTTTATAAATATTTAGATGTTTGTATCAGCTAATAGTACTGTGAGTGCTAACTACCATGAGTTCACTTACAAAATTAAAAAACAAGAAGCTGTACATAAAGTTTAAATAGAAGTCTGGAGTTTTATATATTGAGTTTCAACTTTTTGGTATGTGAAAAAGAAAAAGGCAGGTTAATTAGTCATCTATAGGTGACACCTGTTTATGTAAAACAGTTTCAAGTTTTTATCTGTAAAAATTAAATGGATGGGTAGCATAAAGGTAACGCTTAACACTCACAATGTTCATTTACCGTAACCTGTTGAGAATTTGCCCTGTAACTTAACCAGGAGTCATGACTGCTGGAGACAAACCTTACCGAAGAATAATTAGACCTATCAAAATCTAGTTATTAATAATGGCGACCTACACTCAAAACACACACGCACACAGAGTATACTAAATTGTGTGATGGAGATTCCTCATATGGTGTGCTCTAGCAATAATCTCTGCAACCTGCTCTGGAAAAAACAAATTGTTTAATCATACTTTGGGCATTGACAAAAAACATAAAGAAATGTATATTATGCATTAGAATTAAATATACTAATAGTAGTCTTCTAGGCCTTAAATGTTGTAGCATATTGTAACACTAAGTAAAGTAAAACTATCAGGGAATCCATGGTCTTTTAAGCACTTTTTCAAGTGATCAAAGGGGGAAACAATAACAGACTGATTAAATGAGGTAAAAAATTTTCAAATTTGTCAAATTTTGTTGCTTCCCTGCTATATACACTTTTTCCTCTAATGAGGCCTTTCGGTTTTGCAACCATTATCAAGTTCTTCCTACAACAACCTGGTTCGAGGGAAAAGTGTATATAGCAGGGAAGCAACAAAATTTGACAAAGTTGTGATGAAGACTGCTGACATACAGAAAATAAAAGATAACAAAATTTTCAGTAATAAATTGTCTTGGTTGTAAAAATGAAGAGGTAAAGAAAAAGAATTCCTCTTTTCTAAGCACTCAGTGAAATGTATATGTCTCTGCATCAATTAATGAGACTATGTTATTAGTATTATCTGAGGAAACTTAAAATATTAGTTTTGTTATGATGGTCTCACTGATCAAATGGTACATACTGATCACTGTACGTATGGTACAGTGGAAACAAAATACAGACACCAATGAAATCACTAATTACCAGATTTAATGAGGCACAAATGACAATTCGAAATCAACAAGATATAATCATACAGTAATTCAAGTTAAATTAGTCCTCATGAAATAATAATGTCCACTATTAAGAGTTTTGGATTAATTGTAACACAGTAACCACTTTCCACAACAACCACTTTGATTGCACTTGGTTAAATTGCCCAACATAATTAACTCCTAAGCGGAATCTGTTGCTATATGAGTCATTCTCAAACAACTGGCAATTTTGTGTCCATCACTTAGTTGTCATTTTTGATAGGTTAAATAATTTTTATTTTATTTCGAATATTTATTTTTACTTAATATAAGTATAGTTGACTATAGAAATTACTTTAAAAACTCACAAATATATTTTATTTCTACAAAATTTATTAGTAAATTGACATTACCATGGTTTGTCCTAAGTAGTGTGCTAGACAAGAAATCGATAATTTCGAATTAATGTATATTTATTCAATTAATTTCTATCAGATGTTTAACAGAAGTACCTGTGGTAAATAACAGTGCAAAAAAAACTGTTTATTCCTTAATGGTTTTTAAGTTAGAATGCACCAAAATGTGTCCTTTCATTTTAATGACATTACCATGGACAGAAGCAATTATCATTTATTTCCTAATGCAATTCAGAGTTTAGAGGTGGCAGCACTGCAGTCAAAAAGAAGAAGAAATACTTCATAGAACACAGCCATATTGGAGGGAATTCTGTTATTAATACGTGTTGTGTGTAAATTTCATTCAGCAATTTCAGCTGAGTACATGTTTTGTTAACATTACCGTGGCATGTGCTATTTTAATAACTATGTCTATGAAAATTAAAATATTGTTACTATAATATAGTCATTTGATGTGTAAAAGTTAGCAACAAACCCCAGTAAATTTAAACCAGTTGGTTAGCAGATATTGCAACCATAACCTCGTTTTGACATTACCATGGATTTTATAGTTGACACTACCGTGGATATTACATGCCCATGGCAATGTCATCTTGTCCACGGTAATGTCATTTTCAGATTTTAATTAATAAATATTGTAACAGTACAACAATGTTAGATAATATAATATGTGTGATTGTATTGATTGTGTATTGATTGTAGATACGCTCCGGTATCCACAATAATGTTGTACAATAAAATTTCCAAAAAAAATATAATTATTTTTAGCAGTCTGATTGTAATTAATGATTGTGTGGGTATCGCTGGTTAGATCTTTTAATTTAAAAAGTATTTTTCGCACTCCGCTGATAACCTCCCCACTTACCAAATGTGGATATTGCTGTTCTGTTGGGTGACTGCTCAGCTGTAACATACACGCTACACATGTAAGGAGATATTCTATTTGAATATTAAACGTGATGAGCATGCACAATAATAATAATATAACAACTGAATAATGCTTTGAATTATCAGGAATATTCAAATTCTTCCGCCACCTTTTGATAGAACTGGCTATGAAAAAATAAACTATTTTAAGTTTGAAATTAAACACTTTTTCCACTGGTAACAAAAATATTGAGGTTTATTAACAGTTTGGAATGCTAGTAAATCTTTAAAATTTAACAATCAGCCACTAATAATTTTACAGGAAAACAATTATGAACAATTTTAAAATGAAACTCTTCTTAACCTCAAGGCTGGTAACACTGTCGGTTAATACAATAATTTTTATTTTGAGAGGTTATATCCTCTTACATAGTTAAATTACCAAGTTCGTGTGATCTTTTAAGTGACATGATGCCAGATACAAGATGTGGTGTTTTATAACAATATTTAATAAACAATTAATAGAAAACAAACAAACAAATATTAAAATTGAAAATTGGTACCATATAATCGATAACTATGGTATTATCGTACACGGGAATTAGTACCCAGTCGTTACTTTGATAAACGAGTGCGTTGATTTGCACTGCTGAAATGTACTATTATTATTTAATAGTTAACTATAGAAATTATTTATTCACAAGAGAAAAAGTTATAATAAAAAAAACTCTTGTGGTATCTTTCATCTGGTTTGTATTATTTGAGAACAGACTTATGACAAAAAGGTGACAAATTGTGGTTATTATTTTTAGGTTATCTAATAACGTGAATAGTTATTAGGGTTAATTATATTATTCATTGATTTCTTATTAATCTAAACATATATATATATTATTTATAATATTTCTGATGCATAACTATCAGTAGAATAGAATATTCTTTCGCAAAAAATTAAAAATATTTATTTACATTTAATCAAGTCAAAGACTGCATGAGTCAATTGAGTGTCTATTTGCGGCACTCGTATTTTGTAATAAGTACATTAATCTTGACTCTTTTAATTATGAAAAATATTAAAAACATTTATTTATCAAGTTAAAAATTGCGAAATAATTCTTTCGTCAATTCTGATAAATTTCATCAGCATTATTATACTTCGCTACTATTGATTAGCGTAGTATCCAACCAATTGTTTTTTACAGAAATGATTATTTCTGTTTTATTGTTAATTAATGAAAAATATTGTACTCCCTGGTTTATTTTCAACACAACACTCGAAAATACGACCGATATTATACACTGGTCGTATTTTGTTAATATATTCACTCCGCACTGTACACACGTTAATTCTGTGTTATCTTTAGGTTAGGCGTGTGTAGTATTACTAATGTATGCGTGTCGCGCACAATTCAAAATGAACTTCTTCATCGATTTGGTCCGTCGAATTATACGTGTTGACTCGTTGATGATTGAAAGATGACTGTCACGCTCCTCCGGAGCGTCTCTGGCTTGTCTGCCGGTTTTCATTCATTTGATTGGTTGAATTCTTTGAACTCTCCGACCCAAAGTACCTTAATTTAGTAAAACTTTTAATTTATTACCAAATTTGTAGATGGGTTTGAGATTAAAATGACGTAAGCACTGGTGCACAAATTAATTAAAAAGTTTATAATCGTTATAACTTTCTTACTATTTGTCTAATCGTTGAATGGTTGGTGTCAATAAATCGCGGACATCCTGATCTTTAAATAAAGTCCAAACAAGATTATAATCCGTCCATTATTAATTCACTACAACGATTTCACAAAATTTTATGGTGAATCTTATAATTAATAAGTTTATTACACCAAAACTTAACTAATTACCCAAAAACACTTTTGATTAAACGCTTTGAGTCTATTTCTCAGTTGTTTAATACAAAAATTTGGGAATAATCATTATTCAAACAATGTTTGATGATGGCGTCTTTAGCGTCCATATTCGATTATTCATAATTGCCCTTAATACTATTATTCCTTATCTAATAACATTTGTTTTGTAATTTAATAATAATATAAATGTTTATTTACATAGGTTTACTCTTTAGTATATGCACAACGTTGTGTTTCATATACTAGTAGTCTTATTTAACTACCTTCCTATCTCTTTTCTTCAAATTGTCACTTTGTTTATGGTTTTTTCTACATAAGGTATATAATGTTGTTAAGGCAACTAGTGTACAACTATAGTACCCAGTTCATTTAATATATTTGTTAGCTTTTAGCTATCTGAGAACCCTTCAATTTCTAGTATTGAGTTTGTTTACATCAGGTCATGACATGGCAGTCAGTTATTTTTTGATAAATCAATAACTAAATTGTTATTATTATATTTGACATATATTCTCAAAGTAGTATCAGATATCCTTCTGATTACTGATAACATTTTTATTTACTTTTGAACAAGTTTGTATGTTGCATTTTGCTTAAATAACTTGCTACATAGTGTTTGTTTACATTCTGATTCCACCATCATGGTCATTTAGTTTTTAATAATTTGTCTATAAAATTACTATTCTTATGGTTATGGTCTGTTCTCATAGTAGTATTAGATGTTCTTCTTACTACTGGTAACACTTTCATTAATCTCTGTTTAAGTTTTAATAAGGTATTTTGCTTAACTAGTTGGTTACATTGCCTCTGCTCACTTCTGGCTATTCATTCATAGTCAGTTAGTTTACAATATTTTGATCATAAAACTATTATCATTACGCTTATAATCTGTTCTCATAGTAGTACCAGGTGATTTTCTAACTACTGGTAATACTTTTAGTGGTCTTTGTACAAGTTTTAACAAGGTATTTTGTTTAATTAGTTTGTCATATTGGGTTCCCTTTCATCTAGCTTTGTGCTATCATCTTTAATCTACTTTATGTGCAGTGTATTTCAATATAATACATTATTTATTAGGGTGCATTATTATTTATAATGAATCTTTGATTGATACAATTGTTGATGGTTGTTTGGTTTAACTAACATGTATGATTTTTTGTTTCATAGGTGCATTTCCTATGGGGTTATGTAACAATGTACAACATATTCTTATGCAGCCTTTTGCTACTACTATTATGACTTCAGTATGGTATTCTATTACAATAGTTTAATTGTTAATTAATACACATGTTTACACTATTTCTTCTAAACAATAATACAAATATTCTCAAACTAATGATAACACATTTCTTGTTATGGTTTGTACCTAATTTCTGTTACATTGTTGTTTGATATTTAACAAACTATTTTGTTTGTTATTATTTTTTCTGGCCTTTCTTTGTATTGTATTCTGTTTTGCCGTGGCATTCAGTTACATTTCTTTTGAAATTTACAAAGGTTTTTATTGTCAGGTTCTATGAACAATAATATAACTGTTCTATCTTACATTGTTTGGTGGTCTTATGATTATCTATTTGGATCACAATCTTCATTAAACTAGTCACACTAACTGTCTGTGTATTTTTGACTACTTAATTCTTGATGTTTCCACTATGAAAGTAACACATTTTCTTCCGCTATAAACCTTATCACTTGAATTGTTTGTGGGGTTTATTAGGTTAAAATTAGTTCATTGGTCACAGGTTCTCACACTTACATTAATTATTCACTATAACTGTTTGTGATTTCTTAAATATGTTAAACACTGTTTCTTCATAGTTGACAATCACTATTTTTCTGGTCACTAGTATCCTCTCTAGTATGCTTGATGAATGATGATTTCTTGTATCGTCTATCCATTATCTTCTCTCTTTATGTCATGTTTCCTTGTCCTTCTTCTTCCTTTCTTCTTTTCTTCTTCCATATTTCCATTGTAGTATTCGTTGTTCCATAATATTTATATTTGTAAATATATTGGTTTGTCTGCCATCATTGTGGTTGCTCCTGAGTTGTCTCTTCCTTTTATTTTACATAGTCATTTTGTTGGTTCCCCTCACTGTTGGAATCTTGTTCTTCTTTTACACTTTCATTATTTATTATTGTCGTTGTTTCCCCTCACTGTTGGAATCTTGTTGTCTTCTTTTACACTTTCATTATTTATTATTGTCGTTGTTTCCCCTCACTGTTGGAATCTATTGGGCCTGGTTTCTATCATTTTATTTTGGCTCATGGTCATTTTCTTTCTCTATTTTGTGTACGATGCTGCTATGTTACACTTCCTTCTTCTTTGTTGGAACTTTGCACTAATATATCTGTAGATACACACTTCTTGTTCTCATAATTTTACTTATCTAGAAATACTTTCATGCTTTCCCGTCACTTGACGTAATAATTGCTTACTTTATGTAACTACCAAATTTGGTAACGTTACATATGCCTTCCTATAAGAATTGATTAATTCTGAATCACTATACTTATATTTTATTGAAGAATTCATCAATTGTTGTACGTTTCCATGTCGATTCATATGCTTTTTATATATATCCCTTCACTTTCTTCTATTTGAACCATAATTATTTCTCTTCTATGTAATTATCTCCCTTGTTTATTTAGTTCCCTAATTCCCTAACATAAGCTTAGCTGGGGCAGTTCAGAGCGGCTCACTTTGGCATACAACTCCACTGGCCATACTAACTTCAATAAATACGGAGGCACATCATCTCCATCAATAATAATAAATGATTGCTGGCATTATTCATCAGTCAATTCATCTCAAATAATCAAAAAATATAAAATGGTCGTTCTTCCGACAAATAATAAATATTCTTGGGATTATCTCACGCATCTGCGGTTTATACATTGTTATACTCTCTTTTTCTTGATTCAACTCAACTAAATTCTTCACATATTACAGGGATATTTTGTTTTACATTTCATCACTGGTATACTCTCATGATCATCTTCGTTAATATATTATTTGTTATTCTTCTTCGTCATCGATTAATCTCTTCTCTTTGTATCACATTAAACGTCATCTCATAATATTCTTCTTCATTTCGGGGTTCACTTCTTTAGATATAATTCATGAATATATTTTCTCATGGTTTCAGTTGATATATAGTCCATATTGTATAGGCTTTCTTCTAGTAAAAGATACTAGAAAACAATGTGGTTGTGTGTGGTTTCTTGTCTACATTAATGATACTTATTTGGTTTTGTTCCTCCAACTTCTTATTTTCTCCTTCTTTTTTCATTGGTAGTACGGGTATGATGGTAACTTTACTTGTTGACGTGGCTCTTGGAAATTTGGTGTGCCAAAGATGTAGGTTGTCTTTCTCGTATAGTACTTTTCCCTTTCATTGGTAGTACGGGTAGGATGGTGACTTTACTGTTGACATGGCTCTTGGAATTTGTTGTGCCAGGGATGGAATGTGTCGATCTCGTATAGTATATTTCCCTTTCATTGGTAGTACGGGTAGGATGGTGATTTTACTGTTGACTTGGCTCTTGGAATTTGTTGTGCCAGGGATGGAATGTGTCGATCTCGTATAGTATATTTCCCTTTCATTGGTAGTACTACTATTATTTGTAAATACAATTTTCTTGATCCTTTACATAACTTCTTTGGGAACATATTTTTCACATTACAAAATTACAATATAGTCAATGTTCATTTCATAGTTATATATTCACTTTACATTTAATATAAACAACAAATAATCTTCATAGCAATATTCCATCCTTTCTTCTTTAGTCAACATTTATTTTCATAATTATATTTTCATTTTTCACTTATTAATAAACAATAATCTTCATCGCCACATTTCACTTTTTATCTTTACATAGTTAACAGTTATATTCACAAGTATATTTTCATCTTTCACTCAATATCCATAACAAATAATTTTCATCGCTATATTTCACTTTTTATTCTTATATTTTAATCTTCGATATATCGTTTCATTGAAGCTTGGTTGTATGTGCCATTTATCTTCTTGGTTATTGGGTCTTGTAACTCATAAGTATTATTGAGGTTGTTTTTGGTTACAGTACCCATGACCAAAACGTGACGCGAGGCTGACGTGAGGGTGGTTGGGCCTGTGAATAGCAGTAGCAGTTTTTTCGCAATACCTTCAACTGTACTTGGGAGTTCTCTGTTTTTTTATGAGTATACTGTCTCCCACTTCATACTTTATAACTTTAGGTTGCGATTTCTTGTATTTGAGCCTAAGTTTGTCAGCTCGTTCAACTGTGTTATTGTAAAATTTTGTTTTATTGAATTTGAATTCATTTTCTATTGGAAAGTTTATTATTTCTGTAATTTCCCGGGGTGGTCTTCGCTCATACATAGCCATATAAGGTGTCTCATCTGTTGATTGATGATAGGCTAGGTTCAGGAAGTCTTCAGACGGGGATAGATATTCCTCCCATTTCCTCTGCTGGCTGTGACAGTAGGTGCTTAAGATCCTTCCTACTTCTCTCAACACTCTCTCAGCAGGGTTGCTGTTGGGGTGATACACAGATGTTTTGTAGGTCTTTATGCCCTGATGGATTAGTGTTTCCCGCCACTTTCGTCCTCGGAACTGTGTTCCATGATCTGTAATTATTGATAACAGTTTTCCCACTTCGGGTATATACTGGGATATCACAATGTCCAGTATTTTGTTCGTTGTAGCTCGATTTATTGGATAAAGTTTGGTGAATTTTGTGTAGTGGTCGAATATGATTACTACATATTTGTATTGATGCCTTCCACCACTTCGTGGAAATGGTCCACAAATATCTAAAAATATTTTTTCCAACTTTGCTGTCGATGTTATGGGTATCATTACCCCTTCTCGTTTTTCATTACTACACTTTACCAACTGGCATACATGACAATTTTGAATATACCTTCTAACTTTTCGGTTCATGTCTTTAAAGTGTACATGTTCTTGTAGTGCTTTTACTACTTTGACTGCGCCCATGTGACCGTAGCGCACATGGTAATCAATGGTTAGTTCTTTTTCAATGGTCTTTGGTATAACGACCTTCCATTGTTCACTATCTTTGTTAGTTTTAGTGAATAGTAATCAGTTGTGAGTACAGTAATAGGGTGCTATTTTTTCATCACCGTTTGCCAATCTTTGAATGATTTGTGAGATTTTGGTATCCTTGTTCTGATGAGTGTTTATGTCTGATAGGATGTTGGTTAATTCAGATTTGTTTTTTAGTATGTGGTAGACTTTGGCGATGGTTTCTTTTTCTCCCTCGAATGTCTGGGTTATAATGTTCACTCGGGACAACACGTCGGCCGCTATGTTGCTCTTCCCTGGTATATATTCCCATTGGATGTTATATTCCTGGAGTGTCAGTGTCCACCTTGTTAATCTACCATGTTTCAGTCTGCAATTCTTGAGAAAGGAAATAGACTTGTGGTCTGTTCTCACCGTAATAGGATATCCTACTATGAAGGTTCTGAATTTCTCACAGGCAAACACTATACTCAGTAATTCTTTCTCTGTTGTGTGGTAGTTTCGCTCACATTTATTTAGAGTCCTACTTGCGAAACTAATTACTTGGTGATTACTAAAGACCGGATTTTCGTGCAGTATAAACCATTGAAACGTGCAACAAAAACTTCAAAACGTGCAAAAACGTGCAATAAAAAAATCAAAACGTGCAAAAAGGTGTACTAAATAAAAAGATTTTCGTTTTTATTTTTTATTAGCACCAAGTAGGCATAAAATGAAGTAAAATATTGAATACAATAAAATTAATAATTTTCCTTTATTTAAACTATATTTTGTATTAATAAAATTAAATAAAAAACACTCTTAGGAACAATAATTATATGCGGTTTAAAAAAGCATAAACAGTAAGACAAAACATAATACAAAATTCTATTAATTACCATCAAGTAGATACACAATATTATGTTTTAAAAGAATATATTTTAAATCTATCTTTTAAACTATAAAAGACGAAAACAATAGGAACATTCTCTAGGACAAGAATCAATTAATTAGACGATATAAACAATTCAATAAGACAAAAACAAAATAAAGAAATCAATTTTTTTCGTTAAAATTTACTACCATGTACATTTCTAAATTTTTTTCTGTTAAATTATACCTCCTGTATCGAGGATATGTTTTAAAAGAGAAAAAGCTCTTTCTACATCAATACTCGTAATTGGGCATTTTTTATAGGAACTTAAAATGTTTGGTGCCACATCTACATCTGAACGTTTGCCATTTAAAACGTCGTTAAATGTTTGTAAAATTTTAAAGCCAAGATTTTTTTCAAATACGGTTTGAAATTTTTCATAAATTAATTTTCCTTTGTCGTTATTTACTTTTTTGAGTGTCTCTTCAATACTTTGTACGATATTGATTTGTTCATCTAACGATAGATTTTTTGCCTCTAAACGTTTTATTGCAACGGGTATTGGGCTAAAATGGGACCTTATGAATGCCAATTCGGACTTAACTGAATTGTTTTTTACAATGCTTTTTAATTTGGTGATAGCAAGAGCATCTTCTTCCAAACGTTCTATTAACTCTGCATATCTATCCAAATTTTCGGAATAAAAAAGGGCAGCGTCTATCCAGGTTCCCCACCGGGTAAGAACTGCTTCTGGGGGCAAGGGGCAATTCATTACATTCCTATATAAAGCCACTCGCTGAGGGGCTTTCAAGAAGATTTTTTTACCACAACTTATTAATTTATTTACATTTTGGAAAACTTCACGTATTTTCTCGGCAACTCTATTAAGACCATGCGCCACACATGTTGTGTGAACCATGTTTGGGTAAAACACTTTAAGAGCGTTCCCAGTTTTGAGCATATAAGGGGCTGCATCGGTTACAAAAAGTAAAACCTTATCTTGATACCCGTTTTGACCGAAAAAATTTAACAAACTATCGTTAACAAACTGCGACACCATCTCAAAATTGGTTTTTTCCAATTCTTTACAAGAAATTAAGTGAGGGGTAGGCTCAATTTCTGGGTGCAAAATACCAATTATTAATGCACAAATATATTTCCCTCTCGAATCAGTCGTTTCATCGACTGAAATATAAATAAAATTATTGGAAATTTCATTTTTAATTTTTATTAAAGTCTGTTCATAGCAGACATTTAGATAATTTTTTCTTAGTGTGCTCTCGTCAGGTATTTTCTGTCCATTATATTTTTCTAAAAAGTTTGTAAATTGCGGACATGAAAGCTTGAATAGCGGAATATTGGAGGAGACTAATGCCATACACAAGTCCTGATTAAAAGAATTCTTCTTATTGGCGCCACTACAGCTTTCTGTTATCAAAAGTTGAGTTACGTTTTTTCTTTTCTTAGCGGCCTCAACTGCCTGTTTATGACTGCCTATAAAATAAAATAATAAAGTAAAAAAATGTAGGTACACAGACCGAGATAAATGATTTAAAGGTCAGCATAAATTGGGCAATTTGACTGTTTAGGAAAAATTAAAATTAAACGTAGGTAGTACATTAAATTACATTTTCTAGATTAGGATTCAGGAAATGCCATTTCATAATTTAAGTCTAAAACTTACTTGTTTGGCAGTGGGCGTCTACTTGCGATTTTCTATCGACACCTACATTTTTGCAGCAAGATTCACAAAAAATGATTTTTCCATCAGTTTTTAGTTCTGGGTATGGCTGTATCCATCCCTTTAATTTGGAGCAAACACTACTTTTCCCTTTAGGCATGTTTGATATTGAATTGCACAACTTGACAGTGGCAGAAGGAATGAAAATAAAGAACTGAGAAATACAAACACGGCTACCGGATATAGGGGAGAGTGGGGGTGTTGAAAAACAAAACGATTCCCAGAAAATCATCGACTCGAGAATTGAAAACTTCTACGAAAAAATATTAAAACCGATTCAAAGAAAATGGTTTGTTTTATTCCACTTGTTTTATAAAACGTATAGTGTTTGTTTATATTGAAAGTAATTAATTTTAATGTTTTATCCGCTTTGTTGACTGATTTTTTTTAAATAACAGACAAATTTAAAAATAAAACCTTAAAACGTGCAATTTCATGCAGGAAAACCTTAAAACGTGCAATTTCGTGCATTAACGTCAAAACGTGCAATTTCGTGCAATATAAAACTAGTATCGAAATAACGTGGTTTTCATGATTCGAATTTCTATCAAAGTTTTAATGAATTTGAAGTTAGCAAAAAAAAGATGCAATTGCACGAAAATCCGGTCTTTAGTGATTACCTTCTTGGTCCTCCTGGTATAACACTGAACCAAGGCTAAGATCACTAGCACACTGTTCATAAAAAATTGTCTTTCAAAATTAGGATGGTGTAGCATGACTGTATCGAGAAACTTTTTCTTTATTAAATCAAAGGTAGTGTCTTGGTCAGACCCCCACTTCCACTTTTCCTTTGAGGATAATTGTGATGAAAATCGAGCCGTTAATTCAGAATAGTTGCTCTGGAACTTTCTGTAATAATTACAAATTCCGAGGAACGATTGCAACTGTTTTTTATTTTTCGGTACTGGGAAACGCTGGATTGCTTCCATCTTTTCTTGGGATGGTGTGATTCCAAACTCTGATAAGTTGAACCCCAAAAATTGTACTTCCTTGGCTATCAACTTCGATTTGTCCAGTTTGAGCGTGACATTGTTGTCTTCTAACTTCTTTAACACTTGTGCCACCCGGTTACAGTGTTCTTCCCAATTATCTGATGCTATTAATAGGTCATCGACATACACTGTCGTAAATTGTAAAGTATTATGGCCTAATATTTCATCCATGCATTTAACAAAGATGGCCACAGAGTTCACAAGGCCGAAAGGTAACCTTTTAAAATGATAGTTACGGCCTTCGAAGATGAATGCTGTGAACTTCCTGATATTGGGGTGTAATTCAACCTGCCAATAACCGCAGACAGTATCCCATATACTGTAATACCTGGTGCCATAAAATCTCTTTAATATCTCGTCGATTTCGCCAGGCGACGTACTGTCATTAATTATGGACTTATTAATTTCCCGTGCATCCAAGCAAACCCTCACTGCGCCGTTTTTCTTGGGTACAGCTACAATGGGATTAGTGTACGGGGAATTGCTAACTTCAATGATATCGTTCTCAATCAATCTTTGTATTTCCTCACGAACGGCTTCCTTAAGTGAAAAAGCGACTGGATAGGACTTTCTCTTGAATTCAGTTTGGTCCTTAAATTTTAGTTCACACTGAAAATTTTTTATCTTACCAGGTGTATCGGAGAATACATGACGGTATCGATAGTAGATTTGTATTAGTTTGTCACGCTGTTCATAAGTCAACTCATGGCTAATGTTGTTTGTCTGGAATACTCTAATTTCGTTGATCTTTTCTACCCATAATACTTCTTCTGGATTGCTGCGAATTTCTTGGTTGATAGACATTTTCTTATGTTCATGGCCTTCCCGTATATAATATATGACATGTTCTGGGGGTGCCTTCCTATGTTCTATCAGACTTGCAGTCCAGTCAATTTCATCTGCCTTCAGTAACACAATATCTTTGTCCATATTGATTATGGCTGTATACTTCTGCAGTATGTCGCATCCGATGAGTAATGTGAATGGCAGTCCACTAGCTACGAGGAACACCATTGGAATTGTTTTCCCATTACTCGACACTTCCAGCTGTACTTGGTGGCGAATAGTTTTATTTTGTCGCCCAGTGGCTCCAATAAGTATTATATTATTGATGGGTAGGGTTGGTATTGTAGTCTGATTTTCTGATTGTATCCGGTTCAATTCCAATCTGTCGATTAACGAGACATTAGCTCCTGTATCTACCATTGCGGTGGTACTTATTCCGTTGACTCTTACAGATATATATGCGATTTCGCTGTTAGTTGTGTCTCCGATACTGTCTTCTTTTTCCTCCATTAGGTCCTTCCTAATTTTCTTAAGATAATTATTGTGGTACATTTTATTACAAGCCAATTTTGTTGCCAAAATGTTAGACCCAATAGTCCGGTTCAGTGAGGGTGTGGTTAATCTTTTCACTGCCGGTTCCCATTTAAAGGCAGGTCACCGTTTGTGTGCCTGTCTTGCGAAGTAGATGCTATGGGTTCCTTGGCTCCTTGCCCGTGTCCGTTGTGATAGGTTTCAGTTGTTTGTGTGACTGGTCTGTTGCCTTCACTACTGTCGCTCCTGTTTGACCTATAACCCGACTCTCGGTCTTCTCGGTCGCTGTGGCTGGAGTTACTATGGTGGTTCGGAAAACTTCTCCGTCCTTGATAGTAATTCCGTCTATTTCCACCTCTGCTTGCGTGGGCGTAGTTTACTCTCCGGAACTGATTATTGTTGTGGTTCCCATTGCCATGTCGCTGTTGATTGTTGGGGGATTGGTTGTTGTAGGGTCTATAATAATTATTGCCCCTCTGGTAATGTCCGTCCCGTTGGTATCCACTTGGTCGGGGGTTGTTAAAATTTCCTCTGTCCACATGATCACCATGATTGCCACCTCCATTTTGGCGTGGTCCTTGCTGGTTCTGGAAACGTGGAGGATTGTGGAAATTCCTTCCAGGGTTGGTTCTGTCATTGTTATTTGTAGGGTTGACATTTCCGGGTCCTCCACGATCATACACTTGTCCAGGACCTTGGCGGTTCCGCTGGTAATACCTCTCTCGTTCATGACTCTCCAGTAGAGCACACATTCCCTGGATAGTCTTGATTTGCGAGTTTAGCCTACCTTGTGAAATTCCTTGGTTAAAGTGATATGCTAATTTAGTTACTAAGCATTCTTCCGGGATGGCTGGCTCTAAGTTTCTGGCCAGACAGATCTTGCCTAGAAAATAAGTGGTCATTGACTGTCTGCCGTTTATATCAAATTTTCCGTTCGTAATATCATCTCTAATTATGTTTTGAGTCGTCTCGGACCAGTATTTTTGTTTGAAGGCTATTTTGAAGGTATCGTAACTTTCTACTTCATGACAAGTCGCCGTCCACCAATTATCGAAAGTATTTTTGAATGACTCGTCCAGCATTCCTTTGATAATGGACCACCTGTTTTCTCTATTCCGGTTTATGACTTCTTCTATTCTTTCCAAGAATTCTAAGGGATTCTTCACATATGCGCGGAAGTCTATTTGGTCTCTACCTTCCAGGTGCGTCAGTCCTGACAGAATGTTTGGGAGTGTTCGTAGACGGTGCATCTCGTCCCTAATATCATTAAATTCTCTCTGCTGGCATTCCGTCAACTGGTCTTTGTCGTTACCTACTTGTTGTTTGATGGCATCCACCTTCACAGAAACCTCCTCACATTTCTCACTCAGTGTCGATTGTGCTATCTTCATCTCGGTTTGTTCCCGCGCTACAACTCCTATCTGGGCGCTGTGTATCTTCTCAACATCACTGATTCGGCGGTTGACTTCTAATTCTGTCTGTATCAATTTTTGACTAGTGCTTTCTCCCTCCTTCCGTATTTCTGAGATTTCTACATGAAGTTCGGCTGTTAATATGGCCATCCGCTCTTCTGTTGCCTCTAAACTTTCTTCTAATTTTCGGTCGACCGACTCGATTGTATTTTTGGCAACTTCTTCCACCTTGTCACTATTATTGGCCATTTGTTGCCACATTCTTTCGTTTTCGTTTTGCATGAGTTCAATGTCTTGACTAATTTTGGCATTGATCTCGTCGATTTTCTGGTTGGTTTGGTCGATTTTAATCCCCAACTCTGCAGACAAGTCCTCCTTCATGATAGCCATCTTCTTCTCCAATAGCTCTTCAGTCTTTTTCTGTCCGTCTTCCATCCTCCTGTTGGTTTCATTTATCTTGTCATTTAACTCCTCCTTCAACAATTCTATATTATTCTGGCTATCCCTCTGGCCTTCTTCTATCTTCTGGTTAGTGGACTGACTGGTTTTATCTATTTTGTCATTCAACTCCTCCTTCAGGGATTCTATGTTTTGGTTCGTGGATTGACTGGTTTCGTTTATTCTGCTATTCAAGTCTTCCTTCAACGATCGATTGTCTTCCTTGGATGATTCCCGACTCTCTTCTTTTTTCTTTTTGGTTTCCTTAAGAACTTCTTCCATTCTCTTGTTCGCCTCCATCATCTGCCTGAACATCTCTTGGATCATCATGCTCTCTGTCTGCACTGGTCTCTCCGGTAGGCGTATTTCCGGTAGAACTTCTTGTGGTATGACTTCCGGCTCCTCATCAGGTTGCTGAACCTCCTCCGCCGGTTCAAGTTGTTTGTCCTCGATTTCCAATAGGATTTCTTCAACATCTTCTGTTGATGTTGCCTCCTTTTCTACTAGTCTGGCCTCCCTCTCTGCCTCTGCTGCTCTCTTTTTTGAGGTTGATCTCCTAGTATACATCTTGTCGCTGCCAATGTACTTGCAGTCTCTCGACAGATTGGGTTATTAAATTATTGGTTAAATTGTCCGTTTTTTTTCCTAATCCACGCTCAGACGTTGGGCGCCACGTTGTACGCCACGTTGTAACAGTACAACGATGTTAGATAATATAATATGTGTGATTGTATTGATTGTGTATTGATTGTAGATACGCTCCGGTATCCACAATAATGTTGTACAATAAAATTTCCAAAAAAAATATAATTATTTTTAGCAGTCTGATTGTAATTAATGATTGTGTGGGTATCGCTGGTTAAATCTTTTAATTTAAAAAGTATTTTTCGCACTCCGCTGATAACCTCCCCACTTACCATATGTGGATATTGCTGTTCTGTTGGGTGACTGCTCAGCTGTAACATACACGCTACACATACAAGGAGATATTCTATTTGAATATTAAACGTGATGAGCATGCACAATAATAATAATATAACAACTGAATAATGCTTTGAATTATCAGGAATATTCAAATTCTTCCGCCACCTTTTGATAGAACTGGCTATGAAAAAATAAACTATTTTAAGTTTGAAATTAAACACTTTTTCCACTGGTAACAAAAATATTGAGGTTTATTAACAGTTTGGAATGCTAGTAAATCTTTAAAATTTAACAATCAGCCACTAATAATTTTACAGGAAAACAATTATGAACAATTTTAAAATGAAACTCTTCTTAACCTCAAGGCTGGTAACACTGTCGGTTAATACAATAATTTTTATTTTGAGAGGTTATATCCTCTTACATAGTTAAATTACCAAGTTCGTGTGATCTTTTAAGTGACATGATGCCAGATACAAGATGTGGTGTTTTATAACAATATTTAATAAACAATTAATAGAAAACAAACAAACAAATATTAAAATTGAAAATTGGTACCATATAATCGATAACTATGGTATTATCGTACGCGGGAATTAGTACCCAGTCGTTACTTTGATAAACGAGTGCGTTGATTTGCACTGCTGAAATGTACTATTATTATTTAATAGTTAACTATAGAAATTATTTATTCACAAGAGAAAAAGTTATAATAAAAAAAACTCTTGTGGTATCTTTCATCTGGTTTGTATTATTTGAGAACAGACTTATGACAAAAAGGTGACAAATTGTGGTTATTATTTTTAGGTTATCTAATAACGTGAATAGTTATTAGGGTTAATTATATTATTCATTGATTTCTTATTAATCTAAACATATATATATATATATATATATTATTTATAATATTTCTGATGCATAACTATCAGTAGAATAGAATATTCTTTCGCAAAAAATTAAAAATATTTATTTACATTTAATCAAGTCAAAGACTGCATGAGTCAATTGAGCATCTATTTGCGGCACTCGTATTTTGTAATAAGTACATTAATCTTGACTCTTTTAATTATGAAAAATATTAAAAACATTTATTTATCAAGTTAAAAATTGCGAAATAATTCTTTCGTCAATTCTGATAAATTTCATCAGCATTATTATACTTCGCTACTATTGATTAGCGTAGTATCCAAACCAATTGTTTTTTACAGAAATGATTATTTCTGTTTTATTGTTAATTAATGAAAAATATTGTACTCCCTGGTTTATTTTCAACACAACACTCGAAAATACGACCGATATTATACACTGGTCGTATTTTGTTAATATATTCACTCCGCACTGTACACACGTTAATTCTGTGTTATCTTTAGGTTAGGCGTGTGTAGTATTACTAATGTATGCGTGTCGCGCACAATTCAAAATGAACTTCTTCATCGATTTGGTCCGTCGAATTATACGTGTTGACTCGTTGATGATTGAAAGATGACTGTCACGCTCCTCCGGAGCGTCTCTGGCTCGTCTGCCGGTTTTCATTCATTTGATTGGTTGAATTCTTTGAACTCTCCGACCCAAAGTACCTTAATTTAGTAAAACTTTTAATTTATTACCAAATTTGTAGATGGGTTTGAGATTAAAATGACGTAAGCACTGGTGCACAAAATAATTAAAAAGTTTATAATCGTTATAACTTTCTTATTATTTGTCTAATCGTTGAATGGTTGGTGTCAATAAATCGCGGACATCCTGATCTTTAAATAAAGTCCAAACAAGATTATAATCCGTCCATTATTAATTCACTACAACGATTTCACACAATTTTATGGTGAATCTTATAATTAATAAGTTTATTACACCAAAACTTAACTAATTACCGAAAAACACTTTTGATTAAACGCTTTGAGTCTATTTCTCAGTTGTTTAATACAAAAATTTGGGAATAATCATTATTCAAACAATGTTTGATGATGGCGTCTTTAGCGTCCATATTCGATTATTCATAATTGCCCTTAATACTATTATTCCTTATCTAATAACATTTGTTTTGTAATTTAATAATAATATAAATGTTTATTTACATAGGTTTACTCTTTAGTATATGCACAACGTTGTGTTTCATATACTAGTAGTCTTATTTAACTACCTTCCTATCTCTTTTCTTCAAATTGTCACTTTGTTTATGGTTTTTTCTACATAAGGTATATAATGTTGTTAAGGCAACTAGTGTACAACTATAGTACCCAGTTCATTTAATATATTTGTTAGCTTTTAGCTATCTGAGAACCCTTCAATTTCTAGTATTGGGTTTGTTTACATCAGGTCATGACATGGCAGTCAGTTATTTTTTGATAAATCAATAACTAAATTGTTATTATTATATTTGACATATATTCTCAAAGTAGTATCAGATATCCTTCTGATTACTGATAACATTTTTATTTACTTTTGAACAAGCTTGTATGTTGCATTTTGCTTAAATAACTTGCTACATAGTGTTTGTTTACATTCTGATTCCACCATCATGGTCATTTAGTTTTTAATAATTTGTCTATAAAATTACTATTCTTATGGTTATGGTCTGTTCTCATAGTAGTATTAGATGTTCTTCTTACTACTGGTAACACTTTCATTAATCTCTGTTTAAGTTTTAATAAGGTATTTTGCTTAACTAGTTGGTTACATTGCCTCTGCTCACTTCTGGCTATTCATTCATAGTCAGTTAGTTTACAATATTTTGATCATAAAACTATTATCATTACGCTTATAATCTGTTCTCATAGTAGTACCAGGTGATTTTCTAACTACTGGTAATACTTTTAGTGGTCTTTGTACAAGTTTTAACAAGGTATTTTGTTTAATTAGTTTGTCATATTGGGTTCCCTTTCATCTAGCTTTGTGCTATCATCTTTAATCTGCTTTATGTGCAGTGTATTTCAATATAATACATTATTTATTAGGGTGCATTATTATTTATAATGAATCTTTGATTGATACAATTGTTGATGGTTGTTTGGTTTAACTAACATGTATGATTTTTTGTTTCATAGGTGCATTTCCTATGGGGTTATGTAACAATGTACAACATATTCTTATGCAGCCTTTTGCTACTACTATTATGACTTCAGTATGGTATTCTATTACAATAGTTTAATTGTTAATTAATACACATGTTTACACTATTTCTTCTAAACAATAATACAAATATTCTCAAACTAATGATAACACATTTCTTGTTATGGTTTGTACCTAATTTCTGTTACATTGTTGTTTGATATTTAACAAACTATTTTGTTTGTTATTATTTTTTCTGGCCTTTCTTTGTATTGTATTCTGTTTTGCCGTGGCATTCAGTTACATTTCTTTTGAAATTTACAAAGGTTTTTATTGTCAGGTTCTATGAACAATAATATAACTGTTCTATCTTACATTGCTTGGTGGTCTTATGATTATCTATTTGGATCACAATCTTCATTAAACTAGTCACACTAACTGTCTGTGTATTTTTGACTACTTAATTCTTGATGTTTCCACTATGAAAGTAACACATTTTCTTCCGCTATAAACCTTATCACTTGAATTGTTTGTGGGGTTTATTAGGTTAAAATTAGTTTATTGGTCACAGGTTCTCACACTTACATTAATTATTCACTATAACTGTTTGTGATTTCTTAAATATGTTAAACACTGTTTCTTCATAGTTGACAATCACTATTTTTCTGGTCACTAGTATCCTCTCTAGTATGCTTGATGAATGATGATTTCTTGTATCGTCTATCCATTATCTTCTCTCTTTATGTCATGTTTCCTTGTCCTTCTTCTTCCTTTCTTCTTTTCTTCTTCCATATTTCCATTGTAGTATTCGTTGTTCCATAATATTTATATTTGTAAATATATTGGTTTGTCTGCCATCATTGTGGTTGCTCCTGAGTTGTCTCTTCCTTTTATTTTACATAGTCATTTTGTTGGTTCCCCTCACTGTTGGAATCTTGTTCTTCTTTTACACTTTCATTATTTATTATTGTCGTTGTTTCCCCTCACTGTTGGAATCTTGTTGTCTTCTTTTACACTTTCATTATTTATTATTGTCGTTGTTTCCCCTCACTGTTGGAATCTTGTTGTCTTCTTTTACACTTTCATTATTTATTATTGTCGTTGTTTCCCCTCACTGTTGGAATCTATTGGGCCTGGTTTCTAACATTTTATTTTGGCTCATGGTCATTTTCTTTCTCTATTTTGTGTACGATGCTGCTATGTTACACTTCCTTCTTCTTTGTTGGAACTTTGCACTAATATATCTGTAGATACACACTTCTTGTTCTCATAATTTTACTTATCTAGAAATACTTTCATGATTTCCCGTCACTTGACGTAATAATTGCTTACTTTATGTAACTACCAAATTTGGTAACGTTACATATGCCTTCCTATAAGAATTGATTAATTCTGAATCACTATACTTATATTTTATTGAAGAATTCATCAATTGTTGTACGTTTCCATGTCGATTCATATGCTTTTTATATATATCCCTTCACTTTCTTCTATTTGAACCATAATTATTTCTCTTCTATGTAATTATCTCCCTTGTTTATTTAGTTCCCTAATTCCCTAACATAAGCTTAGCTGGGGCAGTTCAGAGCGGCTCACTTTGGCATACAACTCCACTGGCCATACTAACTTCAATAAATACGGAGGCACATCATCTCCATCAATAATAATAAATGATTGCTGGCATTATTCATCAGTCAATTCATCTCAAATAATCAAAAAATATAAAATGGTCGTTCTTCCGACAAATAATAAATATTCTTGGGATTATCTCACGCATCTGCGGTTTATACATTGTTATACTCTCTTTTTCTTGATTCAACTCAACTAAATTCTTCACATATTACAGGGATATTTTGTTTTACATTTCATCACTGGTATACTCTCATGATCATCTTCGTTAATATATTATTTGTTATTCTTCTTCGTCATCGATTAATCTCTTCTCTTTGTATCACATTAAACGTCATCTCATAATATTCTTCTTCATTTCGGGGTTCACTTCTTTAGATATAATTCATGAATATATTTTCTCATGGTTTCAGTTGATATATAGTCCATATTGTATAGGCTTTCTTCTAGTAAAAGATACTAGAAAACAATGTGGTTGTGTGTGGTTTCTTGTCTACATTAATGATACTTATTTGGTTTTGTTCCTCCAACTTCTTATTTTCTCCTTCTTTTGTCATTGGTAGTACGGGTATGATGGTAACTTTACTTGTTGACGTGGCTCTTGGAAATTTGGTGTGCCAAAGATGTAGGTTGTCTTTCTCGTATAGTACTTTTCCCTTTCATTGGTAGTACGGGTAGGATGGTGACTTTACTGTTGACGTGGCTCTTGGAATTTGTTGTGCCAGGGATGGAATGTGTCGATCTCGTATAGTATATTTCCCTTTCATTGGTAGTACGGGTAGGATGGTGATTTTACTGTTGACTTGGCTCTTGGAATTTGTTGTGCCAGGGATGGAATGTGTCGATCTCGTATAGTATATTTCCCTTTCATTGGTAGTACTACTATTATTTGTAAATACAATTTTCTTGATCCTTTACATAACTTCTTTGGGAACATATTTTTCACATTACAAAATTACAATATAGTCAATGTTCATTTCATAGTTATATATTCACTTTACATTTAATATAAACAACAAATAATCTTCATAGCAATATTCCATCCTTTCTTCTTTAGTCAACATTTATTTTCATAATTATATTTTCATTTTTCACTTATTAATAAACAATAATCTTCATCGCCACATTTCACTTTTTATCTTTACATAGTTAACAGTTATATTCACAAGTATATTTTCATCTTTCACTCAATATCCATAACAAATAATTTTCATCGCTATATTTCACTTTTTATTCTTATATTTTAATCTTCGATATATCGTTTCATTGAAGCTTGGTTGTATGTGCCCTTTATCTTCTTGGTTATTGGGTCTTGTAACTCATAAGTATTATTGAGGTTGTTTTTGGTTACAGTACCCATGACCAAAACGTGACGCGAGGCTGACGTGAGGGTGGTTGGGCCTGTGAATAGCAGTAGCAGTTTTTTCGCAATACCTTCAACTGTACTTGGGAGTTCTCTGTTTTTTTATGAGTATACTGTCTCCCACTTCATACTTTATAACTTTAGGTTGCGATTTCTTGTATTTGAGCCTAAGTTTGTCAGCTCGTTCAACTGTGTTATTGTAAAATTTTGTTTTATTGAATTTGAATTCATTTTCTATTGGAAAGTTTATTATTTCTGTAATTTCCCGGGGTGGTCTTCGCTCATACATAGCCATATAAGGTGTCTCATCTGTTGATTGATGATAGGCTAGGTTCAGGAAGTCTTCAGACGGGGATAGATATTCCTCCCATTTCCTCTGCTGGCTGTGACAGTAGGTGCTTAAGATCCTTCCTACTTCTCTCAACACTCTCTCAGCAGGGTTGCTGTTGGGGTGATACACAGATGTTTTGTAGGTCTTTATGCCCTGATGGATTAGTGTTTCCCGCCACTTTCGTCCTCGGAACTGTGTTCCATGATCTGTAATTATTGATAACAGTTTTCCCACTTCGGGTATATACTGGGATATCACAATGTCCAGTATTTTGTTCGTTGTAGCTCGATTTATTGGATAAAGTTTGGTGAATTTTGTGTAGTGGTCGAATATGGTTACTACATATTTGTATTGATGCCTTCCACCACTTCGTGGAAATGGTCCACAAATATCTAAAAATATTTTTTCCAACTTTGCTGTCGATGTTATGGGTATCATTACCCCTTCTCGTTTTTCATTACTACACTTTACCAACTGGCATACATGACAATTTTGAATATACCTTCTAACTTTTCGGTTCATGTCTTTAAAGTGTACATGTTCTTGTAGTGCTTTTACTACTTTGACTGCGCCCATGTGACCGTAGCGCACATGGTAATCAATGGTTAGTTCTTTTTCAATGGTCTTTGGTATAACGACCTTCCATTGTTCACTATCTTTGTTAGTTTTAGTGAATAGTAATCAGTTGTGAGTACAGTAATAGGGTGCTATTTTTTCATCACCGTTTGCCAATCTTTGAATGATTTGTGAGATTTTGGTATCCTTGTTCTGATGAGTGTTTATGTCTGATAGGATGTTGGTTAATTCAGATTTGTTCTTTAGTATGTGGTAGACTTTGGCGATGGTTTCTTTTTCTCCCTCGAATGTCTGGGTTATAATGTTCACTCGGGACAACACGTCGGCCGCTATGTTGCTCTTCCCTGGTATATATTCCCATTGGATGTTATATTCCTGGAGTGTCAGTGTCCACCTTGTTAATCTACCATGTTTCAGTCTGCAATTCTTGAGAAAGGAAATAGACTTGTGGTCTGTTCTCACTGTAATAGGATATCCTAATATGAAGGTTCTGAATTTCTCACAGGCAAACACTATACTCAGTAATTCTTTCTCTGTTGTGTGGTAGTTTCGCTCACATTTATTTAGAGTCCTACTTGCGAAACTAATTACTTGGTGATTACCTTCTTGGTCCTCCTGGTATAACACTGAACCAAGGCTAAGATCACTAGCATCACTGTTCATAAAAAATTGTCTTTCAAAATTAGGATGGTGTAGCATGACTGTATCGAGAAACTTTTTCTTTATTAAATCAAAGGTAGTGTCTTGGTCAGACCCCCACTTCCACTTTTCCTTTGAGGATAATTGTGATGAAAATCGAGCCGTTAATTCAGAATAGTTGCTCTGGAACTTTCTGTAATAATTACAAATTCCGAGGAACGATTGCAACTGTTTTTTATTTTTCGGTACTGGGAAACGCTGGATTGCTTCCATCTTTTCTTGGGATGGTGTGATTCCAAACTCTGATAAGTTGAACCCCAAAAATTGTACTTCCTTGGCTATCAACTTCGATTTGTCCAGTTTGAGCGTGATATTGTTGTCTTCTAACTTCTTTAACACTTGTGCCACCCGGTTACAGTGTTCTTCCCAATTATCTGATGCTATTAATAGGTCATCGACATACACTGTCGTAAATTGTAAAGTATTATGGCCTAATATTTCATCCATGCATTTAACAAAGATGGCCACAGAGTTCACAAGGCCGAAAGGTAACCTTTTAAAATGATAGTTACGGCCTTCGAAGATGAATGCTGTGAACTTCCTGATATTGGGGTGTAATTCAACCTGCCAATAACCGCAGACAGTATCCCATATACTGTAATACCTGGTGCCATAAAATCTCTTTAATATCTCGTCGATTTCGCCAGGCGACGTACTGTCATTAATTATGGACTTATTAATTTCCCGTGCATCCAAGCAAACCCTCACTGCGCCGTTTTTCTTGGGTACAGCTACAATGGGATTAGTGTACGGGGAATTGCTAACTTCAATGATATCGTTCTCAATCAATCTTTGTATTTCCTCACGAACGGCTTCCTTAAGTGAAAAAGCGACTGGATAGGACTTTCTCTTGAATTCAGTTTGGTCCTTAAATTTTAGTTCACACTGAAAATTTTTTATCTTACCAGGTGTATCGGAGAATACATGACGGTATCGATAGTAGATTTGTATTAGTTTGTCACGCTGTTCATAAGTCAACTCATGGCTAATGTTGTTTGTCTGGAATACTCTAATTTCGTTGATCTTTTCTACCCATAATACTTCTTCTGGATTGCTGCGAATTTCTTGGTTGATAGACATTTTCTTATGTTCATGGCCTTCCCGTATATAATATATGACATGTTCTGGGGGTGCCTTCCTATGTTCTATCAGACTTGCAGTCCAGTCAATTTCATCTGCCTTCAGTAACACAATATCTTTGTCCATATTGATTATGGCTGTATACTTCTGCAGTATGTCGCATCCGATGAGTAATGTGAATGGCAGTCCACTAGCTACGAGGAACACCATTGGAATTGTTTTCCCATTACTCGACACTTCCAGCTGTACTTGGTGGCGAATAGTTTTATTTTGTCGCCCAGTGGCTCCAATAAGTATTATATTATTGATGGGTAGGGTTGGTATTGTAGTCTGATTTTCTGATTGTATCCGGTTCAATTCCAATCTGTCGATTAACGAGACATTAGCTCCTGTATCTACCATTGCGGTGGTACTTATTCCGTTGACTCTTACAGATATATATGCGATTTCGCTGTTAGTTGTGTCTCCGATACTGTCTTCTTTTTCCTCCATTAGGTCCTTCCTAATTTTCTTAAGATAATTATTGTGGTACATTTTATTACAAGCCAATTTTGTTGCCAAAATGTTAGACCCAATAGTCCAGTTCAGTGAGGGTGTGGTTAATCTTTTCACTGCCAGTTCCCATTTAAAGGCAGGTCACCGTTTGTGTGCCTGTCTTGCGAAGTAGATGCTATGGGTTCCTTGGCTCCTTGCCCGTGTCCGTTGTGATAGGTTTCAGTTGTTTGTGTGACTGGTCTGTTGCCTTCACTACTGTCGCTCCTGTTTGACCTATAACCCGACTCTCGGTCTTCTCGGTCGCTGTGGCTGGAGTTACTATGGTGGTTCGGAAAACTTCTCCGTCCTTGATAGTAATTCCGTCTATTTCCACCTCTGCTTGCGTGGGCGTAGTTTACTCTCCGGAACTGATTATTGTTGTGGTTCCCATTGCCATGTCGCTGTTGATTGTTGGGGGATTGGTTATTGTAGGGTCTATAATAATTATTGCCCCTCTGGTAATGTCCGTCCCGTTGGTATCCACTTGGTCGGGGGTTGTTAAAATTTCCTCTGTCCACATGATCACCATGATTGCCACCTCCATTTTGGCGTGGTCCTTGCTGGTTCTGGAAACGTGGAGGATTGTGGAAATTCCTTCCAGGGTTGGTTCTGTCATTGTTATTTGTAGGGTTGACATTTCCGGGTCCTCCCCGATCATACACTTGTCCAGGACCTTGGCGGTTCCGCTGGTAATACCTCTCTCGTTCATGACTCTCCAGTAGAGCACACATTCCCTGGATAGTCTTGATTTGCGAGTTTAGCCTACCTTGTGAAATTCCTTGGTTAAAGTGATATGCTAATTTAGTTACTAAGCATTCTTCCGGGATGGCTGGCTCTAAGTTTCTGGCCAGACAGATCTTGCCTAGAAAATAAGTGGTCATTGACTGTCTGCCGTTTATATCAAATTTTCCGTTCGTAATATCATCTCTAATTATGTTTTGAGTCGTCTCGGACCAGTATTGTTGTTTGAAGGCTATTTTGAAGGTATCGTAACTTTCTACTTCATGACAAGTCGCCGTCCACCAATTATCGAAAGTATTTTTGAATGACTCGTCCAGCATTCCTTTGATAATGGACCACCTGTTTTCTCTATTCCGGTTTATGACTTCTTCTATTCTTTCCAAGAATTCTAAGGGATTCTTCACATATGCGCGGAAGTCTATTTGGTCTCTACCTTCCAGGTGTGTCAGTCCTGACAGAATGTTTGGGAGTGTTCGTAGACGGTGCATCTCGTCCCTAATATCATTAAATTCTCTCTGCTGGCATTCCGTCAACTGGTCTTTGTCGTTACCTACTTGTTGTTTGATGGCATCCACCTTCACAGAAACCTCCTCACATTTCTCACTCAGTGTCGATTGTGCTATCTTCATCTCGGTTTGTTCCCGCGCTACAACTCCTATCTGGGCGCTGTGTATCTTCTCAACATCACTGATTCGGCGGTTGACTTCTAATTCTGTCTGTATCAATTTTTGACTAGTGCTTTCTCCCTCCTTCCGTATTTCTGAGATTTCTACATGAAGTTCGGCTGTTAATATGGCCATCCGCTCTTCTGTTGCCTCTAAACTTTCTTCTAATTTTCGGTCGACCGACTCGATTGTATTTTTGGCAACTTCTTCCACCTTGTCACTATTATTGGCCATTTGTTGCCACATTCTTTCGTTTTCGTTTTGCATGAGTTCAATGTCTCGACTAATTTTGGCATTGATCTCGTCGATTTTCTGGTTGGTTTGGTCGATTTTAATCCCCAACTCTGCAGACAAGTCCTCCTTCATGATAGCCATCTTCTTCTCCAATAGCTCTTCAGTCTTTTTCTGTCCGTCTTCCATCCTCCTGTTGGTTTCATTTATCTTGTCATTTAACTCCTCCTTCAACAATTCTATATTATTCTGGCTCTCCCTCTGGCCTTCTTCTATCTTCTGGTTAGTGGACTGACTGGTTTTATCTATTTTGTCGTTCAACTCCTCCTTCAGGGATTCTATGTTTTGGTTCGTGGATTGACTGGTTTCGTTTATTCTGCTATTCAAGTCTTCCTTCAACGATCGATTGTCTTCCTTGGATGATTCCCGACTCTCTTCTTTTTTCTTTTTGGTTTCCTTAAGAACTTCTTCCATTCTCTTGTTCGCCTCCATCATCTGCCTGAACATCTCTTGGATCATCATGCTCTCTGTGTCTGCACTGGTCTCTCCGGTAGGCGTATTTCCGGTAGAACTTCTTGTGGTATGACTTCCGGCTCCTCATCAGGTTGCTGAACCTCCTCCGCCGGTTCAAGTTGTTTGTCCTCGATTTCCAATAGGATTTCTTCAACATCTTCTGTTGATGTTGCCTCCTTTTCTACTAGTCTGGCCTCCCTCTCTGCCTCTGCTGCTCTCTTTTTTGAGGTTGATCTCCTAGTATACATCTTGTCGCTGGCAATGTACTTGCAGTCTCTCGACAGATTGGGTTATTAAATTATTGGTTAAATTGTCCGTTTTTTTTCCTAATCCACGCTCAGACGTTGGGCGCCACGTTGTACGCCACGTTGTAACAGTACAACGATGTTAGATAATATAATATGTGTGATTGTATTGATTGTGTATTGATTGTAGATACGCTCCGGTATCCACAATAATGTTGTACAATAAAATTTCCAAAAAAAATATAATTATTTTTAGCAGTCTGATTGTAATTAATGATTGTGTGGGTATCGCTGGTTAAATCTTTTAATTTAAAAAGTATTTTTCGCACTCCGCTGATAACCTCCCCACTTACCATATGTGGATATTGCTGTTCTGTTGGGTGACTGCTCAGCTGTAACATACACGCTACACATACAAGGAGATATTCTATTTGAATATTAAACGTGATGAGCATGCATAATAATAATAATATAACAACTGAATAATGCTTTGAATTATCAGGAATATTCAAATTCTTCCGCCACCTTTTGATAGAACTGGCTATGAAAAAATAAACTATTTTAAGTTTGAAATTAAACACTTTTTCCACTGGTAACAAAAATATTGAGGTTTATTAACAGTTTGGAATGCTAGTAAATCTTTAAAATTTAACAATCAGCCACTAATAATTTTACAGGAAAACAATTATGAACAATTTTAAAATGAAACTCTTCTTAACCTCAAGGCTGGTAACACTGTCGGTTAATACAATAATTTTTATTTTGAGAGGTTATATCCTCTTACATAGTTAAATTACCAAGTTCGTGTGATCTTTTAAGTGACATGATGCCAGATACAAGATGTGGTGTTTTATAACAATATTTAATAAACAATTAATAGAAAACAAACAAACAAATATTAAAATTGAAAATTGGTACCATATAATCGATAACTATGGTATTATCGTACGCGGGAATTAGTACCCAGTCGTTACTTTGATAAACGAGTGCGTTGATTTGCACTGCTGAAATGTACTATTATTATTTAATAGTTAACTATAGAAATTATTTATTCACAAGAGAAAAAGTTATAATAAAAAAAACTCTTGTGGTATCTTTCATCTGGTTTGTATTATTTGAGAACAGACTTATGACAAAAAGGTGACAAATTGTGGTTATTATTTTTAGGTTATCTAATAACGTGAATAGTTATTAGGGTTAATTATATTATTCATTGATTTCTTATTAATCTAAACATATATATATATATATATTATTTATAATATTTCTGATGCATAACTATCAGTAGAATAGAATATTCTTTCGCAAAAAATTAAAAATATTTATTTACATTTAATCAAGTCAAAGACTGCATGAGTCAATTGAGCATCTATTTGCGGCACTCGTATTTTGTAATAAGTACATTAATCTTGACTCTTTTAATTATGAAAAATATTAAAAACATTTATTTATCAAGTTAAAAATTGCGAAATAATTCTTTCGTCAATTCTGATAAATTTCATCAGCATTATTATACTTCGCTACTATTGATTAGCGTAGTATCCAAACCAATTGTTTTTTACAGAAATGATTATTTCTGTTTTATTGTTAATTAATGAAAAATATTGTACTCCCTGGTTTATTTTCAACACAACACTCGAAAATACGACCGATATTATACACTGGTCGTATTTTGTTAATATATTCACTCCGCACTGTACACACGTTAATTCTGTGTTATCTTTAGGTTAGGCGTGTGTAGTATTACTAATGTATGCGTGTCGCGCACAATTCAAAATGAACTTCTTCATCGATTTGGTCCGTCGAATTATACGTGTTGACTCGTTGATGATTGAAAGATGACTGTCACGCTCCTCCGGAGCGTCTCTGGCTCGTCTGCCGGTTTTCATTCATTTGATTGGTTGAATTCTTTGAACTCTCCGACCCAAAGTACCTTAATTTAGTAAAACTTTTAATTTATTACCAAATTTGTAGATGGGTTTGAGATTAAAATGACGTAAGCACTGGTGCACAAAATAATTAAAAAGTTTATAATCGTTATAACTTTCTTATTATTTGTCTAATCGTTGAATGGTTGGTGTCAATAAATCGCGGACATCCTGATCTTTAAATAAAGTCCAAACAAGATTATAATCCGTCCATTATTAATTCACTACAACGATTTCACAAAATTTTATGGTGAATCTTATAATTAATAAGTTTATTACACCAAAACTTAACTAATTACCCAAAAACACTTTTGATTAAACGCTTTGAGTCTATTTCTCAGTTGTTTAATACAAAAATTTGGGAATAATCATTATTCAAACAATGTTTGATGATGGCGTCTTTAGCGTCCATATTCGATTATTCATAATTGCCCTTAATACTATTATTCCTTATCTAATAACATTTGTTTTGTAATTTAATAATAATATAAATGTTTATTTACATAGGTTTACTCTTTAGTATATGCACAACGTTGTGTTTCATATACTAGTAGTCTTATTTAACTACCTTCCTATCTCTTTTCTTCAAATTGTCACTTTGTTTATGGTTTTTTCTACATAAGGTATATAATGTTGTTAAGGCAACTAGTGTACAACTATAGTACCCAGTTCATTTAATATATTTGTTAGCTTTTAGCTATCTGAGAACCCTTCAATTTCTAGTATTGGGTTTGTTTACATCAGGTCATGACATGGCAGTCAGTTATTTTTTGATAAATCAATAACTAAATTGTTATTATTATATTTGACATATATTCTCAAAGTAGTATCAGATATCCTTCTGATTACTGATAACATTTTTATTTACTTTTGAACAAGTTTGTATGTTGCATTTTGCTTAAATAACTTGCTACATAGTGTTTGTTTACATTCTGATTCCACCATCATGGTCATTTAGTTTTTAATAATTTGTCTATAAAATTACTATTCTTATGGTTATGGTCTGTTCTCATAGTAGTATTAGATGTTCTTCTTACTACTGGTAACACTTTCATTAATCTCTGTTTAAGTTTTAATAAGGTATTTTGCTTAACTAGTTGGTTACATTGCCTCTGCTCACTTCTGGCTATTCATTCATAGTCAGTTAGTTTACAATATTTTGATCATAAAACTATTATCATTACGCTTATAATCTGTTCTCATAGTAGTACCAGGTGATTTTCTAACTACTGGTAATACTTTTAGTGGTCTTTGTACAAGTTTTAACAAGGTATTTTGTTTAATTAGTTTGTCATATTGGGTTCCCTTTCATCTAGCTTTGTGCTATCATCTTTAATCTGCTTTATGTGCAGTGTATTTCAATATAATACATTATTTATTAGGGTGCATTATTATTTATAATGAATCTTTGATTGATACAATTGTTGATGGTTGTTTGGTTTAACTAACATGTATGATTTTTTGTTTCATAGGTGCATTTCCTATGGGGTTATGTAACAATGTACAACATATTCTTATGCAGCCTTTTGCTACTACTATTATGACTTCAGTATGGTATTCTATTACAATAGTTTAATTGTTAATTAATACACATGTTTACACTATTTCTTCTAAACAATAATACAAATATTCTCAAACTAATGATAACACATTTCTTGTTATGGTTTGTACCTAATTTCTGTTACATTGTTGTTTGATATTTAACAAACTATTTTGTTTGTTATTATTTTTTCTGGCCTTTCTTTGTATTGTATTCTGTTTTGCCGTGGCATTCAGTTACATTTCTTTTGAAATTTACAAAGGTTCTTATTATCAGGTTCTATGAACAATAATATAACTGTTCTATCTTACATTGCTTGGTGGTCTTATGATTATCTATTTGGATCACAATCTTCATTAAACTAGTCACACTAACTGTCTGTGTATTTTTGACTACTTAATTCTTGATGTTTCCACTATGAAAGTAACACATTTTCTTCCGCTATAAACCTTATCACTTGAATTGTTTGTGGGGTTTATTAGGTTAAAATTAGTTCATTGGTCACAGGTTCTCACACTTACATTAATTATTCACTATAACTGTTTGTGATTTCTTAAATATGTTAAACACTGTTTCTTCATAGTTGACAATCACTATTTTTCTGGTCACTAGTATCCTCTCTAGTATGCTTGATGAATGATGATTTCTTGTATCGTCTATCCATTATCTTCTCTCTTTATGTCATGTTTCCTTGTCCTTCTTCTTCCTTTCTTCTTTTCTTCTTCCATATTTCCATTGTAGTATTCGTTGTTCCATAATATTTATATTTGTAAATATATTGGTTTGTCTGCCATCATTGTGGTTGCTCCTGAGTTGTCTCTTCCTTTTATTTTACATAGTCATTTTGTTGGTTCCCCTCACTGTTGGAATCTTGTTGTCTTATTTTACACTTTCATTATTTATTATTGTCGTTGTTCCCCTCACTGTTGGAATCTTGTTGTCTTCTTTTACACTTTCATTATTTATTATTGTCGTTGTTTCCCCTCACTGTTGGAATCTTGTTGTCTTCTTTTACACTTTCATTATTTATTATTGTCGTTGTTTCCCCTCACTGTTGGAATCTATTGGGCCTGGTTTCTAACATTTTATTTTGGCTCATGGTCATTTTCTTTCTCTATTTTGTGTACGATGCTGCTATGTTACACTTCCTTCTTCTTTGTTGGAACTTTGCACTAATATATCTGTAGATACACACTTCTTGTTCTCATAATTTTACTTATCTAGAAATACTTTCATGCTTTCCCGTCACTTGACGTAATAATTGCTTACTTTATGTAACTACCAAATTTGGTAACGTTACAATATGTATATTGTTACGACACAATTAAGCCAAATCCCGTACCAGTGATAAAAAAGATAATTCTTGATATAAAAATACTTCATATAAAATAAAATGTTTAAAAAATGATTAAAATGTAAATATTTTGACACGACGTACAACGATATTACCCAACCCAAGTGATTGAGCCAACAACGTAAACACAAAGAAGGGAACCACGTGACATACTCAAGAAAAAATATGATAGACAAAACAATGATGAACACAGAACTAAAGAAGAACCAGAGGAAGAGAACAGATCCCTACAATTAAACAGAATGTAAACCAAAAGAGAAGATGAAGACTATTGAAGATGAAGATTACTGACGATGAAGAAGATGAAGAAGAGGAAGAATGAAGAGGAGACAGGTTAAACCCAAGGGGAAACTAACACACATATAAAGGGGAAAGATAGTATACTCAAGGATAGAATACGGTCAATAAACCTTGAATAATTATGTATTGATGAAACCAATATTATTTTTATAATTAAATTAACCTATGTACCCATTTTAAAGACAATACAATTGTAAAGTAATGTAATATAGAAAAAGTACACTAACACAGTCAGAAAGGTTAGATTTAACAAAAAAAAACAACTAACCTCATATTATTAATAGTAAATGTCATGCTAGAAAGAAATAGTGAGAAATGATAGGAGAAAGTATAGGGATTACCCATTAAATAACACTCAATACAAAACAGTGAACCAAAGTGAAGTGCCTTAATGAAGTGTAAGTACCCTAAAAATAGTGAAAGTGTATGTGAAACATTAAAAATATAAGGATAGGTAAGAAAACACTTTATAAAACATTGATGAACAATCAATGATTGGAGTGACATTGTAAACATTAATATAACTAGAAATAATTAGCAATAGTATTCCAAATTAATATAAAGGAAGCTTGTGATGTTATTCAGGGAGAAAGCCCAGACAAAAGTAACTTGTGTTAACATGGTATAGTAGAATAGAATTAAAGTTTTGTTGTTAAAATTAAGACTGCAAAAAATACAACACCCCATGTTGAAAGGGGAATTAACTTTCATAGTTTTATGAGAAGTGACAATATTTATCACTCTAGATTGTAACAAAAGAAAGAAATCAATATTAGAACTAATAATAACTAGTGACTTGTAAAGAATAGTTGGTTCAATGTTAAAAGGGGAATATGGCTGAAGGGAACCTACAGTCCATAAACCTAATTATTATATTTTAAAAGAAGCGTAATGAAAATGTAAGTTGAATAGTAGTTAAAACACAAACAAATAAGTGAAGCCCATCAGGTTGAATTCAAAATGCAATTTAAAAAGAAATACACCACAAAACAATCATGGCCAATCTTGACTATGAAAACATCTAACTGCCAAAGACATTCAAATGTAAATTGTATAATTTCACAAGAAATCTTACTAATCTAAGACCAGTGAATGGCCAGTAATTATATGTCAATTGTTTTAAAACAGAAATGTTATTGTAATAGTTTAATTTAAGAAAGATATGTTATTTATTAAATGTCAAATAATTAGACTATAGTTAATGTACGAGGGGGTACCCAAAAATAACCGGAATAGCGCTGCGATTGGCGGAGCTTACGTAGTACGCATTTCTCCCGCTAAGTGAGCATAGCGCAACTCGTTCCGAGTTCAGTGCCGTCGTTGTTGTCGCCTGGGAAGGTTGTGTCCCGTCACAGTAATTCGTTTTGTAAAAGCAATTTCGCTTGCTCCTCGTTTTTTGTCTTGGCGGATTTAAGTGAACGCTGCTGCTGTGAAAGTTTGCTTCCTGCTTGGGAAAACGCCGCAGAAACTGTTGTGATGTTGAAAACAGCTTACAAGGATAGTGCTATGGGAAAAACTCAAGTGTACCAATGGTTTTCTCGTTTCAAAGAAGGTGAAATGTCAATTGATGACAAACCTCATTCTGGACGTCCGTCAACTTCCAGAATTGATGAAAATGTTGAAAACGTTCAAGCAATCGTGCTTGAAGACCGACAACAGACCATTGAAGAGATTAGTAAGTTATCTGGAATAACTTGGAGCTCGGTTCAGCGAATTTAGTCAGAAGATTTGGGGATGAGAAGGGTCACTCCAAAATTTGTACCTCGGGTCCTGACTGAACAGAGAAAAGACAATCGAGTTGAAACATGCCATGCACTGAAAGACCAGCTCCGAACCGACCCAGATTTTTTTCCAAGGTCATTACTGGTGACAAGTCATGGTGCTATGGTTACGACCCCGAAACTAAAGAACAGTCAAGCCAGTGGAAAACTTCATTGTCGCCTCGCCCAAAAAAAGCTCGTCAAGTGAAATCAACTTCAAGACGACGCTCATTTGTTTTTTCGATGTGAGAGGGGTAGTGCATTCTGAATTCGTCCCACCAGGTCAGACTGTTAATCAGGCTTTCTATTTGGAGGTTTTAAAAAGACTGCGTCGTAACAATGTGCGACAAAAAAGGCCCGATTTGTGGCAGACGAGGGACTGGTTTTTCCACCATGACAATGCACCTGCTCACGCAGCCATTTCAGTGCGCCAGTTTTTAGCAAAAAATAACATGACTCCCTTGCCCCACGCCCCTTACTCACCTGACCTCGCTCCGTGCGATTTCTTCTTGTTTCCGCGAATGAAGAGGGACATGAAAGGACAACGTTTTGACGACGTGGAAGCGGTAAAGAAAAAAACGAGGCAGGAGCTGTCGGCCATCACAACAGACGAGTTTGAAACATGTTTCCAGGAATGGGATCGCAGATTGGACAAATTTATTAAGTGTAATGGAGAGTACTTTGAAGGTGATAATGTTGTTTTGTAAAAAAAATTAAATACATAGCACAAAAAGAAAAATTCCGGTTATTTTTGGGTACCCCCTCGTATAACAGAATATGACCTTATGAGGTATCATTGTAAACTTTGAAAGGAAAGAAAGAGAATAGTGATATCATTTATTACCCCAAAGGAATTATAAAGGAATAAAATCATTAGGAAAATACTTAATAAATTTGAATAAAAATTCAAATATTTTAACAATGTCTTTAAAGGAGTAATTCACCAATCACAGAATTGGGGTTACTATGACAACGAGACGTTGAGGGCTTATTTTCCGTAAAATTATACAGACTCGAAAAAACGACGCATGGGTAAGCGGCACGCAAAATTGGAATGATTGAAATTTAATTAAATAGTTACAAAAAGTTTAAAAAGTGAACCAAGATGACCAAAGATGAATAGATGTTGACCTAACAAGAATTAACGATGTCCAGGAACCAAATTAAATAAATTAATTAGAAAAAACCCAAGACCAGATTGAAAAAGATGTTCGAAGTTTAAAACCAGCCCAAAATTGAAGAATATCCAATAACCCGATGACTACACTTCAACGTGATATGAACTGATAAGTATCGAATAAATTCCTTAGTCCCAAAAACCCAAATTACTTAAAATATTTTTCAAATGATAAAATTCCTCACTATTTAACAAGTATTATTTTCTTTCAAAGGTGTTAATGCATAATTTACTTACTTAAAAACATTTTATTAATCAAAATATAACCTTACTTGAGAGCACAATTTTTGTAACAGAAATACGACACTACCGAACAAATTGTAAAAACACATTATAATTTCTAAGTACGTATAAGGTATGGTAGTGTACTTTTTTAATGTAACCAACGTTTATGTCTTATTTCATGATCCAAAGAACTCCAGATTTTAAACATAGTAATTTATTGAATGTAACTGACGCCATCTCGGCAAACGATAGTTTTAAAATCAATTTTGCCAACTCTGAGATATTTTTGTGTTTCAAGCTCTAAGCCGGAGCCAACTGTTATCAAAGTATTTATAATTCATTTGTCATATTTATTGATGACCAAATTTGTATTAAAAACGCAGTACCGAGTATTACTATCTTGTTATTTCATAGGATTTTGTAGAGTATATGTGTGTTAGCCAGTTTTATTCAACAGCCAACTAGCGCTCATCACGAGTGGACAAAACGGCAACTTATATAGTGGCGGGAACCATTCGAACGATCCAGCTGTCCATGCTAATCACACGTATCAATTTAGAATTTAACTATTTTAATTGTTTTAATAGAAACAATTTGGCGCCACCCGGGATTCGCAACCCCTATGAATTAACAGGTAGGTTGTACTGGTAACATTGACAACGCTACGAACTTCAGTAGTGACGTCGATTTATGTAACGACCGGTGTGAGGCAAACACACTACATCCACACTAATACACAAAATAAACAAGTGTGATACATTTTAAGAGGTACGACCTCGTTATCTCGTTACAATATTTTTATTGCTTTATTATTGATTTAATTATATAATTGATTTATTATTATTGATTTTGTTAATTAAGTTACATATGTGGATTAGATATCACATAGTTTTATTATAAGATGGAACACATCTGATCTTGTTTGATGTGTGATCAGCTATTTTTGTCATACGTACTTTTAGGATTAAAAAAAAAACACATTCTAAGAGAGAACTTATTTAAATTTCTTTCCTCTGACCATAGGCGGATCCAGGGGGGGGCACTAGGTGCAACTGCCCCCCCATAGGCCCAAAAAATTATAATTCGGAATTATAATAACGAATTACTGCTCTCCCTCTTGCTTCATTATTCGTGTTTTCCTACGATGTAGTCAAATACGAACGTAGCAGGTTGCAGTATTTCATAGTCGTTAGGTCTGCGGTACTTATGAAACTTTCACAATTCACACCGTACGGTCCTGTACCTGCCACAAACAATGTAGGGTAGAGCGTACAGTTTCCGCCACCTGTGGGCATTTCGTTAATTAAAAAAATATCGAATAGTTTTAGAGTCTCAAAATGTTCAAAAATTTGTTCTGTTATCTATTAACTCGCGTTTCACAAAATTTTTGTAAAAGATATTCTTATATGGTATGGTGGCGATAACTGTGCCAAATTGAGTTTTTAACTTTAACATCTATTTTAAAATTGTTTTTTATCGTTTTCTGTAAAAAAAAAAATGTTTTCAGCATTAAAATATTCCAAATAATGTATTAAAGCAACTTGATTTATAATTTTCCTTACAGTATTAAAGAAATAAAGATAAAAGCAGCTATAAATCCTTAAAGGTGGCGATAACCATACTCTCTACCCTATTAGTATTTCATGGCAGTGACGGTAACATGTGTTTGTATTGTATGGGCGTGAAAGCTAAGAGGCAGGCAAAAGCCCTGCCACAACACAATGGTTATTTTCTAAGGTTTGCACGGACTACAGAAATAAACTTAATCCCTTTTTCTGGGTATCGGCAAACCATATGCTGAAAACAAATTGGCCGTACCATACGGCAGTAGAGCGTTTACCTAACGAGTTAGTCAGTTTACTCAGCTACAAAGTGTAACAAAGGAAAGAAGGATCACCAACCTCAAATCTGTATTAGAGCCAGAATCAAGACTTAACAGAACTGCAGAGATTTTCCCACATTCGTCTGAATTTATCGATGTTCAACATGTCGATAAGTAGGCTACTTGAAATAACTTCTGTTTCACTGTGAAATCGTTTGACAAAAAAATATATTTTGACACCATAATATGTCTGACTATTTGCTATACATATATTTTATTTCAATATTTTATTTTATAGATTTAAATTAAATGGTGGTTTAAGTATTTGGTTTTATTATTGTTAAACCTTCTCAGACGTTATAGAAATCATGTGGAAAATAGTTTTTCTCCAAAATAGCTTGGTTAACATAGCAATTTAACAAAAATTTTATTACAATTTTCGCTGAAAATGAAAGCATGTGGCGCTCATGCTAAAGCGACTTAAAAATCAATAATTCAAACATAATGCACATTTAATGTTGCTTCAATTAGTCACTCCATATGTGTGTTGATGCTCATCTCGTTAATTTATAATTAGCTTTTATTATATTAACGAAACCTATCTGTAAATATTTAACTGCAAGTTCATAATTATGCCCTTTTCTGGGAATTCAAGCTCACATTTCAGTGCCACGCTTTCAGTATTAATATGCCTCCTTCATCCTTCAACATACAATCGAACCTTCACAAGGTCGCAGTAAAAATAAATAAAAACTTTACCTACAAATTGTTCAAAATTTAATTGATTTATTGAGCATCACCTTATAGCACAAGTTGAGTGATTCCTAATGAATTGAATGAATTGTTCATGACAATTTTATTTTTATATTTATTTTTATATCTCCTGATCGGATATTGTTTTATTTCAGTCAACCTCATTAAAGAAGACAACAACTAAACAGACTAAAATACTTCATATAAAATAAAATGTTTAAAAAATGATTAAAATGTAAATATTTTGACACGACGTACAACGATATTACCCAACCCAAGTGATTGAGCCAACAACGTAAACACAAAGAAGGGAACCACGTGACATACTCAAGAAAAAATATGATAGACAAAACAATGATGAACACAGAACTAAAGAAGAACCAGAGGAAGAGAACAGATCCCTACAATTAAACAGAATGTAAACCAAAAGAGAAGATGAAGACTATTGAAGATGAAGATTACTGACGATGAAGAAGATGAAGAAGAGGAAGAATGAAGAGGAGACAGGTTAAACCCAAGGGGAAACTAACACACATATAAAGGGGAAAGATAGTATACTCAAGGATAGAATACGGTCAATAAACCTCGAATAATTATGTATTGATGAAACCAATATTATTTTTATAATTAAATTAACCTATGTACCCATTTTAAAGACAATACAATTGTAAAGTAATGTAATATAGAAAAAGTACACTAACACAGTCAGAAAGGTTAGATTTAACAAAAAAAAACAACTAACCTCATATTATTAATAGTAAATGTCATGCTAGAAAGAAATAGTGAGAAATGATAGGAGAAAGTATAGGGATTACCCATTAAATAACACTCAATACAAAACAGTGAACCAAAGTGAAGTGCCTTAATGAAGTGTAAGTACCCTAAAAATAGTGAAAGTGTATGTGAAACATTAAAAATATAAGGATAGGTAAGAAAACACTTTATAAAACATTGATGAACAATCAATGATTGGAGTGACATTGTAAACATTAATATAACTAGAAATAATTAGCAATAGTATTCCAAATTAATATAAAGGAAGCTTGTGATGTTATTCAGGGAGAAAGCCCAGACAAAAGTAACTTGTGTTAACATGGTATAGTAGAATAGAATTAAAGTTTTGTTGTTAAAATTAAGACTGCAAAAAATACAACACCCCATGTTGAAAGGGGAATTAACTTTCATAGTTTTATGAGAAGTGACAATATTTATCACTCTAGATTGTAACAAAAGAAAGAAATCAATATTAGAACTAATAATAACTAGTGACTTGTAAAGAATAGTTGGTTCAATGTTAAAAGGGGAATATGGCTGAAGGGAACCTACAGTCCATAAACCTAATTATTATATTTTAAAAGAAGCGTAATGAAAATGTAAGTTGAATAGTAGTTAAAACACAAACAAATAAGTGAAGCCCATCAGGTTGAATTCAAAATGCAATTTAAAAAGAAATACACCACAAAACAATCATGGCCAATCTTGACTATGAAAACATCTAACTGCCAAAGACATTCAAATGTAAATTGTATAATTTCACAAGAAATCTTACTAATCTAAGACCAGTGAATGGCCAGTAATTATATGTCAATTGTTTTAAAACAGAAATGTTATTGTAATAGTTTAATTTAAGAAAGATATGTTATTTATTAAATGTCAAATAATTAGACTATAGTTAATGTACGAGGGGGTACCCAAAAATAACCGGAATAGCGCTGCGATTGGCGGAGCTTACGTAGTACGCATTTCTCCCGCTAAGTGAGCATAGCGCAACTCGTTCCGAGTTCAGTGCCGTCGTTGTTGTCGCCTGGGAAGGTTGTGTCCCGTCACAGTAATTCGTTTTGTAAAAGCAATTTCGCTTGCTCCTCGTTTTTTGTCTTGGCGGATTTAAGTGAACGCTGCTGCTGTGAAAGTTTGCTTCCTGCTTGGGAAAACGCCGCAGAAACTGTTGTGATGTTGAAAACAGCTTACAAGGATAGTGCTATGGGAAAAACTCAAGTGTACCAATGGTTTTCTCGTTTCAAAGAAGGTGAAATGTCAATTGATGACAAACCTCATTCTGGACGTCCGTCAACTTCCAGAATTGATGAAAATGTTGAAAACGTTCAAGCAATCGTGCTTGAAGACCGACAACAGACCATTGAAGAGATTAGTAAGTTATCTGGAATAACTTGGAGCTCGGTTCAGCGAATTTAGTCAGAAGATTTGGGGATGAGAAGGGTCACTCCAAAATTTGTACCTCGGGTCCTGACTGAACAGAGAAAAGACAATCGAGTTGAAACATGCCATGCACTGAAAGACCAGCTCCGAACCGACCCAGATTTTTTTCCAAGGTCATTACTGGTGACAAGTCATGGTGCTATGGTTACGACCCCGAAACTAAAGAACAGTCAAGCCAGTGGAAAACTTCATTGTCGCCTCGCCCAAAAAAAGCTCGTCAAGTGAAATCAACTTCAAGACGACGCTCATTTGTTTTTTCGATGTGAGAGGGGTAGTGCATTCTGAATTCGTCCCACCAGGTCAGACTGTTAATCAGGCTTTCTATTTGGAGGTTTTAAAAAGACTGCGTCGTAACAATGTGCGACAAAAAAGGCCCGATTTGTGGCAGACGAGGGACTGGTTTTTCCACCATGACAATGCACCTGCTCACGCAGCCATTTCAGTGCGCCAGTTTTTAGCAAAAAATAACATGACTCCCTTGCCCCACGCCCCTTACTCACCTGACCTCGCTCCGTGCGATTTCTTCTTGTTTCCGCGAATGAAGAGGGACATGAAAGGACAACGTTTTGACGACGTGGAAGCGGTAAAGAAAAAAACGAGGCAGGAGCTGTCGGCCATCACAACAGACGAGTTTGAAACATGTTTCCAGGAATGGGATCGCAGATTGGACAAATTTATTAAGTGTAATGGAGAGTACTTTGAAGGTGATAATGTTGTTTTGTAAAAAAAATTAAATACATAGCACAAAAAGAAAAATTCCGGTTATTTTTGGGTACCCCCTCGTATAACAGAATATGACCTTATGAGGTATCATTGTAAACTTTGAAAGGAAAGAAAGAGAATAGTGATATCATTTATTACCCCAAAGGAATTATAAAGGAATAAAATCATTAGGAAAATACTTAATAAATTTGAATAAAAATTCAAATATTTTAACAATGTCTTTAAAGGAGTAATTCACCAATCACAGAATTGGGGTTACTATGACAACGAGACGTTGAGGGCTTATTTTCCGTAAAATTATACAGACTCGAAAAAACGACGCATGGGTAAGCGGCACGCAAAATTGGAATGATTGAAATTTAATTAAATAGTTACAAAAAGTTTAAAAAGTGAACCAAGATGACCAAAGATGAATAGATGTTGACCTAACAAGAATTAACGATGTCCAGGAACCAAATTAAATAAATTAATTAGAAAAAAACCCAAGACCAGATTGAAAAAGATGTTCGAAGTTTAAAACCAGCCCAAAATTGAAGAATATCCAATAACCCGATGACTACACTTCAACGTGATATGAACTGATAAGTATCGAATAAATTCCTTAGTCCCAAAAACCCAAATTACTTAAAATATTTTTCAAATGATAAAATTCCTCACTATTTAACAAGTATTATTTTCTTTCAAAGGTGTTAATGCATAATTTACTTACTTAAAAACATTTTATTAATCAAAATATAACCTTACTTGAGAGCACAATTTTTGTAACAGAAATACGACACTACCGAACAAATTGTAAAAACACATTATAATTTCTAAGTACGTATAAGGTATGGTAGTGTACTTTTTTAATGTAACCAACGTTTATGTCTTATTTCATGATCCAAAGAACTCCAGATTTTAAACATAGTAATTTATTGAATGTAACTGACGCCATCTCGGCAAACGATAGTTTTAAAATCAATTTTGCCAACTCTGAGATATTTTTGTGTTTCAAGCTCTAAGCCGGAGCCAACTGTTATCAAAGTATTTATAATTCATTTGTCATATTTATTGATGACCAAATTTGTATTAAAAACGCAGTACCGAGTATTACTATCTTGTTATTTCATAGGATTTTGTAGAGTATATGTGTGTTAGCCAGTTTTATTCAACAGCCAACTAGCGCTCATCACGAGTGGACAAAACGGCAACTTATATAGTGGCGGGAACCATTCGAACGATCCAGCTGTCCATGCTAATCACACGTATCAATTTAGAATTTAACTATTTTAATTGTTTTAATAGAAACAATTTGGCGCCACCCGGGATTCGCAACCCCTATGAATTAACAGGTAGGTTGTACTGGTAACATTGACAACGCTACGAACTTCAGTAGTGACGTCGATTTATGTAACGACCGGTGTGAGGCAAACACACTACATCCACACTAATACACAAAATAAACAAGTGTGATACATTTTAAGAGGTACGACCTCGTTATCTCGTTACAATATTTTTATTGCTTTATTATTGATTTAATTATATAATTGATTTATTATTATTGATTTTGTTAATTAAGTTACATATGTGGATTAGATATCACATAGTTTTATTATAAGATGGAACACATCTGATCTTGTTTGATGTGTGATCAGCTATTTTTGTCATACGTACTTTTAGGATTAAAAAAAAAACACATTCTAAGAGAGAACTTATTTAAATTTCTTTCCTCTGACCATAGGCGGATCCAGGGGGGGGCACTAGGTGCAACTGCCCCCCCATAGGCCCAAAAAATTATAATTCGGAATTATAATAACGAATTACTGCTCTCCCTCTTGCTTCATTATTCGTGTTTTCCTACGATGTAGTCAAATACGAACGTAGCAGGTTGCAGTATTTCATAGTCGTTAGGTCTGCGGTACTTATGAAACTTTCACAATTCACACCGTACGGTCCTGTACCTGCCACAAACAATGTAGGGTAGAGCGTACAGTTTCCGCCACCTGTGGGCATTTCGTTAATTAAAAAAATATCGAATAGTTTTAGAGTCTCAAAATGTTCAAAAATTTGTTCTGTTATCTATTAACTCGCGTTTCACAAAATTTTTGTAAAAGATATTCTTATATGGTATGGTGGCGATAACTGTGCCAAATTGAGTTTTTAACTTTAACATCTATTTTAAAATTGTTTTTTATCGTTTTCTGTAAAAAAAAAAATGTTTTCAGCATTAAAATATTCCAAATAATGTATTAAAGCAACTTGATTTATAATTTTCCTTACAGTATTAAAGAAATAAAGATAAAAGCAGCTATAAATCCTTAAAGGTGGCGATAACCATACTCTCTACCCTATTAGTATTTCATGGCAGTGACGGTAACATGTGTTTGTATTGTATGGGCGTGAAAGCTAAGAGGCAGGCAAAAGCCCTGCCACAACACAATGGTTATTTTCTAAGGTTTGCACGGACTACAGAAATAAACTTAATCCCTTTTTCTGGGTATCGGCAAACCATATGCTGAAAACAAATTGGCCGTACCATACGGCAGTAGAGCGTTTACCTAACGAGTTAGTCAGTTTACTCAGCTACAAAGTGTAACAAAGGAAAGAAGGATCACCAACCTCAAATCTGTATTAGAGCCAGAATCAAGACTTAACAGAACTGCAGAGATTTTCCCACATTCGTCTGAATTTATCGATGTTCAACATGTCGATAAGTAGGCTACTTGAAATAACTTCTGTTTCACTGTGAAATCGTTTGACAAAAAAATATATTTTGACACCATAATATGTCTGACTATTTGCTATACATATATTTTATTTCAATATTTTATTTTATAGATTTAAATTAAATGGTGGTTTAAGTATTTGGTTTTATTATTGTTAAACCTTCTCAGACGTTATAGAAATCATGTGGAAAATAGTTTTTCTCCAAAATAGCTTGGTTAACATAGCAATTTAACAAAAATTTTATTACAATTTTCGCTGAAAATGAAAGCATGTGGCGCTCATGCTAAAGCGACTTAAAAATCAATAATTCAAACATAATGCACATTTAATGTTGCTTCAATTAGTCACTCCATATGTGTGTTGATGCTCATCTCGTTAATTTATAATTAGCTTTTATTATATTAACGAAACCTATCTGTAAATATTTAACTGCAAGTTCATAATTATGCCCTTTTCTGGGAATTCAAGCTCACATTTCAGTGCCACGCTTTCAGTATTAATATGCCTCCTTCATCCTTCAACATACAATCGAACCTTCACAAGGTCGCAGTAAAAATAAATAAAAACTTTACCTACAAATTGTTCAAAATTTAATTGATTTATTGAGCATCACCTTATAGCACAAGTTGAGTGATTCCTAATGAATTGAATGAATTGTTCATGACAATTTTATTTTTATATTTATTTTTATATCTCCTGATCGGATATTGTTTTATTTCAGTCAACCTCATTAAAGAAGACAACAACTAAACAGACTAAAATACTTCATATAAAATAAAATGTTTAAAAAATGATTAAAATGTAAATATTTTGACACGACGTACAACGATATTACCCAACCCAAGTGATTGAGCCAACAACGTAAACACAAAGAAGGGAACCACGTGACATACTCAAGAAAAAATATGATAGACAAAACAATGATGAACACAGAACTAAAGAAGAACCAGAGGAAGAGAACAGATCCCTACAATTAAACAGAATGTAAACCAAAAGAGAAGATGAAGACTATTGAAGATGAAGATTACTGACGATGAAGAAGATGAAGAAGAGGAAGAATGAAGAGGAGACAGGTTAAACCCAAGGGGAAACTAACACACATATAAAGGGGAAAGATAGTATACTCAAGGATAGAATACGGTCAATAAACCTCGAATAATTATGTATTGATGAAACCAATATTATTTTTATAATTAAATTAACCTATGTACCCATTTTAAAGACAATACAATTGTAAAGTAATGTAATATAGAAAAAGTACACTAACACAGTCAGAAAGGTTAGATTTAACAAAAAAAAACAACTAACCTCATATTATTAATAGTAAATGTCATGCTAGAAAGAAATAGTGAGAAATGATAGGAGAAAGTATAGGGATTACCCATTAAATAACACTCAATACAAAACAGTGAACCAAAGTGAAGTGCCTTAATGAAGTGTAAGTACCCTAAAAATAGTGAAAGTGTATGTGAAACATTAAAAATATAAGGATAGGTAAGAAAACACTTTATAAAACATTGATGAACAATCAATGATTGGAGTTACATTGTAAACATTAATATAACTAGAAATAATTAGCAATAGTATTCCAAATTAATATAAAGGAAGCTTGTGATGTTATTCAGGGAGAAAGCCCAGACAAAAGTAACTTGTGTTAACATGGTATAGTAGAATAGAATTAAAGTTTTGTTGTTAAAATTAAGACTGCAAAAAATACAACACCCCATGTTGAAAGGGGAATTAACTTTCATAGTTTTATGAGAAGTGACAATATTTATCACTCTAGATTGTAACAAAAGAAAGAAATCAATATTAGAACTAATAATAACTAGTGACTTGTAAAGAATAGTTGGTTCAATGTTAAAAGGGGAATATGGCTGAAGGGAACCTACAGTCCATAAACCTAATTATTATATTTTAAAAGAAGCGTAATGAAAATGTAAGTTGAATAGTAGTTAAAACACAAACAAATAAGTGAAGCCCATCAGGTTGAATTCAAAATGCAATTTAAAAAGAAATACACCACAAAACAATCATGGCCAATCTTGACTATGAAAACATCTAACTGCCAAAGACATTCAAATGTAAATTGTATAATTTCACAAGAAATCTTACTAATCTAAGACCAGTGAATGGCCAGTAATTATATGTCAATTGTTTTAAAACAGAAATGTTATTGTAATAGTTTAATTTAAGAAAGATATGTTATTTATTAAATGTCAAATAATTAGACTATAGTTAATGTACGAGGGGGTACCCAAAAATAACCGGAATAGCGCTGCGATTGGCGGAGCTTACGTAGTACGCATTTCTCCCGCTAAGTGAGCATAGCGCAACTCGTTCCGAGTTCAGTGCCGTCGTTGTTGTCGCCTGGGAAGGTTGTGTCCCGTCACAGTAATTCGTTTTGTAAAAGCAATTTCGCTTGCTCCTCGTTTTTTGTCTTGGCGGATTTAAGTGAACGCTGCTGCTGTGAAAGTTTGCTTCCTGCTTGGGAAAACGCCGCAGAAACTGTTGTGATGTTGAAAACAGCTTACAAGGATAGTGCTATGGGAAAAACTCAAGTGTACCAATGGTTTTCTCGTTTCAAAGAAGGTGAAATGTCAATTGATGACAAACCTCATTCTGGACGTCCGTCAACTTCCAGAATTGATGAAAATGTTGAAAACGTTCAAGCAATCGTGCTTGAAGACCGACAACAGACCATTGAAGAGATTAGTAAGTTATCTGGAATAACTTGGAGCTCGGTTCAGCGAATTTAGTCAGAAGATTTGGGGATGAGAAGGGTCACTCCAAAATTTGTACCTCGGGTCCTGACTGAACAGAGAAAAGACAATCGAGTTGAAACATGCCATGCACTGAAAGACCAGCTCCGAACCGACCCAGATTTTTTTCCAAGGTCATTACTGGTGACAAGTCATGGTGCTATGGTTACGACCCCGAAACTAAAGAACAGTCAAGCCAGTGGAAAACTTCATTGTCGCCTCGCCCAAAAAAAGCTCGTCAAGTGAAATCAACTTCAAGACGACGCTCATTTGTTTTTTCGATGTGAGAGGGGTAGTGCATTCTGAATTCGTCCCACCAGGTCAGACTGTTAATCAGGCTTTCTATTTGGAGGTTTTAAAAAGACTGCGTCGTAACAATGTGCGACAAAAAAGGCCCGATTTGTGGCAGACGAGGGACTGGTTTTTCCACCATGACAATGCACCTGCTCACGCAGCCATTTCAGTGCGCCAGTTTTTAGCAAAAAATAACATGACTCCCTTGCCCCACGCCCCTTACTCACCTGACCTCGCTCCGTGCGATTTCTTCTTGTTTCCGCGAATGAAGAGGGACATGAAAGGACAACGTTTTGACGACGTGGAAGCGGTAAAGAAAAAAACGAGGCAGGAGCTGTCGGCCATCACAACAGACGAGTTTGAAACATGTTTCCAGGAATGGGATCGCAGATTGGACAAATTTATTAAGTGTAATGGAGAGTACTTTGAAGGTGATAATGTTGTTTTGTAAAAAAAATTAAATACATAGCACAAAAAGAAAAATTCCGGTTATTTTTGGGTACCCCCTCGTATAACAGAATATGACCTTATGAGGTATCATTGTAAACTTTGAAAGGAAAGAAAGAGAATAGTGATATCATTTATTACCCCAAAGGAATTATAAAGGAATAAAATCATTAGGAAAATACTTAATAAATTTGAATAAAAATTCAAATATTTTAACAATGTCTTTAAAGGAGTAATTCACCAATCACAGAATTGGGGTTACTATGACAACGAGACGTTGAGGGCTTATTTTCCGTAAAATTATACAGACTCGAAAAAACGACGCATGGGTAAGCGGCACGCAAAATTGGAATGATTGAAATTTAATTAAATAGTTACAAAAAGTTTAAAAAGTGAACCAAGATGACCAAAGATGAATAGATGTTGACCTAACAAGAATTAACGATGTCCAGGAACCAAATTAAATAAATTAATTAGAAAAAAACCCAAGACCAGATTGAAAAAGATGTTCGAAGTTTAAAACCAGCCCAAAATTGAAGAATATCCAATAACCCGATGACTACACTTCAACGTGATATGAACTGATAAGTATCGAATAAATTCCTTAGTCCCAAAAACCCAAATTACTTAAAATATTTTTCAAATGATAAAATTCCTCACTATTTAACAAGTATTATTTTCTTTCAAAGGTGTTAATGCATAATTTACTTACTTAAAAACATTTTATTAATCAAAATATAACCTTACTTGAGAGCACAATTTTTGTAACAGAAATACGACACTACCGAACAAATTGTAAAAACACATTATAATTTCTAAGTACGTATAAGGTATGGTAGTGTACTTTTTTAATGTAACCAACGTTTATGTCTTATTTCATGATCCAAAGAACTCCAGATTTTAAACATAGTAATTTATTGAATGTAACTGACGCCATCTCGGCAAACGATAGTTTTAAAATCAATTTTGCCAACTCTGAGATATTTTTGTGTTTCAAGCTCTAAGCCGGAGCCAACTGTTATCAAAGTATTTATAATTCATTTGTCATATTTATTGATGACCAAATTTGTATTAAAAACGCAGTACCGAGTATTACTATCTTGTTATTTCATAGGATTTTGTAGAGTATATGTGTGTTAGCCAGTTTTATTCAACAGCCAACTAGCGCTCATCACGAGTGGACAAAACGGCAACTTATATAGTGGCGGGAACCATTCGAACGATCCAGCTGTCCATGCTAATCACACGTATCAATTTAGAATTTAACTATTTTAATTGTTTTAATAGAAACAATTTGGCGCCACCCGGGATTCGCAACCCCTATGAATTAACAGGTAGGTTGTACTGGTAACATTGACAACGCTACGAACTTCAGTAGTGACGTCGATTTATGTAACGACCGGTGTGAGGCAAACACACTACATCCACACTAATACACAAAATAAACAAGTGTGATACATTTTAAGAGGTACGACCTCGTTATCTCGTTACAATATTTTTATTGCTTTATTATTGATTTAATTATATAATTGATTTATTATTATTGATTTTGTTAATTAAGTTACATATGTGGATTAGATATCACATAGTTTTATTATAAGATGGAACACATCTGATCTTGTTTGATGTGTGATCAGCTATTTTTGTCATACGTACTTTTAGGATTAAAAAAAAAACACATTCTAAGAGAGAACTTATTTAAATTTCTTTCCTCTGACCATAGGCGGATCCAGGGGGGGGCACTAGGTGCAACTGCCCCCCCATAGGCCCAAAAAATTATAATTCGGAATTATAATAACGAATTACTGCTCTCCCTCTTGCTTCATTATTCGTGTTTTCCTACGATGTAGTCAAATACGAACGTAGCAGGTTGCAGTATTTCATAGTCGTTAGGTCTGCGGTACTTATGAAACTTTCACAATTCACACCGTACGGTCCTGTACCTGCCACAAACAATGTAGGGTAGAGCGTACAGTTTCCGCCACCTGTGGGCATTTCGTTAATTAAAAAAATATCGAATAGTTTTAGAGTCTCAAAATGTTCAAAAATTTGTTCTGTTATCTATTAACTCGCGTTTCACAAAATTTTTGTAAAAGATATTCTTATATGGTATGGTGGCGATAACTGTGCCAAATTGAGTTTTTAACTTTAACATCTATTTTAAAATTGTTTTTTATCGTTTTCTGTAAAAAAAAAAATGTTTTCAGCATTAAAATATTCCAAATAATGTATTAAAGCAACTTGATTTATAATTTTCCTTACAGTATTAAAGAAATAAAGATAAAAGCAGCTATAAATCCTTAAAGGTGGCGATAACCATACTCTCTACCCTATTAGTATTTCATGGCAGTGACGGTAACATGTGTTTGTATTGTATGGGCGTGAAAGCTAAGAGGCAGGCAAAAGCCCTGCCACAACACAATGGTTATTTTCTAAGGTTTGCACGGACTACAGAAATAAACTTAATCCCTTTTTCTGGGTATCGGCAAACCATATGCTGAAAACAAATTGGCCGTACCATACGGCAGTAGAGCGTTTACCTAACGAGTTAGTCAGTTTACTCAGCTACAAAGTGTAACAAAGGAAAGAAGGATCACCAACCTCAAATCTGTATTAGAGCCAGAATCAAGACTTAACAGAACTGCAGAGATTTTCCCACATTCGTCTGAATTTATCGATGTTCAACATGTCGATAAGTAGGCTACTTGAAATAACTTCTGTTTCACTGTGAAATCGTTTGACAAAAAAATATATTTTGACACCATAATATGTCTGACTATTTGCTATACATATATTTTATTTCAATATTTTATTTTATAGATTTAAATTAAATGGTGGTTTAAGTATTTGGTTTTATTATTGTTAAACCTTCTCAGACGTTATAGAAATCATGTGGAAAATAGTTTTTCTCCAAAATAGCTTGGTTAACATAGCAATTTAACAAAAATTTTATTACAATTTTCGCTGAAAATGAAAGCATGTGGCGCTCATGCTAAAGCGACTTAAAAATCAATAATTCAAACATAATGCACATTTAATGTTGCTTCAATTAGTCACTCCATATGTGTGTTGATGCTCATCTCGTTAATTTATAATTAGCTTTTATTATATTAACGAAACCTATCTGTAAATATTTAACTGCAAGTTCATAATTATGCCCTTTTCTGGGAATTCAAGCTCACATTTCAGTGCCACGCTTTCAGTATTAATATGCCTCCTTCATCCTTCAACATACAATCGAACCTTCACAAGGTCGCAGTAAAAATAAATAAAAACTTTACCTACAAATTGTTCAAAATTTAATTGATTTATTGAGCATCACCTTATAGCACAAGTTGAGTGATTCCTAATGAATTGAATGAATTGTTCATGACAATTTTATTTTTATATTTATTTTTATATCTCCTGATCGGATATTGTTTTATTTCAGTCAACCTCATTAAAGAAGACAACAACTAAACAGACTAAAATACTTCATATAAAATAAAATGTTTAAAAAATGATTAAAATGTAAATATTTTGACACGACGTACAACGATATTACCCAACCCAAGTGATTGAGCCAACAACGTAAACACAAAGAAGGGAACCACGTGACATACTCAAGAAAAAATATGATAGACAAAACAATGATGAACACAGAACTAAAGAAGAACCAGAGGAAGAGAACAGATCCCTACAATTAAACAGAATGTAAACCAAAAGAGAAGATGAAGACTATTGAAGATGAAGATTACTGACGATGAAGAAGATGAAGAAGAGGAAGAATGAAGAGGAGACAGGTTAAACCCAAGGGGAAACTAACACACATATAAAGGGGAAAGATAGTATACTCAAGGATAGAATACGGTCAATAAACCTCGAATAATTATGTATTGATGAAACCAATATTATTTTTATAATTAAATTAACCTATGTACCCATTTTAAAGACAATACAATTGTAAAGTAATGTAATATAGAAAAAGTACACTAACACAGTCAGAAAGGTTAGATTTAACAAAAAAAAACAACTAACCTCATATTATTAATAGTAAATGTCATGCTAGAAAGAAATAGTGAGAAATGATAGGAGAAAGTATAGGGATTACCCATTAAATAACACTCAATACAAAACAGTGAACCAAAGTGAAGTGCCTTAATGAAGTGTAAGTACCCTAAAAATAGTGAAAGTATATGTGAAACATTGAAAATATAAGGATAGGTAAGAAAACACTTTATAAAACATTGATGAACAATCAATGATTGGAGTGACATTGTAAACATTAATATAACTAGAAATAATTAGCAATAGTATTCCAAATTAATATAAAGGAAGCTTGTGATGTTATTCAGGGAGAAAGCCCAGACAAAAGTAACTTGTGTTAACATGGTATAGTAGAATAGAATTAAAGTTTTGTTGTTAAAATTAAGACTGCAAAAAATACAACACCCCATGTTGAAAGGGGAATTAACTTTCATAGTTTTATGAGAAGTGACAATATTTATCACTCTAGATTGTAACAAAAGAAAGAAATCAATATTAGAACTAATAATAACTAGTGACTTGTAAAGAATAGTTGGTTCAATGTTAAAAGGGGAATATGGCTGAAGGGAACCTACAGTCCATAAACCTAATTATTATATTTTAAAAGAAGCGTAATGAAAATGTAAGTTGAATAGTAGTTAAAACACAAACAAATAAGTGAAGCCCATCAGGTTGAATTCAAAATGCAATTTAAAAAGAAATACACCACAAAACAATCATGGCCAATCTTGACTATGAAAACATCTAACTGCCAAAGACATTCAAATGTAAATTGTATAATTTCACAAGAAATCTTACTAATCTAAGACCAGTGAATGGCCAGTAATTATATGTCAATTGTTTTAAAACAGAAATGTTATTGTAATAGTTTAATTTAAGAAAGATATGTTATTTATTAAATGTCAAATAATTAGACTATAGTTAATGTACGAGGGGGTACCCAAAAATAACCGGAATAGCGCTGCGATTGGCGGAGCTTACGTAGTACGCATTTCTCCCGCTAAGTGAGCATAGCGCAACTCGTTCCGAGTTCAGTGCCGTCGTTGTTGTCGCCTGGGAAGGTTGTGTCCCGTCACAGTAATTCGTTTTGTAAAAGCAATTTCGCTTGCTCCTCGTTTTTTGTCTTGGCGGATTTAAGTGAACGCTGCTGCTGTGAAAGTTTGCTTCCTGCTTGGGAAAACGCCACAGAAACTGTTGTGATGTTGAAAACAGCTTACAAGGATAGTGCTATGGGAAAAACTCAAGTGTACCAATGGTTTTCTCGTTTCAAAGAAGGTGAAATGTCAATTGATGACAAACCTCATTCTGGACGTCCGTCAACTTCCAGAATTGATGAAAATGTTGAAAACGTTCAAGCAATCGTGCTTGAAGACCGACAACAGACCATTGAAGAGATTAGTAAGTTATCTGGAATAACTTGGAGCTCGGTTCAGCGAATTTAGTCAGAAGATTTGGGGATGAGAAGGGTCACTCCAAAATTTGTACCTCGGGTCCTGACTGAACAGAGAAAAGACAATCGAGTTGAAACATGCCATGCACTGAAAGACCAGCTCCGAACCGACCCAGATTTTTTTCCAAGGTCATTACTGGTGACAAGTCATGGTGCTATGGTTACGACCCCGAAACTAAAGAACAGTCAAGCCAGTGGAAAACTTCATTGTCGCCTCGCCCAAAAAAAGCTCGTCAAGTGAAATCAACTTCAAGACGACGCTCATTTGTTTTTTCGATGTGAGAGGGGTAGTGCATTCTGAATTCGTCCCACCAGGTCAGACTGTTAATCAGGCTTTCTATTTGGAGGTTTTAAAAAGACTGCGTCGTAACAATGTGCGACAAAAAAGGCCCGATTTGTGGCAGACGAGGGACTGGTTTTTCCACCATGACAATGCACCTGCTCACGCAGCCATTTCAGTGCGCCAGTTTTTAGCAAAAAATAACATGACTCCCTTGCCCCACGCCCCTTACTCACCTGACCTCGCTCCGTGCGATTTCTTCTTGTTTCCGCGAATGAAGAGGGACATGAAAGGACAACGTTTTGACGACGTGGAAGCGGTAAAGAAAAAAACGAGGCAGGAGCTGTCGGCCATCACAACAGACGAGTTTGAAACATGTTTCCAGGAATGGGATCGCAGATTGGACAAATTTATTAAGTGTAATGGAGAGTACTTTGAAGGTGATAATGTTGTTTTGTAAAAAAAATTAAATACATAGCACTAAAAAGAAAAATTCCGGTTATTTTTGGGTACCCCCTCGTATAACAGAATATGACCTTATGAGGTATCATTGTAAACTTTGAAAGGAAAGAAAGAGAATAGTGATATCATTTATTACCCCAAAGGAATTATAAAGGAATAAAATCATTAGGAAAATACTTAATAAATTTGAATAAAAATTCAAATATTTTAACAATGTCTTTAAAGGAGTAATTCACCAATCACAGAATTGGGGTTACTATGACAACGAGACGTTGAGGGCTTATTTTCCGTAAAATTATACAGACTCGAAAAAACGACGCATGGGTAAGCGGCACGCAAAATTGGAATGATTGAAATTTAATTAAATAGTTACAAAAAGTTTAAAAAGTGAACCAAGATGACCAAAGATGAATAGATGTTGACCTAACAAGAATTAACGATGTCCAGGAACCAAATTAAATAAATTAATTAGAAAAAAACCCAAGACCAGATTGAAAAAGATGTTCGAAGTTTAAAACCAGCCCAAAATTGAAGAATATCCAATAACCCGATGACTACACTTCAACGTGATATGAACTGATAAGTATCGAATAAATTCCTTAGTCCCAAAAACCCAAATTACTTAAAATATTTTTCAAATGATAAAATTCCTCACTATTTAACAAGTATTATTTTCTTTCAAAGGTGTTAATGCATAATTTACTTACTTAAAAACATTTTATTAATCAAAATATAACCTTACTTGAGAGCACAATTTTTGTAACAGAAATACGACACTACCGAACAAATTGTAAAAACACATTATAATTTCTAAGTACGTATAAGGTATGGTAGTGTACTTTTTTAATGTAACCAACGTTTATGTCTTATTTCATGATCCAAAGAACTCCAGATTTTAAACATAGTAATTTATTGAATGTAACTGACGCCATCTCGGCAAACGATAGTTTTAAAATCAATTTTGCCAACTCTGAGATATTTTTGTGTTTCAAGCTCTAAGCCGGAGCCAACTGTTATCAAAGTATTTATAATTCATTTGTCATATTTATTGATGACCAAATTTGTATTAAAAACGCAGTACCGAGTATTACTATCTTGTTATTTCATAGGATTTTGTAGAGTATATGTGTGTTAGCCAGTTTTATTCAACAGCCAACTAGCGCTCATCACGAGTGGACAAAACGGCAACTTATATAGTGGCGGGAACCATTCGAACGATCCAGCTGTCCATGCTAATCACACGTATCAATTTAGAATTTAACTATTTTAATTGTTTTAATAGAAACAATTTGGCGCCACCTGGGATTCGCAACCCCTATGAATTAACAGGTAGGTTGTACTGGTAACATTGACAACGCTACGAACTTCAGTAGTGACGTCGATTTATGTAACGACCGGTGTGAGGCAAACACACTACATCCACACTAATACACAAAATAAACAAGTGTGATACATTTTAAGAGGTACGACCTCGTTATCTCGTTACAATATTTTTATTGCTTTATTATTGATTTAATTATATAATTGATTTATTATTATTGATTTTGTTAATTAAGTTACATATGTGGATTAGATATCACATAGTTTTATTATAAGATGGAACACATCTGATCTTGTTTGATGTGTGATCAGCTATTTTTGTCATACGTACTTTTAGGATTAAAAAAAAAACACATTCTAAGAGAGAACTTATTTAAATTTCTTTCCTCTGACCATAGGCGGATCCAGGGGGGGGCACTAGGTGCAACTGCCCCCCCATAGGCCCAAAAAATTATAATTCGGAATTATAATAACGAATTACTGCTCTCCCTCTTGCTTCATTATTCGTGTTTTCCTACGATGTAGTCAAATACGAACGTAGCAGGTTGCAGTATTTCATAGTCGTTAGGTCTGCGGTACTTATGAAACTTTCACAATTCACACCGTACGGTCCTGTACCTGCCACAAACAATGTAGGGTAGAGCGTACAGTTTCCGCCACCTGTGGGCATTTCGTTAATTAAAAAAATATCGAATAGTTTTAGAGTCTCAAAATGTTCAAAAATTTGTTCTGTTATCTATTAACTCGCGTTTCACAAAATTTTTGTAAAAGATATTCTTATATGGTATGGTGGCGATAACTGTGCCAAATTGAGTTTTTAACTTTAACATCTATTTTAAAATTGTTTTTTATCGTTTTCTGTAAAAAAAAAAATGTTTTCAGCATTAAAATATTCCAAATAATGTATTAAAGCAACTTGATTTATAATTTTCCTTACAGTATTAAAGAAATAAAGATAAAAGCAGCTATAAATCCTTAAAGGTGGCGATAACCATACTCTCTACCCTATTAGTATTTCATGGCAGTGACGGTAACATGTGTTTGTATTGTATGGGCGTGAAAGCTAAGAGGCAGGCAAAAGCCCTGCCACAACACAATGGTTATTTTCTAAGGTTTGCACGGACTACAGAAATAAACTTAATCCCTTTTTCTGGGTATCGGCAAACCATATGCTGAAAACAAATTGGCCGTACCATACGGCAGTAGAGCGTTTACCTAACGAGTTAGTCAGTTTACTCAGCTACAAAGTGTAACAAAGGAAAGAAGGATCACCAACCTCAAATCTGTATTAGAGCCAGAATCAAGACTTAACAGAACTGCAGAGATTTTCCCACATTCGTCTGAATTTATCGATGTTCAACATGTCGATAAGTAGGCTACTTGAAATAACTTCTGTTTCACTGTGAAATCGTTTGACAAAAAAATATATTTTGACACCATAATATGTCTGACTATTTGCTATACATATATTTTATTTCAATATTTTATTTTATAGATTTAAATTAAATGGTGGTTTAAGTATTTGGTTTTATTATTGTTAAACCTTCTCAGACGTTATAGAAATCATGTGGAAAATAGTTTTTCTCCAAAATAGCTTGGTTAACATAGCAATTTAACAAAAATTTTATTACAATTTTCGCTGAAAATGAAAGCATGTGGCGCTCATGCTAAAGCGACTTAAAAATCAATAATTCAAACATAATGCACATTTAATGTTGCTTCAATTAGTCACTCCATATGTGTGTTGATGCTCATCTCGTTAATTTATAATTAGCTTTTATTATATTAACGAAACCTATCTGTAAATATTTAACTGCAAGTTCATAATTATGCCCTTTTCTGGGAATTCAAGCTCACATTTCAGTGCCACGCTTTCAGTATTAATATGCCTCCTTCATCCTTCAACATACAATCGAACCTTCACAAGGTCGCAGTAAAAATAAATAAAAACTTTACCTACAAATTGTTCAAAGTTTAATTGATTTATTGAGCATCACCTTATAGCACAAGTTGAGTGATTCCTAATGAATTGAATGAATTGTTCATGACAATTTTATTTTTATATTTATTTTTATATCTCCTGATCGGATATTGTTTTATTTCAGTCAACCTCATTAAAGAAGACAACAACTAAACAGACTGCCTGTTACCAAAGCTGAAGAAGGCGGATACTAAGCCGAAACGCGTCCAATAAAATAGTAAGTTTTTCACATGAAAAAAGTTCGTTTTTAGTTAAGTGTTAGTGCTGTGAAAGAAGAGATGAATAATCAAGACAACTATAAAGAAAACATATTAATTATAGAATATCGGTATGGAGAACCATACAGGACTTCCATGTTCTAAGATTTATATTTAAAATCATATTCGAAATGAAATATTTCCATAGAAACTACTTCTTTCTACTTATTGCTTCAGACTTAAACCACAGTACTGTGGTCACTATCGTATACCACCTCACGTTTTCGCACACGATTTTCACTGAGATGGAAGTCGATGGCACTGCCGAAAAGTCTGGTTTTGCAGAAAACATTGGACTACGGCTAAACAGCCCGGGAAGGAATTTTAACAAAGAACTACTTCTTTGTTGCCGATAACGTAGTACGCATACAAAATTCTCCCCTCCCCCTTCAACTATAATTTTCATTTATAGAAAATTACCCCCACCCCGTTCACCAAACCTCTTTATTTATAGATATTTCATCTATGTTTCAACAGTGGATTATTATGAGCTTCTTATCAAGATACTTTATTCATCAAAATTAAGTACTTTACTCTTGTTAAAACATAAAACGTTGCAGGTAAACTACCCCTTTCTCTAAACCGATCTTCACCAAAATCAATAGACCTTCAGTCCTCTAAAATGCAGGGATGCATGCAAAAAAATATTTGATTCTTTTTCACTTTACGGCAGTTATCGTTTGTCATGAAAACATTTCTCTTGTTACAACATAACATGTTTCAGGTAAACTACCCTTTCCCTTTACCGATCTTCACCCAAATCAATAGGCCTTGAGTTCTCTACAATTTAGGAACGCATGCAAAAAATTATTTGATTTTCTTTGAATTTACGGCAGTTATCGTTCGTCATAGAAAAAATTACCCTTGTTAAAACATAAAAATTTGCAGGTAAACTACCCCTTTCTCTAAACCGATCTTCACCAAAATCAATAGACCTTCAGTCCTCTACAATTCAGGGCTATATGCAAAACAGTATTTGATACTGTTTGAATTTGCGGCTCTTATCGTTTGCCATAGTAAAATACCCTTGTTAAAATATAAAAGGTTGCTGGTAAACTACCCCTTTCCCTTAAGCGATCTTCAACAAAATCAACAGACCTTGAGTTCTGTATAACTCAAAAAGGTATGCAAAAGAGTAGTTGATTCGGTTTGAATTTACGGTAGTTATCGTTCATCATAGAAAAAATTACCCTTGTTAAAAAATAAAATGTTGCAGGTAAACTACCCTATTCCCTTAACCAATCTACACCAAAACCAGCAGGTCTTGAGAACATGGTTTCCTTAAGGAACATGGAAGTAAAAACAGCTGATAGAGTGTACAAAGAAATATAAAGTATAGTAAACATATAATGTAACTATTTGATTAATTTTAAAATTTAAATAAATCTTCGTTTTTGAAGTTTACTTGTATATTACTTGTAAATATTATAATACTCTTAATGGAATAATAACTCATGGATATGATTTAATAACATAATGATTTAATCTGTGTAACATAAATTCAAATTATTGGAAAATTCCATTCGATACATAAGGTTGTCACAGGGTCGATATTTATCTCAGGATTTATAATTAAATAATTTTAATATATTTCGTGGGAATTCTTGTGGCTGCTACGAAAAGTTCCTCTGCATGTTGATTAATAATAGAGAGTACCTTTACAAACAATATATTACTTATAATCTAAAAATTTACACAAATTATATATTAAGTTACATACAAGTTTTGACGATATTCAATTTGTCCGTCTCAGAAAATAATGTAGTTTATTAATGTGTACAATAAATGTTTTCCTTGTAATCACTGTTAGCTTATATATTGAATTTGGTTGCACTTTAAAATGTTGACTAGTGATTAGTGTTAGTGTAAATTGTTATATTGTCTAGTGGTTGTTCCTTGTTGAACAAAAAATATTGTCAAATTATACTTTACACATCTAGACGATATTGCTGAAGGGTTCCTGGTCTATTCTGAATATTTTTCTTGATTGTGTGTATTATTTGTTCATGAAAATTGTAGTGGAAGGATTATTATCTTCGATGATGGTCCTTCAGATCTTCCTTCACAAACGGGTTATCTATTTTTATATATTTTTAATTACCTCTAGACATGCACTATTCAACTGCTTTCCATCACAATTAACAATTAAGTGATATTTCTTCTTTCTTTTAGTTACCTAACTCATACAAATTTCTTAAATTTTGATTGGTCATTTATGTACAGTTTAAATGTTATAGGATCAACACCCATTACCTACATTATATTTTATAAATTACCTTTAATAGATAATTTTATTATTATACTCTAATTATATATGCAATGTTTATACAATTATTAATTAGATAATTATAAACAATTTGATACTAAACATGCCTCAGTTTATAACTGTAAAACCTTATTAATTTGAATTTCTATGATATGTGGTAGAACAATTTGTTATGATTGATTGTAATTTCTACTTTGACTACCTGAGATAAATATATTTACATAAATTAACTGGTGACATAAAATCTTATAACATACAACAAAACTTTTAATAATAATAATTGTTTTTGACAGTTTTAGTTTATTTATACTGCTAAACTATTGTCTGTATGATAAACTAAAATTCTGTCTAATAATAACAAAACACTTCCATCAAAAATAATTACACTGTTTAACGGTAGTCTGTGTCGCTCTTTCTTATGATCACACTCATTACTTTAAAGGTTTGTGTCCCTTTTCCTTTCCTTGATTATAGGCCTATATGATTATAATTAATACAATTTTATTATATGGATTAGGTACTCTTAATTGGGTTTGGATTATTATTCAGGGTAAGTTGATTAGGCCTACTAGGTTTATTTATTCACTTTTTTCTGTTTACTGCCCTATTCTACTGGGTTATTTCTGGGTTTCTGGATAATATTATATAAGTCAAACCAAATAGTTTTCCTTTAATTTGCTTTCAATTATTATTTCTTGGTTCCTCTCTGGATCGGATTCCACTATTATTTACTATTCTTTTGTAACATTTTGTTTCGTTACAATATATACATATATACTTTAATAATAAACTCAATGTAGAATGTAGAGTAATACATTTTACTTCCATATTCCTTAAGGAAATGGAAGTATGGTGATGGCAAAAAAATCGTGTTCGAGATTATTGCAAATTCTAATTGTACTACACTCAAAACATGAAAAAAAGTCGTTTTTCGAAAAGTGTCTGTGTGTGTGTCTGTCTGTCTGTGTGTCTGTCCATAGATTTTTTCTATGGCAAACGATAACAGCCGAAAATTCAAACAGAATCAAATAATTTTTTGCATACAGCCCTGATTTGTAGACTACTCACGACCTATTGTTTTTGGTGAAGATCGGTTGAGGGAAAGGGGTAGTTTACCAGCAATGGTATTTTTTATCAAGGGTAAAAATTTTTTTTGGCAAACGATAACAGCCACAATTTCAAACAGAATCAAATAATGTTTCGCATACAGTCCTGAATTGTAGAGTTCTCAAGACCTATTGTTTTTGGTGAAGATCGGTTGAGGGAAAGGGGTAGTTTACCTGCAACATTTTATGTTTTAACAAGGGTATTTTCTATGGCAAATGATAACAGCCGCAAATTCAAACAGAATCAAATAATTTTTTGCATACACCCCTAAATTGTAGAGTTCTCAAGATCTATTGTTTTTGGTGAAGATCGGTTAAGGGAAAGGGGTAGTTTACCAGCAACGTTTTATGTTTTAACAAGGGTATTTTCTATGGCAAACGATAACAGCCGCAAATTCAAACATAATCAAATAATTTTTTGCATGCAACTCTGAATTGTAGAGAACTCAAGGCCTTTTGATTTTGGTGAAGATCGGTTAAGGGGAAGGGGTAGTTTACCTGCAACCTTTTACGTTTTAACAACAGTAAAGTACTTGAAAATTCATTTAAACTTTTTCAAACAATGGTAATTGTTAAAAATAAAATAATTTTGTTGCCAGGCAATAAAATTATAATTTTTTTATTTTAATGTAAATCATGTATGAGTTAATAGTATAATGGATTAATTTACACTCAAAATGTACAAACAGAAAATTTTGTTACAAACATCAATATCGTTCGTGGCAGGCAAGCATATCTCAGTTATGTAATGTTTATGTTTCCATTTTATTATTATGACTACCGCAATAAAAAGGCAGGGAAGACACACACACACACAAAATTCGCGTTATTTCTGGCCTCACTCATGTTTATTTTCTTACATTTGCACGCTTTTTAAATGGATAGCGATTTGCTTCCTGTGGATCGCTGGGCAGTGTAACTGCACATGTTTACAGAGGAACGATTCATAGACAGACTTTTTGTCTTTAGGGAATGAACCCTCTGCAAGATGCTGAGGGTCCATGAGTGACTTCGGAGCGCTCCTTCTTTTTCGCGTGTTTGTTCTGTGAAACATACACTGTAGATTCGCAGGTTGATAAGAACGCTGCAACTAGGAACACTGTAGCAATGCTCAATAGGAAATGTTGAAAATTTTTGTCCACGGTGTACCCTCATACACACTAAACCTGCTCTGATGTTTTAATTACGGACATCATAATAGTAAAACTTTGGAAACTTGAGCACTACTTAATGGAGATCAATCATTAACTTATACAAGCCATTAATTTTATGCATATTTTTTATATATATGTGTACAACGTTATCGGCAACAAAGAAGTAGTTTTTGTTAAAATTCTTTCCTGGGATATTTGGCCGTAGTCCAATGTTTTCTACAAAACCAGACGTTTCGGCAATGCCATCAACTTCCATCATCAGTGAAAATCGAGTGCGATAACGTGAGGTGGTATACGGTAGTGACCACAGTACTGTGGTTAAGGCTGAAGCAGTAAGTAGAAAGAAGTAGTTTCTATGGTAATATTTCATTTCGAAAATAATTTTAAATATAAATCTTAGAATATGGAAGACATGTATGATTCTCCATACCGATATTTACTTTTGTAACAATTGTTTTTCAGTCATTATAATCCATAGCAGAACCACATATCCTTTAGTGTACAAAAATTTATCTCATTCTGATTCCCATGATATCAATTATACGCACACGCACACACCACAAATACTTTTGCCCCCCCCCCAAATAGAAGCTTTCTGGATCCGCCCCTGCCTCTGACAAGACACTTGAGAGGGGAATTTACAAAATTTTGCAAACTTCATGTGTCAATATATTGTAATAAAACTTTTCCCATTTCTTATGTTCTTTCAAGCGCTCACTATCCAGTTACCAATTTATTCTATTTTGCTACATTTGCACATTCAATTTTTTCCTAAGTAGTACTTTTTTTGTTTCTTTCAGCATTTAAATATACCTAATTATGACAGAACCAAAGTTTAGAGGCCAACAAAAAATGAGCCAAGATGAGAGATTAAAGAGAAAACGAGAGTGCGAAAAGAGAAGGCAGGAAGCAATACGCAATGATCCAGATAAGTGCCAGAAAGAAAAATAAAATGAAAGGAAACGATATTTAAAGAGAAAGGCTGAGAAAAAAGTAAAAATGATTGGTGATTTAATTTCACGGGAACAGAGAGCAAAAAGAAAGAAATGGAATGAGAATAACAAAAGATCAAGAGAAAGGAAAAGGAACGAGAAGAGGCTTCAGGAGAATTTTATTAACGAAACCCCACCTAGAAGTGATGAAGAAGAAAGAACTGAACCTAACAATCAAAGAGAACAGAATGTGATAATGCCATCGAGTGGAAGTAGTAGGTAATCTAGTGGACGGGAGCGTGTACGTAAGGATAGAGCGAAGGCCTATAGAATGTTGACAAAGGTTCAAACTCAGAGTGAAATCTACAGTAAAAAAGCTGATAAATACAGAAAAAATATGAATGACTTTTAGAAAAAATTAGTAAAAAAGAATGCGAACTAACCCCCCATAAAAAAGTACAAGAAATAACTAAATGTATGAAAGTAAGTGAACAAATTAAAAAAACGATTGCTTTTTGGGGAGGTTTTCCAACATCAGTTGACTCATAATTTCAGTAAACTAAGAAATGTGAAATCCAAGCAGGTTTTTACAAAGGCTATTGCAGGGAAGATATTGAAAAAATATCGGGAAATTAAATATACCAAAGAATTTTTACCACACAAAGTATATGTTTCAAATAACTGTAAAAGAAACGCCAATGAAATAATTTATGAAAAGGAGAAAAAACATAACATTGAAAACTTGAAAAAAAAAGTTATTGAGTTTCTAGAGCAGGACATAAACAGTAGATTATGTCCCGGGAAAAAAGATATTGTTGTTAAAAACAAAATAAAAAAACAAAAGCGATACTTAAATGGAAGTCTGCAGGAACTTCATCTGAGATTTACTGAAAGCAGAGAAAATAAAATCAGCTATGAGAAAGACTCATAATTTTCAAAATGTAAAGATAAGGATGTGTGTTAATCTGAAGAGTAAGATGCATGAATGAGAGAGTGTGTGTGTGCACGCGCATGTAGTAATCTGTTATAAATTTGTTAAAAATAAGTTGTTCCTTTTATATTTTATGTTCTTATTTTGCTGTAATATTAGCGTACTATAAATCCTCATAGAGGTAAATTTTGTAATTTTTCAACTTGTTTTTGTAAATTTACTGAAACATAATAGTACAGTATCTGTTATATTGAAATGTATATATTAATACGTGAAGAAAAAACTTTGTACCACTTTTTAAGCATATTGCGCGCACGGAGGAGTGTGAGATTTGGCATAGTTAAAGTTTATATGGAGAAGGAGTGCAGAAAGCTAAAATTTATATATAATATGTGTTACAAATACATTAAATTAAATAAAATAAAACATTCATTTGCACTTGAAAATTCATTTAAACTTTTTCAAACAATGGTAATTGTTAAAAATAAAATAATTTTGTTGCCAGGCAATAAAATTATAATTTTACTTCCATATTCCTTAAGGAATGGAAGTATGGTGATGGCAAAAAAAATCGTGTTCGAGATTATTGCAGATTCTGATTGTACTACACTCAAAACATGAAAAAAAGTCGTTTTCCGAAAAGTGTCTGTGTGTGTGTCTATGTGTCTGTAGATTTTTTTTTTCTATGGCAAACGATAACTGCCGCAAATTCAAACAGAATCAAATAATTTTTTGCATACAGCCCTGATTTGTAGAGTACTCACGACCTATTGTTTTTGGTGAAGATCGGTTGAGGGAAAGGGGTAGTTTACCTGCAACAGTTTTTTTTTTATCAAGGGAAATTTTTTTTTTTGGCAAACGATAACAGCCGCAAATTCAAACAGAATTAAATAATGTTTTGTATACAGCCCTGAATTGTAGAGTTCTCAAGACCTATTTTTTTGGTGAAGATCGGTTAAGGGAAAGGGGTAATTTACCTGTAACGTTTTATGTTTTAACAAGGGTATTTCCTATGGCAAACGATAACAGCCGCAAATTCAAACAGACTCAAAAGATTATTTGTATACAGCCCTAAATTATAGAGGTCTCAAGACCTATTGTTTTTGGTGAAGATCGGTTGAGGGAAAGGGGTAGTTTACCTGCAACATTTTATGTTTTAACAAGGGTATTTTCTATGGCAAACGATAACAACCGCAAATTCAAACAGAATCAAATAATGTTTTGCATACAGTCCTAATTTGTAGAGTACTCAAGACCTATTGTTTTTGGTGAAGATCGGTTGAGGGGAAGGGGTAGTTTACCTGCAACGTTTTTTTATCAAGCGTATTTTCTATGGCAAACGATAACAGCCGCAAATTCAAACAGAATAAAATAATTTTTTGCATACGTCCCTGAATTGTAGAGGTCTCAAGGACTTTCGATTTTGGTGAAGATCGGTTAAGGGGAAGGGGTAGTTTACCTGCAACCTTTTACGTTTTAACAAGAGTAAAGTACTTGAAATTTTATTTAAACTTTTTGAAACAATGGTAATTGTTAAAAATAAAATAATTTTGTTGCCAGGCAATAAAATTATAATTTTTTCATTTTAATGTAATATAATATTTTTCATTTAATACAGCAATAAAAAGGCAGGTAAGACACACACACACACACACACGCGCGCGCGCGCGCGCGCGCGCACGATTCCTGTTATTTCTGGACTCACTCATGTTTATTTTCTTACATTTGCACGCTTTTTAAATGGAAAGTACCGAAACCCACACCAACATAACGCGTGCAAGCCATAATTTTTTTTAAGGAATCTCTAAAAGGACGGTGGTTCAAATCGGACGCTGAGGTAGAGTTTGCTGTAACCGAATGGTTCCACAAACAGCCGTAAGAATTTTACTAGCAGGGAATCTACAGGTTAGCGCAACAGTGGAACTCATGTCTTAATGTTATTGGAGACTTCTTTTAAAATCGTTGAATAAAAAATGCTTTATGGCTCTATACGTGTTTCTATTGAACAATCCTTGTATTAGTCATACACAATAATACAACTGATTGAACTTCAAATTTTTAAACTTGATTAGTTTCTATATATATGTTTAATGTTACAAATAATTCAAATAACAATCTTGATCATCTGTTAGTTCAGCGGAATAACAGTGACACTTTTAATAACCGCATAAAATAAACACTTAGAAACAACACAGGCGCTTTAACATAACTGTTTGGACCACAGAAGTGAGGCATGCCTCAACGCTCTATGTGTACAGCGCGGGACAATCCCCCCTCCCTACACTTCCCTATCACACCACTACATTGCTTACATACGATGTATACAAAAAACGCTGAGGCAAGTTCAGGTTGCCTCATTCGCTTTAAACGAACTATGCCGAATCTCACCTGTCACCATCTAGCGGTCGCTCAATAAAGCACGTTTCGGTTTAATAAATTTGACAGTCGCAGTAACAATGTATAATCTTTACGTTATGTAGTTCATACATATTTATAATTTTTATTCTACAGAATTTTTTAGGGTAGGCATTGCCTCAATTGCCTCCATGTACTTCGCCACTGATATATATGTGTACAACGTTATCGGCAACAAAGAAGTAGTTTTTGTTAAAATTCCTTCCCGGGATATTTGGCCGTAGTCCAATGTTTTCTACAAAACCAGACATTTCGGCAATGCCATCGACTTCCATCATCAGTGAAAATCGAGTGCGATAACGTGAGGTGGTATACGTTAGTGACCACAGTACTGTGGTTAAGGCTGAAGCAGTAAGTAGAAAGAAGTAGTTTCTATGGTAATATTTCATTTCGAAAATGATTTTAAATATACATCTTAGAATATGGAAGTCATGTATGGTTCTCCATACCGATATTTTTCATTTTAGTGTACGTTCATACTGCCAATGTCAAACACATAATAGTCTGACGTTTGTTTACGTTCATACTGCCAATGTCAAACACATAATAGTCTGTGGTCAAACAGTCGCACAGAGTAGAGATTGTCGCCAAAGAATTTTAAAATGTTGCCAACAATAATTACTGACAAATTGACTGAATGAGCTGTGAATTTTGTGTGATTTCAAATGTTCCTTTTTCAATAGTCTGTGGAGTGTATGTCAAGGCAAAAAAGTGTTTATTTTATATTTTGTATATTAGATATCTGTTTTATATATTAATGTGCAGTTGAAAGTGAAATACAGCTTGCTTAATATACACCTGTTGCAAAAGGAAAATTTTGTAGCAGCAATTTGAATTTACTTACTCTCGCCTAATTATTATTGGTGGTTTCAAAAAAGTGAGTACATTTTATTATTACTTCCATATTCCTTAAGGAAATGGAAGTATGGTGATGGCAAAAAAAATCGTGTTCGAGATTATTGCAGATTCTGATTGTACTACACTCAAAACATGAAAAAAAGTCGTTTTCCGAAAAGTGTCTGTGTGTGTGTCTGTCTGTCTATGTGTCTATAGATTTTTTTTCTATGGCAAACGATAACAGCCGCAAATTCAAACAGAATCAAATAATTTTTTGCATACAGCCCTGATTTGTAGAGTACTCACGACCTATTGTTTTTGGTGAAGATCGGTTGAGGGAAAGGGGTAGTTTACCTGCAACGGTTTTTTTTTAAGGGAAATTTTTTTTTGGCAAACGATAACAGCCGCAAATTCAAACAGAATCAAATAATGTTTCGCATACAGCCCTGAATTGTAGAGTTCTCAAGACCTATTGTTTTTGGTGAAGATCGGTTAAGGGAAAGGGGTAGTTTACATGTAACATTTTATGTTTTAACAAGGGTATTTCCTATGGCAAACGATAACAGCCGCAAATTCAAACAGAATCAAATAATTTTTTGCATACAGCCGTGATTTGTAGAGTACTCAAGACCTATTGTTTTTGGTGAAGATCGGTTGAGGGGAAGGGGTAGTTTACCTGCAACGTTTTTTATCAACCGTATTTTCTATGGCAAACGATAACTGCCGTAAATTCAAACAGAATCAAATAATTTTTTGCATACATCACTGAATTGTAGAGGACTCAAGGCCTTTTGATTTTGGTGAAGATCGGTTAAGGGGAAGGGGTAGTTTACCTGCAACCTTTTACGTTTTAACAAGAGTAAAGTACTTGAAAATTCATTTAAACTTTTTCAAACAATGGTACTTGTTAAAAATAAAATAATTTTGTTGCCAGGCAATAAAATTATAATTTTTTCATTTTAATGTAAATCTGTACATAGTATAAAGTAAAGTCGGTCCGTTTTCTCTCTGTGTTTAAAATCGCTAATCTCAGGAAGTACAGAACGGATTTTATTCAAGTTTTCGCCAATAGATAGTGTCTATCGAGGAACATTTATGTGTATAATTAATACATATATGTTGTACATTAGCTTAGCTATCACGGTTTATGTCAAGTAAGTGGTATAGTTTACATCTTATATATAAAAATGAATGTTTCTTTTTTGTCCCATATGCGTTCCTATACCATTCATCCGATTGCGATGAAACTTCGGTGAGTTGTTGTGCGCACGTCCGCGAAGGTTTCTTCCACATCTCCTCCTAAACCACTGTACCGATTTCAACCAAACTTGGCACAAATATTTTACGCAACGGGAGGACCAACATAGGATAGGTGTTTTTTCGATGGAGTCCTTTTGGGGGTTCTTTGGGGTCTTCCACATCGCCTCCTAAACCACTGGACCGATTTCAACCAAACTTGGCACAAATATTTTACGCAAAGGGAGAACCAACATAGGACAAGTGTTTTTTCGATACGATCCTTTGGGGGGTCCTTTGGGGTCTTTCACGTCTCCACCTAAACCATTGGACCGATTTCAACCAAACTTGGCACAAATATTTTACGCAACGGGAGAACCAACATAGGACAGGTGTTTTTTCGATACTATCTTCTGGGGGGCCCTTTGCGGTCTTAAAAAACTATTAGATCTGGTTACTATGGCAACCCAATAGAATAGATTCTGTTCTAAATATATTATCGCATTAAATTGAAGACCACGCGAACGAAGTTGCGGGCAACAGCTATTTATTTTTAAGAAGGCTACTTTAATTAAACTTTATTAATTAAACTAACATTTTCATTACGTACAACGTGAAACTCCGTAGCGAAGCACGGGTATTCTGCTAGTCATGTATAAGAGAAAATATATCATGCGTGGCAGGCAAGCATATCTCAGTTATGTACTGTTTACGTTTCCATTTTATTATTATCACTACCGCAATAAAAAGGCAGGGAAGACACACACACACAAAATTCGCGTTATTTCTGGCCTCACTCATGTTTATTTTCTTACATTTGCACGCTTTTTAAATGGATAGCGATTTGCTTCCTGTGGATCGCTGGGCAGTGTAACTGCACATGTTTACAGAGGAACGATTCATAGACAGACTTTTCGTCTTTAGGGAATGAACCCTCTGCAAGATGCTGAGGGTCCATGAGTGACTTCGGAGCGCTCCTTCTTTTTCGCGTGTTTGTTCTGTGAAACATACACTGTAGATTCGCAGGTTGATAGGAACGCTGCAACTAGGAACACTGTAGCAATGCTCAATAGGAAATGTTGATTTTCTTACATTTGCACAGTTTTTAAATGGAAAGTGCCAAACGCATACCAAAATAACGCATGCAAGCCGAAAAAGTGTCCAGCGTGGATAGCGATTTGCTTCCTGTGGATTGCTGGGCAGTGTAACTGCACGTGTTTACAGAGGAACGATTCATAGACAGACTTTTCGTCTTTAGGGAATGAACCCTCTGCAAGATGCTGAGGGTCCATGAGTGACTTCGGAGCGCTCCTTCTTTTCCGTGTGTTTGTTCTGTGAAACGTACACTGTAGATTCGCAGATTTATTCTAAGCAACGCTCAATAGGAAATGTTGAAAATTTTTGTCCACGGTGAACCCTCATACACACTAAACCTGCTCTGATGTTTTAATTACGGACATCATAATATTAAAACTTTGGAAACTTGAGCACTACTTAATGGAGATCAATCATTAACTTATACAAGCCATTAACTTTATGCATATTTTATATATATATGTGTACAACGTTATCGGCAACAAAGAAGTAGTTTTTGTTAAAATTCCTTCCCGGGATATTTGGCCATAGTCCAATGTTTTCTACAAAACCAGACGTTTCAGCAATGCCATTGACTTCCATCATCAGTGACAATCGAGTGCGATAATGTGAGGTGGTATATGTTAGTGACCACAGTACTGTGGTTAAGGCTGAAGCAGTAAGTAGAAAGAAGTAGTTTCTATGGTAATATTTCATTTCGAAAATGATTTTAAAAATAAATCTTAGAATATGGAAGTCATGTATGGTTCTCCATACCGATATTTTTAAATTAAACCCTGTCTAATCTTAGTTTCAGTAATTTCATTACATGTTTTTTTTTTATATTCAGATATTCGCACCTACTTCCATTATGCCTCGACATAGAACATTGACGGGTTGGAGTGAGAGACAAAGAAGAAGGAATATATATTCGCGTGAAAGTCAAAATGATAATAGACCAAATGCAAATTTAAATAGTGTAAATAGTATACAAAATGATGAAATTATTTTGAGGGATACATTTAAATGCGCACTGAATGTCATTCCAAGAAATTTTAATACTTTTGATTGTGGATTAATGCATTTACAATGCAGGTTTTGCAATGCAAAACATTTCGAATCTGAGGTCACTTTAGGTGAAAGGACTGCATTCACTTCATGTTGTCATAAGGGTAAAGCAATATTACCGGCCTTAAGTCAAAATGAATACTTTAAATCATTGTATGATGGACTTACTTCAAATGAACCTTCAATAAAAAGAAAGTCAAAAAATTATTTTGAAAACATTCGTAAATACAATTCATCATTTGCTATGGTTAGCTCAGAAGCTAAAATTTCAGATACAGTTACGCGTGGAGTGTATCATTTTAAAATACATGATGTTTTTTATCACAGATCAGGTCCAATGACTGCTGGATATGGTCGCTCACCATGTTATGCGCAATTATATTTTTATGATGTTGACACTGCTGTCAATTATAGATTACGTGAACACTATAATCAGACATGCAATAACAATAAAATGCGCGAAATCTCTCTTGAATTGGAACGCATTAATCCTTTCGTTCGGTCATTCATTGCAATGAAAGATCATTGTCAGAGAGTTGAAAATCAAAATAAAGAAATTTGTATGCTCATTAAAGTAAATCATGATTTAGATCTACGCCATTATAATGATGCAGTTCAAACTGATGTAGCAGTAATATTTAGTACAGTTGATGGTGAGCCACCCTTTGAACGAAATATGGTTTCTTTTCAAAAGTTAATGGTACCATTAAAAATATCTCTGTTTTGGATTCATCATTGGACCCTTTAGCGTATCCATTACTTTTTCCAAATGGTGATACTGGGTGGCATATCAATATTTCTCATAATGTACCAACTACATCTAATTCAAGAGTGCCCAGAAATAAATTAACCATGCTTCAGTATGCAGCCTATCGACTTGCAATTAGAGAAGATTTTAGCATGTTGCACCATTCACAAAAATTATTTCTGCAGTGGATAGTTGATATGTATGTGAGAATAGAGGGCACAAGGTTACATTTCATTCGACAAAATCAAACAAGTCTTAGGTCTGAAGTTTACAACAATTTAACAGATTATTTAGAATTGAACCACAATGCCAATAATGTTGGCCATAGAGTAATTTTACCATCTTCATTCAATGGATCTCCAAGAAATATGTATCAGAATCATTTAGATGCAATGTCAATTGTACAACATTTCGGAAAGCCTTCTTTGTTTATTACAATGACTTGCAATCCAAGTTGGCCTGAAATAGTTAGCAATATTGGAGTAGGTGAGTCAGCTAATTTTCGACCTGATATTGTTGTGCGTGTCCAAACTGAAAGCATTAATTGAGGGCTTTACACTAAAAAAAATCTTCAGTAAAGTTGAAGCACTCATTTATACAATTGAGTTTCAAAAGAGAGGACTGCCTCATGCTCACATTTTACTCTCTTTAAATGAGCAAGATAAAATTGTTGTTATCTTCTACAACATTTATCACTGTTCTGGGCGCATTTGTTAAAACAATTAGGTGTTGTGATTGTGTGTTTTGGTGTTTACCTTTCGTTACCATAATTATCGTGCATATCATACTGTTCGGCGGCCATCTTGTAGTGCCAACTTCGTAATTCAAAATTTTTATGTACGGGTCCCAGGATTCGATTAAGCGATTGTCAGAGACAGGACAATTGTGCGGAATAATGAAATCAGACAGCGTATTACATATATAGTTACCGTTTAATAACATAGAAAATTAAGCTCAACATCAACATTAATAAAAACAAAATGGAATCCTTATACTCAATTAACAAAATGGCGGCCACATGTTCCGCTATATTACTGTTCTGTTATTCTCTATTATTCAGGTATTAATCTTGTTGTAAAATTCATAATGAATTTTACATTTTACTGCAACTGCCCATATTATCTTGGAATTGATCAATTCTTATATTTAACAGAACACAAACCAACGTCTCATAAGAAAAAAATTATTTATAAGTACCGGTACGGTTTATACACACTCACACCCACTCATTTCGCCAAAATTGAATTTACACATACATTGAATTTTAGTAATTTTGAGCTCAACTTTAACAATAAAGAATGGAATAGAGAAATAGTTGGACTTTCCTGTAGATGCGTTGCAAAGTCTCCACTGTCCTTATATTGCAATCATGGTCAGGCAGGTGTTCGGTCGAGCGTCCCAGAGGTCTCCTTAGTTGCACTGATTCTAATTTACATTTTGAATAGTTACTTTGAGATTTCTGTTTAAGAGTTATTATTATATGTTACCACCTTGTTAGTTTCATCAAGAAACACTTTCGCTGGCAAAAACTGCCGGCGATTTTCACAGCGTGTTGACGCCTTGATAGTCTGATGCTGACTGGGGGGATGCAAACACATATTTTGCGTATGTGTCTGCGCATCCACGTCACTGTCTTTTGTTTCAAATTGGCTCACGCCCTGTTGTCATGTCATTTTTTGTTAAGTCATCACTGATTTTAATGACGTCCCGCCTTCTGGACCAATGAGAGTGGCTATTTACAATCTGTTTCCACTTGGATGGCCATTTTGTATGCTCGTCTCCGCACGTCCGCTCCTGGCCTTGGAATCGTTTTGATCTGTTAAAATCTGCGTCGTTGTCTCTTTACAAAGGGAAAATTGTGCTATCCATGTATGTGTGTGTGTAACACAATAAAGTACGATAATCTGTTACCACTCATACCATAATTCTGACATCAAGATTTTCGTACTGTCACAAAACCACTTCAATGAAAGATTTTATGTAGAAACATAAAAACTTTCATTGACTCATTCACACTCTTCTAAAAGGATCAGCCCAGATATGTCGCCACAACCCCCTTAACATTGATATAAAAGAGATATAATCACTTACCCTAGGTCCAATGATGATGATCGTACCATCTGACCTTACTGGACTTCTCAGGAGAGATCCCAACACCATAAGGCCATGAGGCACTTAACGCTCCTGTTCTGACACACCGGCCAGCTCAGGACCGCGGTCACAACACCATCAAACTCTGAAACATGCAATACAAATTTTAATATAGTGGCCTTATCTATTCCCATATCCACAACTTATATGTCTCCCCTTAGACGCATTGGTTTGTGTTTTGAGACGTTGGTTTTCTTAACTCATAAGTTTTCAAATAACCCAAAAAAAAAAAATACAAGATTTAAGACAGATAACCCTCTGCATTTTTCAAACATTTCTACATTTATAAAAAAAAAACTCTGACTCCAGTCGACCATAATTACTCTCTCTACAACATGAAAATAGATCGTTATACTAAACACAAAACAAATTTTAACTTCTCTGGCAACAACCACTAGTTCTACTATTTTACTTCATACAACATTGAAATATATACCTATCATGGCAAACAACTTCAAAACTCTTTATTTTCTTTACTCGTTTTCTTTATTCTTATTTTCTTTGCAACAGAACAAATTCAAATTTCTTTGATCAAAACCACTGTTATTTTTTAAATTTTTTAACATATTAGTATTTTTACCGTCACTACCCCCGTAACGACCTCCTTACCACACACACTATTGTACCATCAACATAATAAAAACATAATAAAACATTGTACATCATAAAACATTAAACACTAACATTGAACAATTCACATGTAAATAACTTGTATCAAACTTTATAACACATTACTATCAACTCTCTATTAACTTTTATTACCTAACATTCATTTATATCAGATTCTATACAAAAAAAATTTCAAACTTATCATTACCTTTCAGTTACATTACCTTTCTACTATGAATTTTCTTTTTCTAACCTTTTCTCCTTATCAGTCTAGGTGACTCTCTGTTATTCACTATTCTCTATCTTATTTTGGCATTTGTCAATCTAACCTTACTCACCTCTCTTTTTTACTACTAACAACCGCTTCTAACCATTAACATATTATGACACCAATATCTCTATAATAACCCCCTTCACTAATCCCATTTAAATCCTCTGGCACCGCTCATCTTTGTACAAGGATGTGTGTTCCCTACCTGGCCATATCCATCCCTAACCATTTGCCCTCCACCAAATATCGGCAAACACTCTAACCCAAAATTGCTCCGCCTGCCACAACGCTGCACGCTGGTCTCTTGCCACGTCGCACGCTGATCACTCCCTACACCGGATCCTTACTACAAAATATCATCATCATCAAATATAATTACCATTCACATTACTCACCTCTACATATAATCACTAACTACTGTGTCCCTAAAATATCTAACACCTCTTTATATATTATCAGTACGGTATCTCAACATTCTTATTTTCACTAACTCCCATTAACTCTATTTAACTAACTCCCATTCCTCTATTTATCATTATTTCCCAAATTCTATCTCCTTTTTAACATTTTACCTTAATATACCACTAGAAAATTCATCACTTATCTTACAATCCTAAAACAACTCAATATCCAAATATATCATATGCGTAATCATTTACTAACCATTAGACTCTGAATCTCATAATATCATTTAAAATCATTATCAAACTTAATTATTCTTGAATATTTAAAATTCTACAATACATGGTTTACACGCAAAAAAAATACATAAAGTACACAACAGCAAAAATACACAAATACACTGACATTAATATACAAAAAATATACAATCCACATTATCATTTTATCATTTATCAAAAATCAGTTTATAAGCAGTCCGTCTTGAAAAACACCGTCCACATAATTAAATTTTCATAAACACAATAAAATATTTACCCTCCATCGTCAAATAATAGTCTTATCTTAAAACTATATACATTGTTTATTATTAGATATTTTATCTTATCATTATACATGTACCAACTATTCAAATTTTTATCCTTATCCGAAAGTTCATATAACTCATGATCGGGTATAGTTCTGTCACCTTCAGTATAATCAGTCATAATTAGGTAATTTGTAAAGTCATTATTCTCATTATCTCCTACTCCCTCAGTTTCATTACCAGGTAAGTACTTACTATATTTGTTATATATCATCTCTACTCCTAACCTTTCCATAAATTCTTCATAGCCTCTACTTATCTTAAAAATTTCTATTTCTCTTTTTCTCTCACTTTCAAAACATCTCTCTCTTTTAAAATATCTCTCATAATAACTCTCCCAACAACACTTCTCTCTCTCAATATATCTCTCTTTACACACTCTCTTTAACCCTTCAACACACACTATCATTCCATTATTATCATATTCTATTCCCCATAAAATTTCATTATTACTACCAACCTCCACACTATTATCTCTAATTACTATATTTTTATTTATTTTATCATCATTTCCACTACTACTTACCTTGTCATCTTTGTTCAATTCTAATTTGTCTATTACTTTCTTATTTTCTAATTCTATCTCGTCTAACCGTGTCTCTATTTCACTTAAGCTTTTATCATAATTACAGCTTTGTTCTTTAATTTCTTTTTTAATATCGTTAAATTGTTCATCAAATTGGTTTAATTTATTATTAAAACTATCTAATTTTATATCGAACTTAATGCTCTGCTCTTTTAACTCATTGTTCTGTATCTTCATCAAGTGAAAAAGGTCTTCCAGAGACACTTTACTATTTATAATAGGCGTTGAGTTCGCTTGTGTTTCATTCAATAATAGTGATTCTGTTGCCGTATTATCTATGCTAGTGTTTTCGTTATCTGCCATTTTACTCATATTAATAATGAATTTTATTTTTTAGTAATTGTTTTATATTTTACTTAAACAATAATATAACCTATTATCATGGTATAACCTATTATCTATGTACCAGTTATATCTTATGTATTCCTTCCTTTCTTCCGACAATCCTCTGTCTCTGACTCCGGCTTATTGTATAAACTTTTATTTATATCACGTCACCAGTTCGGGCGGCATCTGTTAACTTCTACAACATTTATCACTGTTCTGGGCGCATTTGTTAAAACAATTAGGTGTTGTGATTGTGTGTTTTGGTGTTTACCTTTCGTTACCATAATTATCGTGCATATCATACTGTTCGGTGGCCATCTTGTAGTGCCAACTTCGTAATTCAAAATTTTTATGTACGGGTCCCAAGATTCGATTAAGCGATTGTCAGAGACAGGACAATTTTGCGGAATAATGAAATTAGACAGAGTATTACATATATAGTTACCGTTTAATAACATAGAAAATTAAGCTCAACATCAACATTAATAAAAACAAAATGGAATCCTTATACTCAATTAACAAAATGGCGGCCACATGTTCCGCTATATTACAGTTCTGTTATTCTCTATTATTCAGGTATTAATCTTGTTGTAAAATTCATAATGAATTTTACATTTTACTCCAACTGCCCATATTATCTTGGAATTGATCAATTCTTATATTTAACAGAACACAAACCAACATCTCATAAGAAAAACATTATTTATAAGTACCGGTATGGTTTATACACACTCACACCCACTCATTTCGCCAAAATTGAATTTACACATACATTGAATTTTAGTAATTTTGAGCTCAACTTTAACAATAAAGAATGGAATAGAGAAATAGTTGGACTTTCCTGTAGATGCATTGCAAAGTCTCCGCTGTCCTTATATTGCAATCATGGTCAGGCAGGTGTTCGGCCGAGCGTCCCAGGGGTCTACTTAGTTGCACTGATTCTAATTTACATTTTGAATAGTTACTTTGAGACTTCTGTTTAAGAGTTGTTATTATTATATGTTATCACATTGTTAGTTTGATCAAGAACACTTTCGCTGGCAAAAAGTGCCAGCGATTTTCACAGCGTGTTGACGCCTTGATGGTCTGATGCTGACTGGGGGGATGCAAACACATATTTTGCGTATGTGTCTGCACATCCACGTCACTGTCTTTTGTTTCAAATTGGCTCACGCCCTGTTGTCATGTCATTTTTTGTTAAGTAATCACTGATTTTAATGACGCCCCGCCTTCTGGACCAATGAGAGTGGCTATTTACAATCTGTTTCCACTTGGATGGCCATTTTGTATGCTCGTCTCCGCACGTCCGCTCCTGGCCTTGGAATCGTTTTGATCTGTTAAAATCTGCGTCGTTGTCTCTTTACAAAGGGAAAATTGTGCTATCCATGTATGTGTGTGTGTAACACAATAAAGTACGATAATTTGTTACCACTCATACCATAATTCTGACATCAAGATTTTCGTACTGTCACATTGTTAACGCTACCAATATTGATAAAGTTGTATCTGCGGAGATTCCTAACATTCAAACACATCCTACATTACATGAATATGTTGTAAAACACATGATGCATGGTCCATGCGGTGTACTTAATCCAAATTCTGTATGTATGAGAGATGGAAAATGCACAAAAGATTATCCAAAACGATTTAATGAATTTACATGTGAATCAATAAATGGATATCCATTATACAGAAGGCGTGATAATGGTATTAATGCTGAAGTTCGCGGTAGTTGCCTCGAAAATCGTTATGTTGTACCATACAAGCAGTATTTACTTGCCAAATTTAATTGCCATATAAATGTTGAAGTATGCACTACAGTTAAAAGTGTTAAATACATTTATAAATACGTGTATAAAGGCTATGACAGTGCATCTGTTGAATTAGGTTCAGAGAGAAATGAACCAGGTCAAGAAATACAAATTGATGAAGTTAAAAATTTTTTAAATGGCCGTTATGTCGGATCAACTGAAGCTGTATGGCGCATCTATGAATTACCAATGCATTTTCAATCACATGTTATCGTTAGACTTGACATTCATTTACCGCGTAGACAGAATGTTTACTTTCGAGAAGGGCAAGAACGTCAAGCAATTGAAAATGCAAGACAAACAAAATTATTAGCATTTTTTGAATTGAATCGATCAGATCCATCAGCGCATGAATATAAGTATATTGAAATTCCTTTGCATTATGTGTGGGAAGATTCCCGAAAAAAATGGAGGTGATAAATTCATTACACGCATATATGTAGTATCACCAAAAGACATCGAACTTTTCCATTTACGATTGCTTTTATTACATGTCTGTGGTCCAAAATCATTTGAGGATGTTAGAACATACAATGGAATTATACACACTTCTTTTGTTGAAGCGTGCCATGCTCGCGGCATTGCTTCAAATGATAATGAATGGTGCGAATGTTTAAATGAAGCAAAAGAATTACATTCACCAAAACAAATGCGAAATTTATTTCGTTACATTTGTGCATTAAATGTGCCAGCCAATGCATTGGCGTTATGGAATGAATTTAAAGTATATCTTAGTAAAGATTTTTTGAGAGATTACAACGAAGAAGTATCCTTTAACACAGCTCTATTAGAAATTGAAGATATTTTGAATGTTCATAATTTGTCATGTCAAGAACTTGGTTTACCAGTTCCCACGTACTCGCAGAGAACAGACGAAGCAAATGCTATTGATCCAATAGAACAAGAGTTTCTGTTTTCTGAGCATTATGAATCTGCAAATATTGAACAGCGTAATCTAATTGATCGTGTGATTCGTGAAGTTTTTCACCATGATAATGGATCTAATGTTTTTTGTTTAACTGCTCATGCACGTTGTGGAAAAAAATTCACACAAACAGCAATCATTCACAAATTAAATTCGCTTAATCTTAGTTGCATTGCAACAGTGTTCAGTGGCATAGCTTCAACTCTGTTACTTGGAGGTAGAACTTTACACAATGTGTTTAAATTGCCTATACCCATTTTGGAAAATTCTGTAGCGAATATTACCGCAAATAGTAGCTATGGACAGGAACGGCTTAAGGCCGCGAAGTTAGGGGCGCCAAGCAGAACGAAAAAATGTTTTACGATCGGTGATTTAGAATAAATTTTCTGCATGTTCCCAGTTTACTAATTATAGTAAAACCATGGATTACCACAACAACAAATTTACAACAGTATCGTAAGTTTTTAAAAACTTAAAAACCAATACAAAACAAATCTTACGAGAGGCAGGTGGGAGGATTGCGCCAGGGCGGCAACAGTGGCTTAGAAAAGTGGGCCTGTGACTGAGTCTATTTCGTTTGAGGTACGAACGAATAATACAGGCCTGGGCGCGCAAGAAGGTGAGTCACTTTCGCAGTTCGATTCGACTACTGGCGCGGGAGGGGGTGAAATGACTCGATGGCCGAGATGCGCCTGCGCGTACAGGCTAATATACAGACGCTCGCTTGACATCAGTCGCACTTGTAGTAGTAAGTCAAGCAGATGGTGAGTTGTGCGTCATGTAAAGCCTTTCAGTCCGACCGTTGTGTTCCACAGTTAATGTTTTTGTGTGGTTTAACAATACTGTATCTGTCTGTGTCATTGGTTTTATAAAGATTGTTTTAGTGAGAATTAGAAATGGCTGATAAAAAGAGACACTCAGGTTTTTTCTATAGAAAAAGAAAATTGCAGCAGACTTCTGAAGCTCAAAAACAAGCGTCAGCGTTAAAACGTTTCGTTACGGTACTTCCCTCAGAACCACATGCACCAACATTTTTTCTGCCTGAGGTAAGCTAATAAAATGTTATTGTTATTTGTTAAGAGTGCTGAGCACAGTTACATTACATGCACGAAAATTTGGATTTTAATATTAAACTGGAATAAATACTGTACATAAAACAAAACACTTTTGCCTTTATTAAAATTACTGAAGGCTTGCTTTAAAATGTAATAAAAATAATGCATTCTAAAATACGATAATTACCAGTAATCAGAAATTCAAAATCAGCAGTAACCTATTTCCTCGTGTAGCCTAGTTTTATTTATTTCACAATATTGCAATGTTGCGAATATTAGTATTCACAATTTACTATAATGGGTCCATAGATACGTAAGCCAGTCGTTATCTAAGATAAATACAGCAATACAGGATTAGTGAGGTGCATTTCTAAGATAAAATGTGGAGTATTCGGATTTTTGAAATTTAACGATGAAATCTAAGGCATTCTTGACTTACTTATGCACTCAGCTAATTCTCTTGTACTGTGCTTTTCTATTACATTTACGATTTAGAAATCATCAACCCTTAAATGTTAAAAATGTCTTACATTTGAAAAAAATGCATGTTTATGTTGAGCTAATTATTAGACATTATATCATACAAATTAACACTCCATGATAAAAAAAAAAACATTTTAAAATGGTGTTACTACAATTATTTTGTTCTGTGAAAGTCTACAGTGTCATGAAATTAATGAAAACTCTTTGTTAGGTGGACGACAAGACTCAGTCCCCGGAGTCCCATGATACTGAAAATGAAGAAAAAAACGACAATGTGAAAGGAGTTGAATCTCATTCTGATTCTGATTCAGCGATTGCGGAAGAATCTTTTAAGGTAATTTTTTTATAAACTTAAAATGACAAAGTTGAAAATATTGAGTTTACAACATGCTACAGTTAAGTTTTAGCAGATAGGCTAGGCTTATTATGCCAATTGAATAAATCGCGTAAATTTAACAAACAAATTTGCGTCCCAATTTTTTGAAGCTTCTAAATGATTTTGTACTTTTTGCTAATAATACTCCTTAGTTTTTGTTGTCTTTTTCAGGTTTCTCTAGATAAAATCATATCCCATGACCCTGGAGAGTGGCCAGTGAACTTAAGTGCCAAAGACAGTGACATCCTCGTCCAACGTGGGCCAGAACAAATTAGTGACACTGACTTTCCTGTAAATAAAGATGGTCGTCGCCGTTTTAATGTCAACAATTATCGTAGGCGATTGAGCAATGGTGAAGAGGTTTCACGTCCCTGGCTTATATATTCTGTATCAAAAGACGTCATATTTTGCTTTTGCTGCTGACTGTTTAGCACAATACGAACATCTCTGTCTTCAGAGACTGGGTACTCCGACTGGAAGCACATGTCTGAACTACTGTCAGAACACAAAAGATCACCAGGACATATGCGGGCATTCCAGTTCTGGAAGGAATGTTCTACTAGGCTGCGTGTGAACAAAACGATTGATGCAGAACACCAGAAAATGATCAAGAATGAAGTTGAACGCTGGAAGGAAGTTTTCAAACGCATTGTGTATGTGACTGAGTTTCTTGGTTCACAGAATCTGGCATTTCGGGGTGCGTCAGACAAACTGTATGACAGAAACAATGGGAATTTCCTGAAACTGTTAGAGTTTGTAGGGAAATTTGACATCATAATTGCTGAACACTTACGGAGGATTACTTCAAAAGAATCTTATGTACATTACCTAGGGAAGAATATCCAAAATGAAGTGATCGAAGTAATAGGATCAATGATATGACAACGGATACTACATAATGTACAGAAGTGGACTTACTATGCTATTATTTTGGACTGTATGCCTGATCAAAGCCACATACAGCAAATGACTTTGATTATACGTTTTGTAAGTTGTGAACCAGGTAAAGACCCTTGCCCCAAAGAACATTTTTTGGGGTTTATCCCAATTGCATCTTCAACAGGAGAATCTATGACAAACATTCTTTTGTCCAAGTTAAATGAAATAAAAATACCTTTAAAAAATGTGCGTGGGCAAGGGTACAACAATGGTGCAAATATGGTGGGGAAAAACACAGGAGTCCAGAACAGAATTCTAACTTTGAACCCTCGCGGATTTTTTGTACCTTGCAGTGCACATTCGCTGAACTTAGTGGTGAACGACTCTGCTTTATCCTGTAGTGAGGCTGTAAACTTTTTCATGGTTTTGCAGGAAGTATACAAATTATGTTCTGCCTCAACTCACCGGTGGACTGTGTTAAGAAAACATGTTACATCACTAACAGTTAAACCAATATGCGACACTCGATGGAAGAGTCGCATTAATGCAGTTGCTCCTTTTCGTTACCAGACAGGAGAAATATACGATACTCTACTTGAGTTATCTACTGACTCATCGATCGATGGCTATGGAAAGAGTACTGCCTTGGGTCTGGCTAGCAAGCTAAAGAGCTTTAAGTTTATCTGCTCCTTGGTTGTATGGCATGAAATACTTTTCAGGATAAATATTATCAGCAAACAGCTGCAAAAAGAAGATATGAACATTGCAAAAGCAGTTGAGCTAATTTCTAAAGTGAAAGAACATTTTGAGAAAATGAGGACGGATAAGGGTTTTGAGGAAGTACTTGTTGATGCCAGGGAGATTGCAGAAACTCTTGAAACCGAAGCCACATTCCCAACTGAATCTCAAGTACGTCCTGTGACGATTTAAATTGTAACAGTAATTGTAAAAAAAAAAATTTAAAAAATTACGTTTGCGAGCGATTAAGCAATTTTAAATCTCACTATAATACCTAAAACACCTGTATGTACTCAGTATGAGAATAAGAAGTAATTAAGAGGTCCCAAGAAACACTAATAAAAAGGGAAATTTGTAAAAAGTTATTATTGTCATATTTAACCCTTTGCTTGTTATCATGCGGTGACCTGTTAATTCCGGACTCGACGTGTCTACCGAGTCGTCTGAAATTTAGGATAAGATAAAAACCATAATGTTTATAATTAGAAATCTGAAGACACAGATAGTCGTTAAAATAACTCACTTAAATTATATATGTTTATTAAGGCATAGTTTTTGTAATTAAAAAATGTTAACTTAAATAAAGATAGGGACTATATTCTCGCGGAGTAGTTGCCCCTCTCCCTTTTGTTAAGTACCAGTCGAAGCGAGCAGAAAAACGCTCTCTCGCTACGTTGACTTCACGGAGTGCAGACGTACGAGCGAAAGCTCTGACAAAATGTTGCTAATTTATTTGTTTTAATTTAAATATAGTATACTAAATACTACTGCTAAAAACGTGTGTCATGTACCAATAAGTATAAATATGTGATAACAAGAAGACATAATTTGTAACACAAAAGACAGAAATAGTGTTAAACAAGATGACGACTCCCTTCAAGAAGTAACTACATTTTCAACATCATTCCTGAAGATGTGATCTACAGGAACTTCATAGAGACACGTATACCAGGCATAAGACGCTGTTTAGGACATCTGAGAATCTACAATCCATACACCAAAGAAGCTCCAATCTCCTCTGTGAACATCCGAGCTTTTCTTGACAAAAAACGCGACCCGGATGATGACGCCGACTACAAGGACTCCCAAGACGGACACCCCCAGGACGAGGTTTCTACATTCCATTGTAAAGGTGACTCGATAGCCTGTCTATCGAGGGTTAATAATATATGTTACACTACACACTTCTAAAAGAGACTTTTCAAAGACGATTAATCTTATGTAAACATTAAAAGAGAAAATCTAAGTATAAACTGTAAAAATTTAATTATCATACGTTGTAACGCTTTAAATGTTAATGTAACTTATTATCGTTCCTAGTATTAGTACCATTCTTCAAATGGTTAAAGAAGTCTTGCAAGCTAATATAATGAATTGAAAATAATTAAAAGTCTTTACTACTAAAATACAGAAAGTTAACTCGGATCCGAGGTTTAGAGATATAGTATCAATTTGATCCCAAAGTTTTATGAAAGCATTTAAATATTTTATTTTAATTAATGATGTCATGGGATCTGTCAGTAACTGTTGTTAAATAAAGAGAAGTCGTCTTGTTACACATAAAAATGAGTGCGTAAATCAGTAAAATACCTTCCCTTGTTTCCTTACACAGATAGTAAGTAATTTGTTCTGTTAATTTGATTTGAATACAGTTCGTTACAACGTAGGCAGCCCATGTAATTGGCAGAGGTCAGTTAAGATGGGTTCCCTGAATTTGTAACGCGGGAATACGTTACAGTCCAAGAAGGGTCAAACGCAAATTTCACTATGAAACAGCTGACGAGCCAGTCTCAGACCCAAAAAGAGCTTTTATGACCAATTTTTATTTCTGTTTGTTGGACTGCGCAATAAACTCACTTGAGGAGAGATTTTCACAGCTATCCAGCGACAATTATGTATTTGGCTTTCTTTATAACATCAAAAATGAAGATAAGAACACATTGCTACAAAAATGTGCAGACCTACAGATAGCTTTGACCGATGGGGAGCACCGAGATATTGAAGGACACCAGCTGCACCAAGAACTTCTAGTACTTCTGACTCTGTTACCTGAAGACTGTGGCAACAGGCCAGAAGACATCCTCAAGTTCATCATGAACAGCTCTTTAGCTGAAAATTTTCCAAATGTAAATATAGCTTTGAGAATTGTATTAACACTTACAGTAAGTGTAGCATCTGGGGAGAGATCTTTTTCAAAATTAAAAATTATTTAAGATCAAGTATGGCACAAGAACGTCTTGTAGGACTTTCCCTTATCTCAATTGAATTTGACATTCTAAAAGAAATAGACATTGACTCTGTTATAAAAGATTTTGCAGAAAAAAAGTTGCCGTAAAGTACCTTTCTGATTTTGAAATTGAGTAACCTACAGTTAATTGTAATTTTGTATTTTTTATACCAACTTTTTTGTACGATTACAATAAATATTGTCGATACACTTAGTCATTTGTAGCTATTTTACCGAACCCATTTGCTCTTCCTGAGTTTGATTTAGGCCTTAATACTATTGATTCAATTAAAAATCATTTAAAAAGAAACGAATAATTTAGCCTGTATTTCATACTACTGATCACCCCAAATAAGCCTAAGATAACCGAACATAAAAATACATTATTGCAATAATGTAACACAATTTTTAATGAAATAAACTGCAATTGTATTCCATAAAGATAACAAATCAATTAAATTCATACAAGACTAAAATATTCTTATAAAATGTAGAGTCCTAGTTGTGTCATTTCCTGTTTGTTAAGTTTTTTTGGGGGGGGGGACAGGGCGGCAGAAAGCTCGCTTGCCCGGGTGAAATTTTTGCCTTGAGCCGGCCCTGGCTATGGACGTTACATAAATTCATCAACATTGATAATAGATGAAATTTCTACATGCCCACTGCAAGTGTTGAAAATCATAGATAGATTATTGCAGGATCTATGCGATGAAAATGATAAACATAAACCATTTGGAGTGAAAACGATACTTCTGTGCGGTGATTTTCGGCAAATCTTACCAGTTGTCCCACATGGATCACATGCAACTTTAATTGAAAATTGTGTCACAAGTTGGCATAAATTTGTTTATTTTCATAAAGTAACGTTTACTCAAAATATGAGAGCCTTACCAAATGAAATAGAATTTGTCGAATTCTTGAAAAAAATTGGTAATGATGAAGCCCCACAATTCCCTCAGTTTGGTGAAAATATTATTGAAATACCTCAGCAATTAATAGGAGATGAAAATAATATTATTAATGAGGTGTATGGAAATATTTCCGAAAACATACTCTCAGATAACGTATTGAAGTCAGTTATTTTAGCACCTAAAAATGATGATTGTACTTTTATTAATACTGATATACTTAATCGAATACCAGGTGAACAGAAAACATATCATAGCTACGATAAAATAATTTGTGATGATGACAATGAAATCAATAACTATCCAGTAGAGTTTTTGAATTCTTTCACTATTAGTGGTTTGCCACCACATAAGTTAGTATTGAAAGTTAATTGCATCGTTTTACTGATCAGAAACTTAAATACAAAGGAAGCATTAGTCAATGGAACAAGAATGCGCATCAAGTGTATGCATCGTAATGCTATTGATTGCGAAGTTTTAACTGGAACCGCACGCAATAAGAGAATTTTGATTCCACGTATAAATTTAACATATTCCGGTACTGTTTTACCATTTAACTTTCAAAGAACTCAATTTCCAATTATACCTGCATTTGCGATGACAATAAATAAGTCTCAAGGACAAACATTCGAAAAAATTGGAATTTTATTGAGGCAGCCAGTTTTTACACATGGTCAATTGTACGTCGCAGCAAGTGGAGTTCGATCATTCGATGGTTTGAGATTTTATATTTCCGAATATAATGGCCAAGGGCATTTAGCAAATGATGAAAGAGTTTTTACAAAAAACATCGTTTACACAGAAGTTCTAGAATCATTAAATTCACTTTCAAACTATTTTAAGTTCAATGGACAACATTTATTTTTTTAACCACCCGGTTTTTTTGATTTAATGAAAAATATATGAAAAAATACGAGGCACATATTTTTTATTTCATTTTTTATTTTGTATTAATTTTTTATTTAAATTTTATATAATTCGAAAAAGATAGGCAAAATAACTGTGTAGCCTTGGCGAAACCTGGTCAGTATGGCAATAAAAAAAACCAAAGGAAATGTCAAAAAACGCGTTATTGCTTTTTAAATATGGCTTAGCCAAGCTAAACCTCATTTTTCCTATCTTTCATATTTTTCAAATAACTCGAAAATTAATGCATAGAGAAAAAAATTAAAAAGTTATATAAGCTTTATAGCAGATAATCTTCAAACTGTTTTCGAATTTTGTACCTTACCAAAAATGAAATGTAATCCACTGGAATTGAAAACAATGTATCTTATACTTCTATAAATGTCAAGTCTCATTTTTATTAGCGTTTATTTGATTCAATAATAACATGAAAAAATTAAAACTGACAATGAATTATATCAAAAAATAAATATGAATACAAGCTGTAATTGTTTTTTTCAACTGTTACTAACATTAAATTTTAAATTTCATAGGTATTGCAGGGAATTAAGGCAAACAACACACGCTAATGATGTATTTGTACACGCTCGCAGCTGACATAATAGAACAAAATTCAAAAAAATTATATGCAATGATTATAGAGGTATACTCTTTGACAAAAGAACCTCAATAACGTTCAAACTTAAAAATTTAATGAATTACGGTCGAATGTCGACCACTGGGCGACCACTAGTTTTAATTAATAAACATTTTGTTCTATACCCAGAATTCATTAAATATCTCCCTTTACACGAAACTAAAGTTAAAATGACAATCTTCTGACAAAATTAGGAAGGAAGTTTAAGAGGTGACATTACCATGGATTCAAAAATTTTCAAAATTTTATTTTTTGGCCCTGAGTAAAGTTTGACTTTTGCTTATGGTTGACCAGTAATCTAGGACAATGTAGAAGTATCATAAATTTTTCCCAAACAAATTTGAAGAAAATTATGTTAAAAAAAATTAAGTTGGAAATTACTAGTTGTTTGAGAATGACCCATATATAGCCTGCAGATGTTCCAGACTAATGTTCCATAATTTGTGTCAACAAGCACTCGAAAAGTCTAGAGGGTACTTTAGTGTGACCTTGAAAGAATGAAATTCTTGAATGTTCGAGAGTGTTCCGTAGTTACAGTGTTATTGATATTAATTTTAATGGAAGTTAATTCACTTTATATAGTCCATGAAAAGATTGGCTTTTGCTGGTAATATTGTATAGCCTATACAACATATATAGCCACCATATATACAACATATTGTATAGCCACCAGACTGTTGGTTAACCAGAAATATGTTGATTTAACAAATATCACAGTTAGTTAAAACAATTTTTTAACAGTAATTAAACCTAACTTTCATTAATGAAATTGCCTTAAAGTGGAGAAAATTATTCTTTAAAATAAATGAAATGTACTTTGATGGATAAAACTATGGTTAGTAGAAGGAGCAACATGAACGGAAACAACAATTATACCTTCACAGTACCATATTCAAAATATAAATATCAATATAGGCAGATAAATTGAAAATCATAATGGGACCTAGTATTCTAAATGCAGAAAGCTTTGTAACATACTTTTACCACACAAATATAAATGAGATTAATCTTCTGTATTAAGACATTACCTGTTACAATTGGATAACGAATGCACACACACACGTGAGAATTAAATTTTACAGCCAACAATTTATTGTTCAGTTTGGGGTTCCAATACAAATGTTTGCAAGATGTTTCAATACAAAATTCTTGCCAACCAGAACACAAATTCAATACTGTATAACATCCAGGGTACTGTTTGGAACATTACTGAACGTTTTTATACAAACACTAAATATATGAGAATTTCTCCCTACCCAAATACAATTAATTTTTTTAACTTTGAATGACTACATTCCCAAATGTAAAGCATTTAATTACAGAATTAAACTTGATTGTTTAACTAAAAAGTAAAACAATAATTAACTGAGTTTTATATACTTTTGAGTACACTTAAATTAAAAATTATTTATTTAATAAGTTTTTTTATTACACTAAATAATTATTTTTTGGAAGAACAAAAAAAGAGTTAAATTAACAGAAACGTACAAAACACTGTGAAGCCAATTCAAAATGCCAACTTTAGTGAAACCATTTTCTTTCAAATTCCTTTTGACAGTTCCAGGCAGATTGGTTTCAATATAATTATATTAGAATACACAGTTTATATTAAAAACTACATATTTAAGTGTTATTTATGCCAAGTAATAATTTATAAACTATTATTATTTTTACTGATGTTAATGTTAGACATACCCTGCAGGAACCTTGTATGCAAACATTTCTAGTCCCAGGTTTGCAAGGTGTTCCATCTACAACTACAGGAGACCTCATCACAGCTTCACTCCTTCGATTTATGCATATTAAAGAGCATTCCACATCTAAATAACATACACTTTTAATGTTTAGAACTATGTCCTGATTTGTTTCAAATACTGATTTCAATTAATTTTAGAATGGACATACATGTTAATTTTAGTTAGAATCATTTTTAAAATGTGCATATGAAATATCTTAGATTATTTAAAGAATAGTAGATGTTACAGCTTATGTCTGTGACAAGTTTTCTCTGATAACATTTTACACATGAGGAAGGTGACAATAAAATATACAAACATCATTAAGGAATTGTACAATGACTAGTTATAATTAATTTGAAAATACTATTTACGTTAGTAATTGTACTTATTGTTTGAAAGATGAAACTTTACTGTCCAGATCATTTACTAATACAAATAGTAGTGACATGAAAACCAGAGTGATTTAAACATTATACTGACCAAGCAGAAGCCAATTTGAACACTGAAAATACTTATAGTACATTTTAAATCAATTTTATCATCATCATCATCTCCTTAAACGTTTTAGGCTGTTCCTATTCCTATTCCACAGTCTACCTTTTCTTAGATCTACCAACTTTACTTCTGCCTCTAGGGTCCTAATCCTTTGCCATCTTCTGTATTCTACTTTCTTCCATTCTATTGATGTGTTGAATCCATTTTCTTCTGTATTCTTTAATCCTTTCATCAACTGCAAAAATATCTAAATCACTTCTTATCTCTTGTTTATAATATGATCTCTTCGTTTCTTACAGAACCATACAGTACTGTAGGTATTGCCATTGTTTTATAAAGTTTTATTTGGGTTTCTTTTCTACGTTTATTTCCCAGCATTCTCCAAATCGCTCCACTCAGTCTTGTGAAATTCATCACTTTATTTTCTATATCTTTATCTTTATCATAAGTAATGTCATGTACAAGATAGTTGAAATGTCTTACTTGTTCTATGCATGTGTTGTCTATGCACATTTTGGTATGAACCGGTTCAATCTAGGTGCATCCTTTTCTTCTTTGTTAAAATATTTCATAATTTCATATGCTTGTTCTTGTCTTGATACTATACTATTCCTTGATACTATATTCATTTAGTAAACGGGTTTTATTTAGTCCTTTACCTACTCAAGACCGTCGTGTATGGTGAAGAGTCACACCCTTTTCGAGGTGGTCCTATAACAGAACACAACGGATCTAGACCAGAGAAGGTCAATAAAAAATCTAGCTGGCATAGGGTTGTTTGCCCTATATGGCGGTCTCAATCAACAACTCATAATTCAAACAGTAACCTTGGAAACCAGGACAGATATAAATTTTATGTAGTCACTTATCCAGTGATAGACTCAGACATAACCAAGAATAAAAACAAATTTCTGTTACAGTGTTATGCACATTGAAACACAAAATGTTTATTTAGATCTTAATCAATTCTAGATTAACTACTTTAGTAAAGCAAAAACTTTCACAAATTACAGTATGTACATCATCCCATTTTGTTTAAAGCACAGTCCAGTCTGTGATACGATTATAACCATGGCTAGTTCCTAAACACATGTCTGAAATCTGTTACGGACAAAATAGGACTTCTGTCCAGGTAGAGACAAGTAAGACCAATACATGGCAATATCTTTATTAAAGCCTATGTCACACTATGCTACTTCACTAGCCGCTATTAAATAGCTGCTACTGCATTTTCTGTCCACTTCTGTCACACTGTTTTAGGTAGTCACTATTTAGTAGCGGCTAGTGTAGCAAAGTACGTGGTTGTGTAGATTGGTTTGAGGTTAAAAGTATCATGCAAAATATCATTTGTGTGTGTGTGTGTGTGTGTGTGACATGAGGCTTTGAGACACCTGTTGCTGATTGGTGTTAGAGAGCTTTGTGAGGAGTTGCTGAGTACCATAAGGAACACAAAAATACTGCATGTGGGCTTGGGTAGAAGGGATAAACTGGTTGCTTCAGCAACACTAATAACAGAGCTAGCAATTGAGGATGCCCACTCATACCATAACATATGCTGTACCAAAGTTTCAGGAGTTGCTAGATTTAATGTCATTACATTAACTTTGGTTTTGTAACAAAGTTCTTAAGCATTCATGACTGGCATTAATGTTATTTAAACGGTTGTATGCCAGGTTATTAAGCCGTGGTCTTGTGTTGTTGAACCCAAATGTTTTGGCCTCACTAACAGAGGCCATCATCAGTGGCAAAAAACACGTGACAGATGTTTGTCTAAAAACCTCAGGACTGAGGCAACTAACAATGGACAGATTGGAGATTTGTACTGTAATTAAACATTTTTTTAACGCTTAACTGCAACTGATATAAAAAGAGGAGCTGGATTCAATGTTGGGTGACTCATGTCTTTTGAATACAACAGTTAAGTGCTGTGTTACTGAATTGAAAATGGATTGGTTAAGCACAACTGACAACTGACGTGTGGACATCGCATCGAAATGACTATGCCAGAAAATGTAGAAAAATCCACAAAATCGTTTTGGCAGACCATAGAATGGAAGTGAGTGAGATAATAGAGACATCTGATATATCAACAGAATGTGTACACAATATCTTATATGAACATCTGTGTATGGCAAAGCTGTGCACTAGATAGGTGCCGCATTTGCTGACACTTGACCAAAAACAGTGTTGAAAGGATGTTTCAACCAATTATTTAGCATGCTATATACACAATCCAACCGAATTTTGCACCAATTTATAACAGTTGATGAGGCTTGGGTCCACCACAACACTCCTGAGACCAAACAACAGTCAAAACAATAGACTGTGAAAAGCGAACAAACTCCAAAGAAGGCAAAGCCAATTCCTTCTGCTGGTAAGATTATGGCGACTTTTGGGGAGGTTATCTTCATTGCCTACCTTAAAAAGAGGAAAACAATTACTGGAAAGTACTATAAAAACTTACTGCCCCTTCTGACCAAAAAAAAAATCAAGAAAAAACAGCCACATTTAGTGGAAAGTACTGTTTCACCAAGACAAAGCCAATGTCAATTGTTGCAATGGCTAAAATCAAAGAATTGAAGTTTGAATTGCTTCCTCGCCCACCATCTTATGTGAAGGTCAGAGAATGATGTAAAGAAGGCATTCACAGCATTATATCATTCAGCTGAGGAAATGGGGCTAACGGTAAATGAGGAGAAAACTAAATATATGATTATAAAACAAGAAAAACTTATAACCCATCAGCAACATATTTAAAAATTATGAATTTTAACTTTGAAAGGGTCTCAAGTTTTTCGTATTTGGGCTCTCTGGTAAATGAAAACAATGATATAAATGAAGAGATAAATAACAGAATTCAGAAAGCTAATAGATGCTACTACGGGCTGATGAAATAATTTAAATCACAACTTCTACACCGTGAAACCAAAGCTAGACTTTATAGAACATTAGTAAAACTGGTCCTGATGTATGGAAGTGAAACATGGGTACTGACACAGGGCGACCTGTTTCAACTTGCATCTTTTAAAGGAAAATACTTCAGAAAATTTATGGACCCATTAGAGAAGGTTGAGAATGAAGAATAAGGTACAACAGAGAGCTCTACAAGTTATATAGATCACCTGATATTGTGACATCAATTCAGATAGCTAATCTGATATGGGCAGGACATGTGGAGGATGAATGAATGAGGAGGATGTTCTTAAGAGGATAATGCAATGAACACCAGAAGGAAAGAGAGGACATGGAAGACCCAAACTACGATGGATTGGTGGAATCCTAGAGGATGTAAAAGTGCTTGGAGTAAAAAATTGGTGGGCAATGCCTAAGGATAGGGAAGTCTGGAGGAAAATCCTGAGGAAAGCTGAGGCCCACGGTGAGCTGTAGAGCTACTGATGATGATGATGATGATGACTATACAAACCTACTGCACCTTGTGACCAAAACAAATCAAGAAAAACTGGCCACATTTAGTGAAAAGAAAGTGCTGTTTCACCAAGATAATGCCAATTTCACACGTCAATTTTGTTGTGATGGCTAAAATCAAAGAATTGAAGTTTGAATTGCTTCCTCACTTACCATACTTGCCCAATTTACCTTCAAGTGACTTCTATCTCTTTGCAACCCTAAAAAAAATGGCTCGGTGGTAAAAGGTTTACTACCAACAATCAAGTCAGCAATGCTGTACATTTCTACTTTGAGGACCAAGAATCAGCTAATCAGTTTGGCATAACCGCTTTAGAACATGGCCAGAAAAAATGTATAGACCTAAATGAAGATTGTGTTGTGAAATAAACACAAATTAGTCAAAATATTGTTGTTTTCTTATTCAGGTCCAGGACTTTTCTTCCTACCCTCTTATTATAGCAGTTAGAAGTAATTGTGGTGAACTTCAACTGTATCTGAAATTCGTAATACATAAACAATTTAAAACCAAGTATAAGACCTTAAATAAGTATTTTCTATCACATTCTCTTTATTTTCTCTCAGAGTCTCTCCACAAATCAGTGGTGGCCAATCCACAGCATGCTTGTCAGTTAGACAAAGTTAGTTAACATGCAAACATGCATGTGTTTGTTAGTTGCATCCAAAGGTGTGTTAAGTGGCACATCATAAAACACACACAAATTTTTGTATTCAACTCTCGTTACTTGTATAACTTTTAGTGGTTTATAATAAATTTCAAATCATTATTTTTCATGTAATTTTAAAAGTAGCCTATATTAAAAGCAATAAAAACTATACTACAAAATAATATTTGAAGAAAGCCCTAGTAATAATATACATTTTTGTATGTGCTTTATAAATACATATGACTAGAACTATTCTTTTATTTGAAATTTTAATATGATAGTTAGTAGCTTAAGTCTGAATGCGGAAACAATGGATTACATGACTTGTCCATAACACAATTATAACATCTTGAGTTTTGAAAAGCCATGGTAAAGATGAAGTACAAAAAAAATGTTGATAACATAACAAATAAAGCTATTCAAAAATACTTGAAGGCAGCATTTCATAGATAGACTCAGTTTTAGTAGTCTTAATAATATATCTCAAAACATAGTTTAATTTTCTGCCCAATATACTTCTCTCTCTCTCTCTCTCTCTGCGTGCGTGCGTGCGTGCGTGCGTGCGTGCGTGCGTGCGTGCGGGCGTGCGTGCGTGCGGGCGTGCGTGCGTGCGGGCGTGCGTGCGTGCGTGCGTGCGTGCGTGCGTGCGTGCGTGCGTGCGTGCGTGCGTGCGTGTGTGTGTGTGTGTGTGTGTGTGTGTGTGTGTGTGTGTGTGTGTGTGTGTGTGTGTGTGTGTGAAGCATTCCCAAGTTTCACAGTCACAAAAGTGGCTCATAACACAAAATGTTTGGCCTCCTTTATCATATCTAGATGTCAGTTTTTCACCCATACTCAGACATTAGTTGTAGTATTTATATGTATGCTGACATCAGCCTGATAAAATCAAGATTTTTTTCTTCTGATAAGGCCACACATCAAGGTTTAACTTTAGATAGAAGGATAAGATGGATGTCTTAGCTTGTCATTAAAAACTACAAGGCCATATGGCTGCCATATTCTTGTGTAGCAGACTTAGTGGTCAAACTGTCTACGAGACATTAGTAGAATGATATTGCCAACTTCATTGTAATGGTATGGTGATAGAAAGGTATGCAAAAGGACATTGTGAGATGACATAATAAGTTTTAAAAAAGTTCCAGACATTATGAAAATGCATTTACTGCTTCCTGTATTATGTGAGATCCCATTATACATTTCTCTTCATCATAGTATTACACAAAATATTATGTTAATAATGAGACATGACTGCAAAACTAAGACATTGCTGACAAACACCTAATAAGGTATAATGTAATAAGGTATAAACAAATGACACATGTTTCTTAGTCTTCATTGAGAGTTCAGTTAGTGAGTTATAGCAGTGGCGTAACTAGGGTGGGGCAGCCAGGGCACGTGCCCTGGGCGCCACTTGGGGGGGGGGGCATTTTTGTCTAGTAAAAAAAAATTGTAATTTTTTCTTTTATTACAATTTATAGACGTATTTTTTGTTCGCAACATATACCGTTTTTTCTAAGGAATATCATAGGACTAATTATTAAAGAATATCCCAAACGTTACTTTGTAACGTTGGCAAAAAGAATTGTCTTCCATCCATCAGCTGTTGGGCCAAATTTAAGGTTCTTACTTTCTTACTGGCTTCTAATCCTATTGTATTGCATTGCATACCAAAATGTTCCTTGAGACCCAAGGGTGTCCTAAAATTCAAAAATCTTTATATTTTGCCCGTGGAAAATAAAGATAGGGTAATTCCGGGAGAGATGGACCACCATGTGAGTTGGACCAGTCAAATAATTCAGAAATGCGCCACTATAGCGCTGCGGTAACTCCCTTCGATCAAACCCAAACTGTAGTGAGTGTTTAACACGTTTTTGTTTTTTCTCTACAAAGAGCGTCATAATTTTGGACATAAACTACTTTGTTTATTTTGGTAAGTTGAACACTTTTTAAACTAAGTCACTTTTGTTCAGTTGGTATTTTTGTGTTGTAAGGTATCGATGTAGTTTTGATGGTATAGGCTCGGGAAACATATAAGCTTAAACCTAACCGAAAACGACCGCGTTATTTTCAACAATCCAAAAACATGGTCCATCTTTCCTGGACTTACCCTATTCGTTTTAAGGTTAATTTGTTTTTTTTTTCAGCCATAAGATTAACAAGGACAAGTGTATTAAAATTTGTACCGTATTTAAATATTTATGTATTTCTCGCTATTGTAAATAGATAAAAATGTTTTTCTTAATCATAACAATGTTCTTTTTATTCTCTTTTTAAAACTGTATTTTGCCGATACTACTGTTAATCATTTTTGCACAGATCATTTGAGGAAGTAATGGACCGATTATTGAAAAAGAAGAAAGAAAGTGGAGCTCAAGCTCGAAAAAGGAAAAAGCAAGAATCCAAAGATGGCCAGATATCAAGCAAAGTTTTAAAGGCCTTTCTTCACAAATCAGAAGCTACACAACTAGAGGTCCCGTCCTGTTCTTCAAATAATATTACCTTTGAACGGGAAAACTTAACAGAACCGGGGGAAATGACTGCTCTGATTCAGTCCAACAACGAAACTTCAACTCAATTTCTCTTGCGCTTACCAATACTCTGGATGCTGAAAGAGAAAATTTAAATAAAAATGAAAATTTGGTGGTTACTGAAGAAGCAGATAGAGTTGAAAACGTGAATGGCACTAATGTAATACTAAATTTTATTCAGTGCCATGGCATCGGTCTTCTAAGTTTTGACAAAGTCACTGGAAAATTAGCCATATCCGATGCATTGAGAGTAGAAATAATAAAACTAGGATCAAAATACTTTCAGAACTCTGAGGGTCCATTTCTCCCAACAAACAACCGCACAATGAATTCAAGTTGGTTCAAACGAAAATTGGGACATGGCTCTGGAGAAGAGGTCACACGATCATGGTTAGTTTATTCTTTAGTGAAGCAGTCTGCATTTTATTTTTGTTGCCTTCTATTTTCCTGTTCCGATCAGCAGTCGACACTAGAAAGAGAATCTGGATTCAACCATTGGAAAGCACCCAAGAGAATGAGCCTCCATGAAAACTCAAGAAACCATCGTGAATGCTGTGCACAATGGAAAGAACTAGAGAGAAATTTGAATGAAAACGTAGGGTTGATTGACATAGTACTTCAATGTCAGATTGAAAATGAGAAACAGAAATAGAGAGAAATCCTAAAAAGACTTCTCTACTGCCTGAAATATTTGGCTGTCCAGAATTTGGCTTTAAGAGGCCACAGGGAGTTACTTAGAGACGATGACGATGACAGTACTGATACCAACATGGGAAACTTCATAGGTTTACTTAAACTACTGGCTGTCTTTGACCCTATTACGAAGGAAAATTTGATTTATGTGCAAAATAATCCAGGATCAACTTCATACATTTCACCAGCCATTCAGAATGAATTTCTACATTTGATGGCATCTGCTGTTCGTAAAAATTTATTAAACAAGATTCGAAAAGCAAAATATTATGGCCTGATGTTTGATTCTACTCCAGATCATGCACACCGTGAACAAATGTCACAAGTAGTGAGATATGTAGAAATTGATTTTCAGAATAAGACAGTCCATGTCAGAGAATCTTTTCTTGGCTTCATCCAGATCAGTCAAAAGAATGCCGAGGGATTAGTTGAAGTTATGTTGTCCCAGCTGGAGAAGGATGATATGACGCTACATGATTGTCGGTCTCAGTGCTATGATAATGCAAATGTAATGGCTGGACACATACCTGGAGTTCGTCAAAGAATTTTGGAGAAGAACAACCTTGCAATGTTCGTTAATTGTGACAATCACTCACTAAATTTAGTAGGCATGCGTGCTTCAAAGCAAGAAACAATGATGGTTACATTTTTTGGAACCCTTGATTTTCTATATGCATTCTTTTCTCGCTCTACTCAACGCTGGGAACAGCTAAAGAATGCAGTACCTTTGGTTGTGAAATCTGACTCGGAAACCAGATGGAGTGCCAAAGCCCATGCAGTGAAACCAGTAAGCAAGCATGTTGATAAAATCATCTTAGTACTTCAAAATCTTGCCTCAGATGAATCAAAAACTACGGATACTCGGAGTGATGCAGAACAGCTTTGTAAGCGTGTCTTGACATTCGAGTTTTTGTCATTGATAAGATTTTGGGATCTAATCCTTAGCAAAACAGACAGAATCCAGCAGAGGCTGCAGCATCCTGAAATGAATTTCCATTCCCCTGCACTTGACTTAAAGTCCCTATGGATTTTTTTCCAGAAAGAATGAGATGGTGTTGTAAATACATCGATTGATGAAGGTGTAAAACTTTGCCAGGATTGGGATGTCGAAATGGAGAAACGTCGCCCCAAAAAGAAGACAATGCCTGGAGAACTATGTAAAGATGAGAGGTTGAAATTAAAGGACGAAATCAGCAGAGCAATGAAAAACACAATAGACCACCTGCAATGTGAAATTAATGGAAGATTTGAATGATTGATGGATATGGATAGCAAGTTTGGTTTTCTACTAGATATAAAAAGCCTTTGTTATGAAGATGTAGAGAACCTCAGAAAAAAGTGTAAGCATTTGGGAGATGTTTATTACAGGGATGTGGATGGTGATCAGCTTTATGAGGAAATAAATGATTCCAAAATGCTGCTTTCAACTCGGACAGACAAGAAAATTTCTCGTCCAGACAAACTTTTGGAATTTATAATCCAGTACGGAGATGAGAGCTTTCTTCCGAACCTTAGAGTGTCAATCCAAATAATGCTGACCATAGCAGTATCCACTGCTAGTTGTGAGAGATTCTTTAGCAAATTAAAGCTGATTCTCTCATACCTACGAGCTTCTGTGGGGCAGCAACGGCTGTGCGACCTAGCTCTTTTGAGTGTGGAACGAGAAGAAACAGAACAAACCAATTTTAATAAAATAATTGATCAGTTAATTCAACTGATGAGTTAATTCAACTCGGCAAAGTCAAGAAAACTGTCACTTTAGTTTATTTAGTTTGTATATTGTAGCCTAATTGTAATTTAATCTCATTCTCTTTTTTCAATCTTTACAAAGTTATTGTCAATTTAGTTTATTTAGTTTGTTTATTGTAATTGTAATTTAATTTCATTCTCTTTTTTCAATCTTTACAAAGTTACTGTCAATTTAGTTTATTTAGTTTGTTTATTTTAATTGTAATTTAACCTCATTCTATTTTTTCACTCTTCCCAAAGTTTATTGTCAATTTAGTTTAAATTATTGTAATTGTAGTTTAATCTCATTTTTTTTCACTCTTTCCAAAGTTTTTGTGGTAAAGCTATGAAATGAAAACCAAAGACATTTGCATTCTTATTCTTATTGTGATATAATAAAATATTGTTGTGTATACATTGTTTTGTTTAATTATTATTTAGTTCCTATCAGTGGCGGCTGGTGAACTTTTGGTGAACCAAACACGATTGCCGTAATGTCCATGTTGGGGGGGGGGGCTGGGAAAGGCTTGCCCTGGGCGCCATTTTACCTAGTTACGCTATTGAGTTATAGAGTTAGTGTATGTGTTTGATACCACATTTGTGGATATCTTTGTGTGTAAATCTTTGTGGATATCTTTATACATATATTTGTGTCTATATTTTTGTACCTATTCTTGTGTTTATATCTTGTATCTATATTTGTGTTTATATCTTTGTATCTATATTTGTTATCTACCCATGTGTAGTTGCTAGTCCTCCATTGGGCGCCTCCCCAGGTGGCGGAGAGGGGAATGCTGACCAGATATGGTGGGTAAAGGAGAAATAAGATGCCCTGGGCGGACCAAACCTAGCAGCTGCTGCCTTGTAGTTGGATATTGGTTTATCATAGGCTAAAGGAAATAAACATTGATTAAAAATTGCCTGATCATCCAGGTTGGGGGTTAATGCAGTGGGCCAACTCCCCATTCATTGGAAAAAAAGAAAATGTTACAAAACCAAATAGATTGCAGCCAGATGGATTCAATAAAGGTAAAAGACAAAAGCTACGTAAACGGATTATGAGAATTGGAGTACGGAATATACAAGATTTAAGGAAAAAATTAGGGGAAGTTATTAATGATTTCAAAATTAGAAGCCTCAATATAGTTGTATTGTCTGAAACAAAAAAAAAGGGGGGGATGGTGTGGAAACATATGGTCCCTATATACATTTCTACAGTGGTGTACCTAAGGATCAGAAAGCAAAGAGAGGTGTATCTGTGCTTATAAAAAACAAACTGAATAGATATGTAATTAACTAGGAATCCATTGATTAAAATTTTATAAAACTTAATATTAACCTGCATGGATACAAAAGTAGAATAATAGGTGTATATGCAATTAGTGAAAATGAAATATTGCATACAAAAGATGTCTTTTCCAGTAAACTAAGTGATATAAAAGAGGAAAGTGGAAGCACAAGAGAAGTTATCATAACTGGGGATTTTAATGTCAGAACTGGAAAACAAATGGACAATCAAATCATAGGACCTTTTGGAGAAAATGTTATAAATGACAATGGAAACAGATTGGTTGACATTTGTGAACAACATTCCTTAAGAATTTTAAATGGCTTTTATCAGCATAAAGAAATAAACAAATATACATTCTTGGATTTCGTTGTCCATGACGTGTCCGTTACTTAACTAAATATCACTATAATATTGACGACTCGGAACACTAAGTTTTTTATAAGTAAAAACGTAAAGTTTTACCTTACAGCCTAAACCGGCTTTCACCTATAGAAGGCTTCATCAGAGGCTGTCGTAAGTAGCGCTGTTCGTCTTGTTGTTGGCGACGAGATAGTTTTTCGAAAGATCGAAGCTGTGTGTGTGTGTGTGGTGAGATGTGTTCGAATAATGCGTGCGATTTGAATTGTGTCTGTTCATTTAGGATGTCGTTTTTATTTGTTTTTGTGTGTTTGTATATTTCTAACTGTTCTAGAGTGTCTAGTTTTCGGCCTTTTGTGTGTACGTGTAGTATGTTCATGTTATTGTCGATGTGTTTATATGTGTGGTTTGCTTCAATGAGGTTGTTTGTGAAGGTAGATTCTGTAGTGGTGTGGAGTGCTTTTGTGTGTTCAATGTATCTCTGTTTGAAGCTACCTGGCCTATGTAGAATTTATTGCAATTTGAACAATTTAGCTTATATACACCGGGTAGATCAAATTTGTTTTGTGCTTTGGGCATGCGTTTTGATAGTGTGTGTTCTGTTTTGTTAGTAGTTTTGTAAGCGATTCTGTATCCTGCTTTTTTGAATTTGTGGGCAATTTTTTCTGTTTGTTTGTTGATGTATGTTAGTGTTATGAATTTGTTGTTTTCTGTCTTTGTCTGTTGTTTGTTTTGTGTTTTGTGTAGGAGTTTACTGACTATTGTTCTGTCATAACCGTCAGCTAGATATTTTATCGTGTTTAGTTCGTCTTTGCAGTCTATTTCATCTAAGGGGATTTCAGGGATTTAGGTACATCTCACTAGTCTTGGGAAAATTATTTCAAACAGCTATTGGTAGAGAGTAGAGAAGAATATTTGGAAGACACTGAAGGGAACTTAGGAGAAATATCAGATGATTATATTCACTTGGATATAAATATTGTAAAAGAAATTGTAAACTCTCTAAAGAATGGAAAAGCAGCTGGAATTGGAGATGTTCCCAGAGAGTTATCGAAAAATGGTACAAATAAATTACATGAATTATTAAGAAATCTTTTTGAAAAATGTCTGAATGGAGAAGAGATACCATTAGATTGGAAGATGGGATACACTTCTACAATACAGAAGGGAAGCAAAGATTAATGCAAAAATTATGCAAGCATAACAGTTACTATCACACTAAGTAGGGTATATGGAAGGTTTTTTAGAAGCTGAGTATAAGGAACTGGAGGCTGAAGAACAAGCAGGTTTCAGAGTTGGTAGATCAATTATAGATCATATTTTCTCCTTACAGCAAATAATTGAAAAGAATACAGTTTGATCACAACCTCTTCATATAGTTTTTATCGACATTGAAAAAGCCTATAACAATGTACCGTTAGCCAATATGTGGACAACTAGTATGATCAAGTAAGATCAACTACTAGTTGTTCTAACAACCCCATTATCATAAAAGCTACACAAAATTTCTATAACAATTCAATATAGAGAATAAAAATAGGAAAGAATGTGTTACCAGGGTTTCAAGTGCCAGGGATGTTGTGTATCACCCATGCTTTTCAAAATTTATACGGAGAAAACAATAGAGACTTGGAAAAAAATGTGCAGGAACATGGGAATTCCACTTGATGGTGATACAGTTTATTCATTACAGTTTGTTGACCAATTACTTTGCCTCAATATTTTGAAGACATAGAGTACATGACTAGAAAATTGACACAGGAATATCAGAAATGGGGACTAAAGGTAAATATGAATAAAACAAAATAAATGGCAATAAGTGACCTTCATCAAGACTTGATATTGGAGGAAGACATGGGGAAGATTTCATATACACAGGAATACAAGTATTTAAGGGTAAACATTACGACCTGTGGGAAACAAGACAAAGAAACACAATCCAGAATTAATTTGGCAAAGATGGCTTATATCTGCAGTAAATGGAATCCTGTGGGATAAGCAAATTATAGCAGAAACTGAAACCAAAATATTTAAAACCATTGTTAGAAGTATCATGTCTTACAGCTCAGAAGTTTGGACTACTAATAAACACACAAGAACAAAATTAATGACAGCAGATGGATTTTTTGAGACATTCAGCAAGACTATCCAGACATGAGAAAATTTGAAATGAAGTCATTAAGGACAGAATGAATGTGAAAAATTCAATTGTTGATTTTTCCACACACAAAAATTATGAAAAGAATGGCACAGACAATATTGCCAAGGAGAGTTATGGAATGGACCCCACCAAGAAGAAGGAAAAGAGGAAGACCACCTATCACCTGGATAGACGAAATTCAGACAATATTCAGGAATGAGAAACTGAAGAAGATCTTTGGATGGACAAGCAGCAGTGGAAGATGAGAATTCAATCACTTTTGTAATCTGTGGTTCTGGAAAATGTGTAAACATTGTACAGTTGGAATAATAAAAAAAAATTTGTTATCTTCTTTATGTCTATATTTGTGTGTTATTTATTTGCTTGTATAACTTACAGTTGTGTTGATATTTGATATCACAGCTGTGAATTGAAATTGTATTTTGTGTGTTATATTTTTTATTTATTGTTTGTGATACTGGTAAATAAACAAGGTTTTGACAGTGATAAAGGGTTTTATTTCAATTGCTGACCTAGAAGATGGCAACAGTGTTGGCCGTAGTGTCTATGGGTGTGTAAAAAAGAGGTATTTGTTTACCTGGTTGCTGAAATGTAAGAACCCAGTATAAATATTGTTACAACACAAACAAGCCAGGGAAAAAATGATGAATCAACTATATAAAATGTTTAAACTAATGAAAATAAAAAGACTAAGACGCGACAAACGACTATGACCCAACCCAAGTGATGGAATCAATAAATGAAATAAAATGAAATCAAATGAGAAAGTAAATGAAAAGGAAACAAACAAAGTATAAATGAAATAAAATGAGAAGAAATGAAAAGACACAAATGAATAATATAGAACAGAAAAGGAGAAATGTTACACTCAAATAAAGTAATGAAAAAGAAACCAATAAATAATAAATGTAAATGATAATTATTAGTATCGACTAATTGATCAATGTAAATGATAATTATTAAAATCCAATAAAGTAATGACAAACTAAAGTACACTAACCAAGTAAATAGAGAGTAAATGTTATAAATAACTCTATAATGACATGAAACTTGTTAACAGTATAACTAACCATTGTGAAGTGAGAGATAGATAGATAGTGAATATGATTAAGTAAGAAAGAGAATTTAATGTTATGGAATACCCACTTGTAACACTTAAATACTATAAAAAGTGCAAAGTGCCAGTGTAAACCCCCAAAATAAATAGAAACCCTATTGATAGGTAAAGACACCTAAAAACCAGTGATAAACACTAAAGGTTAATGGTGAGAAGTGATAGAAAATAAGAATATTGTTATTATTAGGATTAAGAGTAATTGTAGATTCGGAATACAAGGGTATTCAGGGAAAAAAATCCCATGGAGAGTCAAAATGTTAGTGTTACCATATTCATACAAACCTAATAATACTGGGAAAGCAGTTAGAAAATAATAGACAAGCCATAATATGTAAAATAATGAAAACATACAATTCTTATAAAACAGACCCAAATCAATTCAAAAAGTAAACAAATCATTTGTAACACAAAACAAAACATGTATAAAGGTAAAATAATATGTAATTTGTATAAAATAAGAAAGTATAGCCAATTACTACCTAGGCCTATGAAATGCCTAACTGTATGAAACCAAAAACTACAAATTGTAAGAAATTAACTATGATATTAGCAAATCCACGGCAAGTAACTAGTTAATGATAATTAGTGAATCATATTAAGAGATAAATGTTAAATTAAGGACATAAAATAAGAAGGAAATGTAATAATATCAACATAACTGTCAAAATATTAATACATAAGCAAACCCAGCTTTGTGGGATGTCAAAATGACTTTGAAAGAAAATACAAACAGTTGTGATAATATCTCATACTTAGATAAGAAGACAGAAGAATAACAGCAATCAGAAGATATTTAGTCATTTTGAATAAAAATTCAAATATTATAACAATGGTCTTAAGTCATGATTAGCCAATGAGAGTCAAACCGTTACCATAACAACCAAGCGTTATTTATGAATATTCCGTTAGAAACTGTTAGTCCATTATTGAAGCTAGAGACGAACAGACGCCAAGCCGTAAATGACTCAAATTTTAATTTAAAACAATCAATAGTAACCAAATTTACTAAAATGAAGAACCAAACTATCTGATGAGGAACTAATACGTTCAATCTAGGCAACAGACCAGATTGATTAATTCCAAATTAATAAATTTCGATCAACTTATACGAAAAAGACGCAAGGCGTGATTAAATCCCAAGATGATTGAAGATTGATGACCAAACGATGACCCAACCTATTTCGACTGAATGACACTACACCATAAGTCAACTGATTGATAAGTATTGCTGAAATACCCGAATCTATAAAATAAATTCTTTTTAATTTTTCTCACAACACTTTTAACTCTCACTATAAACTGAGGATCTAATTTCTTTCAAAGATTAATAAAAAATAAAACACTAAACTTATACGAAATAAGAAAATAACCTGTATAGAAATTACGAACTTTTGAGATACACTTTTTAACACTTCAGGAACAAATTGTAATTACACCTTATAGTACATAAGTACCAGTAATGTAAGGTAGTGTACTTTATTGTAATCAAATTGATATCTTTTCGTAAACCAAAAGAATCCAGATTTATTGAACGAAATTGTAAAAATAAACATTCTGTAGACGCCATGTCTGACTAACTAAATCGTTCAAAATCGATTTCGTCAAGCCTTGAGAAATAATTGTCCTATTATAATTGCCAGAGCAAATTTGTTTAATAACAAAATATAATTTTGTATGATACTGAACAACTACTAATCACAATTTAATAAACTAGTACAGAGTTGTAACCACTATTCTTTATTTTATAGGAAAGTGCATTATATGAATTGTGTATTTTAGCGACAAGCAAAGGTGACGGTAAGTGCTCACGTCGGAAACTCGGCGAACTAACAGCTAGATTAAGAAATTCGCACACGGCGGGAGTAATTGAATTCACCATACCGTCATAGAACGAACGCTCAATCGTCATATTCTTTTTAATTGTTTTCAGATTAAACAATTTGGCGCCACCCGGGATTTATGAACACATATTAAAGAACAGGTAAGGTTCCCACTCGCGTGTACTGGTAATTTGAGAGATCGCTACGGACATCGTCAGCGTAAACATAAAGTAACGACCACAACGTGTGAGGCGAACACACGATACATACAATTTTACAGAGCACATACAGTTCTCTTCGTTACAATATTTATCTGTACTTACAGTGGCCTTAGTATTTGTAATATGCATAATTGGGTGTGTGTGTGTGTGTGTGTGTGTGTGTGTGTGTGAGGGGATTATTTATGTGTTTTAAAGAGAGAGAGAGAGAGAGAGAGAGAGAGAGAGAGAGAGAGAGAGAGAGAGAGAGAGAGAGAGAGAGAGAGAGAGAGAGAGGAGGGTTATGTATGTGTTTTAGAGTTTAGACTCTTTTTTAAAATGTTTCATTTCATATATGGATTACATAAATTATTTAATATTTGTCTAGAATGCTTAATTTTACATGTGTTTTTGAATAAACTTCTTATATCTGTGAATTTACCATACACAAAACTTTACAGAAATCATACTTAACGTGTATTATAAACAAAAAATCCTGCTGACGTAAGACAAACGGAATTTTACATACTTTGAAAATAACTATGATACTGGAACCAATTATGCAGATGGCCCCTGAATGCTCTGTTTTCAGTTTTCTTACACTGGAGGTCACGGAAGCTTTGTGTAAAACCTTGACATGGCTGTAACAACAAAGTATTATATATTTTTTTTTTAATTAAAAACATTTGTGGCTTTTTTGTCTTACTTATTTCATTTCAAAAAATAGAAGCATTTCAAGTAATCAAATTGCAAATAAATACAGGTAAATGATATACTATAAGCTGCTTATTAGGATCAAATAGGGAATTGATAAACTTTTTCACTTAAGTGGATGATTTAATAATAAGGAGAAAATAGAGTAGAAAAAACATTATATTGTACAATAGCCCATTACAATGTTTGTTGTACTTTTAATTCAGTGTAATATATTATGCTATGATATATTATTTTCTAAACAACCTTACAAATAAAGTTTATATACAAATAATTTTCACTACTATTTATTCTAAAATATCGGTATGGAGAACCATACATGACTACCATATTCTAAGATTTATATTTAAAATCATTTTCGAAATGAAATATTACCATAGAAACTACTTCTTTCTATTTACTGCTTCAGCCTTAACCACAGTACTGTGGTCACTAACGTATACCACCTCACGTTATCGCACTCAATTTTCACTATTGATGGAAGTCGATGGCATTGCCGAAAAGTCTGGTTTTGTAGAAAACATTGGACTACGGCCAAATATCCCGGGAAGGAATTTTAACAAAAACTATTTCTTTGTTGCCGATAACGTTGTACACACACACACACACATATATATATATATATATATATATATATATAAGATATGCATAAAATTAAAGGCTTGTATAAGTTAATGTTTGATCTCCATTAAGTAGTGCTCAAGTTTCCAAAGTTATAATATTATGATGTCCGTAATTAAAACATCAGAGCAGGTTTAGTGTGTATGAGGGTAAACCGTGGACAAAAATTTTCAACATTTCCTATTGAGCGTTGCTCAGCATCTTGCAGAGGGTTCAGTCCCTAAAGACGAAAAGTCTGTCTATGAATCGTTCATCTGTAAACACGTGCAGTTACACTGCCCAGCGATCCACAGGAAGCAAATCGCTATCCACGCTGGACACTTTTTCCGCTTGCACGCGTTATGTTGGTGTGGGTTTCGGCACTTTCCATTTAAAAAGCGTGCAAATGTAAGAAAATAAACATGAATGAGGCCAGAAATAACGCAAATTGTGTGTGTGTGTGTGTGTGTGTGTGTGTGTGTGTGTGTGTGTGTGTGTGTGTGTGTGTGTGTGTGTGTGTGTGTGTGTGTGTGTGTGTGTGTGTGTGTGTGTGTGTGTGTGTGTGTGTGTGTGTGTGTGTGTGTGTGTGTGTGTGTGTGTGTGTGTGTGTGTGTGTGTGTGTGTGTGTGTGTTCCCTGCCTTTTTATTGTGGTAGTCATAATAATAAAATGGAAACATAAACATTACATAACTGAGATATGCTTGCTTGCCACGAACGATATATTTTCTCTCATACATGATTTACATTAAAATGAAAAAATTATAATTTTATTGCCTTGCAACAAAATTATTTTATTTTTAACAATTACCATTGTTTGAAAAAGTATAAATGAATTTTCAAGTACTTTACTGTTGTTAAAACGTAAAAGGTTGAAGGTAAACTACCGCTTCCCCTTAACCGGTCTTCACCAAAATCAAAAGGCCTTGAGTTCTCTACAATTCAGAGTTGCATGCAAAAAATTTTTGATTATGTTTGAATTTGCGGCTGTTATCGTTTGCCATAGAAAATACCCTTGTTAAAACATAAAACGTTGCAGGTACACTACCCCTTTCTCTTAACCGATCCTTCACCAAAAACAATAGATCTTGAGAACTCTACAATTTAGGGGTGTATGCAAAAAAATAATTTAATTCTGTTTGAATTTGCGGCTGTTATCGTTTGCCATAGAAAATACCCTTGTTAAAACAAAACATTTCAGATAAACTACCCCTTTCCCTTAACCGATCTTCACCAAAAACAATAGGTCTTGAGAACTCCATAATTCAGGGCTGTATGCAAAACATTATTTGATTCTGTTTGAATTTGCGGCTGTTATCGTTTGCAAAAAAAAAATTACCCTTGATAAAAAAAAACCGTTGCAGGTAAACTACCCCTTTCCCTCAACCGATCTTCACCAAAAACAATAAGTCGTGAGTACTCTGCAAATCAGGGCTGTATGCAAAAAATTGTTTGATTCTGTTTGAATTTGCGGCTGTTATCGTTTGCCATAGAAAAAATATCGGTATGTAGAACCATACATGACTTCCATATTCTAAGATTTATATTTAAAATCATTTTCGAAATGAAATATTACCATAGAAACTACTTCTTTCTACTTACTGCTTCAGCCTTAACCACAGTACTGTGGTCACTAACGTATACCACCTCACGTTATCGCACTCGATTTTCACTGATGATGGAAGTCGATGGCATTGCCGAAACGTCTGGTTTTGTAGAAAACATTGGACTACGGCCAAATATCCCGGGAAGGAATTTTAACAAAAACTACTTCTTTGTTGCCGATAACGTTGTACACACACACACATACACATATACATATATATATATATATAAGATATGCATAAAATTAATGGCTTGTATAAGTTAATGTTTGATCTCCATTAAGTAGTGCTCAAGTTTCCAAAGTTTTAATATTATGATGCCCGTAATTAAAACATCATAGCAGGTTTAGTGTGAATGAGGGTACACCGTGGACAAAAATTTACAACATTTCCTATTGAGCGTTGCATAGAATAAAGCTGCGAATCTACAGTGTACGTTTCACAGAACAAACACGCGGAAAAGAAGGAGCGCTCCGAAGTCACTCATGGACCCTCAGCATCTTGCAGAGGGTTCATTCCCTAAAGACAAAAAGTCTGTCTATGAATCGTTCCTCTGTAAACACGTGCAGTTACACTGCCCAGCGATCCACAGGAAGCAAATCGCTATCCATGCTGGACACTTTTTCGGCTTGCATGCGTTATGTTGGTATGGGTTCGGCACTTTCCATTTAAAAACCGTGCAAATGTAAGAAAATAAACATGAATGAGGCCAGAAATAACGCTAATTGTGTGTGTGTGTGTGTGTGTGTGTGTGTGTGTGTGTGTGTGTGTGTGTGTGTGTGTGTGTGTGTGTGTGTGTGTGTGTGTGTGTGTGTGTGTGTGTGTGTGTGTGTGTGTGTGTGTGTGTGTGTGTGTGTGTGTGTGTGTGTGTGTGTGTGTGTGTGTGTGTGTGTGTGTGTGTGTGTGTGTGTGTGTGTGTGTGTGTGTGTGTGTGTGTGTGTGTGTGTGTGTGTGTGTGTGTGTGTGTGTGTGTGTGTGTGTGTGTGTTCCCTGCCTTTTTATTGCGGTAGTCATAATAATAAAATGGAAACGTAAACAGTACATAACTGAGATATGCTTGCCTGCCACGCACGATATATTTTCTCTTATACATGATTTACATTAAAATGAAAAAATTATAATTTTATTGCCTGGCAACAAAATTATTTTATTTTTAACAATTACCATTGTTTGAAAAAGTTTAAATGAATTTTCAAGTACTTTACTCTTGTTAAAACGTAAAAGGTTGCAGGTAAACTACCCCTTCCCCTTAACCGATCTTCACCAAAATCAAAAAGCCTTGAGTCCTCTACAATTCAGTGATGTATGCAAAAAATTATTTGATTCTGTTTGAATATGCGGCAGTTATCCTTCGTCATAGAAAATTACCCTTGATAAAAAACGTTGCAGGTAAACTACCCCTTCCCCTTAACCGATCTTCACCAAAAACAATAGGTCTTGAGTACTCTACAAATCACGGCTGTATGCAAAAAATTATTTGATTCTGTTTGAATTTGCGGCTGTTATCGTTTGCCATAGAAAATGCCCTTGATAAAAAAATGCTGCAGGTAAACTACCCCTTTCCCTTAACCGATCTTCACCAAAAACAACAGGTCTTGAGAACTCTGCAATTTAGGGCTGTATGCAAGTAATCTTTTGATTCTGTTTGAATTTGCGGCTGTTATCGTTTGCCATAGGAAATACCCTTGTTAAAACATAAAATGTTACAGGTAAACTACCCCTTTCCCTTAACCGATCTTCACCAAAAACAATAGGTATTGAGAACTCCATAATTCAGGGCTGTATGCAAAAGAGTAGTTGATTCTGTTTGAATTTGCGGCTGTTATCGTTGCCAAAAAAAAAAATTACCCTTGATAAAAAAAAACCGTTGCAGGTAAACTACCCCTTTCCCTCAACCGATCTTCACCAAAAACAATAGGTCGTGAGTACTCTACAAATCAGGGCTGTATGCAAAAAATTATTTGATTCTGTTTGACTTTGCGGCTGTTATCGTTTGCCATAGAAAAAAAATCTACACACAGACAGACACACACACAGACACTTTTCGAAAAACGACTTTTTTCATTTTTTGAGTGTAGTACAATCAGAATCTGCAATAATCTCGAACACGATTTTTTTTGCCATCACCATACTTCCATTTCCTTATGGAATATGGAAGTAAAAAAGAATTTATGGTATATAAAACTTTATGGTTTACAGAAATAACACTTAAAATGTATTGTAAAGAAAAAATAAACCTACCTAACCTACAAAATTGAACTGTGAGCTTGATAGAATTATGAAAGGTGCTCTCTCTCTCTCTCTCTCTCTCTCTCTCTCTCTCTCTCTCTCTCTCACACACACACATACACACACACACACACACACACACACACACACACACACACACACAGATTTGTAAAAGCAGAGGTGATGTTGAGGCAACCAAACTGAAGCAAACTGAAGAATTGAGGCTACCAAAACATAATGCAGCAGAAGCTAATATGGATGAGAAAGCGAGGAAGGCCTATCTGTAGGTCAATACTTCATGGAATACTTGGTACCTATGGAAATAAGAGGCTGGAGAAGGAAACAAGGTAAATGGAATGAACGGGAAACGTCATCAAGAATGCTAAAACAAACCAAGGGTTATATTGCCAAAAAAGAGAAGAATCTATTAAAATTATTAAAGTAATTTGCTCTGTCTACATTTTTTGTAAGTACCCTTTTGCACCATTCTATGCTTGGTAACAAAATGCAAAAATAATGGTAATAATGGTAATGGTAATAATGGTAATGGCATTTGGTAATGGTGCACAAAATTCCTCAATTTTTCTGTCTTTAGTTCTAAGTTTCTTAACACTGATAAGACATTGAATACTCTATTAGATATCAATCATTCTTCTTCATCTTCTGCTCCCACTATTTAAAACAATTATTTGTTAATGTTCCTGGTTTTAAAGTGTACCAGGTCCTTTTTAACCAAATAAATTGTATCAAGGAAAATATATATATTTGACCAGTTTTATTTGCCGTTTCACTACCAATACAATGTTGTATATTCTAAGAAGTGCACATTGAATCCAGCTTATAACACTGATTTCGCTTGATAAAAGGAAATCATCTATCCTTGAACTATGTGTTATAAATAAAGACACAATTTAGCATGCAAGTACAACATGAAAATTTAATTCAACAGAACAAAAGTCACATTCTCACATACAATTTTTTTTAAATTGTTGTTTTAATTCAATTTAAAACATAATTTGATTTAATACAATAACCGATTAATGTATTATACATTTCACAACAAATTTATCATATGTTAATTTATTACAGCCACCATAAACAAAAAGAAGAGCATAAATCATAGTCTAGTCACTAAATTTCTGGTTTACCTTGCAGAAAATCAGATTACATTTTCACTTACATATTATACTAAATAATGTTAGACTAGAGGACACTGGTCTAAATTTGCTTCAAAAACTATATGGTAACCCTTGCTAAAACTTACTATGTATTACTATGTTATATGGTAAAACTTACTAAATACATCACATAGGTAAGAGTGTGATACATACCAGTACTTCTTATGAATACAACACACAGATAATCAACAATAGTTTGAAAAATGTCACTGTTAATCTTAAATTTATTGTTAGTCATGGAGTTGTTTCAAATAGAGACAAGACAAGAGATTATCAGAAAAATGGAAAAATCAACCATTAACATGTATCACTTATTTAATTTATAATTTGTACTACTTTAAAATTTTATTATTCATTTGTTTTGTGAAGGATATTGCTAAGTACCAAATATATGATGTGTGATACTTTGCTTTCTTTTCTTGTTTAATTATTTATTTATTATTTGTTTGAAATAAATTTATTGTTTACTGAATTATTTTTATTAATTGGTTTTAAATTTTAGTTACTTTAATTCAATAAAATAATCCGGTAATGTCAGGTCGTCATCAAGTATACGGTTATTAGAGCGGTGTTCGCGTGCATACTGTTTTGAAAATGTCGCCAAAATAATTGTTCTTAATAATTAGAATAGATTGTGTGGGTTCTCCACAATCAATTGATGATTCGACTCAGTCTTATAGATATCTGGTTTTTGTCCCCTAATTTCGCAATGTTCTTCGCTCTCGCCGTATTTCTCTTCTTATTTATCACCTGAAAATCCTTTATCTTAATTCACTTTAAAAAATAAAATGCTTTTTTCAATTAACAAATTAGTTTATTTGATGATGTTATAATCTGAGTCAGTTCAACTGTTCGTGAATGAACGGGATAGTGACCGTATTGACTCGCTCACCAAACTCGATTCGAACAATAAAATGTTTAAAATAAATTACAATATTATTTTTTAAAATCAGGTCGTGGATTCTTTAAGCTGTTAGGAAAGATCAGAAAATGCTTCAGGATAAAATACAATACATTACAGTTGGTTAATCAACATTCTTAATAACTAATAAATTAATATAAATGTTTACGTTAAAATGTGCTACTATGCACGGTTCTCTTCCAAGCGTCAATCAAATGGCAGAATTTTGTCAATCAAAATGGCCGTCGGCCTGTATCTGTGTAACCTCAGAATCTACTTCGATTAATTTCTTTAAATTAAATAATGTTTTAATAATCTTATGTCCACAATGTTGGTGAATAAAGTTTGGTTGAAGTTCACAAGTGTATGTTTTAATAGTGTTTTTGGTGAATCTCATGTTGTGTAAAGGTGTGATTATTTCGTTATTAGGATATTCAAATCTCACCACCTTGCTGATACACCTTTCATATTGGGAACGTATTAGTTTGAGTAAATTACCATCTTGTCATTCGGTTTTCAATTACTTCTGTTAGTATGGTTTGCCTGTATAAATTTTTAATGTCTTTTCTTATTTTGGTTTTTTCATCTCTTTATATTTTATGTTTAGTTATTCATCAAAATGTGACTCTCTGCTACATGGAGTTCATCCGTTCGGTTTTAGCTTTAACAATAGAGTAAACGAAGTTTTCCGTTTAGTTAACGGCTATGACCAGGTTTTTGTGAGCTCTGATTGGTCCATTTTTCCTTGACCCCAGTCACGTGACGGTAATTATTCGAAATCTTTGAAATTTATATCTGTCACCTCAAATTACTCCCTGTTTATTTTTAGATTAATTTAAATTTGGATTGTACAATGTTGTTGTTTGGGAGAATAGAAGTATTTTGATACCAAATGTGGCCCATTTCGGCCCAGTATCACTTATTTTAGCACATTTATAAATTTAAGTTTTTAGGCTTTTACATATTTCTTCTTAACATTTATTATTGCCTTCTTTACTATTTAAATATGTTCTAATAGGGTTGTACTTATTACTAACAATAATGTCTGATACTTCTACATTATGTATAACATTACAGTTTTAAATACCTATTCATAAGTTTCTTATAATAACAATAATATTGACAGCATGTCAGTTCAATGGCTTGTCTTATGTGTTAATATTACTTTCCCTATTCATCTGGTTATTACAATTATGCGTTTTTACATATAATTTTATCAATACCTTCCCTGTTTAATTAAGGTCAGGCTTCTGTTTAATTTTATTTGGTTTGGTTAACACTATTTTGGATATTTTAGTGTTGTTTAAGTTTAGCTCATCTCTTTTGGCCTATAGGTTTAGCATTTTGCCATTCCTTTACAATGATTTTTTACATAATATGATGTTTCACCATGTACCTGATATTGACATTTCTGAACAGCTTTTACAACTACTGTTCTTGAAAAATTAGCAAATCTTTTAACAAGTAATTCTAACATAATACAATTATGGGTATACAAAACCCTTTAAACACATACTTATAAAACAATATCCTGTGGGTATACAAAACCCTTTAAATACCTAATTATAACATAATAAAGTCTGTGGGTATACAAAACCCTTTAAATAATTAATTGTAACATAATAAATCCTGGGTATACAGAACCCTTTAAACACATACTACTTTTATTTGCTGGTTCTTAATGTGTATTATTTTATACATAAGACCATTACTTCACTTTCTCCCTTCCCCACTGGTTTGTAACATGATCTTTGATCATCACTATTTCCTTCCTTGTATACTTATCACTTCACTTCCTTATAATATAAATTTTTACAATTTTTCTTAGACTAATGCGCACATATTTCTTACTCTTATTTATACCATCGTATTGCATTTTCTATAACTCTACCTACTGTCTGATCTTTTCTCTTTAATTATTATTATTATTATTAATTTATGTAGTACTTTTTATTTATATTTTACTTGGTCATTAACATGTTTTTAGTTTATTTTCTTTTGTTATTTTTATTTTTATTTCTTCCTGCATTTATGTTATTTTGTAATTAATGTGGTCCTCACTGTCTTGTTGCTTGTTGCATGTCTTTATTTTAATTAGTTGTTTTATCGTTGGGCTTGTTTATACCTCTCACTTACCATATCTATTGGGTTTATCACGTTATTAAGTTCTCTTCTTCTAACTTTCATCATAATTACGATATTATATTTCTTTAACATTTATTTTCCTTCATCCATTGTTTTGTTTTAGCATGGAACCAGAATACTCTTTTTAATACACTTATTTGTAAGTTTCCTTTCATTTATCATTTACACTAGTACTATTTAACTACGGTTTCTTTATCTTAACAGTTCTTATATGCATGGTGATGATATGTATCATCACAATATTAATAACATAATAAGAAATGTCCATCAGCCAGAGGCAAAGAGTCCATTATTTGTGTATGCAGCACATACAATTTAAAACTGTACATACAAACATACAAAGTTTTATGATTAATTTTAGTTAGTTGAGACATAAGGAAAGTTTGTCATCTTGGTGCCGCAGTGTATGCGGCACATACAATTAAAAATTGTATATACAAACATATAAAGTTTTTGATTAATTTTAGTTAGTTGAGACATAAGGAAAGTTTGTAATCGCAAAACTCAAAAAATTAAGTTCACCCAAGGGATATAGGGACAATAAGAGCATGCAGACAAGCTAGTAGCCTATGCATCACAGTTAACAAATTCATTTCTCTACAGCAGTCATTAAACCCATGCAGCTTGTTGAACAAAAAGAGCATTCTGACTTGCCCTCTCTCTTTGTTACAACAGTTGTCTGTGAATCATTGTAACATATGTATTACTAGTTCTGCATAGTGCATTAGCAATCCATATTGTTTACAGTTACTTAATAATGAATGGGTTTGTAGTACACCCTGTGATCATTTTCAGTGTAGTTGACTGTAACTGTGTAATTGAAAGTTTATTTATATGGTCATTCAGTGGTAGAATACAGATACATTTAACATTATCTCTGTAATGAGATAGCAGTAGACCAATACCATAAATTCCCACATTAATGTCAAAAACAAAAACTTAGACATATTTAAAGAAACAACCTTATGATAAAGTTATACTTTATACATGGCTTTGTGGATGTAGAAAAACTTAAAAATCATACTGCTGACTATGCATTTATTTCAACTGAAAAAACTATCTTGACAAATTCAGGAATTTCTGATTTGAACAATTTCTTTAATTTGCAAAAATGGCATGATTTCTTATAGAATCATGTTGCTTCCCTTCTCACTTTAAAATAGTTCTACAAAATGAGGATTGAGTACGCACCCAGTGAACAATTTAAAAGTAACAATAAAAAGCATAATGACATGGTAAAACGAAACTGGTTCATTCTTTATTGTGTAACTGAGGTAGGGTGTTTTTTGGCTGAAGCATGAGAAATCTGTGGCAGCATCATACTGAGGAAATTGCATAGAACTATTATTTATTCTTTTTTTTTTTAATTATGACAGCATGCTAGACAATTACCTTGAAGCTATGGTTTTTTCTAGTGATATTAAAAATGATTTTATTAACTCCATTTCTCAAATCTTGTTAGCAGAAATAAAGAATGAAAATACACACACTTACTTTGTAGCAATAATACAGATATCACAAACATGTGCCAGGTGTCAACTATGATTCATTACACTGATAAGTATGGGGCCATTCTGGAAAGTTTTATTGGTTTTAGTGATTTTAGCAAAGATCGTATAGTGAACACATTGGTAAGTCATGCATTTAATGCTCTAACTGAATACAACTGTGAAGAAAAAGTATTTGCACAAATGTACAATGGAGTTGCTATTACATCTGGTGAACATTAAGTAACCAGACTCTAAACAGACTCTAGTAAAAAGTAGGTGCAACTAACCTATATTTTTCCATTGCTATGCTCACAAAATGAACTTGGTTTTCAAAAACTCAGTAGATCATATTAAATAATTTTCATATCATATTTTTTAACATGTTATCTAGTTTAGTTTTGGTTTTTCAAAATCATCCAGATAAATGCATGCTCTCGACCAAGAAGTGAAGAAATGATTTTCATCAGTTGTACTTACCCAGTGGAACTACAACAGCAGACTAATGGCTACTCTAATAGGACATATGGATGCCATCATAAGTCTTTCAAGTCTGTGGTTGAGAACGTATCTAAGTGGGACAGCGAAAGTTATACTGGAGAAATTAAGTTTCTTCCTATACTTGAAGATGTTGACTTTAATTTTTATTTGATCTGCTTGATTCAATACTAACACAGATGGGTTCAATATTCAAAATTTTGCAGAAAAAAAGCTCTGAAATCAGTTTTTGTATGAAACACATAGAAGATTGACAAATATTTGAGTAATTTAAGGAATGACTATAAATTCTGGAGTGAGAGGAATGAAATTCAGAATATTTCAACAGGAAGGTGGGACCAACTTGCAAGCACACACAGAAGTAAGAGATTATATGCTAATATCATACCAGATTTTGAAAGCTCTTACTGTAGGCTGTATTATAAAATTATTTATTCAGTAAAATGTAGACTTAATCAGAGATTTGCAAATGTAGGCCAGCTTAATTTACATACTACTAGCTCATAACATTTTTCAGAAGTTTCTAAACATTTTCCAGAAGTGTATTTTGCTTCTCTAAAACTCTCTTATGGTCAGTATTCTGATTTTCCATTTCTGAGGAGTGCACTTTCTGTAATTTATTCAAATGAGCAGTTTTATAAAGATAGTGTTAGTGACTTGTCAAAGTAACTAGCTTCAACAGATTTGAATGACACCGTTCCTCAAGTGTGAGGTTTGTAAACCTTATCACCACAATGCCAGTTACAAGATCCTGAATGGGAAGATCCTTGAAGAGAATTAAAACTTATTTGCACAAACTGCAAACTAAACACAGACCTTTTGCTCTAAAAGTGGTATCTACTGAAAATGCAGTGCTTTTGAAATTGAAATCTATCTCTATTTTTACAATACAGTTATTAACTTATTTGCCCCAAGAAAGCAGGCACCTGGAACTAACATTTAAAAAGTAATCCCCACAAGTAACACATAATAGTGTAATCTAAAATGATCTTTTAACTGCTAATAATATTATAGACTGTAAATAAATTACTGATGTGATCTGTTAATGTGAATGAATTAGTGTTTTGTTACGGACAATTAAATTATCATTATGTATCAGACATTTTTAAGTCAGGTACGAATTATTTTAAATAACTGTACAATATTTGCTAAGACAATTTACATAATTACTATTAGTGTATTATTACATAAGTAATAATACACTCATCTGTAATTAAAAAAAATTTATTTTACTTCCATGTTCCATAAGGAAATGGAAGTATGGTGATGGCGAAAAAAATTGTGTTTGAGATAATTGTAGATTCTGATTGTACTACCCTCAAAACATGAAAAAGTCATTTTTCGAAAAGTGTCTGTGTGTGTGTCTGTCTGTCTATAGATTTTTTTCTGTGGCAAACGATAAGAGCCTCAAATTCAAACAGAATCAAATAATTTTTTGCACACCTTCCTGAATTATAGAGAACTCAAGGTCTGTTGATTTTGGTGAAGATCAGTTAAGAGAAAAGGGTAGTTTACCTGCAACATTTTATGTTTTAAAAGGGTAATTTTTTATGATGAATGATACCTGCCGCACATTCAAAGAGAATCAAATAATTTTTTGCATATGTTCCTGAATTGTCAAGTTCTCAAGACCTATTGTTTTTGGTGAAGATTGGTTAAGGGAAAGGGGTAGTTTACCTTCAACATTTTATGTTTTATAAGGGTAATTTTTTCTATGATGAATGACAACTGCTGTAAATTCAAACATAATCAAATAATTTTTTGCATACATCCCTAAATTGTATACAACTCAAGGCCTGTTGATTTTGGTGAAGATCAGTTAAGGGAAAGAGGTAGTTTACCTGCAACATTTTATGTTGCAACAAGAGAAATTTTTTCATGACAAACAATAACTGCCATAAATTCAAACAGAATCAAATAATTTTTTACATATGTCCGTGAGTTGTAGAAGACTCAAGGCCTATTGATTTTGGTGAAGATCGGTCATGGTGAAAGGGTAGTTTACCAGAAACATTTTTTGTTGTAACAAGAGTAAAGTACTTAATTTTGATAAATAAAGTATCCTGATACGAAGATCTTAATAATCTACTGTAGAAACGTAGATGTAATATCTATAAATGAAGAGGCTAGTTGAACGGGGTGGGGGTAATTTTCTATAAATGAAAATTATAGTTGATGGGGAGGGGAAATTGTTTATATGTGTACTACGTTATTGGCAACAAAGAAGTAGTTTGTTGTTAAAATTCCTTAACAATTAAAAATTTAATGCACTTTCACTTGTGAAAAAACTTACTTTTTGTTATATCCTCATACGCACGTTTCGGAGTAGTTTGCTCCTTCATCAGTGAGGTATAAATGCAGAAAGCGTCAAGGCGTTGGTAATCTGTAACGGTTTTGGGGGGATTGGTTGTGTGATTGGCACAACTAATCCCCAAAAAACCGTTACGGCTGTTTGTCCATAGTCCAATGTTTTCTGCAAAACCACACGTTTCGGCAGTGCCATCGACTGCCATCATCAGTGAAAATCGAGTGTGATAATGTGAGGTGTTATACGTTAGTGACCACAGTACTGTGGTTAAAGCTGAAGCAATAAGTAGAAAGAAGTAGTTTCTATGGAAATATTTCATTTCGAAAATGATTTTAAATATAAATCTTAGAACATGGAAGTCATGTATGGTTCTCCATACCGATATTTTAAAATTGTAATACATCAGCTCAACTTTATCTGCAAATTAATTCCACGTTATTCACAAAATTGTCACATTAATCCAAAAGGTAATTATGTTCTTTAAAACACTTCAGATTTTCAAAAATTTAACATTCTGTACTTCCAAGGATAGCATGATTAAAAAGATAACTACCAGTATTAGTACAGTCGCTGAAGCCGAAAAAAAATAGAAATTGCAAATTAAGTGGCTTCTACGAGATTTTTTGCATAGGTCTACATAAAAAGGTATGAAAGAATTTTAAAAAAAGTTTACAAAAATTCAGTCACGGATTTTCGAAAAAAGGGAGGGGGAAGGTACAAAAAATTCATTTTTCGTGATTATCTTAAACAATATTAAATTTATGAGAAAAATATAAAATAACACAAAGAAAGAGCATAAAATTATGCATAAAAAAGGTTATTCGCATTTTTTTGTCACGGCGATACTTTTAGTAGAAAAATTAATTCAAAATTGGCCAAATTTTTCACAAGGTGGATTTTCACATAAATACATGTTTATGTAATAGACATGCAATTTTTTCAGGAATATAAGTTTAAAAACTCATTATTATTCATTTATGTATATATTATTATGTATAATTTTTACTTATTTATTACGCATTATGATAAAAATGTTATTAAAAAGTGCACTTTATAAATATATTCAAAAATAGTTTTTCTTCCAATCATTGAAGATTTTGACAATAAAATAACTTTTAAAACACAGTTAAAACAGAAGAATTTATAGTTAATAATAATTGCATAACATTAAATAAAGATCACACAAACAAATATCAAAACAAATAACAAATATACTAAAAAATAGTACCCAAATCATAAATCCTAGACCCCTTTAAATATAAAATGGATAATCCTTGTGCACCAAAATTAAATTCTTTAATAAAATTACACAAAATCAATAAACCTATCAGACCTTTAATAAACGCTAGAACCGCACCAAATTACAAAATATCAAAATTACTAACACAAATCATAAAACATAAAATTGAACTTCCAGCAAAATACAATATAAGAATATCGGAATGGACAGCCATACATGACTTCCATGTTCTAAGATTTATATTTAAAATACTTTTCGAAATGAACTATTTCCATAGAAACTACTTCTTTCTTCAGCCTTAACCACAGTACTATGATCACTAACGTATACCACCTCACGATAGTGAACTCAATTTTCACTGATGATGGCAGTCGATAGCACTGCCGAAACGTCTGGTTTTGTAGAAAACACTGGATCAAGCCCAGACAGCCCAGGAAGGAATTTTAACAACAAACTACTTCTTTGTTGCCGATAACGTAGTACACATGACATATAAATAAAAATTATCCCCACCCCCTTCAACTATCATTTTCATTTATAGAAAATTATCCCCACCCCGTTCAACTAGACTCTTCACTTATAGATATTTCATCTACGTTTCTACAGTGGATTATTATGATCTTCTTATCAGGATACTTTATTTATCAAAATTAAGTACCTACTTTACTCTTGCTAAAACATAAAATGTTTATGCTAACATAAAAGTCTCTACTCTTAATCCTGAGAAAATTATTTTAAATTACATGCATTTGAAAATATTGAGACTCATTTATTTCTATGCTGGCTGTGTGCGTGCGCGCACACGTGCGCGCGCGCGTGTGTGTGTGTGTGTGTGTGAGAGATTAATGTACATTAATATATTGCTATATAGTATGTATTTATTGGTACTAATTTAAAAGGACTGAAACTAACCATTGTAGAACACATCTTATGTCTGATTCGTTTTCCTACACAAAATCTGCCTCCACGAGAAGGTTTTGGATTATTACAGAGGCGATAGCTAGTTGCAACACCACCACCACATGTTCTAGTACATACTGACCATTCTGTCCATGGACCCCATTCTCCATTAATTGCTCCTGGTCTTCGACCCACTGATGTACATTCTTTGTGGAAACACCACTAAATCAGATAAACTGCTATTAACTATCAGTTATTCAACAGTCATTTTGTTTTGAAAAATCATTCCATGCTAAAATTTACATATGGCTATAGTGCCTGAATTATATTAATTTTTATTTTTTAATGAAAGTTCATACACATTAGTATATACATATAGCTAGAACTTAATTTGATAAGATAAAAATTACTTAGTTATAAAACTCCTAATATAATCTTTCCTCTCTGTTTGTCCACCCCTACAAGAGTTGAGGTCTCTAGCCATAAAGTGACCTTATGGTCACATACGCTGATTTTTTATTCATGTGACACTTGTCTTTAGAAGTAGAGTCACAATGCTTTAACCATTTGCCCTTACCACCAGTGGGTAAGATACAAAACGTATGGATAAAACAAAAATTTATATAATGTATTTCTCTATATAATAATGCAATATTTTTAAGATATTATGATTTATTGACTCCATTCTATTTTTGAGTTCTGTTTAGTTGTGACATTAATTATTTCCTGTTTCATGTTGATTCTGCATATATTTGAAGTATTTATCAATTGACATATTTTTTAAGCTGTCACTCTTCCAACTAACTCCAGTACATTTTTCTACAGCTAAGAAGAATTTCTTCTGTTCGCAAGTAATGCCTATGAATTCATTAAAAATTCAGTTGTTTTCATGAAAGTATGTTACTACGAAAATTCAGGGCTTACTATGTTGCCAAGAACAGACCAGGTAATTATTTTAAATCTGGGACATTGAAATGAATTTTTACTATTTTTTACCAGAATGGCTAATGATTAAAAAAAATTGACATGCATGTTTACCAGAAAACTCGCATGGATTTCATAAATAAAAACATAAATTACATGTATTATGTTGTCACTGTTGTTGTCTTTTGTTGTCTGTTATGAGTTATCAATAACAATCAGTTATCAATCTGTTATCAGTAACAATATATATGTTTTTAATGTAATGAGTACATGTTCGAGTATTGTACAGTGAAACCTGCCTAAGCCGGATGCCCTATATACCGGAAACCTGGACAAACGGAAAATAAATTTCGGAACAGAGTTATTTCCTATGTAAAATAATACTCTAAACTGGAAAACTGCCTAACGCGGAAACGGAATAATTTTCAGGAACCATTTGCGTAAATAACCTGACTAAGATGGATTATTTTATGCGTAATACATAGCTACGTACTAAATTTTTTTGATCATTTTAAATTTTGAAAAAGTGATAGGCATTAATTTTGAGCGCGACTGTACTTGCACCGAAGTTCTAGGAACCATTACCTCTAATCTTTCTTCAAGGACGCAGCAGGTACGCTACATGGGGCAACATCTGTAAGTGTAAGCAATGTACCATTACTTCTTCCAACCCTCTTGTAATACACACGGTAGGGTACAAGTGTTTGGTACTGTATAGTGTATTCATTCTCAGTTTCGTTCTGACAAGTGATTAAGTATGAGTGGAAGAAAACTGCGAACTTGAGTGATTTTTAAATTTACTTTTTACTGTATTTGTGTATGTAATTCAGTAACAATGACTTCTAAACATAAGACACTTACACTTGAGGAGAAAATTAAAATTATTGAAGAACACGAAAAAAACAAACGTCCAGCTAAAGAATTAACTGTGTTGTTTAAAGTGGGAAAAACTCAAATTTAAGACATTTTGAAAAACAAAATAAAATTAAAGACAAGTGGGTAAAGGGAACAGCAGGACATGTGAAACGCATCACAAAATCTACGAACTATGATGAAATAAATCGTGCTATGTTCGAGTGGTTCGTTAGTGCGTGCTAAAGGAATTCCTATTTCTGGACCATTGATACAGACTGAAGCTTTAGAGACAGCAAAAAAATTAGGCAAGCACAATTTCAAAGCGTCCAAAGTGGCTCGAGAGTTTCAAACATCGCCATAACATTGTTTTTAATGCTGTGTGTGGTGAAGCAAATGATGTTGATATGCAGACAGTAGCGGACTGGAAAGGGAAAATTGGAGATCTAGTTGTGGGATAAGAACCTAGAAATGTGTATAATGGTGATGAAACAGGTTTGATTTTTAGAGTGTTGCCTTCAAAGACACTGACTGTACGTTGTGATAAATCCACAGGTGGCAAGCTGTCTAAAGAAAGACCTACATTATTTATTTGTGCTAACATGACTGGTGAAATTGAAAAACCTACAGTGATTGGAAAATCAGCATGTCCCAGGCCCTTCCGACACCTGGATCGTAATTCCCTCCCAGTCAATTGGTGATCTAATAAAAAAGCCTGGATGACCAGTGCTATAATGGAAGAGTGGCTTCTTTCTTTTAATGGAAGAATGAAAAGTCAAGGTCGTAAGGTCATTTTGTTCTTGGACAATGCAACCTGTCATCCAAGGATTGATTTGTCTAATGTGAAGCTAGCCTTTTCCCCCACCCCAACACAACTTATGGATCAGGGTGTAATTTATACACTTAAATCCTTTTATAGGAAGTTTGTACTGCAGTCACTTGTTGCTAAAATCAACACCTGTACCAATGTTTCTCAGCTTGTTAAACAGATTAATGTCCTTGATGCTGTTAACCGGATCCATCAGGCCAAGAAGAAAATTCTCCCCGAAACAGTGAAGAAGTGTTTCCTTAAAGCTGGTTTTCCTGCACAAGCATCGGTGGATACACAAGATGTTACAGTGGAAAATTTACAGGAAATTTCCGTTCTCTGTAAGCAAGGAAATCTGCCAGATGAAGCTGAAGATGTAATAAATTTTGATAATGAATTTGCCACGACTGAAGACGTTCAAAGTGCAGCTGATATTGCTGCTGAAAACAGCAGGTGTGAAGTCATGGAAGAAATGGACGACGACGATGACGAAGGCAACAAAAGAGAGCTAAAAATACACACTTTTGGAGAAGCACTATCTGTTGTGAGTGACCTTCAGGAATTTGCAGCTTCCAAGAATGTTCCAGAACTCCTGGAGTTGATGCAGGATGCAAAGGAGATCATACAACGTTCTCTTGTGACGAAGTCACGACAATGCACTTTGAAAGACATGTGCGGACACTGAAACTAGGAGAGAAACTGCAATTATTGTATGTAAGTTGAAAATACAGTAATACAATACATATGAACCTATTTTTTATTTACAGACTTTTATTTTAAATTATTCCTTCATTGTAATCCTATGCAATCATATTTTTTGTACTTTGTTTTATTAAAACACAACCCTTTGTAAGACGGAAACCTGTGAAAACGAAAAAAATACTGGAACAATCGCGTTCCGTTTTAGGCAGGTTTTACTGTATAAATAATGAATTACATATACAAAGGGCAAATGTTATTACATATGTGAAAGCTGAGAACTTACAGAGATCAAAACATACTAACCATGTCCGTAGCACAGAACGTTCCATCTGCAGGTGGATCTCCTTTAGAAGCACAAAGTGAATCAGTGACTTGACAGTACAAACGATCACAAAACTGTAAATTCAAAGAACATCATTACAAATAACTCGTTTTTATTTACACAATAGGAAACAAAGGTTAAGAATAAATTTAAACCAATCTCTAACACTTAACTGTTTTACAAATAGGAATTGCTTCCATGGTCAATTTTTAACCAAACATAAAATAATAATAAACCATACTATACATTATAACACTATTTCATTAAAAAAATAAATATTTCTGAATATATGTATTGTTACGACACCAAAAGCAGCCCCAATACCAGAGAAGAATTATAATGAATTAACTATATTAAACTAAGGAAAATATAATGTCTATGATGAGACAAATGACCATGACCCAACCCAAGTTATTGACCCAATAAAGAAAATAAAAAGAGAAGGTATAAACTAAACCAATTATAAAAGAGCACAAACAAATAATAAATATCTAGTGACAAGCATTAAATAACATAATCCTAATTAAAGTACACTAACCAGAATAATGTATATTGTTAATGATGATAAGAAAACCAAAACATAAAATGTTAACAGACTAACTATAAATTGTGTATAAAATAATAAAAACCCAAGAGTGAGAGATAGGTAGGAAGTGAAGGTGATAAACAGTGTAAGTGTTAGAAGTGAGGGAATAAACAATTCACAATAATAAGAAAAAGGAAACAAAGATAATAAAACAGATTGTAAAAGATGGATAGACAATTAATATAATAGTGTTAGTTAATAATAAACTAGTACTATGAGTGCAATGAAAATAAGACATCCTATGTTAATAAAAATATTCAAAGGGATGATTATCAAGATAGTATAGATGGTGTTATAATGTTATTCACCGAAATTGTTATTTGTTCAATTAAAAGAGTTGAGTTTGTAAGAAGGAATATGGCTGAAAAGTAAACAGACCATAAACCTAATTTTTGTGTTATGTTTTATAGTAATATTAAGTGATAAACAAGTTGTAAGAAATGGCAATAGATATAAGAAAGGAGATAAAATTTTACAAACATAATATTAATCATTAGAGTAAAGACAGAAAAGAAATAAGAGAATAACAGACAAGCAATGATTTTGTAAATTAATAAGAACATTCAATTATTGTAAAACAGCCCAAATTAATTCAAAAGGTAAATAAGTCATAAGTGACACCAAGCAAAACATATGTGAATTGAAAATAATCTTTAATTTGTATAAAATAAGAAGATATAGCCAATTACTACTTATAAAATGCCTAACTGTATAAATTCAAAATAAACAAGTTATAAGAAATTAACTACTGTATTAGAAAATTCAGGGCAAGTAACTCATTAATTATAATTAGTGAACCATATTAAGATGTCAGAATTAGAATAAAAACATAAATTAAGAAAGAAATGTAATAATATAAAATTAGCATTTTGTCAAAACTTTAATACATAAACAAACCCAGCTTTGTGGAATGTCAAAATGATCTTTGAAAGAAAATAGAAACAGTTATGATAATATCTAATGAACTGATAAGAAGACAGAAGAATAATAGCCATCAGAAAATATTTATTCATTCTGAATTAAAATTCAAATATTATAACCATAGACATAAATGTAATCAACCAATGAGAGTATAGTCAGTTGCCATAACAACGGAACGTTATTATATTTAATTCTGTTATAAAACATTAGTCCATTATTGACAATCAAGAGAGATGGAAGCCAAACCATATTCGACTCAATTATCAATTAAAATAGTGATAAATACTGCTGAATTTAACGAGATGTGGATGCAAGAAGTCTAATAAAGAATTAGTTAACCCAAGAGAGCTAATAAACCAGATTTTAATATTCAAAACTAATTAAAAAATCCAAATTAATTGAAAAAGAAGCCAGATGAAATCAAAAGTACAAATAATGGAAGATTAATGATCGTATCAACCCAACCTAACTAATAACGAAGTGACTCATCACCAGAAATCAACAAGATTTTGTTAAGTATATCTGAACTACCCAAATTTACGAACTAAATTCATTAACTCTTCTCACAACACAAAAAACTCTCACTCCAAACTTGGTAACTAAATTTCTTTTAAGGATTGATTGATAATAAATATTCAACTTGTATGTAAACATAATTTTAACCTGTGTACGAAGTACGAAATTTTAACAAACACTTTTTAACACTCAAGAAACGAATTGTATTTAACTTTTAATAGTATATAAGTACCATTGATGTAAGATAGTGTACTTTATTAACATCTTATTTCTACTTTTTTGTAATCAAAAGGACTCGTTGATTGAATGAACTGTAGAAAATAAACATTGACGGCAGCCATGTCGATTAGAAACTCTTCAATCAACTTAGCCAACCTTGAAATATTGTCTATTTATTGCCGGAGCAACATTATTTTATAACATTATATTTTTGTAGCTAACTGATTAACTATTAACTATTTCAACGTTAATAAACTAGTACTGATTTGTAATAACCGTCCTTTATTTTATTATAAATTGTTTTATAAAGTTTGTGCACTTTAGCGATGAGTAAACTTGTCTGCCAGATTTAGATGTTGGCAGCACGACGAACTACAAGCGAGATTCGAATATGCCTGCCAGTTTGCGAGGGTAATTTGAATTGGTCATCATCGCATAGAACGACAGCTCAGTTTAAACTTTTTAATTGTTTTCATAAACAATTTGGCGCCTATCGGGAAATAAATATACTCATTGAAGGACAGGTAAGGATTACACTCATGAAGATATCGGTACTGGTAATTCGTGCGTTTGCGACAGACATCGTCAGCGTGAGAAATTAGAAAAAGTATGACTGTTAGACAAATACAAAGTAACGACTACGACGTGTGGGGCTAACACACATAAAACACACTTTTACAGGACAATAAGAGTTCACTCGTTACAGTATCTATCCTATGGTGTAACTACATTTTGTAGCCATTAAAGGTAATTTTACCCTTACTAGCAATTGCAGAAATCTCACACAACAAATTATAATAATCAAGAAAAAATACTCTCTTAGAAGAGTACGTTATCCTTAAATAGAAAATATCTAGAAATGAGCTTAAAAACAATGTTCTATTCACTAGTTTCAAGACCTCTAACCAAGTACACATAGGCCTATAGCAAACTGTCATACTAAACTGTCCCTTGTCTGTGGGCAACTCCAAACAACGACTGACCTGACTGACTATAAGCAAACTCTTACACAACCAGAAATTGTGTAAATAATGCTTAAGCCAATTTATGGACAAAAAATATTAACAAAAGAATTCAAAAATACTTTACAATTTTAATACACATGATGTGTAATAAATATTTTCATAGTTGGCATCTGTTGTCAGAACACTAAACTCTATCAAGAAAAGTGATGGTCTTTTAAATTTCTTGGAAATAGCTTGAACAGTAGTCCTGCTTGAATGTTTGGGTGATGCCAATAGGCATTACAGTTTATTTTAAATGGTAAAAACATAAAACTGTTTGAATCATTTATTTCATTTGCTTTTACAATTTATCATTAATGACAGATTGGAGAGTTATAGCATATTTCTCTCGAATACTAACACATGAAAATCAAATCATGTAGGCCTACTAGTGACATGTATATGCTATTTCCAAATGAAACAAACTGCAAAAAAATAAAATAAAATACTGTATTATAGATAATTAAATATCAAATATTATAGGATAGTCCTTTATTTAGCTATTATAGATATAAACTTTTCATTTTTATTAAACAATACACAAAACTGTTTTTTTTTATATACAGTAGACTCTCGGCTATCCGACTCCCGCCTATTCAACCTCTGGCCTATCCGACCCGCTACTCAAAAAAAAAAAAAAGGTATTTTGAGTACGGTACATATGCAGTATTTCCAATCCGATTACTAGCGCCTTCAAACGTCATGTGAGCAATCCCGCCACGCGGGTGAAGGCGCTTACGCGTGAATCACCAGTTACCAATACAAATACAGTATGCCAATTGATTCATGTTGTGACAGGAAAGTATCGTTTTCCTACTTGAGTGTGTAACAGGTGCATCAGTCAGTCTGTATCCAGAAGTCAGTCCGTGCGGTTCAGTCGTTCGTGGAGTGTTAATTTGTTATAAAGTGTGTATACAGTATTGTTGGTGGCTTTTATTTTTAAGTGAAATATGGGTGACAAACGAAAGAAAGTGGTAGTAACTTTGGAAGAAAAACTGCAAGCAATAAAAAGAATGGATTCTGGTGAGTCGGTAAACAAAATTGCACTGGAGTTAGGAGTTGGAAAAACTACTGTGGGTGATTGGCGAAGAAATCGCGCAGAGATTGAAAAATGGTGTTCTAAGCAAGCAAGTGGCAGTGGCGTGAAAGTTAGAAAAACTATGCAAAAAGGAAAACATGTGGAAGTTGAAGAGGCTTTATATCTGTGGTATGAAAATGTGAGGGGAAAAGGATTGACGGTTTCAGGCCCCTTGCTCCAAGAAAAAGCGATTCAGTTTAAAAAACAGATCGAAGGAGACGATGGTGAGTTTACTGCCAGTGACGGGTGGCTTGATCGCTGGAAGAAACGTTTTGGTGTTTGTCAGATGACGATTAGTGGTGAAGCATTGTCTGCTAATAAGGACGCTGTCAGATGGGTGTCCGAGGCATGGGATGAAATTCCATCTTTAACACTTGAGCGATCGTGGAAAATTTTGCTGGATCACAGAGCCAGTGATAAGTGGGAAGAGGTAGAACAGCAATGTGATGTGGAAAATGCAACTGATAACACTGCGCTTGTATCGCTGTTAGAAAAAGTTCCCGGATGTGAGGAAGCTTCATTGGAAGACATCACAGAATGGTTGGTAAAGGACGAAATCGAAGAAATTGCAGACGAAGATATTGTAGCGATGGTATTAAATGAACAGCCGATTGAAGAGGAACAAGGTGATGAACCCTCCGATCGTATAACCCACTCCGAAAGCCTGAAGGCAATCGAGACGGCAGTGGAATACATTGGCCAGCAAGAAGAAGCAACACCAGCAGACATCATATTGTTACGATGGTCTACTCGATCGTCGTAGGTACAGTGGAAACAAAATAAGTACAAGACACCAATTAAGTCACTAATCACACCTTTAATTGTTACAGTAAAACAGTTCGTAATTAACAACACAGTCTACAGTAAATCAAATGAAAATTGTACACACGCAATAAAATGTCCACAAATATTAAAACTCAATTTTATTACAATTATACCATCCGATTATAAAACGCAACACTTCAATAATAACTACTTGAACGTACACAGTAATAACTCGAACCGCTCTGGAAATATATCGCACTAATACTCTCGAACCGCACTATCAAATATCTCGCACTGAACTGAAAAACTAAGGCTGCTACCCGATATATTTATAGTCACGCCCACACACCAGAAGCTTCCAAACTGCGTCTTATCTCTCGTGAACTACGTAATTACTACGCCCTTGACACAGTCCGAGCGCCCGAGCGAAGCCCGGCACAGTCGAGAAAATTCTCGCAAAATGCGTCTAGTAGCACGTACACCACACGCTTACATCGAGATCCTTCTGGCATATTCGATAAACGCGTACATTGTTCTGTGCTGTCGTAGCAATATGTTTACATAAGTGGAAGGATATAGCGGTGAGGAAATTAATGCGAGGAAAGAAGCAGGTCTCAATTACAGACTTTTTCAAACCTTAGACAATTTAAGTTTCACTTGTTCTTTCATTATACAGTACGTAGTTTTAGGTTATTATAATTTGATTTATATTAACAACTAATTTGGTTGAAAGCTTTCATATAAATTAAAACACATAGTAAAACTCATTCAACTTATTGTTAACTACACATTTTGTTTCGTCCTTCAAATAAAGGTTTTGTGAAAGATACTGTAGTTGTGAATTCTTATTTCATTTCTTTCTAATTAATTTATTACTGTACGTCATTTATAAGGACAAACTGATATGACGTACGCATCCAAATAGCAACAAGTACATTCAACGCAATAGGGTGGCGGCCATTGACCTTACAGAGGCTGGTATGCCTACGGCTCCGGTGTATCCGACTTTTTTGCTATCCGACCCGGCCGACCGCCACATTAGGTCGGATAGTTGAGAGTCTACTGTATTTTTAAGGCCGTATATGTGAATATGCAATAATCTTGAATGTGACACCACCATAGTTCTATTTCTTGGAGAACAAGGAAGTAAACATTTTTGATGTAAAATACGTCTTACCTTTCAGGCCAGCAATAGGCACCCCCAACCAGAAAATCGAGCGTTACGTTTTCACGTCACGTTTGAAATTGAAATATTATCTAAACGACAAAAGATTCACGCTTATATGAGGTACCATTCAACAGATAAGGGAACAAAGATAATAAATAGGACAATATAACCAGGCTATTGCATCATCCAGTGTGGGGTGAGCAGGGGAAGAAACAGAAATGTTTTGCGCCGCTTGGCGCGCACTAAAATTAGTATTTCTCCGGTTTCCGATGCGATAGAACGCTGAGTGAGGTGTCGTTAAAATTGTCTCATCGAGTACTATCTACATAGTGTACCGTAATAGCGGTGATATTATTAAGAGGTTTGAATAATAGTAATTCAAGTTGTAAAAATCGTGTGTTTGGACAAAATGTCGCGGTATATGGATGCTAAACGTGCTCAAAAGTATCGTAAATGCATACAGGAGAGTAGAGAAAATCATAGGGAATTCAAAAAACCCAAAATGACCAATGCCGAACATTAGAGGATTTACCGACAATGCTTAAAAGACAAGGAAATAAATACTGAAGTCGAGTCAACACCATGGAGACCAGAATTAATTACCATAGTAACAAGTAAATAAATAAATGATATTTAGCGGCATCGGAACTATACCTTTATCCATTCCTGCAGTTTTTAATGTTTTTACTATGCGATTGTATTGATATATTTTGTAATTTTTTATACAGATACGTCTATATATTTTGTAATTGTCTTAAGCGATTATAAAATGTATGTTTATACGTATTTCTGATGATGCCACCAACTACGCTGGGTAACACCACCATCGATTTGACTTTCACCAGAAACATTAGCGTTGATATCTTACCTTATATCAGCTACTTCTCCTATCATAGGCCCATTATAAATAAAGTCTTGCTTGAACCAACTAATAAACTTGTGTATGATTTTGCAAATAAAATTTTGTACTTTGTAAAACTAAATATGTGTTTGTTCATTTTATTCATAACACATCAGCAACCCTAAAACACACAGACGTATTCTACGCTCTGAAGATTTGCGGCCGTGGCTCCGACACAGCCCCCGCCGATTTTTATTATAATGCCCAACTGGTATATGAGATGATTTTACATTGTCCCAAGTCAGCTAGTCACTCTTGTATGTCACACATTTAATTCAAGGTTCACTTGGTCTAGTTCCATTATCTCGGAGTGAAACAAATACAGTCTCACAATGTCTTTACAACAGCCACGTTAGAGCAGATGACAACTCCAGAGTTCTCATAACAGTTCATGAAGCTGATTCACAAGGTCTAAATGATAGCTCACATAAGCAGGACAAGCTGTATTGGAAAGACATAAACAAATATAATATGAACTAGCTCAGGCAGTATACTTAGAATCAGCTGTCAATTCTAAGATAAAAATCATGTGAAAAGCCAATATCCATAGGCGGATTCTAGGGGGGGCATGGGGGCACGTTCCCCCCCCCCAGACGGTTCAAAAATACACTGGATAAAATGAATTATGTAGCTAGTGCAATTATGATATTTTCAGTTAGTTAACCCTTTGAAACCCGAATTTTTTACAACAATTATTATATTTTATTTTTTATCGCAATTTTATTTTTATTTTTTCATATATATATATTCGTATACATTATCTGTAAGAAGTTTCTATCATTTTAATAGTTTGTTTAACGTTTACTTCATTTGAATTTCGAGCGTATTTTACCGACTCTGTATTTTGATGCGACAGAATGTTCATAGATGTCGCTAACTGCTGTACTCAACTCAACTCAACCTGATCACCTGATCCCATCATGACGTAACGCAGTTCTGTCGTTTCATTAAGGTGTCAAGTAATTTGTAAAAAAAAGTTCTTATTTCCAACACAATAATGAATAGTAAAAAACGACAATTAGATATAGTTTCATTTTTCTCAAAGAAAGCTAAGGTAAGAAGGAAACTATATTTTTATACAGGCCTTCGGCCTTCGTCTCGTATAGTATACAATGTCATAGTGAACTATTTAGATACGGATAGTAACAACTATTGCTGTATGCGTATGTATATGTAACTATTGTTGTCTCGTATGCGTTATTAACGAAATTGCGGTTTTATCTAAATCATAAGAAAACTACTTTCTACAAAAATTTTACTTAAGTTTAATAAATAAATTTCCGATCATCATAAAATTCTATATTCAGTATTTACAACTATCTTCTACATTGGAATATATACTGGTAATAAATGCATGCATTCTACCGTACAGACATATATATACTACCCTACAGACATTTTGAAATTTTTCAAGTTTTTGAAGGCCAAAATAGAAGGAAAATTAGAAAACTCTTGGATTAGAGGTTAATATAAGAGTTTTGCCGCCTTACTCTTTTGGCCTGTGATTACTGATCATTAATTCTTGTAACAGTACAGAATTGCTCGTACCAGAATAATGGTATGTAGGGGTATTTTTATTGTAAATCTTATTAGAATCATAAAGTTTAGCCAGGACAAAGTTAGTTTGCACAAGTCCCAGTAATATGTAAATTCACCAGAGGGGAGCCGATCCAAGGTCAGCGGCGTACGAGCAAAGTTAAACAACGGTAATGGCAGTTTTAGGCGCTACAAATTGACAATACTGACTTTCTATTGGTCCACTGTAACAAATCGTCACCAAAAACAATGACGATATAAAAACCATTACGTATTAAACCGGGCGTTAGCGAAAAGAACAATGAACAATGACGTCAACCACAACCAATTTGCATAATAATTGTGTCTGCTTCCGCCCAGTTCAGCAACAGCAGTTACCCGAGCACATAGGCTCGCCACAGTGCAGTGGGCAAAATTTTGCCAAATATGTAATATTTACTAAACAACATGCAATAGTTATTATCAAAATTTAACAGTAACTACACTCGAGTCAGTGAATAATTTAAAATAAATTTCAAATAGAGTCAGTAGACAAAACAACACTAAATTCGGCCGACCACCTGCCAGATCGCCATGGAGAGGAGTCTACACCACATCAATTACAGGAAAGCCCCTATTCAAATTATTTTCTAAATTCAGAATTTTATTTAATGAGCTCAAAACATATTTTAAACAAACATGTGTAAAATTGCAGTAAAAGAGAGAGAGAGAGAGTGAGAGAGTGTGTTTTGTTGATCAACTTAAATATAACCTGAGGCGTTGGTTTGTGAAGGATATGAATCATTAGTGTCATTAAAATATAAAGAAAACAAGAAATTTCTTAAATGCTAGTAGTTTGAAACTGAAAGAAATAATGGTAATCAAATAAGAAAATCTATGTACGTAACCTTGAACAGAGGTCAAGTGCGGAATGACATCGCCGCCATTTTGAAATTCTAAAATTATTAATAAATATCTATGTATTAAATATTTAAATACAACAAAATTTACTAAATACAATCAAGTTCGTTATACTAATGTGGTGTACCTCATTATTTCAGTACCCAACAACCTCTGCCTCTGTCTGCTTAACGAAACTCTGGACCCAAAGCCTAATGCATGTAAATGAACTGAGCACGTGTTATTCCGGTTATACGATTTATTATGCAAATTACATAAATTTTGACAATTCCATATTCATTATTAATAATTATTTATGCAACAAAATTCGTAACTTAACAGATGGCAGCCCGAACTTGGACTTTATATATAAATAAAAATATATGAATGAGCAGAAAAGCAGAGGTTAGACGGGTAGTGAAATATACGAAAAAATAGAGGTTACCTGTATATGTTATGTATGGTACGAGTACAGTATAACACAACAACTAAATAAATTTATTATTGTTAATATAAAAAAAGAAATGGCAAACAGTAATGAGACGAGTAGAACAGAATCAGAAATGATGGGTGATAGTATTCATTCAACATCAGACCCAACAAAAAGAGTTGAGGAAAATGACATAATAAGAATGATGAAACTGCTTTTTAATGAGCAGAGCATCAAATTTGATCAATTCGATGTACAATTGAGTGATATCAAAAAAGAAATTAAAAAACAGAGCTGTAGATTTGATGAGAGATTAAATGAAATAGGTACAAAGTTAGAAAAAATAGAATTAGAAAAGAAGAAATTAGAATTAAACAAATTTGAATTGAACAAAGATGATAAGGTAAGTAGTAGTGGAAATGACGATAAAATAAATAAAAATATAGTAATAGGAGATAATAGTGTGGAGGTTGGTAGTATAAATGAAATTTTATGGGGAATAGAATATAATAATAAGGGAATGATAGTGTGTTTTGAAGGTTTAAAGAGTGGGTGTAAAGAGAGATATATTGAGAGAGAGAAATGTCGTTGGGAGAGTTATTATGAGAGATGTTTTAAGAGAGAGAGATGGTATGATAGTGAGAGATATATTGAGAGAAAGAGGGAGGTAGAAATTTTTAAGATAAGCAGAGATTATGAAGAGTTGATGGAAAGGTTAGGAGTAGGAGATAATGAGAAAGATAACTTTACAAAATACCTGGCTGTAACAGACTATACCAAAGGCGACATGACCATACCCGATCATGAGTTATATGAGATTGTGGAAAATTATAGAAATTTGAATAGTATGTATATTGATTGTAATAATATAAGACATACAATATTAAACCATGTATATAGTTTTAAGGTTCGATTATTATTTGACGATGGAGGTTAGTTGTTCTTATTGTGTTATGAACATTTAATTATGTGACCAGTGTTTTTCAGGATGGACTGTTTATGACTGAGTTTTGGTAAATGATTTAATGATTATGTGGATTGTATATTTTTGTGTATATTGTTACTACACCTATGCCAATGTGTTTTGAATTACTTAATTATGTAAATCTCGTAGATATTTGGAGTTGTGGGATATATTGATGTAATTAATTAATATTAACTTAGCTCCTTAAGAAATATCAGTGTTAGTGTATCTAAAACTTAAACAATTTAAGTTTTATTCTACAATTTCATCCAACCCTATTATACCTTGAAGAGAGTTATGTCTAATTTTGTATTTTTACGCTCTCTCTTTGGTGTCAGATAATTCCGCTATAAGCGCTGTAGTATCGGCTCAACGAAACTTATAGGTTATTTCGATGTTTATGTTAACCAATTATTCTATACTTATTCAGTTACTTTTTTGTTCCCAGCTCATTAAACCATACTCCAAATAACAAGATTTTACAAATATATAAAGGTTCTTTATTCGTTTACTTATTTAACATTGAATAAGATATGTTCTAATTAACATATGCTTGGGCTATAGATTTCATGAATCGATTGTTGATTATTCTAATCCTTTATTTAAATTTAGTTATATAGTGTGTTTTGATTTGTAATTAATTTAATTCAGGGTGTGAAGGTTCTTGTAACTGTGGGGAAGATTAAAAATACATAGATAAGAATGCAAGATTTACAAATTTGAAGTGTTGTGTAGTTAGTATGATTAATATAATAATAATTTACCAGACTAGAACGAAGCAAATCGTGTAGGCGGTTGATCGCTAAATTTACTGTTCTGGACGATTATGCCGTACAATTTTCCTTCTTCGGTTTAATAAAAAGGAATTCTTGTCCTGTCCACTTCGGAAATACAGCTCTCTGGATTAATTTACAGCCCGATTGATGTTTCTTCTGCAACGCCAGGATCCAAATAAGTTCTTCTTTCGGTTGAAGCAATTAGTGTTGTTCCGTGTATTTGAAAGGTTATAATTTCTGGTGTAGTGAATATTATTAATTGTGATACTGTCAATTCTTTCTATTTGGTTTAATATCTCATCAATTCCCTTCGGATATGGGACAGTTCAAGTTCTTTCTTGTAGAATCCAGTTATTTATTGTCTATTGTGATTTCATATTGTAGTGTTATTTGGTTAAACTGTACTGGTGATAGACGTAAATATTGTCATTAGGATTTTGTATTTTATAATCGTGTCTGATAGTTTATAATATTACGATTAAATAGATTATTCTTGGGTTTTTTAATCTCATCACATTCAGATCATCAAAGCAATTCTTGTTAAATCAACAACTTCCTCTTCTTCTGTCGTCCCTAGCAACACATGACTTCTTCCTTCCGCATATCTTGAATATAGTGTTTATTTCATATATTTTTTGTCTATTTCTTATCAATTTGCTATCCTATCGGAATGTAACTTTACTGATAGTTGGTTTATTATTTTCTACACATATTCTGCTGGTTTTTTGATATAAGCCGGTTTTTTTTTCCTTTTTTATATTTAATACACTTTCGATATTAAATGTTGTTAATCGATATCATGGCATTATGGTATTATCATAATTTGTACAAATTTTATTATATATTATTATTAATTTAATGTTTTTTCTAGCTCTTCAAATCGTATTTATTAATTATTATTAATTGATGTACCTAACCTTTATGTTATGAGTGTTTATATAGTAGTTTTGGCTGTTAGGCCTTTTATTGTAAACGGATCTACCTGTGTTTATAACTGGTACACATCTATAGCCCCTTTTACATAAATTCATACATATAATCAAATCTTAACTATTAACATTTACATAAACAATTATTTTTTCCATATCTAATAACAATTTTATGTTGACCTATGGATCACATATAAGAAAATTCAAATCTATTAACATTAATTAGCTGCTTCACACTTCATTCTACAACAGTCATTGAATAATACAACTTGTTTCATTATCTTTCATTAACTCAACACATATTTGGTATAACATAACATAAACTTTATCATAACATTTGTTGTCACAAAATAATACCTCTTAACTCAAAATTCTTATTTGTTATTACTATAAAGTAAATCATTGTTTCATTTTTTTGTTTGCTTTTCACTAAACATATATCATCAACTATTATCTAACTTACAGGTTCGTTTATTCTTGTTAACACTACCTTGCATCCTTATTTACCTTTATCTATGATTATAATTGTAATTATTGGATCTTTGTTCTATTATGGGGTTAGATATTAACTTGTTTATTATTCTGTGAACCTTGTTTTTATGTAACATGAATGCTAGCATTTCTGTTGCGTTACATATGCTCCCCCTCCTAAAAAAGTTTAGTTTACCTGAATGAAGTTTAGGTCAAATAAACTTGTCTTTTTCACATGCCTTTTCTTCATTTCATTGTTAATGGTTGACGATGGGATTTTCAATGTAACTTCATTAGACTAGTATTAATATTTTTTTTTTTTTTTTTTTTTATTTAATAATATTTCATCATTTTTATTAACATTCTTGATCATTTTTTAATGTCTGTAAACATTATTTGTTGATAGTTGGCCACAATATTCAATGATACATTAGTTTCACATCTCTTCTACTTATTATTACTATAATCACTGTATTTTTCAATTATTCTCCTGTCAACTCGTTTCTTTCTGTTTTCTTCATCCTACTCTTTTGGAAACTGAAGTTATTCTTGCAACTATTCTAATATTCCTTAAATATTTAATTTCCCTAACAATCCCTAATACATGCATTGGTACAGTTCAGAGAGGCACTGTTTGGCTTCATACTCTGCTGTCCACACCACATCTTAATATAGTACTGCTGGAATTCATCTACAGTCAGCTTTAAAATATAATAATAATCTCCTAATAATCTCTTTAATTATTTAATAATAAATATTTGGGAACAAATTTTTTCCTTTGTTGCCTTTATATTTCTTCATTACTATTCTTCATATTTCGTAATTCCATTTTAGTTCCTTGAACATTCGTTGATATTGACTTTGACAGTTATCATTTGTAATCATTTTTGTTTTCATTTTTGTTGTGATTGTAATGCTAAGTATCTTCTTCATTTGTTTTTTCTCTGATCACAATATTTTCTAAATAGTTGTTGTGTGATGAACATTATAACTGTATTTCAAACTAAATACATTCCTTAGCCCAACTATTCTTCTTATCGTATTTCATTATTTTGGCTGTTTATTTTTCAATGAATTATGTTCATAATTACTCTTTCTTTCTTGTCTTCTTTAACATTATATTGGTTACATTCAATCGTTTACTGAAATTGTTCCATCATTTGGCAATGTAGTATGTATTTTAGGTCATATGATTTTTTTCTTTCTTTATTTTGCATAGGTAGATTTGAGGTAAAAACTTCTATCTTGGGGTTTCATTATTCATTATTCACACTATTTCTTTATAAACACTTAATAATAATTATCGCTTTTTTCTGTAATCTTGGGGTTTCATTATTCATTATTCACACTATTTCTTTATAAACATTAATAATAATTATCGCTTTCTTCTGTAATCTTGGGGTTTCATTATTTATTATTCACACTATTTCTTTATAAACATTTAATAATAATTATCGCTTTCTTCTGTAATCTTGGGGTTTCATTATTCATTATTCACACTATTTCTTTATAAACATTTAATAATAATTATCGCTTTCTTCTGTAATCTTGGGATTTGTTATTCATTATTCACACTATTTCTTTATAAACATTTAATAATAATTATCGCTTTCTTCTGTAATCTTGGGGTTTCATTATTCATTATTCACACTATTTCTTTATAAACATTTAATAATAATTCTCACTTTATTCTGTAATCTTGGGGTTTCATTATTCATTATTCACACTATTTCTTTATAAACATTTAATAATAATTCTCGCTTTCTTCTGTAATCTTTAATAAGTTGTTCTTATTGTATTTTAGAATTTAGTGGTAGTATTCAACTCAAATTCTTTTTAAATTCCAAGTATTTTCTCTTCAAGACTGGTAATAAGTTGTTCTTATCATATTTTAGAATTTATTCATAATATTTCTTTATGGACTCTTGGTTGTACGTTCCCTTAATCCTTTTCGTAATAGGGTTCATTATTTCATACGTATTGTTATTATTATTTTTTATTATCACATATGGCCCAGTATATAATAATAATAATTTTTTAGTTATTCCCACTAGAGTGCTTGGTAGCTCCCTGTTCCTTATTAATATTTTCTCACCCACTTGGTACTTAATTGGTTTTGGATTATTCTTTTCATATTTTCTTTTCTTCATTTCCGCCTTTTCCATAACTCGGTTATAAAATTTAACTGTTTCAAATTGATATTCTGGGTTATTTGGAAAGTTTATAATATCCTGGATTTCTCTAGGTGGAAGCCTTTCAAACATAACAGTATAAGGGGTATTTTCAATGGATTGATGGTAAGATATATTTAAAAACTCTTCGGTTAGTGACAAGTATTCTTACCACCTTCTCTGTTGGTCATGACAGTAAGTTCGGAGTATTCTGCCAACTTCCCTCAATACACGTTTCTAATGTTGTGTTTTAAAAGATTATTTCTCCATTTATAGCCCTTGAATTGCGTACCATGATCAGTGATAATAGATGATGGTTTACCAATCTCTGTTATGTAATGTCCGATGACTATTTCTAGAATTTTCTTGGTCGTGGCTCTGCTAATAGCGTAGAGTTTAGTGTATTTGGAAAAATGATCAAAAATAATTATTATGAATTTATATCTGTGGTTTCCTCCACTGCGTGGGAATGGCCCACATATATCTAGGAATACCTTCTCCAGCTTATATTTGGATGTTATAGGGATCATGACTCCCTCCTTCTTCTCATTATTATGTTTAACCATTTGGCAGATGTGACATGCCTGTATGGACTTTTGTACTTTTCTGGTTATATTTTTTATGTACACTTGTTCTTCCAGGGCTTTGACGATTTTCATAGCTCCCATGTGTCCATATCGTTCATGGTAATCCAATATCAATTTGTTTTCCACAGCGGTGGGAATTACTAGTTTCCAGTTTATTTGTTTAGGGGTGACCTTAATAAATAATCGGTCATCATGTGTACAGTAATATTTAGTAATAACTTCATCAGCATTTTGTATCTTTTGGGGTATGTTTATTAATTTGGGATCCGTTTTTTGGTGTTGATTAATTTCATTTAGAATAATCTCCAAATCCTTCCGACTCTTAATTACATGGTACACCTTCGCAATCTCTTCCTTTTCTCCTTCGAATGATTGATCTTGTATGTTTATTCGGGACAAGACATCAGCTGCTATATTCTTTCTTCCAGGTATATATTCCCAATCAATGCAATACTCTTGCAATGCAAGGACCCATCTAGTTAGCCGGCCGTGACTAAGTTTACATCTTTTTAGAAATGAAATTGATTTATGGTCACTTCTTACGGTCACTGGGTATCCGAGTATATAAGTTCTAAATTTATTGCATGCGTACACTACGCTTAGCAGCTCTTTCTCGGTAACGTTGTAATTGCGTTCGCAGCTGTTAAGCACCCTGCTGGCGAAGCTGATTACCATATGATGTCCTTCTTTATCTTCTTGATATAAGGTAGCTCCTAAGCTAACATTGCTTGCATCACAATTTAAATAAAAGCGTTTGTTAAAATCAGGGTGGTACAACATAACTGTTTCTAAAAATTTCTTCTTGATTAATTGTAGAATTTTATCTTGTTCTGGTCCCCATGCCCACTTGTCTTTGGATGATAATTGTTTCTGAAACTTGGCAGTTACTTCTGAATAGTTATCTTGGAATTTTCGGTAATAGTTGCAAATTCCAAGAAAGGATTGTAGCCGTTTTCTACTTTTTGGAGTAGGGAACAGTTAAATTGCTTCTACTTTTTCTGTTGAAGGTGTGATACCCTCCTCAGACAAATTAAAACCTAAAAACTTTACTTGATCGGCGATAAATTTAGATTTATTCAGCTTGAGTGTTATGTTGTTTTCAGATAATTTTCTTAGTACCTGTTCCACCCGCTCGCAATGTTCATCCCAATGTGAAGAAGTTATAAGTAAATAATCTAAATAGACCGTAGTGAACTGCAGTGTTTCTTGTCCCAATACTTGGTCCATACATTTCACAAATATTGCAACCGAATTAATTAGTCCGAAAGGTAGCCTTTTAAATTGATAGTTCCTTCCGTCAAAAAGGAACGCCATGTATTTTCTACTATCTGGGTGTAGTTCGACCTGCCAGTACCCGCATACCATATCCCAAGTGCTGATGTATTTAATGCCGTGGAATTTCTTTAAAATTTCTTCTATTTCGCCTGGTGAAGTCCTATCATTGATGATCATTTTATTTATTTCCCTAGCGTCCAGGCAAATTCTCACCTTTCCGTTCTTTTTCGGGACTGCCACTATGGGACTGGTATATGGTGATTGACTATATTCTATTATGTCATCTTGAATCATACGATTAATCTCGTTCCGGACCTCGTTTTTTATGGAATAAGCAATTGGGTATGACTTTCTGTGAAAGTTCACTGGTTCTTTAAAATTTATTACACACTGATATCCTTTTACTTTACCTGGAGCATTGGAGAATACATGTTTGTATTTATTATATATTTGAATTAAATTTTCGGCCTGTATCTTACTTATTTGTCTATAAGTTTTTTCCCTTTGGAATTCTCGGATCTCTTCTAATTTACTCTGCCACAGTTCGGGATCATCGTCCTCATATTGAATGACTTCTGGTATTTTATTTTTCTTACAAAAATAGCTTTTGATGGCTAAACAGCTGGTGTTAACTGGAACGATTCTATTAGTGTCGATTAATTCGGCTGTCCATAATCCTTCTCCGGATGTTAAAGATATTATACCTTTATGCAAGTCAATTACTGCGGAATGCTGGCGCAATACATCGCATCCAATCAATACATTGAACGGTAATCCCGTTGCGACCAAGAATCCTATTGGTAGGGTCATATTGTTATTGGTAAGATCGAGCGATACTTGTTTTTTGACTGTTTTATTTTGTCTCCCAGTGGCTCCGATGATTATCACATTATTGACAGGTAAGGTCGGTATGGGTAACTGGACTTCTCGCTGGATTTTTTCAAGTTCAATACTGTCTATCAACGATATGTTAGATCCAGTATCTATCATTATGATAGATTTTACCCCATTTAATTTTGCTTATACATATATTATTTCGTTATTACTATTACTGTTTACATGTTTCTTATCCTCTTCCAATAAATCTTCCCTGATATTCTTTAAATAGTGGTTATTAATTATGGTTATTGTACGATTACTCTTAATTCTGTTTATAAGTCGTTGTTCCCCAAGATTACGGTTCAGTGAAGGGTATTCATTAATTTTCACTGCCTCTATTAGTTTAAATGAGGGCTTACCCCCTCTTCTCTATTTTCATTTTGGTTACTGTGTTGATTTTGTACTGTTTCAGTGCGATCCTCCGTATTAGGTTCTGCTATCCTATAATTTCCTTCAGGTGGGTAGTTGACTTCACGCCGGGACTGGTCATAATAGTTGTCATATCGGTGACTCCTTGGGGAATACCGTCGCTGATTACCTTGAGGTCTGGAGTAGATATAATTGACGTTATGTCTATAATTATTGGGTCGTCTGTCCCTATCTCCTCTATTATTGCGACTATCACGATAATTATAATTATTATTGCCGCGATAATTATAGTTCCTGGAATTATTATTCGCGTGTTCATTTTGTGTTCTATTGGCATTAACGTTCTGCGCAGGTCGATTGAGATCGTTATTATGAGAATTGGTTGGTGGCGCGTTATTATCATACTTCTGATATTTATAATTTAGCATTCTATTTCTTTGGTATTGGTTCTCGTGCTCATAATTCTCCAAGAATTTGGCCATGGCTGGAATCGTTTTGATTTGACTACACATACGCACATTTTTTAACCCTTCCTCGTAATGGTAGGATAGTTGTATCACCAAACATTCTTCGGGAATTCTGGGCTCTAAGTTCCGCGCCATACATACTTTTCCTAAAAAGTATGAAGTAGGAGACTGGCCTATATTTGTTTCGTATCGACCGTTACTCAAATTATTCCTAATCATGTTCTGGGTCGATTCAGACCAATACTTCTCCTTAAACTGTTTTTTGAACTCAGTCATGTCCAGTATATCCGGGCGCACCGCTGTCCACCAATTATCATAAGTATCTTTAAAGTTTCATCAATCATGCTGCGTATAATATTCCAGCGATTCTCTCCATTTCTTGTGATCACCTCTTCCAATCTCTTTTAAAAATTCCATAGGATTGCGCTTGTAATTACGAAAATTAATCGATTCTCGGTTCTCGTGGTTATTTGTATGACTATGCTGGCATGTCCTATCCCGCCATGAATCTACTTCTTCTTGTAATTGTAATTCACGTCTACTAATCTCCTCTATTTTATTTTTACTGGTATTAATTTGACCTTCCATACTGTTTAAATTGCCATAGACTCTTTCGAGTCGTTCGCCCATGTCTGTCTGTATTTGCGTAATTCCTTCCTTATTCTCTTCCCGTACCTGATGTACTTCATTTTTAATTTGCTCATATTTTCCGACAGTTTCCTGTTGGATTTCTTCAACCAATGTTTTACTCTCAATTTTTACGTCATTAATTTTATTTTGTAGTTCTTCACGAACCTGTATTATTGTTTCGATAGTTTTTTCAATACTTCATTTGTTTTGGCTATTTCTAATTTTCTTTCCTCATTATTTTGGTCTACCCTTTGGTTAATTGTTATATAAATATTCTCAATGTTTTCATTAATTTGTCTTAAATTTTCTTCATGTATTTGTAAGATGTCTTCCTTCATTTGTTTTAAACCCTCGTCATTCCTATCTAACCTTTCGTTCATTTGTTTTGAGGTTTCTTTAATTTCCTCATTTGTTTTATCTAATTTTTCCTCCTGTCTCTTTAAGTTTTCCTTATTTGTTTTCCTTGAGTCTTCCTTAATTTCCTCTTTCATTTTATCTAATTTTTCCTCCTGTTTCCTAAAATTCTCCTTGGTGAGTCTGCTATCTTCCTTAATACTACTCATGAACTCCATTAATTTTTCCCAATTTAGTCCTTCTCTAGCTCCCGCTTTACCTATTTGGTCCCCTTGGGCAACTTCTTCAATTACTTCCTTTTCCTTGTCCGTAATTATTTCAGTTTCCGTTATTTCGTCTGTCTGTTGTTCCATTTCACTGTCTGTTATTAGTTCTATTTCCTGTTCCTGTTCATCTATTTCCTTCTCCGTTTCTCCTGCCCTAATCCTTGCTCTACCTCTGGTATGCATGTTTATTCTCCCACAGTTGCCTGCTCTGGTTAAGTAATATTAATATGGTTACAGTTACTTAACTTAAGCCCTACACAAGTTGAGCGCCAATTTGTTACTACTCTCTCGCGTCACCTAATTAGGTCCCACGTTATGAGCGTCAATTTGTAAGTAACCTTCGGCTCTTACGTTGTCTCTTACGGTCGCGGGATTCTCGTTATTTCCGCCCCAACGTTGCCGGCGTCAATTTGTAACTAAACGAGTATGTTCGGTTTAAACCCCACTGTTGGGTTTGTCAATTTGTTTTGAATTACTTTAATTATGTAGATCTTGGAGATGTTTGGAGTTGTGGGATATATTGATGTAATTAATTAATATTAACTTAGCTCCTTAAGAAATATCAGTGTTAGTGTATCTAAAACTTAAACAATTTAAGTTTTATTCTACAATTTCATCCAACCCTATTATACCTTGAAGAGAGTTATGTCTAATTTTGTATTTTTACGCTCTCTCTTTGGTGTCAGATAATTCCGCTATAAGCGCTGTAGTATCGGCTCAACGAAACTTATAGGTTATTTCGATGTTTATGTTAACCAATTATTCTATACTTATTCAGTTACTTTTTTGTTCCCAGCTCATTAAACCATACTCCAAATAACAAGATTTTACAAATATATAAAGGTTCTTTATTCGTTTACTTATTTAACATTGAATAAGATATGTTCTAATTAACATATGCTTGGGCTATAGATTTCATGAATCGATTGTTGATTATTCTAATCCTTTATTTAAATTTAGTTATATAGTGTGTTTTGATTTGTAATTAATTTAATTCAGGGTGTGAAGGTTCTTGTAACTGTGGGGAAGATTAAAAATACATAGATAAGAATGCAAGATTTACAAATTTGAAGTGTTGTGTAGTTAGTATGATTAATATAATAATAATTTACCAGACTAGAACGAAGCAAATCGTGTAGGCGGTTGATCGCTAAATTTACTGTTCTGGACGATTATGCCGTACGATTTTCCTTCTTCGGTTTAATAAAAAGGAATTCTTGTCCTGTCCACTTCGGAAATACAGCTCTCTGGATTAATTTACAGCCCGATTGATGTTTCTTCTGCAACGCCAGGATCCAAATAAGTTCTTCTTTCGGTTGAAGCAATTAGTGTTGTTCCGTGTATTTGAAAGGTTATAATTTCTGGTGTAGTGAATATTATTAATTGTGATACTGTCAATTCTTTCTATTTGGTTTAATATCTCATCAATTCCCTTCGGATATGGGACAGTTCAAGTTCTTTCTTGTAGAATCCAGTTATTTATTGTCTATTGTGATTTCATATTGTAGTGTTATTTGGTTAAACTGTACTGGTGATAGACGTAAATATTGTCATTAGGATTTTGTATTTTATAATCGTGTCTGATAGTTTATAATATTACGATTAAATAGATTATTCTTGGGTTTTTTAATCTCATCACATTCAGATCATCAAAGCAATTCTTGTTAAATCAACAACTTCCTCTTCTTCCGTCGTCCCTAGCAACACATGACTTCTTCCTTCCGCATATCTTGAATATAGTGTTTATTTCATATATTTTTTGTCTATTTCTTATCAATTTGCTATCCTATCGGAATGTAACTTTACTGATAGTTGGTTTATTATTTTCTACACATATTCTGCTGGTTTTTTTATATAAGCCGGTTTTTTTTTCCTTTTTACTTCCATATTTCCTTAAGGAATGGAAGTATGGTGATGGCAAAAAAAATCGTGTTCGAGATTATTGCAGATTCTGATTCTACTACACTCAAAACATGAAAAAAAGTCGTTTTCCGAAAAGTGTCTGTGTGTGTGTGTGTCTGTGTGTGTGTCTGTGTGTCTGTGTGTCTGTAGATTTTTTTCTATGGCAAACGATAACTGCCGCAAATTCAAACAGAATCAAATAATTTTTTGCATACAGCCCTGATTTGTAGAGGACTCGCGACCTATTGTTTTTGGTGAAGATCGGTTGAAGGAAAGGGGTAGTTTACCTGCAACGGTTTTTTTTTATCAAGGGAAATTTTTTTTTTTTGGCAAACGATAACAGCCGCAAATTCAAACATAATCAAATAATGTTTCGTATACAGCCCTTAATTGTAGAGTTCTCAAGACCTTTTGTTTTTGGTGAAGATCGGTTAAGGGAAAGGGGTAGTTTACTTGTAACATTTTATGTTTTAACAAGGGTATTTCTTATGGCAAACGATAACGGCCGCAAATTCAAACAGAATCAAAAGATTATTTGCATACAGCCCTAAATTGTAGAGTTCTCAAGACCTATTGTTTTTGGTGAAGATCGGTTAAGGGAAAGGGGTAGTTTACGTTTTAACAAGGGTATTTCCTATGGCAAACGATAACGGCCGCAAATTCAAACAGAATCAAATAATGTTTTGCATACAGCCCTAAATTGTAGAGTTCTCAAGACCTATTGTTTTTGGTGAAGATCGGTTAAGGGAAAGGGGTAGTTTACCAACAACGTTTTTTTAACAAGGGTATTTTTTATGGCAAACGATAACAGCCGCAAATTCAAACAGAATCAAATAATTTTCTGCATACTGCCCTGACTTGTAGAGTACTCAAGACCTATTGTTTTTGGTGAAGATCGGATGAGAGGAAGGGGTAGTTTACCTGCAACGTTTTTTATCAAGCGTATTTTCTATGGCAAACGATAACTGCCGCAAATTCAAACAGAATCAAACAATTTTTTGCATACTGCCCTGATTTGTAGAGTACTCGCGACCTATTGTTTTTGGTGAAGATCGGTTGAGGGAAAGGGGTAGTTTACCTGCAACGGTTTTTTTTATCAAGGGAAATTTTTTTTTTGGCAAACGATAACAGCCGCAAATTCAAACAGAATCAAATAATGCTTCGTATACAGCCCTGAATTGTAGAGTTCTCAAGACCGTTTGTTTTTGGTGAAGATCGGTTAAGGGAAAGGGGTAGTTTACTTGTAACGTTTTATGTTTTAACAAGGGTATTTCCTATGGCAAACGATAACAGCCGCAAATTCAAACAGAATCAAAAGATTATTTGCATACAGCACTAAATTGTAGAGTTCTCAAGACCTATTGTTTTTGGTGAAGATCGGTTAAGGGAAAGGGGTAGTTTACCTACAACGTTTTTTTAACAAGGGTATTTTCGATGGCAAACGATAACAGCCGCAAATTCAAACAGAATAAAATAATTTTCTGCATACAGCCCTGATTTCTAGAGTACTAAGACCTCTTGTTTTTGGTGAAGATCGGTTGAGGGGAAGGGGTAGTTTACCTGCAACATTTTTTATCAAGCGTATTTCCTATGGCAAACGATAACTGCCGCAAATTCAAACAGATTCAAATAATTTTTTGCATACAGCCCTGATTTGTAGAGTACTCGCGATCTATTGTTTTTGGTGAAGATCGGTTGAGGGGAAGGGGTAGTTTACCTGCAACGGTTTTTTTTATCAAGGGAAATTTTTTTTTTTGGCAAACGATAACAGCCGCAAATTCAAACAGACTTAAATAATGTTTCGTATACAGCCCTGAATTGTAGAGTTTTCAAGACCTATTGTTTTTGGTGAAGACCGGTTAAGGGAAAGGGGTAGTTTACCTGTAACGTTTTATGTTTTAACAAGGGTATTTCCGATGGCAAACGATAACAGCCGCAAATTCAAACAGAATCAAACGATTATTTGCATACAGCCCTAAATTGTAGATTTCTCAAGACCTATTGTTTTTTGTGAAGATCGGTTGAGGGAAAGGGGTAGTTTACCTGTAACGTTTTATGTTTTAACAGGGGTATTTCCTATGGCAAACGATAACAGCCGCAAATTCAAACAGAATCAAATAATGTTTTGCATACATCCCTGAATTGTAGAGGTCTCAAGGACTTTCGATTTTGGTGAAGATCGGTTAAGGGGAAGGGGTAGTTTACCTGCAACCTTTTACGTTTTAACAAGAGTAAAGTACTTGCAAATTTATTTAACCTTTTTGAAACAATGGTAATTGTTAAAAATAAAATAATTTTGTTGCCAGGCAATAAAATTAAAATTTTTTAATTTTAATGTAATATAATATTTTTCATTTAATACGGCAATAAAAAGGCAGGTAAGACACAAACACACAATTCACGTTATTTCTGGCCTCACTCATGTTTATTTTCTTACGTTTGCACGCTTTTTAAATGGAAAGTGCCGAAACCCACACCAACATAACGCGTGCAAGCCGAAAAAATGGACATCAATTTGCTTACTGGCGAAGCCAGTAGTTAATGAATGGGTAGGCAAAAATCTTATCTTAAATTTTTTTTAAGGAATCATTAAAAGGACGGTGGGTCAAATCGGACGCTGAGGTAGAGTTTGCTGTAACCGAATGGTTCCACAAACAGCCGTAAGAATTTTACTAGCAGGGAATCTACAGGTTAGCGCAACAGTGGAACTCATGTCTTAATGTTATTGGAGACTTCTTTTAAAATCGTTGAATAAAAAATGCTTTACAGCTCTATACGTGTGTCTATTGAACAATCCTTGTATTAGTCATACACAATAATACAACTGATTGTGAACTTCAAATTTTTAAACTTGGTTAGTTTCTATATATATGTTTAATGTTACAAATAATTCAAATAACAATCTTGATCATCTGTTAGTTCAGCGGAATAACAGTGACACTTTTAATAACCGCATAAAATAAACACTTAGTAACAACACAGGCGCTTTAACTTAACTGTTTGGACCACAGAAGTGAGGCATGCCTCAACGCTCTATGTGTACAGCGCGGGACAATCCCCCCTCCCTACACTTCCCTATCACACCACTACATTGCTTACATACGATGTATACAAAAAACGCTGAGGCAAGTTCAGGTTGCCTCATTCGATTTAAACGAACTATGCCGAATCTCACCTGTCACCATCTAGCAGTCGCTCAATAAAGCACGTTTCGGTTTAATAAATTTGACAGTCACAGTAACAATGTATAATCTTTACGTTATGTAGTTCATACGTATTTATAATTTTTATTCTACAGAATTTGTTAGGGTAGGCATTGCCTCAATTGCCTCCATGTAACTTCGCCACTGATATATCTGTGTACAACGTTATCGGCAACAAAGAAGTAGTTTTTGTTAAAATTCCTTCCCGGGATATTTCGCCGTAGTCCAATGTTTTCTACAAAACCAGACATTTCGGCAATGCCATCGACTTCCATCATCAGTGAAAATCGAGTGCGATAACGTGAGGTGGTATACGTTAGTGACCACAGTACTGTGGTTAAGGCTGAAGCAGTAAGTAGAAAGAAGTAGTTTCTATGGTAATATTTCATTTCGAAAATGATTTTAAATATAAATCTTAGAATATGGAAGTCATGTATGGTTCTCCATACCGATATTTTACTTCCATATTCCTTAAGGAATCGAAGTATGGTGATGGCAAAAAAAATCGTGTTCGAGATTATTGCAGATTCTGATTCTACTACACTCAAAACATGAAAAAAAGTCGTTTTCCGAAAAGTGTCTGTGTGTGTGTCTGTGTGTGTGTCTGTCTGTGTGTCTGTGTGTCTGTCTGTGTCTGTAGATTTTTTTTCTATGGCAAACGATAACTGCCGCAAATTCAAACAGAATCAAATAATTTTTTGCATACAGCCCTGATTTGTAGAGGACTCGCGACCTATTGTTTTTGGTGAAGATCGGTTGAGGGAAAGGGGTAGTTTACCTGCAACAGTTTTTTTTATCAAGGGAAATTTTTTTTTTTGGCAAACGATAACAGCCGCAAATTCAAACAGAATCAAATAATGTTTCGCATACAGCCCTGAATTGTAGAGTTCTCAAGACCTATTGTCTTTGGTGAAGATCGGTTAAGGGAAAGGGGTAGTTTACCAGTAACATTTTATGTTTTAACAAGGGTATTTCCTATGCCAAACGATAACAGCCGCAAATTCAAACAGAATCAAAAGATTATTTGCATACAGCCCTAAATTGTAGAGTTCTCAAGACCTATTGTTTTTGGTGAAGATCGGTTAAGGGAAAGGGGTAGTTTACCTACAACGTTTTTTTAACAAGGGTATTTTCTATGGCAAACGATAACAGCCGCAAATTCAAACAGAATCAAATAATTTTCTGCATACAGCCCTGATTTGTAGAGTACTCAAGACCTATTGTTTTTGGTGAAGATCGGTTGAGGGGAAGGGGTAGTTTACCTGCAACGTTTTTTATCAAGCGTATTTTCTATGGCAAACGATAACTGCCGCAAATTCAAACAGAATCAAATAATTTTTTGCATACGTCAGTGAATTGTAGAGGACTCAAGGCCTTTAGATTTTGGTGAAGATCAGTTAAGGGGAAGGGGTAGTTTACCTGCAACCTTTTACGTTTTAACAAGAGTAAAGTACTTGAAAATTCATTTAAACTTTTTCAAACAATGGTAATTGTTGAAAATAAAATAATTTTGTTGCCAGGCAGTCTGAAAATTTCAGATTTTGTACCACAAAATCTGAAAAGATTATACGATAGTTTATGAAATGGTTAATAATACGTCAGTGGAAGGTGTAATGAGAAATTAGCAGAAATGGAAACCTGGGGAATGTTAACTGTTCTGTAGATACAATTTTGTCAGAATGTTTGGAAATGATCATCAACATTGAAGAAAAAGTAAGCATATTAAGAAACATATGTAAGTACTTATTATAAAAAAATAATGTTTGTTTTTTGATAAAGTCATTTTGATTATAAAATATAAATATTTACAACAAGAAAAGAATTTTCAGTTTTCAAAATTTAAATATATTTTTATAAAACAATGGGTTCTTCATTGAGGTGGGGACCATGTCACTCACTCCATCTCAAGCCTCCTCTCCCATTTTGCAGAAAAAGAGGACCCTGTCAAGGCTGATACTTTGACGACAGTGACTGGGCTTTCCACCAAATTCAGCAGAGTGACAGGTAGGCCCAACTCTGATTGGCTCCTCAGATTTCCCCAGCGTTAGTAGGTTCTATGAAAATATTTTATTTCAAAAATGATTTTAAATATAAATCTTAGATATGTTTTATAAATCTCATGTTTTATGTTTTAACATGGGTAATTTTTTATATGACGAACCATAACTGCCGTAAATTCAAACAGAATCAAATAATTTTTTACATATGTGCCTGAGCTATAGAGAACTCAATGTCTGTTGATTTTGGTGAAGATCGGTTATGGGGAAAGGGCAGTTTACCTGAAACATTTTTTGTTGTAACATGAGTAAAGTACTTAATTTTGATAAAGTATCCTGATAAGATCTTAATAATCCACTGTAGAAACGTAGATGAAATATCTATAAATGAAGAGGCTAGTTGAACGGGCTGGGGATAATTTTCTATAAATCAAAATTATAGTTGAAGGGGGAGGGGATAATATTTTTTATATGTGTACTACGTTATTGGCAAGAAAGAAGTATTTTTTTGTTAAAATTCCTTCCCTGGCTGTTTGGCTGAAAATGATTTTAAATATAAATCTTAGAATATGGAAGTCATGTATGGTTCTCCATACCGATATTATATTTAATACACTTTCGATATTAAATGTTATTAATCGATATCATGGCATTATGGTATTATCATAATTTGTATAAATTTTATTATATATTATTATTAATTTAATGTTTTTCTAGCTCTTCAAATCGTATTTATTAATTATTATTAATTGATGTACCTAACCTTTATGTTATGAGTGTTTATATAGTAGTTTTGGCTGTTAGGCCTTTTATTGTAAACGGATCTACCTGTGTTTATAACTGGTACACATCTATAGCCCCTTTTACATAAATTCATACATATAATCAAATCTTAACTATTAACATTTACATAAACAATTATTTTTTCCATATCTAATAACAATTTTATGTTGACCTATGGATCACATATAAGAAAATTCAAATCTATTAACATTAATTAGCTGCTTCACACTTCATTCTACAACAGTCATTGAATAATACAACTTGTTTCATTATCTTTCATTAACTCAACACATATTTGGTATAACATAACATAAACTTTATCATAACATTTGTTGTCACAAAATAATACCTCTTAACTCAAAATTCTTATTTGTTATTACTATAAAGTAAATCATTGTTTCATTTTTTTGTTTGCTTTTCACTAAACATATATCATCAACTATTATCTAACTTACAGGTTCGTTTATTCTTGTTAACACTACCTTGCATCCTTATTTACCTTTATCTATGATTATAATTGTAATTATTGGATCTTTGTTCTATTATGGGGTTAGATATTGACTTGTTTATTATTCTGTGAACCTTCTTTTTACGTAACATGAATGCTAGCATTTCTGTTGCGTTACAATATTAATGTCAGTGTATTTGTGTACTTTGCTGTTGTGTATTTTATGTATTTTGTGTAAACCATGCATTGTAGAATTTTAAATATTGAAGAATAATTAAGTTTGATAATGATTTTAAATGATATTATGAGATTTAGATTCCAATGGTTAGTAAATGATTATGTACTTGGATATTGAGTTCTTTTAGGATTGTAAGATAAGTGATGAATTTTCTAATGGTATATTAAGGTAAAATGTTGTAAAGAGTTTGGGTAATAAGGATAAATAGAGGCATTGGAGTTAGTTAAATAAAGTTAATGGGAGTTAGTGAGAATAAGAATGTTGAGATGCTGATAATATATAAAGAGGTGTTAGATATTTTAGGGACACAGTAGGTTAGTGATTATATGTAGAGGTGAGTAATGTGGATGGTAATTTTATAGTTGTTGTTGGTGATATTTTGTAGTAAGGATCCGGTGTTAAGGAGTGATCAACGAGCGACGTGGCAAGGGACCAGCGTGCAGCGTTGTGGCAGGCGGAGCAATTTTGGGTTAGAGTGTTTGCCGATATTGGTGGAGGGCAAATGGTTATGAATGGATATGGCCAGTTAAGTAACATACATCCTTATATAAAAAACAAAATGAGCGGTGCCAGAGGTTTTAAATGGGATTTGTGAAGGGGGTTATTATAGAGATATTGGTGTCATAATGTATTAATGGTTAGAAGCAGTTGTTTGTAGAGAAAAAGGGGTAGTAAGGTTAGATTGACAATGCCAAAATAAGATATAGAGAAAAATGAATAATAGAGAGTCACCCAAACTAGTAAGGATAAAAAGGTTAGAAAAAGGAAAATTCATAGTAGAAAGGTAATGTAAATGAAAGGTAAATGATCAATTTGAACCATAGTAATAATATTAAATTCTGTGTTAGAGTAACCATTCTCTGGGAAAATGATTCTGTTGAAAAGGGATAAAATTAAAGTAAAGAAATGAGTAAAGAAATTTAGATGGTTTTGAAGTACTGCCATGATAGTTAAATATAATGAAGTTATTTGAAGTAAATGAATAAAAAATAATAGTTGTTGTTTGAAAGTTAAAAGTTGTTTTGTGTTAGTATAAGAGTATAATTTTTTATGATGAGAGAGGCAATTTGATATTGACTGGAGTCAGAGAACTTGATAAAATATCTAGGAGTGTTGGAAAGGAGAAGGATGATCTATCTTAAATCTTGTCATAATTTTGAGTTATTTGGAGTTTTATAAATAAATAAAACCAACGCCTCAAATCACAAACCAATGCATCTAAGAGGAAACATATCAGTTGCGGATATGTAGATGAACAAGGCCTCTATTTTAAAATTTTGTATTGAATGTTTCAGTGTTTTTATGGTGTTGTGACCGCGGTCCTGCGCTGGCCGGAGCGTCAGAACAGGAGCATGCAGTGCCTCATGGCCTTATGGTGTAGGGATCTCTCCGGAGAAGTCCAGTAAGGTCAGACGGGTACGATCGACACTATAGGACCAAGGGTAAGTGATTGAGATTTTCTTTTTATTAACACTACAGGGGGTTGTGGCACGTATCTGAGCTGATCGTTTTAGAAGAGTATGAATGAGTCAATGAAAGTTTTTGTGTCTCGACACCAAACCTTTCATTGAGGGGGTTTTGTAACAGTACAGAATTGCTCGTACCAGAATAATGGTATGTAGGGGTATTTTTATTGTAAATCTTATTAGAATCATAAAGTTTAGCCAGGACAAAGTTAGTTTGCACAAGTCCCAGTAATATGTAAATTCACCAGAGGGGAGCCGATCCAAGGTCAGCGGCGTACAAGCAAAGTTAAACAACGGTAATGGCAGTTTTAGGCGCTACAAATTGACAATACTGACTTTCTATTGGTCCACTGTAACAAATCGTCACCAAAAACAATGACGATATAAAAACCATTACGTATTAAACCGGGCGTTAGCGAAAAGAACAATGAACAATGACGTCAACCACAACCAATTTGCATAATAATTGTGTCTGCTTCCGCCCAGTTCAGCAACAGCAGTTACCCGAGCACATAGGGTCACCGCAGTGCAGTGGGCAAAATTTTGCCAAATATGTAATATTTACTAAACAACATGCAATAGTTATTATCAAAATTTAACAGTAACTACACTCGAGTCAGTGAATAATTTAAAATAAATTTCAAATAGAGTCAGTGGACAAAACAACACTAAATTCGGCCGACCACCTGCCAGATCGCCATGGAGAGGAGTCTACACCACATCAATTACAGGAAAGTCCCTATTCAAATTATTTTCTAAATTCAGAATTTTATTTAATGAGCTCAAAACATATTTTAAACAAACATGTGTAAAATTGCAGTAAAAGAGAGGGAGAGAGAGTGAGAGAGTGTGTTTTGTTGATCAACTTAAATATAACCTGAGGCGTTGGTTTGTGAAGGATATGAATCATTAGTGTCATTAAAATATAAAGAAAACAAGAAATTTCTTAAATGCTAGTAGTTTGAAACTGAAAGAAATAATGGTAATCAAATAAGAAAATCTATGTACGTAACCTTGAACAGAGGTCAAGTGCGGAATGACATCGCCGCCATTTTGAAATTCTAAAATTATTAATAAATATCTATGTATTAAATATTTAAATACAACAAAATTTACTAAATACAATCAAGTTCGTTATACTAATGTGGTGTACCTCATTATTTCAGTACCCAACAACCTCTGCCTCTGTCTGCTTAACGAAACTCTGGACCCAAAACCTAATGCATGTAAATGAACTGAGCACGTGTCATTCCGGTTATACGATTTATTATGCAAATTACATAAATTTTGACAATTCCATATTCATTATTAATAATTATTTATGCAACAAAATTCGTAACTTAACAGATGGCAGCCCGAACTTGGACTTTATATATAAATAAAAATATATGAATGAGCAGAAACAAGAGGTTAGACGGGTAGTGAAATATACGAAAAAATAGAGGTTACCTGTATAGGTTATGTATGGTACGAGTAGAGTATAACACAACAACTAAATAAATTTATTATTGTAAAAAAAAAAAAAAAAAAAAAAAAAAAAAAAAATGGCAAACAGTAATGAGAGGAGTAGAACAGAATCAGAAATGATGGGTGATAGTATTCATTCAACATCAGACCCAACAAAAAGAGTTGAGGACAATTACATAATAAGAATGATGAAACTGCTTTTTAATGAGCAGAGCGTCAAATTTGATCAATTCGATGTACAATTGAGTGATATCAAAAAAGAAATTAAAAAACAGAGCTGTAGATTTGATGAGAGATTAAATGAAATAGGTACAAAGTTAGAAAAAATAGAATTAGAAAAGAAGAAATTAGAATTAAACAAATTTGAATTGAACAAAGATGATAAGGTAAGTAGTAGTGGAAATGACGATAAAATAAATAAAAATATAATAATAGGAGATAATAGTGTGGAGGTTGGTAGTATAAATGAAATTTTATGGGGAATAGAATATAATAATAAGGGAATGATAGTGTGTTTTGAAGGTTTAAAGAGTGGGTGTAAAGAGAGATATATTGAGAGAGAGAAATGTTGTTGGGAGAGTTATTATGAGAGATGTTTTAAGAGAGAGAGATGGTATGATAGTGAGAGATATATTGAGAGAAAGAGGGAGGTAGAAATTTTTAAGATAAGCAGAGATTATGAAGAGTTGATGGAAAGGTTAGGAGTAGGAGATAATGAGAAAGATAACTTTACAAAATACCTGGCTGTAACAGACTATATCAAAGGCGACATGACCATACCCGATCATGAGTTATATGAGACTGTGGAAAATTATAGAAATCTGAATAGTATGTATATTGATTGTAATAATATAAGACATTCAATATTAAACCATGTATATAGTTTTAAGGTTCGATTATTATTTGACGATGGAGGTTAGTTGTTCTTATTGTGTTATGAACATTTAATTATGTGACCAGTGTTTTTCAGGATGGACTGTTTATGACTGAGTTTTGGTAAATGATTTAATGATTATGTGGATTGTATATTTTTGTGTATATTAATGTCAGTGTATTTGTGTACTTTGCTGTTGTGTATTTTATGTATTTTGTGTAAACCATGCATTGTAGAATTTTAAATATTGAAGAATAATTAAGTTTGATAATGATTTTAAATGATATTATGAGATTTAGATTCCAATGGTTAGTAAATGATTATGTATTTGGATATTGAGTTGTTTTAGGATTGTAAGATAAGTGATGAATTTTCTAATGGTATATTAAGGTGAAATGTTGTAAAGAGTTTGGGTAATAAGGATAAATAGAGGCATTGGAGTTAGTTAAATAAAGTTAATGGGAGTTAGTGAGAATAAGAATGTTGAGATGCTGATAATATATAAAGAGGTGTTAGATATTTTAGGGACACAGTAGGTTAGTGATTATATGTAGAGGTGAGTAATGTGGATGGTAATTTTATAGTTGTTGTTGGTGATATTTTGTAGTAAGGATCCGGTGTTAAGGAGTGATCAACGAGCGACGTGGCAAGGGACCAGCATGCAGCGTTGTGGCAGGCGGAGCAATTTTGGGTTAGAGTGTTTGCCGATATTGGTGGAGGGCAAATGGTTATGAATGGATATGGCCAGTTAAGTAACATACATCCTTATATAAAAAACAAAATGAGCGGTGCCAGAGGTTTTAAATGGGATTTGTGAAGGGGGTTATTATAGAGATATTGGTGTCATAATGTATTAATGGTTAGAAGCAGTTGTTTGTAGAGAAAAAGGGGTAGTAAGGTTAGATTGACAATGCCAAAATAAGATATAGAGAAAAATGAATAATAGAGAGTCACCCAAACTAGTAAGGATAAAAAGGTTAGAAAAAGGAAAATTCATAGTAGAAAGGTAATGTAAATGAAAGGTAAATGATCAATTTGAACCATAGTAATAATATTAAATTCTGTGTTAGAGTAACCATTCTCTGGGAAAATGATTCTGTTGAAAAGGGATAAAATTAAAGTAAAGAAATGAGTAAAGAAATTTAGATGGTTTTGAAGTACTGCCATGATAGTTAAATATAATGAAGTTATTTGAAGTAAATGAATAAAAAATAATAGTTGTTGTTTGAAAGTTAAAAGTTGTTTTGTGTTAGTATAAGAGTATAATTTTTTATGATGAGAGAGGCAATTTGATATTGACTGGAGTCAGAGAACTTGATAAAATATCTAGGAGTGTTGGAAAGGAGAAGGATGATCTATCTTAAATCTTGTTATAATTTTGAGTTATTTGGAGTTTTATAAATAAATAAAACCAACGCCTCAAATCACAAACCAATGCATCTAAGAGGAAACATATCAGTTGCGGATATGTAGATGAACAAGGCCTCTATTTTAAAATTTTGTATTGAATGTTTCAGTGTTTTTATGGTGTTGTGACCGCGGTCCTGCGCTGGCCGGAGCGTCAGAACAGGAGCATGCAGTGCCTCATGGCCTTATGGTGTAGGGATCTCTCCGGAGAAGTCCAGTAAGGTCAGACGGGTACGATCGACACTATAGGACCAAGGGTAAGTGATTGAGATTTTCTTTTTATTAACACTACAGGGGGTTGTGGCACGTATCTGAGCTGATCGTTTTAGAAGAGTATGAATGAGTCAATGAAAGTTTTTGTGTCTCGACACCAAACCTTTCATTGAGGGGGTTTTGTAACAGTACAGAATTGCTCGTACCAGAATAATGGTATGTAGGGGTATTTTTATTGTAAATCTTATTAGAATCATAAAGTTTAGCCAGGACAAAGTTAGTTTGCACAAGTCCCAGTAATATGTAAATTCACCAGAGGGGAGCCGATCCAAGGTCAGCGGCGTACGAGCAAAGTTAAACAAAGGTAATGGCAGTTTTAGGCGCTACAAATTGACAATACTGACTTTCTATTGGTCCACTGTAACAAATCGTCACCAAAAACAATGACGATATAAAAACCATTACGTATTAAACCGGGCGTTAGCGAAAAGAACAATGAACAATGACGTCAACCACAACCAATTTGCATAATAATTGTGTCTGCTTCCGCCCAGTTCAGCAACAGCAGTTACCCGAGCACATAGGGTCACCGCAGTGCAGTGGGCAAAATTTTGCCAAATATGTAATATTTACTAAACAACATGCAATAGTTATTATCAAAATTTAACAGTAACTACACTCGAGTCAGTGAATAATTTAAAATAAATTTCAAATAGAGTCAGTGGACAAAACAACACTAAATTCGGCCGACCACCTGCCAGATCGCCATGGAGAGGAGTCTACACCACATCAATTACAGGAAAGTCCCTATTCAAATTATTTTCTAAATTCAGAATTTTATTTAATGAGCTCAAAACATATTTTAAACAAACATGTGTAAAATTGCAGTAAAAGGGAGGGAGAGAGAGTGAGAGAGTGTGTTTTGTTGATCAACTTAAATATAACCTGAGGCGTTGGTTTGTGAAGGATATGAATCATTAGTGTCATTAAAATATAAAGAAAACAAGAAATTTCTTAAATGCTAGTAGTTTGAAACTGAAAGAAATAATGGTAATCAAATAAGAAAATCTATGTACGTAACCTTGAACAGAGGTCAAGTGCGGAATGACATCGCCGCCATTTTGAAATTCTAAAATTATTAATAAATATCTATGTATTAAATATTTAAATACAACAAAATTTACTAAATACAATCAAGTTCGTTATACTAATGTGGTGTACCTCATTATTTCAGTACCCAACAACCTCTGCCTCTGTCTGCTTAACGAAACTCTGGACCCAAAACCTAATGCATGTAAATGAACTGAGCACGTGTCATTCCGGTTATACGATTTATTATGCAAATTACATAAATTTTGACAATTCCATATTCATTATTAATAATTATTTATGCAACAAAATTCGTAACTTAACAGATGGCAGCCCGAACTTGGACTTTATATATAAATAAAAATATATGAATGAGCAGAAACAAGAGGTTAGACGGGTAGTGAAATATACGAAAAAATAGAGGTTACCTGTATAGGTTATGTATGGTACGAGTAGAGTATAACACAACAACTAAATAAATTTATTATTGTAAAAAAAAAAAAAAAAAAAAAAAAAAAAAATGGCAAACAGTAATGAGACGAGTAGAACAGAATCAGAAATGATGGGTGATAGTATTCATTCAACATCAGACCCAACAAAAAGAGTTGAGGACAATTACATAATAAGAATGATGAAACTGCTTTTTAATGAGCAGAGCGTCAAATTTGATCAATTCGATGTACAATTGAGTGATATCAAAAAAGAAATTAAAAAACAGAGCTGTAGATTTGATGAGAGATTAAATGAAATAGGTACAAAGTTAGAAAAAATAGAATTAGAAAAGAAGAAATTAGAATTAAACAAATTTGAATTGAACAAAGATGATAAGGTAAGTAGTAGTGGAAATGACGATAAAATAAATAAAAATATAATAATAGGAGATAATAGTGTGGAGGTTGGTAGTATAAATGAAATTTTATGGGGAATAGAATATAATAATAAGGGAATGATAGTGTGTTTTGAAGGTTTAAAGAGTGGGTGTAAAGAGAGATATATTGAGAGAGAGAAATGTTGTTGGGAGAGTTATTATGAGAGATGTTTTAAGAGAGAGAGATGGTATGATAGTGAGAGATATATTGAGAGAAAGAGGGAGGTAGAAATTTTTAAGATAAGCAGAGATTATGAAGAGTTGATGGAAAGGTTAGGAGTAGGAGATAATGAGAAAGATAACTTTACAAAATACCTGGCTGTAACAGACTATATCAAAGGCGACATGACCATACCCGATCATGAGTTATATGAGACTGTGGAAAATTATAGAAATCTGAATAGTATGTATATTGATTGTAATAATATAAGACATTCAATATTAAACCATGTATATAGTTTTAAGGTTCGATTATTATTTGACGATGGAGGTTAGTTGTTCTTATTGTGTTATGAACATTTAATTATGTGACCAGTGTTTTTCAGGATGGACTGTTTATGACTGAGTTTTGGTAAATGATTTAATGATTATGTGGATTGTATATTTTTGTGTATATTAATGTCAGTGTATTTGTGTACTTTGCTGTTGTGTATTTTATGTATTTTGTGTAAACCATGCATTGTAGAATTTTAAATATTGAAGAATAATTAAGTTTGATAATGATTTTAAATGATATTATGAGATTTAGATTCCAATGGTTAGTAAATGATTATGTATTTGGATATTGAGTTGTTTTAGGATTGTAAGATAAGTGATGAATTTTCTAATGGTATATTAAGGTGAAATGTTGTAAAGAGTTTGGGTAATAAGGATAAATAGAGGCATTGGAGTTAGTTAAATAAAGTTAATGGGAGTTAGTGAGAATAAGAATGTTGAGATGCTGATAATATATAAAGAGGTGTTAGATATTTTAGGGACACAGTAGGTTAGTGATTATATGTAGAGGTGAGTAATGTGGATGGTAATTTTATAGTTGTTGTTGGTGATATTTTGTAGTAAGGATCCGGTGTTAAGGAGTGATCAACGAGCGACGTGGCAAGGGACCAGCATGCAGCGTTGTGGCAGGCGGAGCAATTTTGGGTTAGAGTGTTTGCCGATATTGGTGGAGGGCAAATGGTTATGAATGGATATGGCCAGTTAAGTAACATACATCCTTATATAAAAAACAAAATGAGCGGTGCCAGAGGTTTTAAATGGGATTTGTGAAGGGGGTTATTATAGAGATATTGGTGTCATAATGTATTAATGGTTAGAAGCGGTTGTTAGTAGAGAAAAAGGGGTAGTAAGGTTAGATTGACAATGCCAAAATAAGATATAGAGAAAAATGAATAATAGAGAGTCACCCAAACTAGTAAGGATAAAAAGGTTAGAAAAAGGAAAATTCATAGTAGAAAGGTAATGTAAATGAAAGGTAAATGATCAATTCGAACCATAGTAATAATATTAAATTCTGTGTTAGAGTAACCATTCTCTGGGAAAATGATTCTGTTGAAAAGGGATAAAATTAAAGTAAAGAAATGAGTAAAGAAATTTAGATGGTTTTGAAGTACTGCCATGATAGTTAAATATAATGAAGTTATTTGAAGTAAATGAATAAAAAATAATAGTTGTTGTTTGAAAGTTAAAAGTTGTTTTGTGTTAGTATAAGAGTATAATTTTTTATGATGAGAGAGGCAATTTGATATTGACTGGAGTCAGAGAACTTGATAAAATATCTAGGAGTGTTGGAAAGGAGAAGGATGATCTATCTTAAATCTTGTCATAATTTTGAGTTATTTGGAGTTTTATAAATAAATAAAACCAACGCCTCAAATCACAAACCAATGCATCTAAGAGGAAACATATCAGTTGCGGATATGTAGATGAACAAGGCCTCTATTTTAAAATTTTGTATTGAATGTTTCAGTGTTTTTATGGTGTTGTGACCGCGGTCCTGCGCTGGCCGGAGCGTCAGAACAGGAGCATGCAGTGCCTCATGGCCTTATGGTGTAGGGATCTCTCCGGAGAAGTCCAGTAAGGTCAGACGGGTACGATCGACACTATAGGACCAAGGGTAAGTGATTGAGATTTTCTTTTTATTAACACTACAAGGGGTTGTGGCACGTATCTGAGCTGATCGTTTTAGAAGAGTATGAATGAGTCAATGAAAGTTTTTGTGTCTCGACACCAAACCTTTCATTGAGGGGGTTTTGTAACAGTACAGAATTGCTCGTACCAGAATAATGGTATGTAGGGGTATTTTTATTGTAAATCTTATTAGAATCATAAAGTTTAGCCAGGACAAAGTTAGTTTGCACAAGTCCCAGTAATATGTAAATTCACCAGAGGGGAGCCGATCCAAGGTCAGCGGCGTACAAGCAAAGTTAAACAACGGTAATGGCAGTTTTAGGCGCTACAAATTGACAATACTGACTTTCTATTGGTCCACTGTAACACATCGTCACCAAACACAATGACGATATAAAAACCATTACGTATTAAACCGGGCGTTAGCGAAAAGAACAATGAACAATGACGTCAACCACAACCAATTTGCATAATAATTGTGTCTGCTTCCGCCCAGTTCAGCAACAGCAGTTACCCGAGCACATAGGCTCGCCACAGTGCAGTGGGCAAAATTTTGCCAAATATGTAATATTTACTAAACAACATGCAATAGTTATTATCAAAATTTAACAGTAACTACACTCGAGTCAGTGAATAATTTAAAATAAATTTCAAATAGAGTCAGTGGACAAAACAACACTAAATTCGGCCGACCACCTGCCAGATCGCCATGGAGAGGAGTCTACACCACATCAATTACAGGAAAGTCCCTATTCAAATTATTTTCTAAATTCAGAATTTTATTTAATGAGCTCAAAACATATTTTAAACAAACATGTGTAAAATTGCAGTAAAAGAGAGGGAGAGAGAGTGAGAGAGTGTGTTTTGTTGATCAACTTAAATATAACCTGAGGCGTTGGTTTGTGAAGGATATGAATCATTAGTGTCATTAAAATATAAAGAAAACAAGAAATTTCTTAAATGCTAGTAGTTTGAAACTGAAAGAAATAATGGTAATCAAATAAGAAAATCTATGTACGTAACCTTGAACAGAGGTCAAGTGCGGAATGACATCGCCGCCATTTTGAAATTCTAAAATTATTAATAAATATCTATGTATTAAATATTTAAATACAACAAAATTTACTAAATACAATCAAGTTCGTTATACTAATGTGGTGTACCTCATTATTTCAGTACCCAACAACCTCTGCCTCTGTCTGCTTAACGAAACTCTGGACCCAAAACCTAATGCATGTAAATGAACTGAGCACGTGTCATTCCGGTTATACGATTTATTATGCAAATTACATAAATTTTGACAATTCCATATTCATTATTAATAATTATTTATGCAACAAAATTCGTAACTTAACAGATGGCAGCCCGAACTTGGACTTTATATATAAATAAAAATATATGAATGAGCAGAAACAAGAGGTTAGACGGGTAGTGAAATATACGAAAAAATAGAGGTTACCTGTATAGGTTATGTATGGTACGAGTAGAGTATAACACAACAACTAAATAAATTTATTATTGTAAAAAAAAAAAAAAAAAAAAAAAAAAAAAAAAAAAAATGGCAAACAGTAATGAGAGGAGTAGAACAGAATCAGAAATGATGGGTGATAGTATTCATTCAACATCAGACCCAACAAAAAGAGTTGAGGACAATTACATAATAAGAATGATGAAACTGCTTTTTAATGAGCAGAGCGTCAAATTTGATCAATTCGATGTACAATTGAGTGATATCAAAAAAGAAATTAAAAAACAGAGCTGTAGATTTGATGAGAGATTAAATGAAATAGGTACAAAGTTAGAAAAAATAGAATTAGAAAAGAAGAAATTAGAATTAAACAAATTTGAATTGAACAAAGATGATAAGGTAAGTAGTAGTGGAAATGACGATAAAATAAATAAAAATATAATAATAGGAGATAATAGTGTGGAGGTTGGTAGTATAAATGAAATTTTATGGGGAATAGAATATAATAATAAGGGAATGATAGTGTGTTTTGAAGGTTTAAAGAGTGGGTGTAAAGAGAGATATATTGAGAGAGAGAAATGTTGTTGGGAGAGTTATTATGAGAGATGTTTTAAGAGAGAGAGATGGTATGATAGTGAGAGATATATTGAGAGAAAGAGGGAGGTAGAAATTTTTAAGATAAGCAGAGATTATGAAGAGTTGATGGAAAGGTTAGGAGTAGGAGATAATGAGAAAGATAACTTTACAAAATACCTGGCTGTAACAGACTATATCAAAGGCGACATGACCATACCCGATCATGAGTTATATGAGACTGTGGAAAATTATAGAAATCTGAATAGTATGTATATTGATTGTAATAATATAAGACATTCAATATTAAACCATGTATATAGTTTTAAGGTTCGATTATTATTTGACGATGGAGGTTAGTTGTTCTTATTGTGTTATGAACATTTAATTATGTGACCAGTGTTTTTCAGGATGGACTGTTTATGACTGAGTTTTGGTAAATGATTTAATGATTATGTGGATTGTATATTTTTGTGTATATTAATGTCAGTGTATTTGTGTACTTTGCTGTTGTGTATTTTATGTATTTTGTGTAAACCATGCATTGTAGAATTTTAAATATTGAAGAATAATTAAGTTTGATAATGATTTTAAATGATATTATGAGATTTAGATTCCAATGGTTAGTAAATGATTATGTATTTGGATATTGAGTTGTTTTAGGATTGTAAGATAAGTGATGAATTTTCTAATGGTATATTAAGGTGAAATGTTGTAAAGAGTTTGGGTAATAAGGATAAATAGAGGCATTGGAGTTAGTTAAATAAAGTTAATGGGAGTTAGTGAGAATAAGAATGTTGAGATGCTGATAATATATAAAGAGGTGTTAGATATTTTAGGGACACAGTAGGTTAGTGATTATATGTAGAGGTGAGTAATGTGGATGGTAATTTTATAGTTGTTGTTGGTGATATTTTGTAGTAAGGATCCGGTGTTAAGGAGTGATCAACGAGCGACGTGGCAAGGGACCAGCATGCAGCGTTGTGGCAGGCGGAGCAATTTTGGGTTAGAGTGTTTGCCGATATTGGTGGAGGGCAAATGGTTATGAATGGATATGGCCAGTTAAGTAACATACATCCTTATATAAAAAACAAAATGAGCGGTGCCAGAGGTTTTAAATGGGATTTGTGAAGGGGGTTATTATAGAGATATTGGTGTCATAATGTATTAATGGTTAGAAGCAGTTGTTTGTAGAGAAAAAGGGGTAGTAAGGTTAGATTGACAATGCCAAAATAAGATATAGAGAAAAATGAATAATAGAGAGTCACCCAAACTAGTAAGGATAAAAAGGTTAGAAAAAGGAAAATTCATAGTAGAAAGGTAATGTAAATGAAAGGTAAATGATCAATTTGAACCATAGTAATAATATTAAATTCTGTGTTAGAGTAACCATTCTCTGGGAAAATGATTCTGTTGAAAAGGGATAAAATTAAAGTAAAGAAATGAGTAAAGAAATTTAGATGGTTTTGAAGTACTGCCATGATAGTTAAATATAATGAAGTTATTTGAAGTAAATGAATAAAAAATAATAGTTGTTGTTTGAAAGTTAAAAGTTGTTTTGTGTTAGTATAAGAGTATAATTTTTTATGATGAGAGAGGCAATTTGATATTGACTGGAGTCAGAGAACTTGATAAAATATCTAGGAGTGTTGGAAAGGAGAAGGATGATCTATCTTAAATCTTGTTATAATTTTGAGTTATTTGGAGTTTTATAAATAAATAAAACCAACGCCTCAAATCACAAACCAATGCATCTAAGAGGAAACATATCAGTTGCGGATATGTAGATGAACAAGGCCTCTATTTTAAAATTTTGTATTGAATGTTTCAGTGTTTTTATGGTGTTGTGACCGCGGTCCTGCGCTGGCCGGAGCATCAGAACAGGAGCATGCAGTGCCTCATGGCCTTATGGTGTAGGGATCTCTCCGGAGAAGTCCAGTAAGGTCAGACGGGTACGATCGACACTATAGGACCAAGGGTAAGTGATTGAGATTTTCTTTTTATTAACACTACAGGGGGTTGTGGCACGTATCTGAGCTGATCGTTTTAGAAGAGTATGAATGAGTCAATGAAAGTTTTTGTGTCTCGACACCAAACCTTTCATTGAGGGGGTTTTGTAACAGTACAGAATTGCTCGTACCAGAATAATGGTATGTAGGGGTATTTTTATTGTAAATCTTATTAGAATCATAAAGTTTAGCCAGGACAAAGTTAGTTTGCACAAGTCCCAGTAATATGTAAATTCACCAGAGGGGAGCCGATCCAAGGTCAGCGGCGTACAAGCAAAGTTAAACAACGGTAATGGCAGTTTTAGGCGCTACAAATTGACAATACTGACTTTCTATTGGTCCACTGTAACAAATCGTCACCAAAAACAATGACGATATAAAAACCATTACATATTAAACCGGGCGTTAGCGAAAAGAACAATGAACAATGACGTCAACCACAACCAATTTGCATAATAATTGTGTCTGCTTCCGCCCAGTTCAGCAACAGCAGTTACCCGAGCACATAGGGTCACCGCAGTGCAGTGGGCAAAATTTTGCCAAATATGTAATATTTACTAAACAACATGCAATAGTTATTATCAAAATTTAACAGTAACTACACTCGAGTCAGTGAATAATTTAAAATAAATTTCAAATAGAGTCAGTGGACAAAACAACACTAAATTCGGCCGACCACCTGCCAGATCGCCATGGAGAGGAGTCTACACCACATCAATTACAGGAAAGTCCCTATTCAAATTATTTTCTAAATTCAGAATTTTATTTAATGAGCTCAAAACATATTTTAAACAAACATGTGTAAAATTGCAGTAAAAGGGAGGGAGAGAGAGTGAGAGAGTGTGTTTTGTTGATCAACTTAAATATAACCTGAGGCGTTGGTTTGTGAAGGATATGAATCATTAGTGTCATTAAAATATAAAGAAAACAAGAAATTTCTTAAATGCTAGTAGTTTGAAACTGAAAGAAATAATGGTAATCAAATAAGAAAATCTATGTACGTTTCCTTGAACAGAGGTCAAGTGCGGAATGACATCGCCGCCATTTTGAAATTCTAAAATTATTAATAAATATCTATGTATTAAATATTTAAATACAACAAAATTTACTAAATACAATCAAGTTCGTTATACTAATGTGGTGTACCTCATTATTTCAGTACCCAACAACCTCTGCCTCTGTCTGCTTAACGAAACTCTGGACCCAAAACCTAATGCATGTAAATGAACTGAGCACGTGTCATTCCGGTTATACGATTTATTATGCAAATTACATAAATTTTGACAATTCCATATTCATTATTAATAATTATTTATGCAACAAAATTCGTAACTTAACAGATGGCAGCCCGAACTTGGACTTTATATATAAATAAAAATATATGAATGAGCAGAAACAAGAGGTTAGACGGGTAGTGAAATATACGAAAAAATAGAGGTTACCTGTATAGGTTATGTATGGTACGAGTAGAGTATAACACAACAACTAAATAAATTTATTATTGTAAAAAAAAAAAAAAAAAAAAAAAAAAAAAAAAAAATGGCAAACAGTAATGAGAGGAGTAGAACAGAATCAGAAATGATGGGTGATAGTATTCATTCAACATCAGACCCAACAAAAAGAGTTGAGGACAATTACATAATAAGAATGATGAAACTGCTTTTTAATGAGCAGAGCGTCAAATTTGATCAATTCGATGTACAATTGAGTGATATCAAAAAAGAAATTAAAAAACAGAGCTGTAGATTTGATGAGAGATTAAATGAAATAGGTACAAAGTTAGAAAAAATAGAATTAGAAAAGAAGAAATTAGAATTAAACAAATTTGAATTGAACAAAGATGATAAGGTAAGTAGTAGTGGAAATGACGATAAAATAAATAAAAATATAATAATAGGAGATAATAGTGTGGAGGTTGGTAGTATAAATGAAATTTTATGGGGAATAGAATATAATAATAAGGGAATGATAGTGTGTTTTGAAGGTTTAAAGAGTGGGTGTAAAGAGAGATATATTGAGAGAGAGAAATGTTGTTGGGAGAGTTATTATGAGAGATGTTTTAAGAGAGAGAGATGGTATGATAGTGAGAGATATATTGAGAGAAAGAGGGAGGTAGAAATTTTTAAGATAAGCAGAGATTATGAAGAGTTGATGGAAAGGTTAGGAGTAGGAGATAATGAGAAAGATAACTTTACAAAATACCTGGCTGTAACAGACTATATCAAAGGCGACATGACCATACCCGATCATGAGTTATATGAGACTGTGGAAAATTATAGAAATCTGAATAGTATGTATATTGATTGTAATAATATAAGACATTCAATATTAAACCATGTATATAGTTTTAAGGTTCGATTATTATTTGACGATGGAGGTTAGTTGTTCTTATTGTGTTATGAACATTTAATTATGTGACCAGTGTTTTTCAGGATGGACTGTTTATGACTGAGTTTTGGTAAATGATTTAATGATTATGTGGATTGTATATTTTTGTGTATATTAATGTCAGTGTATTTGTGTACTTTGCTGTTGTGTATTTTATGTATTTTGTGTAAACCATGCATTGTAGAATTTTAAATATTGAAGAATAATTAAGTTTGATAATGATTTTAAATGATATTATGAGATTTAGATTCCAATGGTTAGTAAATGATTATGTATTTGGATATTGAGTTGTTTTAGGATTGTAAGATAAGTGATGAATTTTCTAATGGTATATTAAGGTGAAATGTTGTAAAGAGTTTGGGTAATAAGGATAAATAGAGGCATTGGAGTTAGTTAAATAAAGTTAATGGGAGTTAGTGAGAATAAGAATGTTGAGATGCTGATAATATATAAAGAGGTGTTAGATATTTTAGGGACACAGTAGGTTAGTGATTATATGTAGAGGTGAGTAATGTGGATGGTAATTTTATAGTTGTTGTTGGTGATATTTTGTAGTAAGGATCCGGTGTTAAGGAGTGATCAACGAGCGACGTGGCAAGGGACCAGCATGCAGCGTTGTGGCAGGCGGAGCAATTTTGGGTTAGAGTGTTTGCCGATATTGGTGGAGGGCAAATGGTTATGAATGGATATGGCCAGTTAAGTAACATACATCCTTATATAAAAAACAAAATGAGCGGTGCCAGAGGTTTTAAATGGGATTTGTGAAGGGGGTTATTATAGAGATATTGGTGTCATAATGTATTAATGGTTAGAAGCAGTTGTTTGTAGAGAAAAAGGGGTAGTAAGGTTAGATTGACAATGCCAAAATAAGATATAGAGAAAAATGAATAATAGAGAGTCACCCAAACTAGTAAGGATAAAAAGGTTAGAAAAAGGAAAATTCATAGTAGAAAGGTAATGTAAATGAAAGGTAAATGATCAATTTGAACCATAGTAATAATATTAAATTCTGTGTTAGAGTAACCATTCTCTGGGAAAATGATTCTGTTGAAAAGGGATAAAATTAAAGTAAAGAAATGAGTAAAGAAATTTAGATGGTTTTGAAGTACTGCCATGATAGTTAAATATAATGAAGTTATTTGAAGTAAATGAATAAAAAATAATAGTTGTTGTTTGAAAGTTAAAAGTTGTTTTGTGTTAGTATAAGAGTATAATTTTTTATGATGAGAGAGGCAATTTGATATTGACTGGAGTCAGAGAACTTGATAAAATATCTAGGAGTGTTGGAAAGGAGAAGGATGATCTATCTTAAATCTTGTTATAATTTTGAGTTATTTGGAGTTTTATAAATAAATAAAACCAACGCCTCAAATCACAAACCAATGCATCTAAGAGGAAACATATCAGTTGCGGATATGTAGATGAACAAGGCCTCTATTTTAAAATTTTGTATTGAATGTTTCAGTGTTTTTATGGTGTTGTGACCGCGGTCCTGCGCTGGCCGGAGCATCAGAACAGGAGCATGCAGTGCCTCATGGCCTTATGGTGTAGGGATCTCTCCGGAGAAGTCCAGTAAGGTCAGACGGGTACGATCGACACTATAGGACCAAGGGTAAGTGATTGAGATTTTCTTTTTATTAACACTACAGGGGGTTGTGGCACGTATCTGAGCTGATCGTTTTAGAAGAGTATGAATGAGTCAATGAAAGTTTTTGTGTCTCGACACCAAACCTTTCATTGAGGGGGTTTTGTAACAGTACAGAATTGCTCGTACCAGAATAATGGTATGTAGGGGTATTTTTATTGTAAATCTTATTAGAATCATAAAGTTTAGCCAGGACAAAGTTAGTTTGCACAAGTCCCAGTAATATGTAAATTCACCAGAGGGGAGCCGATCCAAGGTCAGCGGCGTACAATCAAAGTTAAACAACGGTAATGGCAGTTTTAGGCGCTACAAATTGACAATACTGACTTTCTATTGGTCCACTGTAACAAATCGTCACCAAAAACAATGACGATATAAAAACCATTACGTATTAAACCGGGCGTTAGCGAAAAGAACAATGAACAATGACGTCAACCACAACCAATTTGCATAATAATTGTGTCTGCTTCCGCCCAGTTCAGCAACAGCAGTTACCCGAGCACATAGGGTCACCGCAGTGCAGTGGGCAAAATTTTGCCAAATATGTAATATTTACTAAACAACATGCAATAGTTATTATCAAAATTTAACAGTAACTACACTCGAGTCAGTGAATAATTTAAAATAAATTTCAAATAGAGTCAGTGGACAAAACAACACTAAATTCGGCCGACAACCTGCCAGATCGCCATGGAGAGGAGTCTACACCACATCAATTACAGGAAAGTCCCTATTCAAATTATTTTCTAAATTCAGAATTTTATTTAATGAGCTCAAAACATATTTTAAACAAACATGTGTAAAATTGCAGTAAAAGGGAGGGAGAGAGAGTGAGAGAGTGTGTTTTGTTGATCAACTTAAATATAACCTGAGGCGTTGGTTTGTGAAGGATATGAATCATTAGTGTCATTAAAATATAAAGAAAACAAGAAATTTCTTAAATGCTAGTAGTTTGAAACTGAAAGAAATAATGGTAATCAAATAAGAAAATCTATGTACGTTTCCTTGAACAGAGGTCAAGTGCGGAATGACATCGCCGCCATTTTGAAATTCTAAAATTATTAATAAATATCTATGTATTAAATATTTAAATACAACAAAATTTACTAAATACAATCAAGTTCGTTATACTAATGTGGTGTACCTCATTATTTCAGTACCCAACAACCTCTGCCTCTGTCTGCTTAACGAAACTCTGGACCCAAAACCTAATGCATGTAAATGAACTGAGCACGTGTCATTCCGGTTATACGATTTATTATGCAAATTACATAAATTTTGACAATTCCATATTCATTATTAATAATTATTTATGCAACAAAATTCGTAACTTAACAGATGGCAGCCCGAACTTGGACTTTATATATAAATAAAAATATATGAATGAGCAGAAACAAGAGGTTAGACGGGTAGTGAAATATACGAAAAAATAGAGGTTACCTGTATAGGTTATGTATGGTACGAGTAGAGTATAACACAACAACTAAATAAATTTATTATTGTAAAAAAAAAAAAAAAAAAAAAAAAAAAAAAAAAAAATGGCAAACAGTAATGAGAGGAGTAGAACAGAATCAGAAATGATGGGTGATAGTATTCATTCAACATCAGACCCAACAAAAAGAGTTGAGGACAATTACATAATAAGAATGATGAAACTGCTTTTTAATGAGCAGAGCGTCAAATTTGATCAATTCGATGTACAATTGAGTGATATCAAAAAAGAAATTAAAAAACAGAGCTGTAGATTTGATGAGAGATTAAATGAAATAGGTACAAAGTTAGAAAAAATAGAATTAGAAAAGAAGAAATTAGAATTAAACAAATTTGAATTGAACAAAGATGATAAGGTAAGTAGTAGTGGAAATGACGATAAAATAAATAAAAATATAATAATAGGAGATAATAGTGTGGAGGTTGGTAGTATAAATGAAATTTTATGGGGAATAGAATATAATAATAAGGGAATGATAGTGTGTTTTGAAGGTTTAAAGAGTGGGTGTAAAGAGAGATATATTGAGAGAGAGAAATGTTGTTGGGAGAGTTATTATGAGAGATGTTTTAAGAGAGAGAGATGGTATGATAGTGAGAGATATATTGAGAGAAAGAGGGAGGTAGAAATTTTTAAGATAAGCAGAGATTATGAAGAGTTGATGGAAAGGTTAGGAGTAGGAGATAATGAGAAAGATAACTTTACAAAATACCTGGCTGTAACAGACTATATCAAAGGCGACATGACCATACCCGATCATGAGTTATATGAGACTGTGGAAAATTATAGAAATCTGAATAGTATGTATATTGATTGTAATAATATAAGACATTCAATATTAAACCATGTATATAGTTTTAAGGTTCGATTATTATTTGACGATGGAGGTTAGTTGTTCTTATTGTGTTATGAACATTTAATTATGTGACCAGTGTTTTTCAGGATGGACTGTTTATGACTGAGTTTTGGTAAATGATTTAATGATTATGTGGATTGTATATTTTTGTGTATATTAATGTCAGTGTATTTGTGTACTTTGCTGTTGTGTATTTTATGTATTTTGTGTAAACCATGCATTGTAGAATTTTAAATATTGAAGAATAATTAAGTTTGATAATGATTTTAAATGATATTATGAGATTTAGATTCCAATGGTTAGTAAATGATTATGTATTTGGATATTGAGTTGTTTTAGGATTGTAAGATAAGTGATGAATTTTCTAATGGTATATTAAGGTGAAATGTTGTAAAGAGTTTGGGTAATAAGGATAAATAGAGGCATTGGAGTTAGTTAAATAAAGTTAATGGGAGTTAGTGAGAATAAGAATGTTGAGATGCTGATAATATATAAAGAGGTGTTAGATATTTTAGGGACACAGTAGGTTAGTGATTATATGTAGAGGTGAGTAATGTGGATGGTAATTTTATAGTTGTTGTTGGTGATATTTTGTAGTAAGGATCCGGTGTTAAGGAGTGATCAACGAGCGACGTGGCAAGGGACCAGCATGCAGCGTTGTGGCAGGCGGAGCAATTTTGGGTTAGAGTGTTTGCCGATATTGGTGGAGGGCAAATGGTTATGAATGGATATGGCCAGTTAAGTAACATACATCCTTATATAAAAAACAAAATGAGCGGTGCCAGAGGTTTTAAATGGGATTTGTGAAGGGGGTTATTATAGAGATATTGGTGTCATAATGTATTAATGGTTAGAAGCAGTTGTTTGTAGAGAAAAAGGGGTAGTAAGGTTAGATTGACAATGCCAAAATAAGATATAGAGAAAAATGAATAATAGAGAGTCACCCAAACTAGTAAGGATAAAAAGGTTAGAAAAAGGAAAATTCATAGTAGAAAGGTAATGTAAATGAAAGGTAAATGATCAATTTGAACCATAGTAATAATATTAAATTCTGTGTTAGAGTAACCATTCTCTGGGAAAATGATTCTGTTGAAAAGGGATAAAATTAAAGTAAAGAAATGAGTAAAGAAATTTAGATGGTTTTGAAGTACTGCCATGATAGTTAAATATAATGAAGTTATTTGAAGTAAATGAATAAAAAATAATAGTTGTTGTTTGAAAGTTAAAAGTTGTTTTGTGTTAGTATAAGAGTATAATTTTTTATGATGAGAGAGGCAATTTGATATTGACTGGAGTCAGAGAACTTGATAAAATATCTAGGAGTGTTGGAAAGGAGAAGGATGATCTATCTTAAATCTTGTTATAATTTTGAGTTATTTGGAGTTTTATAAATAAATAAAACCAACGCCTCAAATCACAAACCAATGCATCTAAGAGGAAACATATCAGTTGCGGATATGTAGATGAACAAGGCCTCTATTTTAAAATTTTGTATTGAATGTTTCAGTGTTTTTATGGTGTTGTGACCGCGGTCCTGCGCTGGCCGGAGCATCAGAACAGGAGCATGCAGTGCCTCATGGCCTTATGGTGTAGGGATCTCTCCGGAGAAGTCCAGTAAGGTCAGACGGGTACGATCGACACTATAGGACCAAGGGTAAGTGATTGAGATTTTCTTTTTATTAACACTACAGGGGGTTGTGGCACGTATCTGAGCTGATCGTTTTAGAAGAGTATGAATGAGTCAATGAAAGTTTTTGTGTCTCGACACCAAACCTTTCATTGAGGGGGTTTTGTAACAGTACAGAATTGCTCGTACCAGAATAATGGTATGTAGGGGTATTTTTATTGTAAATCTTATTAGAATCATAAAGTTTAGCCAGGACAAAGTTAGTTTGCACAAGTCCCAGTAATATGTAAATTCACCAGAGGGGAGCCGATCCAAGGTCAGCGGCGTACAATCAAAGTTAAACAACGGTAATGGCAGTTTTAGGCGCTACAAATTGACAATACTGACTTTCTATTGGTCCACTGTAACAAATCGTCACCAAAAACAATGACGATATAAAAACCATTACGTATTAAACCGGGCGTTAGCGAAAAGAACAATGAACAATGACGTCAACCACAACCAATTTGCATAATAATTGTGTCTGCTTCCGCCCAGTTCAGCAACAGCAGTTACCCGAGCACATAGGGTCACCGCAGTGCAGTGGGCAAAATTTTGCCAAATATGTAATATTTACTAAACAACATGCAATAGTTATTATCAAAATTTAACAGTAACTACACTCGAGTCAGTGAATAATTTAAAATAAATTTCAAATAGAGTCAGTGGACAAAACAACACTAAATTCGGCCGACCACCTGCCAGATCGCCATGGAGAGGAGTCTACACCACATCAATTACAGGAAAGTCCCTATTCAAATTATTTTCTAAATTCAGAATTTTATTTAATGAGCTCAAAACATATTTTAAACAAACATGTGTAAAATTGCAGTAAAAGGGAGGGAGAGAGAGTGAGAGAGTGTGTTTTGTTGATCAACTTAAATATAACCTGAGGCGTTGGTTTGTGAAGGATATGAATCATTAGTGTCATTAAAATATAAAGAAAACAAGAAATTTCTTAAATGCTAGTAGTTTGAAACTGAAAGAAATAATGGTAATCAAATAAGAAAATCTATGTACGTAACCTTGAACAGAGGTCAAGTGCGGAATGACATCGCCGCCATTTTGAAATTCTAAAATTATTAATAAATATCTATGTATTAAATATTTAAATACAACAAAATTTACTAAATACAATCAAGTTCGTTATACTAATGTGGTGTACCTCATTATTTCAGTACCCAACAACCTCTGCCTCTGTCTGCTTAACGAAACTCTGGACCCAAAACCTAATGCATGTAAATGAACTGAGCACGTGTCATTCCGGTTATACGATTTATTATGCAAATTACATAAATTTTGACAATTCCATATTCATTATTAATAATTATTTATGCAACAAAATTCGTAACTTAACAGATGGCAGCCCGAACTTGGACTTTATATATAAATAAAAATATATGAATGAGCAGAAACAAGAGGTTAGACGGGTAGTGAAATATACGAAAAAATAGAGGTTACCTGTATAGGTTATGTATGGTACGAGTAGAGTATAACACAACAACTAAATAAATTTATTATTGTAAAAAAAAAAAAAAAAAAAAAAAAAATGGCAAACAGTAATGAGACGAGTAGAACAGAATCAGAAATGATGGGTGATAGTATTCATTCAACATCAGACCCAACAAAAAGAGTTGAGGACAATTACATAATAAGAATGATGAAACTGCTTTTTAATGAGCAGAGCGTCAAATTTGATCAATTCGATGTACAATTGAGTGATATCAAAAAAGAAATTAAAAAACAGAGCTGTAGATTTGATGAGAGATTAAATGAAATAGGTACAAAGTTAGAAAAAATAGAATTAGAAAAGAAGAAATTAGAATTAAACAAATTTGAATTGAACAAAGATGATAAGGTAAGTAGTAGTGGAAATGACGATAAAATAAATAAAAATATAATAATAGGAGATAATAGTGTGGAGGTTGGTAGTATAAATGAAATTTTATGGGGAATAGAATATAATAATAAGGGAATGATAGTGTGTTTTGAAGGTTTAAAGAGTGGGTGTAAAGAGAGATATATTGAGAGAGAGAAATGTTGTTGGGAGAGTTATTATGAGAGATGTTTTAAGAGAGAGAGATGGTATGATAGTGAGAGATATATTGAGAGAAAGAGGGAGGTAGAAATTTTTAAGATAAGCAGAGATTATGAAGAGTTGATGGAAAGGTTAGGAGTAGGAGATAATGAGAAAGATAACTTTACAAAATACCTGGCTGTAACAGACTATATCAAAGGCGACATGACCATACCCGATCATGAGTTATATGAGACTGTGGAAAATTATAGAAATCTGAATAGTATGTATATTGATTGTAATAATATAAGACATTCAATATTAAACCATGTATATAGTTTTAAGGTTCGATTATTATTTGACGATGGAGGTTAGTTGTTCTTATTGTGTTATGAACATTTAATTATGTGACCAGTGTTTTTCAGGATGGACTGTTTATGACTGAGTTTTGGTAAATGATTTAATGATTATGTGGATTGTATATTTTTGTGTATATTAATGTCAGTGTATTTGTGTACTTTGCTGTTGTGTATTTTATGTATTTTGTGTAAACCATGCATTGTAGAATTTTAAATATTGAAGAATAATTAAGTTTGATAATGATTTTAAATGATATTATGAGATTTAGATTCCAATGGTTAGTAAATGATTATGTATTTGGATATTGAGTTGTTTTAGGATTGTAAGATAAGTGATGAATTTTCTAATGGTATATTAAGGTGAAATGTTGTAAAGAGTTTGGGTAATAAGGATAAATAGAGGCATTGGAGTTAGTTAAATAAAGTTAATGGGAGTTAGTGAGAATAAGAATGTTGAGATGCTGATAATATATAAAGAGGTGTTAGATATTTTAGGGACACAGTAGGTTAGTGATTATATGTAGAGGTGAGTAATGTGGATGGTAATTTTATAGTTGTTGTTGGTGATATTTTGTAGTAAGGATCCGGTGTTAAGGAGTGATCAACGAGCGACGTGGCAAGGGACCAGCATGCAGCGTTGTGGCAGGCGGAGCAATTTTGGGTTAGAGTGTTTGCCGATATTGGTGGAGGGCAAATGGTTATGAATGGATATGGCCAGTTAAGTAACATACATCCTTATATAAAAAACAAAATGAGCGGTGCCAGAGGTTTTAAATGGGATTTGTGAAGGGGGTTATTATAGAGATATTGGTGTCATAATGTATTAATGGTTAGAAGCAGTTGTTTGTAGAGAAAAAGGGGTAGTAAGGTTAGATTGACAATGCCAAAATAAGATATAGAGAAAAATGAATAATAGAGAGTCACCCAAACTAGTAAGGATAAAAAGGTTAGAAAAAGGAAAATTCATAGTAGAAAGGTAATGTAAATGAAAGGTAAATGATCAATTTGAACCATAGTAATAATATTAAATTCTGTGTTAGAGTAACCATTCTCTGGGAAAATGATTCTGTTGAAAAGGGATAAAATTAAAGTAAAGAAATGAGTAAAGAAATTTAGATGGTTTTGAAGTACTGCCATGATAGTTAAATATAATGAAGTTATTTGAAGTAAATGAATAAAAAATAATAGTTGTTGTTTGAAAGTTAAAAGTTGTTTTGTGTTAGTATAAGAGTATAATTTTTTATGATGAGAGAGGCAATTTGATATTGACTGGAGTCAGAGAACTTGATAAAATATCTAGGAGTGTTGGAAAGGAGAAGGATGATCTATCTTAAATCTTGTTATAATTTTGAGTTATTTGGAGTTTTATAAATAAATAAAACCAACGCCTCAAATCACAAACCAATGCATCTAAGAGGAAACATATCAGTTGCGGATATGTAGATGAACAAGGCCTCTATTTTAAAATTTTGTATTGAATGTTTCAGTGTTTTTATGGTGTTGTGACCGCGGTCCTGCGCTGGCCGGAGCATCAGAACAGGAGCATGCAGTGCCTCATGGCCTTATGGTGTAGGGATCTCTCCGGAGAAGTCCAGTAAGGTCAGACGGGTACGATCGACACTATAGGACCAAGGGTAAGTGATTGAGATTTTCTTTTTATTAACACTACAGGGGGTTGTGGCACGTATCTGAGCTGATCGTTTTAGAAGAGTATGAATGAGTCAATGAAAGTTTTTGTGTCTCGACACCAAACCTTTCATTGAGGGGGTTTTGTAACAGTACAGAATTGCTCGTACCAGAATAATGGTATGTAGGGGTATTTTTATTGTAAATCTTATTAGAATCATAAAGTTTAGCCAGGACAAAGTTAGTTTGCACAAGTCCCAGTAATATGTAAATTCACCAGAGGGGAGCCGATCCAAGGTCAGCGGCGTACAAGCAAAGTTAAACAACGGTAATGGCAGTTTTAGGCGCTACAAATTGACAATACTGACTTTCTATTGGTCCACTGTAACAAATCGTCACCAAAAACAATGACGATATAAAAACCATTACGTATTAAACCGGGCGTTAGCGAAAAGAACAATGAACAATGACGTCAACCACAACCAATTTGCATAATAATTGTGTCTGCTTCCGCCCAGTTCAGCAACAGCAGTTACCCGAGCACATAGGGTCACCGCAGTGCAGTGGGCAAAATTTTGCCAAATATGTAATATTTACTAAACAACATGCAATAGTTATTATCAAAATTTAACAGTAACTACACTCGAGTCAGTGAATAATTTAAAATAAATTTCAAATAGAGTCAGTGGACAAAACAACACTAAATTCGGCCGACCACCTGCCAGATCGCCATGGAGAGGAGTCTACACCACATCAATTACAGGAAAGTCCCTATTCAAATTATTTTCTAAATTCAGAATTTTATTTAATGAGCTCAAAACATATTTTAAACAAACATGTGTAAAATTGCAGTAAAAGGGAGGGAGAGAGAGTGAGAGAGTGTGTTTTGTTGATCAACTTAAATATAACCTGAGGCGTTGGTTTGTGAAGGATATGAATCATTAGTGTCATTAAAATATAAAGAAAACAAGAAATTTCTTAAATGCTAGTAGTTTGAAACTGAAAGAAATAATGGTAATCAAATAAGAAAATCTATGTACGTAACCTTGAACAGAGGTCAAGTGCGGAATGACATCGCCGCCATTTTGAAATTCTAAAATTATTAATAAATATCTATGTATTAAATATTTAAATACAACAAAATTTACTAAATACAATCAAGTTCGTTATACTAATGTGGTGTACCTCATTATTTCAGTACCCAACAACCTCTGCCTCTGTCTGCTTAACGAAACTCTGGACCCAAAACCTAATGCATGTAAATGAACTGAGCACGTGTCATTCCGGTTATACGATTTATTATGCAAATTACATAAATTTTGACAATTCCATATTCATTATTAATAATTATTTATGCAACAAAATTCGTAACTTAACAGATGGCAGCCCGAACTTGGACTTTATATATAAATAAAAATATATGAATGAGCAGAAACAAGAGGTTAGACGGGTAGTGAAATATACGAAAAAATAGAGGTTACCTGTATAGGTTATGTATGGTACGAGTAGAGTATAACACAACAACTAAATAAATTTATTATTGTAAAAAAAAAAAAAAAAAAAAAAAAAATGGCAAACAGTAATGAGACGAGTAGAACAGAATCAGAAATGATGGGTGATAGTATTCATTCAACATCAGACCCAACAAAAAGAGTTGAGGACAATTACATAATAAGAATGATGAAACTGCTTTTTAATGAGCAGAGCGTCAAATTTGATCAATTCGATGTACAATTGAGTGATATCAAAAAAGAAATTAAAAAACAGAGCTGTAGATTTGATGAGAGATTAAATGAAATAGGTACAAAGTTAGAAAAAATAGAATTAGAAAAGAAGAAATTAGAATTAAACAAATTTGAATTGAACAAAGATGATAAGGTAAGTAGTAGTGGAAATGACGATAAAATAAATAAAAATATAATAATAGGAGATAATAGTGTGGAGGTTGGTAGTATAAATGAAATTTTATGGGGAATAGAATATAATAATAAGGGAATGATAGTGTGTTTTGAAGGTTTAAAGAGTGGGTGTAAAGAGAGATATATTGAGAGAGAGAAATGTTGTTGGGAGAGTTATTATGAGAGATGTTTTAAGAGAGAGAGATGGTATGATAGTGAGAGATATATTGAGAGAAAGAGGGAGGTAGAAATTTTTAAGATAAGCAGAGATTATGAAGAGTTGATGGAAAGGTTAGGAGTAGGAGATAATGAGAAAGATAACTTTACAAAATACCTGGCTGTAACAGACTATATCAAAGGCGACATGACCATACCCGATCATGAGTTATATGAGACTGTGGAAAATTATAGAAATCTGAATAGTATGTATATTGATTGTAATAATATAAGACATTCAATATTAAACCATGTATATAGTTTTAAGGTTCGATTATTATTTGACGATGGAGGTTAGTTGTTCTTATTGTGTTATGAACATTTAATTATGTGACCAGTGTTTTTCAGGATGGACTGTTTATGACTGAGTTTTGGTAAATGATTTAATGATTATGTGGATTGTATATTTTTGTGTATATTAATGTCAGTGTATTTGTGTACTTTGCTGTTGTGTATTTTATGTATTTTGTGTAAACTATGCATTGTAGAATTTTAAATATTGAAGAATAATTAAGTTTGATAATGATTTTAAATGATATTATGAGATTTAGATTCCAATGGTTAGTAAATGATTATGTATTTGGATATTGAGTTGTTTTAGGATTGTAAGATAAGTGATGAATTTTCTAAAGGTATATTAAGGTGAAATGTTGTAAAGAGTTTGGGTAATAAGGATAAATAGAGGCATTGGAGTTAGTTAAATAAAGTTAATGGGAGTTAGTGAGAATAAGAATGTTGAGATGCTGATAATATATAAAGAGGTGTTAGATATTTTAGGGACACAGTAGGTTAGTGATTATATGTAGAGGTGAGTAATGTGGATGGTAATTTTATAGTTGTTGTTGGTGATATTTTGTAGTAAGGATCCGGTGTTAAGGAGTGATCAACGAGCGACGTGGCAAGGGACCAGCATGCAGCGTTGTGGCAGGCGGAGCAATTTTGGGTTAGAGTGTTTGCCGATATTGGTGGAGGGCAAATGGTTATGAATGGATATGGCCAGTTAAGTAACATACATCCTTATATAAAAAACAAAATGAGCGGTGCCAGAGGTTTTAAATGGGATTTGTGAAGGGGGTTATTATAGAGATATTGGTGTCATAATGTATTAATGGTTAGAAGCGGTTGTTAGTAGAGAAAAAGGGGTAGTAAGGTTAGATTGACAATGCCAATATAAGATATAGAGAAAAATGAATAATAGAGAGTCACCCAAACTAGTAAGGATAAAAACGTTAGAAAAAGGAAAATTCATAGTAGAAAGGTAATGTAAATGAAAGGTAAATGATCAATTCGAACCATAGTAATAATATTAAATTCTGTGTTAGAGTAACCATTCTCTGGGAAAATGATTCTGTTGAAAAGGGATAAAATTAAAGTAAAGAAATGAGTAAAGAAATTTAGATGGTTTTGAAGTACTGCCATGATAGTTAAATATAATGAAGTTATTTGAAGTAAATGAATAAAAAATAATAGTTGTTGTTTGAAAGTTAAAAGTTGTTTTGTGTTAGTATAAGAGTATAATTTTTTATGATGAGAGAGGCAATTTGATATTGACTGGAGTCAGAGAACTTGATAAAATATCTAGGAGTGTTGGAAAGGAGAAGGATGATCTATCTTAAATCTTGTCATAATTTTGAGTTATTTGGAGTTTTATAAATAAATAAAACCAACGCCTCAAATCACAAACCAATGCATCTAAGAGGAAACATATCAGTTGCGGATATGTAGATGAACAAGGCCACTATTTTAAAATTTTGTATTGAATGTTTCAGAGTTTTTATGGTGTTGTGACCGCGGTCCTGCGCTGGCCGGAGCGTCAGAACAGGAGCGTGCAGTGCCTCATGGCCTTATGGTGTAGGGATCTCTCCGGAGAAGTCCAGTAAGGTCAGACGGGTACGATCGACACTATAGGACCAAGGGTAAGTGATTGAGATTTTCTTTTTATTAACACTACAGGGGGTTGTGGCACATATCTGAGCTGATCCTTTTAGAAGAGTATGAATGAGTCAATGAAAGTTTTTGTGTCTCGACACCAAACCTTTCATTGAGGGGGTTTTGTAACAGTACAGAATTGCTCGTACCAGAATAATGGTATGTAGGGGTATTTTTATTGTAAATCTTATTAGAATCATAAAGTTTAGCCAGGACAAAGTTAGTTTGCACAAGTCCCAGTAATATGTAAATTCACCAGAGGGGAGCCGATCCAAGGTCAGCGGCGTACGAGCAAAGTTAAACAACGGTAATGGCAGTTTTAGGCGCTACAAATTGACAATACTGACTTTCTATTGGTCCACTGTAACACATCGTCACCAAACACAATGACGATATAAAAACCATTACGTATTAAACCGGGCGTTAGCGAAAAGAACAATGAACAATGACGTCAACCACAACCAATTTGCATAATAATTGTGTCTGCTTCCGCCCAGTTCAGCAACAGCAGTTACCCGAGCACATAGGCTCGCCACAGTGCAGTGGGCAAAATTTTGCCAAATATGTAATATTTACTAAACAACATGCAATAGTTATTATCAAAATTTAACAGTAACTACACTCGAGTCAGTGAATAATTTAAAATAAATTTCAAATAGAGTCAGTGGACAAAACAACACTAAATTCGGCCGACCACCTGCCAGATCGCCATGGAGAGGAGTCTACACCACATCAATTACAGGAAAGTCCCTATTCAAATTATTTTCTAAATTCAGAATTTTATTTAATGAGCTCAAAACATATTTTAAACAAACATGTGTAAAATTGCAGTAAAAGAGAGAGAGAGAGAGAGAGTGAGAGAGTGTGTTTTGTTGATCAACTTAAATATAACCTGAGGCGTTGGTTTGTGAAGGATATGAAACATTAGTGTCATTAAAATATAAAAAAACAAGAAATTTCTTAAATGCTAGTAGTTTGAAACTGAAAGAAATAATGGTAATCAAATAAGAAAATTTATGTACGTAACCTTGAACAGAGGTCAAGTGCGGAATGACATCGCCGCCATTTTGAAATTCTAAAATTATTAATAAATATCTATGTATCAAGCTACAACAAAATTTACTAAATACAATCAAGTTCGTTATACTAATGTGGTGTAACTCATTATTTCAGTAACCAACAACCTCTGCCTCTGTCTGCTTAACGAAACTCTGGACCCAAAGCCTAATGCATATAAATGAACTGAGCACGTGTTATTCCGGTTATACGATTTATTATGCAAATTACATAAATTTTGACAATTCCATATTCATTATTAACAATTATTTATGCAACAAAATTCGTAACTTAACAGATGGCAGCCCGAACTTGGACATTATATATAAATAAAAATATATGAATGAGCAGAAACAAGAGGTTAGATGGGTAGTGAAATATACGAAAAAATAGAGGTTACCTGTATAGGTTATGTATGGTACGAGTAGAGTATAACACAACAACTAAATAAATTTATTATTGTAAAAAAAAAAAAAAAAAAAAAAAAAAAAAAAAAAAAAAAAAAAAAAAAAAATGGCAAACAGTAATGAGACGAGTAGAACAGAATCAGAAATGATGGGTGATAGTATTCATTCAACATCAGACCCAACAAAAAGAGTTGAGGACAATTACATAATAAGAATGATGAAACTGCTTTTTAATGAGCAGAGCGTCAAATTTGATCAATTCGATGTACAATTGAGTGATATCAAAAAAGAAATTAAAAAACAGAGCTGTAGATTTGATGAGAGATTAAATGAAATAGGTACAAAGTTAGAAAAAATAGAATTAGAAAAGAAGAAATTAGAATTAAACAAATTTGAATTGAACAAAGATGATAAGGTAAGTAGTAGTGGAAATGACGATAAAATAAATAAAAATATAGTAATAGGAGATAATAGTGTGGAGGTTGGTAGTATAAATGAAATTTTATGGGGAATAGAATATAATAATAAGGGAATGATAGTGTGTTTTGAAGGTTTAAAGAGTGGGTGTAAAGAGAGATATATTGAGAGAGAGAAATGTTGTTGGGAGAGTTACTATGAGAGATGTTTTAAGAGAGAGAGATGGTATGATAGTGAGAGATATATTGAGAGAAAGAGGGAGGTAAAAATTTTTAAGATAAGCAGAGATTATGAAGAGTTGATGGAAAGGTTAGGAGTAGGAGATAATGAGAAAGATAGCTTTACAAAATATCTGGCTGTAACAGACTATACCAAAGGCGATCATGAGTTATATGAGATTGTGGAAAATTATAGAAATTTGAATAGTATGTATATTGATTGTAATAATATAAGACATTCAATATTAAACCATGTATATAGTTTTAAGGTTTGATTATTATTTGACGATGGAGGTTAGTTGTTCTTATTGTGTTATGAACATTTAATTATGTGACCAGTGTTTTTCAGGATGGACTGTTTATGACTGAGTTTTGGTAAATGGTGGATTGTATATTTTTGTGTATATTAATGTCAGTGTATTTGTGTACTTTGCTGTTGTGTATTTTATGTATTTTGTGTAAACCATGCATTGTAGAATTTTCAATATTGAAGAATAATTAAGTTTGATAATGATTTTAAATGATATTATGAGATTTAGATTCCAATGGTTAGTAAATGATTATGTATTTGGATATTGAGTTGTTTTAGGATTGTAAGATAAGTGATGAATTTTCTAATGGTATATTAAGGTGAAATGTTGTAAAGAGTTTGGGTAATAAGGATAAATAGAGGCATTGGAGTTAGTTAAATAAAGTTAATGGGAGTTAGTGAGAATAAGAATGTTGAGATGCTGATAATATATAAAGAGGTGTTAGATATTTTAGGGACACAGTAGGTTAGTGATTATATGTAGAGGTGAGTAATGTGGATGGTAATTTTATAGTTGTTGTTGGTGATATTTTGTAGTAAGGATCCGGTGTTAAGGAGTGATCAACGAGCAACGTGGCAAGGGACCAGCGTGCAGCGTTGTGGCAGGCGGAGCAATTTTGGGTTAGAGTGTTTGCCGATATTGGTGGAAGGCAAATGGTTATGAATGGATATGGCCAGTTAAGTAACATACATCCTTATATAAAAAACAAAATGAGCGGTGCCAGAGGTTTTAAATGGGATTTGTGAAGGGGGTTATTATAGAGATATTGGTGTCATAATGTATTAATGGTTAGAAGCGGTTGTTAGTAGAGAAAAAGGGGTAGTAAGGTTAGATTGACAATGCCAAAATAAGATATAGAGAAAAATGAATAATAGAGAGTCACCCAAACTAGTAAGGATAAAAAGGTTAGAAAAAGGAAAATTCATAGTAGAAAGGTAATGTAAATGAAAGGTAAATGATCAATTCGAACCATAGTAATAATATTAAATTCTGTGTTAGAGTAACCATTCTCTGGGAAAATGATTCTGTTGAAAAGGGATAAAATTAAAGTAAAGAAATGAGTAAAGAAATTTAGATGGTTTTGAAGTACTGCCATGATAGTTAAATATAATGAAGTTATTTGAAGTAAATGAATAAAAAATAATAGTTGTTGTTTGAAAGTTAAAAGTTGTTTTGTGTTAGTATAAGAGTATAATTTTTTATGATGAGAGAGGCAATTTGATATTGACTGGAGTCAGAGAACTTGATAAAATATCTAGGAGTGTTGGAAAGGAGAAGGATGATCTATCTTAAATCTTGTCATAATTTTGAGTTATTTGGAGTTTTATAAATAAATAAAACCAACGCCTCAAATCACAAACCAATGCATCTAAGAGGAAACATATCAGTTGCGGATATGTAGATGAACAAGGCCACTATTTTAAAATTTTGTATTGAATGTTTCAGAGTTTTTATGGTGTTGTGACCGCGGTCCTGCGCTGGCCGGAGCGTCAGAACAGGAGCGTGCAGTGCCTCATGGCCTTATGGTGTAGGGATCTCTCCGGAGAAGTCCAGTAAGGTCAGACGGGTACGATCGACACTATAGGACCAAGGGTAAGTGATTGAGATTTTCTTTTTATTAACACTACAGGGGGTTGTGGCACATATCTGAGCTGATCCTTTTAGAAGAGTATGAATGAGTCAATGAAAGTTTTTGTGTCTCGACACCAAACCTTTCATTGAGGGGGTTTTGTAACAGTACAGAATTGCTCGTACCAGAATAATGGTATGTAGGGGTATTTTTATTGTAAATCTTATTAGAATCATAAAGTTTAGCCAGGACAAAGTTAGTTTGCACAAGTCCCAGTAATATGTAAATTCACCAGAGGGGAGCCGATCCAAGGTCAGCGGCGTACGAGCAAAGTTAAACAACGGTAATGGCAGTTTTAGGCGCTACAAATTGACAATACTGACTTTCTATTGGTCCACTGTAACACATCGTCACCAAACACAATGACGATATAAAAACCATTACGTATTAAACCGGGCGTTAGCGAAAAGAACAATGAACAATGACGTCAACCACAACCAATTTGCATAATAATTGTGTCTGCTTCCGCCCAGTTCAGCAACAGCAGTTACCCGAGCACATAGGCTCGCCACAGTGCAGTGGGCAAAATTTTGCCAAATATGTAATATTTACTAAACAACATGCAATAGTTATTATCAAAATTTAACAGTAACTACACTCGAGTCAGTGAATAATTTAAAATAAATTTCAAATAGAGTCAGTGGACAAAACAACACTAAATTCGGCCGACCACCTGCCAGATCGCCATGGAGAGGAGTCTACACCACATCAATTACAGGAAAGTCCCTATTCAAATTATTTTCTAAATTCAGAATTTTATTTAATGAGCTCAAAACATATTTTAAACAAACATGTGTAAAATTGCAGTAAAAGAGAGAGAGAGAGAGAGTGAGAGAGTGTGTTTTGTTGATCAACTTAAATATAACCTGAGGCGTTGGTTTGTGAAGGATATGAAACATTAGTGTCATTAAAATATAAAAAAACAAGAAATTTCTTAAATGCTAGTAGTTTGAAACTGAAAGAAATAATGGTAATCAAATAAGAAAATTTATGTACGTAACCTTGAACAGAGGTCAAGTGCGGAATGACATCGCCGCCATTTTGAAATTCTAAAATTATTAATAAATATCTATGTATCAAGCTACAACAAAATTTACTAAATACAATCAAGTTCGTTATACTAATGTGGTGTAACTCATTATTTCAGTAACCAACAACCTCTGCCTCTGTCTGCTTAACGAAACTCTGGACCCAAAGCCTAATGCATATAAATGAACTGAGCACGTGTTATTCCGGTTATACGATTTATTATGCAAATTACATAAATTTTGACAATTCCATATTCATTATTAACAATTATTTATGCAACAAAATTCGTAACTTAACAGATGGCAGCCCGAACTTGGACATTATATATAAATAAAAATATATGAATGAGCAGAAACAAGAGGTTAGATGGGTAGTGAAATATACGAAAAAATAGAGGTTACCTGTATAGGTTATGTATGGTACGAGTAGAGTATAACACAACAACTAAATAAATTTATTATTGTAAAAAAAAAAAAAAAAAAAAAAAAAAAAAAAAAAAAAAAAAATGGCAAACAGTAATGAGACGAGTAGAACAGAATCAGAAATGATGGGTGATAGTATTCATTCAACATCAGACCCAACAAAAAGAGTTGAGGACAATTACATAATAAGAATGATGAAACTGCTTTTTAATGAGCAGAGCGTCAAATTTGATCAATTCGATGTACAATTGAGTGATATCAAAAAAGAAATTAAAAAACAGAGCTGTAGATTTGATGAGAGATTAAATGAAATAGGTACAAAGTTAGAAAAAATAGAATTAGAAAAGAAGAAATTAGAATTAAACAAATTTGAATTGAACAAAGATGATAAGGTAAGTAGTAGTGGAAATGACGATAAAATAAATAAAAATATAGTAATAGGAGATAATAGTGTGGAGGTTGGTAGTATAAATGAAATTTTATGGGGAATAGAATATAATAATAAGGGAATGATAGTGTGTTTTGAAGGTTTAAAGAGTGGGTGTAAAGAGAGATATATTGAGAGAGAGAAATGTTGTTGGGAGAGTTACTATGAGAGATGTTTTAAGAGAGAGAGATGGTATGATAGTGAGAGATATATTGAGAGAAAGAGGGAGGTAAAAATTTTTAAGATAAGCAGAGATTATGAAGAGTTGATGGAAAGGTTAGGAGTAGGAGATAATGAGAAAGATAGCTTTACAAAATATCTGGCTGTAACAGACTATACCAAAGGCGATCATGAGTTATATGAGATTGTGGAAAATTATAGAAATTTGAATAGTATGTATATTGATTGTAATAATATAAGACATTCAATATTAAACCATGTATATAGTTTTAAGGTTTGATTATTATTTGACGATGGAGGTTAGTTGTTCTTATTGTGTTATGAACATTTAATTATGTGACCAGTGTTTTTCAGGATGGACTGTTTATGACTGAGTTTTGGTAAATGATTTAATGATTATGTGGATTGTATATTTTTGTGTATATTAATGTCAGTGTATTTGTGTACTTTGCTGTTGTGTATTTTATGTATTTTGTGTAAACCATGCATTGTAGAATTTTCAATATTGAAGAATAATTAAGTTTGATAATGATTTTAAATGATATTATGAGATTTAGATTCCAATGGTTAGTAAATGATTATGTATTTGGATATTGAGTTGTTTTAGGATTGTAAGATAAGTGATGAATTTTCTAATGGTATATTAAGGTGAAATGTTGTAAAGAGTTTGGGTAATAAGGATAAATAGAGGCATTGGAGTTAGTTAAATAAAGTTAATGGGAGTTAGTGAGAATAAGAATGTTGAGATGCTGATAATATATAAAGAGGTGTTAGATATTTTAGGGACACAGTAGGTTAGTGATTATATGTAGAGGTGAGTAATGTGGATGGTAATTTTATAGTTGTTGTTGGTGATATTTTGTAGTAAGGATCCGGTGTTAAGGAGTGATCAACGAGCAACGTGGCAAGGGACCAGCGTGCAGCGTTGTGGCAGGCGGAGCAATTTTGGGTTAGAGTGTTTGCCGATATTGGTGGAAGGCAAATGGTTATGAATGGATATGGCCAGTTAAGTAACATACATCCTTATATAAAAAACAAAATGAGCGGTGCCAGAGGTTTTAAATGGGATTTGTGAAGGGGGTTATTATAGAGATATTGGTGTCATAATGTATTAATGGTTAGAAGCGGTTGTTAGTAGAGAAAAAGGGGTAGTAAGGTTAGATTGACAATGCCAAAATAAGATATAGAGAAAAATGAATAATAGAGAGTCACCCAAACTAGTAAGGATAAAAAGGTTAGAAAAAGGAAAATTCATAGTAGAAAGGTAATGTAAATGAAAGGTAAATGATCAATTCGAACCATAGTAATAATATTAAATTCTGTGTTAGAGTAACCATTCTCTGGGAAAATGATTCTGTTGAAAAGGGATAAAATTAAAGTAAAGAAATGAGTAAAGAAATTTAGATGGTTTTGAAGTACTGCCATGATAGTTAAATATAATGAAGTTATTTGAAGTAAATGAATAAAAAATAATAGTTGTTGTTTGAAAGTTAAAAGTTGTTTTGTGTTAGTATAAGAGTATAATTTTTTATGATGAGAGAGGCAATTTGATATTGACTGGAGTCAGAGAACTTGATAAAATATCTAGGAGTGTTGGAAAGGAGAAGGATGATCTATCTTAAATCTTGTCATAATTTTGAGTTATTTGGAGTTTTATAAATAAATAAAACCAACGCCTCAAATCACAAACCAATGCATCTAAGAGGAAACATATCAGTTGCGGATATGTAGATGAACAAGGCCACTATTTTAAAATTTTGTATTGAATGTTTCAGAGTTTTTATGGTGTTGTGACCGCGGTCCTGCGCTGGCCGGAGCGTCAGAACAGGAGCGTGCAGTGCCTCATGGCCTTATGGTGTAGGGATCTCTCCGGAGAAGTCCAGTAAGGTCAGACGGGTACGATCGACACTATAGGACCAAGGGTAAGTGATTGAGATTTTCTTTTTATTAACACTACAGGGGGTTGTGGCACATATCTGAGCTGATCCTTTTAGAAGAGTATGAATGAGTCAATGAAAGTTTTTGTGTCTCGACACCAAACCTTTCATTGAGGGGGTTTTGTAACAGTACAGAATTGCTCGTACCAGAATAATGGTATGTAGGGGTATTTTTATTGTAAATCTTATTAGAATCATAAAGTTTAGCCAGGACAAAGTTAGTTTGCACAAGTCCCAGTAATATGTAAATTCACCAGAGGGGAGCCGATCCAAGGTCAGCGGCGTACGAGCAAAGTTAAACAACGGTAATGGCAGTTTTAGGCGCTACAAATTGACAATACTGACTTTCTATTGGTCCACTGTAACACATCGTCACCAAACACAATGACGATATAAAAACCATTACGTATTAAACCGGGCGTTAGCGAAAAGAACAATGAACAATGACGTCAACCACAACCAATTTGCATAATAATTGTGTCTGCTTCCGCCCAGTTCAGCAACAGCAGTTACCCGAGCACATAGGCTCGCCACAGTGCAGTGGGCAAAATTTTGCCAAATATGTAATATTTACTAAACAACATGCAATAGTTATTATCAAAATTTAACAGTAACTACACTCGAGTCAGTGAATAATTTAAAATAAATTTCAAATAGAGTCAGTGGACAAAACAACACTAAATTCGGCCGACCACCTGCCAGATCGCCATGGAGAGGAGTCTACACCACATCAATTACAGGAAAGTCCCTATTCAAATTATTTTCTAAATTCAGAATTTTATTTAATGAGCTCAAAACATATTTTAAACAAACATGTGTAAAATTGCAGTAAAAGAGAGAGAGAGAGAGAGTGAGAGAGTGTGTTTTGTTGATCAACTTAAATATAACCTGAGGCGTTGGTTTGTGAAGGATATGAAACATTAGTGTCATTAAAATATAAAAAAACAAGAAATTTCTTAAATGCTAGTAGTTTGAAACTGAAAGAAATAATGGTAATCAAATAAGAAAATTTATGTACGTAACCTTGAACAGAGGTCAAGTGCGGAATGACATCGCCGCCATTTTGAAATTCTAAAATTATTAATAAATATCTATGTATCAAGCTACAACAAAATTTACTAAATACAATCAAGTTCGTTATACTAATGTGGTGTAACTCATTATTTCAGTAACCAACAACCTCTGCCTCTGTCTGCTTAACGAAACTCTGGACCCAAAGCCTAATGCATATAAATGAACTGAGCACGTGTTATTCCGGTTATACGATTTATTATGCAAATTACATAAATTTTGACAATTCCATATTCATTATTAACAATTATTTATGCAACAAAATTCGTAACTTAACAGATGGCAGCCCGAACTTGGACATTATATATAAATAAAAATATATGAATGAGCAGAAACAAGAGGTTAGATGGGTAGTGAAATATACGAAAAAATAGAGGTTACCTGTATAGGTTATGTATGGTACGAGTAGAGTATAACACAACAACTAAATAAATTTATTATTGTAAAAAAAAAAAAAAAAAAAAAAAAAAAAAAAAAAAAATGGCAAACAGTAATGAGACGAGTAGAACAGAATCAGAAATGATGGGTGATAGTATTCATTCAACATCAGACCCAACAAAAAGAGTTGAGGACAATTACATAATAAGAATGATGAAACTGCTTTTTAATGAGCAGAGCGTCAAATTTGATCAATTCGATGTACAATTGAGTGATATCAAAAAAGAAATTAAAAAACAGAGCTGTAGATTTGATGAGAGATTAAATGAAATAGGTACAAAGTTAGAAAAAATAGAATTAGAAAAGAAGAAATTAGAATTAAACAAATTTGAATTGAACAAAGATGATAAGGTAAGTAGTAGTGGAAATGACGATAAAATAAATAAAAATATAGTAATAGGAGATAATAGTGTGGAGGTTGGTAGTATAAATGAAATTTTATGGGGAATAGAATATAATAATAAGGGAATGATAGTGTGTTTTGAAGGTTTAAAGAGTGGGTGTAAAGAGAGATATATTGAGAGAGAGAAATGTTGTTGGGAGAGTTACTATGAGAGATGTTTTAAGAGAGAGAGATGGTATGATAGTGAGAGATATATTGAGAGAAAGAGGGAGGTAAAAATTTTTAAGATAAGCAGAGATTATGAAGAGTTGATGGAAAGGTTAGGAGTAGGAGATAATGAGAAAGATAGCTTTACAAAATATCTGGCTGTAACAGACTATACCAAAGGCGATCATGAGTTATATGAGATTGTGGAAAATTATAGAAATTTGAATAGTATGTATATTGATTGTAATAATATAAGACATTCAATATTAAACCATGTATATAGTTTTAAGGTTTGATTATTATTTGACGATGGAGGTTAGTTGTTCTTATTGTGTTATGAACATTTAATTATGTGACCAGTGTTTTTCAGGATGGACTGTTTATGACTGAGTTTTGGTAAATGATTTAATGATTATGTGGATTGTATATTTTTGTGTATATTAATGTCAGTGTATTTGTGTACTTTGCTGTTGTGTATTTTATGTATTTTGTGTAAACCATGCATTGTAGAATTTTCAATATTGAAGAATAATTAAGTTTGATAATGATTTTAAATGATATTATGAGATTTAGATTCCAATGGTTAGTAAATGATTATGTATTTGGATATTGAGTTGTTTTAGGATTGTAAGATAAGTGATGAATTTTCTAATGGTATATTAAGGTGAAATGTTGTAAAGAGTTTGGGTAATAAGGATAAATAGAGGCATTGGAGTTAGTTAAATAAAGTTAATGGGAGTTAGTGAGAATAAGAATGTTGAGATGCTGATAATATATAAAGAGGTGTTAGATATTTTAGGGACACAGTAGGTTAGTGATTATATGTAGAGGTGAGTAATGTGGATGGTAATTTTATAGTTGTTGTTGGTGATATTTTGTAGTAAGGATCCGGTGTTAAGGAGTGATCAACGAGCAACGTGGCAAGGGACCAGCGTGCAGCGTTGTGGCAGGCGGAGCAATTTTGGGTTAGAGTGTTTGCCGATATTGGTGGAAGGCAAATGGTTATGAATGGATATGGCCAGTTAAGTAACATACATCCTTATATAAAAAACAAAATGAGCGGTGCCAGAGGTTTTAAATGGGATTTGTGAAGGGGGTTATTATAGAGATATTGGTGTCATAATGTATTAATGGTTAGAAGCGGTTGTTAGTAGAGAAAAAGGGGTAGTAAGGTTAGATTGACAATGCCAAAATAAGATATAGAGAAAAATGAATAATAGAGAGTCACCCAAACTAGTAAGGATAAAAAGGTTAGAAAAAGGAAAATTCATAGTAGAAAGGTAATGTAAATGAAAGGTAAATGATCAATTTGAACCATAGTAATAATATTAAATTCTGTGTTAGAGTAACCATTCTCTGGGAATATGATTCTGTTGAAAAGGGATAAAATTAAAGTAAAGAAATGAGTAAAGAAATTTAGATGGTTTTGAAGTACTGCCATGATAGTTAAATATAATGAAGTTATTTGAAGTAAATGAATAAAAAATAATAGTTGTTGTTTGAAAGTTAAAAGTTGTTTTGTGTTAGTATAAGAGTATAATTTTTTATGATGAGAGAGGCAACTTGATATTGACTGGAGTCAGAGAACTTGATAAAATATCTAGGAGTGTTGGAAAGGAGAAGGATGATCTATCTTAAATCTTGTTATAATTTTGAGTTATTTGGAGTTTTATAAATAAATATAACCAACGCCTCAAATCACAAACCAATGCATCTAAGAGGAAACATATCAGTTGCGGATATGTAGATGAACAAGGCCACTATTTTAAAATTTTGTATTGAATGTTTCAGAGTTTTTATGGTGTTGTGACCGCGGTCCTGCGCTGGCCGGAGCGTCAGAACAGGAGCGTGCAGTGCCTCATGGCCTTATGGTGTAGGGATCTCTCTGGAGAAGTCCAGTAAGGTCAGACGGGTACGATCGACACTATAGGACCAAGGGTAAGTGATTGAGATTTTCTTTTTATTAACACTACAGGGGGTTGTGGCACATATCTGAGCTGATCCTTTTAGAAGAGTATGAATGAGTCAATGAAAGTTTTTGTGTCTCGACACCAAACCTTTCATTGAGGGGGTTTTGTAACAGTACAGAATTGCTCGTACCAGAATAATGGTATGTAGGGGTATTTTTATTGTAAATCTTATTAGAATCATAAAGTTTAGCCAGGACAAAGTTAGTTTGCACAAGTCCCAGTAATATGTAAATTCACCAGAGGGGAGCCGATCCAAGGTCAGCGGCGTATGAGCAAAGTTAAACAACGGTAATGGCAGTTTTAGGCGCTACAAATTGACAATACTGACTTTCTATTGGTCCACTGTAACACATCGTCACCAAACACAACGACGATATAAAAACCATTACGTATTAAACCGGGCGTTAGCGAAAAGAACAATGAACAATGACGTCAACCACAACCAATTTGCATAATAATTGTGTCTGCTTCCGCCCAGTTCAGCAACAGCAGTTACCCGAGCACATAGGCTCGCCACAGTGCAGTGGGCAAAATTTTGCCAAATATGTAATATTTACTAAACAACATGCAATAGTTATTATCAAAATTTAACAGTAACTACACTCGAGTCAGTGAATAATTTAAAATAAATTTCAAATAGAGTCAGTGGACAAAACAACACTAAATTCGGCCGACCACCTGCCAGATCGCCATGGAGAGGAGTCTACACCACATCAATTACAGGAAAGTCCCTATTCAAATTATTTTCTAAATTCAGAATTTTATTTAATGAGCTCAAAACATATTTTAAACAAACATGTGTAAAATTGCAGTAAAAGAGAGAGAGAGAGAGAGAGAGTGAGAGAGTGTGTTTTGTTGATCAACTTAAATATAACCTGAGGCGTTGGTTTGTGAAGGATATGAAACATTAGTGTCATTAAAATATAAAAAAACAAGAAATTTCTTAAATGCTAGTAGTTTGAAACTGAAAGAAATAATGGTAATCAAATAAGAAAATTTATGTACGTAACCTTGAACAGAGGTCAAGTGCGGAATGACATCGCCGCCATTTTGAAATTCTAAAATTATTAATAAATATCTATGTATCAAGCTACAACAAAATTTACTAAATACAATCAAGTTCGTTATACTAATGTGGTGTAACTCATTATTTCAGTACCCAACAACCTCTGCCTCTGTCTGCTTAACGAAACTCTGGACCCAAAGCCTAATGCATATAAATGAACTGAGCACGTGTTATTCCGGTTATACGATTTATTATGCAAATTACATAAATTTTGACAATTCCATATTCATTATTAATAATTATTTATGTTACATATATGCGTAACTTAACATTCTTATACATAGTTTTTTGTAATATTATCGAGTATTTTAACACGTTATATATGATTAGTATCATAATATATTATGAATAGATCTATAAATTCGCTCGATCTGTTTAAATTTAATTCATTGATACTTATTTCTTGATTATTTCTGATTGTTAATTAATTATGTTTCATAATTTTATTATAAATCGATTGAAGATGAATAAGAATAGCTAACAATTTCTATTTTATTGTTAAAACCTATTTTAAAATTCAGATATCATGAGATCTAATTTAATATATTTTTATATAAATTTGATCAAGCTAAATTCTGGCTCTATCTACATAAAAAAATTGTTTCCGGACTTGTATGCACTGTACATAAGAGACATTATTACTGTGTTTGCGCGGGCATAAGAATTCAGATTAAATTGCCCAATGAGTTAGGTAGAGAGAAAAAATAAAAACGCTGAAAATTTGCGTTTGAACAGTAACTTGCAGGAGACTGTCAACTCTTGTCTTGATGTATTAGAAATTTGCCTGCTTTTTCAGAAACTGAATAATCAACCCGAGAGCGATACTGAATCTCATGCGCCTGCAGTGACCTTTTCCGATCGTAACGATGAAACCAACTCTATCCCAATGACGCCTACCTCGAAGGACATGACCGATTGTGGAACACCAACGTTTTCATGGCAACATAGTGATTTTGGGCACTTAGTAACTAATGAAAGTGGTTTTATTTCATTATCAGATGAAGATAGGTACCAGTGGCTGAAAAATTCGTGGGTACCTTTACCAGATTTTAAATACCCTTTGAATGTCGAAGGTAAAAAGAAACGAGCTTTCCAACACAGCTGGTTAAAATCGTATGAATGGCTGGCTAACAGCAAAAAGCTTAATGGAGGCTTGGGCAAAATGTGTGTACTATTTGGACGTCGTGAGGGAGGTGTAAATGACGTAAAACTAGGCAAGCTAGTAGTCGAACCATTAAGAACTTTCAAAAAAGCTACCACAATACTAAAAAATCATGCCAACACCGACTACCACAAAGAAAATGTGATAGCAAGTCGCAATTTCTTAATGGTGATGGAAGGAAAAACGAGCGATGTAATTTCTAGCATGCAAAATGCTAAAATGAAACTTATTGAAGAAAACAGAAAAAACTTATACCTATAATAAAAACGATTATTTTTGTGGCGCCCAAAATATACCACTTAGTAGAGGGCACAGAGACGACGGAAAGTTACAAATGGATGAATCGTTTGAAGGAGGGAATTTCAGGGCTTTGCTAAAGTTTAGAGTAGATGCTGGAGACGAGGACCTTGTCTCACATATCCATTCCTCTGCTAAAAATGCTAGCTACATTAGTAAGACAAACCAAAATGAAATAATTGAGTGTTGTAGCAAAGTTATAACAGAAAAGATTGTTTCTAACATCAAGAAGGCCAAGTATTTTACTTTGCTTTTTAATTGCAGATGAGACAACTGATATATCTACTAAACAGCAATTGTCAATCTGTATTTGATATTATGATAATGTGTCTTTTAAGATCAAGGAAGATTTCGTGAAAATTGTTGACATTGTGGACCTTACTGGTAATAGCATTACTAACACAATTTTGCAGGAACTGGAAAAATTAAACATTGATATCTTTTATTGCTGTGGTCAACCATATGATGGGGGCTCAAATATGAGCAGCAAGTTTAAAGGCGTTCAAGCTAGAATAGCAGGAATACAGCCACTTGCGATTTACAGTTATTGTGCGAATCACAGGCTTAATTTAGCTATAAGCAAAGCTTGTTCTGTGGCCTGTATAAGAAATGCTATCGGAGTCATCTCTTCCGTGGCAAACTTCTTTCGAGAGTTGGCTGGGCGACTACGAAAACTTGACGAAGAAATGCATGACAAACTAAAAATATCGGTATGGAGAACCATACATGACTTCCATGTTCTAAGATTTATATTTAAAATCATATTCGAAATGAAATATTTCCATAGAAACTACGTCTTTCTACTTATTGCTTCAGCATTAACCACAGTACTGTGGTCACTAACGTATACCACCTCACGTTTCCGCACTCGATTTTCACCGATGATGGCAGTCGATGGCACTGCCGAAAAGTCTGGTTTTGCAGAAAACATTGGACTATGGCTAAAGAGCCCGGGAAGCAATTTTAACAAAAAACTACTTCTTTGTTGCCGATAACGTAGTACACATATAAAAAATTCTCCCCTCCACCTTCAACTATAATTTTTAATAATAGAAAATTACCCCCACCCCGTTCACCTAACTTCTTCATTTATAGATATTTCATCTACGTTTCTACAGTGGATTACTATCATCTACGTAGCTTCTTATCAGGATACTTTAATTATATAAAAATTAAGTACTTTACTCTTGTTAAATCATAAAATGTTTCAGGTAAACTACCCCTTTCTCTTAACCGATCTTCTCCAAAATCAACAGACCTTCCATCCTCTACAATTCAGCGAAGCATGCAAAAAAATATTTGATTCTGTTTGAATGTGCGGCAGTTATCGTTCGTCATTGAAACATTTCTCTTGTTACAACATAAAATGTTGCAGGTAAACTACCCCTTTCCCTTAACCGATCTTCACCAAAATCAATAGACCTTGAGCTCTCTGCAACTCAGGGGGTGCAAAAAATTATTTGATTCTCATTGAATTTTCGGCAGTTATCGTTCGTCATAAAAAAATTACCCTTTTTAAAACATAAAACGTTGCTGATAAACTAGCCCTTCCCTTAACCAATCTTCAGCCAAATCAACAGACCTTGAGTTCTCTTTAGTTCAAAAAGGTATGCAAAAACCTAGTTGATTCTGTTTGAATTTACGGCAGTTACCGTTCGTCATATAAAAAATTACCCTTGTTAAAACATAAAATGTTGCTGGTAAACTACCCCTTTCCCTTAACCGATCTTCACCAACACCAATACGTATTGAGAACTCTACAATACAGGGCTGTATGCAAACAATTATTTGATTCTCTTTGAATTTACGGCAGTTATCGTTCGTCATAGAAAAAATACCATTGTTAAAACATAAAGCGTTGCCGGTAAACTACCCCTTTCCGTTAACCGATCTTCAACAAAATCAACAGACCTTGAGTTCTGTATAATTCAAAAAGGTATGCAGAAGAGTAGTTGATTCTGTTTTAATGTACGGCAGTTATCATTCGTCATAAAAAAAATTACCCTTGATAAAACATAAAATGTTGCAGGTAAACTACTCTATTCCCTTAACAGATCTTCAACAAAATCAACAGACCTTGAGTTCTGTATAATTCAAAAAGGTATGCAGAAGAGTAGTTGATTCTGTTTTAATGTACGGCAGTTATCGTTCATCAAAAAAAAAATTACCCTTGATAAAACATAAAATGTTGCTGGTAAACAACCCTATTCCCTTAACCGATCTTCACCAAAACCAACAGGTCTTGAGAACTCTACATTTCAGGCCTGGATGCAAAATATTATATGATTCTGTTTGAATTTGCGGCTGTTATCGTTTGCCATATAAAATACCCTTGATAAAACAAAAAATGTGTCTGGTAAACTACCCCTTTCCCTTAACCGATCTTCACCAAAAACAATAGGTCTTTAGTACTCAACAAAACAGGGCTGTATGCAAAAACGTATTTGATTCTGTTTGAATTTGCGGCTCTTATCGTTTGCCATAGAAAATACCCTTTTAAAACATAAAACGTTGCAGGTAAACTACCCCTTTCCCTTAACCGATCTTCACCAAAAACGACAGGTCTTGAGAACTCTAAAATTCAGGGTTGTATGTAAAATATTATGATTTTGTTTGAATTTGCGGCTGTTATCGTTTGCCATACAAAATACCCTTGATAAAACAAAAACGTGGCAGGTAAACTACCCCTTTCCCTCAAACGATCTTCACCAAAAACAATAGATCTTTAGTACTCAAGAAATCAGGGCTGTATGCAAAAACTTATTTGATTCTGTTTGAATTTGCGGCTCTTATCGTTTGCCATAGAAAATACCCTTTTAAAACATAAAACGTTGCAGGTAAACTACCCCTTTTCCTTAACCGATCTTCACCAAAACCAAAAGGTCTTGAGAACACTACAATTCAGGGCAGTATGCAAAACATTATTTGATTATGTTTGAATTTGCGGCTGTTATCGTTTGCCATAGGAAATACCCTTGTTAAAACATAAAACGTTGCAGGTAAACTACCCCTTTCCCTTAACCGATCTGTACCAAAATCAACAGATCTTGAGAACTCTACAATTTAGGGCTGTATGCGAAACATTATTTGATTCTGTTTGAATTTGCGGCTGTTATCGTTTGCCAAACAAACAAAGTTACCCTTGATAAAAAAAACCGTTGCAGGTAAACTACCCCTTTCCCTTAACCGATCTTCACGAAAAACAATAGGTCGCGAGTACTCTACAAATCAGGGCTGTATGCAAAAAATTATTTGATTCTGTTTGAATTTGCGGCTGTTATCGTTTGCCAAAAAAAAAATCTACAGCACACACACACACACACACACACACACACACTTTTCGAAAAACGACTTTTTTTCATGTTTTGAGTGTAGTACAATCAGAATCTGCAATAATCTCGAACACGATTTTTTTTGCCATCACCATACTTCCATTTCCTTAAGGAACATGGAAGTAAAATGGAAGACATTCTGTAAAACAAATGTGCGAAACAAGGTGAGTCAAACGTCACGATGCTGTATTAATGTTTTTAAATGCTCTACCTATTCTTCCAATAATTTTAGATACTATTGCTCAGTCAACTGAAGGAAAGGGAAGTGACGCATTTTCATACCTTCATAGTATACTATCGTCCGAGTTCCTTGTTAGTGTAGTTGTATTAGCTGATTTTTTGGGATTAACTCTACCCTTGGCTCGAAAGTTACAAGCAGAATATATGGACGTATTGACAGCCATGGAGTTGGTAAATGCCACAATATCAAGCCTGCAAGCGCATCAGGAAAACAGTATTAGACACTTCAAACAGCTATACAAAAAATCTGAAGATTTGGCTTGCGAAATGGGAACGGAAATAAAAAAGCCGAGAACAGTAGAATTCCAAAAAAAAAAGATCCAATATACAAACCCATTCTGTGGAAGAATATTTTCGTATTAGTGTATATCTCCCATTTCTAGATTACCTGATCAATGAACTTTCTTCTAGATTTCCAAAATCGCAAATGATACAAATTGGACAGATTCAAAAACTTTTATCACCAGAATTTTCGGAAGATTGTGAAGAGTCTGTTCTGCAAGGAGCTGAATTGTATAGGGATGATTTACCTTATTTCCCTGCTTTAGAAGGGGAACTTAAAATCTGGAAGCAGATATGGGCAGCAAAATTACAAGACTTTATCAAATATCCTGCAGAAGCCTACACACTCGCGTCAGGCTTGCCAAATGTCAGAGTGCTTTTACAAATCATATGCACGCTTCCAGTTATATCAAGCACTGCAGAACGTTCATTTTCGGCCCTGCGTCGACTTAAAACTTACTTAAGGTCTACAATGACTGAAGATCGTTTAAATGGACTTGCGATCCTACATGTCCATCGTGATATCACCTACCGTATGTCTCCCAAAGAAGTATTAGAGATTTTTGCAAGGAGACACAAACGTAAACTTTCTCTAGCCTTACTTTGAATGCATATGTATTAGATTAAAGGTGCTTTTTTACCTTAACATAAAAATAATGGATATTTAATTACAGAGCAAAGAATATTGAAAATGAGTACTAGTTTAGCTAAAGCTCTTTTAATAGCACATGCAGAAGCTATGTATTATCTTAAACAGGATCCTGCTGCAGCTCATAACTTAAAAGAAGAATTTACGAAACCACAGTCTGAGATTATTCGAACGTTAGTGGTCATACATCAGATTTGAAGAATCTCTTGAATCGTGATGCTCCAATAGTTGTTTTCTTATTTGATGAGCATCTCAAAAGGACATTAAAATAATAATTTTTATATTTTGTTACATGAGCAGTCCAATTAATAATTTTGTAATACTTAATATTAATGTTATTTTAAAGAAGATTTATGTATCTGTTTTATCTACAAAAAAAGGAATTTCTTAAAAAGTGATTGGTTTTCTGGAGGTTAGATATTTCCAGAATATTGATTAGATATAACAAAAAAAAAATATGTTCACACCTAATATTTCTAGATCAGAGTATTGATAATGAATATGTGTATTTTTGTAAATTATAATTCTATATTAGTATTTGTGCTTATTTTTATTTAGATGTTTTACTTTCCTTATTGATAACACTTATTCTTATTGTATCGAGAGTAAGTAATGGTGTAAAAATTAGATTAGTTTTATAAGTGAAATGAAAGTCACATTTCTAAAGAAAGTTTAAATAGATTAAATAAAAAATTCCTGTTATAAGTTTACTTTATATTATTTCAAAATTGTACAAATACATTATACTTTCTAAAATCAAAATCGGTTGTTTTATTATTTTTCAAATAATAATAATACAATAATAAATAAATTATGTTAAAAAACTAATGTTTTTGTATTTATATTAATATATTTAATTATTTATTTATATTAATTTTTATATCGTTTGATTCAACAGACACTTTGATAATAAGATTTTTTCTAACACCACTTCCCCCCCTGGAGAGGAGGGGCCAAAAAACTGTCAGAATGTGCCCCCCCAAGCAAATTTCTGGATCCGCCCCTGCCAATATCATTATATGACTAATGACTACGTGTTCTGAAAAAACTGATGGTGTTAGACAACGTATACAATAGAGAAAGAACTTTTTCATGGAACCTGATCATGACCAAGTTTGCACACACCGATTTGTGCACTGAAAAATAGTGGTGGTGGCTGTACTCCAGCCAACTCAAGTATCATACACATTAATACAACATGATATATTTAAAACAGATCTCACCAAAATAAACTATTTTACATTATAAATTATATTTAAATTGCAATATTGTATATTGCATTCACTATATACTTACAATGAAAAATTAAAGTAAGTGTTTAATAATAATAATAATAATGGCTCCCGTGTGTACCACCAAAGTAGCTTAATTAAACACTTAAGTAAGTGTTTAATTACGTGAAAAAACGAAATAAGAAATCAATGATGGTCTGAACATGACAATTCTTATTTTGAACTAGCAGGTACCCGCGGCTTCGCATGCGAATATTTGTATATGATTGTTGTGGTAACTGTTGAGTTGGTAAATTGCTAATGGTACATCTATATTAATAATATTCTTATATTGTAATTTATGAATATCCAAAAAGTGAAAAGCAATAGATCCATCATTCATGTTTCCTCGATACGTAAAATCAAAATTTGATAATTTAGTAGATATTTACAAACATGCAGTAACATAATTAGATAAAATGTTTATTCGTATAGAATAATACAAATAATGAATACATAAGTATATTGATATGAGTTAGTCGAAATCTTACGTGCTAAGTCAGTCTTAAACTTTTTGGTAGAATCCTTATATACGTAAATGTATCACAGTCCAGTATACTCCGTTTTTATATACATTTTTACATCAGAGCCTCATTATAAACTACATTTTTCGTTCTGCCATTATCAGAGCAAATAAAGAGCTCACTCCTTCTGCTCACTTGAGAACATGCCACATACAGTTGTCCGTGAGAAAAGCAAGCAGCTCTTAAATCCACACCAGCTGTACATAAAAGTTTGCCCTTGTGACTTATTGATAGTCATTGCAAAGCATAAATTAACCAGAAACTGAAGTCTTTTAAATTGAAATGGAAAGTTATTGGGTATGATTGGAATTCTTGGGATAAATACTGTTTCTCCTTTGCCGCAGCCTGTTAAGATAGTCGCTTCGATGATATGTTTTTTTAGCGACCTAACTTTCAATCGTGTTCCATTGCATAACTGTGGTGGCTTCAGATTTCTCATGAGTATAATTGGAACACCTAGTTTTAATTTCAATGTGTGAGCTGGTAATCCTGATGCAGATAAAGTATTCAAAAACTCAGTTGGGTAATGTACTGCATCCTGTTCGTTCAAAACTGTTTTAATGGAGTGATATGTTTTTTGTCTCCTGGAAATTTATGCAATATGCATTTATGCCATTTACTTGTTCGTTTCTTGGTGCTAGTATCACACGCTAACATAACCACACATCATCGTGCAAATTTATAGACTCAATATGTCCATAAACCTTTTCGATCAACTCTGCCAGTGAAGAAACTGTACAACATAATGATGGCAGTAAACATATCACACCATCTGCCTCTGGTATCTTACAATCTCCAAGGTTTAATAAAGTAGTAGAAAATTCGTGAATATCGGCATCACCTCCAAGTTGGACTCTCATGTTTATTATGAGTGATACTGTTTGAACGGTACGCCATATATTCGATCGTTTGATGCAAGCATTTACTTCATCAGCTCTGGTACGTTGTCACTGCGCAAATCTCATAGAGTTCTATCGAGAGCTTCTACTGATTTTTTAGGGGCCATAGTGCACTCATCCCAAACTATCAATTCTGCTTTAGCACTATTTTTGGAAATATTGCACACTGGAAATTCGCTGCAATTCAAATCTATTGGTATTTTGAATAAGGAATGAACCGTTTTTCTGCCAGGTAATAATGTAGCAGCGATTCTTGAGGAAGCTGCTGCTAATGCAATCTTGCCTTCGCTTCTTAACTTCGAAAGAGTCAATTTGATTAAAAATGTTTTACCTGTGCCTCCTGGTCCATCAAGGAAAAATGCATTTCCAGATTTATAGTAAACACTTTGAAGAATGAGTTGATATATATTTCTTTGTTTGTCTGTCAGTAATATTTCATTCTCTTCAACTGTAGAAAGTAGCTGTTGTCTGTCATAAGTGGTTTAAGAAAGATATTCCTTTGAAATGTTTTGCACGGTAGACTGTGGATTTGGTAATCCGTATTGAGCTATCAGATTACCACCGACAGAAGTAACAAAATCTTGTAAAAGCAGTAAACAACTTTTCAATGCTTTCCTTGTATAAACTCAAATCAGCATCAGCAATTCGACGCATAATATCTCGAATCAAGTCTTCAGAGAAGTGGTCTTTGTATTTAATCCACAATGCACTCGGGTTTGAAATACTGCAGAACACCAACATCATTGCAAAAAGTTCTCTCATTTTGTCAGGGCTAGCAAATAAACTTGCCTCTGACAATGTGTCGTTCCAATGATTGTCATTCTCTAGGAGATCAAGAGCTTGGCATGCAGCTTGAAACGTTGGATGAATTACGTTGTCGATAGTCTTGATATTTTCAAATGAAGTTGCGCCACGTATATTGTGCAGAAGTAAACGAAGAAAATAACATTCATGATTGTTTGGATGAACAGTATACACTCGACCCAATACGTGTTCATGATATACATTCTCGCTCCCTTCTAATAAGACTCCTTGATGTCTACGTTGAAATTTTCCTGTCTGCCTATTGAAAGTGTAATATGCTGGCACTTCTTCGTACAACAAAGACTTGACAAAGTCATCTTCCCGACATAGATAAAAAAATGCCATGAGAGTGGTGTTTCTTGGATTTTCTATTCTTCCATGCCAATTGTCTTCACGAAAATAAACTCTCTGCCCATTTTCGAGATGTACATCTAGATGAATAATAGGTGGAAAATGCTCATGTACTGGTAACGAGATATGAGAATAGCCCGCTTTTTGCGGGTGAAAGAGGGGAGTGACGTCACACGTAATGTGCACTGTCTGTTCCGAGAATATTGGCTGTAAAATTTTTGACTGTGGTCTGCATTAAGTTTTTTACTATCTTTGTATCTTATGTACTTTGCCCAGATAACTATATTGAAATGGTTATGTCACGGTTATATTATATTCTTACTTTATAACATAAAGTACCACAAAGATTATAAGCTATTAATGAAATGGTTATATTGAATTGTGTATGTTAACAAAAGAAACATTAAACGATGTAGTCGTTTACTGATGAAACGGCTCAAAATTTGTTACTGCCTTAAAAAGTAAAACAATACGAACAGAAATTTCTACTAACCTGTTACGAAGAAACACCATTAAAAAAGAAAGAATATGCGTGTTATTACACGAAATAAAATAGTTCCAGTAGGCCTAGGTGTAAGGGAATAATTGTATAGTTTTTACTTAGAGCTTAAGAAAAAAACACTTTCACTCAATTGTCTTTAAAAGAACTCACGATTTTACTCCAGTGGCCGCGCTAAATCACTATCACTGACAGATTCATCACTTCCATCACTGCTCAGATCGGTGTCATCTTCATCACAACCCCCAACACTTACAATGATACGATCAATTGCGTCTTCCAGTATTCCATCCTTTTGCCAATATTCACTTTCTATGTTAATTACATGCCTACTGTAACTAGACCAGTCTTCTGGTGTTATAGCAGCTAATCCTTCAGAAAGTATTTGTTGTAGTCTCGTTAAAGAAAAGTCCCCAGCTGTATTATGTGACCTTATAAAATATTTAAGTTTTGACCACGCCAGCTCTATAGCGCTCAGATCACACATGTATGGTGGAGTTCTCAGCACCTCATGGCCGTTAAGTTGAAGTAACGTATCGACCGCATAAATTTTATTTTTTGGTCTCACTTTTTCTATTTTTTCGTGGAGATCAGATTTCCTCATAGATGCATCGCATTCAATGCCTTGCTTCCGTAACCAAGTTAACATGTCACTTTTCAATGAGTACTGAGATGGTGGTTTATCTTCTTGCCGGCAATGATACGGTGCATTGTCCAATATAACAACCGAATTCGCTGGGAGATTAGGAATGACCTTTTCACAGACCCACTTCTCAAAGTTTGTACTATTCATTTGGCCATGATAGTCACCTGTCGAATTACCTGCCTTAAAAATTAATTCCGCATTATTTAAAAATCCATTTTCTGATCCTAAATGCGCTACTATTAAACGGTTTGATGCACTTATTGTCGTCATTGTACCGTCAACTTCTTGGTGTTGCCAGCACTTGTGAAACGTTAAATTGGCATCAACCCACGTTTCTTCTAAATAAAATATACATCTTCCTTGTTCCCTGTATTCTTTAATTATTGCAGGTAATTACATCGCCAATTGATAATGTCAGGCCTCTCAATGAGAATTTTTCTCTTGGACATGCACCTCTTCCACACAAACCCCATCTCTTTCATAATTTTTCTTAAAGTCTATTCACTCCACTGAAAGTTAATCCGTTCTTTTAAGATCGGGAGCAATTTTTTACAAGTTGGTACGGTTTTTTTATTTATATAAAAGTCGTGTATTATATTCAAAATGACACGACGGTCAAAGTTATCGACCGAAGCTGTCCGTTTCTCCGCACAACGTTTCTTACCAGGTGTTCCTAGTGTTTCACTTGGACGATCTTTTCCTTCTTTTCTTATATTTTTTATTGTACAAACTGACACGTTACAGTATAATGCAGCTCTTTTAGTAGCTTTGTTTACTGGGATTGTTAACGATTTTGCGTCTTTCTCACGGTCACACTGTTTTATAACATTCCTAATCACTTGTCTTTCTTTGCTTCGAATTGTTTCACCTCGTTTACATTCAACACTCATGATAAAATCAGTCTAAGATAAAAAAAATGGAATTGTTGCTATAGACTATTTATACACACGCACACGATTAACAAAAAAAGATCACGGTACGAAAAAAGAAGCAATTTAAAACATATATAACAAAATATTTACAACTCACGGCAATACACATTACAGGAACACGTACGTGCTGCATAAAAGAAACAAGTATGAGTAACTGTGCTGCGGGCTGCGGGTTGATATATTTCAGACAGCATTGTTATTCACTTTGCAAGCAGTGACCTTCACATTCTTTACACAGTGGACAGGATTGCGGGTCTATTCATATGTCTCGTAGACAGTATAGGGAAAGAGAAGATTCTCCATATAGCTTCAGATGTGCTTATGTATCGACCGTTTTGAAACTGTAATACCTCATCGTAAGAATTTTGTATACCAATCGTAGCTAGATCGGAGCCTTTATTGACATATTTACATATATTGCAACATTATGATTATTTCATGAATTCACACAAATACAGAACCATGTACTCAACGCAATTATTAAGTGTAGTACACTGGCCAGGTCGCAGGATTTTTGTTTCTCGTTGTGTCAAGTATATGTAGTTGCACAATAATTAAATAAATTTTAAAGAGGAGTGAGATGTTGTTGACATGAAATAATTATTTAAAACCATTTTAAAAAAAATGATCATCCTAAGATTTATTCATTAATAGCAAAATATTCCAATATTAAATAATTCAAACATTAGATAGATCAAATATCCAGTTTTATAAGTTTCACACATATTAGGTTGTTCATAACATCTAAAAACTAAACAACATATACTCTTATTAACTACACAGACATGTTAAATAAGTCGTCTAACTTCTTTCATTTTTAGTGTGTCTGACTTTGATTCAATCTTCAAATGCTAATAGCAACTCATTTAAAAGGAAACAAAAATAATATTAAACTTAAGCATAAAATTACTAGTTGCTATAGACAAAATAAACTAATTACATTTACTTTCAAACTATTATTTAACTCTATTGACACACCCAAATTTTTAACATATAACAAAAGATTTAGTAACTTTCAAATTTTCTTATAAAATTAAATTATTGACTTTAACTATTATTTACATTTAAAATTTTAAAGTCTTACTGTTCATGTAAAATTGTCTTTCTGAAAGTTCTTTTCACAACAAAATTATAAATATTTAGTCATCACCTGCATACTGCTGCCGTTACCGTTGTGTGTGTGTGTGTGTGTGTGTGTGTGTGTGTGTGTGTGTGTGTGTGTGTGTGTGTGTGTGTGTGTGTGTGTGTGTGTGTGTGTGTGTGTGTGTGTGTGTGTGTGTGTGTGTGTGTGTGTGTGTGTGTGTGTGTGTCCGTGCATCCTGAATCCTGAGAATTTTATGATGATGATGATGATGCTGTGTTCTATGTCTCTATGGGTTGTTGTTGCTCCTGAGTTCCTCCATACGTCTTGTGTGAGTGTGGTAGTACGTGTGTGTCCATGTCGATCCGCAACGGGCAGCGTAATGTCGTCTGTAGATTTCTTAAGTCTGAGAATCCCCCAAAATTTTCGGTCGTATTTATACTGGACTCAATCTGACATGTCCAGGATTGCTCTTGACATGTTAGAAATTGTAACTTTCATGCAAAGCGTCCTTTTACTTACGAATCACTTTTTTGTTCATTTTAGCTATTTCGTAAACACATTTGTAGCATGCGCGACATCATTGTTTGCGTAATTTTTTTCTGTTCACGCACATATAACACACATGTTAATTACTCTTTAATTATACCCATAATTAACATTAATTACTTAGCATCTTTAATACTGCAAATTTCTGCAATATTTTTATATCACTGCATTCGTTAAAAATTCCTTAATGCAATGGTGTTTTTATAATTGGCGTAAGTCTTTGCTAACAGGTTTAACACAAGTAATTAGTTTATTATAATCCTGTTAAGACATGATTATAGACAAAACAATAATCGTTCGCATCACCTCATATTTTCATGTCGTAGCGTGCTCACACACACACGCTGTAACTTACGCTACCACAGCAGGTGTCCCTCTCGACAGGTTAGATATTGTCAATTCCTGCACAAAATTGTATAAAACTGTTCCTTGTTCTATTTATACTAATTACAATATAAAACATGCCGCCCTGGGCAAATACGCAAATATATGTATTGTTGCAATATATTTAATGGATTTTACACTACTACACAATTCAACATTGATGTGAGCACCAAAAGCTCGTGAAAGCACCGGTGAGTATGGAACTACCCATCTAGTGTCAACTATCAAAATCTCATCTCTCAAACGGATTTCACACTGAAAACCTCCATCTTCAGGACTTAGTCGGCGATAATTAGGGTAGCTGTCATCATTTATCGTCATTTCTTTTGTAACCAATTTAGGATATCGTTTAGTACACTGACCCTCCTTCATACATGGTGATTGTGCATTAATTGTTCCACATGGCCCATGAATCATATGTTTTAACTATACCATAAATCTCTGGATCTTTATCAGGGACAGGCAGCTCTGCACTAATCACAGAATCTATCTGATCTGGTCGTATTTTTCCTTCTAACCAGAGCAAAATATGCGCATGCTGCAAACCTCTTTTTTGCCAATCTACGCTGTACATGTAGCAGACAACTGAGCCAAAAATTTTACCTTTCACTAAGAAATCCATTAATTTCTTCAATTTCAGATGAAATACGCATGCTACCAAGTCGTGTCGATCTTGAGCTGAAAAGCTTTGATGCAACTCCTGGACGATCTCTCTCCACTTAGGATTTGTAGTGGACATAATAAATAAATCAAGCCGCGAGTATTTGTGTACATAGCAAAAAGCGTCTTGCGTTCGCTCATGCATATATCGTGGACTCCTGTGAAACTTGACGGTAGAATGACCAAGCGGCCTAAATTATCCAAACTTTCATTATTTCGTAATGCATCTTGCAAATCTATGTAATTCTCAGCCCATAACTGAGTTTGATGAGTACGGATGTATATAAGCCTTTCCATCTCTATCTTAGCATACATATCAACAATATATTGATTCAGAAGCTGTTTGTAATAAATTAAATGATTGTACTCATCTTTTCTCATCATGAGTCTGTAAGAATAAAATTGTAGAGCTGAAACTTTCTTAGTAGTTTGTAACCCAGTCTAAGGATCGACTAATTTTAATGTAAAATGATAACCATCTTCTCCTCTGCAAAACATTAAAGGATACTGTAAAGCATCATAAGCTTGATGTGTTTCTGCAATTCGATGTAGCGTATGATCCCTCGCACGGATTATTATATCGCGTTTATCGCATTCCTGGTTAACTAAAACTACTGCCATCTCATTAGTTCTCGGTGCATTGTAGCGACCCCTGTGCTCTTCATTATTTTCTTTTCGATCAGCATGAATCACAATATTGTACTGATTATTATTCGCAGATGTTACAAATTCAAACGCACTTTTCAGTTCACTAACATATGGGTTGATTGCGTGAAGTAAATTTTGAAGTTCTGTTACTAATATCTTATCCAAGTTACGAATATGATCCATTCTTGTTTCAGCTTGCTGTAAATAATCAGCTATGAAATACACCTGTAGAAATGTTGGTACTTCGTTTTGTGTGGGGAGTAATGATCCCATGAGGATACTTGCCTTTGAATTTTGAAAGTAGGCATGAAGCTCCCTTTGACTATTTCATTGGCTCCGAATGATGTTGTAACAGTCCAAAAATGTGGGTATTTTTATTTATTTCATGTTTGGGGTTTTCTAAAAAATATGTGTAAATTGTATTTCAACGGTGACCAGAACACGTGGTGAATAGAACAGTATTGTAACGAAGCAGCAACGCAATATCACATTGCGAAATCGGTAAAGGAATCTGCACCACCCTAGGTTTCCAAGAACTTTGCTTGTGTGTGACCATGCGCCCGTATGCATGAGACGGGTATACGCGCGGACTGACGCGGTCGTGAACCGCCAAGATGGTGAAAAGTATATTTTCTGTTTCGCCTCTTTGAACAAGTCGACGGATATGAAACTTACGGTCCGCCTCTTTTGTGACATCAAGCCAGAAGTGCCTAAATATCGTCGGCGTAGAACACAGCAAAAACAACTATGTGTCAGGCGCATAGCGACTAAACTGCAACAACTCAGCTGTGAGCGTCGATGAAATTCATTCGGCAGGGCATCAACATCTGTCCGCACCAGTTAGATGAGTCGCGCAGTCCACGAGAAACCACAATAGTATACAGACGTAATTGGTGAGACGTGGGCCCGGTCGGGTAGAACTTTTTGAATATGAATAATTCAGTGTAATAACGTTTTAATACTGACCGGGACCCAATAAATTAATCAACATATCACAGTTATAAATGGGTGCAGCGGAGTTATAAAGTGAAAACAGTTAAGTATGGACATTAGAATCACGGGACAAAGCACGTGTTTGGTCGGCATCGCGACAGTGAATTACTGTAAATGAAACATGAATGTGTAAAGGCAAACTAATTTTCTATTGTTAATATAATATTTTAAAGGGGTTTCAAACGGTGTGGTAGTGTGTGTGAGCAAAGCTGGGCTACTTTCTATAGTGTAAATAGTATGTAAGGGTAAGGCCTACTTAACCATTACCAAATGTGTTTTGTTCTTTTGTGTTTTGTATGAAGAATTTCCGTCTTTATGTGAGTAAAAAATATTCATTTTCATAACATAAAAATGTGTTAGACTAAGTTATTTCGTCATTACCACTTTCTCATTTCTGTGCTGCAAGATTCGTCTAAACGTTCCGGGTATCTTCTGAATTATTATTGGGGGGAGTCAGATAGCGAAATTGTCCCGTTTTTATTAAGGTAGAGTGTTAAAAGTTTACATGTATAACTAAAAAATATGTTGGCGACTCTGGTCTTCTGATAAATTTTAAATACCAGGTAAGTAGTGGAGAAAGCTTGCAGGTAAGTTCTGGCAGTGTTTTTATTTATTTATATATTTTCGATAAATTTTGTATGATTACATTTGGCTCTCGCTGCCAGGATTTTCGTTTAATTTTATTTATACGAGATAGACCTATTTTAATGCACAGAAAATAGGATGTGGTAATGACGAATTTATAAAAATGATTTATCGTATATAATTACGCACGTGTGAGTAGGTTATGTTTGTGTTATGATGTACAGTTGTGTAAGTACAAGAGACGAAATGGCAGATAATAATGAAGAAGTCAGCTTCACTGACAATAAAACAGAAAGTCAGTCGACACCGGTCCAAGATAAAAAGTCTGACGATAATTACGAAATGTTCAAAATGATACAAACAATGTTAGATATGAACAGAATATCTATGTTAAATAAATTCAGTGAACAGAAGAGTGAATTTAATGAGTTAAATAAACGTTTTGATAGTAATGATAAAAAATTTGATAATCGTTTTGATGAATTAAAAAATGAGATCCAAGAAATGAATAAATGTTTTGAAAATAATAATGAAACAATAAGAACGAGTTTGAATACATTAGAACAGAGTGTGGAGAGAATGGGAGTAGTTGTAATGAATCCAAATAAGAATAATACGAATGAAAATGATAATGACATGTGTCAAAATGTGATACTAGATAAAGAGTTAATAAATGATAATGATGATGTCGAAAATAATGAACGTAATATTGAGAATAGTAGTGTATTTGAAAATGTAGTATCAGGAAGTGATACGGTGAAAACAAATAATGAAAGTATTGATGAGTTTGTAGAATGTGATAATGAAATGTTAATGTGTGTGTATGAGTTAGAGAGAGAGAGAGAGAGAGAGAGGAAAAATAGTATAGTGGTAGAATGGGGGCAGAGGGTAAATTTTCCCCTTATTTGTTCCGAATCAGAGTGTTCACAGGTGTCGTTTTTGAAGAGCAAGAGTCCCGTGTTAGTAGAAGATTTGAAGTGTTTATTTTTGTTGTATAATTTTGTACCCTCTGTCTGGAATAATATTGAGAGTGTGATATGGTATTGTGATGAGAGAGATTTAAATAGAGAATTGTATGTTAATAAAGAAACAGAATTGTATGAATTGAGTAGAGAGTATGATGAGTGGAAAGTAAGGTTAGAAGTATATTTAAAAAATAATGATTTGATTGATAATACAAAAGTAAATAACCCGATAATGAATATAATTACTGATGGAGACTTAACAGATGTACTTAACGTTGACTTGTTGCATGATTATTTTGGTAAAATGAATGAATTTGGTTTTTGTGGTTACGACACACAAGACAGTAATTTGTGCATCAATAAAACCGAACAGTGCTATATAAAACCAAAATTAATCTTTGACGATGGAGGGTAGGCTATAAAACAATAAAGGACAGTTATAAGTATTTTGTTTTATGGTTTTTGACCTCGCAACTTTGGACATTGAAGTGTGGTATAACTGAACAAATAATAAGGACGATTTGTAAATAAATATGTAGTGAATTTATTTGTGTGTATTGTAGAAGGTCAGGGAAACAATGTGTATGGTTGTTACAATAATAATGTTCATATTTTAAATAAATAGCTATGTTAATTTTGAAGACAGTAACTGGTGAGTTGTAATTGTATTGCTAACAATGGAAAGTGTATTTTTAATAATTAATTCAATTAAAACAATTGAGATGTTTTAAATATTCTGATTGATTTAAATGTGGTATAATTAACTTCTCTAAGGAATTTAAATTATTTTTACGAGGTTTGTGAATTTGGTAATTAAATGATAGATTGTGTGATTTAAACTAACATGTTTGTTAAATGTTTCAGAGGTAATGTGAAAGTGTGGTGTATACATTTTGTGTATGTCAGTTTGAATGGACTGTAAGTATAAAAATTTTATAATATCAGTCAGCTATAATAAAAATATTTACAGGTGTAACTTAGATGAAAAGATTTTAATTCAATAGTGAGATGATTTGAAATAATTGTGAAATAAAAATGATAATTAAAAAATTTTTAATAATAACTGAGAGATGATATATAATTATAAATAAAAAAAATTTTGAAAATTTAAGGTGATGAATGAGTTGAATGATTAATTATTGGTGAGAATGTTATATTAGAATGTATATAAAAAATTGTATTATTTAGTTATTAAGGTGCTATTGCTGGGGTGGCCTGTGCCCTAGTGGATAGTGAAATGGGTTGGGGGTAACAGAGAGTGTTACCTCCATCGGAGGCCAACATGGCGACAATGTGCGGCACATTTTTTTAGTACAAATTCAATTTGTACCCTGATAGATGATCGTGCTGCACATAACAATGACAAGTAGAACAGGCATTAAAATGAAAGTTAGATTTCCCCGACTTTTCGGGCGATTACTGCCTTACCAGCACTAATCGTGGATTTGGCTAGCGGTCAGCTATGGCCATAATCAAGTCCCTTGACCATAGCTGACTTGAAATTGGTTTATAATAGAAATTAAATGGGGGGTGAAATTAGGGGAAATCCAGGAACTATGGAACAGTGGCTGCCACTCTGTCCGCGTGGGGACAGCATAGCCAGGTGGTAGACCCGTTTTAAGGGCGTTTCAGTATATACCAGGGATATGTTGACATCCAAAACGTTAAAATGTAAATGCCGAAGCAAAGACACAGAGATGTCAAATTCCTCCAAATATGCAGTCTTTGTGGAAGCAAAAAGGCGCAACAGTCTTACATAAATTACAATAGCGTGTGTGGATGGGAGGTGGCTCAGATGAGCCACGAGTTTAAATTTTGTAAAGTAAAAATGCCAACTCTAATTTTGCTCTAATAAACGTGCTTTATTCCGCTTAAATAAGTAGGTGCTCAGACATTCAGTATAATGTGTTCATTCTATATTTTTTAAATGTATCATTTTATTGTAGTAGGGTAGATATAAGGATTGATAAAAAGTATATGTTTTGTATAATTTGGGTATTTTTGAAACTAAGTAGATAACTAAACCGACTGGCAGGCGGTTAACATAAAATTACCAGAATCAGAGAAAGGGGAAACATTGATGGTAGAGGTAAGGATTGATAAAAATATATTTCATGTAATTTGCACAATTTTGAAATGTGTTTACAATTAGCTAGGAATGTCAGCTGACCATTAATAAAATGTCACTGTTAAATTGTTGATAGATGTTCAAGGTAATCGATGTTAAATGTAATGTTTCAATGTATTACAGATGCTATTTAAAATAATGAGAAAAGTAAGTTAATAAAGTTGTGATGTTAAAATGAATTGTCAGAGCTAATAAAAGATGTTGGGTGATAAATATTTTATTGGGACATGCAGATCAGTCCAAGTTAAAGTTAAAGTTAAAATGGTAGTAGAGAAAATAATGCTGTTTTGAGTTAATATAATAGAATTGGAGAAGTATTGAGGTTGACACAGTAGTTGTGGGTAATATATGTACAGTTTTGAGTGATATATTGATATTATTAAATGATGATGTTATTTTGTTGTAGTCGAAGTGAGGTAATTAGCTTGAGATTTTGGGGATGGCAATTTTGTAAAAGGGGGTAGTGTAATGTGGGAGTCCGCAACAAAAGGGTTGGGACAGGATGGGACCGTTTGGCGCCGGAAAGGGTTACCTTAGGTAGAATCCAGGAACCAACATAATGGGATGAGCTTTTGGGAGGGAAACACACGTATCCTAGGTACAAAGGGTTAGAGAGCATTTTTTTTATATATTGAGAGAAGGTGGTGAATTGAGTTTAATGATAAGTTGGGTTTAGAGATTGTTGGATAGATGTTTTGATAGAGATGGGTGTCATGTTAGTTAAAGTTGATGAGTATTAGAGTCAGAGGGGTAGGGATTATAAATGTAGGCCTACCAAGTGGTAAATTAAATTGTTATAAGTATTTAAATCACCCACAGTAATGGAGAATAAGATTGTCAAATAAAGAAAGAGATTTATAACAAGAATATAAAATTTTTAATTGAAACCAGTGACAAATTTTTGATAGAATTTGGAAATGTAAAGTTAGAAAGTGTTTATTTTGAATAATTTAAATGTCAATGTAATTGTTAATTATAATAATATTTTGTTAATTTTAAATATTGTATTTTCTTATGTTTTGTGTTGAAAGACAGAATTTTACAGGTGTGTTCACAGGTGTAACTTGTATATAACGTATGTAGGTCAAGGTTCTGGACTTGACCCAGTTTTGATCAGCTGATAGTGAGGTCATATACTAGGCATGTTTAGTATGGAGCTAATCCAACTTTTGTTTTTAATCAATTTGAATAAACTTTAAATGATTTCTATATGGAAAAAAGAAAATATTTTGAGAAATTTAAATTTTTTGAATTTTAAAATTTTTTGGAAATTATTTTTTTTTGAAAAAAAAATTACTTAATTTTGCGCCTGCCAGCTAATGGATATTTGAATTTTAATTATGTTATTGTTTGTGTATTATTAGTGTTTTATTTGCATTGTATTGTTAGAATATAGGTAATCACATGTTAGGCTAAGGATGTTCTTATTTTTAAGAAATGTTCAATTGATTTATTTTAAATAACAGAAAAATTAATGAAGAGAATTATTCAATTTAGGTAACGGATTTGCAGTTTGATTAAAGGAGACAATTGTTGATTTTAATTTAGAGAAATTTTACAGAAATGTTTCAATGTTCACAATATGTAGAATAGGTGTGTGTGTGTGTGTGTGTGTGTGAGCCCAGTATCTGCTAAAGGCAGCCCAGCTTGCATATAAGGGGAAACATATCGGCTGAGGATCTGGCATAATCTAAGCCAGGGAGTGTGGATTTTTGGGGTAGCATGATAGAAGGTGAGGTGCGCTGTGGTGCGTGTCTGTTCGATTTTTCGGTGTTGGGATCTCGCACAGAGAAGTCCAGTGATCTCGTTCAGATGCGTCCATAGTCGCCGAGCCAGGGGGGTCGTTTACCCATGTAGTGTAAGAATAAAAGGGGGTTGTCGGCACCAGTTCCTCACCGGTCCTCTTAGGGGTTTTATCAATGAGATTTCTTCTGTTTTGACAGAAGATCTCTCATTGAGGGGGTATTGTAACGGTCCAAAAATGTGGGTATTTTTATTTATTTCATGTTTGGGGTTTTCTAAAAAATATGTGTAAATTGTATTTCAACGGTGACCAGAACACGTGGTGAATAGAACAGTGTTGTAACGAAGCAGCAACGCAATATCACGTTGCGAAATCGGTAAAGGAATCTGCACCACCCTAGGTTTCCAAGAACTTTGCTTGTGTGTGACCATGCGCCCGTATGCATGAGACGGGTATACGCGCGGACTGACGCGGTCGTGAACCGCCAAGATGGTGGAAAAGTATATTTTCCGTTTCGCCTCTTTGAACAAGTCGACGGATATGAAACTTACGGTCCGCCTCTTTTGTGACATCAAGCCAGAAGTGCCTAAATATCGTCGGCATAGAACACAGCAAAAACAGCTATGTGTCAGGCGCATAGTGACTAAACTGCAACAACTCAGCTGTGAGCGTCGACGAAATTCATTCGGCAGGGCATCAACATCCGTCCGCACCAGTTAGATGCGTTGCGCAGTCCACGAGAAACCACAATAGTATACAGACGTAATTGGTGAGACGTGGGCCCGGTCGGGTAGAACTTTTTGAATATGAATAATTCAGTGTAATAACGTTTTAATACCGACTGGGACCCAATAAATTAATCAACATATCACAGTTATAAATGGGTGCAGCGGAGTTATAAAGTGAAAACAGTTAAGTATGGACATTAGAATCGCGGGACAAAGCACGTGTTCGGTCGGCATCGCGACAGTGAATTACTGTAAATGAAACATGAATGTGTAAAGGCAAACTAATTTTCTATTGTTAATATAATATTTTAAAGGGGTTTCAAACGGTGTGGTAGTGTGTGTGAGCAAAGCTGGGCTCCTTTCTATAGTGTAAATAGTATGTAAGGGTAAGGCCTACTTAACCATTACCAAATGTGTTTTGTTCTTTTGTGTTTTGTATGAAGAATTTCCGTCTTTATGTGAGTAAAAAATATTCATTTTCATAACATAAAAATGTGTTAGACTAAGTTATTTCGTCATTACCACTTTCTCATTTCTGTGCTGCAAGATTCGTCTAAACGTTCCGGGTATCTTCTGAATTATTATTGGGGGGGAGTCAGATAGCGAAATTGTCCCGTTTTTATTAAGGTAGAGTGTTAAAAGTTTACATGTATAACTAAAAAACATGTTGGCGACTCTGGTCTTCTGATAAATTTTAAATACCAGGTAAGTAGTGGAGAAAGCTTGCAGGTAAGTTCTGGCAGTGTTTTTATTTATTTATATATATTTTCGATAAATTTTGTATGATTACAATGTAAATTGAAAAGCTCAATTGTACGATCTTAATGGATTCAACAATTTTTTCAATAAAAGATGTTCTCCATTTAATAATGATTTTAACAGTCTGCAGAAGGAAGTATGGGATCTAATCATACTTTTCCTGCAGAGCACATAATCCATCTGATTCATTTTTCCACTTTAAAGCTTTGCAATGAGGACAAACCATACTCGGTAACCCAATATCTGCTTCATTCGCGTAGTTAATAACTGGATTATAATTGAAACCACTATTTAATTTTGCATTCCATCGTAAAGTAGGACCTCATGATCTGAGAGTCGCTTGCCTGCGTCTTTGTGCCGCTAATCTATTTTCACGAATCGTAGGACTTTCAACCCGTGAGACTTCTTCTAATTCAGATCTTTCTGAAGAGTTTCCAGGAGTTGATTGCATTTCGACTCCTTCGACGTCATTTTCAGATGCTTTAAGATGCCTCTTTCTTTCCGCAGCAGCAGTAGTTCTTTCTAAACATGATCGTCTTTTTGGCATTGCAAAGTTAAAAAAGTGGAAATGTATTTATTTGATCTATACTAATAAATCTCTAGGGGGCAATTAATAATGTATACAATACAATACATATTGCACATATTACTTACCGATGATGTAAAATTAACAAAAAAAGGCACTGATACTACATCACTGACGCTCATCGCATAATTCTCGATGAAGTAGGTTAAGTATAATTCTCGACAATTAATTATTCCTACTGCACATAGGCCTACTGAATATTTAAATGTCGAAGAGTATGGTTTGTCAGAATCAACGTGTACTATATAATCAATGTTACAATATAATCGAACAATGAATTATTGTACTGTTTATATGAATTCCATATGCTGATAAGAATTCCATATCCCTACTAAAATATAAATATTCAAATGGACTAACTGATATTAATATACTTATGTATACACTATTTGTATTATTCTATATGAATAAACATTTCATCTAATTGTGTTACTGCATGTTTGTAAATATCTACTGAATCAGCGGTTCCCAAACTTTTTCGGTCATCGAACCCTTCAGAAGACATTTTATTTCCGTGGAACCCTAACTCGTTAGGTTCTCCCAACGTTCTTCCTTCTTCCATCTACTCCTATTGCCAGAGTGTATTGCATAACATAGCCGTAGTAGGGTTTGAAATAAAGAGAAAACATTTTATATATAACCAAAAATATTTATTTTGGGACAAGAAAATATTGTATAGGCTATATATAACCACAAACATTTATTTTGGTACAAGAAAATATTGGATATAACCACAAACATTTATTTTGGTACAAGAAAATATTAGATTTACATCTAATGTGATGAATGAAATTGTTTCATTTTTGTACTTAAAATAGTTTTGAAATTGGGCTTTATGTCCGACAGCTTAATACGTAAATCCAGGGCGGCATCCAACTTACTCCTAAATTTGTTTTTGGTGTATGCATAAGCTGAAAAGCCTGATTCGCATCGATAGGTGGACGTGAAGGGGAGCAGAGCACGGATAGCCTTTTCGGCTACTGACTAGTATACGTCTATCAGTCCTACCCAAAAGTCATTCAGTGGCACAGACTCAAATTTCGTTTTTAAAGCAGAGGTACATTGAATTTCAATAAGATCTTCATACTCTGGCACGGACAACATGTGAGGTTTATTTCAGTTGACAAATAGGTTTTGCACCCACTCGATGTCCCTGTTGGTGTCTGGGAAGTACTCCGACAGAGATTTCACGAGGTTCATTAAATGCTCACAAATGTTTTTGTGCACATCAGCTTCGATTTCTAATTCGTTTTCACTCAGAAACTGGGCCAGGAGAGGAAAGCATGCGAAGTTTTTCTCATTTACACATTCGATCCAAAAGTTAAGTCTGGTTTTCAATGATGTTATTTTGTCTCTCACTGCGAACGTGGTTGTATCTTTCCACTGCAAAGATGTAGTAACTTCATTAAGTTTCCCGAATATGTCAGCGAGGTAAGAACACCGCATGAGCCACTTCTCGTTGCGTAAAAATTCGGCATATTTGCTAGGCGTGGAAAGGTCCTCCCCTATGAAGAAAACCTGAAGCTCGTTACGCAGCTCAAAAAGCCTGGCCAGGACTTTGCCTCTTGAAAGCCATCTAACTTCTGTGTAAAGTAAAAGCGATTGATGTTGACTTCCCATTTCTTCACAAGCCTTTGCAAAATGTCTTGACTGGAGTGGGCGAGACTTAACATAATTGACAATTTTTACAGCCTCATTAAGAACGTCCTTTAAGTCAGATGGAATGTTCTTCGCCACAAGGGCATGCCGATGCAAGATGCAATGACTACTGGTACAATTTGGCGCTACATTTTTTATTCTTGATATCGTCCCTTTCAATTTTCCCACCATCGCTGCAGCCCCATCGCTGCATACGTTAACACATTTATCCCAATCAAGATCGTGTTTACGCATGTAAAATTTGATGATTTTAAACATTTCTTCCCCGGTTGCATTGGTCTCCAAAGGTGCGCATAGAAACAAATCGTCTTCCACAGATTCTTCGAACGGATATTGTAACATGACCAGATGTTACATAACCTAGACATATACTATCAGATTTAATAAATACATAACGATAATATAAATAGATAATGTAATGATAAGAGTAACCAAGAAGAGAGGAACCATTGAAGAAGAAAGAAGAAGAAGTGCCACAAGAAGCAGTAAACCTAGATACTGCTTGACACTACAACCATACTATAACTGACACAAACTAATGGACAAATTAAATTCACTTTAAGCTGTCAAGCGAGTCAGTGAATAACTTAAATGGAATATGACATGTTAATAAAAATGATTAAATAAGAATCTGAATAATGTGATATCAGAATCAGCATGTGGCTGAGAATTAATTAACTATGACTAGTAACTATGAATGCCAAGGACTAAAATTAGCTATGGCCACAATATGAGAATGAAGCTATATTTCAGTCTCAAATATACTTATGACAAGTAAACGTGTTTGTAAGAGGGAACCTTATACAAATAAGCTACCTCAGCAAGGTACCGAATTGTGAACTAATAAATGTTATTAAGGCAGAAATCCGATACAAACGGTATGCCTCAACAATGCATAAACCAAACAATCATCAGTAAGGTGATTAGTAGAAGGTAATATGAGGGTAAATAACAATACACAGAACAATTGTTATACTCAAACATAGCGATTAGCGTTATTAATATGTTATATAATTAATAGTTCACTTGTTAGTTAATAGAACGGAGCAAAATAATGTGAAACAAAATATCATAGTGAGTAAGGATAGTTCATAGCAATGTATAAAGTTAAGGTTTAATCATAATGTTCAGTAAATAAATATCAGTACAGATATAATAGTGTTCTAACATAAACGTTCAAGTGAAAAAACGTGATGTGGAACACAAACAAATTGGTAAGAGAGTGTAATTGTCGGTTTCGATTAGCAGACGACAGTGTGAAGCCGAGTGCCTGAACATTGTTTATTAAACAATGTCAGTAAAAGTGTAAAATAAACCAGTGTCAAACTATATCAAATTAAAGAGGACAAAATATCCTTTGATTTGATAGCGATACGACCCCAATCGCAACTATAATAAGTGCGTGAAAGGCGTTAGCATCATTTGCACAAAATGCATAAGAAATCTGGTTATCAACACTAACAACAGCGACAACTGTCAATCATTCCAGCGAATGTCGGTTAGAAAACCGTTAATGACGGTTGAAAAGACAATACGTCACTTTCATAACACCTGGATGAGCCAATCAGAAAATAGCTTAGTAATTAATACAATCACCTAAGGCCGATCAAACGGTAGTGTATATAAGGAAGAGCGGCTAATTGCCGTTAGACACTTTTGTACTTTCATTCGGCGCGGAAGGAGCGCTCGCCTCATCAAAATTTTTACTAACTGATAGCGTCATAGTGCATCGATGGAAACATTTCGACAACAACAAAAAGTAACTTCAAGAGATTCTATATAGACCCAGTGCAATTGAGTGCAGTATTATTTTATTTAGTGCGGAAAAAATAACGAACAGAAGAAATAATTAAATAGTATTATTTAAGATCCTTTTAGTCAGAAGTGGATCGAGATTCTCTGTTCATGTGCGTGTGTAGTGAATAACGATGATCATTATAATCCGATCATTGATGTGTAATTGAATTTTAATCGAAAGATTAAAACACAAAGGTAACAGTGTAACAATTTATTCATTACTCCGAGCGCCATAACCTGTATGTTTTGATCAACAAATCTGTACTGACGCATAACACTGAAACATTTTCTGTACTACACCATGTCTGAATTTATTTAATGAATTTGTAAACCATAGTTAAGTTGGATGTTAGTCATAAGTGATCTCAAAATATAACTCTGTAAATCATGAATCAAGCGCTACGAACGCATAACCTATAAACTAGGTTATTATTATTTTTATTTTTATATTAGTAACCTCAAAAGCATTACTAGTCAATCTCATATTATCAAATAATTAGCTATTGTGTAGGCATGAGCATTCTTTTTTGTGTTTCAAAGAACTTACGCCTGAGATTTAAATAATATTAATGCTTAAAGTAAAGAGTATCTGGACTTAACCAGAATTATTGCTGATGCTCTGAGCCAGTTATATAGGGTTTGTAACAACATGTTTGCAATTGTACTTCATTGTATTCTTTTAATTATATTTGTTTGAATTCTCTATCAAGGGTATGAATAAAACCCCATTATTAACAGCATAACTCGACTTAATTTATTTCTAAAAAGTAGATAAATAATTCATGTAGAAGAATCAAAACAACCTTCTGTTGTGATTAAATACTGTTGAATTGCATTGCCATAAGGGCAATAAACAATTATTTTTTCAAAATCACTATTTGATTCTATTAATGGGTTTTCCACGGGATTTTCCCAAAATAAACCTGTGTGGCGCCCATTATTAAACAAGGTAACCTAACCTTGTAGATAAAGTGAGTTGGTTTTGTAAACCGTCTTGGCAGCTTATTGAAATTCCAGAAAACACGAACAGGTAAGTGAAAGTGTATTATATTTATTCTATTGTCCAGACATTACTAGACTTTACGTACTTAGACGACTATCGACCTGGAGGAGGAGTTTCGCAGCTAGTATCATCAAGACGGTCACCAACAGCAAGCGACCAGCTATTACACTTTATTTTAAATTTAAGCAACATTAGTGTTTAAATAATATTAACACAACTATTTTCTTTTATTTACCTAAGGGAATTCTTTTCAGACAATTATAATTGTGCAATTGTAAACACACTTTTAATAACATCTGATGCTACAATTTAACTACTTTATAAAATTAGTAACTTTCAATTTTCAACAACTACAACCTTTAATGATTAAACTAATATTTCAAATATAAACATAATTATAAACAACCGCTTTATAAAATACGTTACAATATCTCACAAAAACAAGCAATATCGCAAGTAAGGCGACATCTGTACTCTCGTCCAGTTGCATTGAAAACGCTTTACAATTTTTCAGTCTCTGAATTAATTCATCTTCCATATAGTCTGAGATTTTATGAATACGGTCGGACACAGTATTGTTAGAACATTGGACTGCTGAAACTTTTTTCGCCGCCTCCTCTCCAAGCACGCAACCGACTATTTCTTTCACACATGGTTTGATGAGATCCTCTGCAATTGTATGTGGTTTCCCAGCACGGGCAATCCTGTAACTTAAGAGAAACGATGCTTCAGTTGCATTTTCATTATCGGTCTTTGCATATTTCTGTAAGCAAGCCACAGCGGCATCTTGGACTTCCTTGTGGTTTTAAAAAAAACTAACGTCCTTTCCCTTTAGGTGCGAGTGGTTTGTTTCCAGGTGTCATTTCAGCTTAGCGGGTGCCAAGGAACTGTTAAGGAGGATTTTGTTGCAAATGACGCATTGCCCATCCAGGTGATCTGCACTTTCAATAGGAATGAAACCTAAAGATAGATAAGATTCATCGTATTTCCTTTTTTTCGAAGATCTTAAACCTTCACTTTTGATCCTGTCACTAGTCGATATGTTCGCTTCTTGACCATTAGTACGAGGGTCATCTTTCATCCCAGTTGTGCCCTAAAATGAATAAAATAATAAAACAGAGCGGTCAGACTCTAGGCTGACTCAATTTGTGCACAGAAAAAACTACAGTAAACTCTCGAAATTACGGCACTCAATATAGCGGCATGCCCACATTTTGCATAATAATATTATTACAAACAAAAAATGAAATACTAGCCAAAAGACATTTACAATTTTTTTCGTAATCCAAATTGATAAATTTTGAATGTAAATATTGTAAATACTGCCGTGCAAATGAAAAGAGACGTAAGCGCAGATTTTGAGCAAAATAAGTTTTTTATATCGTTTTGTTTCCCAGTGTGAGTGAGTGACGTATCTCAAGTGATTTTGTAATGTGTGATATTGTTAAAGTAATTTTATGGTACCAAAATTTTTAAAAGTCATTTGTTTAAATTTTTATTTTTATTATTTATATTTATATAGTGTAATTTTTATTAGAATTTGGTGACTAGAAATGGATGTCGCTGCCGGCCCATCAAATACGCTTTAGCAGACGTAAACGGGGTAAACCATTAAAAAGTGGTGAAAAATCAATAGTTCTAAACGTTTTCACTAAGCTTAGTAAAAAATATAAAACACTTCCTTTTAAAGAGCTAGATAAACTAACTGCTGAATTTACCGGAGTATCTGACAGAAGTGTCCAAACGATACGGAGTGAAATTAAAAAAACAGGGAAACTCGTTACTCCAGGGAAAAAAAGGAAACGCGAGATGAGTGTTTTAGGAAAGTGCGATGACTTTGTTAAAACTGCTATACGTCGTAAAGTCCATAACTTTTTTTCCATAAGGAAGCTCCTACCCTAACTAAACTTCTGTCAGCGGTAAATAGTGATCCCGATTTACCTAATATGGGCCGTACCAGTTTGCATAAACTTTTAAAATCTATTGGTTTTGAATTCATTAAAAATAAATGAATTAACTATAATTTTTGATAGAGATGACATATTGATGTGGCGACGGAGTTATTTGAGATCGATTAAAAAGTACAGGCATGACAATCATCACATTTTTTATCTTGATGAAACGTGGGTTAATGATGGACATACAACCAGTAAAGTGTGGAGTGATTCCACAATAAAAACACCCAAACAAGCTTTTTTGTCGGGACTGACAACTGGATTAAAGCCAGCAGCTAGCAAAGGCAAACGCTTAATAATTGTTCATATTGGCAACGAAAATGGGTTTTTAAATGGGGGGCTATTAATGTTTGAATCTAAAAAAAGTGGGGACTATCATACTGAAATGAATGGAGATATATTTAAAACGTGGTTTGAAGGAATTATTAAGCTTTTGCCAAATAACAGTGTCATAGCTATGGACAATGCCCCATATCATTCAGTTTACTCCAGTTTACTCGTATATTTTGTTTATGTATAAAACTAAAAACAAAAGTATGTCACTTAATCCAAAAAATTGTGTTTTAATTCACAATGAAAACAGTGACACTGTAACCCCTCTTTAAGTATTTTATTGACTTATAAAAAAAATTTGTTTTTTTGAATTTTTTTTTATTTTATTTATTTTTTTTTATTAAAGAGGGGCCACAAGATAATTAAAACTAGGCCAAAAGCCTAGAGAAGCCAAAAATGCGCTGGATCCAGTGAGACGGGACTTGCAATTAAAACTCACAAAATTAACAACCAATAAATTTTTATTATAACCAAACGTTAAATATCTATCTCCCAACAAAATCAGTGTATTCTCCTTAAAATATTTTTGGTTAATTTTTTTTGTTTTAAAAATAATTATAAAATTTAAATGAAATTAAGATCATGATTTCTTTTACAATTGGGGTTACTTTTCCCTACTTAGCACTATACCTAACCCCCAGAAATAACACATGAATACACAATACATATAAATGGACATATATGTATATATGTCTACAACTACAACACACACACACACGTTCCACATCACAGGACAATTACAACTTTCAACATTAATATCTTGCCACACCTCTTTCACCCCAGGAGGTACATAATTCACAATTCATAAATATTATTGAACGCAACACCTATTGCAAGATCTTAATACATAATAACCCATATACATATGTGTGTAACACCAGTGCCCCCAGGGCATACTAAAATTCAGGGGTTGGCATAATGCCTGATACTACTACAAGGTGTTCCCACACTGAGCACTTAGACTTGGAGGAAATATAATCCTAATTCAGTTAAAATACAAGTGACCATAATAAATTAAAAAGAATTTAAGCATGATAAATTTTGTGAAATATTAATAACAGTAATGTGCCATGATGCTTTATAACCTTTAAGAATTAATTTGGCCCAAAGGCCGACATGTTCCTAGGCAAGATCGTGCATAACTAAACCTGTCCCAGGAGCATGTTCAAGTCTGCATGAAAAATCCGCCTATACAGGATTAAACTGGGCACCCGACTGAAACTAACAAAAGAAACTCCTATCCATTATAGGACCCAAACTGAATATAAATATGTGAAATTAATGAATCAATTGAAAACTAAATTTAACCTGTGAAATTACATGATGAATGATAGAATTACTACCACTAATGTAACCCTTTTACTGAAAACTAGAAAGAAATTTACATGTCTGAATGGTAATCAGCCATGGATACATGCCAACCTCTGGGCTCACATTTAATATAAATAGTATTACAAAATTACAAAAGATCCCCCCCCCCCAAGTCCGCGCACTATTCTGTCCTGTTAACCGGGGACCCAATTAAAATGTGTAAAGCTTAAAGTCATTTTAGGGTGTGTCGCTATATGCCCACGAGTTCTAGTGGGTTACATTCCCTTGTGTGAAAAAGTAATATTGGGTTGGTGTCACCTGATTTATTCCCTGGTGTGAAGTTTGACGTCCTGGTCTAAAGCATTTTAGTGTTGGTGTGGCCTGTCCTCGCTGTTCTCCTCCGGCAGATGAAGCTGAGAGCCTTGGATGTTCAGTTGTTCAGGTTGGGGCTGGTCCTCGGCGTGAAGCGAGGTACCCTAAGCATACAAATATTATCAGCGAGATGCTCCAACACTTCTTCCCCCAGGTTACTCTCACACGCACCAAAATCCATTTATAATTTTAAACACTGCTTTCGGCCTACTTGAAATGAAAGTTTGACACACTCTACAACAGGTTATACGGGCATGTGGCCCTATCTTTGAAAACATTAAGTTTGGCTAAAGTACATATTATTTTGCGTTAACATAGATCAATTACGGGGCCTTAGTTAAGACTTCAATTACTGTTATACAATTAACTAATTTTGCATACTCTAATTCGCCACGCGGCGTGCGTGTAATAGGTTAACAAGTTTCATTCATTCTTGCACGTATATTAAACAAAACCCCTTTTACGTTACTTCAAATTAATATATATAAGTATACTGCACTCACTTACCGCAGATCTGTTTTAATTTAGCCTGCCATAGGTGGTACAATTAAAAAAAATTCTCTGTCGGAGACGAGGCGAGGTGTTTAGTTCAAGCAGCAAAATCAGACAAGAACAGAACCGTTTATTCTACACATTTTTCAACTCGCACTTAAAGGCGTCCGCACAGGAGCAGCACCAATCAAGCACCGTTTTGTTACCTCATGTAGATTCAGAGATAACCGTTAAACACAGTACGGCTGAACGCCAGCCGCTAAATACAGAAACCTATTTTTCTTAGCGTATTCGTTAAATGCAGTATAAGATTTTTGTATAAGCGCCGATTTTATTCAATCGACACAACACAAGCTTACGTGTAAAAAATACTCGTATATTGTTACGATTTGTGTACTGAACTGAAGAAAAAAATATCAACTGTTACAAAAAGTCACATTGTAGTCAAAATATTGGTATGTTTATGATAAAGTGTTTGCCTTGTGCAATGTAACAAGTCTCATTCCGCGTATAAGTTTAGGTACCAATTTGGAATACAATCTGTCGGTACTTCGCTGTCAATGTGCCACGCCTGATAATTACAACAACCATAGCATGTTTTTCACTCACGTGTTTCTGTTTACGTCTGGCGCAACCTTACGGTGAATAGATAATACGTAGGTACTTCAGTTGTAATTCACATAAATTTTCGGACACATTACAACCAAATTCAGACGTATATGATGGGAAAAAATGTGCGTGTAAGAGATCAACGCAACTTTGCTTGTGTTTTTGTCTGCTTGCTAGTTCAGAGCAGTTGCTTTCAAATTCAAAGCGGTGTGCTTTGACCGAGCAAGCACATTTTTCCCTGTGTACGCATTTACTGTAATTCTAATATCCTTGTATTTTTACTTACCGAACTGCAATGAAGAGCATGTTCTTGAAATTCATCATGTCCAGATGGCAGTGTCTCAGTAGAGCTAGTACTAGAAGTTCCACGTACTATATTTTTGGCACCTGAAAGCCTACCCGTCTTGAGCCAGTTATCCATGGTGTTAGTTAAACTGAACTGAGTGAAGGCAGTAGCGGTACGCTAGTGTATTTATAAAACACAGAACCTGGATGTTGTTAGAAAAGCCAAGAGTGCTCTAGCGTGCGCGCGAGGAATTTTTTTGGAACTTCCACGCGATTTCCCTGGAGAGGTCGCGCGGGTCTGAGACGCCGGGCTGTGATAAAATGACTTCTGTTGGCGAGTGCTCCCCCTACCATCGCATTGAGTTCTAGGAACCAAATGACGTGATGCATTTCCTTGTTTGCTGCTTGGACAACTGACAATCGAATAGTTGGCCTCGTGCGGTTTTATTTTAAAATTCGATTTTTGAGATTTTTCGCGGAACCCCTACGATGCTTTTGTGGAACCCTAGGGTTCTGCGGAACACAGTTTGGGAAACGCTGTACTAAATTATCAAATTTTGATTTTATGTATCGAGGAAACATGAATTATGGATCTATTGCTTCGCACTTTTTGGATATTCATAACTTACAATAAAAGAATATTATTAAATATATAGATGTACCATTAGCAATTTACCAACTCGACAGTTACCACAACAATCATATACAAATATTCGCGATCAAAGCCGCGGGTTTAAAAAAATGAGTTTTTTTGCAATAACTTTGGTTCTTTTTAACCTATCATTATCAAATAAAGTGGAAACCCTTCCGTTGGGTACCTGCTATCAGTGTTCAAAGGTTCATTGAAATCGGTTCAGTAGATTCTGAGATTACCGCGGACAAATGTAGACCCCCCCTAGAGATTTATTAATATAGATGTTTGGTATAGATTTGTGGCACTGTAACATCAGGAGGATGTGAAAAAATAAGTCATGGGGAATCTGAATTAACAAAAATCAAGTAAGATTCTTTTGTTTCTTGTGAATCCATAACAAGACATCATAAATGCGCACAGCAATCTGAGGTTTCAGGAAACTACATTTATAACTGTTTTTCTTTAAAATTGTAATTGTTAGAAATGAATTTTGATAGTAAACTAAATTACTGTAAATATGTAATTAACATTCAAATAGTGTGAATTCAACAATTTATAAGAGCTACGAGTTACAAGTTAGCTCTTGATGGTATGCAAACTTGACTAATACAGATTTTGGAAAACGGAGAAAAACAAGCCTGTACAGTCATAACATATATCTTCATGTCTGATGGATGACATAATTTTTCTTATTTAACAACATTCCTAAGAACACAAAATGGTTAACAGCATTCCTAAGAAAAATTCCATAAATGGTTATAAAGTGTGTGTGTGATTTATTTATTTATGTATTACAATTACCTGACCAATGGTACAAGGAACAGCGGAAATGTGAAAACTAAGAGAGCATTGTTGCGCCGCTGAATAGATCTGCCCTGGTAGCATCAGAGGAAAACCAAAATCATGTGGTGTAGAATCATCTGTTAGGCACCAACCAGCTTCAGTTCTGTCAAAACGTTATCCATGTACGTATTACTTTAACTGCCAGTTATATATAGTTTATTCACAAGTTTTAAAAAACTGTATAATATAAATTATTTGGTTATCCTTGTAATTATAATAATGTCAAAATTGTTTTAATCATACACAGATGCATACAGACCTGTAGATACTGCTTACATAATCCATATTAAAATATCGGTATGGAGAACCATACATGACTTCCATGTTCTAAGACTTATATTTAAAATCATATTCGAAATGAAATATTTCCATAGAAACTACTTCTTTCTACTTATTGCTTCAGCCTTAACCACAGTACTGTGGTCACTGACGTATACCACCTCACGTTTTTGCACTCGATTTCACTGATGAAGTCAGTCGATGGCACTGCCGAAACGTCTGGTTTTGCAGAATACATTGGACTACGGCTAAACAGCCAGGGAAGCAATTATAACAAAAAACTACTTCTTTGTTGCCGATAACGTAGTACACATATAAAAAATTCTCCCCTCCACCAACAACTATAATTTTTAATAATAGAAAATTACCCCCACCTCGTTCAACTAACCTCTTCATTTATAGATATTTCATCTACGTTTCTGCAGTGGATTATTATGAGCTATATGAGCTACTTATCAGGATACTTTATTTATCAAAATTAAGTACATTACTCTTGTTAAAACATAAAACGTTGCAGGTAAACTACCCTTTTCTCTAAACCGATCTTCACCAAAATCAATAGGTCTTGAGAACTCTACAATTCAGGGCAGTATAAGAAACATTATTTGATTCTGTTTGAATTTGCGGCTGTTATCGTTTGCCATAGAAAACAATTACCCTTGATAAAAAAAAATTGGCTGGAAACTACCCCTTTCCCTTAACCGATCTTCACCAAAATAAATAGGCCTTGAGTTCTCTACAATTCAGGAACGCATGCAAAAAATTATTTGATTCTCTTTGAATTTACAGCAGTTATCTTTCGTCAAAAAAAAATTACCCTTCTTAAAACATAAAATGTTACTGGTAAACTACCCCTTTCCCTTAACCGATCTTCAACAGAATCAACAGACCTCGAGTTCTCTTTAATTCAAAAAGGTATGCAAAAACATAGTTGATTCTGTTTTAATTTACGGCAGTTATCGTTCGTCATATAAAAAATTACCCTTGTTAAAACATAAAATGTTGCAGGTAAACTACCCTATTCCCTTAACTGATCTTCACCAAAACCAACAGGTCTTGAGAACTCTACAATTCAGGGCAGAATACAAAAAATTATTTGATTCTGTTTGAATTTGCGGCTGTTATCATTTACCATAAAAAAAAAATCGGTATGGAGAACCATACATGACTTCCATATTCTAAGATTTATATTTAAAATCATTTTCGAATTAGAATATTACTATAGAAACTACTTCTTTCTACTTACTGCTTCACCCTTAACCACAGTACTGTGGTCACTAACGTATACCACCTCACGTTATCGCACTCGATTTTCACTGATGATGGAAGTCGATGGCATTGCCGAAACGTCTGGTTTTGTAGAAAACATTGGACCACGACCAAACATCCCGGGAAGGAATTTTAACAAAAACTACTTCTTTGTTGCCGATAATGTTGTACAATATATATATATATATATATATATATATATATATATATATATATTGTAACAATAGCTAAAATATAGGTGTTAAGATGAGACGATGATGCCCCAGGTTGCGAGCGTCAATTTGTAAAGAAAGAGACTAATGGTCGTCCTCGTTTTCGTTTAAGCCCCACGTTGCAGGCGGCAATTTGTAACAAAATGAAATATATAGAATGTGTCGAGTACGTGTTTAAATAAGTTCCACGTTGTTATGTGCCGATTTGTAAAGAGACTAATATGTGCCGGTGCTAGCGAAAATGTCCGTCTTATTCAAACCCCACTGTTGTAATCAATTTAGTAACGAACTGCTTGTTAATTATGTGAGGACGTATGTAATAATGTATGATACCAGCTGGAGACGTCAAATTATAAAGAGATCTTGTCTATGAGTGTAATTAGTTATAAGAGACTCCGGTGTAACAAACGCCAAGTAGTACGTTGTAGGTGGCGATTCGTAACAATTAAAATGCTGTTACCTGGTTTAATTAATATGTTATTAACTAATATACCTTGCGGTTGTGACCAGTGAAACCCTCAGAACACAGATTATTAAGTCCACAAACTTAGAATTATATTCCTGAATTTATAATAGTAGTATTCTGTAGACTTAATTTAATTCTCAGTGGTTGTTTAATATGAGCAATATATATGGAGTATTTACTGAATGTAAGTGGTTTTTGTCTCAACCCTAGTCCCTCAACGATAAAAATTTCATTCAAATTTAGTATGGCAAAACCCGTTAGTTCAGCAATCTTCCGTCTCACCAGCTTCAAACTTGGAGCGCTGTTATTATAAATAAGTGTGCGTATAGGTTAGTTATTCTGAGTGTTTGTATCAATCTGTTAATAAATTATTACGCCAATTACATATAGTATTTTCTCTGCAATGATTAAAACGTTATCTCATACAACAAATGTACTTTATTTATTTTTCTCTGGTATTTAACCAGTTACGTTGTCTCAGACAAACAATAAGACAATACAATCGACTATCTCAACATGTATCGATTCTTAATTATTCGAATTCTAAAAAGAAAAACATATATACTTTGAAAATAATGACAAATAATTCTTATACCAGGGTTCGTGTAGTTCTTTGAACCATTAGTAAGGCCAGGTAAAACGCATAATTAAGGTTGTTCAATTTACAAAAAGAATAAAATTATTTACTTAAAATACAATGATATGAAAATAATTTGTTTTTTTACCCAAGCGGCGAAAGCTTCATTAGGCGGTGAATGTTTGTCAACTATGATCAAAATGCAGGTTATATCGTCTTCACCCAGTAAAACTGCTCTGGTCTTCAATGAATGGATGATGATAATCCCACGGGAACTCTGGTGCTTCGAGTCTTCTTTTGCGTCTTCACAATTCTTGGTCCCAACGAACTGGAATTAGGATCTCAGCTTCCGCTGTCAATGAAGATTATTTTGTCAACCGAATCTTCTGTATTTCCAAATATTTCCGTTAATTCAGGCTTCAACTCTTTATTGGTCTTCAATTTATCGCATGAATTGGTTTGATACCAAATTCAGCGGAATTGTTTAGTGAATGAGGTGAGACGCTTTCAGTTCTTTTTTATTGTATTCATTGATAATTTATAGGGTTATTTAATTTGTATGATTCGTTAACATTCCAGTATAATTGTTTTGCAAAAATGCTTTTTCAATTTGGATATATATTTTCTTTATATTTATTCATATATTTTAAATATATCGGTTCATCTCAACCTAATAGCTTGTAACAATCAGTACCATCTATTCAAAATCAACAAGTTACTAAAAATCAGTTGCCTTAACAACCAGGTTTTCTATATATCCTTGAGCCGGCATTATAGAATATTACTACTCCTTTCCAATAAAATACTCCATGCTTGGATTAATATTGAATCACATAAAATTCTCCCCTAACCTTCCTTATTAAACAGTAAATGTTTTACTAGAGTTTCGTTGGACTGGGTTTACTAAAAAGGTATTAATTTCCTTTCACTAATATGGAATTTAGGCCTATAGATTCATTTACAACCATTATAACATTATTTGGTTTTTAACTTAATTTTCTTTTTACCTGACCTACTGTACAATTAATTATTGATTACATAGTTAATTACATGAATTTTAATTTACTGGTGGTTATTTGTTTTTACATTAATCAATTGGTTCTGGAACCCTTTATTAATTTATGACATAATTGTCAGAACTACTTGTTAGACTTGAAACACTGGTCACACTCCTGATCCAGTTTATAAACATTAATTAGAACAACAGTATCTTTCAATTTTATACAATACTGACAACTTAGTACCGTGCCTAACATTGGTAACTATATTGTGCTGTATAAAAACAAATCTAATATAAAATATAAACATAATTATTGAGTAAGTATTATTATCAAACAACATCATTTCATTTTTAACACATTCAACATACAATATAAATATTCTGTAGACCTTAACATGTCACAGTACAAAACAAACATTTCATTACATCCAATCATTCATTGGTCTGGCTCTTTTACATTTAATATTAGTCATTGCCTCCTTTTTACTTGAGGTCCTTCTCAAACATATGAACTATCGAACAACCTTAAGTCAGGGTATGGTCTTTGACCATATTTCATTCAGTCTTTTATGTAACGTTGGGGAACCTCAACTATGTTGCGTTACATAACACCCCCCCTTCGAAATAAGTTTATTTTGGTATAAACAAAGTTTAGCAAGAAATAAACTTCTAATTTGTATCTGGCCAATTGGTTTCCTATTTATAGTACTTTTATATTTCCCAATTATTCGTTATTTTATTATCATTTCTTCGTTCCTTCTTAAAGTCAATTATTTCTCAAGTTTAAATCTTATTTCTATAATCATTCTTGTGACATTCTTCATTAATTATACATTTTGGATCTGGTTTTATTTAATTCTCTATATTTATTTGTGAGTTTTCCCTCTAATATTTAATTTTCCTAAACCTCCCTAACATTATAACTGGAATCGAATCGGTGGTGCTCTATCGGCTAACCAATTACCGTCGTCCGTTACATACTTTCTGGGATCAGAGGAACATCATCTCTGCCCAGTCAAATGATTGCTGGAATATTCTACAGTCAATCTTCATTAATAAACCTCGTAAGGTAGTCATCATGTGACCTTCAATAAAATAATAAATAATAATCATATTCTAGGGATTATTCACTGTACTTTAACTCAGATCATATTATTTCTTCATATTAATTCTTCCTTCTATTATACACTTTTTCTCTCCAATACTTGGCTATTTTATTGACATTTATTAATTGGGTTTCGTTTTCGGATAATTCTTAAATATTTGTTTTTTCTTTTCTTGTGATCCTTTTGAAGGTTCCATTTTGGCTTCTTCATTCTCTTATCTTCATTGGCTTATATTCCTTTGTGATCAATACAGCTGGTTATAAGATTTTGGTCAGTACTATACATTACATCATGTAGCTATATTCTTCTGGCACAATCATTATTATTTCTTTTACATTCTAAATTATATTTCTCGCTATTATATTATATCAGATAAACTCATCTTGTTTTTTGGTTTTGATGATTTTTATTAGGTTGAATTAGTGTAAAATTTTTTTTTTTTTTTTTTTTTCATATCAGTTTAAATCAATTTCTTCTAAATTGTATAGTAAGGTGTTCTTACTTATTTTTCGACTTTGGTTGTTCTTTTTATCTTCAAAATTCTCTTTCTTATATAATTCATAAATTGTTTTCTTAGATACTTGTTTGTAAGTTGAGCTTACTTCATTTTTTGAATTTTGGGGTATTTATTCTCTTTATTTTTAAATCATACTGTTTCTGAATAATTATGAGTAAGTTGTTCTTACATCCTTTGGAATTTTGGGTTTTTTAGTTTCTTCATTTTAAATTGTATTGTTCGAAATAACATGAGTAAGTTGTCCTTACAGTTTCTTTAGAATTTTGGGTTTTTATTTACAATGGGTTGCTTGGTCCTGTATCCATAAAATCCGTCCCTTTTCATTATATTCTGTTTGGAATCTGTTTAACCGTGGTCCATTATTTCCTCTACACTGGTTGTTCGGGTCTCTCTAGTGTATAGAGTTATTTCTGTCCTTGTGACATATCTCATTATTGTACAGTTCTTGCCTCTTGTCACTATAAAATTGTCATTTATAGTAAAGCTCATCATCGTCCTTTGAACTGATTCTTCTGTACTGTCTCTTAATGGTTCTGATGGTTCATACATAAATTCCATAAGTCCTCCATGCTCCTTAGTTAGTTTTGGCCTTTTTGGTCCTTCTAGTCCATCTGGGAATTCAAGTGTGGTTCGTTTAAAGTTTCTCACTTGCCTTACTTCTCTGTTTTCCGTAATTGGTCTATTATGCAGTTTAACTAATCCCCCTTTAATCATTTCCAATTCTTCCCGTGTATCTATTAATTTCCTTTTACACATTTGTCTTATTCTCACTATCTTCATTTCATCATGACCCCATTCTATACTTCCGGTTCTATCAATTGGTATCTTGTCAAATTTTTCTTGGGTCTTCGCTTGTATGTTTCCTATTTGAGTAATTTTGGTCTCTACTTCTACTCTGAGTTGCATGATGAGTTCATCTGTCTTTTCCAGATCCACCGTAATTTCATTTATTTGCTGTCTTACCTCCACTTCACAGCTATCAACTCCTTTGTTCCATGTTTCATTGACAATTATAATACTTCCATTGATGACTTCCCTCAATGCTAGGCCTTGTTCATTGATGATTTGCCGCAACTCCTTATTATGGTTTTCAATTTTCTCATCCATTCGTTTGGTATTCTCCAGAATCTGCCTCAAACTCTCATCATTCCTGTCAAACCTTTTATTCATTTGTTTGATTAAATTTTCGCTCAAAATTTCGTTTTGTTTTCTTGAGTTCTCATTAATACTGTCTATTTTATTTTCCAGCTTCTCTGAATTTTCATTTATACTGTCTATCTTTTCATTGATTTGTCTAAAATCGGCCTTCAATCGTTCATTATTTTCATTTATGGTTTGCCTTAAAAGTTCACTAGTACTTTCCTTAATACTGTCTATTTTTTCATTAGTTTGTCTATTATCCTCTTTGATTTGTCTTAAACTCTCATTAGTTTCCTCCTTGGTTTGCTTTGAGTTTTCCTCCTGTTTCCTGAAATTTTCATTATTGCTTTCCTTCATGCTATCAATTTTTTCCATCATTAGCCTCATCATTTCTTGCCAAGCTGGTTCGCTTCTGGCTTCCACTTTATCTGGTTGGTCCCCTTGGGCATCCTCTGTATTGCTCGCCTGTTGTTCCATTTCAATATCTGTACCTGCCTCTGTTTCTTCTTCCCTCCTATCTTCTTCTGTCTCTTGTTCCTTCTCCATTCTTTTCGTAAGAGCTCTCGTATGCATTCCTGTGCCTCTAATGGTTGCCTGCTCAAGTTAAGTAACAAATAATATGAGTTTTTACTTAACTAAAGCCCACTCGTTGAGCGCCAATTTGTAACAATAGCTAAAATATAGGTGTTAAGATGAGACGATGATGCCCCAGGTTGCGAGCGTCAATTTGTAAAGAAAGAGACTAATGGTCGTCCTCGTTTTCGTTTAAGCCCCACGTTGCAGGCGGCAATTTGTAACAAAATGAAATATATAGAATGTGTCGAGTACGTGTTTAAATAAGTTCCACGTTGTTATGTGCCGATTTGTAAAGAGACTAATATGTGCCGGTGCTAGCGAAAATGTCCGTCTTATTCAAACCCCACTGTTGTAATCAATTTAGTAACGAACTGCTTGTTAATTATGTGAGGACGTATGTAATAATGTATGATACCAGCTGGAGACGTCAAATTATAAAGAGATCTTGTCTATGAGTGTAATTAGTTATAAGAGACTCCGGTGTAACAAACGCCAAGTAGTACGTTGTAGGTGGCGATTCGTAACAATTAAAATGCTGTTACCTGGTTTAATTAATATGTTATTAACTAATATACCTTGCGGTTGTGACCAGTGAAACCCTCAGAACACAGATTATTAAGTCCACAAACTTAGAATTATATTCCTGAATTTATAATAGTAGTATTCTGTAGACTTAATTTAATTCTCAGTGGTTGTTTAATATGAGCAATATATATGGAGTATTTGCTGAATGTAAGTGGTTTTTGTCTCAACCCTAGTCCCTCAACGATAAAAATTTCATTCAAATTTAGTATGGCAAAACCCGTTAGTTCAGCAATCTTCCGTCTCACCAGCTGCAAACTTGGAGCGCTGTTATTATAAATAAGTGTGCGTATAGGTTAGTTATTCTGAGTGTTTGTATCAATCTGTTAATAAATTATTACGCCAATTACATATAGTATTTTCTCTGCAATGATTAAAACGTTATCTCATACAACAAATGTACTTTATTTATTTTTCTCTGGTATTTAACCAGTTACGTTGTCTCAGACAAACAATAAGACAATACAATCGACTATCTCAACATGTATCGATTCTTAATTATTCGAATTCTAAAAAGAAAAACATATATACTTTGAAAATAATGACAAATAATTCTTATACCAGGGTTCGTGTAGTTCTTTGAACCATTAGTAAGGCCAGGTAAAACGCATAATTAAGGTTGTTCAATTTACAAAAAGAATAAAATTATTTACTTAAAATACAATGATATGAAAATAATTTGTTTTTTTACCCAAGCGGCGAAAGCTTCATTAGGCGGTGAATGTTTGTCAACTATGATCAAAATGCAGGTTATATCGTCTTCACCCAGTAAAACTGCTCTGGTCTTCAATGAATGGATGATGATAATCCCACGGGAACTCTGATGCTTCGAGTCTTCTTTTGCGTCTTCACAATTCTTGGTCCCAACGAACTGGAATTAGGATCTCAGCTTCCGCTGTCAATGAAGGTTATTTCGTCAACCGAATCTTCTGTATTTCCAAATATTTCCGTTAATTCAGGCTTCAACTCTTTATTGGTCTTCAATTTATCGCATGAATTGGTTTGATACCAAATTCAGCGGAATTGTTTAGTGAATGAGGTGAGACGCTTTCAGTTCTTTTTTATTGTATTCATTGATAATTTATAGGGTTATTTAATTTGTATGATTCGTTAACATTCCAGTATAATTGTTTTGCAAAAATGCTTTTTCAATTTGGATATATATTTTCTTTATATTTATTCATATATTTTAAATATATCGGTTCATCTCAACCTAATAGCTTGTAACAATCAGTACCATCTATTCAAAATCAACAAGTTACTAAAAATCAGTTGCCTTAACAACCAGGTTTTCTATATATCCTTGAGCCGGCATTATAGAATATTACTACTCCTTTCCAATAAAATACTCCATGCTTGGATTAATATTGAATCACATAAAATTCTCCCCTAACCTTCCTTATTAAACAGTAAATGTTTTACTAGAGTTTCGTTGGACTGGGTTTACTAAAAAGGTATTAATTTCCTTTCACTAATATGGAATTTAGGCCTATAGATTCATTTACAACCATTATAACATTATTTGGTTTTTAACTTAATTTTCTTTTTACCTGACCTACTGTACAATTAATTATTGATTACATAGTTAATTACATGAATTTTAATTTACTGGTGGTTATTTGTTTTTACATTAATCAATTGGTTCTGGAACCCTTTATTAATTTATGACATAATTGTCAGAACTACTTGTTAGACTTGAAACACTGGTCACACTCCTGATCCAGTTTATAAACATTAATTAGAACAACAGTATCTTTCAATTTTATACAATACTGACAACTTAGTACCGTGCCTAACATTGGTAACTATATTGTGCTGTATAAAAACAAATCTAATATAAAATATAAACATAATTATTGAGTAAGTATTATTATCAAACAACATCATTTCATTTTTAACACATTCAACATACAATATAAATATTCTGTAGACCTTAACATGTCACAGTACAAAACAAACATTTCATTACATCCAATCATTCATTGGTCTGGCTCTTTTACATTTAATATTAGTCATTGCCTCCTTTTTACTTGAGGTCTTTCTCAAACATATGAACTATCGAACAACCTTAAGTCAGGGTATGGTCTTTGACCATATTTCATTCAGTCTTTTATGTAACGTTGGGGAACCTCAACTATGTTGCGTTACAATATATATAATTGCATAAAATTAATGGCTTGTATAAGTTAATTTTTGATCTCCATTAAGTAGTGCTCAAGTTTCCAAAGTTTTAATATTATGATGTCCGTAATTAAAACATCAGAGCAGGTTTAGTGTGTATAAGGGTACACCGTGGACAAAAATTTTCAACATTTCCTATTGAGCGTTGCTTAGAGTAAAGCTGCGAATCTACAGTGTATGTTTCACAGAACAAACACGCGAAAAAGAAGGAGCGCTCCGAAGTCACTCATGGACCCTCAGCATCTTGCAGAGGGTTCATTCCCTAAAGACAAAAAGTCTGTCTATGAATCGTTCCTCTGTAAACACGTGCAATTACATGCCCAGCGAGCCACAGGAAGCAAATCGCTATCCACACTGGACACTTTTTCGGCTTGCACACATTATGTTGGTATGGGTTTCAGCACTTACCATTTAAAAAGCATGTAAATGTAAGAAAATAAACATGAGTGAGGCCAGAAATAACGCGAATTTTGTGTGTGTGTGTGCGTGCGTGCGTGCGTGCGTGCGTGCGTGCGTGCGTGCGTGCGTGCGTGCGTGCGTGCGTGCGTGCGTGCGTGCGTGCGTGTGTGTGTGTGTGTGTGTGTGTGTGTGTGTGTGTGTGTGTGTGTGTTCGCTGCCTTTTTATTGCGGTGGTCATAATAATAAAATGGAAACGTAAACATTACATAACTGAGATATGCTTACCTGCCACGAACGATATATTATTTTATACATGTATATTAACTCATAAATAATTTACATTAAAATGAAAAAATTATAATTTTATTGCCTGGCAACAAAATTATTTTATTTTTAACAATTACCATTGTTTGAAAAAGTTTAAATGAATTTTCAAGTACTTTACTGTTGTTAAAACGTTAAAGGTTGCAGGTAAATTACCCCTTCCCCTTAACCGATCTTCACCAAAATTGAAAGTCCTTGAGATCTCTACAATTCAGGGACATATGCAAAAAATTATTTGATTCTGTTTGAATTTGCGGCTGTTATCATTTGCCATAGAAAATTACCCTTTACCCTTGATTAAAAAACGTTGCAGGTAAACTACCCCTTCCCCTTAACCGATCTTCACCAAAAACGAAAGGTCTTGAGTACTCTGCAAATCAGGGCTGTATGCAAAAAATTATTTGATTCTGTTTGAATTTGGGCTGTTATCATTTACCATAGAAAATACCCTTGTTAAAAAAACGTTGCAGGTAAACTACCCCTATCCCTTAACCGATCTTCACCAAAAACAATAGGTCCTGAGAACTCTACAATTCAGGGCGGTATGCAAATAATTATTTGATTGTGTTTGAATTTATGGCTGTTATCGTTTGCCATAGAAAATACCCTTGTTAAAACATAAAACATTACAGGTAAACTACCCCTTTTCCTCAACCGATCTTCACCAAAAACAATAGGTCGTGAGTACTCTACAAATCAGTGCTGTACGCAAAAAATTATTTAATTCTGTTTGAATTTGCGGCAGTTATCGTTTGCCATAGAAAAAAATCTACACACAGACAGACAGACAGACACACACACACACACACACACACACACACACACACACACATTTCGAAAAACGACTTTTTTTCATGTTTTGAGTGTAGTACAATCAGAATCTGCAATAATCTCGAACACGATTCTTTTTGCCATCACCATTCATCCATTTCCTTAAGGAACATGAAGTAAAATTACCCTTGATAAAAAACGTTGCAGGTAAACTACCCCTTTCCCTTAACCGATCTTCACCAAAAACAATAGGTCCTGAGAACTCTACAATTCAGGGCGGTATGCAAATAATTATTTGATTGTGTTTGAATTTATGGCTGTTATCGTTTGCCATAGAAAATACCCTTGTTAAAACATAAAACATTACAGGTAAACTACCCTTTTCCCTTAACCGATCTTCACCAAAAACAATAGGTCTTGAGAACTCTACAATTCAAGGCTGTGTGTGAAACATTATTTGATTCTGTATGAATTTGTGGCTGTATCGTTTGCCAAAAAAAAAAATTTCCCTTGATAAAAAAAAACTGTTGCAGGGAAACTACCCCTTTTCCTCAACCGATCTTCACCAAAAACAATAGGTCGTGAGTACTCTACAAATCAGGGCTGTACGCAAAAAATTATTTGATTCTGTTTGAATTTGCGGCAGTTATCGTTTGCAATAGAAAAAAATCTACACACAGATAGACAGACAGACAGACAGAGACACACACACACACACACACACACACACACACACACACACACACTTTTCGAAAAACGACTTTTTTTCATGTTTTGAGTGTAGTACAATCAGAATCTGCAATAATCTCGAACACGATTCTTTTGCCATCACCATTCATCCATTTCCTTAAGGAACATGAAGTAAAATTACCCTTGATAAAAAACGTTGCAGGTAAACTACCCCTTTCCCTTAACCGATCTTCACCAAAAACAATAGGTCCTGAGAACTCTACAATTCAGGGCGGTATGCAAATAATTATTTGATTGTGTTTGAATTTACGGCTGTTATCGTTTGCCATAGAAAATACCCTTGTTAAAACATAAAACATTACAGGTAAACTACCCTTTTCCCTTAACCGATCTTCACCAAAAACAATAGGTCTTGAGAACTCTACAATTCAGGGCTGTGTGTGAAACATTATTTGATTCTGTATGAATTTGTGGCTGTATCGTTTGCCAAAAAAAAAATTTCCCTTGATAAAAAAAAACTGTTGCAGGGAAACTACCCCTTTTCCTCAACCGATCTTCACCAAAAACAATAGGTCGTGAGTACTCTACAAATCAGGGCTGTACGCAAAAAATTATTTGATTCTGTTTGAATTTGCGGCAGTTATCGTTTGCAATAGAAAAAAAATCTACACACAGATAGACAGACAGACAGACAGACACACAGACACACACACACACACACACACACACACACACACACACACACACACACACACACACACTTTTCGAAAAACGACTTTTTTTCATGTTTTGAGTGTAGTACAATCAGAATCTGCAATAATCTCGAACACGATTTTTTTTTGCCATCACCATTCTTCCATTTCCTTAAGGAACATGGAAGTAAAATTACCCTTGATAAAAAACGTTGCAGGGAAACTACCCCTTTCCCTTAAACGATCTTCACCAAAAACAATAGGTCCTGAAAACTATACAATTCAGGGCTGTATGCAAATAATTATTTGATTGTGTTTGAATTTACGGCTGTTATCATTTGCCATAGAAAATACCCTTGTTAAAACATAAAACGTTACAGGTAAACTACCCTTTTCCCTTAACCGATCTTCACCAAAAACAATAGATCCTGAATACTCTACAAATAAGGGCTGTATGCAAAAAAGTATTTGATTCTGTTTGAATTTGTGGCTGTTATCGTTTGCCATAGAAAAACATTACCCTTGATTAAAAAAAAAAAAAAGTTGCTGTTAAACTACCCCTTTCCCTTAACCGATCTTCACCAAAAACAATAGGTCTTGAGTACTCTACAAATAAGGACTGTATGCAAAACATTTTTTGATTCTGTTTAAATTTGCAGCTGTTATCGTTTGCCATAGAAAAAATTCTATAGACACAGACAGACAGATAGACACACAGACACTTTTCGAAAAATGACTTTTTTTCATGTTTTGAGTGTAGTACAATCAGAATCTGCAATAATCTCGAACACGATTTTTTTTCCCATCACCATACTTCAATTTCCTTAAGGAACATGGAAGTAAAAAATCCAAGGAACACAGTACCACAATCTTCATAATTATTGTGATCTTCATCTCATTTACAACTGTCTTAGAAGCTCTTGTACCATTTGTAAACAACTTGTTCATCCACACTAAACTCACCAAAAGTCTTGTGCAACACTGTCACCACATCATAGAACTTTATATAATGTTTGCACAAAACTTAATGTACGTTCTCTGAGTCAGTACTGTAAAATGTCCAAAAATGTACAAATCAAAACACAACTCACTCAAAACATTATTTTCAAATAGGGCAATTGTAATGGAGGAAATTTAAAAAATTGCAAGATCTTTCTGACCAAACCTCATATACATGCTAAATGAAAAAAAAAAAACTTAAAACTAAATATGTAATCTCCCTTTTCCTCATCAACTTTTCATAGTTTTTCAGTTGATTTCATAGAAAATTTTATTCATAACTGTGAAGAATTGTGAACAAACAGAACACATGATTACCTCATAAACTGAGTTATTGCATCACGACTACAAACAGACCATGCAGAACTTGTCTCTCGAATGTTAGACCCCATGTGATACAGAGTTCCATCTGGTTCTGAATCAGCACACCCATCACTTTGTCCATCATCATGTTCAGCTCCCAAACTACACACAATATTATGTGCATATAATAAAAACCTAAAATAATATCTAAAATAAAAATGATAATAATAGTGATAACAATTCATTATAAGGATTGGGATACATCTTCAATTCTCCCATTCAAATTCCATCCTCACCTACAAGCAGTATACTTTGGTCGTACAACAACAGAAAAATAACCGTTAGGTGACTGAGTGGCATTCAAAATAAGGAAATTCTATATGCCAAGTACCAACTGGCACCTCAAAATCAGGCATAAGCAGGCATTGCATCAGAACATCTACTTACCTTTGGGGTAAGAAAAAACAGAAGAGCCACTAGCCGATTAATAGCATACAATTTAGAAGGAAAAGGAAAATCACATTTGTTTTTAATAAAATCTATTTGTATTGTAATGCTTTTTATTTCAGTTTTCAGTATTGAACAAAATGGTACTTATAGCAACAACCTGCAGGATATAATTTGTGTCCAAACCAGTGGCGAAGTTACGTGGAGGCAATTGAGGCAATGCCTACCCTAAAAATTCTGTAGAATAAAAATTATAAATACGTATGAACTACGTAACGTAAAGATTATACATTTTTACTGTGACTGTCGAATTTATTAAGCCGAAATGTGCTTTACTGAGCGACCGCTAGATGGTGACAGGTGAGATTCGGCATAAAGCGAATGAGGCAACATGAACTTGCCTCAGCGTTTTTTGTACACATCGTATGTAAGCAATGTGCTGGCGCGATAGGGAAGTACGGGGGGGGATTGTCCCGTGCTGTACACATAGAGCGTTGAGGCATGTCTCACTTGTATGGTGCAAACAGTTAAGTTAAAGCGCACTGTGTTGTTTATAAGTGTGCTTATTTTATGCGGTTATTAAAAGTGTGCCAGTTATTCCGCTGAACTAACAGATGATCAAGATTGTTTTTTGAATTGTTTGTAACATTAAATATATAATATACAGAAACTAATCAAGTTTAAAAATTTGAAGTTTAATCAGATGTATTATTGTGTATGACTTATACAAGGATTGTTCAATAGAAACACGTTTAGAGCTGTAAAGCATTTTTTATTCAACGATTTTAAAAGAAGTCTCCATTAACATTAAGACATGAGTCCCACTGTTGCACTATCTGTAGATTCCCTGCTAGTAAAATTCTTACGGCTGTTTGCGGAACCATTCGCTAACAGCAAACTCTACCTCAGCGTCCAATTTGATCCACCGTTCTTTTAGTGTTTCTTTAAAAAAAATTTAAGGTAAGATTTTTGCCTACCCATTCATTAACTACTAGCTTCGCCACCGGTCCAAACCAGATAAAAATCTTATTATATGGCTCTAGCTCCTAGATGACAATAACTGTGTTTAGCCTGTGACATTTTGAATCAGATGGAGCATCAAACTATACATCAAATAAAAGAAACTCTACGTCTATCAGATTTTTGTGTAAAATTCTAACTGAAGGTTATGAAATACCTTAGTGTGCACAGTAGCTGTTGAAGGGTACCTGAAATTAATTCATACTAAGGAAAACAAAATCATATCCTGGTATCTTACATCTTACAAAGACAGTTTTTTTAGAGTGTTTCTACTAATTTTTATATAACATATTTGTCTTTTCCACATAAAATTTTTTAGACTCATTAAGTAGATTTCATCATAGTGAGACAATTTTGACTGTTACTAAAAGGGTCTGTTAAAATTGGTATAATCAGAGAAATCTACATCTCAATTACATAATAGCAAGATTATTAACTTTTCATGTCTTATCTTTCTACGTTTATCTTAATATATGTTTCTATATCTTGATGCATGGTCCTGAAATATATTCATACTTGTAATCTAGTGTCAGATCACCTATCCAGTTTATACGCACTAAAATACAACTGTTTCAAAAGTTACAATAATTGATTATACTTTTAGAATGCCAATTGCTGTAATGTTATACACAAATTCCACGGTTTCATATCACACACAAACACCCACACATTTCTCTTAATTTTTCTTTTATAAATATCAATTATTTTGTGCTAGTAAAGTGAAGGATATGTCACAAAATGTAGCTTAATTCAGTACCTATATATACAAGTTTTTTGTGAATTATACATTACCTATGTCCAATTTCATGAGTTATTGTATTTGCCAGAAGAAGACCTTCATCAACACATATAATGCAGGATTTATCATTTCTGCACACACTTGCCATGTAAGTAACTCCCAGTATTTGTCCTTCACAAGAATCCATTCTATAAAAGAACAGAATATACACAGACATTGCTGTTTTCAATGTATAAAAATTTGTACAATATATAAAGAATTGTTCTGTTTAACCAAGTGTTCTACAAAGCAAGAGTACTACAAGTAAGAGTAAAAATATTTTACATCTATTTTTTTTCTACCTTACTGTATGGTGTTATCAAACCTCAGTAATTAAAAATACAAAATATAAAGAAAAGTAGAATCATGTGAATGGTTTGTTATTGGAGCTACCAACATCTTGTTAATGACATCACAAATTTTGAAGTACTCTGTAGACTCATGAATAAGAGGGAAAATGTATATAAAAATAACCAGAAAACTCAAATATTTCAACTGTGTATTTAGTTAATACAAAAGTGAGAGCTTAGTAGACTAGTAAATATGATGCCTGGCTACTATAAACCTCCAGGTCAAGTCATCCTATGGAAATGAGCATCCATTGTGAGGGATTAGTAGTGGAGGAAGAGTAGTACTCCCTTATAAGGAAGAGTACTAGCGGCTTACATAAGCCTACCCTGCCTAATTTATAAACTACTTTGGTGGTAGTCAGTATTACTCAGTTATGAGAAAGTAATATTATATAATAATCTAATCAAGGAAGAGAAAATACAAGTTAAGAGAAATATAAGAAAGTTTGAATGATGTAAGAATCATCTCACTGCTTGAGGATTTGGTAGTGACTTGGACAAGAGTTATAACTATTGAGAGCAGCTGAAACACAGATATCCTATGATGATTTCCAACCTCAAATAGAATATGGAATTATTATTATAAAAATGATCACAAACAGTTATACTGTACAGTTAATATAATCATCAGAAGCTCTTTCAAGCTTTTAGTTCTTGAAACATAACCCTATTTTATGTCCAACTCAAGGTTTTCTTAAGTATCGAACATTTTGTGCTTCATACCAAGTCTCCATAATATTTGCTTTTTGCATTGAGTATTCTCCTGAGTTAAATTTATTTCTTGTATTATTACCCATATTCCTTGTGTCCATTTCAAAAATTATTTCCTTATTGATTTATAAAAACTTTTTGTGTTCCATTATCTCATTTTGTTTAAGTGTCCATGCCAAACCATTCCTTTTATTCAATACTATGAAAAACAACTTGTTTCTCATACCATTTGAGTCTCTTACAGTATATCCTTTATTGTTTAGCATTCTAGTCAAACTACAATTGGGGCCCATATAAGCAAGTCCATTTTCAGTTGTTCATTTCTTTAATACCTTTCTTCAGTTGTGAGGGAAGGAATTGTAATTGGTTTATAACATCAAGATGCAAATGGATGCATATGTGCTCCCACACGCATAATTAATAATCTATCAAAAACAAACACAAAACATGTCAAAAAAATAATAATATAATGCACTGGCAGAGCATTCACATTCATAAACAACGGCAATGAAAAAAACTAAACCATTAAAAAACACAGATGTTAAAATATTATACAAAACAAAAAACAACAAGATACAAAAACTAAATAACTCATACAACAATATTCTAAACAATAACATTTTCAAAACTGAACACAAAAACTATATACGTGCTGTATCTAAATTCTATAGACATCAGACAAGTTTTTCATAATGTTACTTTGAACTTATAAATGCTTAGAAACATTTACAAATCTAATTTATCAACACACAAATACAAACATGTATTCTCAGGATTTAACAACACATCACTAATAAAACATGCACCATACAAAGGCATTGTAATGAACATTTAGGAAAACATGTATGAAATCAAAAAACACTAAAAATCTAACAAATACAGATCAATGCTAAATATGACACATTGTTTAAAATACTAAATATTGGACACACTTGCAGAACAAAAACATCCACCAAACCTATTTACATCACTGCAATGAACAAAGGCCTGTTATTATTATCCCATCATCCATAGGTGTAACTTGGGAGTGGCAGGGGAGCACTTGCCCCCCCCCCCAATGTTCCGAGAATTATAAAATTTTGTTTCCAGTTGTTTATAAATAAAAACTAACAAACAGTCAAACAGGAGACAGTTTCTATGCTTGCGAGCACAGTAAGCACTATTTATCAATGTATGTACTGTTATCAGACGACTAGTTGCTATAAATTTATTATTCTTATTTCTTTCGAAGAAACTTGTAAGGGAAATGTTTGACAGATTTGAATGACATACGTCAAAATAATATTTCCGTTCGAGAAAAAAACAAACGTTAGAGACCAACCTAATTAACTGGAATACAATGCATGCCTTTTACACAAACAAAGACTTGTTTTGGAACATCGCAAGACGTTGATGGCTTTGTTCACGAATCTTAAAAGACGGTCATTTGGAACTATTATGTGTTAATGATTACTGATGCAAGTGCGGTTGATTACTCGGTCGTGTACGTAGTCCCTTAAAGTACAAATTGCTTGTCTCTTTCTTAATTCGTTATTGTTGTGATTGTTTTGGTTTTGTGTGTTGATAAGTGCTAGGAAATGGGAAATAAGAAATGCAAAGGAGTAACACGGCTTAATTTCTTTGTGTAACACTGGCAATTTGAAAATTTCTTTGTGTTGTAACTGATTTGGCTTACTGCTACTACTCCCGAGCATTTTGTGACAGTGTGCCTAAGGGAGAGGATGAATTTACGAAAACTGGGTATAAGAATTGGAAGAACTGAAATTGTTTATGTTTATAGGCCTACAGTATATTTGTTCTAGGTAAACATAACTGGAAGTACAACTTATGAAGAAAGGTTTGTTGATCATTAAAAAATTGAAATTGTCCCTCGTTTACTAACTAAGAATTATTACTAAACTTTCTAATTTTGTATATAATATATTTGATTAATTTTATTATATAGATGGTCTCACTACACACTTGATTTTATGAAGCTTTACCCTGCCCCCCCCCAAATTAGGCCCCAAGTTACGCCCATCAATAAACAACCAAAGCACAAATATTAAAGTTTGTTAATTCTAGGAGTGGGTTCTGACACAGAGTGGAAGGGTACAACCAGTGGTGGCTACTGCTTAGGAGCTGAAGGGCTTGAGTCGCCCAGTCACTTTTATTCAGAAATAATATCTCTTAGGTCATAAACTTTCCCAAATTAACATTTGTCTATAGCATTATATCATACAACTATGTTACTCTATATAGTGTAAGATGGATCAAGGCTTAGTTGTACAACTATTGTAATAACAGTACGCACCTTCGGTATTTAAAATTGTGTACTAGCATGAATGTTGGTGGATGCTCACAAGAGATGAGCTTACAGCTGCAATTTAACTTACCTTGATGAAACCAAACCTAGCCAAATGATTTCCACACGTTACAATTATGACACAATGGATCATATATACTGAGCTCCTTGCCTGTAGGCAGTATGCTTCAAAACATATGGGAAAAGTGTCACACCACAAGTTTTAGTTTTCAATTATTTCACTTTATTTACTTCACTTATGTATTTATATTTCTATATTTTTAAAACATTGTATCAAAAATGAGAGAGAATAGTATAAACAATATTTTAAAAGTTTAATTTTACGACACTTTCTTTAGAAAAAAGTTAAGAAAGTAGGAAGGCCTATACCTATGTTAAATTTAACCTAGGGAACACATACATTTACTCAGCATTTTTATAAACAAATTTATAATAACTTCAAGTGGATTTCTTGATGTGATATGTTAACCACATATTTTGTTTTATTTCCACATCTTCTTGTTTATGATGGAATGGACAAGACATGGTGGATGTTACAGACATGATGGCTTTACAGACATAAACGATTCAAATTAGAGGGTAATGAAGCATGAAGTTTTTATGTTTTTAATTGCTGTTATGAATTATTTTTATTGGCCTAATGAATATAGCATGTAAAGGTATTAACCTTTTTCAAATGTACCCGCCCAAAATATCACCTACCTTGGCGATCTATTCTTCGTCAGCACATAACAGGGTCGCCAGCATATTTGAAGTTAATATGCAAACTATTCCACTCTTTTCATTAAACAATACCTGTATGATTTACACTTTACTTCCCTGGACTCAGAAGACTCTAGAATTCGATTAGGCGAGATTTGGATGCAGAAAACAGACTAGGTTTCAGCACAATAATTACATTCAACACGTGGTCTTTGTGATATAGAAATTGGTTTTTATTTTCATTTTTTGAAATTAAAACGGGCGTTACCCCTATATATATATGGTGATTAGTAAATCACCCAACACTGAACATATATAGTCATTATTTGCACAAGATTACTTTATTTAAATCTATCAAGGCAAACCAGTACTTCGCTTTCATGCTCTCACTCACTCTCTGAAAACCCCCCTTAGATTTGAGCTCTCATTACGATCTGAATTTAGTGTTTAATGCTGGATACATAGTTGTTGATATGTCTGGTCGACTTAGTTCCAAAAGTAATTTGGACAAAATTTTGTTCCAAAAGTAGTCTGGAGACGTTATTCCACATGTGGCGTCATTATTTCTTGTAGTGCACTTTTGTTTCAACACTCACAAAACTGTTAATTAATTTTGGTGATTAACTTGTATACTCAAAGAAATTTATTTAGCATTGTTTTATATGCATTTTCACTTTTTTAAAGGCCTCAATCGACTTTGTCCGCAGACTGAGGTTAAACACCCAGTACAGCGTTTGGTTGTTGTTCGTAGACTGGCTAATCGCGATCTCGGAGTGTATACTATATGAGCTGGTCACGTGGTACCCCTCGCTCTCCACTCCCCGTCTCATCTGTTGTTCATCGAATGTGCTAGGCTTTTGTAAACGCCCAAATTGCGTTCCATGTTATAAAACACGTGTTCATTTTGTGATATTCTCATGACGTCAATCGGATCGCTAAAAATTTGTGCCCATATATGGTTAGGTTTATTTATTCTGTGACAGTAACGTCTACGTCACACTGGCTGATTCATACCATACCAATTTCGAAAGTCATATTTTGTTCAGATTCACATAGATCGTATTATTTTACAATATTAAAATAATTACATCCATTTTGTACTGTCACAAGCAGTTCAATTAGATTCAATGTACAGGCAAAAAATTATTATGAAGCATAACAAACAAGTAGCTGGAAATAGGTATTCGTTAAAGAGAATAATTTTCTAAATTTTTGTGACAGCTGGATTAGCTTTAAAGGGCACAATGAAAAACAGGATTCTCACAATCGTGGAGTTTTATTGGAAATAAATTGATTTTTCATCAGAACTGGATATAATTTTGCAAGAGCATTTAAACAAAGCAACAGTTTTTAACGTACATATAAGACTATGCAAAATGAAATTCTAAACAGTATGTTTGAGGTACGGAGACAAGGAATTAAATACCAAATAAAAAACTGAGTTTTTAGTGATTCTTTTTGATAAGACTAAAACTTGGTGTGATATTTCAAATCAGTGTCAAGTAGTTGTTATAACTTGCTTTGAATGTTATATTTCCACAATGGAAACAGACATGAGAGATTCTGGAGTTTCTTAAGAATCAGTGAAAAATCAGCTGATGGTTTAACATACTGCATACACTGATTTAGATAAACTGGTTTTAAATTCACCTTCTAAACTAATTGCTCAAATTTACAATGCTCTAAATGTAATGAGTGGTGCTACCAGTAGCTTCAAACACAAACATCACTATGCTCATTTTGTTCACTCTTATGTGCATCAATTAAAATATTGCTACGACAGCATAGAACAATCTACGCGTTTATCGAATGCGCCAGAAAGATCTCGACGTAAGCGTGTGGTGTACGTGCTACTAGACGCATTTTGCGAGAATTTTCTCGACTGTGCCAGGCATCGCTCGGGCGCTCGGACTGTGTCAAGGCCGTAGCAATTACGTAGTTCGCGAGAGATAAGACGCAGTTTGGAAGCTTCTGGTGTGTGAGCGTAACTATAAATACATCGCGTCGCGGCCTTAGTTTTCAGTTCAATGCGAGACTTTTGACTGTGCGGTTCGAGAGTATTAGTGCGATATATTTACAGAGCGGTTCAAGTTATTACGGTGTACGTTCAAGTAGTTATTAGTGAAGTGTTGCGTTTTATATTCAGACGGTATAATTGTAATACAATTGAGTTTTAATATTTGTGGACATTTTATTACGTGTGTACAATTTTCATTTGATTTGTTGTAGAGACTGTGTTGTTAATTACGAACTATTTTTACTGTAACAATTAAAGGTGTGATTAGTGACTAATTGGTGTCTTGTACTTATTTTGTTTCCACTGTACCTACGACGATCGAGTAGACCGTCGTAACAATATATTTATAAAACAAGCAACAAGCCAAAATTGCAATTTTATTCTCAAATTCATCTGCAATCTCTAACTTCTTTCAAGTTCTACTCATAGACGCGATGTATTAGAAGAAACTGTAAACGGAAATTGCCAATAATTGTTGCTTTATGTTGGAATTATAACACCTATACAATAAAAAAATGAATTGATTGTTTTAAAGAATTTTCCGAAATCTGTCATAAAACCGTTACTTTTAAAGGGGCTTACAGTTTAGGCAGAAGTCTAGAAGATCCGGTGTTGTATTTTGGCTTAATTTATTCCACAGAATCTCCCACGTGTAGATATTTTATGGTCAGTTTCAAACCAGACAGAAAAACACTGTTGAACTTTTAAAAGATCTGGAAGCATTCGAAAAAGTATAATGTTTATTAGATATTCTACAGATGAACTAGAGAAAAAAATGAACAGCAATGAGAATAAATGAGGAAAAATATATCCTAAAAATAAAAATTCTGTGATCGCCAGGGAAGTACATGGCAGATAATTTTATCAGTTCAAAGGAAGAAATTCAAATAGAGGTCACTTACAAGCTGCAGCTTAACGTGATACAGACAATTTTCCTTATTATTAACAGATGTTTCCGTCATCGCCTTTTAAATCACCTGTAGGATTTTATCGAATATTACAACAAAACAAGTTATAGACTGAACTGGAAGTAACTTATTCAATGAAAAATTTCACAAATATTGTAGGTGGTCTAAACATGGTTTCGTGGCTGTCTAGCAATAGTTTAAATGATACCTTTAGCAAAACAGAGAAGTTATTGAAAATTACTGTGGCAACTACTATGTCAACCACTAATTCAGAACGTTTTCTACCCTGAAAATAATTAAAACTTTCTAAGGAGCACAATGAATGAAGATCATCTAAATACTTTAGCAATAATATCAGTGAATAAAGACTTAATCCATAACATAAATAATTTTTATGAAAAGGTTATTGAAATTTTTATTTTGAAAAAGACAGACGATTTGATTTTGTGAACAAATAATAACTTTTATCATAAAATATTTAATGTACCTTGTTACTTCTACTTCAGATTTATATATGGTTATGATGTGTGAAAATATTTTCCTGGACACATTGAATATGACTACCTCTTTCCAATCAAAAACAAAAATTACGTATAAAAATATAAATACCTAAAGATCACAGACAAGTTAAAAGCATAAAGGTTAAGGTATACCTAAAACCTTATTGTTTTGTGCTACCAAAAGTCATTGCTGAATTGGATTAAAACGTTACCCAAACACAGTAGGTAAGTCAATGTTTTATAAATCTTACTACTGTTTTTGTTTAAGACATTAAAAGCCCCCAAGTGTTTCTATCATGAGCCACTACTGGGTACAACACAGCGGCATGTACAGTACAAACTTAGAAGTTTCTTAACAAAACAAACAGAACATTAAAAAAATATAAAATCACCTTATTTTTAGTTGTACTAATACCAATATTATATTAAGAAAAAAGTTTGTTAATAAATTTTAAACCAATACTAATTAGTTCTGAACTAATTTGTGTAATTTTTTGATATATTTTTAATAAAAAGTAACCAGCTGTGAACTACTTTTGTGACAGTACGAAAATCTTGATGTCAGAATTATGGTACGAGTGGTAGCAAATTATTGTATTTTATTGTTTTACACACACATACATGGATAGGATGATTTCCCTTTGTAAAAGAGACAACGACGCAGATTTCAGCAGAGCAAAACGATTCCATGGTCAGGAGCGGACGTGTGAAGCCGAGCATACACAATGGCGGTATAAGTAGACACAGACTTTCAGTATCAATTCTCATTGGTCCATAAAGCGGGACGTCATTAAAATATAAAGATGACCTAACAACAGTGACATGACAACAGGGCATGAGCCAGATTGACACAAAAGACAATGACGTGGATGCGCTAAAACATACGCAAAATATGTGTTTGCATCCCCCCAGTCAGCATCAGACCATCAAGGTGTCAACACGCTGTGAAAATCGCCGGCAGTTTTTGCCAGCAAAAGTGTTTCTTGTCAAATCATCAATGTGTTAACATGTAATAATAACTCTTAGACAGAAGTCACAAAGTAACTATTCAAAATGTAAACTAAAATCAGTGCAACCAAGAAGACACCTGGGACGTTCGGCCGAACACCTGCCTGACCATGATTGCCATATAAGGACAGCGGAGACTTTACAACGCATATACAGGAAAGTCCAACTATTTATCTATTCCAGTCTTTCTTATCAAAATTGAGCTCAAATTTACCAAAATTCAAATGTATGTGTAAAATCGCTGTTGGCAAAATGAGTGGGTGTGTGTGTGTGTGTATAGACCGTACCGGTACATATAAATAATGTTTTTTATGAGACGTTTGGTTTGTGTCATGTTAAATGTAAGAATTGATCAATTCCAAGATGATATTGGCAGTTTCAGTCAAATTTAAATTCATTATAAATTTCACAATAAAATTAATACGTGAATAATGGAGAATAATAGAATTGTAATATAGCGGAATATGTGGCCGCCATTTTGTTAATTGAGTATAAGGATTCCATTTTGTTTTATTGATTTTGATGTCGATCTTGATTTTCCATGTTATTAAAAAGCAACTATATATATAATACGCTGTCTGATTTCATTATTCCGCACAATCCTGGGACCCTTACATAAAAATTTTTGAATCACGAAGTTGGCACTACAAGATGGCTGCCGAATTGGTATGATATACACGATAATTATGGTAACGAAAGGTAAGCACCAAAACACACAATTACAACACCTAATTAATCGAAAGATAACAAATGCCGCCCGAACGTGTGACGTGATATAAATAAACGTTTTATACAATAAGCCGGAATCAGAGACGGAGGGTTGTCGGAAGAAAGGAAGGAATACATAAGATATACCTGGTACGTAGATAATAGGTTATACCATGATTATAGGTTATATTATTGTTTAAGTAAAATATAGAACAATTACTAAAAAATAAAATTCATTATTAATATGAGCAAAATGGCAGATAACGAAAACATTAGTATAGATAATACAGCAACAGAATCACTATTATTGAATGAACCACAAGCAAACTCAACACCCATTATAAATAATAAAGTGTCATTAGAAGACCTTTTTCAGCTAATGAAAGTACAGAATAATGAATTAAATGATAAATTAAACCAGTTTGATGAACAATTTAATGATATCAAAAAAGAAATTATAAAACAAAGTTGTAATTATGATAAAAGATTAAGTGAAATAGAGACACGGTTAGACGAGATAGAATTAGAAAATAAGAGGGGAGTAGACAAGTTAGATATAAACAAAGACAAGGTAAGTAGGGGAGAGAATTGTAACAATATAAATAAAAGTATGATATTAGAAAATGATTATGTAAACAGAGGTAGTGATAATGAAATTTTATGGGGAATAGAATATGATAATAAGGGAATGATAGTGTGTTTTGAAGGGTTAAAGGGAGTGTGTAAAGAGAGTATAATTGTAAAAGAGTTGCAGGGGGTAGATTTTTCCCTTAATGATGAAGTAGGGGGTGATGTACATGTGTTTAGGAAGGACGAGAGTGCCTTCGATGTATATTTGGGAGACATATGGTCTACAAATAAAGTTGTCCTTGGTTTTTTTAGTGCACTTCACAGGTGGTGCAATAGTTGTGAATTAGTGTCCCCTGCAAATGTAGAAAGAGAGGGATGTTTTAAGAGAGAGAGAGGGTGTGATAGTGAGAGATATATTGAGAGAGAGAAGTGTTGTTGGGAGAAATATTGTGAGAGAAAGAAAGAGGTAGAGATTTTTAAGATAAGTAGAGACTATGAAGAATTTATGGAAAGGTTAGGAGTAGAGATGATATATAATAAATATAGTAAGTACTTACCTTGTAATGAAACTGAAGGAGTAGGAGATAATGAGAATAATGACTTTATAAATTACCTAATTATGACTGATTATACTGAAGGTGACAGAACCATACCCGATCATGAATTATATGAGTTTGAGGATAATGATAAAAAGTTGAATGGTATATGTATTTATGATGTTAGTATAAGAGTCAATATTAAACAATGTATGTAGATATAAGATTCGACTATTGTTTGACGATGGAGGGTAAATATTTTATTGTGTTTATGAACATTTAATTATGTGGACAGTGTTTTTCAAGATGGACTGCTTACGAACTGATTTTGATAAATGGTTAAATGATAATTGTGGATTGTATATTTTTGTGTATATTAATGTCAATGTATTTGTGTATTTTTGCTGTTGTGTATTTTATGTATTTTTTATGTAAACCATGTACTGTAGAATTTTAAATATTCAAGAATAATTAATTATGAGGATGATTTTAAATGATATTATGAGATTTAGATTCTAATGGATAATAAATGAAACATATGATATATTTGGATATTGAGAGGTATTGTTGTTAGCAGGTAAGTGATGAATTTTCTAGTGGTATATTAAGGTTAAAAAGGGGATAGAATTTGGGTAATAATGATAAATAAGGACATTGGAGTTAGTTAAATAGAGTTAATGGGAGTTAGTGAAAATAAGAATGTTGAGATACAGATAATATATAAAGAGGTGTTAGATATTTTAGGGACACAGTAGTTAGTGATTATATGTAGAGAGGTGAGTAATATGAATGGTATAAATATATTGATTGATGATGATATTTTGTAGTAAGGATCCGGTGTAGGGAGTGATCAGTGTGCAACGTTGTGGCAGGCGGAGCAATTTTGGGTTAGAGTGTTTGCCGATATTTGGTGGAGGGCAAATGGTTAGGGATGGATATGGCCAGGTAGGGAACACACATCCTTGTACAAAGACGAGCGGTGCCAGAGGATTTAAATGGGATTAGTGAAGGGGGTTATTATAGAGATATTGGTGTCATAATATATAAATATGGGTGTTAGTAGCGGTTGTTAGTAGAAAAGAGGGGTAGTAAGGTTACATGGACAAATGCCAAAATAAGATATAGAGAATAATGAATAACAGAGAGTCACCCAAACTAATAAGGATAAAAGGGTTAGAAAAAGAAAATTCATAGTAGGAAGGTGATGTAACTGGAAGGGTAATGATAAATTTAAAATTTGTTTGTATAGAATCTAATGAATGTTAAATAATAAAAGTTGAATAGAGAGTTGATAAAAATAATAATGTCTTATCAAATTTTATACAAGTTATTTACATGTGAATTGTTCAATGTTAGTGTTTAATGTGTAATGTACAATGTTTTATTATGTTTTTATTATGTTGATGGTACAATAGTGTGTGTGGTTAGGAGGTCGTTACGGGGGTAGCGACGGTAAAAATACTAATGTGTTAAAAAATATAAAGATAACAGTGGTTTTGAACAAAGAAAAATGAATTAGTTCTGTTGCAAAGAAAATAAGAATAAAGAAAATGCGTAAAGAAAATAAAGAGTTTTGAAGTTGTTGCCATGATAGGTATATGTTTCAATGTTATATGAAGTAAAATAGTAGAGTTAGTGGTTATTGCTTAGAAAAGTTAAAATTTGTTTTCTGCTTAGGATAAGAATATATTTTCATGTGGTAAAGAGAGTAATTATGGTTGACTGGAGTCAGAGAGTTTTTATAAATGCAGGAATGTTTGAAAAATGGAGAGGGGTTTTCTGTCTTAAATTTTGTCTTTGTTATTTGAAAATTTATTAATGGAGCAAACCAACGTCTCAAAACACAAACCAATGAATCTAAGGGGAGACATATCAGTTGTGGATATGGGAATAGATAAGGCCACTATATTAAAATTTGTATTGCATGTTTCAGAGTTTGGTGGTGTTGTGACAGCGGTCCTGAGCTGGCCGGTGTGTCAGAACAGGAGCGTAAAGTGCCTCATGGCCTTATGGTGTTGGGATCTCTCCTGAGAAGTCCAGTAAGGTCAGATGGTACGATCATCATCATTGGACCAAGGGTAAGTGATTATATTTCTTTTATGTTAACACTACAGGGGGTTATGGCGACATATCTGAACTGATCCTTTTAGAAAAGTGTGAGTGAGTCAATGAAAGTTTTTATGTTTCGACATAAAACCTTTCATTGAGGGGGTTTTGTGACAGTACGAAAATCTTGATGTCAGAATTATGGTACGAGTGGTAGCATATTATTGTATTTTATTGTTTTACACACACATACATGGATAGGACGATTTCCCTTTGTAAAAGAGACAACGACGCAGATTTCAGCAGAGCAAAACGATTCCAAGGTCAGGAGCGGACGTGTGAAGCCGAGCATACACAATGGCAGTATAAGTAGACACAGACTTTCAGTATCCATTCTCATTGGTCCATAAAGTGGGACGTCATTTAAATTTAAAGATGACCTTACCAACAGTGACATGACATAAATGGGCGTGAGCCAGATTGAGACAAAAGACAATGACGTGGATGCGCTAAAACATATGCAAAATATGTGTTTGCATCCCCCCAGTCAGCATCAGACCATCAAGGTGTCAACACGCTGTGAAAATCGCCGGCAGTTTTTGCCAGCAAAAGTGTTTCTTGTCAAATCATCAATGTGTTAACATGTAATAATAACTCTTAGACAGAAGTCACAAAGTAACTATTCAAAATATAAACTAAAATCAGTGCAACCAAGAAGACACCTGGGACGTTCGGCCGAACACCTGCCTGACCATGATTGCCATATAAGGACAGCGGAGACTTTACAACGCATATACAGGAAAGTCCAACTATTTATCTATTCCAGTCTTTCTTATCAAAATTGAGCTCAAATTTACCAAAATTCAAATGTATGTGTAAAATCGCTGTTGGCGAAATGAGTGGGTGTGTGTGTGTATAGACCATACCGGTACATATAAATAATGTTTTTATGAGACGTTGGTTTGTGTCATGTTAAACGTAAGAATTGATCAATTCCAAGATGATATTGGCAGTTTCAGTCAAATTTAAATTCATTATAAATTTCACAATAAAATTAATACGTGAATAATGGAGAATAATAGAATTGTAATATAGCAGAATATGTGGCCGCCATTTTGTTAGTTGAGTATAAGGATTCCATTTTGTTTTATTGATTTTGATGTCGATCTTGATTTTCCATGTTATTAAAAAGCAACTATATATATATTACGCTGTCTGATTTCATTATTCCGCACAATCGTCCCGTCTCTGATAATCGCTTAATCGAATCCTGGGACCCTTACATAAAAATTTTTGAATCACGAAGTTGGCACTACAAAATGGCTGCCGAATTGGTATGATATACACGATAATTATGGTAACGAAAGGTAAGCACCAAAACACACAATTACAACACCTAATTAATCGAAAGATAACACTTTGTTTTCTAGCAGAGGATTTAGTGATGTAACCACTCACTCATCTAACCAATCCGTTTGAAGTACAAACACATAGTTTTGTTTACATCAGGATCCAGTCTAAGAATAAACACACTTGGATTTTGTTTCCATGTTGTTTCCCATATTATCACTAACTACAAAAAAATTAATGCTGGCACAGAACACAATTATTTTCCATAAAAATTATTAAATCTTCACTTTACTGCTGTAACTAGCTTTTGCTTGTTATGAGCTTCATCAGAGGCTGCCCATCCTGCTTTTGGTAACGGTGCCATGGTTCGAAAGATCATTGTTGTGTGTGTGTTGTGTAATACGTTCGATAGTATGTCTGATTTGAATTGTGTCTGTTCATTTAGGATGTTGTTTCTATGTGTTTTGTGTGTTTGTACATTTCTAGTTGTTCAAGAGTGTCTATTTTTTAGCCTTTTGTGTTGTATATGTAGGATTTCCATGTTGTTTTAATATTTTTGCATGTGTGGTCTATCTCAATGAGATGTTTTGCAAAAGTGGATTCATTGGTGGAGTGTAATGCTTTTATGTGTCCATTGTATCTCTGTTTGAAGCTGTGTCCTCTCTAGCCTATGTAGAATTTGTTACATCCTGAGCAATTTAATTTGTAAACACCAGGTAAACAAAATTTGTTTAGCTGTTTGTGTGTTTTGTTTGTAGATCTATATGCAATGTTGTATCCTGCTTTTTTAAATTTGCAGTTTAATTTTTTCAGTGTGGTTATTGATATATGTTAGTGTTATGAATTTGTTGTTTTCTGTCTTTCTCTACAGTTTGTTTTGTGTTTTGTGTAGGAGTTTATTAATTACTTTATATTGTAAACAAAAAAAACCAAGACACTAACAGAACTCATAGCTGACACTGAAACAAATATACAAAACACAGCATCTAAACATTGAGACACATTAAGACATAACATAAGACTATAAAACAGGTTAATTACCTTCCGTCACGCTTTTTGAAATCCGAAAACAGGATTACTCGAGTTTCGACACATTAAGTGTCATCTTCAGATCTTCGATGAATATAGGTTAAAAATACATTTGTTGATGTATGCACATCCCGTCAGACAATAAAAACAACACAAACATAATAACAAAAATACTTAAATAATTTAACACATATTAAAACTGAGACAAAACAGAATGAAAACAAAAAACACGCGGCCGACACGGACCTGCGCAGGAACACGTTATACAGTAAAATCAATCAATACCGATTTGCTATATTCATCGAGGATCTGACGATGACACTTAATGTGTCGAAACTCGAGTAATCCTGTTTTCGGATTTCAAAAAGCGTGACGGAAGGTAATTAACCTGTTTTATAGTCTTAAAATGCTTTTGGAGGCAAATACAATGTTTACATAACATAAACAATGTAATAGGAACACATAAGACATCACACAACAAGAACCACATCTCTGAAATACACACAGCCACCATCAAACTGAGAGAAAAAGCATACAAACACAACATCACCTCTGTTAAAGCATATAAAGGCAATACTGTTTGTTATCTGCAGTATTCTACAGTAATAATTTTCACTGACAACCTACACAATAAAGTACAGAACTTCAGGAAACAAAACAACTTTACACAACTAAAATATAACCTCAATGACAAGTATCAAAACACAATGTTGAGAATGATCTTCAACATTTTCTACTTTGTAAGTTTCTTTTGAGTAATTATAAGTATAATACTACTGACTCGGAACACAAAGTTTTTACTGGTGAAAATATAAAATTTTTAACTTGTAGCCTGAACCAGTTTTCGCTTATTAAAGCTTCATCAGAGGCTGCCAGTAGGAGTGCTGTCCATCTTGTTCTTGGTGACAGTGCTGTCGTTTGAAAGATCAATGTCGTGTGTGTGTGGTATGATATCAAATAGTATGTGTGATTTGAACTGTGTTTGTTCATTTAGGATGCCATTTTTATGTGTTTTTGTGTGTTTCTTTTTGAGTTTAATTTTTAAGTTCCTTTTAAGCATTAAGGTGTGGCTATAATACCAGGTGTATTAAAACTGTTATGCCAAACACATAATAACAAATAAGCAAAAAACCTCCCTGATACAAATCCAACCATCGGTCCCTACCCTCCAAGCACTTCCCAAAATCCACAAAGAAGAAATTCCAATCTGTCCCATAATCAAATACTGGAATGCCCCAGCATACAAACTTGCTAAACATTTAGACAAAATGGTCACGCACACACAATTAGAAAGCAACAACACAATAAAAAAATGTAACAAAAATAAAACATACATATCCCCCATGATGCCACAATTGCCTTTTTAAGACATTAAAAACCTATACACAAACATCCCTGTCTCCGAAACAATCACTATCCTACATAACATACTCAAACAGAACAACACAGTAGAAGAACTAATCACATAAATAACTGAGGCTCTCAACCTAATCACAAAACAAAACTACTTCACATTTAACAATAAATTTTATACACAGAACGACTGATTACCCATGGATTCACCCATATCCAGTCTACTAAGCAAAATCTTTCTAAAATACTTGGAAAAAACAAGAATCCTCACAAACATTGACAGACAATGATATAAAATATTATATTGGCACAGGCATGTTGACAACATCATCATACTTATATATAAAGGAAACAGAAGACAAAATGAACAGCTACTAACCCACATCAACAAAATCCACAAAAACCTTCCCTGCTGAATACGAAAACAACAATAGCATAAATTTCCTAGACCTCACCATTACAAAACTAGAACACACCCAGAAATTCAGTATACACAGAAAACCCACTACAACTGACACACTGATATATAACCTACTCCAATCACCTAATGCAACACAAACTATCAGCCTTCAGAACCATGATACACAAACTAAACTACATCCCACTAGAAGAAAAAGACTATCAAGATGAATTAAACGCAAAAAAATATATTTAACACAAGCTAATGGATACAATGGAACAATAATTAATAAATTCCTACACAAAGACAAAGATAGAAAACAACAAATTCATAACACTAACATATGTCAATAACCACACTTAAAATATCGGTATGGAGAACCATACATGACTTCCATGTTCTAAAATTTATATTTAAAAGCATATTCGAAATGAAATATTTCCATAGAAACTACTTCTTTCTATTGCCTCAGGCTAACCACAGTACTGTGGTCACTAACATATACCACCTCAAGTTTTCGCACTCGATTTTCACTGATGATGGCAGTCGATGGCTCTGCGGAAACGTCTGGTTTTGCAGAAAACACTGGATTACGGCTAAACAGCCCGGGAAGGAATTTTAACAAAAAACTACTTCTTTGTTGCCGATAACGTAGTACACATATAAAAAATTCTCCCCTCCCTCTTCAACTATAATTTTCATTAATAGAAAATTACCCCCACCCTGTTCAACTAGCCTCTTCATTTATAGATAGTTAATCTACGTTTCTACAGTGGATATTATGAGCTTCTTATCAGGATACTTTGTTTATCAAAATTAAGTACTTTACTCTTGTTAAAACATAATACGTTGCAGGTAAAATCCCCTTTCCCTTAACCGATCTTCACCAAAATCAGTAGGCCTTCAGTCCTCTACAATTCAGGGTGGCATGCAAAAAAATATTTGATTCTGTTTAAATGTGCGTCAGTTATCGTTCGTCATGAAAACATTTCTCTTGTTACAACATAAAATGTTGCTGGTAAACTACCCCTTTCCCTTAACCGATCTTCACCAAAATCAACAGGCCTTGAGTTCTCTACAATTCAGGCATGCATGCAAAACATTGTTTGATTCTGTTTGAATGTGCAGCAGTTATCGTTTGTCATAGAAACAATTACTCTTGTTAAAACATGAAAAGTGGCAGGTAAACTACCCCTTTCCCTTAACCAATCTTCAACAAAATCAACAGACCTTGAGTTCTCTATAATTCAAAAAGGTATGTAAAAAAGTAGTTGTTAAGGTATGGGTAAAAATAATGAATAATTTAAGTACAGGAGCAAACACACGCTTTATTGAAGGAACAGTTTAGTAGCAAGTATACATAAAATGGACACACGAAATACACATTACAAGAGCACATTTAAAACTGAACTGTACCTGACGAGGGCATCTCTATTTATATAGAAAAAACAGCTTCCAGATATTTCGTTTTATTTAAAACTTCCAGAACATTACTTTTCTACACCTCACAGTAAACAGGCATGTGTGCGGGTTGAGGCCCCGCCCAGGCAGCTCGACCCTCCACCGCACAATACAAACTTTCACTTCTACAATTACAGGTACATTTACTTAAGAATGAATGTAGAGTTTTCCAGTATATTCTCAACAGTAGTTGATTCTGTTTGAATTTACGGCAGTTATCTTTCGTCATAGAAAAAATTACCCTTGTTAAAACATAAAATGTTGCAGGTAAACTACCCCTTTACCGTAACCGATCTTCAACAAAATCAACAGACCTTGAGTTCTGTATAATTCAAAAACGGATGAAAAAAAGTAGTTGATTCTGTTTGAATTTACGGCAGTTATCGTTCATCATAGAAAATATCGGTATGGAGAACCATACATGACTTTCATGTTCTAAGATTTATATTTAAAATCATATTTGTAATGAAATATTTCCATAGAAACTACGTCTTTCTACTTATTGCTTCAGCATTAACCACAGTACTGTGGTCACTAACGTATACCACCTCACGTTTTCGCACTCGATTTTCACTGATGATGGCAGTCGATGGCACTGCCGAAAAGTCTGGTTTTGCAGAAAACATTGGACTATGGCTAAACAGCCCGGGAAGCAATTTTAACAAAAAACTACTTCTTTGTTGCCGATAACGTAGTACACATATAAAAAATTCTCCCCTCCACCAACTATAATTTTTAATAATAGAAAATTACCCCCACCCAATCACTTAACCTCTTCATTTATAGATATTTCATCTACGTTCCTACAGTGGATTATTATGAGCTTCTTATCATGATACTTTATTTATAAAAATAAAGTATTTTACACTTGTTAAATCATAAAATGTTTCAGGTAAACTACCTCTTTCTCTTAACCGATCTTCAACAAAATCAACAGACCTTGAGTTCTCTTTAGTTCAAAAAGGTATGCAAAAACGTAGATGATTCTGTTTGAATTTACAGCAGTTATCGTTCGTCATATAAAAAATTATCCTTGTTAAAAAATAAAATGTTGCAGGTAAATTGACCCTTTCCCTTAACCGATCTTCACCAACACCAACATGTATTGAGAACTCTACAATACAGGGCTGTATGCAAAACATCATTTGATTCTGTTTGAATTTGCAGCTGTTATCGTTAGCCATAGAAAATATCGGTATGGAGAACCATACATGACTTCCATATTCTAAGATTTATATTTAAAATCATTTTCAGCCAAACAACCAGGCTGTGTCTTACCTGCCTTTTTATTGCTGTATTAAATGAAAAATATTATATTACATTAAAATGAAAAAATTATAATTTTATTGCCTGGCAACAAAATTATTTTATTTTTAACAATTACCATTGTTTCAAAAAGTTTAAATAAATTTTCAAGTACTTTACTCTTGTTAAAACGTAAAAGGTTGCAGGTAAACTACCCCTTCCCCTTAACCGATCTTCACCAAAATCGAAAGTCATTGAGACCTCTACAATTCAGGGACGTATGCAAAAAATTATTTCATTCTGTTTGAATTTGCGGCTGTTATCGTTTGCCATAGAAAATACGCTTGATAAAAAAACGTTGCAGGTAAACTACCCCTTCCCCTTAACCGATATTCACCAAAAACAATAGGTCTTGAGTACTCTACAAATCAGGGCTGTATGCAAAACATTATTTGATTCTGTTTGAATTTGCGGCTGTTATCGTTTGCCATAGAAAATAAAACGTAAAAGGTTGCAGGTAAACTACCCCTTCCCCTTAACCGATCTTCACCAAAAACAATAGGTCTTGAGTACTCTACAAATCAGGACTGTATGCAAAACATTATTTGATTCTGTTTGAATTTGCGGCTGTTATCGTTTGCCATATAAAATACCCTAGTTAAAAAAACGTTGCAGGTAAACTACCCCTTTCCCTCAACCGATCTTCACCAAAAACAATAGGTCTTGAGAAATATACAATTCAGGGCTGTATGCGAAACATTATTTGATTCTGTTTGAATTTGCGGCTGTTATCGTTTGCCAAAAAAAAAAAAATTCCCTTGATAAAAAAAACCGTTGCAGGTAAACTACCCCTTCCCCTCAACCGATCTTCACCAAAAACAATAGGTCGCGAGTACTCTACAAATCAGGGCTGTATGCAAAAAATTATTTGATTCTGTTTGAATTTGCGGCAGTTGTCGTTTGCCATAGAAAATACGCATGATAAAAAACGTTGCTGGTAAACTACCCCTTTCCCTCAACCGATCTTCACCAAAAACAATAGGTCTTGAGTACTCTACAAATCAGGGCTGTATGCAGAAAATTATTTGATTCTGTTTGAATTTGCGGCTGTTATCGTTTGCCATAGAAAATACCCTTGTTAAAAAAACGTTGTAGGTAAACTACCCCTTTCCCTTAACCGATCTTCACCAAAAACAAAAGGTATTGAGAACTCTACAATTTAGGGCTGTATGCAAATAATCTTTTCATTCTGTTTGAATTTGCGGCTGTTATCGTGTGCCATAGGAAATACCCTTGTTAAAACATAAAACGTTACAGGTAAACTACCCCTTTCCCTTAACCGATCTTCACCAAAAACAATAGGTCTTGAGAACTCTACAATTCAGGGCTGTATGCGAAACATTATTTGATTCTGTTTGAATTTGCGGCTGTTATCGTTTGCCAAACAAACAAAATTTCCCTTGCTAAAAAAAAACCGTTGCAGGTAAACTACCCCTTTCCCTCAACCGATCTTCACCAAAAACAATAGGTCGCGAGAACTCTGCAAAACCGGGCTGTATGCAAAAAATTATTTGATTCTGTTTGAATTTGCGGCAGTTATCGTTTGCCATAGAAAAAAAATCTACAGACAGACAGACACACAGACAGACAGACACACAGACACACAGACAGACAGACAGACAGACAGACAGACACACAGACACTTTTCGGAAAACGACTTTTTTTCATGTTTTGAGTGTAGTAGAATCAGAATCTGCAATAATCTCGAACACGATTTTTTTTGCCATCACCATACTTCCATTCCTTAAGGAATATGGAAGTAAAAAACCCTTGTTAAAACATAAAACTTTACAGGTAAACTACCCCTTTCCCTTAACCGATCTTCACCAAAAACAATAGTCATGAGAACTCTACAATTTAGGGCTGCATGCAACTAATCATTTGATTCTGTTTGAATTTGCGGCTGTTATCGTTAGCCATAGAAAAAAACCCTTGTTAAAACATAAAACGTTACAGGTAAACTACCCCTTTCCCTTAACCGATCTTCACCAAAAACAATAGGTCATGAGAACTCTACAATTTAGGGCTGCATGCAAATAATCATTTGATTCTGTTTGAATTTGCGGGTGTTATCATTTGTCATAGAAAATACCCTTGTTAAAACATAAAATGTTGCAGGTAAACTACCCATTTCCCTTAACCGATCTTCACCAAAAACAATAGGTCTTGAGAACTCTACAATTCTGGGCTGTATGCAAAAGAGTAGTACATTCTGTTCGAATTTGCGGCTGTTATCGTTTGCCATAGAAAAATATTGGTATGGAGAACCATAAATGACTTCCATGTTCTAAGATTTATATTTAAAATCATTTGCAAAATGAAATATTTCTATAGAAACCACTTCTTTCTACTTACTGCTTCAGCCTTAACCACAGTACTGTGGTCACTAAAATATACCACCTCACGTTAACGCACTCGATTTTCACTGATGATGGAAGTCGATGGCACTGACGAAATGTCTGGTTTTGCAGAAAACATTGGTCTACGGCCAAACAGGCCGGGAAGGAATTTTAACAAGAAACTACTTCTTTGTTGCCGATAACGTAGTACACATATAAAAATTATCACCTCCCCCGTCAAATATAATTTTCATTTTTAGAAAATTACCCCCACCCCGTTCAACTAGACTCTTCATTTATAGATATTTGATCTACGTTTCTACAGTGGATTATTAAGATCTTCTTATCAGGATACTTTATTTATCAAAATTAAATACTTTACTCTTGTTACAACAAAAAATGTTTCAGGTAAACTGCCCTTTCCCCACAACCGATCTTCACCAAAATCAATAGGGCTTGAGTCTTCTCCAACTCAGGCACATTATTTGATTCTGTTTGAATTTACGGCAGTTATCGTTCATGGAAAAAATTACCTTTGATAAAACACAAAATGTTGCTGGTAAACTATCCTACTCCCTTAACCGATCTTCACCAAAACCAACAGGTCTTGAGAACCCTTCAATTCAGGGCTGTATGCAAAACATTATTTGAATCTGTTTGAATTTGCGGATGTTACCATTTGCCATAGAAAAAAATACCCTTGATTTAAAAAAAACAATGCTGGTAAACTACCCCTTTCCCTTAACTGATTTTCACCAAAAACAATATTTCTTGAGTACTCTACAAATCAGGGCTGTATGCAAAAAATTATTTGATTATGTCTGAATTTGTGGCTGTTATCGTTTGCCATATAAAATACCCTTGTTAAAAGATTTAACGTTGCTGGTAAACTACCACTTTCCCTTAACCGATCTTCAGCAAAATCAACAGACCTTGAGTTCTTTATTATTGAAAAAGATATGCAATAGAGTAGTTGATTCTGTTTGAATTTACGGCAGTTATCGTTCGTCATAGAAAAAATGACCATTGTTAAAACATTAAATGTTGCAGGTAAACTACCCCTTACCCTTAACCGATCTTCACCGAAAACAATAGGTCTTGAGTACTCTTCAAATAAGGCCTGTATGCAAAAAATTTTTTGATTCTGTTTGAATTTGCGGCTGTTATCGTTTGCCATAGAAAAAAAATCTACAGAAAGACAGACACAGACACACACACACACACACACACACACACACTTTTCGGAAAATGACTTTTTTCATGTTTTGAATGTAGTACAATCAGAATCTGCAATAATCTCGAACACGATTTTTTTTGCCATCACCATACTTCCATTTCCTTAAGGAACTTGGAAGTAAAATATCGGTATGGAGAACCATACATGACTTCCATATCCTAAGATTTATATTTAAAATCATTTTCGAAATGAAATATTACCATAGAAACTACTTCTTTCTACTTACTGCTTCAGCCTTAACCACAGTACTGTGGTCACTAACGTATACCACCTCACGTTATCGCACTCAATTTTCACTGATGATGGAAGTCGATGGCATTGCCGAAATGTCTGGTTTTGTAGAAAACATTGGACTACGGCCAAATATCCCGGGAAGGAATTTTAACAAAAACTACTTCTTTGTTGCCGATAACGTTGTACACATATATCAGTGGCGAAGTTACATGGAGGCAATTGAGGCAATGCCTACCCTAAAAAATTCTGTAGAATAAAAATTATAAATATGTATGAACTACATAACGTAAAGATTATACATTGTTATTGCGACTGTCAAATTTATTAAACCGAAACGTGCTTTATTGAGCGACCGCTAGATGGTGACAGGTGAGATTCGGCATAGTTCGTTTAAAGCGAATGAGGCAACCTGAACTTGCCTCAGTGTTTTTTGTATACATCGTATGTAAGCAATGTAGTGGTGTGATAGGGAAGTGTAGGGAGGGGGGATTGTCCCGCGCTGTACACATAGAGCGTTGAGGCATGCCTCACTTCTGTGGTCCAAACAGTTAAGTTAAAGCGCCTGTGTTGTTTCTAAGTGTTTATTTTATGCGGTTATTAAAAGTGTCACTGTTATTCCGCTGAACTAACAGATGATCAAGATTGTTATTTGAATTATTTGTAACATTAAACATATACATAGAAACTAAAAGTTTAAAAATTTGAAGTTCAATCAGTTGTATTATTGTGTATGACTAATACAAGGATTGTTCAATAGAAACACGTATAGAGCCGTAAAGCATTTTTTATTCAACGATTTTAAAAGAAGTCTCCAATAACATTAAGACATGAGTTCCACTGTTGCGCTAACCTGTAGATTCCCTGCTAGTAAAATTCTTACGGCTGTTTGTGGAACCATTCGGTTACAGCAAACTCTACCTCAGCGTCCGATTTGAACCACCGTCCTTTTAGTGATTCCTTAAAAAAAATTTAAGATAAGATTTTTGCCTACCCATTCATTAACTACTAGCTTCGCCAGTAAGCAAATTGATGTCCATTTTTTCGGCTTGCACGCGTTATGTTGGTGTGGGTTTCGGTACTTTCCATTTAAAAAGCGTGCAAACGTAAGAAAATAAACATGAGTGAGGCCAAAAATAACATTAATTGTGTGTGTGTGTGTGTGTGTGTGTGTGTGTGTGTGTGTGTGTGTGTGTGTGTGTGTGTGTGTGTGCGTGCGTGTGTGTTTGTGTCTTACCTGCCTTTTTATTGCCGTATTAAATGAAAAATATTATATTACATTAAAATGAAAAAATTTTAATTTTATTGCCTGGCAACAAAATTATTTTATTTTTAACAATTACCATTGTTTCAAAAAGTTTAAATAAATTTTCAAGTACTTTACTCTTGTTAAAACGTAAAAGGTTGCAGGTAAACTACCCCTTCCCCTTAACCGATCTTCACCAAAATCGAAAGTCCTTGAGACCTCTACAATTCAGGGAGGTATGCAAAAAATTATTTGATTCTGTTTGAATTTGCGGCTGTTATCGTTTGCCATAGAAAATACGCTTGATAAAAAAACGTTGCAGGTAAACTACCCCTTCCCCTTAACCGATCTTCACCAAAAACAATAGGTCTTGAGTACTCTACAAATCAGGGCTGTATGCAAAACATTATTTGATTCTGTTTGAATTTGCGGCTGTTATCGTTTGCCATAGAAAATACCCTTGTTAAAAAAACGTTGCAGGTAAACTACCCCTTTCCCTCAACCGATCTTCACCAAAAACAATGGGTCTTGAGAACTCTACAATTTAGGGCTGTATGCAAATAATCGTTTGATTCTGTTTGAATTTGCGGTTGTTATCGTTTGCCATAGGAAATACCCTTGTTAAAACATAAAACGTTACAGGTAAACTACCCCTTTCCCTTAACCGATCTTCACCAAAAACAATAGGTCTTGAGAACTCTACAATTCAGGGCTGTATATGAAACATTATTTAATTCTGTTTAAATTTGCGGCTGTTATCGTTTGCCAAAAAAAAAAATTTACCTTGATAAAAAAAAACCGTTGCAGGTAAACTACCCCTTTACCTCAACCGATCTTCACCAAAAACAATAGGTCGTGAGTACTCTACAAATCAGGGCTGTATGCAAAAAATTATTTGATTCTGTTTGAATTTGCGGCAGTTATCGTTTGCCATAGAAAAAAATCTACAGACAGACACGCAGACACACACACACACACACACACACACACACACACACACACAGAACTTTTCGGAAAACGACTTTTTTTCATGTTTTGAGTGTAGTAGAATCAGAATCTGCAATAATCTCGAACACGATTTTTTTTGCCATCACCATACTTCCATTCCTTAAGGAATATGGAAGTAAAATTACCCTTGATAAAAAAAAACCATTGCAGGTAAACTACGCCTTTCCCTTAACCGATCTTCACCAAAAACAATAGGTCTTGAGTAGGCCTACTCTACAAATCAGGGCTGTATGCAAAAATTAATTGATTCTGGCTGAATTTGGGGCTGTTATGGTTTGCCATAGAAAAAAAATCTACAGACACACAGACAGCCAGACACTTTTCAAAAAATTACTTTTTTTCATGTTTTGAGTACAATCAGAATCTGCAATAATCTTGAACGCGATTTTTTTTGCCATCAGCATACTTCCATTTCCTTAAGGAACATGGAAGTAAAACATTGAAGTAAAATTACCCTTGTTAAAACATAAAATGTTCCAGGTAAACTACCCCTTTCCCTTAACTGATCTTCAATAAAATCAACAGACCTTGAGTGCTGTATAATTCAAAAAGGTATGCAAAAAAGTAGTTGATTCTGTTTGAATTTATGGCAGTTATCGTTCGTCATAGAAAACTTACCCTTGTTAAAACATAAAATGTTGCAGGTAAACTACCCCTTTCCCTTAACCGATCTTCACCAAAAACAATAGGTCATGAGTACTCTACAAATCAGGGCCGCATGCAAACAATTATTTGATTCTGTTTGAATTTGCGGCTCTTATCGTATGCCATAGAAAATACCCTTGTTAAAACATAAAACGCTGCCAGTAAACTACCCCTTTCCCTTATCCGATTTTCACCAAAAACAACAGGTCTTGACAACTCTACAATTCAGGGCTGTATCCAAAACATTTTGTATGCAAATAATCATTTGATTCTGTTTGAATTTGCAGATGTTATCGTTTGCCATAGAAATTACCCTTGTTAAAACATAAAATGTTACAGGTAAACTACCCCTTCCCCTGAACGGATCTTCACCAAAAACAATAGGTCTTGAGAACTATACAATTCTCGGCTGCATGCAAAAGAGTAGTTGATTCTGTTGGAATTTGCGGTTGTTATCGTTTTAAAAAAAAAAAAAAAATCTAGACACACTGACAGATAGACAGACAGACAGACACACACACACAGACACTTTTCGAAAAATGATTTTTTTTCATGTTTTGAGTGTAGTACAATCAAAATCTGCAATAATTTCGAACACGATTTTTTTTGCCATCACCATACTTCCATTTGCTTAAGTAACGTGGAAGTAAAATACCCTTGATTAAAAAACGTTGCAGGTAAACTATCCCTTTCCCTTAACCGATCATCACCAAAAACAAAAGCTCTTGAGATCTCTACAATTTAGGGCTATATACAAAACATTATTTGATTCTGTTTGAATTTGCGATTGTTATCGATTACCATTAAAAAAATTACACTTGATAAAAAAAAATGTTGCAGGTAAACTATCCGTTTCCCTTAACCAATCATCACCAAAAACAATAGGTCTTGAGTACTCTATAAATCAGGACTGTATGCAAAAAATTTATTTGATTCTGTTTGAATTTGTGGCAGTTATTGTTTGCATTAGAAAATACCCTTTTAAAACATAAAACGTTGCAGGTAAACTACCCCTTTCCCTTAACCGATCTTCACCAAAAACATAGGTCTTGAGAACTCTATAATTTAGTGCTATATGTAAATAATAATTTGATTCTGTTTGAATTTGCGGCTGTTATCGTTTGCCATAGAAAAATTATTTAAAATCATTCGAAATGAAATATTTCCATAGAAACTATGTATTTCTCCTTATTGCTTCAGCATTAACCACAGTACTGTGGTCACTAACGTATACCACCTCATGTTTTCGCACTCGATTTTCACTGATGATGGCAGTCGATGCCACTGCCGAAAAGTCTGGTTTTGCAGAAAACATTGGACTACGGCTAAACAGCCCGTGAAGCAATTTTAACAAAAAACTACTTCTTTGTTGCCGATAACGTAGTACACATAAAAAAATTATCCCCTCCACCTTCAACTATAATTTTTAATAATAGAAAATTACCCCCACCCCGTTCACATAACCTCTTCATTTATAGATATTTCATCTACGTTTCTACAGTGGATTATTATGAGCTTCTTATCAGGATACTTTATTAATAAATATTAAATACTTTACTCTTGTTAAATCATAAAATGTTTCAGGTAAACTACCCCTTTCTCTTAACTGATCTTCTCCATAATCAATAGACCTTCAGTACTCTACAATTCAGGGATGCATGCAAAAAATATTTGATTCTGTTTGAATGTGCGGCAGTTATCGTTCATCATGGAAACATTTCTCTTGTTACAACATAAAATGTTGCAGGTAAACTACCCCTTTCCCTTAACCGATCTTGACCAAAATCAACAGACCTTGAGTTCTCTACAACTCAGGAAAGTGTGCAAAAAATTATTAGATTCTCTTTGAATTTTCGGCAGTTATCGTTCGTCATAAAAAAATTACGTTTTTTAAAACATAAAACGTTGCTGATAAACTACCCCTTTCCATTAACCGATCATCAACAAAATCAACAGACCTGAGTTCTCTTTAGTCCAAAAAGGTATGCAAAAACGTAGTTGATTCTGTTTGAATTTACGGCAGTTATCATTCATCATATAAAAAATTATTCTTCTTAAAACATAAAATGTTGCAGGTAAACTACCCCTTTCCCTTAAATGATCTTCACCAAAAACAATAGCTCTTGAGATCTCTGCAAATTAGGGCTGTATGCAAATAATCATTTGATTCTGTTTGAATTTGCAGATGTTATCGTTTGCCATAGAAAATACCCTTGTTAAAACATAAAACGTTACGGGTAAACTACCCCTTCCCATTAACGGATCTTCACCAAAAACAATAGGTCTTGAGAACTATACAATTCTGGGCTGCATGCAAAAGAGTAGTTGATTCTGTTTGAATTTGCGGCTATCGTTTGCAAAAAAAAATCTATAGACACACACACAGACACTTTTCGAAAAATGATTTCTTTTAATGTTTTGAGTGTAGTACAATCAAAATCTGCAATAATTTCGAACACGATTTTTTTTGCCATCACCATACTTCCATTTCCTTAAGGAACGTGGAAGTAAAGTACCCTTGATTAAAAAACGTTGCCGGTAAACTACCCATTCCCCTTAACCGATCTTCACTAAAAACAATAGATCTTGAGAACTCTATAATTTAGGGCTACTTACAAAACATTATTTGATTCTGTTTCAATTTACGGCAGTTACCGTTCGTCATAGAAAACGTACCCTTGATAAAACATAAAATGTTGCTGGTAAACTACCCTATTCCCTTAACCGATCTTCTCCAAAACCAACACGTGTTGAGAACCCTACAATTCAGAGCTGTATGGAAAACATTATTTGATTCTGGTTGAATTTGCGGCTGTTATCGTTTGCCAAAAAAAATATTGGTATAGAGAACCATACATGACTTCCATGTTCTAAGATTTATATTTAAAATCATATTCGAAATGAAATATTTCCATAAAAACTATGACTTTCTACTTATTGCTTCAGCATTAACCACAGTACTGTGGTCACTAACGTATACCACCTCACGTTTTCACACTCGATTTTCACTGATGATGCCAGTCGATGGCACTGCCGAAAAGTCTGGTTTTGCAGAAAACATTGGACTATGGCTAAAAAGCCCAGGAAGCAATTTTAACAAAAAAACTACTTCCTTGTTGCCGATAACGTAGTACACATAAAAAAATTATCCTCTCCACCTCAACTATAATTTTTAATAATAGAAAATTACCCCCACCCCGTTCACATAACCTCGTCATTTATAGATACTGCGTTTACGTTTATACAGTGGATTATTATGATCTTCTTATCAGGATACTTTATTAATAAAAATTAAGTACTTTACTCTTGTTAAATCATAAAAAGTTTCAGGTAAACTACCCCTTTCTCTTAACCGATCTTCTCCATAATCAATAGACCTTCAGTACTCTGCAATTCAAGGATGCATGCAAATAAATATTTGATTCCGTTTGAACGTGCGGCAGTTATCGTTCGTCATGGAAACATTTCTCTTGTTACAACATAAAATGTTGCAAGTAAACTAACCCTTTCCCTTAACCGATCTTCACCAAAAACAATACGTCTTGAGAACTCTATCACTTAGGGCTGTATGCAAATAATTATTTGATTCTGTTTGAATTTGCGGCTGTTATCGTTTGCCATATAAAATACCATTGTTAAAACATAAAACATTGCAGGTAAACTACACCTTTCCCTTAAACGATCTTCACCAAAAACAATAGATCTTGAGATCTCTGCAATTTAGGGTTTTATGCAAATAATCATTTCATTCTGTTTGAATTTGCGGCTGTTATCGTTTGCCATAGAAAATACCCTTGTTAAAACATAAAACGTTGCAGGTAAACTACCCCTTCCCCTTAACCGAACTTCAACAAAATCAGAAGACCTTGAGTTATCTACAATTGAGGAAGGTACACACAAAGTTATTCGATTCTGTTTACATTTGCGGCAGTTATCGTTTGTCATAAAAATAATTACTCTAGTTCAAACATAAAATGTGGCTGGTAAACTACCCCTTTCCCTAACCGATCTTCACCAAAATCAACAGGCCTTCAGTATTTTACTATTCATGAAACTATGCAAAAAAACTTTTTGATTCTGTTTCAATGTGCGGCAGTAATCGTTCGTCATAGAATAAATTACCATTGTTAAAACATTAAATGTTGCAGGTAAACTACTCCTTTCCCTTAACCGATATTCATCAAAAACAACAGGTCTTGAGTACTCTAGAAATCAGTGCTGTATGCAAAAAATTATTTGATTCTGTTTAAATTTGCGGCAGTTATTGTTTGCCATAGAAAATACCCTTTTAAAACATAAAACGTTGCAGGTAAACTACCCCTTTCCCTTAACTGATCTTCACCAAAAACATAGGTCTTGAGAACTCTGTAATTTAGTGCTATATGTAAATAATCATTTGATTCTGTTTGAATTTGCGGCTGTTATCGTTTGCCATAGAAAAATTGTTTAAAATCATTCGAAATGAAATATTTCCATAGAAACTACATCTTTCTACTTATTGCTTCAGCATTAACCACAGTACTGTGGTCACTAACGTATACCACCTCATGTTTTCGCACTCGATTTTCACTGATGATGGCAGTCGATGGCACTGCCGAAAAGTCTGGTTTTGCAGAAAACATTGGACTATGGCTAAAAAGCCCGGGAAGCAATTTTAACAAAAAAACTACTTCCTTGTTGCCGATAACGTAGTACACATAAAAAAATTATCCTCTCCACCTCAACTATAATTTTTAATAATAGAAAATTACCCCCACCCCGTTCACCTAACCTCGTCATTTATAGATACTGCGTTTACGTTTATACAGTGGATTATTATGATCTTCTTATCAGGATACTTTATTAATAAAAATTAAGTACTTTACTCTTGTTAAATCATAAAAAGTTTCAGGTAAACTACCCCTTTCTCTTAACCGATCTTCTCCATAATCAATAGACCTTCAGTACTCTGCAATTCAAGGATGCATGCAAATAAATATTTGATTCCGTTTGAACGTGCGGCAGTTATCGTTCGTCATGGAAACATTTCTCTTGTTACAACATAAAATGTTGCAAGTAAACTAACCCTTTCCCTTAACCGATCTTCACCAAAAACAATACGTCTTGAGAACTCTATCACTTAGGGCTGTATGCAAATAATTATTTGATTCTGTTTGAATTTGCGGCTGTTATCGTTTGCCATATAAAATACCATTGTTAAAACATAAAACATTGCAGGTAAACTACACCTTTCCCTTAAACGATCTTCACCAAAAACAATAGATCTTGAGATCTCTGCAATTTAGGGTTTTATGCAAATAATCATTTCATTCTGTTTGAATTTGCGGCTGTTATCGTTTGCCATAGAAAATACCCTTGTTAAAACATAAAACGTTGCAGGTAAACTACCCCTTCCCCTTAACCGAACTTCAACAAAATCAGAAGACCTTGAGTTATCTACAATTGAGGAAGGTACACACAAAGTTATTCGATTCTGTTTACATTTGCGGCAGTTATCGTTTGTCATAAAAATAATTACTCTAGTTCAAACATAAAATGTGGCTGGTAAACTACCCCTTTCCCTAACCGATCTTCACCAAAATCAACAGGCCTTCAGTATTTTACTATTCATGAAACTATGCAAAAAAACTTTTTGATTCTGTTTCAATGTGCGGCAGTAATCGTTCGTCATAGAATAAATTACCATTGTTAAAACATTAAATGTTGCAGGTAAACTACTCCTTTCCCTTAACCGATATTCATCAAAAACAACAGGTCTTGAGAACTCTGTAATTTAGTGCTATATGTAAATAATCATTTGATTCTGTTTGAATTTGCGGCTGTTATCGTTTGCCATAGAAAAATTGTTTAAAATCATTCGAAATGAAATATTTCCATAGAAACTACATCTTTCTACTTATTGCTTCAGCATTAACCACAGTACTGTGGTCACTAACGTATACCACCTCATGTTTTCGCACTCGATTTTCACTGATGATGGCAGTCGATGGCACTGCTGAAAAGTCTGGTTTTGCAGAAAACATTGGACTACGGCTAAACAGCCCGTGAAGCAATTTTAACAAAAAAACTACTTCTTTGTTGCCGATAACGTAGTACACATAAAAAAATTATCCCCTCCACCTTCAACTATAATTTTTAATAATAGAAAATTACCCCCACCCCGTTCACATAACCTCTTCATTTATAGATATTTTATCTACGTTTCTACAGTGGATTATTATGAGCTTCTTATCAGGATACTTTATTTATAAAAATTAAGTACTTTACTCTGGTTAAATCATAAAATGTTTCAGGTAAACTAGCCCTTTCTCTTAACCGATCGTCAACAAAATCAACAGACCTTGAGTCCTCTTTAGTCCAAAAAGGTATGCAAAAACGTAGTTGATTCTGTTTGAATTTGCTGCTGTTATCGTTTGCCATAGAAAATACCCTTGTTAAAACATAAAATGTTGTAGGTAAACTGCCCCTTTCCCTTAAACGATCTTCACCAAAAACAATAGGTCTTGTGAACTCTACAACTTAGGGCTGTATGCAAATAATCATTTGATTATGTTTGAATATGCGGCTGTTATCGTTTCCCATAGAAAATACCCTTGTTAAAACATAAAACGTTGCTGGTAAACTACCCCTTTCCCGTAACCGATCTTCAACAAAATCAACAGACCTTGAGTTCTGTATAATTCAAAAAGGTATGCAGAAGAGTAGTTGATTCTGTTTTAATGTACGGCAGTTATCGTTCGTCATAGAAAAAATTACCATTGTTAAAACATTAAATGTTGCAGGTAAACTACCCCTTTCCCTTATGCGATCTTCACCAAAAACAAAAAGTCTTGAGAACTCTACAATTCAGGGCTGTATGCAAAACATTACTTGATTCTGTTTGAATTTGCGGCTATTATCGTTTACCATAGAAAAAATTACACTTGATAAAAAACCGCTGCAGGTAAACTACCCCTTTCCCTTAACCGATCTTCACCAAAAACAATAGGTTTTGAGTACTCTACAAATCAAGGCTGCATGCAAATATTATTTGATTCTGTTTCAATTTGCGGCTGTTATCGTTTGCCATATATAATACCCTTGTTAAAACATAAAACATTGCAGGTAAATTACCCCTATCCCTTAACCGATCTTCACCAAAAACAACAGATCTTAAGATCTCTGCAATTTAGGGTTGTATGCAAATAATCATTTGATTCTGTTTGAATTTGCATCTGTTATCGTTTGCCATACAAAAATACCCTTATAGTTGTCTTGATTATTCATCTCTTCTTTCACAGCACTAACACTTACCTAAAAATGAACTTTTTCTTGTGGTACTTACTGTTTTTCGTTGAACGCGTTTCGGCGTACGTGTTTGCCTTCTTCAGCTTTGATACAGACTGCCATCATTTTGTAACGGTTGTTGTGTGGAAGGTGTGGTGGGAGTGGTGTGTGGAGGAAGGGGATTGGCGCGGGGATTCAACTTAATGTTTGTTTTTTATATAATTGTGTCAAATAGTGTATGTGATTTATATTGTAATTGATCGTTAAGTATGTTGTTTGGTTGTGTTATGTGGTGTTTATATATTTCGTATTGTTCAGTTGTGTTGAGTTTTCGACCTTTGGGTAAGTAATGTAAAATTTCAAGATTAGTGTCTATGTTGGTGTAACTGTGGTTTTCTGTGTGTATGTGTGTGGCAAATGCGGAGTGTATATTGTTGTTGGTTAAAGCTTTTAAGTGTTCAGAATAACGGGATGAAAAAGATCTTCCCGTCTGGCCTATGTAGAAACTATTGCAGTCATTACAATTTAATTTGTAAACACCTGTTTTGTTATATTTGTCTATGTCTGTGTTTGTATTATTGATGTGTTTTTTGATGGTATTGGTTGTTCTGTATGCTATTTTGTATTTGTGTTTTCTGAATGTGTTGGCGATTTTGTGTGTGTAGGAGTTGTGGTATGTGAGTGTGATGTATTTATTGTGTTGTGTGTTGATGGTATTTTGTGTTTTGTTGTTTTTGTTTTTGATGTGTTTGTGTACATAAAAAACACTTAACAATGTAAAACACAAGTTACTTGAACACAACATAACAATCCTAAAAGCTGACAAAGGTAACATTAGCGTCATAATGGACAAACACCAATTAAACACTAAAATCGAAAATTTCTTCAACGAAAATAATATAACGGAAATAAATAAAGACCCCACACTAAAATTTCATAAACAGATCAACAAATTTATAAACAACACAAAACATAATCAAACCAGAAAGCGCCAAATACCTTAAACAAATAAAACCTAACCCCCCTAAACTAAATGCATTACCAAAAATACATAAACCTAACATTCCCATCAGACCATTAATAAACAACACACAGGCCCCCTCCCACAAAATCGCAAAACAACTAGACAAAATAATCAGAGAAAACATTAATCTCAATAACAACACATCTATCAAAAACAACATCGACCTAGTCAGGAAAACTGAACACATCCACATCCCACATAACTCAACTCTGGCATCTTTTGATATAACCAATCCATACACTAATGTCCCCATCAAAGAAACCATCCAAACACAAGAACAACTAATCAGACAAAACAACACACCTGAAACACACATACAAGAAATCATCACACTTACCAAAATAATAACTTAACAAAATTACTTTACATACAATAATAAGATATACACACAAACAGAAGGTCTCCCGATGGGATCCCCCATATCAGGAATACTAGCAGAAATATATATTGCAACGTAATAAATTGCAAATTTAATTTAATTTAAATTTGTGGAGCCCCACGATCTTGGAGCACCAAATTTACGCAACGTTACATATACATAAATAGGCGTGAACGATCTCACGTTCAAGATTGACAAATTCTTTAAACAATATAACATTTAAATTGGGTGTCAGGTGTATCTGCAATAAGAACTCTATGTAACTGGAAACGGTAATTAAAATTTATTTGATACTATAAAAAAATATGTGCACATGGCACTGACTTCGATTTTAAAACATTAGTTATTATTTGTTATTATGCCGTAAGGCTTAAGATATATACATCCTTACTGACTAAATATTACTGAAGGATATACATCCTTCTTTACTAATTATTATATAAAAGAAAAATCTCATTTTCAGACTACTCAGTCTATTAATATGTTTCAAAATCAATTTTTAAATCTTTTTTTCTATATTGTAACGTACTCAAAATATTAATAGTTATTGTTTCTCAGTACTGTTTTCTCAAATACTAATTGTTTTTATTTAAATGCTTTGCAATCATTTTATATCATATTAATTTGAGCTCTTCTTACGTTAATCGTATTTCTAAACATCTATGATTTTAACTCTATTATACAAGAAACATTGCTCTTATTTTTAAATAAAATATTATTGTCGTTAACTGTCTTTGAATTCTTGGTATGATTAAGATATGAATAAGTTGTCTATCACCTTATTGTCGTCGATCATACTCGATCATTTTTGTTCCATCAGTATTCGTCCTCGTCTCGCCTCCAGCGTCGGCTGTCTCTCTTCTCCTCTTGTCCAGCGTCGGCTGTCTCTCTCTCTGGAACTCTCCTCTTGTCCAGCGTCGTATCTCTCTCTGGAACTCTTCTCTTGTCCAGCGTCGTATCTCTCTCTGGAACTCTTCTCTTGTCTAGTGTCGAATCATTAATGGATCTTCTTAAGTAGTGCTGTTATTAATTAAAATGATTGTCTTTACAGCTTAGTTACGTATTTGTACGTAACTGGCAAATTTAAACTGTTTACGAAAAAAAATAAATATGCTGTGCTGACGGGCATAAGCTCCCGCTGCACCGTGGATGATTCAAGAAAGAGAACCACTGTAGCTTGCGTGTCCTATTTATACCCATGTCTTGGTCGACACCCTGCAGTGATCCGAAATCGACATGTTAGAAACTGTCTTTGGCTTCAGTTCCCCCACTCTTTGTCAAATTCGCTATTTTTTATATTTCTGCGAATTGCAGAGTCCTGTAAGTATACTCTTATACTTATCTTATAACTAATTTTATAATACATGTTCACTGTAATTTTGGACATTGCAACTTAACCCTTTCGACTTGTACACAGTTATTTCACTACGGTGTGTCACTTTCGCGTGGTTTTCGTACACAGTATTTAGTAAATTTATTTACATTTTATGGTGCTTTTGGATTTTAATTCTTAATTCTAGTTTATGAATAATTACGGAAAAACAGTAATTGTGCAATTATTCATCTTGGGGTGGCAAACTCGCCTGCAGAGACCTGCGTTCACACACACTAGCAAAATACTGGTGTACACACTTTCAGTTACATTTGTGTGTGTGTGCACGTCGATTCAGGTCGAAACACCTGTTCATATTTTTGTCTGAGCCAAGCTTGCAATCCCTAACATGCTTATTTCTAATATATTATTAATTATTTACAGTTTATTAAGTAAATTTAAATTTTTATATTTCATGCTCAGTACCTCACTTATTTGTACTGTCGCATTATTCCTCTGCTTGGTAACAAAAAAAATTTAATAAATTTATTTATTATAATTTTTTTTTAAATTTATTTATTATTATTATTTGCAAAACAAATTGTAACAAATAATAAAGAATAATATTCGTCATTTCACCCTTAATTGGAGTATATACAAATGTCTTACCTCCCCTCTTCGTACGCTCACTGCTCGCGACCTTGTAGTAGGGTGGCTTTACAAACAGCTGATTTGACTGGTTTCATTGACCTCTTGTTTTCATGTGTAGAACTTCCTAAATGACGTTGCGTGGAATTTACCAATTTCTTTCTTCTGTATCTCATCATATACGATGAAAGTGTTCTGTCCTACTTGCTGTCTTAATGTATACGGTCCATTATAAAGTCTGAAGAATTTCTTCGCCGTATTATCACTCCGTTTTCCCACTGGATTTGCTTTGAGTAATATACTTTCTCCCACGTTGAATTGTTGTAGCTTGTGAGTTAGATTAAATCTCTCTACCCTCTTGTTACCCCTTTCTGTTATCCGTTGTCTTGCGTATCCAATTTTCACACTTATTGGTACAGGTACATTTTGGTTATTAGGTTTGTTTATATATTTAGTCCAAAATCTGGTTGGCTTCTTATCTTCTTCTAATTCCATTGGAGTGTATCCTGTTGCTTCACTATAATTTTCGTTAATGGCTTTTTCAAGAAATGGTAAATATTCTGCCCATTTATTGTGTTGATTATGGCAATATATTCGTAAATATTTACCTAATTCTTTGTTAACTCTCTCAGCAAGGTTTCCTTGAGGATGTCTTATGGATGTGAGTACTGGTTGTATTCCATTTTCCCTTAACGTCCTCTCCCATTTTTCACTTTGGAATTGTACACCTTGATCACTGAGTATCTTCTTCATTTTTCCATATAACGGAATGTATTTCTGCAGTAGTATCTTTAGAACAACTTTGGTTGTGGGTCGCATAATTGGGTACAGTCGGACTGCCTTGGAAAACACATTGATACATACCAATATGTGCTTCACACCTCGACTTGATCGTGGTAATGGTCCCAGAAAATCCACTGCAATTAGCTCTCCTTTGTTCTCCTTCTGTATACTTTGCATTCCTACATATGTGTGTAAATTCGGCCCTTTCGCCGTTTGACACTCATAACACTTCTTTACTTCTTTATCTTTCGATACATATTATTGATCGTAAAATCTTCTCGTAGACTCAAATAACATTTCAGAGCGGCAGCATGTGCTAAACTCTCATGTGCTGGTCGAATTAATTTTGTAGCATGTCATTCGTTAGTACTATCTTCCAGTCTTGTCTTACTAACCTGAAAAGAATTCCATTTAGTACCTTATAATGATTTGGTAGCTGTTCATGGTTCTTCATCTCCCTTATCGTCACGTCCAAATCTTGTTGATGTGCTAAGTTTTTCAGCATTTGTTTTACTTCATCATTCTCTTTGAATTTAATTGATAACAATCGTACTTCTTTCTTTTCGCTCTCATAAACTTCTTCACATTCTTCTTTGATGTATCGGCTTAGTGTGTCCGCTACAATTTGTCTTTACCTTTACAGTATTTAATGGTAAATGAGTACTCGCTAATGGCTAAAATCCATCTTAATAATCGGGCATTTGTTACTTTGCATTTTAATAAAAATGATAATGCTTGGTGGTCCGTATGTATCTCAAAATGAGTACCATAAACATAATATCTGAATTGCTTAAGAGCGTATACTATAGCAAGTATTTCTTTTTCTGATGTGGAGTAGTGTTTTTCAGCTCCTTTGAAGACTCTACTGGCGTAGGCAATAACTCGGTGCTCTCCCATCGTATCTTGTTGATATAGTACACTTCCTACTGCGTAGTCACTAGCATCGGAGTATATTACGAATTTTCCTTCTCGTTGAGGATGATGTAACATAATATTTTCGATGAACAACTCTTTCACTTGGTTAAAGGCATCTTGATGTTTCTTCTCCCACTTCCATTTTTTTTCTTTCTTCGTCAGCTCTAGAAGCGGTTGCGTATATCTTGCATATAACGGTGAGAATCTTCTGTAGTATCCTGTGAGTCCTAAGAATGCTCTTAACTCTTTGAGATTTCCGGGTATAGGGAAATTAGTTATGCTGGAAATTTTGATAGGATCGGGTTGAATACCAGAGGATGAAATAATGTGACCTAGGAATTGGATAGAGGTTTTGATAAATTCACATTTGTCTAGGTTAAGGGATATGTTCGCTTGCCTAAACTTTTGGAATATCGTGCTTAGATGTTTTATATGTTCATCTAACGTTTTAGATACAACTAAGATATCATCTACAAATATCATGGTGTAGGGTTCCACTTCAGGTCCTAGGGCTCTTTCTAGACACTTTACGATGGCTGCTAAACTCGTGCTTAATCCAAAGGGTACTACCCTGTGTTGGTAGCATTTATTTTTATACAGGAAAGCAGTGTACTTTCTATTCTCTTCACGAATTGGAATTTGCCAGAAACTTGAGCATAAATCTAGCTTCGTCAGATACCTTGCTCCTTCACACTTAGTAAATAGTTCGTCCGCAGTTGGTGCTCAGTCATACTCCTTTAATACAATGCTGTTCAGCTCCCTCATGTCAAGGCATAGACGTATCTCTCCATTTTTCTTCTTTACTACCACTAGAGGATTCAGGAAGTTGCTGTTCGATCGCTCTATGACTCCACTTTCGATCATACGCCGAATTTCGAGTTCAACCTCTTCCTCATATCGCATTGGGATAGGGTATGTCTTCCTAATGACTTTTGTAGGGTCTGACACAACTATAGAATGTTCGTATACTGTCGTCTGCGTCGGTACTTCACTAAATACATCACTATATTCTTCTATTAATTCGTGCAGTTTCTCTTCTTCCTGTGTCGTCATCCCTTCATCTACCGCATTCACATGTCGAGTTGGACCATATTGTATTTGTGGCTTGTACAAAGTAATAGGTGTTTCACTTACCTTGCACTCTTCTTCCTCGCTGTTCATGTTTACTTCATATTGAACATTTTTATAATTACACACAATTATATTATCATTAATATTAATCTTAGCATTTATTGTATTTAGTATATCGATACCTAAAATTCCATCATAAATCAATTTATGCATAATTATCATAGGGTGTTCTAACTCTAGATTTTTATATGTTAGAGTTACATATGCTTGTTGTTTAACTCTTTCTTTTTTATTTGTAGCTGTTGTAATAGTTAAATTATTTACGGGCAAAATTGCAGTATTTTTAAAATATTTCTTGTTGCGTTGAACCCATGCAGCGTTAAGAACAGACAGCTGGCTGCCGGTATCAACTAGCATTCGTATTTTACACCTGTTTATGTTCACAGTCACAATAGGGCATTGTGTTTGCTGCGCGTCTCGCTTTATATCCTGTTCGGTGCTTAATAAGTCTTCCCTAATATCGCAGGGGTATATGTTGTTTATTTTATAATTTTGCTTCATTTATTCAGTCATTGTGACACCTTTGATGTAGACGGTCGGCTGTGGAATGTTACTGTCTCATTCATTCTTTGGCCTTCTCTCTTCAATTTTTTTTTTTCGTCCCCTCGTACTGCGGCAACGCAATTGTCAGCTGGTTTTGAAAACTGTTTACGATTGGATGACCATATAACGTCTCCTTGTCGTCTAGCTGTATTATTTTGTTCAGTTTCTTTAGCTGTGCGTGTTGTAGTGTTGTACATTGGTGGCGAATAATTTATTTTATAATTATCACGGTGCGATGTAGTGTTTTGTATTGCTTTCTTGTCATCTCTGTGATAATTATGGTGATGATTTGCGTGTTTTTGTTCCCAGTATTGTGTGTTCTTACCTTTATTGATATTCTCCGACTGTGTTACAAGGATTAAAAATTCTTCTATGGTTTTGATCCCTTGTGTATAAACTGCTAACTGGATATCTCGCTGAAAATGGTAAGATAATTTTGAAACAATTTCATATTCTGAGAATTTAGGTTTGAGATGCTTTACACATTCTATTTGCGTAATTGTGTATTGTTCAATACTCTGCTGTCCTTGTGGATTGAACTTTCCATATTCGAGTTGATCCCGTACTTGTCATTGGGTATGTAGCTTCCAGTATCGGTTCTCGAATGCTTCACGAAACTGCTGATATGTACTTACGTTATCTCTAATAATAGAGTACCATTGGCTGGCTGAATCTCAGATATCGCGTGACGAAGTCTATCTTCTCGTCGTCATTTATTGCACTCCCAATTTTTTCTATTTCCTTCTCTACTCTTGCTAGGAATTCCATACTGTTCTCCCCTTTACCACCTGAGAACTTAAGTCTGCTCCTTTCTTCTGTTGGTGTAGGAAATATGGTCATTTGGTTCTGTCGTCTTCTTAACTCACTTCGTAGTTGGTTCATTTCCTCTTGAATCTCTTCTCTCATATGTGATACGTCTCGCGACCGGTCTTTCGTAGTTTCTTCAATTTTATTCTCAATAACTACAGTACGTGTTTCTATTTCTCTAAGTTTACTCGTATTTACTTGGGATACATTATTAATAGTTTGGATTTTATCATCCTGCTCTCGCGTTATAGTAGTTAAAGTATCATTTATTTGTTTATGCGTTTCTTTTAAATCTTTTCTCCACTCGAGATGTAATTCTTTTTGTTTATTTTCAATCCATACAACTTGTTCATGTAAGGCTTGTTTAAAATTATTCTCTAGAGTATCAATACGTATGTTGGTGTCACTAATTTTTTTTGTTAACTGCGCATTACTGTCAATTATACTTTGTTTTATTTCAATATTATCAATTTTTAACTCTTCTAGACTCTCTGTAATTTTTATAGTGTCCTGTCTAAAATTTCGGACTGTAGCTCTAATTTATTTTCTAAACTTTCTGTTTGTCTCTTATTAGATTCTTTTAATTCGTCTATTCTAGCATTTAAATTTTCTGTCTGTTTATTTAAATTTTCTGTCTGTTTTGTGCTTAATTCATCGACCCAGGCACGCATCATCATCTGGAATGCTTAGACGTCTAAATTTCCTGGAGTCGTCATGTTGAAGTATTATTAAAATATTTATTTAGTAGTAATTCTTTAAAAATTATTATTGATAACCGTTCCCTACTTATTTATTTATTTCTGTATTTTTATTAATAGTTATTATTAATACTCATTACAGTTACACCTGTTACATAGACAACAATATTATTTGTGGGCGCCAGCTGTGTGATTACACGACAATTTAACATTACATTCAGTTACTGTTTAATATAAATAATAATTACATATTATACATTTTTCATTTAACACACTCTTTATATTTTTTTAGAGCAACCATTTAGCCACATAAAAAAATTTTAATAGTTAAATGATGGGGATCGGGTCATACATTCATGAGCTACAATTTTATGTCACAAATTTTTGTACATAAATTTAGGCATGTCGGGCCCCACGTGCAGGGCGACATTCTATGCAACGTAATAAATTGCAAATTTAATTTAATTTAAATTTGTGGAGCCCCACGATCTTGGAGCACCAAATTTATGCAACGTTACATACACATAAATAGGCGTGAACGATCTCACGTTCAAGATTGACAAATTCTTTAAACAATATAACATTTAAATTGGGTGTCAGGTGTATCTGCAATAAGAACTCTATGTAACTGGAAACGGTAATTAAAATTTATTTGATACTATAAAAAAATATGTGCACATGGCACTGACTTTGATTTTAAAACATTAGTTATTATTTGTTATTATGCCGTAAGGCTTAAGATATATACATCCTTACTGACTAAATATTCTATGCTACTAATTATTATATAAAAGAAAAATCTCATTTTCAGACTACTCAGTCTATTAATATGTTTCAAAATCAATTTTTAAATCTTTTTTTCTATATTGTAACGTACTCAAAATATTAATAGTTATTGTTTCTCAGTACTGTTTTCTCAAATACTAATTGTTTTTATTTAAATGCTTTGCAATCATTTTATATCATATTAATTTGAGCTCTTGTTACGTTAATCGTATTTCTAAACATCTATGATTTTAACTCTATTATACAAGAAACATTGCTCTTATTTTTAAATAAAATATTAATGTCTTTAACTGTCTTTGAATTCTTGGTATGATTAAGATATGAATAAGTTGTCTATCACCTTATTGTCGTCAATCATACTCGATCATTTTTGTTCCATCGGTATTCGTCCTCGTCTCGCCTCCAGCGTCGGCTGTCTCTCTTCTCCTCTTGTCCAGCGTCGGCTGTCTCTCTTCTCCTCTTGTCCAGCGTCGGCTGTCTCTCTCTCTGGAACTCTCCTCTTGTCCAGCGTCGTATCTCTCTCTGGAACTCTTCTCTTGTCCAGCGTCGTATCTCTCTCTGGAACTCTTCTCTTGTCTAGTGTCGAATCATTAATGGATCTTCTTAAGTAGTGCTGTTATTAATTAAAATGATTGTCTTTACAGCTTAGTTACGTATTTGTACGTAACTGGCAAATTTAAACTGTTTACGAAAAAAATAAATATGCTGTGCTGACGGGCATAAGCTCCCGCTGCACCATGGATGATTCAAGAAAGAGAACCACTGTAGCTTGCGTGTCCTATTTATACCCATGTCTTGGTCGACACCCTGCAGTGATCCGAAATCGACATGTTAGAAACTGTCTTTGGCTTCAGTTCCCCCACTCTTTGTCAAATTCGCTATTTTTTATATTTCTGCGAATTGCAGAGTCCTGTAAGTATACTCTTATACTTATCTTATAACTAATTTTATAACACATGTTCACTGTAATTTTGGACACTGCAACTTAACCCTTTCGACTTGTACACAGTTATTTCACTATTGCACTTGTATGGAGTGTCACTTTCGCGTGGTTTTCGTACACAGTATTTAGTAAATTTATTTACATTTTATGGTGCTTTTGGATTTTAATTCTTAATTCTAGTTTATGAATAATTACGGAAAAACAGTAATTGTGCAATTATTCATCTTGGGGTGGCAAACTCGCCTGCAGAGACCTGCATTCACACACACTAGCAAAATACTGGTGTACACACTTTCAGTTACATTTGTGTGTGTGTGCACGTCGATTCAGGTCGAAACACCTGTTCATATTTTTGTCTGAGCCAAGCTTGCAATCCCCAACATGCTTATTTCTAATATATTATTAATTATTTACAGTTTATTAAGTAAATTTAAATTTTTATATTTCATGCTCAGTACCTCACTTATTTGTACTGTCGCAATATACACAACATAGAACAGAACCACATAATAAACAACAACAAATACACTAACAAAATTATATACTGGCACAGGTATGTAGATGATATATTACTTTTATTCAAAGGCAACACAAGACAAGTTGAAAACTTCCACAAATACATAAACACTATACACCACAAATTAAAATTTACACTGGAAATTGAACAAAACAATAGTATAAATTTTCTAGACCTAACAATTAACAAAACTAACAATACACACACGTACAAAATATACAGGAAACCAACCACAACTGACATGGTTATACACAACACATCAAACCACCCAACACAACATAAACATGCGGCCTTCAACCATATGCTCCATAGACTAACTAAAATACCCTTAAATAAACAAGATTACACCGACGAACTCAACACAATAAAATACATAGCAATCAAAAACGGTTACAACCCTAATTTAATAAACACACTACACAAACACATCAAAAACAAAAACAACAAAACACAAAATACCATCAACACAGAACACAATAAATACATCACACTCACATACCACAACTCCTACACACACAAAATCGCCAACACATTCAGAAAACACAAATACAAAATAGCATACAGAACAACCAATACCATCAAAAAACACATCAATAATACAAACACAGATATAGACAAATATAACAAAACAGGTGTTTACAAATTAAATTGTAATGACTGCAATAGTTTCTACATAGGCCAGACGGAAAGATCTTTTTTATCCCGTTATTCTGAACACTTAAAAGCTTTAACCAACAACAATATACACTCCGCATTTGCCACACACATACACACAGAAAACCACAGTTACACCAACATAGACACTAATCTTGAAATTTTACATTACTTACCCAAAGGTCGAAAACTCAACACAACTGAACAATACGAAATATATAAACACCACATAACACAACCAAACAACATACTTAACGATCAATTACAATATAAATCACATACACTTTTTGACACAATTATATAAAAAACAAACATTAAGTTGAATCCCCGCGCCAATCCCCTTCCTCCACACACCACTCCCACCACACCTTCCACACAACAACCGTTACAAAATGATGGCAGTCTGTATCAAAGCTGAAGAAGGCGAATACGTACGCTGAAACACGTTCAACGAAAAACAGTAAGTTTCACAAAAAAAGTTCATTTTTAGATAAGTGAAAAAATACCCTTGTTAAAACATAAAACATTGCTGGTGAACTACCCCTTTCAATTAACCGATCTTCACCAAAAACAATAGGTCTTGAGAACTATACAATTCTGGGTTGTATGCAAAAGAGTAGTTGATTCTGTTTGAATTTGCGGCTGTTATCATTTGCCATAGAAAAAATTACCCTTGATTTAAAAAAAAAACCATTGCTGGTAAACTACCCCTTTCCCTTAACCGATATTCTCCAAAAACAATAGGTCTTGAATACTCTACAAATCAGGGCTGTATGCAAAAAATTATTTGATTCTGTTTGAATTTGCAGCTGTTATCGTTTGCCAAAAAAAAATATCGGTATGGAGAACCATAAATGACTTCCATGTTCTAAGATTTATATTTAATATCATTTTTGAAATGAAATATTTCATAGAAACTACTTCTTTCTACTTACTGCTTCAGCCTTAACCACAGTACTGTGGTCACTAACCTATACCACCTCACGTTATCGCACTCGATTTTCACTGATGATGGAAGTCGATGGCACTGCCGAAACGTCTGGTTTTGCAGAAAACTGTGGTCTACGCCCAAACAGGACAGGAAGGAATTTTAACAACAAACTATTTCTTTGTTGCCGATACGTAGTACATATATAAAAAATTATCCCCTCCCCAATCAACTATAATTTTCATTTATAGAAAATTACTCCCACCCCGATCAACTAGCCTCTTCATTTATAGATATTTCATCTACGTTTCTACAGTGCATTATTAAGATCTTCTTACCAGGATAATTTATTTATTATCAAAATTAAGTACCTTCCTCTTGTTACAACAAAAAATGTTTCAGGTAAACTACCATTTCCCCCTAACCGATGTTCACCAAAATCAATAGGCCTTGAGTCCTCTATAACACAGGCACATATGTAAAAAGTGGCAGGTAAACTATCCCTTTCCCTTAACCTATCTTCACCAAAATCAACAGGCCTTTACTTCTTTACAATTCAGGAACGCATGCAAAAAAGTATTTGATTCTCTTTGAATTTACGGCAGTTATAGTTCGTCCTAGAAAAAATTACCCTTGGTAAAACATAAAATGTTGCAGGTAAACTACACCTTTCCCTTAACCGATCTTCACCAAAAACAATAGGTCTTGAGAACTCTACAAATCAGGGCTGTATGCAAATAACTATTTGATTCTGTTTGAATTTGCGGCTGTTATTGTTTTCCATAAAAAATACCCTTGTTAAAACATAAAACGTTGCTGGTAAACTACCCCTTTCCCTGAACCGATCGTCACCAAAAACAATGGGTCTTTAGAACTCTATAATTCATAGCTGTATGCAAAAAATTATTTGATTCTGTTTGAATGTGCGGCAGTTATCGTTCGTCATAAAAATAATTACTCTAGTTCAAACATAAAATGTGGCTGGTAAACTACCCCTTCCCCTCAACCGATCTTCACCAAAACCAAAAGATCATGAGAACTCTACAATTCAGGGCTGTATCCAAAACATTATATGATTCTGTTTGCATTTGCGGCTGTTAACGTTTGCCATAGATAAAATTACCCTTGATAAAAAAAACATTGCAGGTAAACTACCCCTTTCCCTTAACCGATTTTCACCAAAAACAATAGATCCTGAGTACTCTACAAATCAGGGCTGTATGCAAAAAATTATTTTATTCTGTTTGAATTTGCGGCTGTTATCGTTTGCCATAGAAAAAAAATCTACACACACACACACACACACACACACTTTTCGAAAAAAGACTTTTTTTCATGTTTTGAGTGTAGTACAATCAGAATCTGCAATAATCTCGAACAATATTTTTTTTGGCATCACCATAAGGAACATGGAAGTAAAATACCCTTGATTAAAAAACGTTGCTGGTAAACTACCCCTTTCCCTTAACTGATCTTCACCAAAAACAACAGGTCTTGAGTACTCTACAATTCAGAGCTGTATGCAAAAAATTATTTGATTCTGTTTGAATTTGCGGCAGTTATCGTTTGCCATAGAAAATACCCTTGTTAAAACATAAAATGTTGCAGGTAAACTACCCCTTTCATTTAACCGATCTTCCACAAAATCAGTAGACCTTGAGTTATCTACAATTGAGGAAGGTACACACAAAATTATTCGATTCTGTTTAAATGTGCGGCAGTTATCGTTCGTCATAAAAATAATTACTCTAGTTCAAACATAAAATGTGGCTGGTAAACTACCCCTTTCCCTTAACCGATCTTCACCAAAACCAACAGGCCTTCAGTCTTTTACAATTGATGAACGTATGCAAAAAAATATTTGATTCTGTTTCAATGTGCGGCAGTTATCGTTCGTCATAGAAAAAATTACCGTTGTTAAAACATTAAATGTTGCTGGTAAACTACCCCTTTCCCTTAAAGGATCTTTATCAAAAACAATAGGTCTTGAGTACTCTAGAAATCAGGGGTGTATGCAAAAAATTATTTGATTCTGTTTGAATTTGCGGCTGTTATCGTTTGCCATAGAAAATACCCTTTTAAAACATAAAACGTTGCAGGTAAACTACCCCTTTCCCTTAACCGATCTTCACCAAAAACAATAGGTCTTGATAGCTCTATAATTTAGTGCTATATGTAAATAATCATTTGATTCTGTTTGAATTTGCGGCTGTTATCGTTTGCCATAGAAAATACCCTTTTAAAACATAAAACGTTGCAGGTAAACTACCCCTTTCCCTTAACCGATCTTCACCAAAAACAATAGGTCTTGATAGCTCTATAATTTAGTGCTATATGTAAATAATCATTTGATTCTGTTTGAATTTGCAGCATTATCGTTTGTCATAAAAAATACCCTTGTTAAAACATAAAACGTTGCAGGTAAACTACCCCTTTCCCTTAACCGAGCTTCACAAAAAACAATAGGACTTGAGAACTCTACAATTCAGGGCTGTATGCAAAACATTATTTTTAATTCTGTTTGAATTTGCGGCTGTTATCGTTTGCCATAGATAAAAATTACCCTTGATTAAAAAAAAAAAAGTTGCTGGTAAACTACCCCTTTCCTTTAACCGATCTTCACCAAAAACAATAGGTCACGAGTACTCTACAAATCAGGGCTGTATGCAAAAAATTATTTGATTCTGTTTGAATTTGCGGCTCTTATCGTTTGCCATAGAAAATACCCTTGTTAAAACATAAAACGTTGCAGGTAAACTACCCCTTTCCCTTAAACGATCTTCACCAAAAACAATAGGTCTACTATTATTTTTATTTATAGGTTAATTATTTTTTAAATAATTTTCTCTTTAGATAAAAATTAAAAAGTAAGTGTGTTTGCACGGTTGTAACTGTCTCATCTTAATCTACCCAATGTTTGGATACATTTTTTTTGTAAGTGTTTGGTGACTAAAGAAAACAAAAAGAAATTTCCAATCTGATGATGAGCTGTGAAGCTTAAAAGCGCTAATTGGGAATTTTTTCTATAGTGGTATGCACCAGTGTAATTTCTGTTTGTGATTATAACCACTAACACAAGTTTATTAATTAAATATACAAATGTTTATGAACATAAATATATTCCCTTGATGTATAAACAATGACATAAAACAACAAAAATTATTATATTTTATGTATTCAACAGTTTTAACCATTATGAAAAAATAATAAATTAAAATACAATTTGCTTATTTACAAATTTTGGTTTTAGTATACAGTTGTATATCACATTCAAGTTTGGATGATTGTAAAATTTCTTTACCAATTTTTACCTAACACAGAATTAACATTTTTTTTTAAATGTTACATTTACTTCTAGTGTATACTATAATAATTCTACCCTTTTTTAAAACAGCACACAGTTTACAACACATAGTATACTTCTCAAAGTCTATGAACATTATTTTATTATAAATCTAAGTTGAAATTATTTACAATAAAACAACAACAAATTTGACTTTATTGTTAAACCAACCTCGTCACAAGTACTGCCAAGTCATGGTGATTTGGATGTGCATCTTTACTTGGATTTACTTGATTTTGCCAGGCACAGAAGTTATCTAACAGCTCTTCTGAAGAATACCGGTCACTGTCCAACTAAAAAAGAATATAATTTGCATGAAAAACAACTATATCATATTACTCTCATACTTAAATAAATATGACTGAATCTGCTTAAATAACAGATTAAGCAGACAGTTATGAGGCATTAAAATGCACTAGAAGAGAATTCATATTGAAGTGATATTTCTGATAGGTTTGAACCTGTTAAAAAAATGTATTAATTTATGTTACAAAAAAAATTTTATAAAACTGTCAATCTAATTACACAGTGACAAAATTACCAGTTTATCTACCAGATGGTTTCCTGATATCTGTTCACTTTTCTTGGTTCCTTATAAAAATATTATCTGAAAACAATGCTAAAGCTTAGTGGTTCCTTCAACAGAATTATTTTTTCAAATACATTATTATTCATTAACTTACAGGCTGATCACAAAATTATTGCAAACATTTGGAAATTGTATAAATACAAATTATTTTATTTTTTATTATTTATTAATACTGTTTCATATTTCGTACTTACCACTATTCCGCTATTCCTTGGGTCCCAGAGTTCTTTCATAAGCGAGGTCAGAAACAGTGTGGGGGTACGAAATAAATATTCTGACGACATATATATAGTGAAAAGAAAAACTTCTGTTTAATTTTTAATAAATTAGAATTACTCACATTGAACCCCACATAGTTACATGTGCTTCGCCATGAGGCGTAGTTATGCAATCAAATTCAAATCGTTTTTTCATTTATAATTTTACAAACATACTCCCACAAAATAAACATAATTAATTTATTCTTTCCATATTTTAAAACGGGGACAAATTATTTCCTTGATTATTGACGATAATCAAGTACATCGATTTCATAACATCAAAATATACTTACAAACTAACATAAAACATCTTATATTTATGAAGGCCACCCAGCCTGCTCTCTCTCTCATTCATACTCATTGGAAAACCCCCTTTAAATAGAAATACACCCCATTATGATTGAAATTAATACATATACCCCTTGCCGGCACGAGGCGTCCTCTCAACCTCGAGTTACTTCATTTATAAGTTCGTAGATGTCCAAAAACAGATCATGATGTCCTTTCACCAAAAACTAACAACACTGTCACATTGTTACTAATTGAAACTCACTTTTTAATTGAAACTCATAAATTTTGAAAGAGCCCCTTGGGGCAGATACCTGGCCAGGTACTGTCTGTAAGAGAACTGGGGAGAGCGTCTCTAAGTTCACTCTCTACTAGATAATTTTGTTTTAGACGGAAAGCAATGCCTTCTACTTGATCGTCACTGCTGTGGCACATTCAACACATGTGTTTTTTCGTATGGTAGCCGTGGATGACATTTGGTGAGCACTGGCCTACGTCACAAAGTAGGTTGGACTTGGACTTTATTTCCGTCAGCTCAGCTTCAGCTCTGACCATGCGGCGAACAGAAATATTGTTTTCAAGCCATGTTGCTTTACTACTGTGGCGTCGTTTGTGCACATGCTGGTGTAGTGCGTTTGGGTGCGGGTGCCACACAAACGTTAAGTTCTTAGAATTGACGTCTTGCACATTCTTTTGCCAATGTTTCACAACTGTTACTGCGTACTGTTCCTTTGATCGCACAATGCTTTTATTCCAACACGTGGCCGTATACACAGATGGAAAATGAGTTTATGAATATTTTATAATAAGAGGAACCCAAATTTAATAAAATAAAATACCCTCAAAATTCGTCCCGTTACAATACCCCCCCCCCCCCAATGAGAGGTCTTCTGTCGAAACAGAAGATATCTCATTGCTAAAACCCCTAAGAGGACCGGTGAGGATATGGTGCCAACAACCCCCCATTTGTTCTTATATATCATGGGTAAACAACACCCCTGGCTCAGCGGCTATGGCCGCATCTGAACGAGATCACTGGACTTCTCTGTACGAGATCCCAACACCATAAAATCGAACAGACACGCACTACAGCGCACCTCACCTTCTATCATGCCACCCCCAAAATCCAAACCCTGGTCTCATATCATGCCAGATCCTCAACCGATATGTTCCCCCTTATCATGCACACTGGGCTGCCCTTAGCAGTTACTGGGCTTGTACACACACTTATTGCTACATCCTATCAAATCTTGTTATCAAATTTAGGAGTTTCCTTTAAATTGAAATCAAATCTATATTACCATTAATCTCAAAAATCAAAATACAAATCTTTTATCTGAATTGAATAATTCTCTTCGTTATTAGTGATAATTAGAAAACAAATAAACCGAACATTTGTTAAAAACATGAACTTCCTTATCCTAACATTGGATTAGACACATATCCTAAACAATACAATTCAATAAAAAACACTAGTAATACATGCAGACAATAATATAATCAAAATTCAAAGCATCAATTAGATGGCAGGCATAAAATCAAATTTTTTTTTTCAAAAAAAATTTTAAATTTATTAAAATATTTTTTTTCTCAATATTAAAATTATTTAAATTTATTTAAATTAATTAAGAAACAAAATTGGCATCACTTCATTGCCAAAATGGGTCTAGTATAGAACATCACCCATCAGCTGATCAAACTGGGTCAAGTCAAGAACCTTGACCTACATAAGTTATACATGAGTTACATCAAAAAATACCTTGAACATCTTTAAAATTCTATCTTTAAACACAAAAACACAATAAAATACGACATTTAAAATTGAAATAGTATTGTTATAATTGACAATAAAATTGATTTTTAAATTACTCAAGATTACACCTTTTACAACTTTACATTCTTTCAAATTCTATTAAAATTGTCACTTGTTTCAATCAAATTTTATATTTTTACTATGAATCTCTTTCTTTAATATTCTCATTCTCCATTAGTTTGGGTGATCTAATTATTCATAATAACTTGATTGTATCAACTTGGCATTTATATATTTATAATTAACATTGCGATTATTACATTAAAATAACCAAATTACATTTAACTTTGGTAAAAATCTACACACCCTACATCTTTAAATTTGCGTATAACAATTATAAACATTTTACATTTTAATGAATTGAACTTTTATTAATTAACCATCAATTATTTATCATTTGATTCTATATAATTATTAACATTCACTTTACATTATCTTTCATCTCTTATTACCTTTCTACTATGAATTTTCTATCTAACCCTTCACATTTTGATCATTGATTAGTCTGGGTGACACCTGTATTCTCTATGCTTTCAATTGAATAGACATTTATAATCTTACTCCCTTTTTCCTACTAACAACCAAATTTACCTATCATGACACCAATCTCTCAATTATAAACACCTTTCACTAATTCCACTTACCTCTGGCACCGCTCGTCTTTGTACTAGGATGTGTGTTCCCAACCTGGCTATATACATACCTAACCCTTTGCCCCTCCAAAATATCGGCAAACACTCCCTTAAACTACTCTATCACTTGCCACAACGCCGCACGCTGGTCTCTCGCCACGCCGCACGCTGATCACACCTTACCACCTCATCCTTACTACAAAATATCATCATCAACAAATATATTTACCATTCATTTTACTCATCTCTCTACATATAATCAGTAACCACTGTGTCTCTAAATATCTAACACTATTTTTGTGTGTTACCAGTATTTCAAAATTCTTATTCTCTCTAACTCCCATTAAAATTAACTCTGCTTAACTCACCTGCCTTATTTCATTATCACCCAAACCCTTTTTACAACACTTCACCTTGATATAACACTAGAAAATTCATCACTTCTCCCCTTATAATAATATACCTCAATTTGAACATATTATCTTTTTAATCATCTACTAATCATTATAGAATCTTAATTTCATAAAATCATTTAACTTCATTATCACACTTTCTTTTGTACAACCTTAATTAAGTAATTAATTTGCAATTATTTAATTCAATTATTTAAAAGTTCACAATTACTTTCATCGCTTATTTAGTCTGTAAAATTTTATAATTATTATTAATTTATACTAATTACTTGAAAATTTAATTTAATTGGTAATTAATGTTATCAACATCTCCTACATATACACATTGTTTACATAATACATAGTATACCATAATGTAGTACACAAATACCTTTAACATAATGACATCAACACATAAAAGAATATACAGTCCAACTTATTATTTGTTATCATCAACCACAAATCGTTTCATAAGCCAATGCACTTCAAAACCACACTATTCATATAATTAAATGTTCATAAACAATAAATATACCCTTTATCGTCGAATAACAGTCTAATCTTATGATTATACCATTCATTTACAATTACATACATTATCTCATGATTATCAATATAATGATTATATTGTCATATTCTTCTACAATATCATTTAAATTAATATGATTATTCCATATTATTCTATCATGTACCTGGTCACGCTCGAGTATAGTCCTGTCGCCGTTATTATATTCTGTTAACATCAGGTAAGTTATATTATCATCGTTAACATCATCTACTGCTATCTCAGTTTCACTATACGGTAAGTACTCATTATTATTATTATTACTTCCCTCTCCGCCCAACCTTTCTACAAATTCTTCATAATTTCTCTTTACTTTAAATATCTCTATTTCTCTCTTTCTCTCTCTCTCAAAACATTTCTCACCATCACGCCAAACTACACACTCTCTCTCAAAATATGCAGGGGACACTAACTCATCATTACGGCACCACCTATGAAGTGCACAAAAAACCCAGGGAAATTTATTTGCAGACATATCGTCTTCCAAGTACTCACGTGAAGTCATTTCTTCACCCCCTACTTCAACATTACGGGAAAAATCTACCACCTGCATCCACTCTACCTGTAAATCCTTTCTACTCTCTCTCTCTGATTCATCACACCCAAACATCTCATTATCAACTTCTACTCTCTCTACAATTTCGTTATCATTATCAACATCTACACAATCATTTTCTAACACCATATTTTTATTTGTATTGTCATTGTTATCACTTGTAAACCCATTATTTAAATTATCATTATTACTCACCATGTTACCCTTATTTTTCGTCGTATTGTCACCGCTACTTACCTTATTATTCCTCATCTGACTTAATCTCTCGTCTAACCTTTTATTCCCCTCGTCAAATTGTTTCTCAAAATTATCATTTCGTTTTTTGATCTCATTTTTTACTTCATCAAATTTTACGTTAATATTATTTTGGATTTCTCTAATTTCACTTTTCTGTTCGTTAAATTTTTCGTCAAGTTTACTAAATTTTTGATTAAAAAGCATTTGCATCATTTTCATTATTTCATTATCTTCAGCCCTGTTAGTCGGGACTGGCGTTGAGTGAATAATTCCTCCACTCATAATTTGTGACTCAGTCACACTTGTCTGGCTTTCATTTACACTGTCAGATAGGCTGACATTCTCGTTATCTGCCATTTTTTTTTTTTTTAATTTGTTTAAATATTTCTTTCAAAATTTTTTTCGTGTAATAAATATTACACAATCTTATTATATATAAAAAATATTGAACTATTTACTCTACCACATGTAGTCACAACATAACCTTATTTTTACGTCTTATATACTCTTTCGATACCCACTCTGTTTCTGATTTCTGGCTTATTTTATATAAATATTTTATATAAGGTCCCTGTTCGGGCGCCATTTGTATAAATACAAATTATTTTATTTTTTATTATTTATTAATACTGTTTCATATTTCGTACTTACCACTATTCCGCTATTCCTTGGGTCCCAGAGTTCTTTCATAAGCGAGGTCAGAAACAGTGTGGAGGTACGAAATAAATATTCTGACGACATATACATAGTGAAAAGAAAAACTTCTTTTTAATTTTTAATAAATTAGAATTACTCACATTGAACCCCACATAGTTACATGTGCTTCGCCATGAGGCGTAGTTATGCAATCAAATTCAAATCGTTTTTTCATTTATAATTTTACAAACACACTCCCACAAAATAAACATAATTAATTTATTCTTTCCATATTTTAAAACGGGGACAAATTATTTCCTTGATTATTGACGATAATCAAGTACATCGATTTCATAACATCAAAATATACTTACAAACTAACATAAAACATCTTATATTTATGAAGGCCGCCCAGCCTGCTCTCTCTCTCATTCATACTCATTGGAAAACCCCCTTTAAATAGAAATACACCCCATTATGATTGAAATTAATACATATACCCCTTGCCGGCATGAGGCGTCCTCTCAACCTCGAGTTACTTCATTTATAAGTTCGTAGATGTCCAAAAACAGATTATGATGCCCTTTCGCCAAAAACTAACAACACTGTCACATTGTTACTAATTGAAACTCACTTTTTAATTGAAACTCATAAATTTTGAAAGAGCCCCTTGGGGCAGATACCTGGCCAGGTACTGTCTGTAAGAGAACTGGGGAGAGCGTCTCTAAGTTCACTCTCTACTAGATAATTTTGTTTTAGACGGAAAGCAATGCCTTCTACTTGATCGTCACTGCTGTGCCACATTCAACACATGTTTTTTCGTATGGTAGCCGTGGATGACATTTGGTGAGCACTGGCCTACGTCACAAAGTAGGTTGGACTTGGACTTTATTTCCGTCAGCTCAGCTTCAGCTCAGACCATGCGGCGAACAGAAATATTGTTTTCAAGCCATGTTGCTTTACTACTGTGGCGTCGTTTGCGCACATGCTGGTGTAGTGCGTTTGGGTGCGGGTGCCACACAAACGTTAAGTTCTTAGAATTGACGTCTTGCACATTCTTTTGCCAATGTTTCACAACTGTTACTGCGTACTGTTCCTTTGATCGCACAATGCTTTTATTCCAACACGTGGCCGTATACACAGATGGAAAATGAATTTATGAATATTTTATAATAAGAGGAACCCAAATTTAATAAAATAAAATACCCTCAAAATTCGTCCCGTTACAAAATCTTTTAAGAATTGGTAAACATGTTTCAGCTTCAACAGTTTGTCAGCAAAACACTATCAGTTTTCTTAGTAAATCTGTGCATTCAATAAATATATGGAGTTGATAATTATTCTTTCAGTAAAAGTGTACACAGTAATGACAACCTAAAAAGGTTTCCTTAGTGGAAACCTGGAAAGCAACTAATTTAAACAGTTGCAGTATGAATTAACAAAATGTTGCAGTATGTTTTGTGTTTTGATCTTTACTTCATAGCCTGTTTAAATAACTCATGCATTGAAATTGTCTTGTCTCGAATCCTAGCAATCTGATTTTATTTTTTAAACCATATTGAGAATGATCTTCATTATGAATATTTTACTAAATATAATTAAATCACTACTGACTCGGAACACAAAGTTTTTTATGGGTAAAACGTAAACGTTTAAACAATATTGCCAACGTAAACGTTTTACCTTATAGCCTGAATCAGTTTTCGGTTTTAAAAAGCTTCTTCAGAGGCTCAGTAAGTAAACTGACATGACATGATTCTGTATGCTAATAATCAGGTAAGTGTTGATTTGTTGTCTGGTACAGTGGAGTCACGATTAACTGAGGCAATGTGGACCCAGACCTCCTCGGATAATCAAAAACTCAGAAAAAATGGAAGGTTCAAAGAAAAATTGCATTAGTATAAGCTCTTTTCTTCTATTGCACCTATTTGCTGTAATACATGTAATTGCTTCATGTAAGTGAAACTTTGCCAATACTTTGCCACAAAAACATTTAACAATTGGAAAGAAAAGGAAAAATAAGAAACTGAGCCAATTATATGACTTACATAATCCTTTATTAATTACACTAAGCGGCAAAAACTGTAACAGTACAACTCTCGTCAGATTAAAATCTTAAACAATTAAATCTCATAATTTCTTAAAAAAGCCTTTTACGAGTTTTTTGCTTGATAGCGCTGCCTGTCTTCTTTGCCGCCATATTGCGCAGTTGCCGCAGGACCAGAGTGTCAGCTGGTGATGTGTCTTCTTGTTGCTCGGTGTACAACAATGCCCTCTTGATTGCACTTAAGCCGTCAGCATGGCTTATCTTTTTGTCCACAGTAGTAGTGTCGTCTTCTTCATCGTCGCTGTTTTTATTTTGAGTAATCAAATTTACAATGGCCTCTTCGGATAGTTCACATAGTTCTTCGTCATTCATCCAGTTGTTAACGCCTTGATTCGTCACTGCCTCAGTAACTGGTAGCTGATTTAAGTTCCACTAGTTCTACATCATCTTCATTGTCTTCACCATCATTTGTGTTTTCCCTTTTTGGTAAAATGTTTTTATAGCTTTTCAGGACAGTAGATTCTTTCACATCGTCCCATGATTCCGCCAGCCAATAAATGACATCTTTTAGGTTAATTTGTTTCAGACTTTCAACAACTGTTTTACCATTATTTCTTGCTTTAGGCTCGGATAACACGGAAGGTCGGTTAATCAAGACTCGGTTAATTGCGACTCCACTGTATAAAGTTTGTCTTTAATGAGCCTCTGAAGAAGCTTTTTAAAAGCGAAAACTGGTTCAGGCTATAAGGTAAAGCTTTTACGTTTTTACCCATAAAAACTTTGTGTTCCAAGTCAGTAGTGATTTAATTATATTTAGTTGATTAACGGACATGTCATGGACAATGAAACCCAAGGATATTTTATATTACAGAGTATTACGGTGTGGCTGTAATACCAAGTGTATTAAAACTGCAGTAGCTCTGTTTACCACTACCACTACATTGTAACACTATAACATATCATCAGTGATCTACATACATATTAAAATTTATTTCTCCATTTAGCAGATAGAATGTTTTCATCATGTGACTATAATGCGTCTGTGTTCGCATGTTCTCATGGTATGAATATAATACATTCTATGCAATTATATAAAGAATTTATCTACATGCTATCATACTTTAACATATTCACAATTAACATTAGAACAAATTATTCAGGAAAAGTAGGAATGTCTGTGTATTAGGGAGGTGGGCACAAAAATTCTTATTAACAAATAAAAAACTGCTACACACTTTGTTTGAAAACTAAAATTTTACCTCTTTGATGCAATTTGTTAATATTATTAATCGGACCAAGGCAACCTTTATATTTATTCCCATGCTGGCATCATAAAAGTTTGTAGCAACCTAAAAACAACAAGGTGATTCAACTATTGAATTCTAAGAACTTTTATTACTTTTTGTATTTTGTAAAACTTATTATTCTGCTAAAATGTATAGATTCTGATGAATAATGCTATATAAATTGTATGAATTAATACTCTTAGTTGAATCACTTCTTCAAAGGAAGTCAAATTACACAATAAAATTCATATAACTGAAAAATACTGTTTGTTATAAAAGCATAACAATAAGATAATCTGAGTTCTGTTCTCAGGTTATATTTTTGTAACAGCCTTCCTAATAATGTTACTGTATTACTAATTCAGAAGGATCTACATATTTATAAGGACAAAATATATATTCACTTTTACATTAATCTGTTTGTCAAATACATTAATTTACATTATTCTATTAATCAATGAATCATGTCAAATTGACAAATATTATTTTATACTTACATATAATTTTCAAATCTTGTTTAAATCACCCTTCTTAAAGTTTTAAACACTTTTCATCACCAACAAACCTAACGTGTTTTTTGTATATATTTTTTGTCTATGATTGTGGTAGTTTAAAGACTATTTTATTCATAACCAAAATTCATTCTTGATTATGTTTTTTCAACGCTTCATTAATTCTGAGCAAACTGTTACTAGCTTAAATCTGTTAAAATATAGAATTTCAAAATCTCTCTAACACTCTTTCTCTTGTACTTAAAAAGGATAAATGAATTTTTCATGGCTGGGCATGATGGAAAGCTTTAATGCTAGTACAGTCACGAGTTTTGTGTAATGATGAAACTTGATTAACCTGAGAGAGATGGGGAGAAGAAGACAGAGTTATACTTTTAGTATCAAATAGTCATAAATACTGATGAGTAATACTGTCCAAATATTTCTTGCGGATCCTCGAAACTTATAAAGAGCCTAATACATGTGAATCTGAACCAATCTAAAAAGTTATACTTAACTTTTACTTTTAATGTATCTCTTATTGTAAAAAAAACAGTGCATACTTAAATATTTTGTGTGTGTGTGTGTGTGTGTGTGTGTGTGTGTGTGTGTGTGTGTGTGTGTGTGTGTGTGTGTGTGTGTGTGTGTGTGTGTGTGTGTGTGTGTGTGTGTGTGTGTGTGTGTGTGTGTGTGTGTGTGTGTGTGTGTGTGTGTGTGTGTGTGTGTGTGTGTGTGTGTGTGTGTGTGTGTGTGTGTGTGTGTGTGTGTGTGTGTGTGTGTGTGTGTTATAACAGTCTCATTGATCATCGTATGGTACAGTGGAAAACAAAATACAGACACAAATTAAGTCGTACACCAATGTTGTACCTTGAAGTTGAACTCTTGCAAACGTTCGAGCCACCTTGCCAATTATCCTTCCAGATTTTTAAATCTCAAGAGCCATGCAAGTGCAGCAGAGTATGTGCATAGTGAAAACTCTCTCCCATAGATGTATTCACGGAAGTCCTCCAAAGCTCGGGCGATTGCCAGCAACTCTCTCCTTGTAAGACAATAATTTCTCTCTGATTTAGAACGACTCTTGCTGTAACATGCTACTACTTGTTCTTCATCATTTAGCACTTGAAGACAGAACTGCTCCTAGACCAGTATTGCTTGCATCTGTGTCTATGATGTACTTCCATTCAGAAGTTGGGAAAGTTAGAGTTGGCTGCGAACACAAAGAAATTATCAAACTCCTGAATGCTTTATCACACTTTTTGGATCACTGGAAGTTTTGTTTACTTTCAGTTAGCTCATGCAGTGGTTTAGCAATAGTAGCGAAGCCTTTCACAAAACGGTGTAATATGAGCATAACCCCAGGAAACTCCAAACTTCACGTTTACTCTTTAGAACTGGCCAGTCTCTTACAGTGTCTACTTTAGTGGAATCCATACTAACAACCACTGCCAAAACTAGATGGCACAAGTACTTCCTTCTGGAATCGAGAAGACTTCTTCAGGCTCAGCTTCAGTTGTACACTGTGAATTCTAGTTAGAACTTCTTTAAGGTTTTCCAAATAGTCTTTGAAAGTCTTCCTGATGACTATGACATCATCTAAATAAACAAGGCAAGTTTTCCATATAAGGCCTCGGAGGACCAGATCTATCAATCTTTCAAATGTTGCCGGTGCATTACAGAGTCCAAATGATGTTAAATTGGAATAGGCCCGTTGGGATCGAGAAAGCTGTCTTTTCCTTGTCTTCTTGATACCCACTTGCCAATATCCACTCTTCAGGTCCAATGTGGAAAACCACTGAGCTCCAGACAGTGTGTCGAGTGTATCGTCAACACGAGGTAGTGGATAGCAATCTTTCTTTGTCACGTTGTTCAATCTCCGGTAGTGTACACAGAAATGTAATCCTTCATCCTTCTTCCCTACCAGCACTACTTGAAAAGACCAAGCACTTGATGAAGGATTGATTATTCCTTCTGTCAACATGTCCTGTAATAACCGAGAAGTTTCCTCTTGCTTAGCTAATGGAGGTCTTCGAGGAGGTTGGCGTATCGATGTTGTATCCCCAGTATTGATGCGATGTTGAACAAGAGAGGTTCTTCCCAATTACTTGCCCCAAACTGCAAAAGAATCTTTAAATTCATGCAAAAATCATCTGAGTTCTTTTACCTCACCACTCGAGAGGTCGTTAGAAGATCTGTTGAACAATTCCTCAAATTCCTCTGGTAATTCGGAAGAGTCCGTAGTATTGGATCTACTTCAGTTCTAACCACGATGATCTTTTTGGAGTTTGGCAGAACAGTTATGGCCACTTGATTTATCATGGCCATCGATTTTTCTGATGTATTTATTGTGCACAGCATTACCTCTTCTTTTCTGATTCTCAGCCATTGTTTTTGAAGTTGACTATAAAACCATTCGTGTTCATAATGTCCACACCAAGAATTGCTTCATCCAGAATGTCTGCAACAAGTACTTGATGATCAAACTCAAGTCGACCAAGGCGTAGGTGTATCTCCACTTTTCCAAACACTTTTACAGGCTGTCCAGTAGCTGTTTGCCAGTTGCACCAGATTGGCTTGAAATTTTTTTAATACATATGGGCACACAATGGAAACTGTTGCACCTGTGTCAACTGCAATCGAGGTTGGCCTTTCTTGAACGAATCCAGTAACCACCAAGCTCCCGCTATTTTTTGGAAGTGTAGGAATTGTGTCTTGTCTGTGGGCTTCATTCTCCCAGTTAGTCAGCACAAGTTGTACTGACTACTGCTCGTTTCCCCGCTTCTGAACTCTAACCCGACAATCTCGTTGTAGATGTTCAGTCTTCCATTCTTTTTACTTCCATCTTCCTTAAGGAAATGAAAGTATGGTGATGGCAAAAAAAATTGAGGTGTTCGAGATTATTGCAGATTCTGATTGTACTACACTCAAACCATGAAAAAAAATCATTTTTCAAAAAGTGTCTGTGTGTGTGTGTCTGGGTGTGTGTAGATTTTTTTCTAAGGCAAACGATAACAGCCGCAAATTCAAACAGAATCAAATAATTATTTGGATACAGCCCCGAATTGTAGAGTTCTCAAGATCTATGGGTTTTAGTGAAGATCGGTTAAGGGAAAGGGGTAGTTTACCTGGAACATTTTATGTTTTAACAAGGGTAATTTTTTCTATCACGAACGATAACTGCCGTAAATTCAAACAGAATCAATTACTTTTTTGCATACCTTTTTTAATTATAAAGAACTCAAGGTCTGTTGTTTTTGTTGAAGATCGGTTAAGGGAAAGGGGTAGTTTACCTGCAACGTTTTATGTTTTAAAAGGGTAATTTTTTCTATGACGAACGATAACTGCTGTAAATTCAAAGAGAATCAAATGATGTGTTGTGTTTGGTGAACATCGGTTAATGGAAAGGGGTAGTTTACCTCCAACATTTTATGTTGTAACAAGAGAAATGTATTCATGACGAACGATAACTGCCGCACATTCAAACAGAATCAAATATTTTTTTGAATGCATCCCTGAATTGTAGAGGACTGAAGGCCTATTGATTTTGGTGAAGATCGGTTACGAGAAAGGGGTAGTTTACCTGCAACGTTTTATGTTTTAACAAGAGTGAAGTACTTAATTTTGATAAATAAAGTATCCTGATAAGAGGATCATAATAATCCACTGTAGAAACGTACATGACATATCTATAAATGAAGAGGCTAGTTGACCGGGGTGGGGGTAATTTTCTATTAATGAAAATTATAGTTGAAGAGGGAGGGAAGAATTTTTTAAATGAGTACTACGTTATCGGCAACAAAGAAGTAGTTTTTTGTTAAAATTCCTTCTCGGGCTGTTTAGCCGTAGTCCAATGTTTTCTGCAAAACCAGACGTTTCGGCAGTGCCATCAACTGCCATGATCAGTGAAAATCGAGTGCGAAAACGTGAGGTGGTATATGTTAGTGACCACAGTACTGTGGTTAAGGCTGAAGCAATAGAAAGAAGTAGTTTCTATAGAAATATTTCATTTCGAATATGATTTTAAATATAAATCTTAGAACATGGAAGTCATGTATGGTTCTCCATACCGATATTTTACTTTATTCTGTGACACCAACCGTTGGGTCTCTGTTCCTTGTTCTTCCTCTTCATCATCTGTGCTGTTGTGATCTTTTAGTGCTGACTTTATGATTTGTCCAACCAGACGCTGACTTGGCGGCCTCACATTGCAAAGTATGTACCAGGGCGTTCCCACTATTCTGGAGTCTTGCCATTCGTAACACTTACTGTAGTTCATTATCTCGGACACCAGCGGTAAATGTCTGCATCGCAAACCTCATTTGGAAATCTTCTGGGACTTCAGGATAGGCCAGTCTAATTAGTCTATCCATACTTGCTTCAAACTCTTGAAGGCTCTCCCCGGAATGCTGTCGCCTTGCTCTCAACTAAGTGCAGTACACATCTCACAAATGGTTATCACCATACCAGAATTCTAGAGCTTTTATCAATTCGGCATAGGTGTTCTGGCTACCAGGTGGCACTTTCTGTAGTAGTTCTGCCACGGGTCCTTTCAATGCAAGAACAAGTGAAACTGCCTTGTCTTTATCTGTCTAACTATTTGAACATGCAGTGGCCTCAAATTTCCGAAGATATGTCACCCAGTGAGTGCTTCCATCAAAGGTTGGGGCCTTGATATGAACTGTCCCAACTGCAGCAAAACGACTTTGACTTTCTCTATTGTCTTATCTTATGTGTCGTTTTCTGTCTTTACCATTGGTACAGACTTTTTACTTCCATGTTCCTTAAGGAAATGGAAGTATGGTGATGACAACAAAAATCGTGTTCGAGATAATTGCAAATTCTGATTGTACTACACTCAAAACATGAAAACAAGTCGTTTTTCGAAAAGTGTCTGTGTGTCTATAGATTTTTTTTCTATGGCAAACGATAACAGCCGCAAATTCAAACAGAATCAAATAATTTTTTGCATACAGCCCTGATTTGTAGAGTACTCACGACCTATTGTTTTTGGTGAAGATCGGTTGAGAGAAAGGGGTAGTTTACCTGCAACTTTTTTTTTATCAATGGTAATTTAAAACATAAAATGTTGCCGGTAAACTACCCCTTTCCCTTAACCGATCTTCACCAAAAACAATAGGTCTTGAGAACTCTATAATTCAGGGCTGTATGCGAAACATTATTTGATTCTGTTTGAATTTGCGGCTGTTATCGTTCGCCATAGAAAAAAAATTACCCTTGATAAAAAAAATGTTGCATGTAAACTACCCTTTTCCCTCAACCGATCTTCACCAAAATCAACAGGCCTTGAGTTCTCTACAATTTAGGAACGTATGCAAAAAATTATTTGATTCTCTTTGAATTTACGGCAGTTATCTTTCGTCATAAAAAATTACCCTTGTTAAAACATAAAATGTTGCTGGTAAACTACCCCTTTCCCTTAACCGATCTTCAACAAAATCAACAGACCCTAAGTTCTCTGTAATTCAGAAAGGTATGCAAAAACGTAGTTGATTCTGTTTGAATTTATGGCAGTTATCGTTCGTCATATAAAAAATTATCCTTGTTAAAACATAAATGCTGCAGGTAAACTACCCCTTTCCCTTAACCGATCTTCACCAACAAAAATAGGTCTTGAGAACTCTACAATTCAGGGCTGCATGCAAAACATTATTTGATTCTGTTTGAATTTGCGGCTGTTATCGTTTGCCATAGAAAAAAATTACACTTGATAAGAAAAACGTTGCCGGTAAACTACCCCTTTCCCTTAACCGATCTTCACCAAAAACAATAAGTCTTGAGTACTCTACAAATCAGGGCTGTATGCAAAAGCTTATTTGATTCTGTTTGAATTTGCGGCTCTTATCGTTTGCCATAGAAAATAACCTTTTAAAACATAAAACGTTGCAGGTAAACTACACCTTTCCCTTAACCAATCTTCACCAAAAACAATACGTCCTGAGAACTCTACAATTCAGGGCTGTATGCAAACAATTATTTGAGTCTGTTTAAATTTGCGGCTTTTATCGTTTGCCATAGAAAATACTCTTGTTATAACAAAAAACGCTGCAGGTAAACTACCCCTTTCCCTTAACCGATCTTCACCAACAAAAATAGGTCTTGAGAACTCTTCAATTCAGGGCTGCATGCAAAACATTATTTGATTCTGTTTGAATTTGCGACTGTTATCGTTTGCCATAGAAAAAAATTACCCTTGATAAGAAAAACGTTGCCAGTAAACTACCCCTTTCCCTAAACCGATCTTCACCAAAAACAATAGGTCTTGAGTACTCTACAAATCAGGGCTGTATGCAAAAGCTTATTTGATTCTGTTTGAATTTGCGGCTGTTATCGTTTGCCATAGAAAAAAATTACACTTGATAAGAAAAACGTTGCCGGTAAACTACCCCTTTCCCTTAACCGATCTTCACCAAAAACAATAAGTCTTGAGTACTCTACAAATCAGGGCTGTATGCAAAAGCTTATTTGATTCTGTTTGAATTTGCGGCTCTTATCGTTTGCCATAGAAAATAACCTTTTAAAACATAAAACGTTGCAGGTAAACTACACCTTTCCCTTAACCAATCTTCACCAAAAACAATACGTCCTGAGAACTCTACAATTCAGGGTTGTAGGCAAACAATTATTTGATTCTGTTTAAATTTGCGGCTTTTATCGTTTGCCATAGAAAATACTCTTGTTATAACAAAAAACGTTGCAGGTAAACTACCCCTTTCCCTTAACCGATCTTCACCAACAAAAATAGGTCTTGAGAACTCTTCAATTCAGGGCTGCATGCAAAACATTATTTGATTCTGTTTGAATTTGCGGCTGTTATCGTTTGCCATAGAAAATAATTACCCTTGATTTTAAAAAAAATTTATTTTCACCACCATTTTTAAAACCAATAATAGCCTTTGGAATTCGGTTCGCCAGGCTGTTCACACACAACTAGAGTCAAGGACGGGTGTGATTGTAAAAATGATTTGTAATGATTGTGAATGTTTCTATATTGGTCAAACGGGGAGACCTTTAGGTTTCGGGAACACACTCCACATAATTTCATCAATAAAGGTGTTTCTATAGATAATATAAAATCTAATTTCACAAGACATTTAATTACTTACAACCATTCGTACACGAATTTTAATACGAATTTAATACCCTTACATTATTGTAGTAAGGGTCGTTATATGGATGCATGGGAAGAATTTGAAATTTATAGTGGACATAATAACCCAGTTACTCATGATGGCATACTTAACGATAAATTAAATTTCAAATCAAACCCGCTGTATGACACTGCGCTACAATCGATTATGAGATAACACACGGCGTGATACGCGTTTGCTCAGAGTCCAGTGGGCCACACGCAGTGCACTGTGTCGGACACTTGTATAGGTTTTATTATTGTACATATGTGTGTTTTGTGTTTTTGTGAATTTTAATGTTTGATGATCTCCTTGTGAGTGATAATATCTGATGAAGGGTCATATGACTCGAAACGCGTCATAAATTTACAATTTGAAGTCACTGGACGGTTTCAATAAGGTAAATCATTACTATATAAAGTGACTTGGACCGTATAAAATAATGTTTAAATTAAAATAAATCTTAGAACATGGAAGTCATGTATGGTTCTCCATACCGATATTTAGAAATTTGTTTTGAAATGCTTGGCTGTATTTTCATTAACTGTTCAACTTCATTTTTAATTTGCTCTTTTATGTTTGCAATTGACTCTTCAACTCCAGATATTTTATTTGACATGGATTTTTCTATGACAGATATTTTTGTAGATATTGATTCTTCCAGACTCAAGACAGATTTTTCTACTTCAGCTATTTTTAATGTCACTGATTCCTGTACCTCCGATATTGTAGTAACCTGTTTATTAAGCTCACCTTGTAATAGACCCAGTTCTGCAGTGGTATGTTCCTGTATCTGCTTTTGCTCCTGTATCAACGCTTTGATGTCATCTGCTTCCTGCTTACGTCATTCCTCTATTTCTTCTCTTTCCTGTTGGCATTCTTTTGTCACTTCTGCCTCTTGTCGTCATTCTAATTTTTGTTGTTCCTGTGTCTGCTGTAGCACCGTTTGGAAGGCTTCCATCATCTGACTGGTATCCATTGTTTACTGAATAATTACAAATTACACCAGTTTTGAACAAGGTGTCCACTGGTAACGGTTCTATCCTACTTCTGACACCACTGTTACAACGGTCTCACTGATCGTCGTATGGTACAGTGGAAAACAAAATACAGACGCCAATTAAGTCACTAGTCACCAGCTTTAATTAATCACAAATAACAGTTATTCAACAAGATTATACTTGTACAATAATTTAAATTAAAATTGTGCACACGCAATAATAATGTCAAGTAATAGAGTCCCGCACAATAATCACTTTTCACTAATAGCCACTTGAGATGCACTCAGTAAATTGGCTGACATAAAACTGAAAACTAAGCGGTACCTGTTGTGTATTCATACCCTGCAGGGTTCCATAACATGCATCCTTAACAAGCACTTGAAAATTCTATAGGACACCTCAGTGCGGCCTTGGCAGAAACACGCACCTGGTGGGCTAAGTGAGAAACGCGTAGAACAACACTCTCCATAGTTTGAGAACATTCTGTAATTGTGTAACTATATATATAATATTTATAACCATTTTACATAATATAATATATTTATATTATTTTAATAATATATATATACTTTCACTTATGAACTTACTATTGTCACTTCCCAAACGTTTCAAGATGTTGTTTCTCTTCTTCAGTGGGTTGAGTACTAACTGTCGATTACAGAATAACCGTTACGGAATGGAGTGTGTGGTGGGGGTTGATGGTGGGAAGGGGTTGGCGCTGAGGTTCGAATTATGTGTGTGGATCAGTGTGTCAAATAGTGTATGTGATTTGTAATGTATCTGTTCATTTAATATGTTGTTTGGTTGTAGTGTGTGATATCTGTATATTTCAAATTGTTCAGCTGTGTTTAGTTTTCTACTTTTTGGTAAGTAGTGTAATATTTCCATGTTGTGTTCTATGTTTGTGTAGCTGTGGTTTTCGTTATGTAAATGTGTGGCAAATGTGGAATGTATGTAGTTTGTGGTGAGGGCTTTTAAATGTTCAGAAAACCTGGAAGAAAAAGATCTTCCCGTCTGGCCGATGTAGAATTGTTGACAATCATTGCAATTTAATTTGTAAACCCCTGTTTTGCTGTATGTGTCAATGTCTTTGTTAGTATTGTTTATGTGTTTTCTAATGGTGTTGTTGGTTCTGTAAGCTACTTTATAATTTTGTTTCCTAAATGTGTTTGCAATTTTATGTGTATTGGAATTGTAGTATGTTAGTACTCAACCCACTGAAGAAGAGAAACAACATCTTGAAACGTTTGGGAAGTGACAATAGTAAGTTCATAAGTGAAAGTATATATATATTATTAAATTAATAAGTGAACGAAGAGGATGCAACAACAAGATAATATTTATATTATTTCCTTACTTAGGAAGATATTTCGGGAATCAAATATTTTTCCCATCCTCAGCCATCTTAATTTTGGACCTTGTTAAATATTTGTGTTCAGGTTGTTGCTGCTATGGGTTCCTGTGGCTTCTGGTTTTTAAATTGGTATTATTGTGTGTGTGGGGATAGTGTATATATTTGTTTTTTGAGTGTTTTCAATGTTGAGTATTTTGAAAACTGTTTCGTGTTTTGTGTTGACTTGTATTTGTTCAGGTATTAGTTTGTCTTGGTGTTTATAAATTTGTAAATTTTTCCATATATTCATCATTGTGCCTTTGCGTAGTATATTTTACCAGTGTCATGTTGGTTATGTCTGGGAATTCATGTCCTGTATTTATTGCATGTGTAGCTAAATTGGATTTATATAATTAGTTTTTTGTATGCAATTAAGTGTTCAAAATAATGTATTTCAGTTGTTTTTTAGTTTGTCCTATGCAATCTTGGCATTGAATTTTGTGTATTCTGTTGGTCACTGTATTATCTTTCTTGTGTGGGTTAGAAATATATACAGTAGAACTCCATTTATCTGAACTCCAGTCATCCGAATCACCAATTATCCGAATCAATATCAGGAAATGGCATGGAATAGAAGTAATGGGATTTCGACAAAATAACAAATCCAGGAAGAAAAAGAAGAGGCAATGAACAAGAAGGAAGAGGAAAAAAGAGCAAAAGAAAGCGTCGAAGAAAACAAAGCTGTATCAACTGAAGACATCCAGAAATTGTTCAAATTCCTGGCTGTTCCGAGTGTGATGTGGATGACATAAACAAGTGGTTGCAGTGCGATTCACCGGAGCCTGGATATCAATGTTTGGACGATGAATCTAAGCAGGTGGACGAAGGCGATGACAACGTTGCTTCAGTTGAACCGGAAAAGGACCTACGGCAAATTAAGGCTTTAGCTTGTTTTGACAAGGCCTTAAAGTGGATGGAACAGCAGCCTGAATGCAACCATGTCCAGCTTCTTTCCGACAAGCGTTTGCGGGACCTGGCTGCATGCAAATGAGTTTCTACATCAAAACAATTAACTTTTTTTGACATATTCAACCGAAAAATTATAATTATGTGTGTATCATTTTTTTTTTTTTAGTAAAAGAACTTTTTCCCAAAACACGTGTGACCTGGTTTTTATTAAGATACTGTACTCATGTAATAAACATAAACAAAAGTGATTTTTCATCAATTTTCCAAATTTCTTTCATAACATAACCTTTTTCTTATGTTTGTCCCAATTATCCGAATTTCTGCATATCCGAATTACGTCTTGGACTCATTAGTTCAGATAAATGGAGTTCTACTGTACTAAAATTAGTATTAGTACTAAAAACATAAGTGGAGAGAAAACTAGCCAGCTGGTTTTCAAATTTTCCTCGCTTTTATTAACACGCCTTTTCATTGTTACATTCAACAAATACCACTTACTGTATTTCCCTGTAGGTGAAAAAAATGAACCTTAGGTATCTTAAACAGTACTCTAATTTTAAAAATGAAACCAATATAAATTCATCTAATTTATAAGCCTAGGAAAATAATATCTATCCAAGAATTCACAAAAAAAAACAGTTAAAAACAACTGCAGAATAATTTTTGTAGAAGAACAATAGGAACTTCATAAAAGACAGACTATGTGAAAACAGCGACTACTGTTGTTGAATGATTAATAGAAGGAAGACAACATGAATATGACTTTACAAAACAGCATTTAGAGATTTTGAACAGGTTTTTGGTCTGATCAACAGAAGCATTCATTAAGGTGTTTTGAAACCACACCACAGAATCAAATATATTAGAAGCCTCTATAATAAATCAAAAGGACAGTGTTATAAAGGCTCATGCTTTACTGGAGAACAAATTCCTTTTAACTGAAGCATCAGAAAGCTGCAAAATACTTTCTTTACATGTGTTTGTCCACACACACACAGACACACACACATGCGCGCGCGCGCGCGCGCGCTGACACACATAAATGCATACACTTAATTACACATGCTGTAATAAAAATCTCAAAACTAAATCTAACTACTTACAAAATATACAGTGGCATTTCAATCCAGTTATTCAGTCAAGACAAAATTTAATGTGAATAAAATTTTAGAACAACACTACACAGGAAAGTCCGTTGGTAAAATTAGAAATATGTCAAACAGAATGGTAATGGTATACACAAGTGCAAATAGCATTCCAAAAGAAAGAAAAAAATTACATTTCTAAAGAAATATAGAAGTACCAATTTAAAATCATGGCAGAATAAGTAGGCTACAGAAAAATTTATAAATTAGAGGAATGGTGAAGCTTGGGCAGGTTGGCAGGATTAACAATTTTAATTATATCTACTGTATAAATATAAAATGGCTACAGACGCTTTAAGATGCATTATGTTATTTTAAACCTAAATCAACACCTTTCAGACATCATAAAATCAAAAAGTATATTTACTGTATATTCTATGTTTATTTGTAACCAAACAATTCTTTTTAATAAACCAAAAGCACTGTTTTAAAATACTAATTGGTATAGTTGTTTTAAAACTACAAGCTGGTGTACCAAACTCTTCTTTTTTTGTTATTTTGGGGCTCTAATACAACTACATTAACACATTGTGTCAATGAACCTATTATCTTTTTATTTCAATATACTACAAGGACAAATATAATAGAGAAGCTCCATCCACATAATTCTGAAAATGTTAAACAATTATTTCTCATTATTCTCACCGTCTCCCTCAAAACCTGTGAAACAAATATTCACAATGCCTTTACGTTTTAAGCTTTTAAAAAAAGGAAGTTCAATATTTTCATTCAAATTATTGGAATCAGTTGTAGTAAAATTCTCTACAGACTGAACTGACATTACATGAGTTTTTTATTGGAAGCAAAAGGCTTAAAACATATTATGTTCAAATGGAAAGACTGAACATGATCCTAAATTAAGGTCCAGAAAGAGCCAAAACAATCTGAGTTTAACAAAAATACCCAATATTATTCTCCTTCTGCTTCCAGTCTTTCTCGTTTACACACAATTATTATGTGTTGATGAAATAAAAACAGTACTACAATATTATAAATTTCATTATCAATTTGTTCATTTCTTCACGAGTAGTATTTACTTGTTTCTGTCCCATAGATTAACTAGGTGAATTTAGTGAATTAAAAAATAATCTATTACTTAAATAGTTCATACAATAATATAAACAATTATTGTATACACTGGTTAAGCCTAAACATTAATAAACATAATCAACTTTGAACTCCTTAGTAATATTTACGATAGTAAAGTACATTTGCTTACCATGTTGATTACAGTAAGAATAAACGCTTCTATATCTCCAAGTAAATGAAGATTCATTACTTTATGGTCAACTGTAACCATCAGTTCTAAATTAAACAGTTTAGTGTAGAGCTCTCTGCACTGCATAGAATTAGAATTTGTAGCACCTGTATAATTATTTCTTAAACTGTTATTATCACGTTTCTGTACAATCTTTTGTTTTTGTTTTGTCTGAAAAGAAACATTGTCCGGAAAATAAGAATCTGCTTTACCTTCATTCATACTTTCACTTAAACTTTTTTGGAGCTTTTGACGTTTTAGAGCAAATGGAGTTTTTGTTGTATTCATATTATTTTCAGGATTTCTTTTCTGATGTGATAACGGTTTTGTAATCTCAGAATCCACATTGTTTATTGCTTTCCGTGCAATCTTTTTATTTTCTTTTTTTATTCTCCCATCATTATGTTCATCTGCTACTGTTCTCACTGACTTCACTTCTTCTTTACTGCCTTCGTCTGTTGTGCAGTCTGAGTTTTTAATGATGTTCACATGTTTCTTACTTCTGTTACCAGTCAGTGTTTCTTCATCAGTATTATCATTCTCCATTTCTTGTTTTGAGTCTGTCATTTTGCTTTGTTCGATTTTTTCTTCATTAGCAGCATTTTTTTCACCCTCAAGTTTAGTTTCCCTTTCAATTGATTCTGTACTCCCTCCTACATTATTTTTTACATTTCTTTTGTAATGTAACGTAACTTCTTCTCGTCTACGCATTAGTTTTTTTTTTGATTGGGAACTTTTATTTATATTATTGCTTTCTTCTGTATTCTCTCCATCAGTATTTTCCTTTTCTTCACTATTTTTCAGTTTGTCTTCTATCGTAAGTGTGTTGTCTGTTACTCTTTTTTCATTTGCTTTGATTATTTCATTGTTTGTATTAACATCAGTAAACATACTACCTTCTTTCATATGAATAACTTCATTCACGTGGTCATTATCATTACATGATTTTACATCACTTGTGGTAGTACTTTCTTTAAGGTTTGTCAGTTTATTCACATGTGAAATATCTGCACTGTTATGAGACATCTCTTCTAAGTTATCCACAACTTCCACATCACTTAACCCATTAATCTGTACTTCACTGCTGTGTTCAGAAGATACAGTCTCAAGATTTTTATTGTTTTTAGTAAAGTAAGACTTTGCTTCATCTTTATTATTACTGAGTATGTTGTTATTCCTTTGGTCTGTAAATTTGCTATTATTTGATTTATCTTTCTTAGTTTTTTCATAAGATTTTTGTGGTTTATTAATATCTCTTTTAATTCCTTTTTCTGTATTATCCTCAACTTTAGATTTAAACAGTTCTTTACCAGCAGCAATTAATTTCTTATCATTGTTGGAGCTTTTAATCTCTTTATCATCTACATGTTCATTCTTGGTATTAATTTCATTCTGATTTGATTGCTGACATTTACCATCTTTGCAAGAATCTGTTGTGTCTTGAAGTCCATTTTCTATACTGTATCTCACACCTGCATCAGTTTTATCATCACTGGATTCATAATGATCTAAATTCTCATCATTTACTTTAAAACTACATTTATTAGATGTTTCCTCATCATTTTTATTATGTGTTGTTTCATGATGCATGTGCACTTCATTCACAGCACTTTTAGACAGAGCATCAACTAGATCATTGACTAGATTGCCATCCTTATCATTATCATTTTCTACATCAGAGCTTAAATCTCTTTTCAATCTGTTTGTAGAATCGCTTCCTGATGATGAGATCTCCTGATTGTGATTTATTTGATTTCCTTTTGGCATATACTTACCAAACTTGCTATGAATTATAGAAGCACCATCATTATTTACTCTAGCTTTAAGTTTTTCCACATTTTTTAAAGGAATTTTATGTATATATTTGGCATTATTTAAAGAAGCCATGATTTCTTCTTCAGAGAGTGCTGTATTTATATTAAAACTATCTTCTGACTGATGCTCTCTATTTTTCTTACCGTAAAGTGACTCCCATTGTAACCTTTCAGCAAGTGCTGCTTTAGCAGAGCCTAAAACAACATCCAATATGCATTTAGTACAGTAATTAGTTTTGCTTAACCACATTTTTAAATAATACAAAAAATACAATTATACAGAAACTAACAGCTTCTTCCATCAATATTAGACAAAAAAACCCAACGACTATTCTTTCCTGAGACTTTCTTGTTTTTATATTATGGTATGCTTTTCAGGACATGTGGACCGTCATCACGCCAGTAGAGTAATTAAAACACCGAGTGTTTGCATGACATTAAATATTACACGTTAAAACTTTTATTGTTTATGTATATTGTTACATAATACGGAACGTTCTACAAGTATCTCGGCTATCCCAGCTGTAATATGTAAGTGCATACATATGCTGCTACTCTGAGATGAAAGACAATTACACGTCAACTATCGAGTCTATTCCAGACCGTACCGGTCTGCGCAGTGTGTTCAAGGACACTGTTTCTAGTGGATTCTCGAGAGCGCCTGTTTGTTTAACATGTTATTCAAAGTGACAGATTATTCTGGCATGTCAGTGGGGTATAAATATAGGCATTCAGCGACGATCAGTTTAGTTTAAGTGGGGATTTGTTCAAGTGAGGTTTGAGTTTTACTTCAGGTGATTACACAGTGCGTCTCAACCGGTGTATTAGTGAAAAGTGATTATTGTGTGGGACTCTACTAGTTGCCATTATTATTTATCCAGACAGATTAACTTGAATTATTGTATGAGTAGAATCTTGTTGAATAACTTGTTAATTACAAACTGTTAATCGTGATAATTAAAGCTGGTTTTTAGTGACTTCATTGGTGTCTCGTATTTTGTTTTCCATTGTACCATATGACGATCAAGGAGACCATCGTAACAACATTTACTACAACAGTTAAGTGTTCCTTCTGCTGAAGTTAAAAGAAGTCTGAAAAGATTACTTACTATATGAAAATAAATAAACTTAAACAATGTATACATAATGAAGTATAAAATATATTACAACTGATATTAACAATTCCTTCAGTGAATCAAATCTTCCACAGTGAATGTTATACAATGACAAGTTTGCTTGACCAACCCAGTCCTTCTGTATAAAAAAATTCTCTTTACAAAAGAAGAAAAGAAAATATCTGAAAAAACTATTACAAAAAAAGCAACCAAAAAATTGAATCTCTGTTCAAAGTAAGTCACACAATAATTATACAAGATTTTAATTATGAAAAGTTAAATATAATTAAATCACTATCGACTCCGAACACAAAGTTTTTTATGGGTAAAAATGTAAAAGTTTTACCTTATAGCCTGAACCAGTTTTCGCTTTTAAAAAGCTTCTTCAGAAGCTGCCGCTAGGAGCACTGTCCATCTTGTTCTTGGCGATGGTATCGACTTTTGAAGGATCAATGTTGTGTGTGTGGGGTGTGATATGTTCGAATAATGCGTGTGACTTGAATTGTGTTTGTTCATTTAGGATGTCGTTTTTATGTGTTTTCGTGTGTTTGTATATTTCCAATTGTTCAAGAGTGTCTAGTTTTCGGGTGTTTGTGTGTACGTGTAGAATATCCATTTTAATAGTCATGTTGAATCTGGTATCCAAGTCGTTTAATCGAATTAATAAATTAATTTACCTTTCAATAATCCGCCATGTGACTTCTTATAGAAATCTTCTATAACGCATTTCGGAGACTACGCTCCATCTTCAGATAGTAAAATCAAATGAAACTATGTCATTCTTACGAATCGTTAATTAATAAAATGTCACTGTGCATAAGAACTGTACGCGATGTTGGGTGCGCACCCGTTCGAGTTCAATTTGCTACTGTACGGTTGTTAGACTTTATCGTAGTCTTAGCGAGCAGACTCAAGGTGGACTCAAGGTGGTACAAGCGGTTGGAGCCAAAGTTCAGTTGATCATTTAATACAAAATCGCAACTGCTTAGGTTTGCGTATGCACCATAGATTTCAAACTCCTCCAAGGCATTCATGAAACGGCCCTTCCTACTATATGCAACGGTATTAAGTTGAAATTAAAGTCTGTATAATTATGATTGTGTGAGGTCAGGTGTCGGGCGTAATTAGATTTGATGCTGTTATCATTTCTTGGGTATATGTTCCCGAAAACGTTTGAGGAAACCTCTCCCCATCTATCCAATATAGAAGCAATTGCAATCATTACATATTAACTTATATATAACCGTTTTTTCTTCTAGAGGTGTGTATTTTTTCGCTCTGAGAATGCTTAGTAACTTATTATTAGTTCTGAATGAAGTAGTAAAAACATTATTACTCAATACAGAGGACAAAATCTTAGGCATAAAGCTGTATAATTAGTAGATATAAAAATTGTTTGTAGAGTACCATCAAAAATGAAAAACGTATCGTCCACATAACATGCATAAAATATTATTGACAGTAAGCTCTGATATCACCATGAACATATGAGTAAGCACCCCAGTTATGTGCTTCCACTGTTTTTAGACTACACCATTTTGATCTTATAATTGATTTCCAATTTATGTAAAGTAATTCCTCTATGTTTCATTTAGTAAATATATATGCAGTAGCTTAAAAATAGCTGGACACTGACTTTTTCCACTGAAACACTGTTATAAATTTTGTAACACATGCATGTACATACACATGTGTGCGCACGCACACGCACACACGCACACACACACACACACACACACACACACACACACACACACACACACACATAATAGCCACTAATTAAATCATAGTTATAAACAGAAATTACACTATTGCACACCACTATAGAAAAAATTCCCTATTGGCGCTTTCAGGCTTCACAGCTCACCATCAGATCAGAAATATCTGAACATCAAAACATATTTCAGATCTGGGGAGCTGTGAAGCTTGAAAGCGCTAATCAGGATTTTTTTCTATAGTGGTGTGCAACAGTGTAATTTCTGTTTGTGATTAAAACCACTAACACAACTTTACTAATTAAATAACTCACAGTTGGCTTAAATAGTAAAAACAGATGACTTCCAATATTCTTTACTGATTACCAGCAATCCTCCTGCTGAAAGATTCAAAATTTCTCTATGTTTATCTTATGATGTGAGCACTATATTCTTTATTCCAGCTTGTCATAGAATATCTATTATTGAACCCATATTTTTTTTGGAATCTTTCTTACTCCTTAAGGATACATTCACTGACAATTGTGTACTTATACTATATAGACGTAGTCTGTTGATCATATGATACTTAAGTATCCATGTACTTATAAAAAGTTGCAATGTATCGGTATAAAAATTTAGTGATATCCTTAGTTAATTATCATCAGCAAATTTAATGAATTGTTTGTCTTATCTTACACTGTATCTTCCTGTTTTTAACTTTTTAAAGAGAATCTAAAATTTTAATTTCAGTACCTTGCATTTTTCTTCTTTTAAGCAAACAAAATGGAAAATATATATGTAACATATTATGTAAACATATTATATATTATTATTATATAACAATTATATTATGTTCTTTGTGTGTGTGTTTCTAGTTGATCAAGTATATCTAGTTTTCGACCCTACAAACACACAAAAATATATGGAAACACATTTTTAATGAACAGACACAATTTGAATCACATATACTTTAAATAAATTGCACAGCACATACAAAACAACAATCTGTCAGTCAGTTCAAACAATGGTACTAACCACAAAAACAGAAATGACAGTGCTCCTCCGATAAAGCTTACAAAAGTTTAATAAAGCTCAGGCAAAATTAAAAAAAAGAATTATCTATAATAATAGTCTTCATGCTGGAATACATTATTAGCAATTTTATTAGCTACTTATTATTAGAAAAATACAAATAACTAGCAATTTTAAGAGAACAAGATTATAAAAATACATCAGTTCCACTGATATTAAGTAAAGCCATATTTTTTAAACAATTAAATAATATCTCCCTTTGACACTAGTCTGTGACGATGTCTGTACAGAATACCTAAATAATGACGTCCTATATTAAGTAGGTTCTATCTCTAGATAACTTTTTGTATGCCTTCCATTAACATCCTTGTAAATGACTGAATAGAATCATTATATGAGTTTCACACACACACACTTTACTCTTGCATTGCACTCCGTTGCGCATAGTAGGGAGAAGGGTTCAAATAAGAAATTTAAAGTTATCGTTAAATCTAAATTTAACAAATTGGCTGAATCAGTTAAAGCTGTTTTAAAATCAAAAATTAATCCAATACAAATGAAAGTTGGAATAGGGGCTGTAAGGTCGTTTAGGGACGGTAGAGTTGTTATAGAATCTGGTAGTAAAAATGATATTGACATTATTACCAATGGTATTAATGAGGCATGTGGAAGTATTTTGGAAGCATCAGTCCCTAAACTACGTAATCCTGAAATGATTGTGTACAATATACCGGATGATATTTCCATACAAAATGCACTGGATGTTATTATAATGCAAAACTTTGAATTAAATCTACATGAAGAATACTTGCAACCTAAGCTTGTTTTTAAAAATAAACGACAGATGAGGAATCTTGTAGTTGAGGTTAGTCCCCAAACACGACAAAAGCTTTTAAGTAATAGGTTAAAAATCGGGTGGCAATTATGCAACGTGGATGATTATCTGGTTGCTAAGCGATGTTTTAAATGTAGTGGGTATAACCATAAAGCTCAGGAGTGCAGAGGGGATCTTACATGCCCCTTGTGTGCTGGAGACCATAAGCTGAGTGAATGTAAAGCATCAACTAATGAGTTTAAATGTATCAATTGTATTAATTACAATAAGCTTATAAAGGATAATAAGGTTAATGAGCGTCATTCATCCTTCGATAAGAGCTGTTTCTGTTTGCAACAACTGATAAGGAACTATAAACAGAACATTGATTATTAATGCCATTTCTACAGACTGCTAATGTAAGGTCAACACATCTAGATAGGAACAACATGATTCGATGCATGCAGATAAATTTACAGCATTCCAGACAGGCAACAGATAACATTGTTGATATAATACGACAACAAAGGCTGGACGTTTTGTTTATTCAAGAACCATATGTTATTTTAAATAACGTTGTCGGGATACCAAGGAATTGTAGAACGTTTACTGCTGGTACGGGTAAACAGAGAGCCGCAGTTGTAATTATGAATGATCGAATTACATGTTTAATGATTAACCAGCTATCAGATGAAGATACTGTAGTTTTATATTTAATTTATGGTGGTCAAAACTTCTTTTTGGCGAGCATGTATTTTGGTATGCATGATGATGTCAGAATTAATATTAATAAAATTAAAAGTGTTCTTAGTTTTAGAATGGGATGTGGCGTTTTGATTGCTATCGATAGTAACGCCAGGTCCAACAATGTGGCATGATTTGTTAACCAATAGAAGAAGTAGGGCGATACAAGAATTTTTGATGGGAAACTAACTGTTTTTAATGAATGATGAAAGTAATTTTACAACTTTTGAATCACGCAATGGTAAAAGTAATATTGATTTAACTATAAAAATAATCAACTAGTTTCTCTAGTTAGGGACTGGAAGATCAGTGAAGAAGAGAGCTGTTCGGACCATAGAATTATTACTTTCAATATAATACATGGAAATTATGATATTGCAGAATTTCAGTAACAGGGGTTGTGATATGTCTTCAATGAAGGTAACTATGAAGCTTATGATCGGAATTTGCTTCAAGAATTACTTAAAAAATTTTATGTTTCTACATGCAATAATGATTTAGGAAGTCTGGACATTGTATTACAGTATAAGGTTTCGGAGGTACAAGATATGGATCAAGTCGTGAAAAAATTTGAGAATACCATAAAGACAGCATGTGACAAGTCTTTTAAGACATTACAGAAGACTGTTGGAGGCAGATCGGTTCCGTGGTGGTCAGATACACTCACAGTCACACGTAAAAGAATTAATGCATTAAGAAGATACCAAAGGACTAGAAAATGCGTAAAAGAATTAATGCATTAAGAAGATACCAAAGGACTAGAAACGACAATGTCCTGAGAGAATGTCAGAAAATGTACTACTTTGAGGAAAAGAAGAAGTATCAATCAAGTATTAAAAGAGAAAAAATACATTCTTGGAAACAATATTGTAATTTAACATCAGTGAATCCCTGTAATGCGGTTTATCGCTTGGCAGCTGGAAAAATGAGAAAGTGTTCCACTTTAACAACTTTGCAAAAACCGGATGGCTCCTTCACAACTGATTTGGAAGGTACTATGAATTGTATGTTGGAATACTTTATTCCCGTGGATGACGGCATAATGGATAATGAGTATCATAGGCATATTAGGAATGAGATTAAGGATCCAATAAGTGTACAAGATGACAGAGAGTTTTCACAGGAAGAAGTTTTACGAGTTTTGGAAAACATGAACCCTCAGAAGTGTCCTGGTGAGGATGGAATAACAAGTGGCATTTTATTGCGGGTTTTTATGAAATTTCCTCGGTTTGTAACAGCAATCTATAATGAGTGTCTGAGAAGAGGTGTCTTTCCTAAGTTATGGAAAAGAGCAAAAATAGTACCAATAGTTAAGCCGGGCAGGGAGAACAGTACTGAAGTTTCAAAGTTTTGCCCTATCAGTTTATTGAATGTAGGAGCGAAAGTACTGGAAAAATTACTTATAAACAGAATTATGCACCACGTGTTTTCTAAAGATTTAATGCAGTCTAATCAGTATGAATTTACACCCCAGCAAAGTACAGTGGATGCAGCTATGGCAGTTAAGGAATTTGTTGAAATATGTTTGGTGGCTAAAGGGGTTGTTGTTCTCGTTAGTCTTGATGTCCAGGGCGCTTTTGATGCACCGTGGTGGCCATGTATTTTGAATACTCTTAAACAATTCGAGTGTCCTAAGAACTTGTATTGTCTCTCACAAAATTACTTTGTTGGACGAACGGCAATTCTATCTACTCACAGTACATCAATGGAGAGGAATGTCAGTAAAGGTTGTCCTTAGGGATCTTGTTGTGGGCCAGGATTTTGGAACATACAGTATAACTCGTTGCTCAATTTAGACTTCACTAAACATACAATAGTTATAGCTTTTGCAGACGATTTAATTGTGTTAACAAGTGGAAAGTCTCTCTTAGAAGCTGAAAATTATGCCACCTCATTGAAGCAAACCATACATACAAAAACATCGACAATAATATGAACATTCTACATGTACACACAAAAGGCCGAAAACTACACACTCTTAGAACAATTGGAAATATACAAACACATGAAAACAAATAAAAACGACATCCTAAATGAACAGATGCAATTCAAATCACACGCATTATTCGAACATATCACACCTCACATACACAACATCAATCTTTCGAAAATCGATTTCGTCGCCAACAACAAGACGGACAGTACTACCAGCGGCAACCTCTGAAGAAGCTTTTTAAAAGTGAAAACCGGTTCAGGTTGTAAGGTAAAGCTTTTACGTGTTTACCTATAAAACTTTTGTGTTCCAAGTCGTATGAAATAATTATATTTATTTTCTTGGATTTCGTTGTCCATGACGTGTCCGTTACTTAACTAAATACAACTATTACATTAACGACTCGGAACACAAAGTCTCTGAACCTCTGAAGAAGCCTTTTAAAGGTGAAAACCGGTTCAGGTTGTAAGGTAAAACTTTATGTTTTTACTTATAAAAAACTTTGTGTTCCGAGTCATTAATGTAATAGTTGTATTTAATTATATTTAGTTAAGAAACGGACATGTCATGGACAACGAAATCCAAAACATATTGTTACAGTTGTGGAAGAAGTGTGAATGTGTGTGATGTGATTCTTACTAAAAAAAAATAAGTCACTGTGAATATAGATACAACAGATGCACTCATATATAAGTCAGTTATAAATTCATTTATAAATTTTTATGAAAAACCTGTTTTACCTTTAGTACCACAGTTAGTTCCACCACGCCCAGACTGGGCATAAATTTCAGATCTTTTGTACATAACATGTGGATGTTCTTTGTCTGGTGATGGACTAAAATCTTTTAGAGGCTCGATATAATACTCTTCATTAGGTAAGCGAATAAATCCAGCCTTTAAACATTAAAAATTGAATATTTTAAATGTTAGTTATGATCAAGCCTGTAAAGCTACAAAGTTTTCAGCAGACTGTTATGTTACCTGACCTGTTATTATTTTTATAAATCAACCACTTTTCCTTCCATCACAATCCTAGTGTAATGACAATTCCATAGGATAGTTATGGCATAGCTACCCCAGTTATATAATGAAAAAATAAAATTAGATACTTTTATTCATATCGGATTTATGCAAGGAGCTAAAAAGATGTCATCAAAGACTGTACTAATATGATAGTACAACATTCCCAGCTACTGAAAGCAAAATTATGTTTAAAACACCAGCTTAACGTGTTTACTGCAATACATGTTAGAATATGCTATTATTTGCAATATTATAGAGGTTAGTTTAACAAAATATGCTAATGGGCAATAAACCTACATCAAAACACAAATCTAAACAAAGGTAAATTTAACACTCTGTATTAATTGAAGCTGTTATATCAAATGTGTGCGTGTGCATGTGAACAATGATACATATTTGATGTATAAGTACGCTGCTGACAGGGGTGTATTTATGGGGGGGGGGGAATGATGGGAATGGAACCTCCCAGAGTGTCAAAAAAGTTGATGAATTTTGTTAGTCTTAATTTTTTTTTTTTTTTTTTAGTTGTATACGCTAATATAGTAGTAGCTCTTTTTTAAATATACAAACAGGTTTATGATACACCATTAGGGTATATATTTGAAATATGAAATATTTCAACATTATCTTTTAACAATGTTTCAATAACACGCATTTTTATTATGTTGTTACTGTTTATTTTAATGAGACTGACTTCAGGATGTTATCACGTGTTTTTCATACACTTTAAAGATAATAATGTTGATTAGTCTCAACTTGTTTCTTCTTTAGTATGAAGCCAAGCCGACCTGACATATAGTGGCCCCCCAAACAAAATTAAAATTCTAGATACACCACTGGCTACTGATCTCTTATCTATAAGTGATCATATTGTTTGCTAGTAATGTCCAAATGGTGTTGTCAGAGTGAAGAACTCTATCTGCTGCAAACCAAGAGAAATGCACCTTTACAAACCCCCATGGCAGTATAAATATAGAGCACCCTTGGAAAAAAACATTCTACCATTCCAGCCAAGGGCGCTTAGGAGGAATCAGCAGGGGCAGAGATGGATCTGCCAAAATGTCACAGCATTGTAATGTTTTCAATTTCTTGAGTAAGTTTGACTTTCGGAGACTCCTGAACACAGCATATTGAACAACCAGAAGAAGGCATTACATTATGTTTACCTTCCTTCTAGTCATTTGTGTAAGTTGGCTAGCTGTCTGCTTTTCCTCCTCCTATGGCGCTACAGCCTGAAGTCGAGTCTTGCCTCCTCTATCCTGACCCTCCACCTCTCTCTGTATCAGTAGCAAAGGGCTTACATCCTCACACTGGCAACATCTCTCTTGCATCCACGGTGATAGCATCTTCCCATCTTTTCCTTGGACGGCTTTTTCATCCATACTCCCCATCAGGACTCTTTTAGGTGTTCATTGTCATCCATTCTTATGACATACCCAGCCCTTTGCAGCCTCCTCAGTTTTATGTACACTTCTACCGTTGGTTCATTTAAGTGACAATATATCCCATCATTATGCCATATCCTCCATTCCCCATTTCTATATATGGGGCCCAGGATTCATCTCAGGATTTTCCTTTCAAATATCTTTAGGGGTTCAATTGCTGTTTGTGTTAATATCCAGGTTTCACTGCCGTAGCACAGGATGGGTAGTATGATAGTTTTGTATATGCGCATTTTTGGCTGCCTATGAATAACTCTTGACTTAAAGGTGGTGGTAAGTACGAAGTAGGCCTTGTTGGCTAGAGTTATCTTTCTCTGTATCTCTGCCTCTTCATTCCCATTTTCAGATATAGTCGCTCCTAGGTATGTGATACCTCTGACTGCTTCTATACAGTCTTCTTCTATAATCAAATTTTGCCTGGGTCGGATAGACCTTGTCTGACTTATCATTTTGGTTTTATACATATTTATTGATAGCCCTACCTCTTTTGTACTTATTTTCAGGGTTAAGTATGTCTCCCTTGCAGCCACAAGCTGTCTGCTTCACTTGTTCTTAAATGAAGACTAACTTCTGAACCTAGTGATTTGGTAATCAGTTATGTCCCGGCAAAACAAAATGTATTTTCCCCCAAAAAAGTCTCCTAAAAGAATCTTGTGGGATATTAAATTGTATTAACATTCAATGTTAACTCCATCGGTGTGTACTTCAGGTGAAAAAACAGATTTAGAAAATATAGAAATGGAAAATTCTTTAGTTAAATTTCTCTGCACCAGCACCCAATCAAAGAATCAGAAAATATATTTTATAAGTGAATAATAATGACAACTTTAGACAAAAGAAAATAACAGATGATATATAAAATAGAATATTTTAAAAACAAGTGCAAAGGCTGGAAAATATTTGCTTTCAAGTTGAAGATGCCTTTAAGCTGGGAAGCTAAAATTGAGAATGTTAAAATTTTTATATCTTCAAAAATTAAAAGAACAAGATACATTTTTGAAAACAAGATAACAGTACATGTCCAATGAATTATTACATTTGTAGATATAGCCTAATTCTTTTTTTAGAGTAGATATAACTAATTTACATATTATGTTATGATATTTAAATCAATAAAATGTCTAGTTTCAATTGTATGTTGCTCTTCATTCACAAGTGTGTTAATTAAAACTATTCGCCTGCTGCAAATCATAGTATGCTGCTACGCTGATATCTAATACAAGTTACAGTCCACATAATGTGCAAATTACCCTGCTATGTTGGAACATATTCATAGTGGATAAAAATTAAAGATTACCTATTAAGAACCTGTGTGTGTGTGTGGGGGGGGGGGGAGAGAGAGAGAGAGAGAGAGAGAGAGAGAGAGAGAGAGAGAGAGAGAGAGAGAGAGAGAGAGAGAGAGAGAGAGAGAGAGAGAAATCCTAATAAACTAATTTAAACTGCATGTATATTAATTTTACAAGATAGGCCTACCTCGTAAGTGTTTTTGTTTTGTCATGTAGGCCTACTTTTAAATTCTTTGCTGCAAGTTCACATACTCTACAGTTAGCAAAAACACAATGCAGATATTATAATGTAGGAAAACAGAATTTAAAAACCTTATCTAATTACTATCCTGGTATATCATGGTGCCTTACATAATCCTTTTTCATTTAGCCATTGCCTGTTACATAAGTAGAAGCTGGGATATTCTCAACAGGGGTACTTTGCAACAGCTCTCTGCTAAATTTTCATAGGATAAGGGAAGAGAAGCTATTGTGTGGTAGTGAGCAGTAGTACCTTCAGGTGTCAGCTGTATATAGTTTGACTGTGAAGTGTTCATTTGTCTTATTTGTTCTGTTGTTTATGTTATACACACCAGTACCAATCTGAGAGCTTGACCTTGAAACAGTTCCGACAGGAAATATGAATATATGAATAATATATAATATATTAAAATATGATCCGGTATAAAGTAATGCAAATAGTCAATAGTCACCTATAGAGTAATGACACGATATTTTTAAGTTGACAATTAGCTGTTGTCCTTGCCAGCTGTCGTCAAGGTCAAGCTCTCAGATTGGTACCGGTGTGTATACTTCCAACAGTGCACTTTGCAACACAGGTGTTACACACTACCCAATACTGATTTAATTCTGTTTATGTACTATGCAGCAGTTGTTACTCCCTCTTGTGTTGCTAATATTCTCACATGTCTCTTTCTTTATACTCTCCAAAGCTATATACAGTCGACTCTCGATAATTTGACACTCGTTAATTTGAATCTCTCGATAATTTGAAATTTTTTCCCGGTCCCTTGAAAAATACTTGATAAATTGAATAAAATCAATATTAATTGGTCCCCTCGGTAATTTGAAGTTGAAGGAATAGTATCTTGCCCGCCAACATGCAATAATTTGAAGTCCGGGCTTCCCTACTCTCTATAATTTGAAGCGTTTATCATGCACAGACCTGTCGTTTGTTTATATACATGTACAGACCTGTCGATTGTTTACATAAATGAGATATGAGTGAGTTTGCAGTTCGCATTCCAGTCTTCCTTCAAACGTTAAAGTGAGTCATGTTAATGTTTGATTTGTGTTATTAAAATGAATTCAAGAAAGAACAAGTGTCTTTCCATAAGTGAAAAAAAGCGTGTGATTCAAGCTGTGGAGGATGGACAATTAAAAAAAGATGTCGCTAAACAGTTTGGCATTTTACCATCGACATAGTCGATGATTTTGAAAAACAAAGATCGCATCACCGGAAGTGCCTTAATTGCGAGTAGAAAAAGGTCACGCCAGGGTGAATTTCCCCGTCTTGAAGAGTGCCAGTCTTAAGTGGATTCGTCAGTGTAGAGGACAAAACGTTCCCGTCGGCGGTTTCATGTTGAAGGAAAAAGCCAAGTCTTTTGCGCAGTCTCTTGGAATTAAAGGATTTGCAGCAAGTGAGGGGTGGCTCTCAAATTTCAAAAATCGACACGGCATCACATTTTAAAAAATCTGCGGAGAGAGCGCCAGCGTGGATATTTCCATTTGTTCTCAATGGATTGACGAACTAAACCAACTTTTGAATGGCTATGACCCAAGGAACATATTCAACACAGACGAAACCGGGCTTTTTTATAAATGTCTTCCTGATTGCACTCTGACGTTCAAAGACGAAAAGTGTCATGGAGGGAAACTCAGCAAGGATAGATTAACTGTTCTTTTAGCGTGTAACATGGATGGTTCTCAAAAATTGAAACCACTTATTATAGGGAAATCTGCGAAACCACGCTGTTTTAAAGGAATAAAATCGCTGCCCACAGCTTATAGGTCAAACAAAAAATTGTGGATGACGACAGAGTTGTTTAATGAATGGCTGACCTCAGTGAACAGTTACATGAAAAAGGAAAAACGCAAAATCTTACTGTTTTTGGACAACTGCACCGTGCATAATAACCCACCACCATTAGACCATGTAAAATTGATTTTTTTTCCAGCCAACACGACATCAAGATTGCAACCGTTAGACCAAGGCATAATTCAAAATGTTAAAACTCTCTACCATAGAGAAATTGTTTCTCTTGTGCTGGATAGCATTGAAAAAGGTGAGAAGGTAATCATAACAGTTTTGACCGCTATAATCATGATTGATAAGGCCTGGAGAAATGTCAACCCTACCACTATTTATAACTGCTTCAGAAAGTGCGGGTTTAAGCAAACCAAAAACGTAGAACAGTCATCGGAGCCGCCAAAAATTAAAATTCTGACTCAGGGTGGGGACTTCTACCTAACTATGGAGAATTAACATTTGAGGATTACAAATGTTTAAAATAATAAATCACGAATTTTGATCAAACTCTTGTTTACTTGATTTTTTTCCTCCCTCCCTCTTGGTTATTTAAACACCTGTTATTTTGAACTCTTGGTAATTTGAAATTTTTCTCTGGTCCCTTGAGTGTCAAATTATCGAGAGTTGACTGTATATTTAATAACTGATTTTTGTGCTACACATGCAAGATATTAAATAAAATTGCCCTATTTATGTAAACTAGTTATTTGTAGTAATAGTTAAAATACAAGTGGCCAAATGCAGGTGAAATAGAAGGGCTGGAAAAAAGAAACTTAGCGAGGAAGGAAAAAAGGAGGTGCAATGTCTTGATGGATACATCTCATACAACTGATTTAGAAGAAAACGGAAACCGAAATAGCATGAAGATACAAGGAAAATCTGTAAAGACATGTAAAAGAGGTACCCACAAGACTAATGCAAGTGGGCTGAAGTCTGTTGGAGCAGAAAGGAAACTACAAAAATGTGAGAGTTCATCATCTAAAGAAACAAATGAATCTTATTGTTTGAACTGTGGTAAAAAAATAAAAATGGTGAAGAATGGGAAAAGTTTCTAAAATGTAAATTGTGGACCACTGTTCTTATAGCAAAAAAGGTGATTTTCACGCTTGCTGTGCAGCATGACAATGGCAATAAAAGTTATTCATCTTGTGATTCAAATTAAAGTAGCCTATGTGTTGCAATGTGTCACACTAGTGGGGTAGTTTGCAATAATTGCAGTACAATGGTAAAAGGTTAATGTTTATTGAATTCACAAATTGTTATACAATTTCTGGATTTTTTTTTATATTAATGTCCAAAGGAGGTAAGAATTATAATTCATAAAATAATTAAATGATATTCTTCAAAAGCTTCTAAAAAATAATAAACCTTGATTTTGTTGCCCTGTCCAAGCCTCCTCTACACATGGTTAAAAAGTAGTGACCATATATGTTAACACATTTATTGTACCTTAAATAGACGTGAAAGAAGTTAATACTGGTATACAGTATTTACTGATTGTAAAAAAAATGGCCTTTGTCTGATAATGACATATGGTATTTCAAAAAGAATTATTATAACTAGTAAAATGTAGACATTCAATCATTTTTGAATGTATATAAACGAGTTTACAATCTGAACTTTACCATATTTTTTAATTATCCTTCTTAATACGTCACTATTTACAACAATATTCGAAAATTATAATACCGTATCAGTTTTCTCTAGTTTAGACACACGCATACTTGTATTTGCTAAATACGATTTCACATACTGGAAAGTTTTCACCTACCAAACCATAACAAGTAGATAATGCTGCTTTAGATCCAGGTTGACCCACAACTCTTCCATTGTAGTGGCACTGATTCCGTGAAATTTTTGAAATTGACGCTTTATTCACATTTTCGACGGCCTCTGTGTCTCGTTTTTCAACAATAAGACCTGGAGCAATAAAACTGTGGTGCGGCCATAACTCTAAATGCTGTCTGACACCATCTATGGGTATGAAAAAATGAATTGTTTCATCCCCAGTCCCTCTCTTATTACGATCATTTATTGTCTCAATGTCATAGTAATGAGGCAAATAATGTGACACAAATGATCCATCCTTAGATATCTTCTCGGGGATTACAATTTCAAATTTTTCCACACCTGGCGTATAACAACCTTCCACATATTTTGGAACTGTACTACTAAAACAATTTTTTTCTAATATACTTAGAAACAAATAAAATAATAAATTCATTTCGTAAATATAAAACACTACCGCTCAATAAAAACATCTGTTGGTTTATAGTTTTGAAGAAGAAAACGTTTCATTGTTGCCTAGGATGTCTCAAATCTGCTACCTACTCACGTAACTTTACAGACAAAATTTAATGACTGCATAGAGTGGAATTGTTTGCTCCACTGAAGCGTTTCTCGTCCATGCCTTTTTATTCTCACAAAAATGAAAAGTAAATTCTTATTTGAAACGATAGTTTTTTACAGCCTACGTTTTCACAGTCTCGTGGTAAATCAAAACATATTTGATACAACTTATGGCTACACCGTAATACTGTTTACATGCCTATTTATACATTTATTTACTAACTGTGCTTTCCTTGCATTGCAGTAATACATAGCTTAGGAATTGAATATTTTATGAATAAAATTACATTTATCCGTCCTTTTCTGATATTCCTACAATTTTGTATTCGATTGCCAGTGGACATCATTTCAAAGCCAAATACATGTAATCATAACGGACGCGCGAAAGCTCTACTAAGTTTTATGACTTATGTTAAAGCATTCTAACAGCAAATTAATTTTTGAATGGTACATCGCCTACAGTAGGACTACTATAATCAGAATTCCCAAGCAACAACAGAAATATTGTAAATCTAATCGTTATAACTATAAGAATCGTTATTCTTCCTCTTTATAACTACTTCTAGGCATTACAATCATAAAGGGTTTAAAACAACTGGATTTTCAGTTCACAATTTCTAAGAATTCGCCAAGTTTAACAACAGAATACCTTGGTCTTCTTTTAACAACAGAAAAGTTAAGTTTCATATTTAAACTAAGTACCAGGTGAAAAAATGAAAACTGTAATTATATGTCAACGGTTATTTTACGTAAAATTTCGTTTTTAAACGCGCAATACAGTCTCAACAAGCTACAAACCCTACGTATACTTATTTCCATATCGTAATATATCGATACAATCGCATACCAAAAACATCGAAAATGTAGGCCTACTGCAAAATGGATAAAGGTAGATCTCCGTGATGTTTAAATAAAACTGAAGTATCGGTACTGTGCCTTGCGTTAAAAAAAAAAAAAAACAAATTACTGGTGAGATCGAAATGTTACTTGACCAATGTAGCGGTACCTGGACACCGAGACTTTTCCATTAAATTCTTGGATTTCGTTGTCCATGACGTGTCCGTTACTTAACTAAATATCACTATTACTTTAACGACTCGGAACACTAGGTTTTTTATAAGTAAAAGCAAAAAGTTTTACCTTACAGCCTTAACCGGTTTTCACCTTTAAATTTTTCCATTAACTCTGTACTAAATTGTCAGAAATATAAATTATCAGTATTATATACGTTTCAAGTATGGTATAATGCAACTTGATTGAGTGTGCATTTAATACATTTCTGTAAAATTGTCAATATTAAGACAAAAGTCTTAAGAACTTATCCAGCTTAACTTATACGGTACCACCCTTATCTAACCTTTCTAGCTTTTTGCACTTCTCTTTTTTTTAACTAACTTTCAGATAACCGAGTCGCTATCTTATTTAACCGACTGAACTAACCTATTCTGTCTTTTTATATGCATTTTGTTTTGAAGTAATCTTAAAAAAAAGAAATACTTAGCATCAAAATTACTAGCTATAGTCCTAATCAGTGTAATTTATTATTTTGTCATAGCCTAAGCAATCAATGAATTTAATAAAACTTAAAGGAGAGTGAACTCAATTTTCAGTTATGGTGTATGAAAACTTGACATTTTCTAAACATTTCTATACAAAAATTCTAATCATGTTTTTTTTTAAATTTCTGAGTTATATACAATTAGAAATCGAATGTTCCTTCACCTCAGATATTTGACCTACTTCTGGAATAGATGAATGTAGGAAGATGTGGTTTGTTTTATCTTGAAGGTAAATTTATTTATTTTACATTGGTGGTACCAACTGCTATTTTTAACTAAAATATATTATGACAGAACACAATTATTTTAGATAGGAATTTTTAAAACTTTTACCTCACTGATTATGACCTTCATCAGAGGTTATTTTGCACCAAAGACTCAAATCTCTATAAGCAATCCAGAAATACTTAAAAGACTTGACTTAGAATTACAAGTCCATATAAATGGATAAGAAGCTTGGATTTCGTTGTCCATGATGTGTCCGTTACTTAACTAAATATAATTATTTCACTACCAACTCGGAACACAAAACCGAGTTAGTAGTGAAATAATTATATTTATAGAAGAAGCTGTCCAGTGGAAAGGCATTTAAGGATCAAGGAAAATATTCTGACAATTACTGATGAGATACGGAAGTATTATGACAAAACATTAGGGATAATATGTCTTAATCTTCAAGAAATGAGGTAAGCAGTCTGGGCAAAGTATTTCTATAAGATCAGCTGAGCTATAATCTATGCTTGTCTCCTCTTAAAACCTGGGAAAATACAGGAAAGCAGATAGAGTGAATGTAGGCAAAAGAATTCCATCTTTATGAAAATAATGTTAACAGAGATGTTTCTAAACCAGGAACAAATTCAAAATTTTTGCTTGGGAAAATCCAGAATGTTGACAAATTACATAACAATATAATTTGATCTAGTATAAAAAAAACTGTGTTTATGAGTCGACAAACACTGAAACTAGATATGTAAAATTAATAATATTTAAATAAATAAAAGTGGTACAGCAAATTAAACAAATGGTAACAAAAGATGTATGGAAATGTCAGAGGTCTATCTTTCACAGTTGAGTTAGTGAACTGTAAACATTCAATTTTTAACATTAGAATTTTAGATGGCTATGTCTTTCAATCTCTCCTTAAATAAAGATTGTAAACAGCTGCACCCAGGACACAGGAAAGTAGTGTAGTGAAGGTATTAGGAAATGCAATTCTTTAAATGTATTTGCATTATTTTATCTTAATATTCTTTCATTATAATTAGAATATAATATCTTTAAATTTGAATACCGGGTAATGTAACCTGCACATGTAAGCCCCCTTTTGTTTACGGTCTTTGTTGAAATAAAAAAATGTAAAATTGCGTAAGTTACATTTACATAGAGTTGCTTTCATTAAATGGTCCACACAACTCTATAAACTGTAGAAAAAAATGCTTTTATTATCTATGAAGCTCTGCTGTCAGTAAGGTGCATTTGAGGAAACTTCATTCAGTTTTGTTTGACGAGAGTGATTATTTTGGCTCCATTTACAAGGAAATGAATTTTTTCTGGAAATTGGAGCTTTGTTGCAAAACACAAATTCAGACATACATTGTAATATAATGAAATGTAACTTAATAAATCAGGATGAGAAGTATTTCCCTATTCATACATATGGTTCTTATAATTTCAGCCATTAATCATTAGAATAGTTAATCTATTTTATATAGAATAGGTTTTCTATTTTATCTTTTATAACTGAATTTTTTCAATAAGCAAATGGCTGGCAAAATGATACCCCCCCCACACACACACACACTGAGTAAAACCAGATTTACTGTTATAATTTTTGAAGATGATGTGACCGATTGACACAAGTATCAGTTTTATAAAGGTATAATGTTAAAGAGTTACTGCATATTTTCTTGATTGATACTAATGATTATTATGTCTATTCAAGTGCCATGCAACAGAGCTATAAATTCAAGTAAGAACATGATAGGTTAAGAAACACTCTACAAAGCAACAGTAGAAATAAGGATTCATGTTAAAATACCTAGTCAAGTTTCCATGTATGGAAATAGAACACTGAAAAAGGACAGTGAAAATATAATGTAGGATGAAACCTTACAATACGGTGTGGACTTCCCCTATACTGTTTACAAAGTAATTCTATGATTACAGATAAGCCAAAATTGTAACATTATGACTAAATAAGATGACACAGATGATGTCTTCAAATAAAAAAGTAAGGAACGTTTTATTTGTTGTTACAGACAAATAATTTATCATATTTGGTTGGTGCAAATTCATAGTAATATTAATATACTTATCACTGTAAATGTTAAATAACTCACTTTTCAGTTTTAAGTCATAACTGTGTACACTATCAGCTTGGCAGGGTAAGCAGTGTGAGAAAGCGCAAGGCTGTACATGACCTTAGAGTGGTGCCCACTATTGGTATCTCAATCCATTTGAAATAGAAATGCAAAATAACGATTTTGTTTGTTTGTTTCAAATACGAAACACAAAATGGTTTTCAGAAATCGTTTCAAATATAGACATTTATTTCTTTATAACTTACATGCAGTCAGTTACCTATAATATTTCATAATAGTATTTAATCCTATAATACCATTGACTAATAACTCATAATATTTCATAAGTATACAGAGCAAATGGGTTAAAAAAATCCAGAATTTCTATATTTATGTTAACTGTTAAGAGAATTAGAGAATCTAATTATTTAAAAATCACAACTGTTCGAAAATTCTGAAATCAGAATGTGTGATTTTTAAGAGAATCAGTTTTGCAACTAATTGATCACTTTTTTCTCTTAATAATAAGATCAGTCCACCAAATGGAAACAGGTTTTGTTTTTTTAATTTCAGAGAATGAATGTAATGCTTTTTGTATCTTGAATGTATTGAAGAGTTTTAGATCATATTAAAAACTACCATTATTACTACCCATTGACGAGTCTGAATTGTCTTAGAACACGTATGCTATATGATTCATCTTTCACTTTCATTACTATTATTTCTGTCCACATTTTGTTCTTCTTCAACTTTTTTTCTTTTGAACTTTTATTAAGATCAGTTTTTCTTACTTACTCTTTCTTCTTTTTTAGCATCCACTTCATGTTAAAAAACTGGAAGGGATATGGGAGCTAATATTGGATCATTTGCTGAAGGTTCCATTTGCAAAAAACATTTTGAAATGACTACATAAATTTCTGTCAATAACATCTTCCAAATATGTAGTCTAAGATTTTCCATTTTTAAGAATCCTTAGCTTTTGTAGAAACTATTAAAATTATTTATAGTGCTACGACAGCACAGAACAATCTACGCGTTTATCGAATGTGTCAGAAGGATCTCGATGTAACGCGTGTGGCGTACGTGCTACTATACGCATTTTGCGAGAATCTTCTCGACTGTGCTGGGCTTCGCTCGGGCGTCCGGCCTGTGTCAAGGCCGTAGTAATTACGTAGTTCACGAGAGATAAGACGCAGTTTGGAAGCTTCTGGTGTGTGAGCGTGATTATAAATACATCGGGTAGCGGCCTTGGCCTTAGTTTTGAGTTCAATGCGAGATATTGGATAGTGCGGTTCGAGAGTTATAGTAGCGATATTACTGTGTACGTTCAAGTAGTTATTAGTGAAGTGTTGCGTTTTATATTCGGACGGTATAATTGTAATACAATTGAGTTTTAATATTAGTGGACATTTTATACATTTTATTGCGTGTGAACAATTTTCATTTGATTTGTTGTAGAGACTGTGTTGTTAATTACGAACTGTTTTACTGTAACAATTAAAGGTGTGATTAGTGACTTAATTGGTGTCTTGTACTTATTTTGTTTCCACTGTACCTACGACGATAGAGTAGACCGTCGTAACAGTGGTGTCAGAACTGTGATAGAACGGTTAACAGTGGAAACAGTGGATACTTTGTACAAGACGAGTGTAGTTCGTAATTAATTAATAAAATGGATACCAGTCAGATGATAGAACCATTCCGAGCAATGCTACAGCAAAGTCAGAAACAAGAAAAAGAAGAACGAAGACAGGAAAGAGAAGAAGCAGAAAAACGACAAGACGAAAAACGTAATCGTGAAAATGAAATACCAGAGGGACGAAAAAAAGAAGAATTTAGCCGTCAAGCAGACGACGTTAAGACGTTCGTACAAGAGGATACCACTGCAAAATTTGTCCTGTTACAAGGTGAGCTGAACAAACAAGTTGACAGAATATCTGAAATAGAAAAATCTGTGTCAACTATGAAAACAAGTATGTCAAGCTTAGAAGATTCAAAATATCAGAGAAATCAAAGAACGCTATTAACTGAAGTAAGGTCAGTTTTTGCAAAGGCCCCATCGTTTAATGGGAGCACCCACTGGGCAACTTATCATCGCCAATTTGAAGCTGCCGCTCGCTTAAATAACTGGAAGGAAGAAGAGAAAGGCCTTTCACTCATTCTTGCGTTAAAAGGGCCTGCCGCAGAGCTAATACACAAAGTGCCATCTGACAGTCAGAACGTCTATGCCGAATTAACTAAAGCTCTGGAATTACGGTATGGTGACCAGCATTTGTGCGAAGTGTACAGTGAACAACTTAAAGCGAGGCGACAGCGTTCAGGGGAGAGCCTTCAAGAGTTTGAAGCGAATGTCGACCGACTGACGAGATTGTCTTATCCCGAAAAATCGGAGGACTTCCGGAAGTGGATTTCTCTCATTATGTTTATTGACGGTATCAGAGATCGTCACTTACAACAAGTGTTAAGAATGGCTAGGCATGATAATAAATCAGACGCTCTTGTTCATGCTCTCCGTTTTGAAGCTGCCAAGTCGGAGACCTACATTAATCAAAGTATGCCATCACGTTGTAGCCAAACGGATCCAATACCACAGTATCGTCATAGCGGACGGCATAAAGAGACGATTCAGAAACAACAGTTTAAGAAGTCAGCAGCACCACAACGATCTTTCGAACCAAAGGACAAAAACAGAAGACCGAAGTGTTACAACTGTGGGAAACGTGGTCATCTACAGGTAGACTGTTGCGAGAAGAACATACTTTGATGTATATAAACGGAATTGGCAATTAATTGAGTAATTATGTTTGCCGTGCCATTTATATTTAGTTTAATTATTCTAATTATGATGATTATTGAATTATCCAATTATAAATTGGATCTAATTAACTTCGTGTACTAATGGTATGTATGCAAACAGAGTTATAATTGACGTCAATGTTAATACATATATGAAAGTAACTTATATTTGTCGGATTAGACTCCACAGTTGTATATGATTGTATGAGTCTGTTAATCGGACAGTTCAATGGTCGATTTGGTTGTGTCCATTGATAATTAGCATAACTTTGAGACTCTTTATGAAAATGCTTAGAATGAGATAAATTAATTGTCAAGGTTAATTTGCAATAATGAACGCAAGATTTCAAGTATATATATTAATTACTTATTTATTATATTGTTAGTCAAGTAAATTACAATATCCTGCAAATACATAATTAAAAAACACATAATAACAAAATACAATAATATTCGTTCTTTGTTTCCTGAAAACACAAACATATGGTATATTCAAATACAACAAATAATATACATATACAAACAAAACAATCAAATATATTTTATCCCTAACTAAATGCGTTCATTATGCTCAGACGATGGATTACTTTAATATTACTTTATAAGATTTATGATTTATACAACTTTATAAAATCTCTCGGGAGTAGCTCTTTGAAAAGACGAGACAGTGCAGTAGTATATGTATTACTAATATTTAATAAACATAAAGGCTTATCTTGTAAAAGGGTTTATCCAACATTCCATCGGCGTAAGATGACATCCGCTGGTGGACTCGTCGTACATCCTAATCACTGTTAATTGGAGAACACTTCACTTCACTTCACTAATTGCCACTCTCGTTATGTGTATTGTGTTGTTGTACTCCCCGCTAGTGTCGAGTGTTTGAGTTCAAATGTTAAGATGTCAATATCGTCATTAAGATGAATTACTCTTAGAGTTTGCTGTGTGCGTGTTCATAATTAACTATTTCATCTATCTTGGACGTAGTGTATTCTATGTGCGTAATTGTGTTTGGTATAGTTCATTCAGTTCAAATGTTCAACATAGCAAATCATTATGATGTAATAGTGTTTGAATTGTCGCCCACTGTTATACTCTCAGAATGTTAATCTATATCTATAAAAATGAATGTTTGTTTGTTTCTTTCTTTCTTTGTCCCGTATGCGTTCCTATACCATTCATCCGATTGCGATGAAACTTCGGTGAGTTGTTGTGCACACGCCCGCGAAGGTTTATGAATTTTTTTCAATGGGGCCCTTTGGGGGGTTCTTGGGGTCTTCCACATCTCCTCCTAAACCACTGGACCGATTTCAACCAAACTTGGCACAAATATTTTATGCAACGGGAGAACCAACATAGGGTAAATGTTTTTTCGATGGGGTCCTTTGGGGTCTTCCACATCTCCTCCTAAACCACTGGACCGATTTCAACCAAACTTGGCACAAATATTTTACGCAACGGGAGAACCAACATAGGATAGGTGTTTTTTCGACGGGGTCCATTGGGGGGTCCTTTGGGGTCTTCCACATCTCCTCCTAAACCACTGGACCGATTTCAACCAAACTTGGCACAAATATTTTACGCAAAGGGAGAACCAACATAGGATAGGTGTTTTTTCAATGGGGTTCTTTTGGGGGTTCTTTGGGGTCTTCCACATCTCCTCCTAAACCACTGGACCGATTTCAACCAAACTTGGCACAAATATTTTACGCAACGGGAGAACCAACATAGGATATGTGTTTTTTCGATATGATACTTCGGGGGGTCCTTTGGGGTCTTCCACATCTCCTCCTAAACCACTGGACCGATTTCAACCAAACTTGGCACAAATATTTTACGCAACGGGAGAACCAACATAGGATATGTGTTTTTTCGATATGATCCTTCGGGGGTCCTTTGGGGTCTTTCACATCTCCTCCTAAACCACTGGACCGATTTCAACCAAACTTGGCACAAATATTTTACGCAAAGGGAGAACCAACATAGGATAGGTGTTTTTCAATGGGGTTCTTTTGGGGGTTCTTTAGGGTCTTCCACATCTCCTCCTAAACCACTGGACCGATTTCAACCAAACTTGGCACAAATATTTTACGCAACGGGAGAACCAACATAGGATATGTGTTTTTTTCGATATGATACTTCGGGGGGTCCTTTGGGGTCTTCCACATCTCCTCCTAAACCACTGGACCGATTTCAACCAAACTTGGCACAAATATTTTACGCAAAGGGAGAACCAACATAGGATAGGTGTTTTTTCGATGGGGTTCTTTTGGGGGTTCTTTGGGGGTCTTCCACATCTCCTCCTAAACCACTGGACCGATTTCAACCAAACTTGGCACAAATATTTTACGCAACGGGAGAACCAACATAGGATATGTGTTTTTTCGATATGATACTTCGGGGGGTCCTTTGGGGTCTTCCACATCTCCTCCTAAACCACTGGACCGATTTCAACCAAACTTGGCACAAATATTTTACGCAAAGGGAGAACCAACATAGGATAGGTGTTTTTTTTATGGGGTTCTTTTGGGGGTTCTTTGGGGTCTTCCACATCTCCTCCTAAACCACTGGACCGATTTCAACCAAACTTGGCACAAATATTTTACGCAACGGGAGAACCAACATAGGACAGGTGTTTTTTTTGATACGATCCTCTGGGGGGTCCTTTGGAGTCTTAAAAAACTAACTTATTAGATCTGGTTACTATGGCAACCCAATGGAATAGATTCTGTTCTAAATATATTATCGCATTAAATTGAAGACCACGCGAACGAAATCTTTATATATTATATATATACAAACACTTTCTTTCTTTGAGTGGCATTGCAACGCATGCCGGGTACTCGCTAGTCACTTATATTATTATGTTGCGTGTTGGTCGTAGTCACGTACGCACTGATATTTAATGATAGTTATGTTCGTACGCACTGTAGCTTATCGGAACACATACAATTGTCGCACAGACTTTTGTGTAATTGAGATCGTATTGTATGTCTAAGTTCACTTATGATCGCGACATGGTTACGAGTTCACCGAGTTAAAAGTTCGGTAAGTCGCGCAAACTATTTCAATTACTAACTGTTTTACAGCTCCAACTACTACTATAACCAACTGTCTTACTGTCGTATTAACTTACTGACTTATTACTGACTGACTGCCGCTCCGCGTCCTCGCAAACAGTTTTTATCAAACATACTACCCATAAGGCCAAATTCTATATTTCCACGCCCTTTCGGATTGGTGATAGGTCCTTTAAATTCCTACTACTCTGCAGATCTCGTCATCGGTTTCCCGATTCGTCGTTCGAACCCTTCTTACTCTCTCCACGAGTTCTTTAGGAAGCTGCCCAACGCTGGTTGGTCGCCGACATCCCCGGAATATTCCATGCGACGAGCGTTGTACAGATTCTTAGAAACTAGAGCAATTTCCTCGCCTGTCTGTCAACCTTTGTTTCGGCGTAGTCGAGGTTCTCTGACTTAGCTTTTGTTAACAGCCTGCAGTGTCCTGGTCAATTGTTCAATTTACTCGTCGCTCGTTCCGCCGGTTATCAACTCTTCGCTGGAGACGTCCCTAGTCGAATCCCACGCTTTCTAGCTGTAAATTTTAGTTAGCTGTCATGGGTTTGTTTTCATGCTGGGCAGGGTGTACTTTCAGTAGTCACTAAGTTTACGTTCTATTGTTTATATGTTTGTCGAGATTTCTCTGTACCCCTTTGTAGCTGGGCGTAGCCTTTCATATTTGTGCTCGTTACAACTCACCACCACAGCATGTGTTCCATTTCATTTCTGCGTAACCAGGCAGCTGGACTAAGTCTTTGTTTCGTTCGCTAGGTGTTGTAAATTGTAACAAACTTTGAGCTGTCAACGACGTTCCTTAAATTCTTATTGTGTCGTGTACACAGACGTTTTTTCCTTGTCTTCGCACTGGCGTCGGGTCTGACGTGTCCCTAATTCGTCATTATTTACGACCTGGGCTTGTGTCCGTCAACTCGAGTGTGTGAACGTGCCATTTGATCGAGAAATTAAAATTTCGATCACTATAATACCGAGAGAAGAGAGTGATCGCACCAATTGGAGAAGTAAAGTCTCAGAACAGCACACAGTTTCCACGCTAAATAAGATTAGTGGAAACCTGATCGTTAATGGATTTGCGGAAGGTAAACGAAGATCATTTACAGTTGACACGGGCGCTACAGTGACCATTGTGCGCCCTGACTTAGTCAGCAACCGCCAGCCTCTAATTAGCTCTTGTACAATACAGACTGTGACTGGAAGCCACGTCAAGGTGCTAGGAAAGGTAGACGTACGTGTACGCCTGGGTCTAGCTAACTATGGGTGTCGAGACAAAACTCTTGCTTGTTCCTGAGCTCATAGAAGTGCTCGAGGGTAAAGTGGCTGAAGATGAGGTTACGCAAGAGGTTGTTGACGAGAACCAAACAAACTTGGATCAGCCAGTGGTATTTAGGTCATCAGTACATGACGCAACGGGAGTGATTCCAGCGAAACTAGTGGTTGCGCGAAAGACTCGCATTTCTGGGAACGTGATGTTCGGATCACACGAGACTGAATTCGAAGAACGGGAAAATTATCCTTCGCAAGGACGTCCACCTAGATCGCCTGGTCGAGTATTACTTCGAAGACGCTTTGCCAGTTCGGGACGAACAGGCTTAAGCAGGGGGCCGTGCTACGACAGCACAGAACAATCTACGCGTTTATCGAATGTGCCAGAAGGATCTCGATGTAACGCGTGTGGCGTACGTGCTACTATACGCATTTTGCGAGAATCTTCTCGACTGTGCCGGGCTTCGCTCGGGCGCCCGGCCTGTGTCAAGGCCGTAGTAATTACGTAGTTCACGAGAGATAAGACGCAGTTTGGAAGCTTCTGGTGTGTGAGCGTGACTATAAATAAATCGGGTAGCGGCCTTAGTTTTGAGTGACTTCGGCCCCAGCTCTTGAACAGGACGGACCTCTCCTTTGGACTCCTCTCTCTCCTGCTTGGACGGAAGATTTCGCTGTTATCAGCCGCTGCCCTGCTGCTGGACAGACATCATCTTGGCCCGCTTGCTGCTTGAGACAACAAGAAGACAGAAGACCACAACTCAGCTGGCTGGTGAACTGAGTAGCCAGCACAAGAACAGCTGAGTTCGTCGGACCTTCTAAGGGCCACCAGCCGAGTGACTCTTGTCAGGACCACCAACTTGCCGCTGAAGAGAAAGCATATACCCTGCCAGAGCTCTACGTTGCGCAGCGCATCTTGCCCGCTGACGCTCAGGCTCTTAGGTAGTGCTGCCTAGGACGATCCTTGCGAGCCCCCACCAGTGGTAAGCGAGCTTGGATATCGCCTAGGTAAAGAGGCCGGTGGACACCTCTCTTGGTAAGGAGAGGTATCTAACGAAGCCGGTCATTAGCCCAGCTCGTAGACAGCCTGAGCGTTCCAGTTTTCCCGCTTGCGATCCGGCTCGGGCCGGACCCTAGGTTCCTGGTTACCGCCGGAGGCAGCCTGGTTGCCTCTGGTCGGCGAACCTCCCGCTCGTTGGCGGATATGCCCGGTTCGGGCGCGTCAACGAGCACGCAGTCGCTCGCCACTTCCATGCCCCACTCGAGCGACTCGCCGAGTTCTCCGCTAATGGATGCGGACCAAGTAGATCCCCGGACGGTTCCGCTGCCCGGTGACGAGACCGACGCTTTCGTGGCGGTTGGGCCACGGGGGCGCCCGGTTAAGAAACCGAGGCGGAACCGGTCCTCCTCAACCTCTTCCTCGGCGTCCGCCATGGAAGTTGTCCCCGCCGATGGCGAATCCGGCACGGGGCCGACTGTGCCCGGCGATGCCCAAGCACCGCCGGCCACTGGTCACATCCCGCCCGTTTTCGTTCACGGCGTGAACGTCACCGGTTTTTACCGGCGACTGATAGTGGCTCCCGGACTTTCCCCGGCCAACGTTGACTTGAAGCTCCTTGGGGGCGACACTGTCAAGATCGTTGTCCGAGGAATGGACGTGTACCGCAGCGTCATGGCATTCGTGGAACAATCCCAATTCCAATTTCACACCTTCTCGCCCAAACACGTGAAGCCTCTGTCTTTTGTGCTCAGAGGCTTGGACGTGGACTCTCCTCTCGAGGAAATCCTCGATGAGCTGCGCGAGCTGGGCTATCCGGTTCGCGCGGTACATCGAGTATTTGCTCCTGCCGGACCAAGTCGTCCAATTCCCCTGGTACGCATCATGGTGGAGAACACCGAAGCAGGCGCAAGCCTACTCTCTCTTACGCGGGTTTTTGGATTCCGCGTAAAAGTGGAAAGAAACCGGGCTCCCGTGGCTCTGCCTCAGTGTTACAGGTGCCAACGCTTCGGGCACCACTCAGAAACTTGTTCCAACGCTCCGGCGTGCGTGAGGTGCTCTTTACCTCACGCCAGTAAACACTGCGATGCACCTGCCTTCAAAAGTTGCATCAACTGCGGCGGAAGTCACCCCGCCAACTACCGGGCATGTCCGGTGTTTCAGCGGGAGCTCGAGCGGCGAAAGCCGAAAGGGCGCCTGCCACCACCGAGGCCATCGGAAGCTGGTTCAAGACCTGCAACCGAGCACCCAGGCCCTTCGCCTCCTGTTACGGCTGCCGTGTCTTTCGCCGCAGTTGTTAACAAACAACGCAAACGATCCAAAGGCCCGAAGCAAACACCTGCAGCACAGGCAACTCCAACTCAGGCTCCTTCACAAGCCCCTGTCCCGCCTATGGCGAAAAAGCGCCGAAACCTCGCGGAATCTAAAAGTGAGACCACTCAGCCAACAGAAACATCTCGGTTGTGGAGCCTGAAAATACTCAACCCTCCCCAGCTTCCTGCCCCTGCTTTAGAAGCAGCCTCGCCTGACCTCCCGCCCCCGCGGTTTCCTAAAGCAGGCAAAAAGAAGCGGCATCGAAAGCCCCGTGGCGCTCGCTCCCGGGCTCCTGCCAACCCAGCCGCACAGTCCAGACAGCCTGCGCAGCGCGTAAAGACCGACGAACTCGCATCTGTCCCTCTTCCTAGCACCTCCGCTAGAGGCGCTACACCTAGCCCTAAGGTACCCCTGGCTTCCACCAATTTCCCGATTGATGTCTCGGCGCTCTTATGCGCAATCAGTCTCCGGGCACTCTGCCTCTAAAGCCGTACCTGACGACTTCCACAACTTCAAGGTCGTCCACAACTTCCTTGCAGAGTTCGATCTCCGCAAAGTTACCCAGACCTTCAGGTCCATCCGCTCCCGCTTGGAGACTGCCGATATAACCGACAGGTTCATGCTCTTGGTGGAAGCCGCAACTTGTGTAGGACTTCTATGAGTCGGGTCCTCAAACGTGACCTCTCAATTTTTCCTGGAACGCCAACGGGTTGGCTAACAAGATCCAGGAACTCCAAGAATTACTGGCCCGACTCAAACCCGATGTAGTGCTTCTCAATGAGACCACTTGACCCCTGCGAACCGGTTACGACTGGCCAACTATGTGTGCTATCGAAACGACAGACCGGGCACTGCTGGTGGCGGTACTGCCGTCGCGGTGAGGCTCAATCTCGAGCATCACCGAGTCGTCTTGCCTGCAATGACTCACCTCGAAGGCACCGCTGTGGAGATGTTAAACACTCTAGGCGTGTACTGATGGTCGCGGCGTATAAACCGCCCCAAAAAGAACTCCTTCACCCCGATCTAGCTGTCGCGTTCGATGCACACAGGAGGGTCATCATGGCCGGCGACCTGAACTGTAAACATCGCGATTGGAACAGTCGGTTGACTGCCCCAAACGGGAAGCGTTTACGCAGGTTTGCTGATTCACGCAAGGTAACAGTGATTGCGCCTACCCAACCTACGTTCTACCCCTCACAACTCCGCGCGGCTCCCGATGTCTTGGACATAGCGGTGATCCAAGGAATTGACTGTCCGGTCCATGTGTCCGCACTAACGGAACTATCGTCCGATCATCTCCCCATCTTGATACACGTCGCTACCCAGCACGTCGTACGCAGAGATGTCAGGAAGGTGGTAGAATGGGACGGCTATGGCCCGGCGTTAAGTCGCCGATTGCCAGAGGCGGGACCACTCGAAACCGTCCGCCAAGTCGACGAGGCTGTCGTATCTGCGATCAACGCGTCTTCCAGGATGAAGCCTGGCGTTACGCCCCATTGGCAGTGGATCCCAGAGGAGACGAGTGCTCTCGCTTGCGAGAGAAATCGCCTCCGGAGACGCTGGCAGCGGACCCGTGATCCGGGTGACAAGGCAGCGTACAACCGGGCGACCGGCATTTTACGTCGTGAAATGCAGGCCTACCGGAGACGCTGTTGGGAACTCGCCGTGGCCCAAGCAGGGGACGGATCGGACGAAAGTAGCCCTTACCGGATACCTTCGGCGTTGGTAGGGAAGAGGCGCGGACCTCGTATCCCACCCATTGCTGGACCTTTCGGTCAAATCCTGGCTCGCCCGGAGGCGAAGGCCGAGTACTTGGGCGCGTGTTTCGAGCGACAGTTCGCTCCTAACCCGCCCATGGACTGGGACTTCGATGAAGAAGTCGAGAATGACTTTCTGTCTCTTCCGATCACTGCGGAGCCCGAACCCATTACTAGGGAAGAGGTCACAGATCGGCTCGTTGAACTCACACCGAGAAAAGCTCCTGGCCCGGACGGCGTCTCGAACACCGCTCTTACTCGACTCCCGGAGCAAGGAGTAATTTTCTTGGTTGCGCTGTTCAACGCGTGTCTAAGACTGGCCTATTTTCCCCAGAAATGGTGCAAGGCGACGGTCATATTGATCCCGAAGCAGGGAAAGGATGCTTCCCGTCCCGGCAACCTCCGGCCCATTAGTCTACTGTCAGCCACGTCAAAGGTTCTCGAACGTCTCGTACAACGGAGAGTACTAGACCATCTAAGAAATTTCGATGTACTGGTCCCCGAACAGTTCGGTTTCCGTGTGGGGCATTCCACCACTCATCAGCTGATGAGACTGGTGGAATACATCACGGGCGCCGGCTGTCGGAAAGAGCAGACTGTCGCCTGTTTCCTAGATGTGTAAAAGGCCTTTGATAGAGTCTGGCACGACGGGCTCTTGTTCAAGCTCCGGGAAATCCAGCTCCCAGATTGCTACCTTCGCTTGATTGCTAGCTTTCTGACGGAGAGGACTTTCTGAGTGAGAATAGACGACCATGTCTCTTCCGAGAGACGCATTACAGCCGGGGTACCTCAAGGTAGCGTGCTAGGGCCTCTTCTGTTCTCCGTGTACGTCAACGACGCACCCAGAGAGCCTGGAGTCCAGATTGCCCTGTTTGCCGACGACACGGCGGTCTATACCGCCGATCGAAACGCTGACAGGGCTATCCCACGACTCCAGCGCGCACTCGATGCGTATTCGACGTGGACGGAAAGCTGGAAAGTTGCCGTCAACAACACCAAGAGCTCCGCGGTGCTATTCTCAAAGCGCTGGAAAGAACCACGAGGCCGAGTGAGACTCGGTAGAACGTACTTGCCCTGGTCGAGAGAAGTTAAATACCTCGGTCTCCACCTTGACCATCGGCTCACCTGGCGTGCCCACGCTGAGACGATGCGAAAGAAAGCGTCCGCTCGTCTCGCGCAACTGTTTCCGATACTTGTCAACAAGGCTATGACCCGCAAGCTGGGTAAGTTGATCGTCAACGCGTATCTGTTGCCGATCATTATCTACGCTCTTCCCGTCTGGGGTTACCTCGCAACCGTTCATAAAAGAAAGTTGCAAAGCGTTCTCGATAGGGGCCTTCGGCTAGCGGCCAAAGTCCCCTATCGGTTTTCTTCTCGACTCTTGAGAAGATGACTCGGTGTCCGCTCCTTGGAAGACACCGCAAGGCGACTTGCACGTAAATTTTACGTCCGAGCTGCGAGGACCCAGACAAACCCACTCATAGCTGGCCTTGGCAAGTACCGAACATGTCCAGGTGAATCTTGGAAACGGCCTCGACAAATACCTGTACTAGTCGACCTAGTACGAGCATGTCGTTGTAGCGACCATTAAAAAATAAATAAATATATTCCGTCTGGACAGGACCACTAGGCAGGAGCCCCTACCGGAAGGCTCAGGCTCGGTACTCCATTGGGTCGTCTCACGACGCACAACCCAACAGCTCTGGCAGCAATTAGTTTTGAGTTCAATGCGAGATATTGGATAGTGCGGTTCGAGAGTTATAGTAGCGATATTACTGTGTACAAGTAGTTATTAGTGAAGTGTCGCGTTTTATATTCGGACGGTATAATTGTAATACAATTGAGTTTTAATATTAGTGGACATTTTATTGCGTGTGAACAATTTTCATTTGATTTGTTGTAGAGACTGTGTTGTTAATTACGAACTGTTTTACTGTAACAATTAAAGGTGTGATTAGTGACTTGTTTTCTTGTACTTATTTTGTTTCCACTGTACCTACAACGATCAAGTAGACCGTCGGAACAATATGATCAACTGTAAACTATTAGACAATGCAAACTCTTATACTATTATATATACTGCATTGTATACAGTACACTATTGTGTATTTAATATTCTTCAGTTTGTACAACAAATATTCATTGAAACTAACACTTAGGCCTATACTCAAATAATTTGTATTTTTGTTATTATGGAAATACAAAATAATTTCTAGTAAAAAGGCATAAATAGAAAATAGGTATTTTGCATTTCCATTTTAAATACAATGGAGTAGAGGCATGGCTGAGAGAGGTTAAGTCTTAGTAAGTGCTGTAAAACACAAAAGAAGATACCTGCGACATTTGACCTGCAGGTGAAGGATACAACAAGAAATGTAATCAAGCTTACAAAACAAAAAGTAAACAACACAGTCAAAATCTCACTTGTAAACTATTATGGTTTTCAATATTAAGAACACATCTTTAAGATTAATATACATTTTTACTTTTCTTAGTAACAGAATGTTTTACCCATTCTACAATGAGGTATTCTCAGTAGCTTCACCCTCAAATGGAAAATTATGGCTACGCCACTGTTTGGTTTTAAGAAAACTAAATGTATGTTGAACCTATAAAATCCTTTTTAGACTTTTTGAATCACATGTAAACTTTAAACAATATGTATAAATGAGTTAAATGATAAGCACCTTCAATTTTTCTTAATTTATTCCCCTGTGATTGTATAATAAACAACCATTATATAAAAACTAATTAATAAGTGAACATTAGCTTACAATAAATGACATTGCTCACCTTACCACAAGTCCTATATGAAGTACATAGGGGAAAGTCATCCAAAATGGGGACGCTAACATATTTTAACATATCAAAAACTAAATTTTCGGTAAACAAAATTTTGAAAAACATGTCTACGTTATGTAGGTTTTAGACTGTCAGAAATAATGGGTTTTGTGTTTAAAAAAATATTGACTTTGATAAAAAAAAACGTTTTCTTGAAAATGTGCAATGTCCCCGTTTTGGACAACCGGTTGGCTAAAATGGGGTACTCCTATAAAAAAATGTAAAATGGTCAAATATTGGAGAAATTTATTACAAAACATTTTGAAAAGTCAAAAATCAAATTAACTAGGCTATGACAAGTACAAAACATACTAAAATACATTTTGTCACTTTAAAAAGTTTTTTTTACTAACATTCTAGTTTGTACAGCAAAAAAATAGGGCCGAAATCACACACAAAAGTCACAAATGAAGATGTCATCCCCTTCTTCAGCATTCGAACAGGCTTCATGTGCCCAATCTTGACAGCTACCACACTGTATCCAGCCTTCTTTCCCCTTGGAGTCAGTGTAAAGCTCGTTGCAGAAGATACAGGCATCATCAGCATTCTGTTCTTCATCGGAACTAATCATGGTTTCCTCAACTTTCCTTTTCTTCCCTTTATGAACTTTAGGATTCACAGCATTATGTTCACTGAATTTTTTAAACAGAGCTCTCTTTGGTTTATTCTGTTTTTGGTTTTTCTCTTTTTCAATTTTCACTCGTTCTTCTGCTTCCAGTTCTGCTTTATAAGGTGATGAAGTTAAGACGGCAGTTTTTCCTCTCCTCTTGTCATTTTTTGTTTTTTTTTTAATACGTTCCGTTTCTTTAGGAAGAGGCATTAATATTTTTGGTGAAATCCTAAAAGATAAAGAGCAGGCCTGGGTTTCTGTAGTTGTAGGCCTAGTGGGTGTTGCTCCTCCTGACGGCATAGAGGCTCGGGGCTCTGTAGCCAATGTTGCTACACAAGTCGACGTAGAGGGTTGTGACTCTGTAGCTAGTGTTGCTCCACAAGAGGTTAAAGATGCTTAGGGCCTCACCGTCGTCATTGAAGAGATGGTTTGCTGGGGCTGTGCAGTTGGAACTTTTCCTGCTGCTGTGGATCGTTATCAAGTGGTTTTTCAGTAGTCTCTGAAGGCGCAAATAGATGGTCAGGGAATACATGACTGTTAAAGGGATGAATTCCTGTTTTTTCAAACCCCTTCAATGCGGTTTGAACAGTAGCTGCTCTTGAAAATGCGTCTCTGAATAATTTTGAAACTTGAAAAATTGTAACACAGCATCCTGGGTGGTTGATCAGCCATTTCCTGACCTCCTGTTCATATAAAAAGTGCTTAGTGGTGCCATGAAAGACACATCCAGAGGCTGCAGCCGGTGTGTTGTATGCGGGGGAAAGCATAGCAAGACAACATGGTTTTCTCGTGCAAGATTCACTAGCTCTAAATTTTTGGCATGGGAGTTGTGGCCATCAAGAATCAACAACACCGGCTTGTTGGGTCCTGGGTTAGCATAATCAAGGAACCTCTTGAACCAAACAATAAACGTTTCCTTGTTAATCCATCCACTCTCGTGATACACTGCAAATGATCCTGGAGGGGCATCATCCATTAAGAGGGGGTTCTCTCTTTTTCTGGGAAACACAAACATTGTTGGCATATAATTGCCTGCAGCATTCATACATATTTCCGTTGTAACCAGCACTCCTCGTTCCGCTGATGTCAAACTGCCCACTTGTTTCTTACCACGAAGAGCAAGAACCTTAGACGGTTTGTTGGGGACTGTCAAGATGCCTGTTTCATTTACATTGTAGATTTCGTTTAGTGAAAATTTATGTTTTGTGAGCATGGACTTCAACAAATCAAAGAATTTATTGACTGCTACACGGTTAAACCCCTTTGCACATGCCATTGAGGTACTTTCAGGGCCACGTAAAGTTAAAGTGGGATGCCTTTTTAAAAAGCCGTAGAGCCATTCCTTCCCAGCCATTTTTTCTCCATGCTGAACCCATGGGGAATACAGTTCATCTCAGCTAAATCAAAAGCAAGAGTTCTCAAATCTGAGAGCGTAATACCAAATAATCTCTCTTCTAAAAATAGAATATGTTCTACCAACTCCCGCTCTTGTACTTCTGAAAAGACAGTTTTGTACCTGCCTAACCTTTTTTCAGCAGCTGCTTCAGAAGACAACTCCTTCTGTCGAGCCTCTTTTACCTTCCTCTCTTAGAGTTGTTTGTGGAACGTTATAGGCCTTCGATGCCCTCCTGTAGCCCATTTTACCCTCCAACACTTCTTGTATTGCTCCAGCCATGCTCTTAGTGCATAGCTCTGTCTGTCAGTCATCCTTTTGTAGCGCCCCATCATGAAATCTGATAATAACAAGACCTCTTAGTTTTATAAATAACTCAATTTGACTTAATGTTTACAGTTAATTATTTTACCAAGAATTTTTTTATGATGTATACATTTCTATTTTAATTATTTTTTATATTTTGTCTTTTTTACATGAACAGTACCGGTACTCACAAATAAACTTTTAAACGCAATTTAAAAGATGTGTAAGCAAAAAAAATAGCTTATATTTGTTTAATACTTAAAGCATTATAAAAATATTTTAATATTGGTCGGTGGCATTCAAAATGGGGACGTCCCCGTTTTGGGCTACTTCAATGTCCCCATTTGAGCAGGCCATGACGAACGCTAGAAAACATGGCGCCTTTTTACAAGCATACGAGATAACTTAATAAATTATATGTTAAAATCTACCTTAAAACTAGGAGAATCAATGCTTTACTTACCAAAAGTGAATGTAAAAAAGTAGCTTGTTAAGATCCAACACACGAGGTAGATGAAATCGTAGATGTTTTCAACAAAAACTTGAAAATTTCGTAAAAAAATCGATAACAAGCACACGCATCCACGACTCCTCTTCAACTGGTTTACAGTCAGTCTGGTGTAGTAGTACCACATTTGGCCACCCTAAACAGCACTAATCAGGAAGAAACTGAACGTCCCCATTTGACCTGCTGTCCCCATTTCGAACAACTTTCCCCTACACCATAAGCACAGCATGTTGAAAAGAAAAAGAAAATCTTGAACACAGAAATTTTTGTCACAAAAATCTAGCAAGTGGCATTTCATATGAGACCTTTAAAATAAATCCAATTTGAGTTCTCTAGCACACTAGAGGCTAAAAAATGATTTTTTCTCACTTAGTTATCACTTTCAAGATTTTTTGTTGTTTCCGTAAAAATAAGTACATTGAAAATTTAAAAAAAAATATAAATCATGTCATGAGTAGTTCAAGTCTTGTGAATTTTAATGAAACTGCTTTACATGAAATTTAAAGGTGTCTTATATTTACTTGATAAAGAGGATGACATTTACGTGCTTGGCAATTTTGTGTATACCTTTGTGCAACTGTTACTTCAAGATGGCTTCACAGGTTTTTATCATGTCAGTGATACCTCTAAAGTTTGTTAGCGACACGGGCCTTATGGTGGAAGAAAATAGAAAAAATAAAAAGTTCTTCATTTTTTGATATCTCTCTGATGCAAGCAAATGTTCTTGCTTCAATTTTTTAAGGCTTGGATGAAGAATCTCTCCCACTTGCTTGACTGCTTGTTTTTTTGCTCTTGGCTTGAATACGATGCCAGGTATCATCTCCAGTAAGTATGTAATTAAACACTCATCCTCTTCATTTTGATAGCACTGTAGTAAGATGTTTCTGATTTTGTGTATCGGTTAACATTTTTGGTACCCATCAAGCACACATTTTTTTAACTTAGTTTTTTTAGTTAAAATATCATCAAACATTGACCATGAAAATTTTGCAATGCAGTTAAGAATTATCAAACTGTAAAGCATTCGTTTTTACAAATTTTTGTTTGCCTTTTCTGACAAATCATTTGTGATCAGTGTTGAACAACTGCTAGGTTTTTGTGTACCCACCAAGTCTTTCTCTCTTCTCAAACAATGATACTACTGTACATTGAAATATAATTGTAACACTGGGTTCACAAATATCTTAAATCTACTTGTAGATTTCAGCAGCATTATTTTCTCCACTAAGAAATGAATTACTGCTCAAACTTAATACTCTGCAGGCTTATAATTCGGTATATAACAAGAATGACTACACTAGTACTGACTATTACCTGGTTATTGATGCATGTAAATGTGCTATGCACATGCCATCTGATTTCAACAATAAATTGGTTGAAAATTTAAAGGTAGACTTATTGTGGACACAAAAATATGACATGTGTTGGCCACAATGTGTTTACACCAAACTTTTAGTACAGTAAAACCTCGTATTTACGCTCCCGCTTATAACACTATCCCGTCCATTATGCTCTTTTTATACGGTCCCTGGACGTTTCATATACATACCCCTTAAATTTTAACCTCTTATAATGCTTCCAAGTCCTGCTTATAGCGCTTTTTTCCCGGTCGAAAATGAGGAACAATTCCGTATAAATTGTGAAACAGTACTATATTTGAGATGTTTTAAAAGCGTGGTGAAGAAATTGTTGCTCTGACTGTACTGAAGGTCATTACATCCTGAGTAGACGAAAGGAATTCCACCCTCTACCTGAAGAAACCCTCCGGCCAGCAGTGAAGGGAATTGTACCTAACGGTACTTTCCTTTGCATGAAAGGAATTTAACACTCAAAAGTCTCCCTGTCAATACAGTACATTTCTGTCCTTTCTTATTAGTCGTTCTTTGAGTTCTTGGCAGTGCAGTCGTGATATGTGCAAAAATGGCAAAGCGGAAATCTCTTTCTATAAGTGAAAAATTACAAATCCTCCGTTAAGTACGACGAAAATTCTACGCTGAATCAAAAGGATTTTTCTGAATCTGTGGGAATCCCTTCATCCAGCTTAAGAACAATAATAAAAAATAGGGATGCTATTACCGATGCAGCGAAGGGTGGTTGCAAATGTAAGAAGGTGAGATCCGGGAAATATGAAGACATCGAGGAAATTGTTATTGAAAGGATTCACCAATCCCGTGATGCTTCAATTCCATTAAGTGGCCCAATCATACAAGAGAAATAGCAGGCAAATTGAACACAGTCTTTTCTGCTTCGAATGGTTGGCTTGATAGATTCAAGCAAAGGCAAGGCATAGTGTATCGGCAAATCAGTGGTGAATCAGAGTCAGTTAGTGACAGTGATGTAAATGACTGGCAAAGTGAAGTGCTACCTAGGCTCATTAATAATTATGCGCTGCGCGATGTGTTTAACGCGGATGAGTGTGGCTTATTCTTTAAGCTAATGCCCGACAAGTCATTATGTGTTCAAAGGGGAGAAATGTCACGGTGGCAAATTAAGCAAAGAAAGGGTAACTGTGCTTGTTGCTGTAAATGCCGACGGGTCTGAAAAATTATCACTGTTAACGTTGGGGAAGTCACCTAGACCCCGATGTTTTAAAAACATTAAACGACTGCCTTGTGAATACAAAAATCAAGCACGTGCGTGGATGACTGGTGACTTGTCACTTGGCTCAAAGACTTAGACCAACAAATGGTAAAAACAAATCGCAAAATCCTGGTTTTTGTCGATAACTGTCCAGCTCACACGAAAAATGTAGAACTACCATTCCTGCCTCCCAACACAACCAGTAAACTCCAACCAATGGACCAGGGGATCATAAAAGTACTCAAGCATTTTTATCGAATGCGTGTTGTTCTACAATATCTGCAGTGCATCGACAATGGAGCCGAAAACTGCATCACCTTATTGGACACAATGAATTTCATCTCCGCTGCATGGGAAGGGATCGATGCGCAGACCATCGCAAATTGCTTCAATAAAGCACGCTTTTTTAAGGTAAGATTCTAAATGTTGTTAGAGTAGGCTATTATCGAGCTTCTGTATAAAACTTTTTTTGTTTCGACAGGGGGTTAATTTTCTTTTTTTAATTTCTTAGGGACATGGTGTAACACCCGGTGAAACAAATGCCCCTGTCACAATTGATAATGACGAGGATTGGGCTGCTGCAGGGGTGAAGTTAGGAGATGTTAACTTGGAAGATTTTCTATTAGTTGACAATGGTCTAGTGACATCAGAAATCCACGATGTCGACGACATGATTGTGGATCATGCTGCCGCTACCGTCCAAGATGAAGACGGTGATGAGGAAATTGAATCTGCGGAGGAAAATGTCCCCACACGAAATGAAGCTCTGGGAGCAATAAATCTGCTCCAAAAATACAATATCACTGTTACTCCTGGCGGCGTATCAAGTGACGTGAATAGCTACTTAAACCGCACAGAAAATGTAATCATTCATAACAGTAGTACACACACTCGACAAACATCAATCAAAGACTTTTTTAATAGGAAATGAGCTAGAATTTGCATTGTAACTAATGAATGATACTGTAATTATAAATACAGTACTGTCATAATAATAATAATAATAATAATAATAATACTGTAATACAGTAAAATAAAATACAGTAATAATAAAACACAGTACTGTAATTGTTTCCTATGAAGTGGTGTCCAAATTGTTTTCCCATCTCACAAATCATTTCCCGTCTATAGTGCTGTCCCGCTTATTAAGCGTTTAAACCACAGTCCCTTGAGGAGCGTATTAGCGGGGTTCTACTGTATATTCTTATAACATTGTTGGCAATATTTGCTGCCAACATTTTTGACAACTGACAACAGTGATGGTAACAGAGAAAAGAACATGTTTCCCAATTTGTTCATCTGGAATGCTGACAACACTGTAGCAAACATTGTTAGTAACCAATTTTTCATGGCCTGCTGGAAACAGTCCAGATCAAAGGATGCTGACAACAAAATGTTCATCAAAATGTGAATGTTCATTCCACAGAAACATCAAAAACATGCCCAGTATGATTCCTGTTCTTTTGCTTTGCATATTACCATTCTCTTTTGTATATGTAGCCTCCACATTTGAAAAATAAAAACCCTTTAATATAAATATGCGTGAGTACGCGTGCGTGCGCATACATATTACAGATAGTATCACATATGAAGTATCACCAAATATCAAAATATTGGACTATTTAGCCTTGTGTTATACAAACTGCAAGCACAATTAAGAATTTAGCTGTTAAGTGGCTCATTACTAATGTTACTTCAGTGGTTTCTTATTTCTTCTTCACAAATCAAAACATTCTGAAGTATGTGTGTACAACTGTTGCTCAATAATTTTAATGTTTTACTTTAAAAATAATATAAGTTAGATTTTAATGAGCTCTAGTTACTCGTCATGACACTGTGCTTGTTAATTATAGAAACATTTCTATGCAGCATTTATAATAAACTGAAGGAATGTTTTTATTAACAATATATTTATATAATTTTAAAATACATTATTGTATAAAAAAAATAATTTTCACTTATTATACATAGCAGGTTTGTACATATGTACTATGTAGCAGGTATTCTCTCATTCATTATCCATTCCTCATCTGTAAAAAAAAAGATTACCTTAATTTGTCATTGGTACAAATTAATAATAATAATATTAATGATGATGAAAATAATAATAATAATAATAACAACAACAAATTGACATCTTAACAATGAACCTATAACACACGATCTAAGCTAAAGGAAATAACCTCATCCTTTTAAGATTAATACTACACTGGACTAACAACTTTTGATATGTTCTAAAAACATATTAAAAAATTAGTTTTATACTTATTTTATATTGTCACAAATGTTACATAATCATGCTTTATGCATTTGTTCGTAAAATAACTTAATTCAATTTCAAAAGCTCATTAAGGAGACAAAAGAGTTCAGAGTTTATCCTACAGAAATCAATTCTCATTAATTCACATCCTTCTGATAATGTAAAATATACAAACACACACCAAAAACTGGTTAGCATCCACAGCTTCCTATAACTAAAAATGTTCTTTGATGTTCTGTCCTCAAGCAAACAATGCATGGTTTCCATCTGCTGTCTATCTCTAACTTAGGCCATCTATTAAACCTATTTCTCCTAAATTCTCAAGACGTATCCAATCCAACTACTGCTTTCTTAATACTATTTTCAATAGTATCCTTTCTTCCTCATTCTTATATGGTTGTTATGCATATTTCCAATATTAATCATGTCTGAATGTTTAATCTTCTCTGATCTTTATAATAATTTCTTTCTTAGATCACTGCTTCTGATCTATAAGGAAATACAGTACATTATCAGCCTACTACATAATAAATTTTATTTTGTTAGAAGCTAATTTAGCTGTTCATATTCTTTCTATTATCTTACTCTCACTCTACCTGTTTTGTGTTATTGTATGTCCCTCAAATAACTGGTATGTTTACTTGCTCAATTTGTCTTTGGACAGGGCAAAGTTGAGTTTGCTTAACTAGTAAGCTTCAGAAAGAATCAAACCTTGTAAGCTTTGGAAGCTTGTAAGCTTCCTGGGAAACAAAACCGGAATCAGAATGAGAATATTACGAATTAGTAGTGAAAAAACCAAAAGTAAAACATGAACTAATGATGACTACACGATGGAATGTGAGGACAGCGAAGACAACATGCAGGAAACCACTGGTGAAATGATGAGATGGAACACTGATATATTGTCCATTCAGAAAATACACTGGCCGGATCATGGAATAATTGATCTAAGTAGAGAGGATTATTTAGAACAGGATTCATGAAAAAAAAATCAGACTCTGAAACTGTAAATGACAGAATATGTAAAATGAGGGTGAAAGGGAGACCCTTGAAAATAACAATATTATCAGTTTATGCTCCAAACAAGGAGAGGGCAGATACAGAGAAGAGAGATTCTATAACAAGTGTGGCGAGATCTGCAGTTCCACCAGCAGGTATGATATAGTGCTGGTTGTAGGAGACTACAATCCCAAAGATAGGAAGCTGGACAGTACAACTACATAATGAGAACAGCAACAATGGGAACATGCTTGTTGAATAAGAACAACTTATCAGAGCACATGAATATAAAAAAAACGTATTTTCTCATAAAAGAATACATGTGGGCATGTGGAAAGTAGTGATGAGATCAACCGAACTGGCCATATTTTGGTATCAAGAAGACATTTTTCTTCACTACTAGATGTTAGAAGCTGTAGAGGTCCTAATTATGATAGTAACCACTATCTGGTAAGAGCAAAAATTATAGAAAAGATAGCAAAGATTCAAAGATCAAATCAGATGGAATAAAAAAATGGGATACAGAAAAATGTATTAAAAAATCCAAATGTTGCCCAACAGTATCAAGTAAGTTTGAGAAACAAGTTTCCTATTGTTCACACAGACAATGATGGCGAGTGTGGAGTATAGCTGAAAGAAGTTTCAAAAAACAGTTAAGAAGGCTGCAGATGAATTGGCGAAAGACAAAGAACTAGAGATGGAGATTGGTTCAATGGGTAATGTATGGAAATTTTAAAGACGAAAAGTGAAGCATAGCAACATATGATGCAGACCAACACTAGAAATAATGCTGAAATATACAGGCAACACAGAAGAGAGGCCAACAATATGCTCAAAAATAAAAAAAGAAAGATAGTTACGAAACAGCTGGAAAAGATAGATAAGCTGTGTGAACAAAGTGAGATTAGAAAATTCCAAGCAACGGTTAGCAGAAAGACAAAATAATTCTACCCAAAGAGTAAGGGATGTGTTGGTAAAGATGGGAAGATTGTGGGAGACAAAAAAAGGTTTTGGAGAAGTGGGAACCAAAACAATGCATGATTGTTATCATGTGGTAGATGATTCCACGCTAAACGAAATAGAAATGGTAGCTGGAAAGTTTAAGAACAACAAAGCCCCAGAACAGGATAATCTGCCAGCCGAATTACTGAAGCACGGGGTGAGACTGTTAAGGCCTGTTTACATGATCTAATTTGTATGCTCTGAATAGACCATAATGCCTGAAGAGTGGAACACTGGCATAATATGCCCAATTAATGAGAAGGGAAATAAACTGGGTTGTAATAATTATAGGGGCATAATGTTACTCAGCACTACATAAAAATATGTCACAATAATTAAAGAAAAGCTTAAAAAATTGGCCGAAAAAGACTGGGGGAATAGCAATACAGTTGCCAATCAAAAAGAGGTATTTGTGATCAATTGTTTGTTACCACGCAGGTTATAGAAAAGTGCTGTGAGCATAATATAGATCTTCACATGCTTGCGTATTTTACACAGGCATTTGATAGCGTGCGAAGGGTAATGCTGCCACGTGGGTTATGAGAATTCCTTTGAAACTTATAAAGTTAACAAAGATTGTCATGAGATACACAAAAGCCAAAAGTATGAGAATATGCTGAGCAAATTATTTACATCTAATAAGGGAGTTATGCAAGTTACTGGCCACTGTCTTTATTACTGTGCTATATTGTGTCATTAAATCATATGTGGAGATATAGATCAGTGGGGAACGATATTAAATAAGACAAGCCAACTATGTGCATATGCTTAAGATAATAGCTAGATCAAGACAATGGCTGGTTGAGGAGCTGAATTAAAAATCCTCTGGGATGGGACTGGATATAAATACCAGCAAAACTAAGTACATGCTAATTTCTGCATCAGAAAGAAGAAGAAAACTGTATAATTTATGCTCAGAGGGTAATTAAATTGATGTGATTAATAAGTTCAGATACCTGGGTAACATGATAGATAATGAAGGGTACATAAACATGACAATACACGGCAGGATACAAATAGGAAATGGCATACTATGCTAACAGTATACTACTGAGAAGCAAACTTATTATTCACAACACAAAAATGAAAATATGTAAGGCACATATCAGACTGGTTGTTGCTTATGGAGGTGGGACTTGGAGATTAGCTAAAAAGAAACAAGAAACATTACAAATGTTTGAAAGAAAGACTGTACACGTGTTTATGGCCTGGTTAAGGATGATGAGAAATTGAGAATAAGAAATAACCAGGAGATGGATGAGCTATTGAAGCATGAGGATATTGCAAGATTTGTAAAGCCTCAACGAATCCAATGGCTAAGTCACCTAGAGCGGATGGATGATCAGTATGTCCAAAGAAATTCCTAAGGGCATAGGTGTATAAAAGCAGAAAAAGGAGTCAATCTAGGATAAGATGGTTGGATGCAGTGGTGTTACAGCCAGGCTTACAGGACCCACAATGTGGGGGGCTGGAGACTAGAGCGCCTGTGCAAATATTTCCCTTAATTTTTTAAGAATGGGTTCATACTGAACTTAAGTAAAACTGAATTTCCCTGTATATATTTAACAGTGAAAACCAATACATACATTGTAACGGGGCAAACTATTGGGATTTATTTTATTCTTTAATAATTATAAAAAGTAGTAGCAACTCAAGCTGAACAACGTTTTGATCACAAACGCATGACATTTTTGAACACCTTGCAGTCCCCCTCGTACCAAGCCGTGCGAGGCACAAAAGCAATTAAATAGTCTGGTAATGTAAATTATCAGAAGGGGTGCGAATTCACGCATATGCGCGCACGAGTCGGCCAACGGTCACACGGAAAAAGCACGCCTGAAAAATTCCTTCTCACCAGGTGCTAGATGACGTAAACTCCTCGAGATGCGTTCCACCAATCCCGACGCAAGTTGCCGCACACAGATCTTTGGCCATTTTGAAAATCTTCAGTCGACAAAAGCCCTCAGACCGCGCGGTCAGAAAACAGTGCTCGCGAGCAAAATATCCAGTCGGCTAACTAATATAAAATGTTTTAAAAGTATTTCCAATAATAACGGAGTGAGAACAAGTGGACATTCATTAATAACAATGTTAACAGTTTAAAATAATAACAGAGTGAGAAACAAGTGGACGTTCATTAATAACAATGTTAACAGTTTAAAATAATATCGGAGTGGCGAATAACAAATCTGAATTGGCGGCAAAAGGATTACCAACGAGGATGAGTAACTTTTGAACTTTTCCTATATTTTGAACAAATTTTAACGTAGTATACATCTGTTTAAATTCTGATAAAACAAAAAAAGCTATTAATTAAAAAAGAAAATGGGGATTTAAAGAAATAGTATATATATATATATATATACAATCACTTTCTGCTACAGTCCGTTTCTTGATGTATATAATACATTTAAAATTTATAAATAAATTTACTTCAAGATATACCTTTTTTTCCTTATTAGGAACATGTTTCGGGTACTATCTTGTACCCATCTTCAGCCTTCCGGTTTTTTTGTCTGGTGAAGTACATATGTGTTGTTGGTTGACTATTATTATTGTGGCTTCCTGTTGGCTTCTGGTATTTCAAATTGGTTTTATTGTGTGTGATTGTGGTGTATGTGTTAGTTTTTTGTGTATTTTCTATGTTGAGTGCTTTGAATATTGTGTCATGTTTTGTACTGATTTGTATTTGTTCAGGTATTAGTTTGTTTTCTGTTTTATGTTTGTATATTTGTAAATTTTCCCAAATGTTCATTATGGTGCCTTTGTGTGGTATATGTTTTATAGCACTTTCATGAAATGTCGCAAAACTGAGTTTTCATGATTAATGACCGAACCTCGAAATCATTAACAGTATATGTATATATATATGTGTGTGTATGTATGGGAGTGTGAAAATTACATAATGAATAAAAACACTGGGTTGCGTTAATTATTCAAGGTATACCGATTATAATGTGTATTTTCAATATATGGTTTTCTTTTGTAACGACGCGCTCTGTATGTACTCTGTAAAAATGTGTTTCGTGTGTCCGCCTCACACGTTGTAATCGTTACTTTGTGTTTACTTACTTACTTTTGTAACGCTGACGATGTCCGTCGCGATCTCACGAATTACCAGTACTCGCGAGTATGAACCTTACCTGTCCTTTACACATTCGAGACGAGCTGCGGGCACTGCTCGCAGTCCTGTAGCGTCTCATAAAGACGAGGTGCGGGCATAGCTCGCAGTCGCGTATCTAACTGCGTAATAAACGTAATACGGCTCCCGCTCGCTGTTAGTCGCATTGAAAAGACAGTAGTATTAGTAGTTAACATTTCTAAATGTTGTAACGTACCCGCCTACGAGGTGTTAGCTAAACGTCTTTGTGTGTGGCCTATTGGTTGTTCGTCTTATTTAATTAAGCCCCAATGTTGGGTTCGCCAATTCTGTAACGTACCCGCCTACGAGGTGTTAGCTAAACGTCCCTCTTATTCTAGCGTGTAGCCACTTATGAATTATCAAGACTGAAGTTTAAAAATAAAGTGGTTGGTAATGTTACTCAATCTAAGCAGAAATCGAGAGTGTGTGATTTGGGTCAAGTAGGGAAGTTGTTCAGCCTTATGTTGAAGAGAGAGTAAGTACCGATTGTTTACACTCGGTTTAGACGATTTCTGATTTTTTTTTTTTTTATTGCTCGCCGTGATTTAAATCAGCTGATTGTGAGACGAGTCTCCACGCATAGTTCAACCAGACTACACTATGGCAAAATATGACCCGATGGATTGATCTCTTCTATTTTTGTGCTGAAATCTATTACAACTACCCACTACAAAAAATATAACACATTTTTATTATTCAATATCATTTTTTCAATAATATTTATTATTTATATTATTGGTTTTTTCCTGCCGCCAAAATACAAATATCACAATCGATCTTTCCTTAATTAAAACATAATATCGACTTCATCGAGTAAACATGGAATTGTCAAAAGAAAAAAACATACATGGTTTTGTTTACCAAATTTTATACTATTTTTAAAACATCAATCAATATATAATTCTTTTATTTCCCCAGGGTTAAGGGTAAGTTCTTTTTGTTATGAGATGGTCAGAAATGGATAATTATACTACGCTTTACAAATACCGAAAAATATTAAAAAATTTTGTTTATTTTCGTTTAGTACGTAGTTCCAGAAATGTCCGTAAGAGAGCAGAGTGCGTTTGTTTTCGTTAGAACATATGATTAATTTTTACTAGTTTTTTGTTCTATACAACCATTCGGAATGAGTTTTCTTCGTTAAATATTAAACGAAATGTTTATATTACCTCTCTTCTTACAGTTCTTACTTGAATGAAGCCTTTTCTCTGGTGATGTCCGTCTTGGGTTGTAATTTCATTACCGTCTGGCCAATATTATATCGTCAACTTGAAACATAGCGAAACTAGGCCGGATCATCAAAATGGTTTTCTTTCACTTTGTATTATGGAGTATAACAATTTAAGTTTGATAAATAAGGTAGGATTATATAATGTTCATACTGTTGTTTAATTTTGTACCAATTTTGCACTTCTATAAGGTTTCTAAAAAGGATATTTTAATAAAATTGTGGTCTCATCATTTTTGTCAACTCGCCAGGTTTAATTTTCAAATTTGATTTACTTGTTATTTTCATCACTCTTAGTAACCCATAATTTTTTTATATCTTTTTATTGGTTCTGCTATTTACTTTTTAGTATATAGGCAGTTTGTAATTATTATAAATTTATATTTTATTTACAGAAAAATAATTCTTTTTAATTTCAGTTTCTTTCCCAATTTGGTTTACATAATAGGTTCCTGTTCATTTTCTTATAACCTTGGATATAAGTATTTAATAGTTTTATTGTCTTTAAATGAATTTATATATTATTTATTAGTCTCTCATAGTATTCCTACACTGCACTACTTCCTTCTGCCATTTCCCTCATATAGTAATATTTTAACGTTTTATTATCATTTGATATTTAAATCTTTTATGTTTGTTTTAAAACGAACCCTGGGTTATCTTATACTATAACACAAATATTTGCAAAAATATAAAATTAACTTAGGTATTAAACTTGGTTGTCTACACAATATAAATATTACAATAAATTAACAAAATACAGAATCAGTTAGTAGCATTATAGTCTACTATCATAGTTTATAATTCCCCTACTTACAGCACAATTCTGTAAGAAGTTCCCTTCACTTTCACTTTTTTACCTCAATGGGTACACTATAACTCACTTGTCACTGTATATCACTCGAATTGCTTATAATGTTTAGTGATACAATTTAATTTTGAGCTAGTTATAGGTTACCCATTTCTGACCTTTATGTTATTACATGATTGGGACCGGGTTATGTACCGTTACATAAAGCCCCCCCACTAAAACAAATTTATTTTGGTTTTACTCATTTATTAAAATAAATTGTTGATTGTTTCAATTCTCCTAATAGTCTTGGTTTTATCTTCATAATAGTGTTTCATTTATTTCAAACTGGTTGTAAACTGACTGGTAATTCAGACTGGTGGTAATTGCTGTTTTCTTACTCTACTCTCTCTCTCTTGGAGGCAAATTCATCAATTATTTATTTCTCTGGGTAGTGGTACTTCCACATTTTATTTGATAAGGACTGGTCACACTAATCATATTAAACTTGTTTTAACACTCATTTCTATTTACTTCTATAAATTATCTTTATCAATTAAGCTTCGGTCTGCTATCTTCCTTATATTTTCTTCATCTATACTTCTGGAATCCAATATCACTCTTTTCAGCTATTTTATAATTATTATCCCTTAAATATTCAATTTCCCTAACATTTTTCCCTATCTTGTGCGGTGGTACCAGTCGGGTGGCCACTCTTGGGTCCATAACTCCGCTGTCCATCCTTACACCTTGAGACCAGGGGAACATCATCCCTGCTCATAAAAATTATTGCCGGAACATTTCTACGGTCAATACATAAAAATAAAAAAATTATAAGTAGTAGTCAATTAGCGACTAGTACTAAACACTTTTGGGATTCTTCATACTGTAGCTGTTTGCATTTATTTATATATTTCTTCTTCTCCTTGATTCCTTCTTGTTTTCCATTAACTAATAGCATATAACATTATTGATAGGCCTTATGTTAAAATTCTTTTGACTTTACTTCTTGTGACATATTTCTCCGTATCATTTCTTCTTATATAATCTTCAATTCCGAGAAATTCTAATTATTGTATTAATTATCATCCTCCTTCAGTTTCATTGGAGTCATTAAATTATTCTTTATTCTTCTTATCTGAGCACATTACCATCAATTGTTTTTGTTCATTTAATTTTTCTTCTGTTTGTTACCATTAAAAATATTACTTTTTCCTATTATTTCATTTTAAATCAATTCTTTATAACTCTTATTTACTAATCAGTTCTTATTTTTTGTTAAGTTAAATGGTTTCAAAATATCTTAAATCTTATTATTTCTGAATAAATTAAGTAAGTTGTCCTTACATAGTTTTTATTAAATCGTCTTGTTCCTAGATAAATTGTTGAGTAAGTTGTTCTTACACACTTTTGGAATTTTGGGGTTTTAGTCTCTTCATTTTAAATTATATGGTTTCAAAATAACTTGAGTAAGATGTCCTTACATGCTTTTAGAATTTTGGGGTTTTCTTCCGCTATTCAATGGGTTGCTGGGTCGGTTTTCAGACTTTCAGTCCCCTTTTCTGTGGTTGGTTATTGTTTAGTTTAACCATGGTCCATTAATTCAGGTACTCCCTTTACTCGGATTACTGGGGTATTCATAATGATTTTGGTATTTGTTATATACCTCTCTTTCACCTGGCATCGTAACTCAGCTGATACAAAGTCTTCATAGAAGTCACGGTTTTCCGTCATTGTTAGTGCTTTTTTAACTAACAGGTATTGCACCTCCTCTGACATAACATAGTTGCTCATATTTAATCTCATTTCATTCCCTTTTACCTCTGGATTATTTACCAAATATTTGAATGTTATATTCCATCTTGAAGATATGACTGATATTGTCTGATACACTTCAATCATCGACATATTTAATTGAGATCTAAACTTAATTAATTCCCTCTGTTCATTAGTTGGGAGGTTAAATACATTAATTAATCCATCTGTAATCATCTCCCATTATTCCCTTGTATTTATTATTTTCTTTCTACATGTTTTTCTTATTTCCTTGGTCTTCTTTTCCAGGTATTGTTTATCCTCTTTGTTGTGGCTATTTTTATTTTCAGATAGCAATGCATTCTGGTCTTCTCTAATTTCTGTTTTCTTGCTACTCTCTTCTGTGTTTGGACTTACTATAATACTTTCGGAAGTGCTGTCTAATGTTTCCTCCAAACTCTTGAAACCTTCATCCATTTGCTTATTTGTCTCCTCCTTTTATGTATCTGCTTTTTGGCTAAGTGTATTAACATTTTCAAACTTCTCCCCAAAAGTTTCCCATATCTCCTTATTGACATTCTCCATTTTACACTCAAATTGTTTTAAATTCTTATTATTCTCTTCAAATTTTGCATTCATCTCTTCCCTTTGTCCGTTAATAATTTCTTTCAATTTGTGGTGTTGTTCATTCATGGTTTGTCTGATATTTCCACTAATGGTCTCAAATTTTTCGTTTAGTTGTTTGACTAAACTTTCCTGAATGCTATCTATTTTCTCATTGGTCTGTCTATTTTGTTCCTCCTGTTTCTTAAAATTCTCCTTATTTTCTTCTTTCATCTGTCCTATTAAGTTTTCATTGTTTTGTCGGCTTTTTTCTGCCATAAAATTCATCATTTCTTGGCAAGTTTGTTTTCCGCTGGCTTCTTTTTGTGTTGGTTTTGGCAATTTCTTTTGTTGCTTCATTTTGACTATTTCCATTTCTTGTTGCATATTTGATTGTTCTAAATTTATATGATTTGGCATTCCTTTAAATTCTTCTATTTGATTATGCTCCTTCCTCCAGTTACACATATCTTCTCTGGATAGTTCAAACATCACCCTTATCCATTCCCTTAATTCTGTGTTTTCCGGTTGTCTTATTACTCGTCTCCATTGTTCATATTCTTCCTGAGTATACTGCTCTGTCACCTGTGCGTATACTCCTGTTCTTTCATTTTTCATTTGTGCTTCATTATTGTCCCATCTTTCCCAATCTTCTTCAGTCATTCTTTCCACATTATTATCGCCTTTTTCGTGGGTTGTCCCTATAGTCTCTTCTTTATTACACCTGGCATCCAACTCCCACATTTCATCATAAATGTCTCTCAAAGTCATTTTGTCGTTTGGTGTTCCCATTGCATTCGCACGACTCATCTGTGCTCTTTCGTGATCCGTGGTATTCGTTTTTATGTATCCCATCTCCTTGCTGAATTTTTTAAATAGCACCGTCATCCATTCCGCGTAACTTAATCGTCTCTCTTTTTCGGACATTTTCGTTTCCTGTGGTATCATAGCTCTTTATTGCATTTCTTGTTTTCTCATAACTGCCGACGATAATTAGATTTTTTGGTATATTAATTTATTAAATATATCAAAATTCTTTTCTAATTACAGCCCTTTTACGTTGAGCGCCAATTTGTAACGTACCCGCCTACGAGGTGTTAGCTAAACGTCTTTGTGTGTGGCCTATTGGTTGTTCGTCTTATTTAATTAAGCCCCAACGTTGGGTTCGCCAATTCTGTAACGTACCCGCCTACGAGGTGTTAGCTAAACGTCCCTCTTATTCTAGCATGTAGCCACTTATGAATTATCAAGACTGAAGTTTAAAAATAAAGTGGTTGGTAATGTTACTCAATCTAAGCAGAAATCGAGAGTGTGTGATTTGGGTCAAGTAGGGAAGTTGTTCAGCGTTATGTTGAAGAGAGAGTAAGTACTGATTGTTTACACTCGGTTTAGACGATTTCTGAATTTTTTTTTTTTTATTGTTCGCCGTGATTTAAATCAGCTGATTGTGAGACGAGTCTCCACGCATAGTTCAACCAGACTACACTATGGCAAAATATGACCCGATGGATCGATCTCTTCTATTTTTGTGCTGAAATCTATTACAACTACCCACTACAAAAAATATAACACATTTTTATTATTCAATATCATTTTTTCAATAATATTTATTATTTATATTATTGGTTTTTTTCCTGCCGCCAAAATACAAATATCACAATCGATCTTTCCTTAATTAAAACATAATATCGACTTCATCGAGTAAACATGGAATTGTCAAAAGAAAAAGACATATATGGTTTTGTTTACCAAATTTTATACTATTTTTAAAACATCAATCAATATATATAATTCTTTTATTTCCCCAGGGTTAATTCTTTTTGTTATGAGATGGTCAGAAATGGATAATTATACTACGCTTTACAAATACCGAAAAATATTAAAAAATTTTGTTTATTTTCGTTTAGTACGTAGTTCCAGAAATGTCCGTAAGAGAGCAGAGTGCGTTTGTTTTCGTTAGAACATATGATTAATTTTTACTAGTTTTTTGTTCTATACAACCATTCGGAATGAGTTTTCTTCGTTAAATATTAAACGAAATGTTTATATTACCTCTCTTCTTACAGTTCTTACTTGAATGAAGCCTTTTCTCTGGTGATGTCCGTCTTGGGTTGTAATTTCATTACCGTCTGGCCAATATTATATCGTCAACTTGAAACATAGCGAAACTAGGCCGGATCATCAAAATGGTTTTCTTTCACTTTGTATTATGGAGTATAACAATTTAAGTTTGATAAATAAGGTAGGATTATATAATGTTCATACTGTTGTTTAATTTTGTACCAATTTTGCACTTCTATAAGGTTTCTAAAAAGGATATTTTAATAAAATTGTGGTCTCATCATTTTTGTCAACTCGCCAGGTTTAATTTTCAAATTTGATTTACTTGTTATTTTCATCACTCTTAGTAACCCATAATTTTTTTATATCTTTTTATTGGTTCTGCTATTTACTTTTTAGTATATAGGCAGTTTGTAATTATTATAAATTTATATTTTATTTACAGAAAAATAATTCTTTTTAATTTCAGTTTCTTTCCCAATTTGGTTTACATAATAGGTTTCTGTTCATTTTCTTATAACCTTGGATATAAGTATTTAATAGTTTTATTGTCTTTAAATGAATTTATATATTATTTATTAGTCTCTCATAGTATTCCTACACTGCACTACTTCCTACTGCCATTTCCCTCATATAGTAATATTTTAATGTTTTATTATCATTTGATATTTAAATCTTTTATGTTTGTTTTAAAACGAACCCTGGGTTATCTTATACTATAACACAAATATTTGCAAAAATATAAAATTAACTTAGGTATTAAACTTGGTTGTCTACACAATATAAATATTACAATAAATTAACAAAATACAGAATCAGTTAGTAGCATTATAGTCTACTATCATAGTTTATAATTCCCCTACTTACAGCACAATTCTGTAAGAAGTTCCCTTCACTTTCACTTTTTTACCTCAATGGGTACACTATAACTCACTTGTCACTGTATATCACTCGAATTGCTTATAATGTTTAGTGATACAATTTAATTTTGAGCTAGTTATAGGTTACCCATTTCTGACCTTTATGTTATTACATGAGTTAATTTATTGGGACCGGGTTATGTACCGTTACAATGTAGATGGCAGCAGCAATCAGAGTCTGAACACAATGGTAACTTTTTTTCATATGTCATATCCAACACGCTGTACATAGCCAAGTCACGTGGTTGGCGCGCGAAAAATGGCTTCCCGCTACATGACGGAAGATGAAATACGTGATATTCTGTGTGAAGATTCGAGTTCTGAAAGCTTTATTAGTGACAGTTTTGATACGGATGAAATAGTTGAAGATTGTATTGGAAAGTTTATGTATGAATTAATGTTTGTTGGTTCTAAATTGACCGATTGCCAATGTGAAATTTATTTTCAACACTAAATCAGGGTAAGTTTAAAAATTAATATTTTATTTATTGTATAAGCTACTGATATAAAATTAGCATTAATGAGAATGCTTGGTTTTATAACATAATATAGCTTTATATGTTTAATATTGTATGGTTTAGAAATATAAGCTTTTGAAAAAATGTAAAAAAGCCCAGTCTGTACGGTAAATAAATGCATTTTTCACATAGTCCTGAATGTGTTAATAGGTGATTGTAATTCCCGGGTGGCGCCAAATTGTTTAAACTGAAAACAATTAAAAAATATGACTATTGAGCGGTCGTTCTAGACGGTATGGTGGATTCGAATTACCCACGCAATTGGCGGGCTTATTAATCTCGCTGGTAGTTCGCCGAGTTTCCGACGTCTAGCGCTTGCCGTCACTTTCCCTCGTCGCTAAAGTACACAAATCATATAATGCAATTTACTACGAAATAAAGAACGGTGGTTACAACTCTGTACTAGTTTATTATCTTGTAATTAGCTGTTATTCAATATTATACAAAATTATATATGGTTTTTAAACAAAGTTGCTCCGGCAATAAAAAGACAATTATTTCTCAAGGTTGGCGAACGTTGGTTACGAAAAAATATTAATATGATTACAATAAAGTACACTACCTTACATTGATGGTACTTATATACTATTAGGTTTAAATACAATTTGTTCCTGAAGTGTTAAAAAGTGTGTGTTAAAAGTTCGTAATTTTTAACCAGGTTATTTTCTAGTTTCATACATGTTTAGTTTTTTATGAAATTAATCCTTGAAAGAAATTTGATTAATAGTTCATAGTGAGAGTTAATTGTGTTGTGAGAGAAAATTAATAAGAATTTATTAACTTAAATTCGGGTAATTCAGCAATACTTATCAAATTGGTTGAATTATGGTGAAGAGTTACTCAGTTTGAAATAGGTTGGGTCCCTTTGGTCATCAATCTTCCATCATTTATGAATTTAATTACGCCTGGTGTCTTTTTCGGATATGTTCGTCTAAATAATTAATTTGAAATTTAATAATCTGGTCTGTGGCCTCGGTTGAATGGACTAGTTCCTCATCAGACTTCTTGCTTCTTCATGTTATAAATTTTGATTGCTTTTTTACTATTTTAAATTAAAATTGAGTCGATTACGGTTTGGCGTCTATAGGTCTTGAGCTTCAATAATGAACTAACTGTTTTTTAACGGAATTCTAATAAATAACGTTCGGTTGTTATGGCGACTGTCTGTCTCTCATTGGCTATTCATATTTTAAGCCCATTGTTATAATATTTGAATTTTAATTCAAAATGACTAAATATCTTCTGATTACTATTATTCTTCTGTCTTCTTATCTATGTATGAGATATTATCACAACTGTTTATATTTTCTTTCAAAGATCATTTTGACATCCCACAAAGCTGGGTTTGTTTATGTATTAAAGTTTTGACAATAATGTTAATATAATGTAATTACATTTCTTTCTTATTTTATGTTTTTAATTTAACTTTTACATCTTAATATGATTCACTAATTGTACTTAACTAGTTACTTGCCCAACTAACTGAACCCATAAATATTACACGGGGACTAAAGCAGGGAGATGGGTTGGCCCCAACACTATTTAATATTGCATTGGAATATGTAATTAGAGGCTTATCAATAAATAGCTCCAATCTGTTAACAAATAAAACTGTACAGATAGCCGCATATGCAGATGACATTAACATCATGTCAAGATGGATCACGGCAGCTAAAGAAATATTTATAGAGCTTAAAAACAAAGCCAAGGAAGTTGGGCTAGCCATAAATATGGATAAAACAAAAATGCTTATCCAAACAAGAAGGGACCAGGTTCATAACAACATCGAGATAGAGGAGGACACAATTGAGGTGGTGGACAATTTCACGTATCTCGGAGTGAATCTAGCAAAGACTGGATCAGAGGAGCCGGAGATCCAAAGACGGACCACCATGGCTAACAAGGCGTACTTCGCATTGCTGCCATCATTTAGGTCTGGGGATGTGCACAGGGAAACAAAAATGAAAATATATAGGACTGTCATCAGACCGGTGCTATGCTACGGATGTGAGGCATGGGCAATCACACAGAAAACAGTCGACATAGTAGACACCTTTGAAAGGAAAATCCTCAGACGCATTATAGGCCCAATACAAGAAAATGGCTCATGGAGACTGAGATACAACAACGAACTGTATCAAATATATAAAGGGATACCAGTCTCAAAATTTATAAGAATTCAAAGATTGCGTTGGGCCGGACATGTTATGAGAATGGAGGGTGGCAGGAACCCTAAGAGGGCTTTGCTGGGTACATGGGAGGGAACGAGACCTAGAGGTAGACCGAGGAAGAGATGGGAAGATGGCGTTGCAGAGGACGCGAGAGACATGGGGATAAGAAACTGGAGGAGGGTTGCAGTGGATAGAGTGGATTGGAGGCGGAGATTGGTGGAGGCCAGGGCCCGACTTGGGCTGTAGCACCATAGGAGAGAGAGAGAGAGAGAGAGTTACTTGCCCTTGATTTTCTAATACAATAGTTCATTTCTTATAATTTGTTGATTTTGGATTTATACAGTTAGGCACTTTATAGGCCTAAGTAGTAATTGGCTATATTTTCTTATTTTACACAAATTAAAGATTACTTTACCTTTACGTATGTTTTGCTTTGTGTCACAAATGACTTGTTTACTTTTTGAATTGATTTGGGTTGTTTTATAATAATTGTATGTTCTCATTACTTTACAAAATCATGGCCTGTCTATTATTTTCTAATAGTTTTTCCAGTATTATTATGTTTGTAAGAATTTATCTCCTTACTTATCTACATTGCCATTTTTTATACTTTGTCTATTATTTACTATTACTTATAAAACATAACACACAATCTAGGTTTATGGTCTGTATACTTTTTTCAGCCATATTCCTTCTCATAAACTTAATTGAACAAATCTTTTAACAATTACTATGCTAATCTTGTTTATATTTAGTTTATTCTTAATTATTTTGGTGACTAACATTATAACACCATTTATTTTATCTTACTAATTATCCCTTTGAACATTGGATATTTTACTTATTTTGCACTTGTATTTTTTTTAGTATATTTTTCTTCTAAACTTTACTATATATTTTTTTCTCTACCTAACTATGGTAACACTAATATTTTGAATCATTATGGGATTTTTACCCTGAATATCATTGTATTTCTAATCTACAATCACTCTTAATTCTAATAACAATAATATTCTTATTCTCTGGCACTTTTCACCATTAAACTGTAGTGTTTATCACTGGTTTTAGGTGTCTATACTTATCTGTAGGGTTTTATATTTAGTTCGGGTTTACATTGGCACTTTGCACTTTTTTATGGTACTTGAGCGTTACTAGTGGGTATTCCCTAATATTAATTTCTCTTTTCTCACTTAATCATGTTCACTCCCTACCTATCTCTCACATCTGGGTTTTTTATTGTTTTATTCACAATTGTTAGTTATACTGTTAACAAGTTTCATATCATTATAGGGTTATTCATAACATTTAATCTCTATTTCTTTGGTTAGTGTACTTTAGTTGTCATTACTTTAATTGATTTTAATATTTATCATTTACATTTATTAATTGTTTGAGTCTTTTTCATCATCATTGGCATTTAATATTTCTCATTTTCTTTTCTTTATTATTTGTTTGTGTCCTTTTATATCTTCTCATTTTATTTCGTTCATTTTTTGTTTGTTTCCTTTTCATTTACCTTCTCATTTTATTTTCTTTATTAAGTCAATCACTTGGGTTGGGTCATAGTCATTTGTCTCGTCATCGTCATTTTATTTTCCTTCATTTAATATAGTTGATTCATAGTTTTTTCCCTGGTATTGGGGTGGCTTTTTGTGTTGTAACACTTTTAATATTTTTAGTTGATAACATCCTATAATGGGCTATCACAGTATGTCGTAACATAATTATATAAAAATACGTAGAAAAAGAAATGAATGTCATGTTAAAGAAATACACTGTATGTTGTAATATAATTATATAAAAATACGTAGAAAAAGAAATGAATGTCATGTTAAAGAAATAAAGTAATATTTTATATGATCTTATAAATATGTACTTGTTTATTTGCATTGACCTGTTTTTCTCTGCCGAGTACACTAGACGACACCTTGTTTAAGTTTCATATGAACGTCAAGATTTACATTTGACGTCCAAATAAAGGTAAGGTAACGCAAAGTTAATCATTAATTACTGAGTACGATCTTAACATTCAATTTTTTACTGTTATTTTACCAGTACCTAATGATGGACTTCGAGAGTACACATTATTTTGTTACCTGCACAGAAGACCTGTGATTCTAGTTAAGAATGCACAGAGGTCACCAGGCAGGTCTGCACTGTTATTCTTTATGAGCTACAAAAGGAAACTAATAAATGGACAAAAATATTGGATCATGTTCTAAATGTTACACTCACACTGGCAGCTTAAAAGTTAGCCTTTACAGCCCATAAAGTGAAGACAGGCTAGCCCAACAGTGGAAACATTTTGGCAATTATTGATCTATTGAGTAAATACATTATTGTTGCAAGAGATAATCAGTGGTCTGAAGAACAGAGAGAAGTATATCAATCCAAAAATTCAAAATGAACTCATTCAGCTTTTACTTAAAAAAGACGAAAATATATTATTTTGAATCTGCTCAATATTTTTCTGTAATTGTGGATACTATACAAGACACTTATATAGAAAAGATCAACTGAGTCAAATAATCAGATATGTCTCAATTTCTGAAGATGAAGCTGGAAGGCCCAACTTAAAAATCAATGAAAGCTTTTTAGGATTTATAGAAATAACCTATGAAACTGGCCTAGGTTTAGAAGATGAGATTTAAACAGTCTTGAGAAGAATGTATTCTGTTTCAGTTATATAATTTTAGTAGCTGCCACAGCTATAAGGAGGGGTTAGTGGCATACAAGAGGGAACAATGGCATGAATTAAGTGAGGGTAGTAGGGGGGGGGTCCACAAAGGAATCCTGGGAGGGGCCCCAGAAAAAGAGTTATGCTACTGGTTGGATGATGTGCTGGAATATATCAGAAGACTATGTGAGGGGTTCCATTGAGATGGCAACGGATAGGAGACATTGGAGAAGACTGGTGTTGGAAGCCCGGGTTCATGTTCGGCTGTAGTGCTAAAGAAGAAGAGTAATACTAGTATGTATCCTGTGGTATGAGAGTCTGAGCTGTATAGATTTCTGTAGATAGGCTCCAGTTACTTCTTGTTTTGTAGTTCTCCCTAAACTGTAACTAGCATTTCCGCAATGTGATGAAACAAAGAAATTCTCATCTCCACATACTTCAACTTGATCTGATGACTGACAATTATGAATATTTGTTTAGTTTTGTACTGACCCATCACTAAATAAGTAAATTTTTCATATTAGAGCTGTCAATCTTCATACCATTAATTATATTCTGAAAATCATGAACTGTAGCTGTATCATATAAAAGATTTCTATAGCAAATTGTACCTTCCTTCTTGTAACAGTTATCAAACTGATCCACTACTGCCTGATTGCAGATTCAACGGAAGCTTGACATTCATTCCATTCTAGACTGTGAAAGCATAGTTTCATTAAAAAAATCACTGATTACTGTACATACATCATCTGTAATGTTTTAACTCTCTGAAGTACTGAAACTGAACTTATGGAACTGAATGATGTATTTTCAGTTACACTAACTTCTCTACAAGAGGTTTTTCACTTGGTTGGAGTTGTGTATAATTGGTTCTATCAGTGCTCACCCACTGTTTGAAAGATGTCTCATCAAACATGTTGTCTGTCTCATTAATTAAAGTAGCACTACTGGCATTCTAAATGTATATAATCATGCAGTTATAATTCTGAAAACAATGTCAATGATTGCGTGAAATACCAACTAAAATAATCTCCAGTTTTTTTAATAAAAGAATTTTTGGAGGTGACAATATCGTAATTATCATCCTATCAACAAACTAGCTTATGGATGATTTTAAAATACAATTAACATATACCAAATGTACACAAAAAAACAGATAGAAAAAAAAATGTTTGTTAGTCCTAAGTTGCATTTTCTAATAATTTGACTACAGCAAATCAAATAGCAAATATTTTTAGGGACACCAACAACAAGTATTCTTGAGACCACGTATTCTTTGTTAAGCTTAAATTTTAAATAATTTAGATTATAACATTCAATTCTAAACACAAATAAGGAAACAGAGGACCTTTGTTGCTGTTTCTCTTGTACGACTAGAAATTAAATACATGGTGATTTTAAACCAACTTTGATGCTCCATAACTCATGGAACCAGGTAAGTCTTAGTCACAAAATTTATAATCTGTATTTTAACAAGATGTTTTTCTGTACAAATTTCAACCCAATCCCTCCGAGTTATGCTGTGTTGAAAATCCACAATTTAATGGTTAATCCAAAATTTTGAAGGCTTAAAAAAAGCATCTCAAGTTTAAAACTTCTAAAGCAAAGTGTATTATAAGATATCTGTGCATAAAAATATATCTTACCTTCTCCCCCCTTTTTTTTTAACAGTTACTTTATATCATACAGTTAGGATATTTCTTTACCATTTACAGAGAATTACCTATTACAAAAATTTACATTTTATATTGAAGAATTCTGTTTTAAAATTATTATAATTGTTTTAAAAATAAGAAGATAAGGGAGCTACAAGCCTTATTAAAAAATATGTTTTTTTACATGTTTTCCTTATGAAACATGTTTTTCCCAATGACCATTAAACCTCTGTTGAAAAAGGCCACAAAAAAGATTAATAAAAATTTTAAATAATTTTTTTTAACTTATAAAATACTAATGAAAATTATTTGGGAGCAAAATTAGAAAAACAAATCGCTGAACAACAAATTTACTTTTTTGGGGGTGTTGAAATGGATTAGAAATAAACAAACAGTATATTCATAAAATTTTGTAGTTAAGTGCTATCTAAATAATACCAAGACATTTAAGGATATTAAGGTATTAAATTAAACATATGATTGAATTAAAATTTTCGAACAATTATTGAAATTTTTTGTATCATAATAGGATCAAAGTATACATTCCCTCCTCCTCTTATGCGTCTGCATAGTTCTGAATACATAATTAACAAGTGGTATAGTAATATTAAAAGCTAAAGGCATAAAGATGTGTATGATGCTCACTTATGGGGAGGAATGCCAATGTGGAGGGGGTCACTTTGGGTGTGATAAGGGAGTTGTCTATTAATATGAATATATTCAAGGTGACAATGGGATACCAATATGAATGTCTCTCTCTCACTCTCTGATTTTATATGTACCAAAGGCAGAGGCAGACAATGAAATTTCCCTCTGAAAGCAAGAAGATAAAATACACTATAAAATACACTTACATTAATATAACATATAGATAAATAAGTATACTATCTATACTTATTTTCAGTACAGACATTAAGTATAATATATTGATTACACTTATTTATATTTATGAATATGTTTAAAAAATAATAAAACAATTCACATAACCAAATTTGTTGCTACTATATAACAGAATGTTTTATACAGATACCTCAATTTTTCTTGTTCCTTTCCACTGTCTTTGGCTGAGGTTTACAAGGAGCTGAATTAAAGCTATGGGCTTTGCACTACCAGCTCTTATTGCAATGGACTGTATAGACAAACTTTCTTCATCATATGCATTTACATTCCTGAACTTAATTTATATCACCACATTTTTATTGTTATATAAAGTGAAATAATTATTTAGAAATGCGTAGTTTGTTCATACTAACTTTAATCGTGAACAGCTTTTAAGCCTAAACAAGAGAAATTTACTTTATGCTCTCTCTCTCTCTCTCTCTCTCTCTCTCTCTCTCTCTCTCTCTCTCTCTCTCTCTCTCTCTCAAAAACAGATGCATTTAACAGATTTTTAATCTCACAACCTGTAGAAATGGTAAAAGAAAGCGATCACTTATATGAGGTTTGATCACGCAGCACTTTTGAATTTCGCGGGCTGTACAAGTCCAATTGCCATAATTTTTGCTGTTGTGTTGATACCCTTGTTCCTGACATATCTTGACATTGGTAGCCATATTGGATGGTTAGTTCATTGTTGGCTGTCGAAAAGGTTACACGTTTTGGTGTGCTTGGCGATTTTTTACTTGTGGAAAAAATGGAACAAACAATTTGGATTAACTATATTTAATATTACCTTGTGTATCCAGGTACACTGGTGCTCCTCCTTGCAACTTCAATGTTTCTTTAAAAACTACGCGTTTCGGGACTCATGGTCCCATCATCAGGTTGATAAAAAACAAGAATCACTCACATGGAGTACGTCAACTTAATAAGAAATAAATAAAAAGTTTCACTCGCACATACCGCGTGTATACAATTACACAACTACACGATCCGCATCGTATCGGAACTTGCAAGCGACTAACCGTTACGCGTCGCACTATCTCTACCTTTATCTATGTGTTGTTCCAACACGCGTATGGCCGTGTCATACAGTCCGTTGGATTTAAAAGAAAGCTTGTCGTTCAAGAGCTGATTACCTTGGGTTTTTTGAGGCCTTATAAATTTCAAATTCTTCCAGCGCGTCCATAAGCCTGCCCTTTTTACAGAAATGCAACGGCTTGAAGCTACTTTGAAAACTCGAGTAATTATGGTTCTGGTTGACTATATGCAAGGCAAAGTTTGATTTTATCTTCTGGATATCACCTCTAGGGAGACGTTCTCTGTACCTATCCAGAAATTTCCTGCCCGTTTGTCCAACATAAAAATTATTGCAGTCCTCGCATTTTATTTTATTTATTTCTTATTAAGTTGACGTACTCCATGTGAGTGATTCTTGTTTTTTATCAACCTGATGATGGGACCATGAGTCCCGAAACGCGTAGTTTTTAAAGAAACATTGAAGTTGCAAGGAGGAGCACCAGTGTACCTGGATACACAAGGTAATATTAAATATAGTTAGTTATATGCAACTTGGAGACCACAACACAATATGTATAATTTGGATTAAATTGTGCTTTAAGAATGGAATAAAGTGCAGCACCGTATTGGAAATGTTGAATGTTGCTTTTGGCGAGTCTTCTATAAATAAACCAAGCATTTACAAGTGGTAAAAACATTTCCACGAGGGCCGTGAAAATGTTGAAGATGATGAGGGCTCTGGATGCCTATGCACATCAACAATCGATGAAAAAGTCGAAAAAGTGAAGAAAATGATTATGGAGAATCACTGAATCACTATCAGTGAGGTTGCTGATGATGTTGGCATATCATTTGGCTCCTGCCAAGCAATTTTTTAGGGTGTTTTGGGCATGAGACATGTGGCAGCAAAATTTGTCCCAAAATTGTTGAATGTCGACCAAAAGCAGTACCGAATTGCTCACGAGTTGCTGAATGAAGTCAATGACAATCCAGAACTGCTCAAACGGGTCATAACTGGTGATGAAACATGGGTGTTCAGATATAACATCGAAACTAAGGCCCAATCATCCCAATGGATGCTTCCTGAAGAGCCAAGACCGAAAAAAGCTTGCCAAATTCGACTGAATGTGAAGGTTCTGCTCACTGTTTTCTTTGATTTCAATGGCAAAGTGTACCATGAGTTCTTGCCATCAGGTCACACAGTCAATAAGGGGTACTACCTAGAAGTTCAACGCCATTTGCGTGAAGCAATCCGAAGGAAACGCCCAGATTTGTGGCAAAACAACTCATGGCAAAAGCACCACGACAATGCACCTGCTCACAATTAACTGCTTGTTCATGAATTTTTGACCAAAAACGACACTGTTATGATGCCTCAGCCTCCGTATTTGCCGGACATGGTCCTCTGCCTGCGACTTCTTCCAATTCCTGAAGATGGAAAAACCATGAAAGGACAATGCTTTGCCAACACTGAGGAGATAGACAGAATCGCTGAATAAGCTAAATGCCATACCGGGTCAATCCATGTCAAATCAACACACAAAAAAATATTTTTTTTCCTAACCATCTGAGAATTTGATGAAATTTGGCAGGGAGGTAGACCTCATATAGACCAAGAAAAATACCAATTTTGTTTAAAGTATCTCAACCGGTTTAGAAATTACAGCTATGTAAAGTTTCAAAGAAACACCCGAAAACGCTGGTACCCCAAATTCTTGAATTGTGACTGTGGCTCTTCTAGTTAAGCTAGAGAGTTGGGAGAGGTGTCATTTTAAAGCTCTTTTCAACCCCTTTCATTTGATATACAACACAACACAGGTTAAGAGGAAAAATATTTTTTCAAATTCAAAATCAAAATTTTAATTTCAAATTTCTCAAAAAGCGCATTTTTTAAAATTTTCAAAAAATTCTACATTATAGTTTATACTATTATAAACTTGTTCAGTAAGTATAAAAATGGGACAGCAATGGGTTCATTGTTTAAACAATTTTAGAAAATTAAGTGTATTGTGAATTTGTACTAAAAATCCCAAATATTAGTATATAAAAATGTATTATAAAACACTATTAAGGTTTAAATTATAAATAAAATATTGTAGTAGACTTTTTAAGATGCAAACGAGGAAAGATGCTACTTCTATTTGCTGTCAGTAGCTCTTTAATGATCTTTGTCCTTGAAACCTTTCAGGTTATGACAAGCAAAGCGCGTGTATCTACAAGCTTGCGCCTGCACTGGCAGGTCAACCTCAGTGAGTCAGAGACAGAGTCAGTCTTGCAGCAGTTACATTGGTGGTTGGATGTGCTTTCAGAGTTTCTGATTTTAGTGAACATAAGAGAAGTGCAGTTTTTCTTTAGTTTATCAAGATTATTGTGTAGTGTGTTAATTATGTATGTACCTAAGCATTTATTTTGATTCCAAGTTTTTTTATTATAAGTTTTGGATAATCTAACTTGCTAAACAATTTGTATCAAATACATTTTTTTGCCCTGACAACTGAAATTTCTAGCATTACTTTTTGGAAGAAATTTATGATTTATTTAATATAAAAATTAACAATGAAACATGTTTTTATTTAAAAATAAATTGTTAAAATTTAAAAAATTCTCATCAAAATGTTTGATTTTTATATAAAATAAAGTAACTATCTTTAGGCCTTTTCTTTTTATTGATACTTAATTGACACACTATGCAACGTGGTATGATTCCAGTGTTTACTTGCAATAAATTCTTTGAATATTGAAACAAATTTTGTGTACAATGGAAAAAGCAAAGGCATAAAACTTTAGAGTGTTGCAATCCTTTAAAAAAACAAAATCATTCAGTAAGAGACAAAAATAGGTTACTAAATGTTACTCAGTGGATGTGTGAAATGTTTCCTGATGTTTCAAAACTACCCAAAGTTTGTGATAAATGTAGGAAAGAGATAAGTTCTTTGAAAAATAAGCAGGAAAATAACGATAATATTAGTGATTCTAGTGTTACAAATTATGAACAAGATGATCCCAATTTTTTTGCTTCATCATCAGTTGTGTTGGAAACCTTAAATACGTCCCTTCAAGAACTAGGAGATTGATGGGAAAAAAATTAAGTTAAAGCAATATTAAACAAAAAAAATTAAAAACATTGAGTGTGCAATCAAACGGCAGTTGTTTGTAAACGCTGAAGATTCCTCCGACATAGATGAAAGAAGTGAACTTGAAGAATCTTGTTTAGCAAACCTGAAAACAAACTTCTCCAATGCTGAGAGTATAAAAAAGAAGGTAATGCTACTTACATGCCTACCTGAATCGTGGAGCATGCGAAAAAGATTGTGCGGGAGTTTAATGCTCCAAACTATATGGTTCGTCAGGCAAAAAAGCTACTCAAAGAAAAAGGAATATTAGAAAGTCCCGACCAAAAGCCAGGAAAGAGTCTATCGAAAGAAGTGGTTCAAGCAGTTCACTCTTTTTATGAAAGTGATGATATAAGTAGAGTAATGCCTGGGAAAAAAGATTGTGTTACTATAAAAGGAGAAAACGGAGATAAGTCAGTGGTATCTAAAAGACTTATTTTGTGCAACTTGAAAGAAGCGTACACTTGTTTCAAGGACACTTTCCCAGATTTGAAAGTAGGATTTTCAAAATTTGCTGAACTGAGGCCTAAATATTGCATCATTGTAGGACAGAGTGGAACCCACTCAGTGTGTGTTTGCACTATTCACCAAAATACAAAACTTATGATTGAAAATGGTAAGTTAGGGACTTTAAGTAATGGTGATTTGGTAACATACAAACATTGTTTGGCAAGAATGTTATGCAATCCTCCATCAATTAATTGCTGTATGGGCAGTTGTTCTTCTTGCCCTGGAGAAAATGAAATTAAAAACGTGTTAGAGAAAGCTTTTGATGACTCTATGGTTGAAAAGATAACTTTTCGGCAGTGGGTTTCAGTGGATCGATGTTCATTAGAAACCATCCAGAAAAGTTCACCGGAATTCATTGAGATGTTTTGTGAAAAACTAACTGTTTTAATACGTCATGATTTTTTTAGCTAAGCAGCAAAGTTCATTTATGAATGACATCAAAGAAAATTTGAAGATTGGAGAGTACTGTGTGACACTGGACTTTTCAGAAAATTATAGCTTTGTAATTCAAGATGAAGCTCAAGGTTATCATTGGGCCAGCGACCATGCAACAGTTCATCCTTTTGTAATTTACTTTAAAGGAGAGGAAAAAACTGAACACATCAGTTGTGTCATAATTTCAGATTGTCTTGAACACAACACTACAGCCATTTATTGCTTCCAGAAAAAACTGTTAAACTTTTTAAAAAGCAAATTTGAAACAGTTCAGATCTACTACTTCTCAGATGGCAGTGCAGCACAATACAAAAACAAGAAAAATTTTTCAAACCTCTGCTTTCACAAGAAAGATTTTGAAGTTGATGCAGAGTGGCACTTTTTTGCCACAGCCCATGGCAAAGGGCCTTGTGATGGTGTCGGAGGGACAGTGAAAAGGTTAGCAACAAAAGCAAGTCTGCAAAGACCTTATGATAATCAAATTCTTACACCTCATCAACTTTTCAATTGGGCAGTTGAAAACATCAAAACTGTCTCTTTTGAGTTTTCTACGCAAGAAGAACATATTGAAACTGAAATAAAGTTTCTAGAAGAGCGCTTCAGTAACTCTCTTACAATCAAGGGAACTCAAAAGCTGCATTGTTTCATTCCTGTGGAATCAAGTTCATCAAAAATAACAACAAAAGTTTTCTCCAATGCATCTGAATCAACTATTGAAGTGGTGAGTACTTCAGAAAAACTGCAAATGGCAGACATCAGTGGGTACATTACTACTGTATATGATAACCAGTGGTGGTTAGCTTATGTCTTAGCTAAAAATGAAAATGATGAACAAGTCAAAGTTACTTTCCTCCATCCAGCTGGCCCATCTCCATCTTTTGCCTATCCAAGGAGACCTGATATCTTATGGTTATCTGTAAATGATGTTCTTTGCAAAGTACAGACAGTGACACCAACAGGAAGAATATATAGGATTCCAGAAAGTGATAAAATAAAGACAAATGAAACATTCAAAACCTACTGTGAACTTACTCGAGTTTTAAAGGAAGTTAGTTTTCTTCAAACTTTGTTTTCTATTTAGGATGTCATGTTTGTATATATTTGAAAAATTGACCTAAGTTTTCATCCAGTCACACTAAGTGAGCCAGGTAACCTATTTATTTTCATCAAAACCTGTAATAACTTCTTATTATAGCCCTCATATTAAGAATCCTTCAATACAATATAACATAAGTAATGTAGTTTACATTTTAATAAAATATTTTTTTGAAGCTCTAAGGTTATACATTTTACCTATATGAACTGAGAGTAAAAAAAGGATTTAAACCTTTCAGTATTTGAGTATTAGAAAGTTTTCAAACATATTGTATTTTATGTAAAGCTAAATAGTGTAATAAATCTTTTGTTATAGTAATACTTGGCATTATTAGTACAAATTCACAATACAACTAATTTTCTAAAATTGTTTAAACAATGAACCCATTGCTGTCCCATTTTTATACTTACTGAACAACTTTATAATAGTATAAACTATAATGTAGAATTTTTTGAAAATTTTAAAAAATGCGCTTTTTGAGAAATTTGAAATTAAAATTTTGATTTTGAAAAAATATTTTTCCTCTTAACATGTGTTGTGTTGTATATCAAATGAAAGGGATTGAAAAGAGCTCTAAAATGACACCTCTCCTAACTATCTAGCTTAACTAGAAGAGCCACAGTCACAATTCAAGAATTTGGGGTACCAGCGTTTTCGGGTGTTTTTTGGAAACTTTACATAGCTGTAATTTCTAAACCGGCTGAGATACTTTTAAAAAAACTGGTATTTTTCTTAGTCTATATGAGGTCTATCTCCCTGCCAAATTTCATCAAGATCTGAAATGGTGAGGTAAAATCACTGTGTTGATTTGACATGGATTGTTGCCTACCGAAAAACTGCATTCCATAAGTGCTTCAAAGATTGGAAAAAGTGCTGGCACAAGTATATCTGATGGGGACTACTTTGAAGGGGACAAAATTAATACTGATGAATAAATAAAGATTTTTTGAGAAAAACAAAAATTCTGGGTATTTATGATCAAACCTCATAAGTAAGATGCAGCTGACAAACAGCTGAGCCTTTCCCTTCATTATAAATATAGGCAAAAAGTTTTCATGCGAGATATTCCGTAATCTACAATTTTTTATCCTGTAGATTAGTGTAAGAATTAGAATTAGTAAGAATTATCCTATAAGAATTAGTGTTCTGTAGTCAGAAACGTATACTATATAGACATACATTTAAAGCACAGCACATATGTTAGCAACACCTTCACCTAACGGGTTTTGCATAATAGCTGATTCTTCATTTCCCTCTGCCACTCAGAATTTCAAATGACCTCGACCATACACAAACTGGGTTCTGTGGACATGCTGTTAGCTTTTATGTTAATGAGAGCTACTAGTTTTGACCACTATGTCTGTACATCTATAAAAAAAAAACAGAATAACTAGCCAAACCAATCTCATCAAACCTTTCTTGAGTTCTGTAAAATACTTATTTTTTGAAAATTGATTCTGAAATTTGCACAACTAGGCACACTAACTACACTTGACCTTCTTTATTTTTTGTTTATATATATATATATATATATATATATTACATTTAATATTTACAATTACAATATTTACATATTGTAAATAATATTTACATAATATTACAATTCACAGAAGAAAAAGAAAAACATAACAAAATCAACTATTTAGACATAACCATCACAAGATACAACAAATACATACAATATGCAATATATAGAAAACCAACTTCTACTAACATCATTACCTAACCATTCTGACCACCCACCACAACATAAAATGGCAGCATTTTATTCGTTATTTAACAGAATGTACAAAATACCCCTAAACAAACAAGAAACTGACAAAGAAAGAAATATAATATACCAAATTGGTTATGAAAATGGATACAATAAAAATACTATGATCAAAATAGAAAATAAAACCAAATACAAAATAAAAACTGAACAATTAAGAATTAATCAAACTGAACAACACATAAATAATAACAACAACAACAAATGGGCCACATTCACATATATAAATAATAAAAGACAAAACTAACAAAACTATTTAAAAACACAGATATAAAAATAGCATACAAAACTAATAAAAATAAATTACAAAATCTAAATAGCTCACACAACAAAGATAATACAACAACTAACGGTATATACAAAATTGAATGCCCAGATTGCAATAAATGTTATATAGGACAAACAAAAAAACAGCTGAAAAAACGTTTTTTTGAACACCTAAATGCATACAAAAAACCAGAAATATATAAATTCAATTTAGCCACACATGCAATAAACACAGGACATGAATTCTCAGACATAACCAATGTAACACTAATAAAACATACCACACAAAGGCACCATAATGAACATATGGGAAAATTTACAAATATACAAACATAAAACAGAAAACAAACTAATACCTGAACAAATACAAATCAATACAAAACATGACACAATATTCAAAGCACTCAACATTGAAAATACACAAAAAACTAACACATACACCACAATCACACACAATAAAACCAACTTGAAATACCAGAAGCCAACAGGAAGCCACAATAGTCAACCAACAACACATATGTACTTCACCAGACAAAAAAAACCGGAAGGCTGAGGATGGGTACAAGATAGTATCCGAAACATGTTCCAAATAGAAAAATAGCATCTTGAGGTAAATTTAAGTATAAATATTAAATGTATTATATACATCAAGAAACGGACTGTAGCAGAAAGTGATTGAAATATATATATATATATATATATTCTTTTTTTAATGTATAGTCCAAGAAAGAAAATTATTAATAGCCTATAGAAATTATTGGTTAATGTTTATATCAAATGAGGATAATTTAGTATTACTGTTTTTTTTTATTATATAGGCCTACATTCATATTAATGAACAGACCAATTTGTACATTAGATAATGAATAAACACTGAAAAATAAACATTCTATAGTTGGTACATAGTTCAGCTTGGTATACACAGTATCCGTTAGTATTAATGTAAAAGCTCCTCATTAATGAACAAGTATTTATTATTTCTGAATTACCTGTATGACAAATACACAACTTACCGATCTCCTTTCTTTTCCAATTTAATAAGAATAATACAATTTCTTGCTTCTTTTATCCTTAACCATCTACCAAATCGATATTCTTGTCCAACTCCGGCTATCAAGAAATTATCATCTGATGTAAATGCCATTGAATTCACACATCCAGTAACAGGCACTGTGAACATCTGTTCAACTGTCTGGAAATTTTCACATTTCCATATTCTTATGAAACCATCCGATGATCCTGATGCAAAAACATCAGAATTAGATATAGTTGCAATACTTGAAATCCAGTTGGGCTCAGTACTACTTGAAACACCATGTGCACTTGAAACAAAACATAATGGTTTCTTCTTTAGAATTCCCCAGACACAAACAAGTCCATCATCACCACATGAAATAAAATGATGTGAATCTAGCCTTTTCACCATGTCAATACTCCTCTGATGGCCATTGTATATAAGCTGAGATTCTTCTTGAACTTTCCAAACACGAACTGTGTTGTCAGTACTTCCAGAGGTAACAGCTTTATCTTTTGACAAAACATCAATACCAGTCACTTTACTTTGATGACCAAATAGTGTTTCAATATAAGACATTTCATCAAGGTTCCATATTTTTACTGATCGATCTTCTGAACAACTGTATAAGTGTGAAGTTTCACGGCAGAAAGTCAAACCTGTGACAGCACCTCTATGACCTTTGAAAGTATTAATATATTGCAGAGAATCTGGATTCCATATTTTAATCAAATGATTTTCGTCACCTGATGCAAGAAATCTGTTGTCATATGATATAGCCAAACTTAATACTACAGAATTATGTGCTTGTTCCTTACGATTTGCATCTTTTTCTTTATGTTTACAAAGAATACTGCACACTTTATTTTTGGTCTGTAAAGACCACTTTACAATACAAGCATCTTTTGATGATGAATAAATAAATTTATTATCTGATGACACAACTAAGCACGTAATGGGAAGGCTGTGTTCTTTACAACGTAATATGTAGGTATCTTTTTCTGATGAACCTATTAATTTATCTGAAACTACTTTTTTTAATCTCCCTGCCTGATCTAAAACGTCATCCCTTAGTCTATTAATTACGGCTTCATTATCAAATTCTTTATCTAACCTTTCTTTTTCCTCTCTTTCGATTTCTTCCAGATATTTTTTTGCAAGCGTCACTTTCTTCTCTTGTGCTGATACTGTAACGTCTTCCTCTTCAGAATCCTGGTCTGACTGAGGCGTGTCTTCGTCACTGAGTATCTCTTCATCATTATCATCATCCATAATATTTTGAAACTTAGGGTTTGAAGAATTTGCTTTTAATTTTTTCTTTGGCGGACCTTTCGAATTCTGACTGAGTTTTAATCTGTTATTTTTAATCACTTTCTTGATAGTTTTCTTAACATTGTTTCTAATAAAAAACGACATTCTTACTAAAAAATTAAATAGGAAACACTAACAAAATTCATAACCTAAACAATCACACACGTGTGACCAAATTGAATGGCCACTAGCCACATTATATCACTCGTACCACACGGCATTTGCAAATTTCCATTTTGCCCTTTCACTAGAGCTTCACGAGTAGATAGTTCTATGAAACTTGGTAACACATTTGATGTTAAACATTTATAATAATTACAACATTTATAGTATTTATTCAGGCTAATTATACAATTTTCATAGAAACATTTAAACGGTGTTTAAATTTGTCATGCTAAAAATATTGTTTCATGTGACTGTATAAAAATTAAACGATCTGACTAATCAATGATATTAGCAATACTGTATTACAATGTAGTTATTTCTTGTATCTGAAGACGATATAGATGTATAATACTAGAGAGTATTGGGATTTTAGTAGTACAGTACAAGTATTAGTCTTAGAAAGTGTTGTGTTGGTAAAAGCAGTGATACTTTCGTATTTGGGTTGGAAAAATGTTTTTCCTGAAATGTGAAGTGTGAATTTGTGTGTATTATTATAAATTGTATAAGTTTGTAATAATTTATTGATTTGTTAAAGATGACATCGAAAGTAGATATTAATTTTAAGATCTCTGGACCATCCCTGTCATTTCTTTTTTATGACTGTGAAAGAAGTACTTCAAATCAAGTAAGTAAATTATAATATTCCTGGGGGTACAAATTGGTGAATTAGCATCATGATTCTGTAAAATTACGATGTGGTTTATCGTATAATAGTATTAGGTGGTATAGCTTCTGATCTGACAAAAGAACGGATGGTTAATGTTCAGTATTTTATAGGTTACCTTTTGTAACGTCTGTCAGGATCTTCCTGATTGCTTTTCACTTTGACAACAGTTAACCGACAGTGGGTCGTGTATTATATAATAGCACTCTATGTACGTTATACAGGGATCGTATATTATATACAATTAAGCAAATACTTGTTATTCAGCAACAGGCGGCTTCTTATAGAAAAACTGTTCCACCAAAATTAAGCTTGCTTCTCCTGTAGACATTATTGTGTGCGTGTGTATTACTCTGTTAACAATATGCATACAATGAATGACGAATATAATAATTTTTACGGCAAAATTACTCAGCATCAACCAACAATACCAACGTATGTGAAATTACAAACTGAAAAATTTATTGATGTATAATATTCCTTTGTAAGTAACTCGTTGAGTTTCCTGCAGGTCTCCTATGTACATACATACATTGTAACGCATCGTGGTTACTCTCCTTTCAGCCCCACTGTTGGGCTAGCCAATTTGTAACGAATCGAAATTGTCTTCGGTTTAAAACTGGTTTATAAAATATTTAAAATGTGGTAGTATTTAAAGTTATAAGTGTGTTTACAATTGACAATTAAAGTTACAATTTATGATGAATCAAAAAAAATTATAATTGTCTTAAAAGAACTCCTTTAGATAAAAATAAAATAATTGCAGTAATGTTGTTTGAACAATAACGTTGCTTAATTCAATAAATAAAGCGTACTGGCTGGTTACTTGATGAAGGTAGCCGTCGTGTTGATTCTGGCAGCGAAACTCCTCCTCCAGGTTGACAGTCGTCTAAGTACGTAAAGTCTAGTCACGTCTGGGCAATAAAATTAATAAAATACACTTCCACGTACCTGGTCGTGATTCTGGAAGTTCCGAAGTTCACTTTTTCAATAAATTAATAAGCTGCCAAGACGGTTTACAAAACCAGCTTACTTTATTTACAAGGTTAGGTTACCTTGTTTAATAATGGGCGCCACACAGGTTTATTTCGGGAAAATCCCGTGTAAAACCCATTAAGAGAATCAAATAATTATTTTAAAAAAACGGAAATTATGTTTATTGCCCTTATGGCAATTCAAACTCAACAACGTTTGATCTGTACTAAAAGTTACTTTGATTATTTTGAATTAATTCTCTATTTACTTTTTAGAAATAAATTAAGTCAAGTAATGCTGCTAATAACTGGGTTTTATTTGTACCCGTGATAATGAATTCAAACAAACATAATTAAGAAAATACATTGATACACAATTGAAATTAGTTCGTTCACTTACCCTATTCTGCTAGCTCAAAGCATAAACAACAGTTCTGGTTATGTCCAGATAAACTTTACTTTAAACATTAATTTTATTTATATCTTGGGCGTAAATTCTTTGAAACACAAGAAAGAATGCTCATGCCTACACAAAAGTTAATTATTTTATAACACAATTTGACTAGTAATGCCGTGTTGTTTACTAACAAAAACTCAAACCTATTTAGGTTAGGCGTTCGTCACGCTTGCTTAATTATTCACAAAATTATATAGTGAGACCACTTAAGACTAACATCATTCTTAAACAGTATTGACAAATCCACTAAATAAATTCAGTCCTTGTGTAATACAGAAAATGTTTTGGTGTTATGCGTCAGTACAAATTTTGTTTACAAAACATATAGGTTAGTGCACTCAGAGTAATGGAATAAATTGTCACGCTGTTACCTCTTTATTTTAATCTTTTTGATTAAAATTTTAATTAAACACTCCAGGTCGGATTATAATGACACTGGCTTTACACTACACACGAACTTGAACAGAGAATATTGGTCCGCTTCTGACTAAAAAGGACCTTTTAAAATACTATTTAATTATTTTCTCCTGTTCGATATTTCCCGCACTAAATAAAATAATACTGCACTTCGATGCACTGATTCTATGTAGACTGTATAGTAGTTACTTTACAGTTGCCGAAATAATTCAATGTTGAAGCTGTCAGTTAATAAAAATTTTGATGTGTCGAGCGGCACCTGCTTGCTCGTGATGAATGTCAAAAAGTGTCTAATGGTAATTATCCGCAGTCCTTTATATACCCTCTGTTTTGATAAGGCTTAGGCGATTGTTTCTTTTAGTAAACTATTTTCTGATTGGCTTAACCAGACGTTACGAAAGTGACGCATTGTTTTCCAACTGTCACTAACGGTTTTTTCTGCTAAGATGATTGACAGCTATCGTTGTTGTTGTTATTAATAAACAGATTTTTACTTTTTATTTACAAATGATGCTAACGCATGTCACGCACTTATTATAGTTGCGATCGGGGTTGTATCGCTATCAAATTAAAGGATATTTTTTACTCTTCAATTTGATATAGTTTGACACTGGTTTATTTACACTTTCACTGACATTTTTTAATAAATAATGTTCAGGTATATGGATTCGCGCTGTCGTCTGCTAACGAAGCCAGCTATGATTCTCTCTTATCAATACATTATTTGTGTTCCACATCGCATTTTCACTTAAACGTCTGTGTTGGAACACTAACATATCCGTTTTTATACTTATTTAACAACTATAATAATTAAATCTTAACTTATTGATGTAATACATAGCTATGAACTATCCTTACATCCTAATGACATTTTGGTTTACACTATTTTGCTCTATGCTATTCATTAATAATTGAGTTATTACTTGTATAATATATTAACAATGCTTATTGCTACTTTTGGTATAAAGATTGTTCAGTGTATGTGATTTACACTCGTAGTACTTTCTACTTATCACCTTGCTGACAATTGTTCGTTTTAGGCTTTGCCTAGGCATACCGTTTGTATCGGATTTATGCCTTAATAATGTTTATTAGTCACATTTGGTACCTTGGTGAGGTAACTTATTTATATAAGGTTCCCTCTTACAATTATTTTTTCTTATTATGATTACATTTGAGATTGTAATACAGTTTCAATTTTATATTGTGGCCATTGCTAATCTTAGTTATAGGCATTAATAGTTACTAGTCATAGTTGATTTATTCTCAGCCAAATACTGTTGCTGATATTATATTATTCGGGTCGTTACTTAATTATTTTTTATTAACAGGTGGACTTACATTCAAGTTATTCACGGACTCGCTTGACAGCTTAAAGTGAATTTAATTTGTTCATTAGTTTTTGTCAGTTATAGTATTGGTTGTAGTGTCAAGCAGTGTCTTGTTTACTGCTTCTTGTGGCACTTCTTCTTTCTTCTTCAATGGTTCTTCTCTTCTTTGCTACTCTTATCATTAGATTATCTACTTACATTACCTTCATGTATTTATTCATTCTATGAGCATATGTCTAGGTTATGTAACACCTGGTCATGTTACAACATACATCCTCAGCGCTACAGCCCAGTCCGGACCCTGGCCTCCAAAAGAAATCTTCCCCACTGGTCTCTACTCCTGGCCAATGTCCACCCGTTTGCTGCACCCAGCCTAACTGCCTCCATACCAACCTGGTCCAGCCATCTTGTACGCGGTCTTCCTTTCCTTCTCCTTCCCATCGGCAAATAATTCATAATTTTGTTTGGGATTCTATCCTCCCCCATTCTCTGCACATGTCCAGCCCAACGCAATCTGTTAATTTGTATGAGTTGCACGATTAGAAGATATTTAAACCTTTCGTACAACTCTCGATTATGCAGTTGCCTCCAAATGTTGTTTTCCTTCACATGGCCATAGATTCTCCTCAGTACCTTCCTCTCAGACATGGATAGTTTCTGCACATCTAGTTTTTTTAGCACCCTGCATTCCGAGCCATACATCAGGACTGGTCTTGTATAGGGTGGCTTTTGTCTCTTTACTTATTAATTTTGACTTAAAATGTTTCATCAGTCCGTAGTAACACCTATTAGCAGATAATATCCGTTTTTCAATGTCTAGAGGAGTCATTTCCAGAATCCACATATGATCTGAGATATGGAAAACCTTGAACTTTTTCAAATTCATAATTATTAATGCACAGGGACAGGGCACGAGTGTTGGCACCTACAACCATATTACAACGATACATATACATAAATGTAGGCGTGTCGGGCCTCACGTTCAAGGGCGACAAAATTATACTACGAATTTATATATGCAGGTTGTATAATGATACCAGGTGTAACTATAATGAGAGTATTTTATTTATCAGTATTTAAAACTCATATTTATTATTTACTCAATATTATAAATATTCATAAACATCATTAATAATTGTCGGTCACGATATTGCTCATTATTAAATGTTTATATCTTATGATATGCAACATTACACATATTTAAAAAAATCTCTTATATCTAAACATGTTAATAATCTTATATCTAGACATGTTAATAACTAGGTTTATTAATTAACTATAAAAATGAAAAATATTTTTTATTGAAATAAATTTTCTTAACTCAGATTTGACCTCTACTCGCTCAGTCTATACCAATGTTTAAAATTCAATTTAAAATTATATTAATAATTTTAATTTTAATTTATCACTAACACACACAAGATACACATGCAACACACATACAATTGAGCAGGTGTTCACTGCGTGTTGGAACAGGTTAATTGCTCCCCTAATCTAACAATGAAATATTTTTACAATCACAGACCTGTCCATTTACCTGTAACTTATACAAATTTTATATTTATTTAAATTAATGCCTAATACAGCGTATGGCTGTATCGTAGCATTATTCCTCTGCCTGAGAAAAAAAATTTAATATATATTTATTTATTAAATTTTTGTCTATTTGTTCTAGACAAATACAATCATGTTATATTATCTTAACTTACGTTTACATCGGTTAAACAACACATAATAATGAGTAAGTCAGTCTAACACTCGTCATGGTGGTATGCAATATTCACCCCCCATTATAACAGCTGATCATTCATAACCGTGTACTCATTCAGTGGCATTGTTGCACTCTTACTCTCTTCTCTCATTATTCATACATAGAATTTCTCTTTTTTCATCGTTCTCCTTTAATCTGGTCCCATCGGCCTATTATTTTTTTTTTACGTGTAGCACTTGCTACACGAGTTTGCATTCTTGCACTGGTAAACATTTTGCATCTTAACATATTATGCCATTCTTCAATCTGAAATTTTACCATATGCAGGATTATATTTCTGCTACAATTTTAGTTGTGGATCGCCTAATTGTATACAGATGGACGACTTTGGAAAATACATTTATACAAACAAGTATGTGTTTCACTCCCCGACTTGATCTCGGACGTGGTCCAAGGAAATCCACTGCAATTAGCTCTCCTTTTTGGTCCTTTCGGATACTCTGCATTTCCACATAGGTATGTAGATTTGCTCTGTACTTTTACATTTCCTTACTCATACATTCTTACCTTCGCTTCTTAACTCTTTTCTTAACATGAACATTACTTTATCTTCCTTAACTTTTCTTATATTACTTATACAATACATTAACATTCATTACCTTCTATTATTACATTTCTGTACTATTACCTTTCTGATCACTAATATTTTTCTTCATCCTTACCATTACTTTCTGGAATACACCTTTTTCGTTAGCTTCGTAGTGAGTCATTATCGGCTACAGATGACTACCTTAGAAACACGTCTATATCCAGACTTTATGTGCTTAACTCTATTCGATGTTTTAATCGTAGTATTTGGAGCTCTAAATAATCTCTACCCTTGACTTTCACTATCGCTATCTTCTGTGTCCTTGCCTTTCCACTAAGGTATGAAGATTTCGCTGGATCAGCCATTCTGACAATTAACATTGATTTCTCCTCTCTAATCCTTTCTTCATATTAATAACAACATCGATAATAACATTCCTTTACAATCATTTCTTAAATATTTCTTTACACATATTATTTCGTGCCATTCTTTACTTTGAATAACTAACATTCCCTACCATTTCTTACAACATAACATTCTTTCTATTATTAATTCTTTAATCTTTTTACACATATTATTTCTTATTAATTAACTCTTTTTCTTATTAATAATAATTAACAGTAACATTTTTCTTTTAAAAATAATTATTTGTTCACATTCGGGTGTTGAGTGTGATTCAATTTACACTCTCCCTAGTTTAAGTTAACAATTGCATTGTGTCAACAGGAAATCTATTGTACGTCGACGTGTAGTCGCCGTTGTCGTATATCAGCCGACATGTACAGTTATTTCCATCTCGTATTCCTTCCTTGTTATTGTGCATATTCGCTGCGTGACCTACCTGTCTATAAGGCGAGAATTTTTCTCTAGTCGACAGCCACAAATATACTCTCTCTTTCTACCTTCTTCTCTCTCATTCTCACTGCTGCGCCCCTCTTGTCGAACGCATTCCTCAGTAGTTTGTCAGCGTTTTACATATACCGTGAAACATTCTTTTGTGCGTCGTTTATGATAATCTTTATAGTTTTTATATTTATTGTGCTTATCATTATCAGCATTAACACTCGTTCAGTATTTACCGTTTTTATAATTAATATTATAATTATCACAAGTTTGCATAGTGTTTCGTATAGATAGTTTCCTACCACAGTTGTAGTTACAGTGACACTTAGTGTGTGTGTTCTCGTCGTAAATATTGCGACTTAATTGTTTCACACGTATTGTTTTACTGTGAGTTTGCACAGCGAGTTGGATATTTCTATCAATAAGGTGTGCCTGTCGATATCCTATGTTATATTCTTCCCTAGTGTTAAGTATTTCACTAGAATTATAATTATTAAATATTAACATTCCTTCAAGTTCTTTCTTGATTTTAATAGCTTGTTTATCAAGTGCTATCTTAACATTACTTTTGCGTGTGTTTATACGCGTATTATTGTCGATATCCGTAGGTACTAAGTGCGCAGTATTAATTATGATATCTTGTCCTACTTTTGCTCCTACTCTTAGTATCGTATTATATTCTTTTAATGTTTTACCTAATTGTGCTTTATTTGGTGTTAACTCTTGTGTTTGTTTATCTAATCTAGCACATACATTCTGTCTTATTCCATATTCGTCCATAAGGTTTCCCATCACCTTAATGATTGCCTCTATACTAATACTTCCTGATACAGCCATGTCAAATTATTTTGTATTTAAATATTTATTTATAAATTATTATTGGTGAACCGTATGCGAGCTTTTATTTATTTATTGATTGATTATTATTTATTTATTTTTATATTTACTCCTGTTACAATTACACCTGTTTATTTTGGGTGGGCGCCAGTTGTGTTATTACAATACAATACACACAACAATTTTAAAATACCAACATACGAAATTAATTAAAATATAATATTAGTTATATCATATAACTCATCAACATTGGTAATCATAGAGCATACATTAATTATTAAATGTAGGCGTGTCGTGCTCCACGTCAAGGGCGACATTCTATACAACGATACATTGTTGCATATTTAATATATGTGTACAAATTTATATGTAATTTAATTTGTATAGCCCCACGTTCTTTGGGAGCCATTCTATACTTTGATACATATACATAAATGTAGGCGTGTTGGGCCTCACGTTCAAGGGTGACAAAATTATACAACGAATTTATATATGCAGGTTGTATAATGATACCAGGTGTAACTATAATAAGAGTATTTTATTTATCAGTATTTAGAACTCATATTTATTATTTACTCAATATTATAAATATGAGTCATAAACATAATTAATAATTGTCGGTCACGATATTGCTCATTATTAAATGTTTATACCTTATGATATGCAACATTACACATATTTAAAAAAATCTCTTATATATAAACATGTTAATAATCTTATATCTAGACATGTTAATAACTTGGTTTATTAATTAACTATAAAAATGAAAAATATTTTTTATTGAAATAAATTTTCTTAACTCAGATCTGACCTCTACTCGCTCAGTCTATACCAATGTTTAAAATTCAATTTAAAATTATATTAATTGCTTGTAGACTGGCATTGTTTTAATATTCAACTTTAAATTAATCTTTTCTATGATTCAAATATCAAATCAATTTACTATTTATTTTGATAATAACTCTACTCTCTCTACTTTAAATTCTTTTTATATGCGATCGCTCATTCTTACGACTAAACATTTATCTAGATTTTAAAATATTATTACCAAGTATAAATTTTTCTTTATTTATTTTAATTTACTGTCTTTTGATATAGTCTTTATGAGCTCTTTTTCTTTTTTAAAAATGCATTACGCATGTCACCTCGAGTTCTGATGATCTTACGACTTGTTGTCCGGGGTCCAGCATTGTCCAGAGTTAGTTTTCCATTCCTCCTGTCCTGGCGTGGTCCTGGATACGTCTAGAGTCCAGCGTCGCTCTCCAGCAGCGTGTGTTCCTGGATACGTCTAGAGTCCAGGGTCGCTCTCCAGTAGCGTGTGTTTCTGGATACGTCTAGAGTCCAGCGTCACTCTCCAGCAGTGTGTATACTCTTGGTAGACTTATGATTTCAGTATTTACTTTTTCCCGGAATATTGTCGTGAATTTAACGAATGTTATTTCTTTCGTTACTGCAACTTGTAATAGAATTAAAAATAAAACTGTTTTGCCGACGGACAGGATGTCCGGCTGCAACTGTGTCTTGAAATGAAGAGAAGGATTTTTGGTCGAACCCTTAATTTATACCCTCTCGAGATTCCGCGCCAGTTGGCTCCAAAATCGTCCTGTCGATACCTGCATATCTCATGACACCCCCCACTCCCGAACCTTTTCATCTATTTGCAATTATTAGCAAATAGCAATGTTTTGCACGGAATCTAGATAGCACAAATCATAGCTATTTCGATTAAGCACTCACTTTATTAATTTGAGCGTCTTAGGGTAATTTGCGTATTTTTTAGCACGTTTATTTTGTACTGACTTCGCATAACGTGTTCTATTAACGTCATCTTTTCACTGGGGATAACTATAAATTTTACACACACTTTGGTGCTTTTCATTTGATCATACACTAATTAGTTTTCGCACAGTGAATTAAAATAGTTATTTTATTAATTACTTGGGGCGGGTTGCTGAGATTCCTGTCTTTGCATGCATCACTAACACACACAAGATACACATGCAACACACATACAATTGAGCAGGTGTTCACTGCGTGTTGGAACAGGTTAATTGCTCCCCTAATCTAACAATGAAATATTTTTACAATCACAGACCTGTCCATTTACCTGTAACTTATACAAATTTTATATTTATTTAAATTAATGCCTAATACAGCGTATGGCTGTATCGTAGCATTATTCCTCTGCCTGAGAAAAAAAATTTAATATATATTTATTTATTAAATTTTTGTCTATTTGTTCTAGACAAATACAATCATGTTATATTATCTTAACTTACGTTTACATCGGTTAAACAACACATAATAATGAGTAAGTCAGTCTAACACTCGTCATGGTGGTATGCAATATTCACCCCCCATTATAACAGCTGATCATTCATAACCGTGTACTCATTCAGTGGCATTGTTGCACTCTTACTCTCTTCTCTCATTATTCATACATAGAATTTCTCTTTTTTCATCGTTCTCCTTTAATCTGGTCCCATCGGCCTATTATTTTTTTTTTACGTGTAGCACTTGCTACACGAGTTTGCATTCTTGCACTGGTAAACATTTTGCATCTTAACATATTATGCCATTCTTCAATCTGAAATTTTACCATATGCAGGATTATATTTCTGCTACAATTTTAGTTGTGGATCGCCTAATTGTATACAGATGGACGACTTTGGAAAATACATTTATACAAACAAGTATGTGTTTCACTCCCCGACTTGATCTCGGACGTGGTCCAAGGAAATCCACTGCAATTAGCTCTCCTTTTTGGTCCTTTCGGATACTCTGCATTTCCACATAGGTATGTAGATTTGCTCTGTACTTTTACATTTCCTTACTCATACATTCTTACCTTCGCTTCTTAACTCTTTTCTTAACATGAACATTACTTTATCTTCCTTAACTTTTCTTATATTACTTATACAATACATTAACATTCATTACCTTCTATTATTACATTTCTGTACTATTACCTTTCTGATCACTAATATTTTTCTTCATCCTTACCATTACTTTCTGGAATACACCTTTTTTCGTTAGCTTCGTAGTGAGTCATTATCGGCTACAGATGACTACCTTAGAAACACGTCTATATCCAGACTTTATGTGCTTAACTCTATTCGATGTTTTAATCGTAGTATTTGGAGCTCTAAATAATCTCTACCCTTGACTTTCACTATCGCTATCTTCTGTGTCCTTGCCTTTCCACTAAGGTATGAAGATTTCGCTGGATCAGCCATTCTGACAATTAACATTGATTTCTCCTCTCTAATCCTTTCTTCATATTAATAACAACATCGATAATAACATTCCTTTACAATCATTTCTTAAATATTTCTTTACACATATTATTTCGTGCCATTCTTTACTTTGAATAACTAACATTCCCTACCATTTCTTACAACATAACATTCTTTCTATTATTAATTCTTTAATCTTTTTACACATATTATTTCTTATTAATTAACTCTTTTTCTTATTAATAATAATTAACAGTAACATTTTTCTTTTAAAAATAATTATTTATTCACATTCGGGTGTTGAGTGTGATTCAATTTACACTCTCCCTAGTTTAAGTTAACAATTGCATTGTGTTAACAGGAAATCTATTGTACGTCGACGTGTAGTCGCCGTTGTCGTATATCAGCCGACATGTACAGTTATTTCCATCTCGTATTCCTTCCTTGTTATTGTGCATATTCGCTGCGTGACCTACCTGTCTATAAGGCGAGAATTTTTCTCTAGTCGACAGCCACAAATATACTCTCTCTTTCTACCTTCTTCTCTCTCATTCTCACTGCTGCGCCCCTCTTGTCGAACGCATTCCTCAGTAGTTTGTCAGCGTTTTACATATACCGTGAAACATTCTTTTGTGCGTCGTTTATGATAATCTTTATAGTTTTTATATTTATTGTGCTTATCATTATCATCATTAACACTCGTTCAGTATTTACCGTTTTTATAATTAATATTATAATTATCACAAGTTTGCATAGTGTTTCGTATAGATAGTTTCCTACCATAGTTGTAGTTACAGTGACACTTAGTGTGTGTGTTCTCGTCGTAAATATTGCGACTTAATTGTTTCACACGTATTGTTTTACTGTGAGTTTGCACAGCGAGTTGGATATTTCTATCAATAAGGTGTGCCTGTCGATATCCTATGTTATATTCTTCCCTAGTGTTAAGTATTTCACTAGAATTATAATTATTAAATATTAACATTCCTTCAAGTTCTTTCTTGATTTTAATAGCTTGTTTATCAAGTGCTATCTTAACATTACTTTTGCGTGTGTTTATACGCGTATTATTGTCGATATCCGTAGGTACTAAGTGCGCAGTATTAATTATGATATCTTGTCCTACTTTTGCTCCTACTCTTAGTATCGTATTATATTCTTTTAATGTTTTACCTAATTGTGCTTTATTTGGTGTTAACTCTTGTGTTTGTTTATCTAATCTAGCACATACATTCTGTCTTATTCCATATTCGTCCATAAGGTTTCCCATCACCTTAATGATTGCCTCTATACTAATACTTCCTGATACAGCCATGTCAAATTATTTTGTATTTAAATATTTATTTATAAATTATTATTGGTGAACCGTATGCGAGCTTTTATTTATTTATTGATTGATTATTATTTATTTATTTTTATATTTACTCCTGTTACAATTACACCTGTTTATTTTGGGTGGGCGCCAGTTGTGTTATTACAATACAATACACACAACAATTTTAAAATACCAACATACGAAATTAATTAAAATATAATATTAGTTATATCATATAACTCATCAACATTGGTAATCATAGAGCATACATTAATTATTAAATGTAGGCGTGTCGTGCTCCACGTCAAGGGCGACATTCTATACAACGATACATTGTTGCATATTTAATATATGTGTACAAATTTATATGTAATTTAATTTGTATAGCCCCACGTTCTTTGGGAGCCATTCTATACTTTGATACATATACATAAATGTAGGCGTGTTGGGCCTCACGTTCAAGGGTGACAAAATTATACAACGAATTTATATATGCAGGTTGTATAATGATACCAGGTGTAACTATAATAAGAGTATTTTATTTATCAGTATTTAGAACTCATATTTATTATTTACTCAATATTATAAATATGAGTCATAAACATAATTAATAATTGTCGGTCACGATATTGCTCATTATTAAATGTTTATACCTTATGATATGCAACATTACACATATTTAAAAAAATCTCTTATATATAAACATGTTAATAATCTTATATCTAGACATGTTAATAACTTGGTTTATTAATTAACTATAAAAATGAAAAATATTTTTTATTGAAATAAATTTTCTTAACTCAGATCTGACCTCTACTCGCTCAGTCTATACCAATGTTTAAAATTCAATTTAAAATTATATTAATTGCTTGTAGACTGGCATTGTTTTAATATTCAACTTTAAATTAATCTTTTCTATGATTCAAATATCAAATCAATTTACTATTTATTTTGATAATAACTCTACTCTCTCTACTTTAAATTCTTTTTATATGCGATCGCTCATTCTTACGACTAAACATTTATCTAGATTTTAAAATATTATTACCAAGTATAAATTTTTCTTTATTTATTTTAATTTACTGTCTTTTGATATAGTCTTTATGAGCTCTTTTTCTTTTTTAAAAATGCATTACGCATGTCACCTCGAGTTCTGATGATCTTACGACTTGTTGTCTGGGGTCCAGCATTGTCCAGAGTTAGTTTTCCATTCCTTCTGTCCTGGCGTGGTCCTGGATACGTCTAGAGTCCAGCGTCGCTCTCCAGCAGCGTGTGTTCCTAGATACGTCTAGAGTCCAGGGCCGTTCTCCAGCAGCGTGTGTTCCTGGATACGTCTAGAGTCCAGCGTCACTCTCCAGCAGTGTGTATACTCTTGGTAGACTTATGATTTCAGTATTTACTTTTTCCGGAATATTGTCGTGAATTTAACGAACATTATTTCTTTCGTTACTGCAACTTGTAATAGAATTAAAAATAAAACTGTTTTGCCGACGGACAGCATGTCCGGCTGCAACTGTGTCTTGAAATGAAGAGAAGGGTTTTTGGTCGAACCCTTAATTTATACCCTCTCGAGATTCCGCGCCAGTTGACTCCAAAATCGTCCTGTCGATACCTGCATATCTCGTGACAGCCCCCACTCCCGAACCTTTTCATCTATTTGCAATTATTAGCAAATAGCAATGTTTTGCATGGAATCGAGATAGCACAAATCATAGTTATTTCGATTAAGCACTCACTATATTAATTTGAGCGTCTTAGGGTAATTTGCGTATTTTTTAGCACGTTTATTTTGCACTGTCTTCGCATAACGTGTTCTATTAACATCATCTTTTCACTGGGGATAACTATAAATTTCACACAAACTTTGGTGCCTTTGGTTTGATCATACACTAATTAGTTTTTGCACAGTGAATTAAAATAGTTATTTTATTAATTACTTGGGGCGGGTTGCTGAGATTCCTGTCTTTGCATGCATCACTAACACACACAAGATACACGTGTAACACACATACAATTGAGCAGGTGTTCACTGCGTGTTGGAACAGGTTAATTGCTCTCCTAATCTAACAATGAAATATTTTTACAATCTCAGACCTGTCCATTTAGCCGTAACTTATACAAATTCTACAAATTTTATATTTATTTAAATTAATGCCTAATACAGCGTATGGCTGTATTGTTGCACTATATTTGGTTTTGCTTTGGTTTATAACCAAGCCCATAGCCTTAGCGGACAACTCCGGTTCCTGAAAGGCTTCCTTTAAGTCAGATTGAGACCTACTTATGACGTCAATGTCATCGGCATATGCCAGAAGCTGTACCTCCTTGTGAAATATGTGTCCGCTAGTTTGAATTCCTGAATCCCTAATGACCTTTTATAGAGCTATGTTGAACAACAGACATGCTAAGGCATCTCCTTGTTTCAGCCCATTCAGTGTTTTTAAGGAGTTAGATAGATTTGATTGTATTCTGATTTGGCACTTAGAATTGGACATAACTACTCCAACCATACGCACCAACTTAGATGATATATTCAACTCCTTCATAGCTCTATATAGCATTTTCCGGTTGATTGAATCATATCCCGACTGGAAATCCACAAAGAGATGGTGAGTTGCCACTCCATATTCCGTTTTTTCCAAGATTTGCCTTAGTATAAATATTTGGTCTGTTGTTGACCTATTCCTAGTGAATCCACATTGACATTCTTTTATGTTTTTCTCAGCGTAGGGAAGCAGCCTAGAAAATATGATGTTGGACAATACCTTATATGCTGTATTAAGTAGAGAGATGCCCCTATAATTTTTACATATGAGCGGATCACCCTTTTTATGTATTAAACACACCACCCCATTGTTCCACTCAGGCATTATCTCCTCTAGCCATATTCGCTCTATGAGATGGGCAAATTCCTTTATGAAATCTCCTCCTGTGCTCTTTAATAGTTCCCCTGGTAAACCATTGGAACCTGCTGCCTTGTTATTTTTAAGCTTTTCTAGAGCTTCATACACCTCATCATAGGATGGCACCAACCTCCTCTCTATCATCCTCAAATTCTCGTGCTTCCTCTTCATCCTCAGATTCTTCCATCGAAGCCTCCTTAACTGAGCCTAGCAACTCTTCGAAGTGTTCTGTCCATCTCCTGATTACGCCAGCAGTATCACTCACAAGGCCACCATTATTATCCCTACAGACAATTGTTCTAGGCTGAAATTCCTGTCTCATATCATTCACCTTCCTATACATATCTCAGCTCAGCGTTTTACTCTTATATTCCTCTATCTTTTTTATCTGTCTCATCATATACTCCCTCTTTTTTCCTCTATGAATCTTGTTTTCCATCCACCTGGCTTTCCTGTATTCCTCTTGAACAGCCTAGTGCATTTCTTTTGGATCATTAATGTATATGTCTTGTTTTTGAATTCAGTTGCCTCTTCACACTCCTTATCAAACAACTCATCTCGCTCATGTCTCTTCTTCAAACCAATGATTTGTTCTCCCATGGTCACTAATATGTTTTTTAGATTAAGCCAGTGGTTTTCTATATCTTGTTCCTCACGGCATTCAATTCTCCACTGTCTAATTTTCTCATTAGTAACTTCCTCGAACCTCCGTTTTATTTCTTCTTCCTTTAGTATTTCTGTATTGTATCTAACAGTCCTTATTCCTTTTTCATTTCTATTATTGGAAATTCTAGCTCTCAGTTTTGCAACTACGAGTAGTGATCACTATCCATGTTGTCACTTCTGTAAACTCTAACATCTTGTAAGTCTGACTTATGGCGGCTATCCAATAGGACTTGATCTATTTGATTGACCGTTCTCCCGTCTGGAGAGGACCATGTGCCCTTATGTATGTCTTTGTGATCGAAGAAAGTCCCTCCTATGATCATATTTTGACCAACTGCAAAGTTCAACAGTCCGAAACCATTGTCTGCGTATTCAGAGTGTAAACTATACTTTCCTATATTACTACAAGCATGGCTGCTTCCTACTGTGGCATTTAAGTCACCTATGATTATTTTTATATCATGTCTAGGGCTGCTGGCATACGCATTCTCCAGCAAGTCATAAAAGTCATCTTTCTCATGCTCAGGCTTATCATCAGTTGGGGCATGCACATTTATTATACTATAATTAAAGAAGATTCCCTGAGTCTTATTTTACACGTTCTAGGTGTAAGGGGTTTAAAATCAATGATGTTTTCTTTCATTCTATGGCTTACCAAGAAGCCAGTTCCAAGCACACGGTCCCGATTCTGACAGCTGTAATACACCGAGTAGTCCCTTCGATCCATGATTCCAGTGCCAGTCCACCTCATGTCCTGCATAGCCAAAACATCTATCTTATATTTGAGAACCTCTCCTGTTAATATCTTCAAGGCTGCAGGTCTGTATAAGGAACACAAGTTCCACGTCGCAAGTTTAAAATCTTTGTCCCTTTTCCACGATCCAGTCCCACTTCCATTAATCCGTCCAGCTTTTCCTTTTTCTCTTGGTTTCATAACAATAGTTTTTTTATGGGGTGGGTTGTTAACCCTACGCCCAACCCCCAACCTGGAGGACCAGGGGTTTTAGGTTTAGAGTTCCCGTCTCTTAAATGAGTTGCCTTCACTGAGCTAACGAGTCTCATCCACCCGTCCGCAGTAGATCGTACACACTAGATCTATGGGCGCCGCCATTGACATATTTATGTTCTTCTGCCGTCGACCCCGCCATGCATCCTGCTGCCGACACACTGATTACCTCAGGGCCACCTCGCCCAGACCTCCATCTAATATCTTCAAATAAATACACTGCAAGTTTCACAGAAATTATTCTGTATCGTATACAGCACATATGTTAGCTGTATTGTAAGTTAAACATCCAATTACAATTCAAACAAACCTCTGAAGATACAGAATAATTTCTGTGAAATGTGCGTCAGGTGAAAATAAACCTACTTGCAGTGTAATTATCTGAAGATATTAATGTATAATTAGTAATACATGCAAATGCTAAAATGTTTCGAAAATAACATATAATTTGACAGTTTCCAGTACAGTTACATTGTTAAGTAAACACTGTTTTGAGTCAAATGTAAATAAGTTTTTGTCAAGAAAATGTTACATTACATTACAAATACTTTTAAAAACAATTAAAATGGTTGAAAGCATGTGGATCCCAAATAAACTTCAATAAAATCAAGTGAAAAGTAAACATGCTTTGACAGTATATTTTAACACATTTGTATTATTTGAAGGCTGCCATATCAAGTAGATACCGTAATCACACGACATAAATGTGGTTCACATTTGTGTTGGACTGTAATTTCACTCAAGATCCCAAACTGATTGTCACTGTAGTGCGAATGCCATGGGTTTTGTTTGGATAATCAGGAATGAACTGGCTGGTGTGTTAGATATGAGTTATGAAAGACATCCATCACATGCACTTGGTTTGAGAACTCAACATTCACATCTTTAGTTGGTTTGAGATCTCAACAAACGTGTACATATCTTGTTTATGGTGGTTGGGAGAAATTCTTACTTCTTTCTCTTGGCAAAGGGCTCAGTCAGCAGCAGCTATGCAGGATTTTCAGTTGATACATCCTCAGCTTCCTGATATGCAGATTGTTGAAAATGTGTAGGTTGCGTAGCACACAACCTGCACAGGATGCGAAACAGGAGGATGTTCGTGCTGCTGAAGTACTCTTGCTACTGCATTAGCTGGACATGGATTACTAAATTTCTACCCATCCAGACATAGTTTCTGAATTAGAGCCTTCCTGCAATAGACGTTGACCTCATTTTAGATCAAAACGCCTTTCTTGCTATATCAAATTCTTCCAACTCTTCTTTGGCCTAGAACAGAATGTGGGTCATTACAGCAATGAGCTGTAAATTACCTTTAGTGTTGATGTTTGAGTGTAAAATAGTCGGACAAGTCCTTTCCTTCATTCTCCCCACTACCATGAATTATATTGTCTAGCAAGTTTATAAATCTTTGACAGATTGGGTTCTGGTCTTGAGTGTAAGAATCTGTGTCTTGGTCATTCTTCTGCTAGTGCAATCAGGTAGAACCCGGTGTCTAACAATACCATATATAAAGAAACTTATATCTAATCCAGAACAAAGAAAAGTTAGTCATACACTGACCCGACCCATTAGTTGTATTTTAAAAACAGTTATTTTCTTCTACCTTAACTTAATTGATTATAATCTCCCTGTGATGTATATATTTTTGGAATCCTCGTGTCAAACCTTCTCATGTGGTGTCACACACTAAAAGTGTTAGAGTTGTTTTCTCTAGCATCTACCATGTTGACTTATACATCATATAATATACCCTGCGTGAAATCACACTGTATATTTTATCACTTGTTTGTAGATGTTGATAAACAGAATTATAAATTAATATAAAAGTTTATCCTGGAGCATTTTGTGTAACTTAAGAAATGAAGTTTGAAAAGTTTTGGAAACGTTGGTCATTATTAACACTGAATTTTAATTTATGTGTAGGTTGGGTTTTTAATTGGTGAAAAGGAGGATGTTCTAAAGAAAACCATTAGTGATGCAGAGTCAAGTGGAGAAACAATGGACACTACTGTCAGTAAGTATGAAAACTTTATCGTCTATTAAGATCTTGAATATAAATGTTAGTTACTGTGTTATAAAAATGTGGTTAGTATATAGGGAAGAAATGTAAACAGATGTTTGTCTAATTTGTGTAAAGAATATTTGTATTCATTGTAAACTCAGAACTGAATATAGTATATATAGGAAAACTTTCACATAAATATGAACGTGTATATACAATGAGATATAAGAAGAAATGAAAATGCAGCATGCAAATGATAATAAATAGTATGTCACCGGACAAAAGGCTTGCCGCATGACAAATGGCGCCAATCGTACAGTCTAGTGTTTTTGGTGGCCCTAAAAAGGACCTTGTGGCGAGAATGCTGATGTTGGTTGTACCGCGCTAAGATGTTCGGTGGCTGCGCCTGCTGTTCGTGGCGTACTACAATCCTCCTCTTCTTTCGGCACCAGTTGTAGAGTTGGCTGCCGGCCCAGCGAAATCCATCGCTGGCACGGAACGGGAGTGCGAAGACGCAAGAACGGCGGCGGTTCTATTCTTCGGCTGACTCCGCCTCGATGTCGTCCGAGAGAGGAGAGGAGATGAAGTGCGTCCGATGGCATGGCGATGAAGAGTGCGTAAAAATTTTCTGCCGGCCCGGGTTTTATGGACTAACCGGGATCGGTGATTGGCTCGCTCCGAGCACGTTGTTGGTCACGTGACGGCTGCTGCTCCATGGATTGGCTCGCCTTGTCCACCGCTGGTACCGGAGAGCAGATGTTCGCATACCGCTGCCGTCACAAGTAATCAACATAATTCTGGTATTTCTATTTTGTCAAAAACTTAAAATTATTCCTATTTAAAAATTATTTTGTCAACTGTAGTCCATTATTCATAGTATGTGCTGTAACAAGTATTTGATTAGAAAACTGGGAATGGTAAAACTGTTATTAATAATGATTCATAATTAGGTTTTCTATTCATAGATGTTTTATTGTGTTTTGAGTACAATAGGAATGTCATAACAGGAATTTTTGCAATGCAAACATTTGCAGTAATTTTACATGAATGTCTATTTATACATTTACAAAAAAAAAAAAAAAAAAACATCTGACAGACTTTCATGTTTCCTATTTTAGTATTATTTTGGTAATCTTGCGAATCGTATTGTGTATTTCTATCATTGTTAGGCTGTTTCATATTAATCTGGATTTATTTATGTAACATACTATATTTTTTAATTTTTTTAATGATGCAGGTATTACAGCTTCAATGCCAGTTGGGTTACCATTCACATTTTCAAATAATGTAGGAAGAGTCGATTGTAACAAGGTGAAGAAAATCTTAGGTAATTTAGAAAAGGTTAGTTAAAAATGTATGATGATGAATTTGTAGTAAAATAAATAAAATAAAGTTTTGTTAGTAAACTACTAGGTTTTGCATAATTTTTTATATAAAGTGTTTAAAATACATTTTTTTTAATAGGATGTTGTTGGCTGGTACAGTTTTCGACGTAATTCGAGGCACATTCCATTACTGAGAGAGACAGTTTTGCACCAGGAACTGTGCCAGGTTTTTACACATATTCCACCTCTGTGTTTCACCTTCTGTATCATCACAATGTGCACAAATTCAGCAGGATCAACACATTCGTATAGGTACACATTCTATAGAGATACTGGAAGGTAAACTAGATATTTGTTTTGGTTATCTCTTTTGATTTAATTAGTATAAATACTTTTTGTGGTATAAAAGTTTCACTGTTTATACTGTGACAGTTACACTATAAAAACTAAATGTGTGTGTGTGTGTGTGTGTGTGTGTGTGTGTGTGTGACTGCCACTAAAAATAATAAGGCACTTTTTTACTTATAATTTCACCTTTAATTTAAAATAGCCAAATTTATATAGTTTCCCCTCAGGGTATGGTTCATAAAACTCCTCAAATAACTCAGGGTCATCTTATATGCCAGTTATTTTTATTTCTTGTAACATGCCTTCAAAAATCTAGGGTTATCTTATATCTGGGCCAGCATGGTAGTCATCACCACCTTGAATTTTGCCATAGTGTTTCCGTAAGGAGAAATGGGTTTTTAGATTAATGCCTTATTAATTTCTCAAATAACAAGCAGTTACTAGGAGATTGTCTTAGGCATATGAATGTTCCCAATTTTGTAAATTTATAGGTAGTAGTTAATTCCAAATTTACCACCTCATTCAGTAGTAGTGTCAGCCTGATACTTCTTGGGAAAAATTAAAACTTTGTTTGAGTGAAAAGTAATACGTTTTTATGAGTTTAAACTGTGTGTGCGTGCGTGTGTGTGTGTGTGTGTGTGTGTGTGTGTGTGTGTGTGTGTGTGTGTGTGTGTGTGTGTGTGTGTGTGTGTGCACGTGCGTGTATGTGATTGTAATTAAAGTCAAGTTTTAAGTGGATATAATAATAATTTATTGTTTTACATATGCAAATATTACTTTATAATTACCTGATATATTCAAGGCTCTTCTTTTGAATAAGGAAAAAACATGTTTTAGTCTTTTGATTTTTCTCAGCCAACTTTATTAACATTATCTTTTAAAAGCTAATATATATACTATTTTGAGTAAGGAGAAAGAACAGAGTGGAAGGTGACAAAAATGTAATAAGAGGTAGAACAAATCTTAATAGCATACACAAATACATTAAAGCAAAATCCAGAATAATTCATGATTGTGACTGTCAACATGTATTAGACAGTATTCATGTAGAAATATCAAATCTAATAGCGACCAATACTTTAATGATAAGTTGTAAAAATTTGAAAGGGACCCAAAAGTTGTTGCTGTATTCAAATAAAAAGCAAAGGCTGGTTAAAGTTTCAGTTATTAAGATGTCTAGTGTCCATAACTTTTAACAGTATATAATGTAAGTCACTTATTGTATTCAACTAAATATCACTATTGTTTGACGACTCGGAACACTAAGTTTTTTATAAGTAAAATCGTAAAGATTTACCTTACAGCCTAAACCGGCTTTCATCAGAGCCTCTGATGAAGCCTTCTAAAGGTGAAAGCCGGTTTAGGCTGTAAGGTAAATCTTTACGATTTTACTTATAAAAAACTTAGTGTTCCGAGTCGTCAAATAATAGTGATATTTAGTTAAGTAACGGACACGTCATGGACAACGAAATCCAAGAATTTATTGTATTTGTTTGCTTAGTACTTATAAAAATGTTATTTTGTATGTTTGATTGTTTCTTTTTTTAGTGGGTTTGAATCTGTGTCTACTCCAGTATCCAATTTAGGTCAGCCTTTAGACAATACGTATAAAGAAAGTCCATCAGTGACAGAGTCATCAAAGTATTTGCAAGAAATTGTACATTCCCTGAGGTATGTTGAATATTTTATAAGCATTTTATTGTTTCTCAATGTTTTTTACATTATAATGCTTATTAAATAGTAATCATTTTATATTTTAGATTATACGAGGGTAAGTCAAAAAGTAAAGGCAAATTTTTAAAAAGGAACTTTTTATTGTGAAAACAAGATGACAAGTAACATCATTTCTCTACATAATCTCCCTCAACTTCTATGCACTTGGTCCAGCTCTTGACAAGCTTCGTAATTCCGTCCTGGAAGATTTATGGCATCGTGCACAGCCACTCGCTGTTACGTCCACAACCTCGTCTGGAGACCACTACGGTGCGTCTCCACAACCTCGTCATCCGACGAAAACTTGGATTCACGCAGGTGCTCCTTCATCGGACCAAAAAGGTGAAAATCACTTGGAGCTAGGTCATGTTATGTCTATTAATCAATGACATAATAATAATACAAAATAAACGTTAAGAAACTTCTACTTACCATCACTCGGCTTCAGGGTTGCGTCATACGTACTTTAGGATACAGGCGTAATTTCTTAAGGTTGTGTGAATAATTTGCACAACACATTTGTATGAAGAGAATTGAGATTTTAATTTTGATCAAGTCATTTAAATTTACATATAAAAACAAATGTTATCCTGCTTTTTGCATCTTACTCGTAATAAAACTTACAACTATGGCTTACCTTATGTATCGTTTCTAATCATACAAAACACAATTACAAACACAGACACAAACAGCCCAGCTTTGCTCACACTCACATTCACACTGCAAATTATAAAACCCCCATCATTTTATAATATAAACCCCAGACCCCAAACGCCGGCCACGTTCGCGCGCGCACTCATCTTCTCATGAAATTTCTTGTTTTATATTATCCGAAAGTTATAAATTACTGTCTCTTTTAAAATCGACCGCGGTCACATAAATTCAAATGATTAATCCACTTTTTAACTGTTAAATGTAAGGTTTTACAACAAGCCTACTTTGGCCGTTCCGGCGCCGGTGGTTTCGGTTAGTAGACTGGGAACGATAACGTAACAGGTACTGCTGAGATGATCTCATGCTTTCTACGGAAAGCACTGCCTTGATCTTCGTCGTCGAAGCTTCGTTCCATGCCATGCATGTAGTTTTTTGGAGTGAATGTAGTCTACGATCTCAGCTAGGCATTGGCTGACGTCATAAAAGGGGCTGGACTTAAGACATTATTTCCTGCTGTTCCACGACCATGTGCTCGTAGTTTCTTGCTTTTAGCCATTTTGAGTTTTACAAGCGCGTGGGTCAGCGCCCATGCTTGGTGGATGCATAGGTGCGCACTGCCACACTCTCGCATAGTTCTTGGAAAAACTAGGGTGGTAAATTCTTCGCTTACTGATTGCCCCACACTATTGCGTCTTGCCTTTGTCCCAAACTGTTCAGCTTACCATAAGTTCTGTAGTAATGAAATAACGTTGCACAATAATTTTATGAAATCCCGCACAAAAACGAAATAAACAAAAATATAATACCCCATACCGTAAAATATAGAATGACCCAAAATTGACCCGCTACAATACCCCCTCGATGAGAATTCTGCTGTCCACAACAGAAGAAATCTCATCGATAAACCCCGAAGAGGATCGGTGAGGAACTGGTGCCAACGACCCCCTTGTTCTTAATCTACATGGGTACACTACCCCCCTGGCTTGGTGACCATGGACCCATCTGAACGAGATCACTGGACTTCTCCGTAAGAGATCCCAACACCGAGAAATCGAACAGAAAAGTAACACAGCCCACCTCGCCTTCTAACATGCTACCCCAAAAATCCTCAATCCCTGGCTTAAATTATGCCAGATCCTCCACCGATATGTTTCCCCTTTTATGCAAGCTGGGCTGCCTTTAGCAGATACTGGGCTCACACACACTCACATTACATATTACACCTTGACAAACTCTTTAAAATTTATGAAAAATTAAAAAAAATTAAAAATTCAAAATAATATACTTGACAAAAAAATTCTCTTCCTGGTTTTCTGTTTTCTTTTAAATGACAACTTAGATATTCCTCCTAATCAAAACATATCCTTACTCTAACATGTGAACCACTTATAGTCTAACAATACAATGCAATACAATATAAATCACTAAAATAAACATGGATAACACACAAATAATAACATAACCCATACTTCAAATATTCAGACGCTGGCAGGTGAAAAATCGAGATTTTTTTTTTTTCAAAAAAAATTAAAATTTCCAAAAAATTCAAAATTCAAAATAATATACTTGACAAAAAAATTCTCTTCCTGGTTTTCTGTTTTCTTTTAAATGACAACTTAGATATTCCTCCTAATCAAAACATATCCTTACTCTAACATGTGAACCACTTATAGTCTAACAATACAATGCAATACAATATAAATCACTAAAATAAACATGGATAACACACAAATAATAACATAACCCATACTTCAAATATTCAGACGCTGGCAGGTGAAAAATCGAGATTTTTTTTTTCAAAAAAAATTAAAATTTCCAAAAAATTTAAAATTCAAAAAAAATTTTAATTTTATTTAAATGTTTCCTTTATATGTAGAAATTATTAAAATTTGGTTTAAATTGATTAAATAAACAAATTAAATTGACTTCCTACTATACAAGCTTAGTATGTGTATGACCTCATCAGCTGATCGAAACTAGGTCAAGTCCAAAACCCTTGACCTACATATGTTATGTAGACTTTCTATCTGCAATTACCTTTAACATCTGTAACATCTAATTTGAAACACAAAACAATAAAATAAAACATTTAAAACAAACACAATATTAATATAAATAATAAACAAGTTGACATTTAATTTATTTAAAATAAACAATTCTTAATTTTACATGATTTCCAAATTCTGTCACTGGTTTAAAAAGTAAAAATTTTATATTTTTATTATAAATCACTCTCTTTATTTAATAATCTGATTCTCCCTTACTGTGGGTGATGTAAATTATTTATTCTCATTTAATTTACTACTGGATCTGTATACATATATCAACTTTCTCCCCCTGACTCTAATATTCATCAACTTCAACTCCCATGACACCCATCTCTACCAAAACATCTATCCCAAAACACTCTAACCACAACTTACCATTTAACTCAATTCGCCACCTTCTCTATCTATATATATAAAAATACTCTCTAACCCTTTGTACATAGGATATGTCCCCCCCCCAAAACTCAATTCCCATTATCTGGCCCCTGGATTCTACCTAAGGCGGCCCCTCCTCACTAAAATCAATACCAATTCCCGTCCCAACATATCATTAAGTTGCGAACTCCTACATTACACTACTCCCTAATACAAAATTGCCATCCCCAAAAATCTCAATCTCATTACCTTACTACAACTACAACAAAATAACATCATTAATTATAAACAACAACATATCATTCAAAACTCGACAATTATTCTCCGTAACTACTGTGTCAACATCAATACTTCTCAAAATTCTATAATATACATTACTTCAAAACAATATTACATTATCTTCATCTCTACTATTTCTTCAACTTTCAACTTTGACTTCAACTTGGACAGATCTATATGTCCCATAAAATATTCATCACCCAAAAAACTATCTCTTATTAACTGGCATAAATTATTACTTTACTTCTCAGTTTATCAAATTATTTTTTATCATTACTTTAAAACATCTGTATTACATTAAAACATTACATTGGACACTAATTACTTGGAACATTTATAACCAATATACCAGTGACCTGTTATTGCTGATCAGCTGATTTCCTAACACAATGAAAATACATCTCAAAATTGAACAAATTACATGAAATATATCTTTATCAATACTTACTTCTACCCTTATTGTTTCCCCTTTCTGATTCTGATCATTTTGTGTTACCCGCCTGCCAGGCGTTTAATTATTGGCTTAGTCTAAAGTATACATATATAATGAAAACACGTATTATCATCAACCTTATATCTAACGTACAACGATAAAATAATACACTTAAAATTATAGCATGAACACCTTGTATTGAGTGTCTGAGCACTAGTTATTTAACAGAGCACAAGCAGTTTTATTGGATCAAAATTCAAATTAGCAAAAAATTTTTTTATGTTGTAAAAGTTAAATTCGTGATTCATCTGAGCCACCTCCCAGCCACACACACTATTTCCAATTATGGAGGACTGTCTCGCCCTTGCGCTTCGGCAAAGACTGTATATTTTGGAGCAGGTTTTACCTCTCCGTGTCTTTGCTTCCGCTGTTACATTTGAACTTTGTCGAATATCAACATATTCTTGTTATATAATGACGTACCCTTAATGCGGATCTACCACCTGTCTTTGCTACCCCCACGCGGGCAGAGTGGCAGCCGCTGTTTCATAGTTCGGGAGATTTCCCCTAATTGTCGCCCCCATTGAATTTCTAATATGTACCAATTTCAAGTCAGCTATGGTCAAGGGACTTGATATGACCATAGCTGGCCGCTAACCAAATCCACGATTAGTGCTGGTAAGGCAGTAATCGCCCGAAAAGTCGGGGAAATCTAATTTGCATTTCACTGCCTGTTACATTCATTACTACTATGTGCGACACGGTCGTCTATCAGTGTGTAAAATTTTAATTTACACGGAAAAAGGTGTGCCGCACATTTTACCCATTTTCGCCTCCGATGGAGGTAACACTCCCTGCTACCCCAACCCATTTCGCTATCTACGGGGGCACAGGCCACCCCCGCAATAGCAACTTACTAACTAACTAGGAAATTAAAAACTAAACTTTCTACAATTGCAGTTCCACACTCCATTGTTCTATCACTTCATTGAGCACCAATCTAACCCCCAAAATATCCCCACTTCTTGTATTGACAACAAGTTTTTATTTTGTTACACATCTTTTCAAAGCGTTCCCGTACTCACTGATACTAAAACTTGACAATTATATTTGGTCACTTAATTCTACAATTTATGTACATTTAAAATTATACACATCCAAAATTGTTTGGGTATATATATATATATATATTACTATAATACTTATAACTATTTTACCTCAAGATGTATTTTTTCTTTAGGGACATGTTTCGGGAGATCCTGTTCTCCCATCTTCAACCTTCGCCATCTTGCTTCTGGTGCAGTATTTGTGTGTTGGCTTCTGGATGTTATTATGGTGGTTTGTTGGTCTTTGGTCCTTCAATGTTGCATTATTGTGTGTGGTTGTGGTATCTGTTTTTGTATTTTGTGTATTTTCGATGTTGAGTGCTTTGAATATTGTGTCATGTTTTGTATTGATTTGTATTTGTTCTGGTATTAATTTGTTTTGTGTTTTATGTTTGTAAATCTGTAAATTTTCCCAAATGTTCATTATGGTGCCTTTGTGTGGTATATGTATGGTGCACAAAGGCACCATAATGAACATTTGGGAAAATTTACAGATTTACAAACATAAAACACAAAACAAATTAATACCAGAACAAATACAAATCAATACAAAACATGACACAATATTCAAAGCACTCAACATCGAAAATACACAAAATACAAAAACAGATACCACAACCACACACAATAATGCAACATTGAAGGACCAAAGACCAACAAACCACCATAATAACATCCAGAAGCCAACACACAAATACTGCACCAGAAGCAAGATGGCGAAGGTTGAAGATGGGAGAACAGGATCTCCCGAAACAGGTCCCTAAAGAAAAAATACATCTTGAGGTAAAATAGTTATAAGTATTATAGTATTATATACATCAAGAAACGGACTGTAGCAGAAGGTGATTGAAATATATATATATATATATATATTTTTTTTTTTTTCTTTTTCGGTGATTATGGACGCACCTGAAACGGGGGTGTTTTGCGATGAAGTCTCTAAAAATTCCAGAGCAGATCTACTTTGTGCCGTTACTTCTCCTTCTATACAAACTGTAATACCTTATCTCTCATCTCCACTAACCCGTCGTCTGTTCTGGAATTCATGACACTTCTCCGCAAAACTCTTCGGTTCGGGTGTAAGCAAAACTATTGTCAATGGCTCAATTTTAAACTTTACCATTGCCACTAAAAATATTTAAATTTGTATGCACTGCCTTATGTTTAGGTGTAGCCTCCTTTATATATAACACACTAAGGCAGTGCAGGCACGTGACAGGTACATCAAAACTGATGCACCTGGAGTGTCTAAAAAATTTTAATTCGTCACGTACCTGTTGGGGTCCCCCTCCCCGTTCAAATATGTAGTTAAATTTCCAGTTTGTACCAATTTTGGTGGAGCCGGACCATCGTTGCTTTCACTGCCCGAAGGAAGATCCGCCAACCATGGCCCGCCTCCGAGTTCCGAATTCCACGGCCAGGACTGGTAAGATCGTGACCGCCCGAAAATGGGGGAGGAGCCCTTCTATAAACAAAAAAAAAACAATTAAATGACATTCATACATTTACTCATTAATAAAATTCTTATGCTGACCAAAATAATTTCAAATTTGTAGCGTTGTGCATACCCACTATCTCCCTGGTTTCTCTATTCTGTAACACATACGAATTTTTCATTTTTATTTCTACTACCTCGTACGGCCCCTCGTACAATAAGAAAAATTTCTTGATCTCCTTATCTTGGGCGCTTGATAAATCGTGGCGTCGCACCAATACCATCTGTCCAACCTCGTACTGCGTCCACTTACCTTTCATATCATGTCTCTGTTTTCTCCTCTCCCCTTTCGTCAACAAACTTTCATTCGCTAGTCTTAGTTTAACATCGTGACCAATAGTGTTGGTTTCCGGTGGATACTCAATTAATTGTTCCAAAATCCTCTGTGGACGCTTCCCTCTTACTAGCTCATAAGGTGTGAACCCCGTCAACTCGTGGGTGGTGCAGTTAAGCCAATTTTCAATTTTCTGCACATAGAGTGGCCACTCGCTATGTTTGGCGTGGCAGTATGTCCGGAAAATTCTGCCCAACTCTCTCGTGACTCTCTCCGCCTGATTTGACTGTGGATGATACACTGCGGTGTGCTTTGGGATGATACCTTCCCATCAGAGAGTCTGGCGCCATCTCCCGCTGATGAACTGCGGACCATGGTCGGATAATATCACCTTCGGCTTTCCCACGTTGATCATGTAGTCGCGTGTGATCTTCTCGCTCAGCACCTTACTTGTTGCTCGCTTCACGCTATACAATCTTACATACTTGGAAAAAGTGTCACGTACAACAAAAATATGCATCACTCCACCCCTACCTTTCGGCAATGGGCCGTACAAATCTACAGCTACTAAATCGAATGGTTTTTCTACTTTAATATAATTTAGTTCTCCTTCTAACCTATAATTTACAACTTTAGACTTCTGACATAACTCGCAAACTCTAAGTATTCTTCGGACGCGTTTCTCCATATTCTTAAATAGACAAGATTCCTTTAACACATTCACACACTTCCGTGCCCCAAAATGCCCGTACCTAAGGTGACAGTCCCACACTATTTTCTCTATCAGACCTTCAGGTATAACTAACCTCCAATCTCTCTCTCTCCCCTCTACTTTTTTAAACAAACTCCCTTTAAACACTTGAAAATACTGTTTATACCCAAACGCATCTACATCTGATTCTACGCTAGTAATGATTTTATTTAATTTACTATCAGCTCTTTGCATTACATTTATATCCTTTAATTCTTCCCCAAAAAGTTTATCTTCCCTGGACAATCCATAAATCTCTATTTCTTTGATATCTCTCCCCGTTCTATTTCTGTCTATGTCTACTCGTGATAGTGTGTCTGGCACCCTGTTCTCCACACCCTTAATGTATTCCCAAGAAAAATTATACTCTTGAAGAGCTAACACCCACCTGGTTATCCGGCTGTGTGTGAGTTTGCAAGTATTCACGAACGACAGCGCTTTATGGTCCGTCCTGATGATGGTTCTATTACCCAGCAGGTACGTGCGGAATTTCCTCACGGCGAACACTATACTGAGGAGCTCCTTCTCGGTTGTAGTATAGTTGCGTTCTGCGGCTAGCAACGTCCGGCTGGCGAAGGCGATGGTTTTATGTTTTTTCGCCTCGTCCTCTTGGTAAAGTTCTGCTCCCAGTGCTATGTTACTAGCATCTGTCTGTAAGTAAAATTTATCATTAAAATTGGGATGATTCATTAGTATCATATCAGCGAACTTATTTTTGATTTCGTTGAACGCTGCTCTTTCGTCATTTCCCCACCTCCATTGTTTATTCTTTTGCAGCACTGCACTGAGTCGGGCCGTCGTCTGGGCGTAGTTCCGCTGGAACTTCCTGTAAAAATTACAGAGACCAAGAAAACTTTGCAATTGTTTTATATTTTTAGGCTCCAGGAACGTCAGGATGGATTCTACTTTATCCGGATTAGCACGTATTCCTGTATGGGTTATGATGAAACCTAAAAAATGTATTTCAGTTTGCAAAAATTTTGATTTGTCCCAATTCACCGTCAAACCTCCCTGGTGTAACTTCTCCAATACATACTCTAAATGTTCGACATTCTCCTCAAACGTTCTAGAAGCGATTAGTATGTCATCCACATATATGGTTAAAAAGTCTAAAGTCTAAGTTATGGGGTTGCAAAATCTCATCCAGACACTTAATAAAGCTGGCTACACTGGTGTTCAAACCAAACGGCAATCGCTTAAATTGATAATTTTTTCCGTTGAACAAAAACGCGGTATACTTCCTGCTATTTACTGCCAATGGGACTTGCCAATACCCGGCAGTCAGGTCTAAAGAGGTCATATATTTCACACCGCTGAATTTCTGAAAAATCTCTTCTATCGCTTCGGGTGACTCCCGGTCTGGAATAATTATTTGATTGATTTTGCGGGCATCTAGACATAACCTCACTCTCCCATCTTTTTTGATCACTACTACTAAAGGGTTGGAATAAGTTGATACCGATCTTTCTATAATATCCCCCGCTAACATCCTATCCAATTCTAACTGTACGGCCTCCCGTTTCGAATATGGTACCGGATAACTACGTTGGACATATGGCGCATGCTCCCTCACCTTTAACTCGCATTCATAACCTTTCGCCCTTCCTGGTTCCCCGGCAAACACTCCCCTATAATCCTCAACTACCCACCACAGCGCTTTACGCTGCGAACTCCCCATTGCACCACCTTCCCCGCAAAATTTAACCTCCCTATCCGCCCATATTCTCTCTCCCCTCTCTTCACTCACACTCTCTCTACACGCATGTATACTAAATTCCATATCCCTATTTATGGTCTTATCTGGTATAACCCTTATACCCGAAATCTTTACTGTGTCTAAAACCCTTTCAAAATTAACCGTTATTTGTTTATTTTCATTACTCAATTCTAAAATTCTTTTTCTAAAATTAATGACCGCATTATTTCTTATTAAAAAATCATTACCCAAAATCACTTCTAAATTTAAACCCCTTACAACTAGAAATGTATTCTCATAGCTTTCCCCATTAATTACCAGATTCAACTGGACTTGTGTTGTAACCCGTTTACTTCTAACACCCGTAATGCCTACAATTGTTACTCCCGCTACTGGCAAAGACGGAATATGTTTGTTAGTCTCTTTCAATTTATTCAGTACATGTTCTGCTATTACAGATATTTCACTACTTGTATCTATAAGTGTCAAGACTGACTTACCTTCTATCTCCAGTTTTACCTCAGTCAACCACGCCTCTTGTCTCCTCGTCTCCGCCTCCTCTTCTTCCATCAATTCCGTAGCCAAGTCCGTGTGGATCGTGTTATTCCTGTATTTATTTTCATGGACCCCGTGATTATTCCTCGACAATGGCCGGGCCTCCTTATCCATTGTCCTACTTAGTTTCCCGTCCTTTCGTCTGCATTACGGGGCGTATACACTCTATCCATATGCTGATTTCCGCCTTCGTTTCTCAGATTCTCTGCACGTCGGTCACCGTTCCTCTGCTGTGGGTAGTTGAATCTCTGTGGTGTCCTCTGCTGCTGTCCGGGCCTTGCCCTTCTACATCTATAACAAAAATTACGGTCAGCATAATTTTCCACCAGACACCCGTCACATTTCCACATCGGGTATCGTCTGTCCCGTTCTCGACCATTGTGTGTGGTTCCCCCGTTTGGTCCTCCTCTTGGTGTGTAGTTACCTCCATTTTGCATATTAAGTTGTTGTATGCGTCGGCTGTCTTCCTGGTCCTTAATATTCTGAAAAACATCCAATATCTTTTCTAATTCACTGATATCACTTACCTCTCTGGTCATTAGAGTGATTTGTACTTCCCTCGGTAGATGTTTGCTGACGTGGCGTACAAACGACTGGAATGGCAACGGTGGTTCTAAGTACTTGGCTTCATTGTATAGCTTCATCGTATAGACGGTAATATTACGATTGTTCCTCCCAAAGCTCCCGGTTCCCATTATTTGGCTTCGTAGTATCTCCTGCTCCTCCTCCGACCAGTATTTATTCCGAAAAGCTTTTTCAAAGTCTTCATACCTCTCCCATTCGTTGCGATGTGTCTCCGCCCATATCTCTGAATTGCCTTTAAAACATTTCAAAATTTTTATAAGTTTAACCTCCCAACTACTACCATTAAATCTGTCAAATTCCCGCACTCGGTTCAGAAATTGCATTGGATGCACTCTCCGATTTTCACTACTAAAAGTTTCTAATTCTATTTCATTATTTGTGTCTCGTGTCATAAATATGCGTTCAGTAATATTGCTTACATTTTGATTTTTTACTAAACTTAATTCGTCTCTCATACTACTAATGTTTTGTTCAAGTGAATATAATTTTTTGTCATTACTATATTCAGACTGTACATTATTTTTTGATATTACTTCAATAGATTCATTTACTGCTTGTATTTCTGTCCTATAATTATTTTCAATTTCATTTATTTTAGAGTCTATCTTATTTTGGTGTTCATCAATATTTTGACTAATTTTTTCAACTGTCATTACTACACTACTCAGTTTACATTCAGTTTCAGTATTACATTTATTAATTTTAGATTCTATGTCATCGTTATACTCATTCATTGAATTAATTACTTTTTCATTATTCTCATTGATTTGCTTCTCAACTCTACTTATCTGATTATCAATTTCATTAAATTTAACATCTATCTGCTGTATTGAATTGTCTAACTTGGTTTCTACTTGGTTAATTTTATCAGTCAACTCTACTTTGGTACTTTCACAATGTCTATTAATTTCTTGAATTTCATATTTCAACTCATTAATATCTCTACTTTGTCTATCTAATTTTATGTCATTACTGTCAAAGCGACTATCAAATTTATTATTCATTTTTTCTAATAAATTAAGTACAATACTCATTGGATCATCATCCACCTTATTGTATTTTGTTGAGGTTGGGGTTGCTTGAATCCCTGAATCCTCTGTATTATCTTTTTCATTTGTGTTACTTACGTTCATAGTTTTATCGTCTTGACCTACATTCGGTGTTGAATGCATTTCAAGACTACTCATCACCGCTGATTCGTCAAATTCAGCTGTTTCGCTTATCACAGTCGAGTCGGACAAATCGACTCCGTTCTCTGCTGTATTTTCCATTATTATTATTTTTAGATATTTACTCTGTTTCTTATGTGAACAAATATTCTTTACTTATTTTGCGTAACTTTACATAAGTACCTTTTGCATATTTTCACTCAACCTCTAAATTATGCTTGTATCCTATTTGTAGGTATGGAATTTATATTATTAAATTCGTTCCGGTTCGTGGCGCCATTGTTATGTCCATTAATCAATGACATAATAATAATACAAAATAAACGTTAAGAAACTTCTACTTACCATCACTCGGCTTCAGGGTTGCGTCATACGTACTTTAGGATACAGGCGTAATTTCTTAAGGTTGTGTGAATAATTTGCACAACACATTTGTATGAAGAGAATTGAGATTTTAATTTTGATCAAGTCATTTAAATTTACATATAAAAACAAATGTTATCCTGCTTTTTGCATCTTACTCGTAATAAAACTTACAACTATGGCTTACCTTATGTATCGTTTCTAATCATACAAAACACAATTACAAACACAGACACAAACAGCCCAGCTTTGCTCACACTCACATTCACACTGCAAATTATAAAACCCCCATCATTTTATAATATAAACCCCAGACCCCAAACGCCGGCCACATTCGCGCGCGCACTCATCTTCTCATGAAATTTCTTGTTTTATATTATCCGAAAGTTATAAATTACTGTCTCTTTTAAAATCGACCGCGGTCACATAAATTCAAATGATTAATCCACTTTTTAACTGTTAAATGTAAGGTTTTACAACAAGCCTACTTTGGCCGTTCCGGCGCCGGTGGTTTCGGTTAGTAGACTGGGAACGATAACGTAACAGGTACTGCTGAGATGATCTCATGCTTTCTACGGAAAGCACTGCCTTGATCTTCGTCGTCGAAGCTTCGTTCCATGCCATGCATGTAGTTTTTTGGAGTGAATATAGTCTACGATCTCAGCTAGGCATTGGCTGACATCATAAAAGGGGCCGGACTTAAGACATTATTTCCTGCTGTTCCACGACCATGTGCTCGTAGTTTCTTGCTTTTAGCCATTTTGAGTTTTACAAGCGCGTGGGTCAGCGCCCATGCTTGGTGGACGCATAGGTGCGCACTGCCACACTCTCGCATAGTTCTTGGAAAAACTAGGGTGGTAAATTCTTCGCTTACTGATTGCCCCACACTATTGCGTCTTGCCTTTGTCCCAAACTGTTCAGCTTACCATAAGTTCTGTAGTAATGAAATAACGCTGCACAATAATTTTATGAAATCCCGCACAAAAACGAAATAAACAAAAATATAAATACCCCATACCGTAAAAAATAGAATGACCCAAAATTGACCCGCTACAGTCAGGACTGTACGGCGGATGCTCCAGCAGCTCAGAACCAAGATCTTGAATGCACTGGATCGTTTTCCCTGCAGTATGAGGACGGGCATTGTCCTGAAGCAAAAGCACACCTTTTGAAAGTTTTCCTCCCCTCTTTGTTTTGATTTTGGGTTTCAGATCTCACAGTAGCTGTCACTATTCGCTGTTTGACCTTTAGGAGTGTAATGAATTAGAAGTTGACCTTTCATATCCCAAAACACTGTCATCATCGACTTTCCTGCAGAAACTTGTCTTTTGAACTTTTTTGCTGTAGGCGAGGATGGATGTTTCCACACCATACTCGGCCGCTTACTCTGTGGTTCGAAGTGATGGACCCACGTCTCATCAACGGTTACTATGCGACTGAGAAACTCTTCTCCTTCCTCTTCTATACGTCTTAAATGTGATTTCAAAATTTCCAAAGTTTCTGTTTGTGCTGGTCTGTCAGTCGATGTGGTACCCAATGAGCACACACTTTGCGATAATTTAGTGATTCGTAGATGATTGCAACTGCTGAACCGTGGCTAATGTTCAACGCATGCGCAATATCATCAATTTTGACATGACGATCATCATGAATCATTCGCTCAACTGTCTCGATGTTCTTGTCCGTCTTCAAAGTGGATGGCCTACCTGAACGCTCTTCATCGCAGATAGATACACGACCATTTTTAAAGCGATTTATCCACTCATAAATTTTCCGTTCACTAAGACAGCTCTCACCGTACTGCTGCTGCATTCCGTGAATAATCTCCACAGGTTTACTCCCTTCAGAGTGCAGAAAACGTACCACTCCCCTCATTTTTTCCTTGGTGCACACGGACAACAGGGCACTCATAATAAAATGCCCTGAAATCACTACAAATAGAGCTGAGCACTGAAACAACACGGCTAAAGAACAAAAAAACTTTGAGGTTATGATATGTCATTGTTCAGTCAGTGCTGCCATCCATTGCAGCAGGGAAAATAAAATTTGCCTTTACTTTTTGACATACCCTGTAGTATGTATAAAAGGTTTGTTTGGATAAGTTCCAGTTTCAGAGCTGTAATCTTAGCAATAAATTAATGACTCAAATATTTCCTTAAAACATAAAGTATGTACGGTAGCATGCAAATTAATCCGAACACGGACATACCTGTTTAATGCAGGGAAATTTCAGTTTATTTGTTCACGGTGGAAACACTGTTTAACCAAAACACATTTCTCTTAGTTGTCTTCATGTTGTTTAGTAGTTTGAGGTTATGTTCTTGGAGTTTTGAGTTTATTGTGTTGTGAATAAAATAATTTGAGTAAGTTTTGTTATTGGTTCTTCTGAAACTAGAATTTTAAAGTTTCTATACTTTGTGTAGTGTAGTGTAGTGCATTTGTAGTAATGGATATAACTCCGAGAAAACACTCCAAGATTGTTGCTCTTTCTGACACAGCGTCAAATAGCTATTGAGTGTGGTGTAGGCCTAGGAACTGTGAATGCTCTTGTAAAGCAGTTCAAAGAAACTGGTTCGGTTTCACCACGAAGAAAGGGAAGTTGTGGCCGAAAAAAGAAAACTTTTTCATCACAAGATCGGATGTTGATGAGAAAAAGTATAATTAACCCTACACTTTCTGCTGTGGATTTGAACCGAGAGTTAGCAGCTAGTGGAACAAATGTTCATGTGACAGCAGTTCAATGCAGACTGCTTGCAGCTGGACGAAAAGCTCGCCGACCAATTAAAAAACAGCTTTTAACCACCGCAATGTGCAAAAAAAGGCTAGCGTGGGCCGAGGCACATGCAAACTGGACAATAGAAGACTGGAAAAATGTAATGTTTTCCTATGAAACACATTTTTTTGTTCAGGGACAAAAAGTGCCTTACGTTAGAAAACCAGCTAATGTAAAAACGTCACCAGCGCATCTCCAGCAATCTGTTAAGCACCCCGAAAAAAAAATGTTTTGTGGTAACTTTACTTCTAAAGGCCCTGGATCATTGGTTCCAGTGAATGGTATGCTAAGAAGTGATGAATACATCAACATTCTGCAAACAAGAGTCATCACACAACTTCAGGACCTGTTCCCAGAAGGCAACAGAGTGTTCCAGCAAAATTTAGCACCAGCCATACTGCCAAAAAAGTAAAAACTTCTTTTCAACAATACAAAATTTCTGTTTTACTTCCATGTTCCATAAGGAAATGGAAGTATGGTCATGGCAAAAAAAAATCGTTTTGAGATAATGGCAGATTCTGATTGTACTACCATCAAAACATGAAAAAAGTCATTTTTCGAAAAGAGAGAGAGAGAGAGAGAGAGAGAGAGAGAGAGAGAGAGAGAGAGAGAGAGAGAGAGAGAGTGTGTCTGTCCGTCCGTGTGTAGAATTTTACTTCCATATTCCTTAAGGAATGGAAGTATGGTGATGGCAAAAAAAATCGTGTTCGAGATTATTGCAGATTCTGATTCTACTACACTCAAAACATGAAAAAAAGTCGTTTTCCGAAAAGTGTCTGTGTGTATGTCTGTCTGTCTGTCTGTCTGTGTGTCTGTGTGTGTGTCTGTAGATTTTTTTTCTATGGCAAACGATAACAGCCGCAAATTCAAACAGAATCAAATAATTTTTTGCATACAGCCCTGATTTGTAGAGTACTCGCGACCTATTGTTTTTGGTGAAGATCGGTTGAGGGAAAGGGGTAGTTTACCTGCAACGGTTTTTTTTAGCAAGGGTAATTTTGTTTGTTTGGCAAACGATAACAGCCGCAAATTCAAACAGAATCAAATAATGTTTCGCATACAGCCCTGAATTGTAGAGTTCTCACGATCTGTTGATTTTGGTAAAGATCGGTTAAGGGAAAGGGGTAGTTTACCTGTACCGTTTTATGTTTTAACAAGGGTATTTTCTATGGCAAACGATAACAGTCGCAAATTCAAACATAATCAAATAATGTTTTGCATACTGCCCTGAATTGTAGAGTTCTCAAGACCTTTTGTTTTTGGTGAAGATCGGTTAAGGGGAAGGGGTAGTTTACCTGCAACGTTTTATGTTTTTAAGGGTATTTTCTATGGCAAACGATAAGAGCCGCAAATTCAAACAGAATCAAATACGTTTTTGCATACAGCCCTGATTTCTTGAGTACTAAAGACCTATTGTTTTTGGTGAAGATCGTTTAAGGGAAAGGGGTAGTTTACCTGCCACGTTTTTTGTTTTATCAAGGGTATTTTTTATGGCAAACGATAACAGCCGCAAATTCACACAAAATCATATAATATTTTGCATACAACCCTAAATTGTAGAGTTCTCAAGACCTGTCGTTTTTGGTGAAGATCGGTTAAGGGAAGGGGTAGTTTACCTGTAACGATTTTTTATCAAGGGTAATTACTTCCATATTCCTTAAGGAATGGAAGTATGGTGATGGCAAAAAAAATCGTGTTCGAGATTATTGCAGATTCTGATTCTACTACACTCAAAACATGAAAAAAAATCGTTTTCCGAAAAGTGTCTGTGTGTGTGTCTGTGTGTCTGTCTGTCTGTGTGTCTGTCTGTCTGTCTGTAGGTTTTTTTTCTATGGCAAACGATAACTGCCGCAAATTCAAACAGAATCAAATAATTTTTTGCATGCAGCCCTAATTTGCAGAGTACTCGCGACCTATTGTTTTTGGTGAAGATCGGTTGAGGGAAAGGGGTAGTTTACCTGCAACGGTTTTTTTTTAGCAAGGGTAATTTTGTTTGTTTGGCAAACGATAACAGCCGCAAATTCAAACAGAATCAAATAATGTTTCGCATACAGCCCTGAATTGTAGAGTTCTCAAGATCTGTTGATTTTGGTGAAGATCGGTTAAGGGAAAGGGGTAGTTTACCTGTAACGTTTTATGTTTTAACAAGGGTATTTCCTATGGCAAACGATAACAGCCGCAAATTCAAACAGAATCAAAAGATTATTTGCATACAGCCCTAAATTCTAGAGTTCTCAAGACCTATTGTTTTTGGTGAAGTTCGGTTGAGGGAAAGGGGTAGTTTACCTGCAACGTTTTATGTTTTTAAGGGTATTTTCGATGGCAAACGATAAGAGCCGCAAATTCAAGCAGAATCAAATACGTTTTTGCATACAGCCCTGATTTCTTGAGTACTAAAGACCTATTGTTTTTGGTGAAGATCGTTTAAGGGAAAGGGGTAGTTTACCTGCCACGTTTTTTGTTTTATCAAGGGTATTTTTTATGGCAAACGATAACAGCCGCAAATTCACACAAAATCATATAATATTTTGCATACAACCCTAAATTGTAGAGTCCTCAAGACCTGTCGTTTTTGGTGAAGATCGGTTAAGGGAAAGGGGTAGTTTACCTGTAACGTTTTATGTTTTAACAAGGGTATTTCCTATGGCAAACGATAACAGCCGCAAATTCAAACAGAATCAAAAGATTATTTGCATACAGACCTAAATTGTAGAGTTCTCAAGACCTATTGTTTTTGGTGAAGATCGGTTGAGGGAAAGGGGTAGTTTACCTGCAACGTTTTTTTAACAAGGGTATTTTCTATGGCAAACGATAACAGCCGCAAATTCAAACAGAATCAAATAATGTTTTGCATACAGCCCTGATTTGTAGAGTACTCAAGACCTATTGTTTTTGGTGAAGATCGGTTAAGGGGAAGGGGTAGTTTACCTGCAACGTTTTTTTATCAAGCGTATTTTCTATGGCAAACGATAACAGCCGCAAATTCAAACAGAATCAAATAATTTTTTGCATACGTCCCTGAATTGTAGAGGTCTCAATGACTTTCGATTTTGGTGAAGATCGGTTAAGGGGAAGGGGTAGTTTACCTGCAACCTTTTACGTTTTAACAAGAGTAAAGTACTTGAAAATTTATTTAAACTTTTTGAAACAATGGTAATTGTTAAAAATAAAATAATTTTGTTGCCAGGCAATAAAATTATAATTTTTTCATTTTAATGTAATATAATATTTTTCATTTAATAACACAGCCTGGCTGTTTGGCTGAAAATGATTTTAAATATAAATCTTAGAATATGGAAGTCATGTATGGTTCTCCATACCGATATTTTACTTCCATATTCCTTAAGGAATGGAAGTATGGTGATGGCAAAAAAAATCGTGTTCGAGATTATTGCAGATTCTGATTCTACTACACTCAAAACATGAAAAAAAGTCGTTTTCCGAAAAGTGTCTGTGTGTCTGTCTGTCTGTAGATTTTTTTCTATGGCAAACGATAACAGCCGCAAATTCAAACAGAATCAAATAATTTTTTGCATACAGCCCTGATATGCAGAGTACTCACGACCTATTGTTTTTGGTGAAGATTGGTTGAGGGAAAGGGGTAGTTTACCTGCAACGGTTTTTTTTTAGCAAGGGTAATTTTGTTTGTTTGGCAAACGATAACAGCCGCAAATTCAAACAGAATCAAATAATGTTTCGCATACAGCCATGAATTGTAGAGTTCTCAAGATCTGTTGATTTTGGTGAAGATCGGTTAAGGGAAAGGGGTAGTTTACCTGTAACGTTTTATGTTTTAACAAGGGTATTTCCTATGGCAAACGATAACAGCCGCAAATTCAAGCAGAATCAAATAATGTTTCGCATACAGCCCTGAATTGTAGAGTTCTCAAGATTTGTTGATTTTGGTGAAGATCGGTTAAGGGAAAGGGGTAGTTTACCTGTAACGTTTTATGTTTTAACAAGGGTATTTCCTATGGCAAACGATAACAGCCGCAAATTCAAACAGAATCAAAAGATTATTTGCATACATCCCTAAATTGTAGAGTTCTCAAGACCTATTGTTTTTGGTGAAGATCGGTTGAGGGAAAGGGGTAGTTTACCTGCAACGTTTTTTTAACAAGGGTATTTTCTATGGCAAACGATAACAGCCGCAAATTCAAACAGAATCAAATAATGTTTTGCATACAGCCCTGATTTGTAGAGTACTCAAGACCTATTGTTTTTGGTGAAGATCGGTTAAGGGGAAGGGGTAGTTTACCTGCAACGTTTTTTTATCAAGCGTATTTTCTATGGCAAACGAAAACAGCCGCAAATTCAAACAGAATCAAATAATTTTTTCCATACGTCCCTGAATTGTAGAGGTCTCAATGACTTTCGATTTTGGTGAAGATCGGTTAAGGGGAAGGGGTAGTTTACCTGCAACCTTCTACGTTTTAACAAGAGTAAAGTACTTGAAAATTTATTTAAACTTTTTGAAACAATGGTAATTGTTAAAAATAAAATAATTTTGTTGCCAGGCAATAAAATTATAATTTTTTCATTTTAATATAATATAATATTTTTCATTTAATAACACAGCCTGGCTGTTTGGCTGAAAATGATTTTAAATATAAATCTTAGAATATGGAAGTCATGTATGGTTCTCCATACCGATATTTTACTTCCATATTCCTTAAGGAATGGAAGTATGGTGATGGCAAAAAAAATCGTGTTCGAGATTATTGCAGATTCTGATTCTACTACACTCAAAACATGAAAAAAAGTCGTTTTCCGAAAAGTGTCTGTGTGTCTGTCTGTCTGCTGTCTGTAGATTTTTTTCTATGGCAAACGATAACAGCCGCAAATTCAAACAGAATCAAATAATTTTTTGCATACAGCCCTGATTTGCAGAGTACTCGCGACCTATTGTTTTTGGTGAAGATCGGTTAAGGGAAAGGGGTAGTTTACCTGCAACGGTTTTTTTTTATCAAGGGTAATTTTGTTTGTTTGGCAAACGATAACAGCCGCAAATTCAAACAGAATCAAATAATGTTTCGTATACAGCCCTGAATTGTAGAGTTCTCAAGATCTGTTGATTTTGGTACAGATCAGTTAAAGGAAAGGGGTAGTTTACCTGCAACGTTTTATGTTTTAAGAAGGGTATTTCCTATGGCAAATGATAACAGCCGCAAATTCAAACATAATCAAATAATGTTTTGCATACTGCCCTGAATTATTGAGTTCTCAAGACCTTTTGGTTTTAGTGAAGATCGGTTAAGGAAAAGGGGTAGTTTACCTGCAACGTTTTATGTTTTAAAAGGGTATTTTCTATGGCAAACGATACGAGCCGCAAATTCAAACAGAATCAAATAAGTGTTTGCATACAGCCCTGATTTCTTGAGTACTAAAAGACCTATTGTTTTTGGTGAAGATCGTTTGAGGGAAAGGGGTAGTTTACCTGCCACGTTTTATTTTGTTTTATCAAGGGTATTTTGTATGGCAAACGATAACAGCCGCAAATTCAAACAAAATCATATAATATTTTACATACAACCCTGAATTGTAGAGTTCTCAAGACCTATTGTTTTTGGTGAAGATCGGTTAAGGGAAAGGGGTAGTTTACCTGCAACGGTTTTTTATCAAGGGTAATTACTTCCATATTCCTTAAGGAATGGAAGTATGGTGATGGCAAAAAAAATCGTGTTCGAGATTATTGCAGATTCTGATTCTACTACACTCAAAACATGAAAAAAAGTCGTTTTCCGAAAACTGTCTGTGTGTCTGTCTGTGTGTCTTATATTTTTTTTCTATGGCAAACGATAACTGCCGCAAATTCAAACAGAATCAAATAATTTTTTGCATACTTCCCTGATTTGCAGAGTACTCGCGACCTATTGTTTTTGGTGAAGATCGGTTGAGGGAAAGGGGTAGTTTACCTGCAACGGTTTTTTTTTAGCAAGGGTAATTTTGTTTGTTTGGCAAACGATAACAGCCGCAAATTCAAACAGAATCAAATAATGTTTCGCATACAGCCCTGAATTGTAGAGTTCTCAAGATCTGTTGATTTTGGTGAAGATCGGTTAAGGGAAAGGGGTAGTTTACCTGTAACGTTTTATGTTTTAACAAGGGTATTTCCTATGGCAAACGATAACAGCCGCAAATTCAAGCAGAATCAAATAATGTTTCGCATACAGCCCTGAATTGTAGAGTTCTCAAGATTTGTTGATTTTGGTGAAGATCGGTTAAGGGAAAGGGGTAGTTTACCTGTAACGTTTTATGTTTTAACAAGGGTATTTCCTATGGCAAACGATAACAGCCGCAAATTCAAACAGAATCAAAAGATTATTTGCATACATCCCTAAATTGTAGAGTTCTCAAGACCTATTGTTTTTGGTGAAGATCGGTTGAGGGAAAGGGGTAGTTTACCTGCAACGGTTTTTTTTTATCAAGGGTAATTTTGTTTGTTTGGCAAACGATAACAGCCGCAAATTCAAACAGAATCAAATAATGTTTCGTATACAGCCCTGAATTGTAGAGTTCTCAAGATCTGTTGATTTTGGTACAGATCAGTTAAAGGAAAGGGGTAGTTTACCTGCAACGTTTTATGTTTTAAGAAGGGTATTTCCTATGGCAAATGATAACAGCCGCAAATTCAAACATAATCAAATAATGTTTTGCATACTGCCCTGAATTATTGAGTTCTCAAGACCTTTTGGTTTTAGTGAAGATCGGTTAAGGAAAAGGGGTAGTTTACCTGCAACGTTTTATGTTTTAAAAGGGTATTTTCTATGGCAAACGATACGAGCCGCAAATTCAAACAGAATCAAATAAGTGTTTGCATACAGCCCTGATTTCTTGAGTACTAAAAGACCTATTGTTTTTGGTGAAGATCGTTTGAGGGAAAGGGGTAGTTTACCTGCCACGTTTTATTTTGTTTTATCAAGGGTATTTTGTATGGCAAACGATAACAGCCGCAAATTCAAACAAAATCATATAATATTTTACATACAACCCTGAATTGTAGAGTTCTCAAGACCTATTGTTTTTGGTGAAGATCGGTTAAGGGAAAGGGGTAGTTTACCTGCAACGGTTTTTTATCAAGGGTAATTACTTCCATATTCCTTAAGGAATGGAAGTATGGTGATGGCAAAAAAAATCGTGTTCGAGATTATTGCAGATTCTGATTCTACTACACTCAAAACATGAAAAAAAGTCGTTTTCCGAAAAGTGTCTGTGTGTCTTAGATTTTTTTTCTATGGCAAACGATAACTGCCGCAAATTCAAACAGAATCAAATAATTTTTTGCATACAGCCCTGATTTGCAGAGTACTCGCGACCTATTGTTTTTGGTGAAGATCGGTTGAGGGAAAGGGGTAGTTTACCTGCAACGGTTTTTTTTTAGCAAGGGTAATTTTGTTTTTTTGGCAAACGATAACAGCCGCAAATTCAAACAGAATCAAATAATGTTTCGCATACAGCCTTGAATTGTAGAGTTCTCAAGATCTGTTGATTTTGGTGAAGATCGGTTAAGGGAAAGGGGTAGTTTACCTGTAACGTTTTATGTTTTAACAAGGGTATTTCCTATGGCAAACGATAACAGCCGCAAATTCAAACAGAATCAAAAGATTATTTGCATACAGCCCTAAATTGTAGAGTTCTCAAGACCTATTGTTTTTGGTGAAGATCGGTTGAGGGAAAGGGGTAGTTTACCTGCAACGTTTTTTTAACAAGGGTATTTTCTATGGCAAACGATAACAGCCGCAAATTCAAACAGAATCAAATAATGTTTTGCATACAGCCCTGATTTGTAGAGTACTCAAGACCTATTGTTTTTGGTGAAGATCGGTTAAGGGGAAGGGGTAGTTTTACCTGCAACGTTTTTTTATCAAGCGTATTTTCTATGGCAAACGATAACAGCCGCAAATTCAAACAGAATCAAATAATTTTTTGCATACGTCCCTGAATTGTAGAGGTCTCAATGACTTTCGAATTTGGTGAAGATCGGTTAAGGGAAAGGGGTAGTTTACCTGCAACCTTTTACGTTTTAACAAGAGTAAAGTACTTGAAAATTTATTTAAACTTTTTGAAACAATGGTAATTGTTAAAAATAAAATAATTTTGTTGCCAGGCAATAAAATTATAATTTTTTCATTTTAATGTAATATAATATTTTTCATTTAATACAGCAATAAAAAGGCAGGTAAGACACAGCCTGGCTGTTTGGCTGAAAATGATTTTAAATATAAATCTTAGAATATGGAAGTCACGTATGGTTCTCCATACCGATATTTTACTTCCATATTCCTTAAGGAATGGAAGTATGGTGATGGCAAAAAAAATCGTGTTCGAGATTATTGCAGATTCTGATTCTACTACACTCAAAACATGAAAAAAATTCGTTTTCCGAAAAGTGTCTGTCTGTCTGTCTGTCTGTGTGTCTGTAGATTTTTTTTCTATGGCAAACGATAACTGCCGCAAATTCAAACAGAATCAAATAATTTTTTGCATACAGCCCTGATTTGCAGAGTACTCGCGACCTATTGTTTTTGGTGAAGATCGGTTGAGGGAAAGGGGTAGTTTACCAGCAACGGTTTTTTTTTAGCAAGGGTAATTTTGTTTGTTTGGCAAACGATAACAGCCGCAAATTCAAACAGAATCAAATAATGTTTCGCATACAGCCCTGAATTGTAGAGTTCTCAAGATCTGTTGATTTTGGTGAAGATCGGTTAAGGGAAAGGGGTAGTTTACCTGTAACGTTTTATGTTTTAACAAGGGTATTTCCTATGGCAAACGATAACAGCCGCAAATTCAAGCAGAATCAAATAATGTTTCGCATACAGCCCTGAATTGTAGAGTTCTCAAGATTTGTTGATTTTGGTGAAGATCGGTTAAGGGAAAGGGGTAGTTTACCTGTAACGTTTTATGTTTTAACAAGGGTATTTCCTATGGCAAACGATAACAGCCGCAAATTCAAACAGAATCAAAAGATTATTTGCATACATCCCTAAATTGTAGAGTTCTCAAGACCTATTGTTTTTGGTGAAGATCGGTTGAGGGAAAGGGGTAGTTTACCTGCAACGGTTTTTTTTTATCAAGGGTAATTTTGTTTGTTTGGCAAACGATAACAGCCGCAAATTCAAACAGAATCAAATAATGTTTCGTATACAGCCCTGAATTGTAGAGTTCTCAAGATCTGTTGATTTTGGTACAGATCAGTTAAAGGAAAGGGGTAGTTTACCTGCAACGTTTTATGTTTTAAGAAGGGTATTTCCTATGGCAAATGATAACAGCCGCAAATTCAAACAGAATCAAATAATGTTTTGCATACAGCCCTGATTTGTAGAGTACTCAAGACCTATTGTTTTTGGTGAAGATCGGTTAAGGGGAAGGGGTAGTTTACCTGCAACGTTTTTTTATCAAGCGTATTTTCTATGGCAAACGATAACAGCCGCAAATTCAAACAGAATCAAATAATTTTTTGCATACGTCCCTGAATTGTAGAGGTCTCAATGACTTTCGATTTTGGTGAAGATCGGTTAAGGGGAAGGGGTAGTTTACCTGCAACCTTTTACGTTTTAACAAGAGTAAAGTACTTGAAAATTTATTTAAACTTTTTGAAACAATGGTAATTGTTAAAAATAAAATAATTTTGTTGCCAGGCAATAAAATTATAATTTTTTCATTTTAATGTAATATAATATTTTTCATTTAATAACACAGCCTGGCTGTTTGGCTGAAAATGATTTTAAATATAAATCTTAGAATATGGAAGTCATGTATGGTTCTCCATACCGATATTTTACTTCCATATTCCTTACTTAAGGAATGGAAGTATGGTGATGGCAAAAAAAATCGTGTTCGAGATTATTGCAGATTCTGATTCTACTACACTCAAAACATGAAAAAAAGTCGTTTTCCGAAAAGTGTCTGTGTGTCTGTCTGTCTGTAGATTTTTTTCTATGGCAAACGATAACAGCCGCAAATTCAAACAGAATCAAATAATTTTTTGCATACAGCCCTGATATGCAGAGTACTCACGACCTATTGTTTTTGGTGAAGATTGGTTGAGGGAAAGGGGTAGTTTACCTGCAACGGTTTTTTTTTAGCAAGGGTAATTTTGTTTGTTTGGCAAACGATAACAGCCGCAAATTCAAACAGAATCAAATAATGTTTCGCATACAGCCATGAATTGTAGAGTTCTCAAGATCTGTTGATTTTGGTGAAGATCGGTTAAGGGAAAGGGGTAGTTTACCTGTAACGTTTTATGTTTTAACAAGGGTATTTCCTATGGCAAACGATAACAGCCGCAAATTCAAGCAGAATCAAATAATGTTTCGCATACAGCCCTGAATTGTAGAGTTCTCAAGATTTGTTGATTTTGGTGAAGATCGGTTAAGGGAAAGGGGTAGTTTACCTGTAACGTTTTATGTTTTAACAAGGGTATTTCCTATGGCAAACGATAACAGCCGCAAATTCAAACAGAATCAAAAGATTATTTGCATACATCCCTAAATTGTAGAGTTCTCAAGACCTATTGTTTTTGGTGAAGATCGGTTGAGGGAAAGGGGTAGTTTACCTGCAACGTTTTTTTAACAAGGGTATTTTCTATGGCAAACGATAACAGCCGCAAATTCAAACAGAATCAAATAATGTTTTGCATACAGCCCTGATTTGTAGAGTACTCAAGACCTATTGTTTTTGGTGAAGATCGGTTAAGGGGAAGGGGTAGTTTACCTGCAACGTTTTTTTATCAAGCGTATTTTCTATGGCAAACGAAAACAGCCGCAAATTCAAACAGAATCAAATAATTTTTTCCATACGTCCCTGAATTGTAGAGGTCTCAATGACTTTCGATTTTGGTGAAGATCGGTTAAGGGGAAGGGGTAGTTTACCTGCAACCTTCTACGTTTTAACAAGAGTAAAGTACTTGAAAATTTATTTAAACTTTTTGAAACAATGGTAATTGTTAAAAATAAAATAATTTTGTTGCCAGGCAATAAAATTATAATTTTTTCATTTTAATATAATATAATATTTTTCATTTAATAACACAGCCTGGCTGTTTGGCTGAAAATGATTTTAAATATAAATCTTAGAATATGGAAGTCATGTATGGTTCTCCATACCGATATTTTACTTCCATATTCCTTAAGGAATGGAAGTATGGTGATGGCAAAAAAAATCGTGTTCGAGATTATTGCAGATTCTGATTCTACTACACTCAAAACATGAAAAAAAGTCGTTTTCCGAAAAGTGTCTGTGTGTCTGTCTGTCTGCTGTCTGTAGATTTTTTTCTATGGCAAACGATAACAGCCGCAAATTCAAACAGAATCAAATAATTTTTTGCATACAGCCCTGATTTGCAGAGTACTCGCGACCTATTGTTTTTGGTGAAGATCGGTTAAGGGAAAGGGGTAGTTTACCTGCAACGGTTTTTTTTTATCAAGGGTAATTTTGTTTGTTTGGCAAACGATAACAGCCGCAAATTCAAACAGAATCAAATAATGTTTCGTATACAGCCCTGAATTGTAGAGTTCTCAAGATCTGTTGATTTTGGTACAGATCAGTTAAAGGAAAGGGGTAGTTTACCTGCAACGTTTTATGTTTTAAGAAGGGTATTTCCTATGGCAAATGATAACAGCCGCAAATTCAAACATAATCAAATAATGTTTTGCATACTGCCCTGAATTATTGAGTTCTCAAGACCTTTTGGTTTTAGTGAAGATCGGTTAAGGAAAAGGGGTAGTTTACCTGCAACGTTTTATGTTTTAAAAGGGTATTTTCTATGGCAAACGATACGAGCCGCAAATTCAAACAGAATCAAATAAGTGTTTGCATACAGCCCTGATTTCTTGAGTACTAAAAGACCTATTGTTTTTGGTGAAGATCGTTTGAGGGAAAGGGGTAGTTTACCTGCCACGTTTTATTTTGTTTTATCAAGGGTATTTTGTATGGCAAACGATAACAGCCGCAAATTCAAACAAAATCATATAATATTTTACATACAACCCTGAATTGTAGAGTTCTCAAGACCTATTGTTTTTGGTGAAGATCGGTTAAGGGAAAGGGGTAGTTTACCTGCAACGGTTTTTTATCAAGGGTAATTACTTCCATATTCCTTAAGGAATGGAAGTATGGTGATGGCAAAAAAAATCGTGTTCGAGATTATTGCAGATTCTGATTCTACTACACTCAAAACATGAAAAAAAGTCGTTTTCCGAAAACTGTCTGTGTGTCTGTCTGTGTGTCTTATATTTTTTTTCTATGGCAAACGATAACTGCCGCAAATTCAAACAGAATCAAATAATTTTTTGCATACTTCCCTGATTTGCAGAGTACTCGCGACCTATTGTTTTTGGTGAAGATCGGTTGAGGGAAAGGGGTAGTTTACCTGCAACGGTTTTTTTTTAGCAAGGGTAATTTTGTTTGTTTGGCAAACGATAACAGCCGCAAATTCAAACAGAATCAAATAATGTTTCGCATACAGCCCTGAATTGTAGAGTTCTCAAGATCTGTTGATTTTGGTGAAGATCGGTTAAGGGAAAGGGGTAGTTTACCTGTAACGTTTTATGTTTTAACAAGGGTATTTCCTATGGCAAACGATAACAGCCGCAAATTCAAGCAGAATCAAATAATGTTTCGCATACCGCCCTGAATTATAGAGTTCTCAAGATTTGTTGATTTTGGTGAAGATCGGTTAAGGGAAAGGGGTAGTTTACCTGTAACGTTTTATGTTTTAACAAGGGTATTTCCTATGGCAAACGATAACAGCCGCAAATTCAAACAGAATCAAAAGATTATTTGCATACATCCCTAAATTGTAGAGTTCTCAAGACCTATTGTTTTTGGTGAAGATCGGTTGAGGGAAAGGGGTAGTTTACCTGCAACGGTTTTTTTTTATCAAGGGTAATTTTGTTTGTTTGGCAAACGATAACAGCCGCAAATTCAAACAGAATCAAATAATGTTTCGTATACAGCCCTGAATTGTAGAGTTCTCAAGATCTGTTGATTTTGGTACAGATCAGTTAAAGGAAAGGGGTAGTTTACCTGCAACGTTTTATGTTTTAAGAAGGGTATTTCCTATGGCAAATGATAACAGCCGCAAATTCAAACATAATCAAATAATGTTTTGCATACTGCCCTGAATTATTGAGTTCTCAAGACCTTTTGGTTTTAGTGAAGATCGGTTAAGGAAAAGGGGTAGTTTACCTGCAACGTTTTATGTTTTAAAAGGGTATTTTCTATGGCAAACGATACGAGCCGCAAATTCAAACAGAATCAAATAAGTGTTTGCATACAGCCCTGATTTCTTGAGTACTAAAAGACCTATTGTTTTTGGTGAAGATCGTTTGAGGGAAAGGGGTAGTTTACCTGCCACGTTTTATTTTGTTTTATCAAGGGTATTTTGTATGGCAAACGATAACAGCCGCAAATTCAAACAAAATCATATAATATTTTACATACAACCCTGAATTGTAGAGTTCTCAAGACCTATTGTTTTTGGTGAAGATCGGTTAAGGGAAAGGGGTAGTTTACCTGCAACGGTTTTTTATCAAGGGTAATTACTTCCATATTCCTTAAGGAATGGAAGTATGGTGATGGGAAAAAAAATCGTGTTCGAGATTATTGCAGATTCTGATTCTACTACACTCAAAACATGAAAAAAAGTCGTTTTCCGAAAAGTGTCTGTGTGTCTTAGATTTTTTTTCTATGGCAAACGATAACTGCCGCAAATTCAAACAGAATCAAATAATTTTTTGCATACAGCCCTGATTTGCAGAGTACTCGCGACCTATTGTTTTTGGTGAAGATCGGTTGAGGGAAAGGGGTAGTTTACCTGCAACGGTTTTTTTTTAGCAAGGGTAATTTTGTTTTTTTGGCAAACGATAACAGCCGCAAATTCAAACAGAATCAAATAATGTTTCGCATACAGCCTTGAATTGTAGAGTTCTCAAGATCTGTTGATTTTGGTGAAGATCGGTTAAGGGAAAGGGGTAGTTTACCTGTAACGTTTTATGTTTTAACAAGGGTATTTCCTATGGCAAACGATAACAGCCGCAAATTCAAACAGAATCAAAAGATTATTTGCATACAGCCCTAAATTGTAGAGTTCTCAAGACCTATTGTTTTTGGTGAAGATCGGTTGAGGGAAAGGGGTAGTTTACCTGCAACGTTTTTTTAACAAGGGTATTTTCTATGGCAAACGATAACAGCCGCAAATTCAAACAGAATCAAATAATGTTTTGCATACAGCCCTGATTTGTAGAGTACTCAAGACCTATTGTTTTTGGTGAAGATCGGTTAAGGGGAAGGGGTAGTTTTACCTGCAACGTTTTTTTATCAAGCGTATTTTCTATGGCAAACGATAACAGCCGCAAATTCAAACAGAATCAAATAATTTTTTGCATACGTCCCTGAATTGTAGAGGTCTCAATGACTTTCGAATTTGGTGAAGATCGGTTAAGGGAAAGGGGTAGTTTACCTGCAACCTTTTACGTTTTAACAAGAGTAAAGTACTTGAAAATTTATTTAAACTTTTTGAAACAATGGTAATTGTTAAAAATAAAATAATTTTGTTGCCAGGCAATAAAATTATAATTTTTTCATTTTAATGTAATATAATATTTTTCATTTAATACAGCAATAAAAAGGCAGGTAAGACACAGCCTGGCTGTTTGGCTGAAAATGATTTTAAATATAAATCTTAGAATATGGAAGTCACGTATGGTTCTCCATACCGATATTTTACTTCCATATTCCTTAAGGAATGGAAGTATGGTGATGGCAAAAAAAATCGTGTTCGAGATTATTGCAGATTCTGATTCTACTACACTCAAAACATGAAAAAAATTCGTTTTCCGAAAAGTGTCTGTCTGTCTGTCTGTCTGTCTGTCTGTGTGTCTGTAGATTTTTTTTCTATGGCAAACGATAACTGCCGCAAATTCAAACAGAATCAAATAATTTTTTGCATACAGCCCTGATTTGCAGAGTACTCGCGACCTATTGTTTTTGGTGAAGATCGGTTGAGGGAAAGGGGTAGTTTACCAGCAACGGTTTTTTTTTATCAAGGGTAATTTTGTTTGTTTGGCAAACGATAACAGCCGCAAATTCAAACAGAATCAAATAATGTTTCACATACAGCCCTGAATTGTAGAGTTCTCAAGACGTATTGTTTTTGGTGAAGATCGGTAAAGGGAATGGGGTAGTTTACCTGTAACGTTTTATGTTTTAACCAGGGTATTTCCTATGGCAAACGATAACAGCCGCAAATTTAAACAGAATAAAAAGATTATTTACATACAGCCCTAAATTGTAGAGTTCTCAAGACCTTTTGTTTTTGGTGAAGATCGGTTAAGGGAAATGGGTAGTTTACCTACAACGTTTTTTTAACAAGGGTATTTTTTTGGCAAACGATAACAGCCGCAAGTTCAAACAGAATCAAATAATTTTCTGCATACAGCCCTGATTTGTAGAGTACTCAAGACCTGTTGTTTTTGGTGAAGATCGGTTGAGGGGAAGGGGTAGTTTACCTGAAATTTTTTTGTTCTATGGCAAACGATAACTGCCGCAAATTCAAACAGAATCAAATAATTTTTTGCATACGTCCCTGAATTGTAGAGGTCTCAAGGACTTTCGATTTTGGTGAAGATCGGTTAAGGGGAAGGGGTAGTTTACCTGCAACCTTTTACGTTTTAACAAGAGTAAAGTACATGAAAATTTATTTAAACTTTTTGAAACAATGGTAATTGTTGAAAATAAAATAATTTTGTTGCCAGGTAACAAAAATAAAGTCATTTTGATTATAAAATATCAATATTTACAACAAGAAAAGAATTTTCAGTTTTCAAAATTTAAATATATTTTTATAAAACAATGGGTTCTTCATTGAGGTGGGGACCATGTCACTCACTCCATCTCAATCCTCCCATTTTGCAGAAAAAGAGGACCCTGTCAAGGCTGATACTTTGACGACAGTGACAGGGCTTTCCACCAAATTCAGCAGTGACAGGTAGGCCCAACTCTGATTGGCTCCTCAGATTTCCCCAGCGTTAGTAGGTTCTATGAAAATATTTTATTTCAAAAATGATTTTAAATATAAATCTTAGATATGTTTTATAAATCTCATGTTTTATGTTTCTACATGGGTAATTTTTTATATGACGAACCATAACTGCCGTAAATTCAAACAGAATCAAATAATTTTTTACATATGTGCCTGAGCTATAGAGAACTCAATGTCTGTTGATTTTGGTGATGATCGGTTACGGGGAAAGGGCAGTTTACCTGAAACATTTTTTGTTGTAACATGAGTAAAGTACTTAATTTTGATAAAGTATCCTGCTAAGATCTTAATAATCCACTGTAGAAACGTAGATGAAATATCTATAAATGAAGAGGCTAGTTGAACGGGCTGGGGGTAATTTTCTATAAATCAAAATTATAGTTGAAGGGGGAGGGGATAATTTTTTTTTATATGTGTACTACGTTATTGGCAACAAAGAAGTATTTTTTTGTTAAAATTCCTTCCCTGGCTGTTTGGCTGAAAATGATTTTAAATATAAATCTTAGAATATGGAAGTCATGTATGGTTCTCCATACCGATTTTTTTATTACTTCCATATTCCTTAAGGAATGGAAGTATGGTGATGGCAAAAAAAATCGTGTTCGAGATTATTGCAGATTCTAATTCTACTACACTCAAAACATGAAAAAAAGTCGTTTTCCGAAAAGTGTCTGTGTCTGTGTGTCTGTAGATTTTTACTTCCATTTTTCTATGGCAAACGATAACTGCCGCAAATTCAAACAGAATCACATAATTTTTTGCATACAGCCCTGATTTGTAGAGTACTCGTGACCTATTGTTTTTGGTGAAGATCGGTTGAGGGAAAGGGGTAGTTTACCTGCAACAGTTTTTTTTTATCAAGGGAATTTTTTCTGTTTTTGGCAACCGATAACAGCCGCAAATTCAAACAGAATCAAATAATGTTTCGTATACAGCCCTGAATTGTAGAGTTCTCAAGACCTATTGTTTTTGGTGAAGATCGGTTAAGGGAAAGGGGTAGTTTACCTGTAACGTTTTATGTTTACAAGGGTATTTCCTATGGCAAATGATAACAGCCGCAAATTCAAACAGAATCAAACGATTATTTGCATACAGCCCTAAATTGTAGAGTTCTCAAGACCTATTGTTTTTGGTGAAGATCGGTTGAGGGAAAGGGGTAGTTTACCTGCAACGTTTATTTAACAAGGGTATTTTCTATGGCAAACGATAACAGCCGCAAATTCAAACAGAATCAAATAATGTTTTGCATACAGCCCTGATTTGTAGAGTACTCAAGACCTATTGTTTTTGGTGAAGATCGGTTGAGGGGAAGGGGTAGTTTACCAGCAACGTTTTTTTATCAAGCGTATTTTCTATGGCAAACGATAACAGCCGCAAATTGAAACAGAATCAAATAATTTTTTGCATACATCCCTGAATTGTAGAGGTCTCAATGACTTTCGATTTTGGTGAAGATCGGTTAAGGGGAAGGGGTAGTTTACCAGCAACCTTTTACGTTTTAACAAGAGTAAAGTACTTGAAAATTTATTTAAACTTTTTGAAACAATGGTAATTGTTAAAAATAAAATAATTTTGTTGCCAGGCAATAAAATTATAATTTTTTTCATTTTAATGTAATATAATATTTTTCATTTAATACAGCAATAAAAAGGCAGGTAAGACACAGCCTGGCTGTTTGGCTGAAAATGATTTTAAATATAAATCTTAGAATATGGAAGTCATGTATGGTTCTCCATACCGATATTTTTCTATGGCAAACGATAACAGCCGCAAATTCAAACAGAATCAAATAATTGTTTGCATACAGCCCTGATTTGTAGAGTACTCACGACCTATTGTTTTTGGTGAAGATTGGTTGAGGGAAAGGGGTAGTTTACCTGCAACGTTTTTTTTTATCAAGGGTAATTTTTTTTTCTATGGCAAACGATAACAGCCACAAATTCAAACAGAATCAAATAATGTTTCGCATACAGCCCTGAATTATAGAGTTCTCAAGACCTATTGTTTTTGGTGAAGATCGGTTAAGGGAAAGGGGTAGTTTACCTGCAACATTTTATGTTTTAACAAGGGTTATTTTTTCTATGACGAACGATAACTACCGCATATTCAAGCAGAATCAAATAATTTTTTGCATACATCCCTGAATTGTGGAGAACTCAAGCCTTTTGATTGTGGTGAAGATTGGTTAAGGGGAAGGGGTAGTTTACCTGCAACATTTTACGTTTTAACAACAGTAAAGTATTTGAAAATTCATTTAAACTTTTTCAAACAATGGTAATTGTTAAAAATAAAATAATTTTGTTGCCAGGCAATAAAATTATAATTTTTTCATTTTAATGTAAATCATGTACGAGAGAAAATATATCGTTCATGGCAGGCAAGCATATCTCAGTTATGTAATGTTTACGTTTCCGTTTTACTTCCATGTTCCTTAAGGAAATGGAAGTATGGTGATGGCAAAAAAAATCGTGTTCGAGATTATTGCAGATTCTGATTGTACTACACTCAAAACATGAAAAAAAGTCATTTTTCGAAAAGTGTCTGTGTGTGTCTATAGATTTTTTTATATGGCACACGATAACAGCTGCAAATTCAAACAGAATCAAATAATTTTTTGCATACAGTCCTGATTTGTAGTGTACTCAAGACCTATTGTTTTTGGTGAAGATCGGTTAAGGGAAAGGGGTAGTTTACCTGCAACATTTTATATTTTAACAAGGGTATTTTCTATGGCAAACGATAAGAGCCGCAAATTCAAACAGAATCAAATAAGTTTTTGCATACAGCCCTGATTTGTAGAGTACTCAAGACCTATTGTTTTCGGTGAAGATCGGTTAAGGGAAAGGGGTAGTTTACCTGCAACGTTTTATGTTTTAAAAGGGTATTTTCTATGGCAAACGATAAAGAGTCGCAAATTCAACCAAAATCAAATAATTTTTTGCATACAGCTCTGATTTGTAGAGTACTCAAGACCTATTGTTTTTGGTGAAGATCGGTTAACGGGAAGGGGTAGTTTACCTGCAACGTTTTTCTTATCAAGGGTAATTTTTTTCTATGGCAAACGATAACAGCCGCAAATTCAAACAGAATCAAATAATGTTTTGCATACAGCCCTGAATTGTAGAGTTCTCAAGACCTGCTGGTTTTGGTGTAGATCGGTTAAGGGAATAGGGTAGTTTACCTGCAACATTTTATGTTTTAACAAGGGTAATTTTTTCTATGACGAACAATAACTGCCGTAAATGCAAACCGAATCAACTACTCTTTTGCATACCTTTTTGAGTTATACAGAACTCAAGGTCTGTTGATTTTGTTGAAGATTGGTTAAGGGAAAGGGGTAGTTTACCTGCAGCGTTTTATATTTTAATAAGGGTATTTAATATGGCAAACGATAAGAGCCGCAAATTCAAACAGAATCAAATATTGTTTTGCATACAGCCCTGAATTGTAGAGTACTGAAGGTCTGTGATTTTGGTGAAGATCGGTAAAGGGAAAGGGATAGTTTACCTGAAACATGTTATGTTGTAACAAGAGAAATGTTTTCATGACGAACGATAACTGCCGTAAATTGAAACAGAATCAAATATTTTTTTGCATGCGTCCCTGCATTGTATAGGACTGAAGGTCTATTGATTTTGGTGAAGATCGGTTTAGAGAAAGGGGTAGTTTACCTGCAACGTTTTATGTTTTAACAAGAGTAAAGTAATTAATTTTGATAAATAAAGTATCTTGATAAGAAGCTCATAATAATCCACTGTAGAAACGTAGATGAAATATCTATAAATGAAGAGGTTAGGTGAACGGGGTGGGGGTAATTTTCTATAAATGAAAATTATAGTTGAAGGGGGAGGGGAGAATTTTTTATGTGTACTACGTTATCGGCAACAAAGAAGTAGTTCTTTGTTAAAATTCCTTCCCGGGCTGTTTAGCCGTAGTCCAATGTTTTCTGCAAAACCAGACTTTTCGGCAGTGCGATCGACTTCCATCTCAGTGAAAATCGAGTGCGAAAACGTGAGGTGGTATACATTAGTGACCACAGTACTGTGGTTTAAGGCTGAAGCAATAAGTAGAAAGAAGTAGTTTCTATGGAAATATTTCATTTCGAATATGATTTTAAATATAAATCTTAGAACATGGAAGTCATGTATGGTTCTCCATACCGATATTTATTATTATTACTACTGCAATAAAAAGGCAGGGAAGACACACACACACACACAATTCGCGTTATTTCTGGCCTCACTTATGTTTATTTTCTTACTTTTGCATGCTTTTTAAATGGAAAGTGCTGAAACCCACACCAACATATAACGCGTGCAAGCAGAAAAAGTGTCCAGCGTGGATAGCGATTTGCTTCCTGTTGATCGCTGGGCAGTGTAACTGCACGTGTTACAGAGGAACGGTTCATAGACAGACTTTTCATCTTTAGGGAATGAACCCTCTGCAAGATGCTGAGGGTCCATGAGTGACTTCGGAGCGCTCCTTCTTTTCCGCGTGTTTGTTCTGTGAAACGTACACTGTAGATTCGCAGCTTTACTCTGAGCAATGCTTAATACGGAATGTTGAAAATTTTTGTGCATGGTGTACCCTCATTCACAGTAAACCTGCTCTGATGTTTTAATTACGGACATCATAATATTAAAACTTTGGAAACTTGAGCACTACTTAATGGAGATCAAACATTAACTTATACAAGCCATTAATTTTATGCATATTTTATATATTGTAACGTACTGCTTTTTTGTTACTTTAGGAGAGTTAATAGCGAAAACTTTGTATGTGGCTTATTAGGTGTTCGTCTTATTTAATTAAGCTCCCAATATTGTTATGCGCCAATCTTGTAAGTCTCGGTTTGAGATATTAAAGTTTCCGCCTCTCCGCAGTCGCCACTTACGAATTATAATAACTGACGTAAAAAAAAAATAGATAAAGTATTTTATTTAATGTTACTCAATCTAAACAGAAATCGAGAGTGTGTGATTTGGGGTCAAGGAGGGAAGTTGTTCAGCCTTATGAAGAAGAGAGAGTAAGTACCAATTATTTACACTCGGTTTAGACAATTTCGGATTTTTTTCAAATTTGTTCGCTGTGATTTAAATCAGCTGATTGTGAGATAAGTTTCTACGCTTAGTTAAACCATCCTACACTGTAGCAAAATTTGATCCGATGTTTTGATTTCTTCTGTTTTTGTGCTGAAATTTATTACAACTACTCACTACAAAAATTATAACACACTTTATTATTCAAGATTATTTTTCAATAATATTATTTATTGATATTATTGGGTTTTGTTTCCTGCCACCAAAATACAAGTATCACAATTAATCTTTCCTTAAATAAAACATAATCTCGACTTCACAGAGTAAACATGGAATTGTCTAAAGAGAAAAACATATATGGTTTTGTTTACCAAATTTTACACTATTTTTAAAAAAACATCAATTAATATATAATTCTTAATAATTCCCCAGGGTTCAGGGTAAGTTCTTTTTGTTACGAGAGTGTCAGAAATGGATAATTACTAAGCTTTACAAATACCGAAAAAATATTAAATAAATTTGTTTATTTTTCGTTTAGTATGTAGTTCCAGGAATGTCCGTAAAAGAGCAGCGTGCGTTTGTTTACTTTAAAAAAACATGTGATTAAATGACTATTTTGTGTTCTATATCAACGTTCGGAATGCGTTTTCTTCTTGAACTATTAAACGAAATGTTTATATTACCTCGCTCCGTATGGTTCTTACTGGAATGAAGCTTTTTCTCTGGTGAGGTCCGTCTTGCGTTATAATTTCCTTACCGTCTGGCGCATTTTTCGATCGTCAACTAGAACTATGGCGAAACCAGGTTGAATCATCATCAGGTTTTCTTTCTCTGTTTATTAAGGAGTATAACCATTTAATTTTGATAAATCATGGATGATTATATAGTGGTCGTGTTGCTTGTTAATTTGGTATTAATTTTCACTCCTCCAAGGTTCCAAAAAAGGTTATTTTTATTATATTTGTAGTAGCATCATTTCTTCAACTCTATGGTTTTATTTCAAAATTTATTTTTTTAACAATACTTGTTATTTCCGTCACTCTTAGTAACCCGTAGTATTTTTATTATACAGGCAGTTTGTAATTATTAAATAAATAAATAAATAAACCTCCGCTCCACAGTCCGTTAAGGACCAAGGCGTACCGCGCAGCTTTTTGTGTTAGTGTGACGGTGTATGGCTAGTACTACGCGCCACCAGCCGCTAGTTGCGGTATTCACGGCCAGGAGGCGGCGCTGTTTATCTCAGCGCCTACTCAGTTTGCCTCACGACGCTGAGTGCACGCCGTATGGAGCCTCCGCCGGGAATTGAACCCGGGACCACGAGCACATCAATCACCCGTGTTAGCCACTAGACCACCTGGAGGCTCTAGTTTGTAATTATTATAAATTTATATTTTATGTACCGAAAAATAATTCTTTTCCATTCCGGTTTCTTTATCAATTTGGTTTACATAATAAGTTTTTGTTCATTTTCTTATGACCTTGTATATAAGTATTTGATAATTTTATTATCTTTAAATAAATTTATATATATTATTTATTAGTCTCTCGTAGTATTCCTACACTGCACTACTTCCTGCTGCCATTTCCCTCATAGTATTATTTTAATTTTTTATTATCCTTTGATATTTAAATTTTTGTTTTTTTTTCTTTTTTAAAACTAACCCTGGGTTATCTTATATTATAACACAAATATTTTAAAAAATATAACATCAACTTAGGTATAACAATTGGTTGTTCATACAATATAAATATTACAATAAATAAATAAAAATACAAAATCAGTTAGTAGTATTATAGCCTACTCTCATAGTTTTATAATTTCCAAACCTACAGCACAGTTCTGTAATAAGTTACCTTCACTTTTATTTTCTTTTACCTCAATGGGTACACTATAACTCACTTTGCACCGTATATCACTCGAATTGTTTATCATGTTGAGTGATATAATTTAATTTTGAGCGAGCCATAGGTTACCCATTTCTGACCTTGATGTTATTATGATTTAATTTATTGGGACCGGGTTATGTAACGTTACAATATATACGAGGGGGTACCCAAAAATAACCGAAATTTTTTTTTTAAAGCTATGTATTTAATTTTTTTACAAAACAACCTTATCACCTTCAAAGTACTCTCCATTACACTTAATACGTTTGTCCAATTTGCGATCCCATTCCTGGAAACATTTTTCAAACTCGTCTGTTGTGATGGCCGACAGCTCCTGCCTCGTTTTTTTCTTTACCACTTCCACGTCGTCAAAACGTTGTCCTTTCATGTCCCTCTTCATTCGCAGAAACAAGAAGAAATCGCACAGAGCGAAGTCAGGTGAGTAAGGGGCGTGGGGCAAGGGAGTCATGTTGTTTTTTGCTAAAAACTGGCACACCGAAATGGCTACGTGAGCAGGCGCATTGTCATGGTGGAAAAACCAGTCCCTCGTCTGCCACAAATCGGGGCTTTTTTGTCACACATTGTTACGCAATCTTTTTAAAACCTCCAAATAGAAAGCCTGATTAACAGTCTGACCTGGTGAGACGAATTCAGAATGCACTACCCGTAACATTTTCGTCAATTCTGGAAGTTGACGGACGTCCAGAACGAGGTTTGTCATCAATTGTCATTTCACCTTCTTTGAAATGAGAAAACCATTGGTACACTTGAGTTTTCCCATAGCACTATCCTTGTAAGCTGTTTTCAACAATCACAACAGTTTCTGCGGCGTTTTTCCCAAGCAGGAAGCAAAATTTCACAGCAGCGCGCTGTTCACTTAAATCCGCCATGACAAAAAACGAGGAGCAAGCGAAACTGTTTTTACAAAACGAATTACTGTGACCGTACATAACCTTCCCAGTCGACAACAATGACGGCACTGAACTCGGAACGAGTTGGGCTACACTCGCCTAGCGGGAGAAATGCGTACTACGTAAGCTCCGCCAATCGTAGCGCTATTCCGGTTATTTTTGGGTACCCCCTCGTATGTGTACAATGTTATCGGCAACAAAGAAGTAGTTTTTGGTTAAAATTCCTTCCTGGGCTGTTTGGCCGTAGTCCAATGTTTTCTACAAAACCAGACGTTTCGGCAATGCCATCGACTTCCATCATCAGTGAAAATCGAGTGCGATAACGTGAGGTGGTATACGTTAGTGACCACAGTACTGTGGTTAAGGCTCAAGCAGTAAGTATAAAGAAGTAGTTTCTATGGTAATATTTCATTTCGAAAATGATTTTAAATATAAATCTTAGAACATGGAAGTCATGTATGGTTCTCCATACCAATATTTTCATTTTAATTTAAATCATGTATCAGAGAAAATATATCGTTTTCGTGGTAGGCAACATATCTCAATTATGTAATGTTTACGTTTTCATTTTATTATTATTATGATTACCGCAATAAAAAGGCAGGCAAGACACACACACACACACACACACACACACAATATTCACGTTATTTCTGGCCTCACTCATGTTTATTTTCTTACATTTGCACGCTTTTTAAATGGAAAGTGCCGAAACCCATACCAACACAACACGTGCAAGCCGAAAAAGTGTCCAGCGTGGATAGCGATTTGCTTCCTGTGGATCGCTGGGCAGTGTAACTGCACGTGTTTACAGAGGAACGGTTCATAGACAGACTTTTCGCCTTTAGGGAATGAACCCTCTGCAAGATTCTCAGGGCCCATGAGTGACTTCAGAGCTCTTCGGAGGAGGGATGATTATCTGCGTAGTTCCGTTTCTTTAAAAGAAGAAAGTATGCCTACCTAATTTTTATGGATAAAGTGACTGAAAATAACATTATATTAAATGACTATCCCATAATAACAAAAATATCTATAAATAGTGAAATTAGTTTGAGGGTGGGCGATATTTTTTTAGAAATTACCGAACCGAATTCAAGTAAATTATTTTAAACATAAATATTACAACGTGGAAGTCATGTATGGTTCTCCATACCGATTTTTCTAAATGTACTTGTGTGGTTTTGTTTATGAATAAAGTAGCTTTTTATGGAAAAACATCTGTGTTCGGATTAATTTGCACGCTACTGTGTCTTTAGGATCTTTTTGAGAATAGATTAATAGACTGAAACAATTGTCAGAGGTAAAGAATAAACTGTGAAACTTACCAAGTGTTTGTATGTTTTTTAAAAACGTTTGTAGTAATGTGTTTTGCCAAGTGCCCAATGAGTCATCAATCAATCTCGTTTAAACTGTATATATAGTTAAAAATAATTTATTTAATATTTACAAATTCTTTACCTCAAGATGTTTTTCCCTTATTTGGTACATGTTTTGGGAATTGTATTTTTCCCATCCTCTTTTTATATAAACAGCCACAAGATATAAAATCAGGAAGGCTGAGGATGGAAATAATACAATTCCCGAAACATTTACCAAATAATGGAAAAACATCTTGAGGTAAAGAATTTGTTAATATGAAATAAATTATATATGCATCAAGAAATAGAGTGTAGCAAAAAGTGTTCGAATAGTTAAAGATGTATGCTAAATATTACATGTGTGGTCAGCGATATGTGATGTTCAAGGTCACAGTGCAATATGAGTTCTATCCATTGCAGTCAGTCTTTTGTAATGTGTGCTTGCAATATGTTTCTATCTGTCTGTAATGACTAATTGTCTGCATTTTAGAACATAGGCCTTCCCTCATCTTTTGTATTCTTGAGCATCAGATCCACTTACTTTCCATCAGGGATACTATACAGATCCCTGTATATTCTTTTCAGAGATTTGAGAAAAAAATGAGTGACATAAGAAACTACATTCCACATACGAGTTTTGCAATTCCTACTAAGTGAGCATGAAAACCCAGACCAGTGAAAATGAAATATAAGATAGGTGTAAGACACATCAAGACTACTGAATCTGTTAGAAATTGACACTATAGTGTTAATATTGCTATGGTGAGGAAATACACACTGTGTTTAGGACAAATTTAACTTGAATTATTGCATAAGAGTGCCTTTGTTGATTTCCAACTCTTGTTTGTTTCTAATTAAAGTTGTAATTAGTGACTTCACCATCTGGTGTCAGTTATTCTGGTGTCACTGTACAAGGTGACCATCCATAACATTGGTATCAGGAATGCAATATGATCTTTTAACACTGGAAACAGAGGTCACTTCATAGAAGAGTAGTGTGAGTGATAATAATTGATTTTAAATGTGGACACCAGTCAGACGATGTCAACTTTCCAAGTGCTGCTGTTGCCAATGGGAAGCAGAAGAATGACAGGATGAAAACAACAACAGAGGCAAAAGGAGCAGAAAGACAACAAAAAGAAGAACACAAGCAGGAAGCTGAAAAATAGAGGAATGACAGAAAACACTCGTGCTGGAAATGCAGAAAAAGCAGGAAACACTGTAGCTCGAATTGGAGGAATGACAAGACAAGAAATGTAAGTAGGAAGAAGAGGAACGGGAGAATGAAACAGAAACATAAAAGCACTCATACAGGAGGAAAAGCAATTGCAAGAGCACACCACTGCAGAGTTGGGCCTCCTATGTGATGATGTGGGTGGATTACACGATGATCTCAGTGGACAAGAGGTAAGATTATTTTCAGTAGAAGCCTCAATTTCAAATATAAAACAGCAGGTAAAACCAGAAGTTGAACAGTTAATAACAATAAAGTCATGTGTTTCAAGACAAATTGCTGAACAGATTGTACCAGCAGTAAAAGCAGAAAAGACACAGAAAATAACGATAAGACTCATATTGCCTGCAATTGGGTCAGTTCACATTAAAGCCCAGCATTTCATGGAAGCACTCACTGTTCGTTGTATCTTCAGCAATTTGAAGCTGCTACGTGCACAAATCATTGGACTCTGTAAGAAAGGTAAGAAAATGAATGTAAGAAAGAGAAAAAGCAAGGGACCAAACGGTTTATTTTCAGTTGTTCTGATATAATTTACTAAACCCCTACCTTTTAAATTTTTTTAGTATCATATTTTGAATTTACATTTACTCAAATATTGACAGCAATCTGTATTGTAACTAGCACAATCCAAGTAGGCGTATGGAAACCATATTTTTCAATGTGGACCAGTGGTTAATCCCCCCCCCTGTATGGTTACTACTTTTTCCTTGTATGTAGTCCATAGTTTGTTCATGACTTTGTTATTGAAATATAATATTTTTCTGATAGTAAAATAGAGAATGAACTTTTATATGATATTAATCTTTTTTTGTGTGTTCAAGATAGACTAATACAGTAATGAATGAGTTATACAGACTCATATAAAAATTTTTTTTAAACTCCCTATTAATAAACAATACAAGTAAAAGTACAAATTACCTGGGAGCTTCTTTTTTAAATTTATTGTACTGACTGCTTTTAGAAAACTTTTTTAAATATATAGTGATTGTTTTTATATTTACTAGTACAGTACTTAAATACAATATTTTATTTATTGATGGTTGCAGTGTAGTGTTTTTATTTAATTTAAACTCAAACCCACAAAGTAAAATGACTGGGGAATGTGTCTGTGGCTGCAAGTATACTATATGTGTAACATAATATGTTGAATCATTTGCTGTTTAGCAGTATCACACTTGACTGTGTACCAAGTGAGCAGCAGGTAACTACTTCGACTTTTTGATGTGTATAAAGTAAAAATAAAATGAACAGGTATAGCTCTGACTTATGTGCATCAAATAAAATAGATGCATTAAATAGTTACTATATAGCTATGAAGAGAGTTCTCACAGTAGAGGAATAAAACGTGTAGCATCAGTAAATGACTCCCTGAGTTGCAAATATTGTTGCACATGTGGTTCCCTAATAAGAGGCTACACTTATGGCTGCTATTTCTTTGTTGAGGCCATCAAAATAATGTGACATGCACCCTAAAGGAAGAAGTATAAAAATAGTATTTATTCCCAATGGACTATGCACTGAATGTTGGAATAGGCATTTTAGAATAATGACTGGTAGAAATGCAGAACATACGTGAAATTTCCTCCCACATAAGAGGACTCTCTTCACGGCAGTACAGTAATAGTAGTCTCATATTTGAATATAATTTTTTTTAAATTGTATAATATTGAATTGTAATAATTTCTTCTGTGTGTTATAGGTCAGATTCTCAGGCTCTGGAGGTGATAGGAAATTTAGAAAGTGCTCTCAGGGATAGTGTATCAGAACTTGTAGGAGACCTTGTAGAAACAGAAAGAAATGTTGAAAAACTTTTAGGTGAAGTGGACAGAACAAAACAAGAAAATGGACTTCACTGTAAAAAAACAATGTTTATATAAGGACTAAAAATAGTAAAAACTATGTGTACATTCATTAAGTTGCAGAATTTCATTTGTGAAGTGGTGAAACCAAACATTTCCACTATAGAACCGTTAATGGATGTATACTGATTGTCATTCAGTATCTGTAATGTTAAACGTTTTTAATCATTGGTAAACAATTTATTTTTTTACACATTTTTTGTTTTTCTTTTAAAGTTGTTGTTTTCCTAATCACAAATTTAATATACATGCAAACAACTTTATATGAGTCAGCACATGACACAAAATATTAACATACACGCACTTGTGTGGCTGTGTGTATGGTCCAAATGAGGAAGACGTAAATTCTTATAAGTGTACATTGTATTGAGCATGCATTATTTTGCTTAAAATATTCACTGAATAAAGAATAGCCTTCTCTGTGATGTAGGCTGCAGTTGTTAACGTGACTCATTATACAGTTGTAAATACAGCCTTAAATACTGCCTTTTAGTGTGATGCTTGTAAAGGAGAATTATTATTTATATACCTCAGCATTTAGCAATTTCCATTGTTGAATTGTACTTGTACTTAGAAAGCACTGGTATTATTATTATTATTTTTTTTTTTAATCATTAGAATGACATAGAATATGGACCTTTTAGTTAAACACACACCACTTCAGATGATTCATAACAAATAATGGCAGCAGGAAATGATATTTGTCATTCCATTAGTACTAGTTTATTGTTTTTCTGTCTGTGTGATAGTAGAAATATTGTCATTTTATATTATACTATAAACCAGGACATAAATATTATTGGTATGTTAGTAGATGGTCGAGCTTGGTTTCATGGTATGAAAGTTATTACTTGTATAATTGTTATGAGGTTTCTAGAATTTTGTTCATTTTATACCAGAGTGAAGGCTGCCAAATAAATGACAACTTTTATTGTATAAACTTCTAAGTAATTTCATACAAGGGCAGCATTACTTCCATTAAATTGAACAAAAGGTTATATAAGGTTCTTTTAAGTTCATTTACGTCAGTCAGATAAAATACATATTTTTCACATATGTATTGTAGATGACACAAATTGTACATTATGTTATAAAATTTGAGTATAGGAGGAAAAAGAACCACAAATGCAAAAACTTGATTTACCAGTTTTTAAAAATTATTTAATGCCAACTAAATTTTAATTGTTTTTTTTATATGTGGCAATATGTGCAGAATAAAATCACAGCTCAACTCATTTTATTATTTTTGAAATAATGACAGTTCCCTGCTCCAAGAAGAATGAAAATTTGTTCACAAAAAAGTTTGGTGAAATATCATCACACCTAACTATCTACGTTATGATATATTATGACATATCATAATATTAGTTGTTTTTTTGCTTTTATTACATATTTAGTATCTGTATGTCTTTCACAGCCAGAAAAATACTAGACTAGTTGTGTAGTTACAGAACAACTCGATTTTTGTAACATTGTATGATTAATGCATTTAACATAACTCATTATGATTTTTGGATATGTGTATTTAATAACTACATATTCATTTTTTATTTTTTGTATTCTTTTTATATAGCCTAAAGGTACCATATAATGTTATTATTTATATTATAAGCTTTAAGAATATAAATAATAACATTATATGGTACCTTTAGGCTATATAAAAAGAATGAATTATAGGTACCATTAATAAAAAACAATAAGTGTAAGTATAAAATACATTATCATTAACTACATATTATTTTACATGAATGATTTGTTTTTATATTTGGAAAGAGGTATTAAAATTTAAATTAGAATTATGTAAATAGCGGGAAACATTTATTGATGATATAGGATTGAGATATCTTTTGTGTGTTTTTCTCTTCATTATAAAGTATGGGAATTGGCAATATTTAGAATTTGCATCAGTAACTTAAGTTTTACTACTTGCTATTCATAAAAGTTCAAAATCAGAAAATGGTATGTATTTAAGATATACCATGGTACCATGTGTGTGATAAGTTTTATCGCCTTGTACTCAGGTATTGGTTTAGGTAAATTAAGGTTTTAAATTATTTTATGTGCATACTATGTGAACAAAATTTTATTCTCTTATAGAAAATGTTCATTTTAATTCTACAGGAGGCAGAATTATAAATAACGGTTGTCCACAGTTTAGTAAAATTATAGTTTGTTTACTCTGTAACATCATCTTTAATGATAAAGAGTAACATTTAAATCTCATTTAAAGCTAAAAATTTTCAAGTGTGCATTATTTTTTTTAATAATATTTGTTGTAGACCTATCAACAATTGTTTTGTATCAATATAAATGACGTATAACTCTCAAAAGTTGACATTTGGTGACTACAGTTTTGTATAATTCAGAATTTTTTCCCTAAGGGGATGAGAATGCCAAAGATGCTTTTTTATATTATGACATTAAAATGAATATTTTTTAACCATTTCAGTGTTCTTTAATGTTCTGAAAGTTTGAAACAATATACTTTATATGCAATTAATAAAATCTTCGAGTCCCTGCTCTCGGGCGTCACTGAAACAATATAAGTTATATCAAACTAATAAAATACTTGAGTCCCTGTTCTCGGGCATCACTGAAACAATATAAGTTACTTTATATTAATTATAAACTCTTCGAGTCCTTAGTTCGGGGCCAATGAAACTATATATAAGTTAATTCACTTTATATAAAACTCTTACCTTAAGGTTCTATTCCAGAGTCGTACAGACGAACACAGCTGCAGATAGGTTATTTAGGAAGGATGGTAAAATATAACAACACAGTTTATATTTAAACAAATTACTTCTGGTTTACACATTAATTACCTTATCTTACTGTGATAGCAATAAAGTACTAGTATATTGTGTTGTATTAGTAATACAACAAATCAGTAACGAATAACCTAAAATCAAACAGATTAACAAAGGAAATCTAACCTATTACCAATTACTTATTTTTTATATGAACCAATACGTGTTTATATCTTTTCCCCTTACTATTGTCTTTTATAGAGCTCTTTAAACTTTTATTAGATAATATTAGAAAATTTTGCTTGAGATGCTTGAAATCTTTAATAGTTTATTTATTGGTACTTAACCAAATCCTGAGAAGTTCTCGCTGCTTTCACCACCACCACGTGTAAATTACCATTTCCTCGAGCACTTCGCACTTCAATGTTTCAAACATTTATACGTATTTCACATTCCGTATTGAGTAGTTTTAAAACTGTATTCAACAGGTCACTATTTTTTGGTTATGTTTTCTTTAACAACATTATGTTGGCCGACGTACCTTGCGCTAGCACTGATAGTTGCTTTTTATTGTTTGACCGCTACATTGTTCACACACTTTAACAGTTATTGTACTGGATAGGCCGACGATATTTTCGGCCCATCTCACACGCCCGAGGCCACCGTTTTTTGTTAATTTGTAACTGTATGCCGATTTTCTGGCCGCTCGACTGTGAGTTGCAGTGGACCACTCATTACTGCTGTCTGATGTTAATACTAGTGAAGACTTGAGTCTGCAGACTGACAGCGTGAAGCTACTCGGGCAACTTCGTTACCGTTCGTCCGCCGCTATTGTCTACTCTCTCGTCAACCCACACTCCACACTTACGTGTATAATGAAATCCACGTATTTTTATCCAAATCAGGGTTTTCCTGTGTGCATAGGGGATTAATTGAATATTAAAATGAATATTGATTGTGGTCACAGTTAAATATTAAAACATAATATAGAATTAATTTAACCATATCATTGTACTCCATTTATTACCCTGAATTGTAGTGTTTGTTTTAACCTTTGTTTCCTCCAGAAACAAACACAATTTCACTGGCTCCCCAGATAAATATTAACCTTTTGACTACATCGTCGCATTAGTATATGAAATACATTATTATGAAATTACATTTCTTATTATTAAGAAAACTTATTTTATACTGTTTTGCCGGTTTTTAAGTTCAATTTTTTGTACTCACAGTGTTGGTTTTGATATATATTGCTGTAATCAGTTGCTTGCGGTAAAACTCCTCTTTACCTGTGCACTAACTTCGCAGGTTGGTTTCGTATTTATCTGGAGTCAATTTAATCAATTATTTTTGTTTCTGGAGTGATAAACGCTGAAACAAAATATACGATTCAGGGTAATAACGTAATAATAGGTATGTAAGAAATGGTATGATATGAATTTATTCTCAATTGTGTTTATTATTTATCTTCGAGAATTATATAATTACCTTTATAACATAGTGAAACAATATTAATTCTATCAAATATGAAACTCTTACCTTAGGGTTCTATTCCAGAGTCGTACAGACGAACACAGCTGCAGAAAGGATTATTTGAAGGTTATCAGTACACATATAATACACAATTTGTTTTAAAACCAATCACTTCTAGTTTATTAACCACATTAATTACTTCGTTTTACTTGGACATCAATTAAAAACTGGTATATTATTTTATATTATTAGTAAGTGTTAGTAACGCATAACATGGAATCAAACAAATTTACAAATGAAATCTTTTTTACTTCTAACCTATTACAAATTGTTTATATTTTAAATGAACCAGTACATATTTATCTCTTTTCCCCTTGTTATATTCTTTTACCAGAATCCCTTCCCTTAGAGATCTCAATTATTTAGGTTTACATGTATATCAGCTATCATTTGTTTTAAATTGATTTACGTATATATGTAAGGTTGTTAGTTACCCGTCCACCTTGTGTGTCCATATAGTTTGTTGCACGGTCTCGTTTTAACCGCTTTCGTTTTTCGGGCGCACTCACGCAATTGCTTATTAGTTTACAGTATTTACTTAGATTTTCACTGTTTTAATTCAATGTTTCCACATGTGGTAAAATAAAGTCGGCCGACGTAACTTTGTTCGGACACTTGATGTTTTATAGGCTGGCCGCGCGCTACACTGTTTATACACTTTTATACCTTTTATGAGATACTTTAATAGAGAGGCTAAATATAAATTACGGCCTATCTTGCACCCGAGGCCACCGTTTTATTTAGCAAGCTGTATGCTACACTTTACTGTCTGTTGTTGCTTCTGTGGTGACAATCTGCATACTGTTGAAGGACTCTGCTTACTGTGATTCACAAAGCCTGCTGCTGGGGCAGTTACGTAATACGTCTAGTCTAGTTGTCTAGACAGTTGTTTATGCTAACAGTGTGTTGCTGGTTAAACTGGGGCACCTCACAGGTGGAAGCTAACAATTGAAAATTAAAACTGAATTGATATAAAATAAAATTGAAACTGGGGTAGCACACAATTCTGTACCGTTACAATACCCCCCCAATGAGAGATTGTAGACCGAAGCATACAAACTCTCATTGCCTAAAACCTAAGAGGATCAGTGAGGATATGGCGCCGCAACCCCCCTGAACTCTACTAAAATCATGGGTACTTACCCCCCTAGTTTGGCGACTGTGACAGCACCCGTCCGCTCTTACTGGACTTCTCTACTCGAGATCCCAACACCATAAGCTCGGACCGATACCCGCCACAGTATCACCTGACTCTATAACATTTAATTGAAAAATTAACAAACAGGCCTTCCATTGTACCATATCCCACCACTGGTCGGTTCCTCTTAGTCGTACTGGTTCATTAACGAAGTACTGGTTCATTTTTTATTATAAAATATAATATGTATTCGACTACATTGCAATATAGCTTCTAAATTGTCCAACAGTTACCTGGGTCAATTAAAATTTAACTATCTACTGACAGTTTAATCATATAAATTTCATACAAATGGAATAATGTTCACAATATTATTACTCCTCCAACGTAACATTGATTATACAAAATACCAACCAAAAAATTTTTTTTTGTTACTTTTTTTTTTTTTTTTTTTAACCCCTGATACCCGTTACAATCTGCTGTGTGCAGCACTAGGCTTCTTGGCCTTTGCAGACCTCAACCTAGCCGTAATCACATCTCCCTCGTGACCTGTAACTGGGTCACCCTCTAATCCACACTCACTATTACCCCCCTGGACTGTAGCGCCCAGTTGCTTCCACAAGGACTGATGCGGAAGGGGTGGACATTTTTTCTTTTATTCCACCCCCATCCTTGCTTCGGCGTTACAATAAAAATTCAGTATTGCACTTACTATTGTTGATTGATACGCCCCTAATGGACTACCACCCCTATCTGGGTGAAAATAGCCCTGTTCCAAAATTTGGTAGATTCCCCAAAAAATAACCCCCCTACTAAGTCTAACAAACCACCAGGTTAACAAAATAAAACAAACCACAAGCCGGTTATAACAAGTAAAATTTATGATTTGTCACAATTAACTACTTTCACGGTCATGATCCGGTGAGGTCATGGCCGCACTTAGGTGGGGAATCTACAGTTAAAACATAAAACATGGATTGACATTGATAAAAGTTTATATGAACAGTTATATACACATCTTAGTTTCCAAACACTATCTTAGTCCAAACATTTCCTTTAAATGAATATTTTAAGCGTTGCTTTCATCAGTTATTATTTAATCTATCATTACCTTTGAAATCTGGATTGAAATAGATTCATTATTAAAATTCATCTTTTTAATTAATTTAATTACCAATTTAATTTAATTGTATTTAATTAACAGTTTCAAAATCACATTTTTCCAAAATGATTCTCTATTAACAAAATCCTATCACACAATTATTAACTGTCTTAAGTCATTTCCTTATTATTTAAAAAATTTACCTTCATTTCTTCACATCTGGCATTTCTTTTTATTTCATAATAGAATGCTCATAGCACTGATTCATCAGAATAAAACAGTTATCAACTTCAACACCTGACTGTAAACATCAGCCTATTTATATCAACAGTTGTGTGCCAGACTGGTGTTATAAACACTCTCAGTCTCAACATTCATGATTACATCATATACTGACACATGTACTTACTTCAACTTTTACTTTCTATGAATCTTTTAGTTAACATATTTATCAACTACTATCTGTTACCATTCATATCAAAATTAATTTGACTTCATTAATAAAACTAGCTTTTTTTTTTTAAATTACTTTAATTCCACCTCTACTAAAAATAATTTGGTTACATTATTTAAAACATTTTTAATATGAACACACAATGCAAAATAAAATTCATTATTGTCTCTTATTCATTATTTTAGTAAAATCAAATATTATTATATTATTATAAACTTTTTTCTTATTACAAACATGTTTTACATATAAGCTATAATATACATTACAACAGGATAATCTTGACACAATACATTTAACATTAACACATTTATTTACAAATTTTCGTCATAGTTTTTTATTATTTACCATACTTCATTACCTAAATCAGCAAGGTCAGAACCATATACTAAGGTATTTAAAATGTCCATTCTGAGTTTATATTCAACCTCCATCATCGAAAATTAGTCTTGTTTTCACATAGCATTTTTCAATTTTATTTGCATTCATCATATGGCTATTTTTTGTGTTGTGACCATAAAATTTTGTTTTTTCCAATGTACCTAAATAATAATATATAGTTTACCCCCCATTATTATCTTATCATAAATCAAGTCGACATTAGTATTTTTTATAAAGTCTCCGTCAGTGTTTGTTATTACCATTACATCATTATTACGATATTCTGCTACTACCGGTACATTAACTCTCCCCACAGGTAAATGTTTATCATCCATATACTCATTGTTTACTATTACACAAGGTAAATCTACATTGTTTATCATAATATTGATATTCAAAATCTCTATCAACTCTTTATAACTTCTATTTAACTTGAACCACTCAAACTCTTTCTCTCTCTCATCACAACATTCCTCGCAACATTTCACATTCTCATTCCACACAGAGGCAGCACAACATTGTTACAACACATCCTGGCCTTACCAGATACACAAAAAATCAAGGGACAATTATTTGTAGACCATACGTCTCCCAAATACACTCGTGAAGCATTTTCTTCACCCACAACCACACCACGGGAAAATTTTGCCCTCTGTACACTATCTTCATACTCTCTCTCTAACTGATTAACATTTGTTTCTCCCCATTTACAACCCATTACTCTCTCACTCTCGCTCACTCTCTCACTAACTGTTTCTCTATCATCACTGACTGATACCACATTTTTAACATCATTACCCTCTTTACTTACAAAGCTTTCTAATTTGTCATTTACTGTAATTGTTTTACCGTCTACCACACACACACTCTCTCCTAACTCATCTGTTTTTCTTTTTGTTTCACTACATATTTCATTTATTTTGCTTAATTCGTATTTCAATTCATTAAAGTTACCTTCACACTTAATTTTGACCTCATTAATATCAATCTTAAGTTCGTTAAATTTTATGTTGAAATCGCTACTTAATTCATTTAATTTTATACTCTGTTCAATGAAATTAGTACACAACATTGTATTTTTCTCCAAAAGCAATTGCATCATTTTTATCATATCATTATCCTCAGATTGTTTATTTTTATTCATTACGGGTGGGGTTATCTGAATCCCAGAGTCATCTATGTCAGCTGACTTACTTAATTCTCTATTTTGAACTGGGATTGGGGTCGAATGGACCTCCAACCCACTCATGACCATTGATTCGGTCAAACTATTATTTTCCATTTTTGTTTTATATTATTTTTTACATATACAAATATGCCTGGTTTTGCTTTACCCCTTTGTCATCACAGTCTACAATTTACAACCTCGCCCCACTCCCAAATAACCCGTTCTGCAACTTAATTGGGTCTGGCGAATGTAATAAAAACTTACACTCGCTGTCCCTAGTTCGGGGGCCAATGAAACAATATTAATTCTATCAAATATGAAACTCTTACCTTAGGGTTCTATTCCAGAGTCGTACAGATGAACACAGCTGCAGAAAGGATTATTTGAAGGTTATCAGTACACATATAATACACAATTTGTTTTAAAACCAATCACTTCTAGTTAATTAACCACATTAATTACTTCGTTTTACTTGGACATCAATTAAAAACTGGTATATTATTTTATATTATTAGTAAGTGTTAGTAACGCATAACATGGAATCAAACAAATTTACAAATGAAATCTTTTTTACTTCTAACCTATTACAAATTGTTTATATTTTAAATGAACAAGTACATATTTATCTCTTTTCCCCTTGCTATTTTCTTTTACCAAAATCCCTTCCCTTAGAGATCTCAATTATTTAGGTTTACATGTATATCAGCTATCATCATTTGTTTTAAATTGATTTACGTATATATGTAAGGTTGTTAGTTACCCGTCCACCTTGTGTGTCCATATAGTTTGTTGCACGGTCTCGTTTTAACCGCTTTCGTTTTTCGGGCACACTCACGCAATTGCTTATTAGTTTACAGTATTTACTTAGATTTTCACTGTTTTAATTCAATGTTTCCACATGTGGTAAAATAATGTCGGCCGACGTAACTTTGTTCGGACACTTGATGTTTTATAGGCTGGCCGCGCGCTACACTGTTTATACACTTTTATACCTTTTATGAGATACTTTAATAGAGAGGCCAAATATAAATTACGGCCTATTTTGCACCCGAGGCCACCGTTTTATTTAGCAAGCTGTATGCTACACTTTACTGTCTGTTGTTGCTTCTGTGGTGACAATCTGCATACTGTTGAAGGACTCTGCTTACTGTGATTCACAAAGCCTGCTGCTGGGGCAGTTACGTAATACGTCTAGTCTAGTTGTCTAGACAGTTGTTTATGCTAACAGTGTGTTGCTGGTTAAACTGGGGCACCTCACAGGTGGAAGCTGACAATTGAAAATTAAAACTGAATTGATATAAAATAAAATTGAAACTGGGGTAGCACACAATTCTGTACCGTTACAATAGGAAGTTCAAATTTGTACAGTTATTCTACTAATAACATTTGTCTGCTAGAATTATAAAAATGTTTTAAAAATTGACCGAAATAAAAAAGGTTTTTATTTAAAAAATTTAGAAAATTATAAATTTTGTAAATTTATTATTCTAGTGCCACATAACAGTCTGAAAGTGTGATGATTAACCTGTACAAATTTCAAGTCTGTAGCACATAATAGATGCTGAGGAAATGGCGTTTTAACATATACGGTCCCCCCCCCCCCTTAAATTGACAAGACTCCTTCGAAATGTTACACGAACTTCACATTTTCACATCGAACACTTACAGTGCGTGTACCTAATAAAAACTGTTACACTAAAAATAAAATGACAAAACTTTAAAATGAAACATCGAAATGCTTACAGGACATGTACAGTATAGGTAGGTTAGACACGAATATACACAGACACTTGAATACACGAAAAATTTACTCTTGAGTTTACGTATTTGAAGCTGTGAACTTAATAAAATTATTGTGCTAAAATAAATACACAAACTTTAACCAAACGTTTACCAAACTCACATCTAACAGAATATAGGCGGGCATAGATGAGAACGAAGGTAGCCGAAAATGCCAGAGTGGCTTCACGCTGTCAGTCTGCAGACTCAAGTCTAGTGAAGAACTCTGCTTACTGTGATTCACAAAGACTGCTGCTGGGGCTATTACAGCCAGACCAGACATCAGTTGTTTATGCTAACATTGTATGTTGCACTGAGGCACCTCACAGGTGAATGCTGACAATTAAAAATTAAAACTGGAGTGAAATTAAAACTGGGGTAGCACACAATTCTGTACCGTTACAAGTTGCATTATTGGCCAAAAAATTAAAATGATTTTTTCTGTCTGATATTTTTTTCTTGAATCACCACATATAGTACATAACTTATGGTAAACTTATTCTGTTCTAAAAATGTTTCACACACCTACACACACACAATTACATCCACTTATTTAGGAAACCTACCTTAATAATAATGAAATTTTTCAATCTTGATGAGTTTTCTCCATTTTATTCTTTCTTTTAACTATTCACACATTATTTCTATAGAAGAATTCCAATTATGAATATTTATTTACACAGAAAATAACACTAGAACACTTGTACAACATGTGAAGTAAATGAATACATTATTGCTTTTGTCATTAACTTTTCAAACTTAGATTGTTATTTTTGTTTTGATTGTTTATTATTTTTGTAATTAAATTTAAGGTTTTCGCTACAGTTTATATTTACACTGATACTTTTTCCTATAAATGGTTTGTGTGAGGTATATTCTGAAGCAAGATGTCACACACAATAGAGGGTTGTCCCAACAATCAGGACAATAAAATTTTGCTTGCACCTTTTCCATTCTTTTCACAAACCATTTCAATATCATGTAACTGATAAAAAAAAGAAGAAAATTAAGCTACCTGGTGGTTGGATTCATACGAACGTTTGTTTACCATCTGACACAATGGCAGCACTCTAAAATGATTCCTGTAAAAACAGTGGCAATTTTAAATGATGTCCAATATATCGGATGTAGGTCCTTTTCGACAAAAAACCAAGACGTCTGATATATCAGACATCGGTCCCCAAAGGGTTAAACTAATGAGTTAACTTCTAAATTCTTTTTGAGAAGTTAACTCATTGTAGGTTTGTCCTCTTGTGTATACTCCATAGGCTAAAATTAAAAATATACAACCATAAAAAATTACAAGAACCTCATTCAGAATTACAAGAAACTGAGAATCTTGATACAGATGTCGAGAAATCATCTACTAATAGTATCTCATTTTGAAACATTTAAATTAAACTAACAGACATGCTAAGAAGGTACCAGAAATAAGTTTTTAATTGTTGGTTTTACCAATAAAAAAAATTCACAGTTATAGAAAAATTAACTTGTTATTGCCAGACTTTGTAGACAACTATACAAAAGTTGTCTTATTATATTTGTAGCATTGTATAAAATTTAATAAAAACTCATTTTCATAAAGTGTTTATTTTTACTATGGAGGGATAAATTATAGGTTTTTATGTCATTAACTGTTAATCCTACCAGTAGTATTATGATATTACTAGTTTTGGGGCTTTTACAGTAACAGATACGGTTCTGATGTATGTGAGAGAGAAAGAGAGACAGAGAAACTAATTATATGGATAGAAGTAAGAAAAATTATTTTTGTTGTAAGATTTTGTGTAATTAGTTAAGCATTAGTATTGTATCTATGTAAATAAGTATTGCATTCTATTGTATTTTTGCTGAAGTGGATTACAAAATTTTCACCTATGTATTATTTTTATAGACTTATTTAAAATTATTTTAAAGTGAATATGTTGATACGTAATTCTGAAAACAGTATACATACATATATTTTTTACTCCTTGTTTACACAGTTGATAAAATTTTGTATCAGCATGATAAACATGGTTGCAGATAGATTTTATTTTATTTTTTAAAGTTAGCTAATTAGGTCCACTGACAACCAGATTAATGGGTAATTTAAAAGACATTTTTTATCTGAATGGTTTTGAGATTTACATAAACATAATATAAATATGTTAGTTTTTAAGTAAATTGTGTATCAGTTTCTTTGATATTTTTTGATCATGAGACATTTGGAGAAAGATTTGATAGCTGAAGATATAGTTACCATATGTAAATGACTGTTGCTGTAGATGTGTAGAGTTGTTTGTCACTGCACCTAATCCTACAACCAATCGTTATTACTATTGAATATTTCATAGTATTCTTTGAGTTTCATATGTTTCTTTAAGTTGCAATTATCATTCTTTTTCTCATCATAAAATTGTTGGCTTTGTGTTTATAGATACATTGAAGTAAGTATTTCAGTTTCCATAATAAAGTCAAGCATTTATAGTATTAACAGATGTCTTCATGCATACAAAAATAAACTTGACTCAGATATGAAGACATAGGTCTATTAATGCTACTCACTGGAATTGTATTTAATTAGTATGGATGGTATTTGTACCTCATCCATATTATTATAAACTTAGATGTTATATTCCTCATGGATGTTGTGGGCAAGCCATTTGTTGAAACTTATGAAAGAAGTAAACCATTTTACTGTGTCACAATTAGTATATTTGTTAAACAAAACTTGAAATAATGTGTGCATTGACTTTAAGGGAATTTAGAGCAATGTACTGTGTAAGTACTGGGAAACAATGGAGACTTGCAGATGTAAAGTAAAAATTTATTTTTCTTAAGCCCTTAATACCGTTTTTTGTTTTAATTCTTAATCGTTTCGACTAACAGTTCATTTGATAATTATTTAATATTGCACAGGAAATTAAGCACATTTTAAACTACTGTTAATATTTAAAACGTGTTATTAAATGAAAGTAACATAATAAATGCAACATACACATATCAATATTCTTTTTGTATTAATCTTTAGTGTTTATTCATGCTTGAAACTTAGTTATGTGAAAACATTTTTGATTAGAGTACGTAGAATTTTTAAGGAATATATTAACCTTTTCAGAGCTACTGATGAGTTAATTCATCATTGACAGTTTGTGCTGACTATGCTAGTGATGAGGTAACTCACAACATAATTTGTATCACAAATATTACTGTTGCCTTAATTCATTTGAGCACTCTGGTGACCACTTTTTGTATTGAAATATATTGATGGTATACTTATGTTGGTATTCTTGTAATTAATTATGAAAGGGAAATTTTTCAAACAGCTGATAAATTGATGTTGGGGCACATGTATTTTAATGTTATTTTAGTGAAAATGGAAGATTTACCAGGCTCATATTGTGAAAAACAATGAATATTGACAACTTTCATTAATAGTGACACAATTAATAAAAGACATATAAATGTATTTTTTACGTTAACTCATACCTTTTCTGGGTCCAGGATCTGTTACACGAACTCACAGGCTGATTGCAACATTTGTTTTAATTTTCTTTTAAATTTACTTAATATTCATTTTCTTCTCAAAATAGTTACCGTTGATCTTAATTACTAAAAAAAAAAAAAAAAACATTGAGGCAATTTGAACATGGTAAGTATGCTACCTTAACGTAAATGACTAACTTATATGAAGGCAACCCAGCATCTAACTCACGGCCACACTCATACAGTATTTAAATTCCCCTTTTTAATTTTAAGCGCTTTCTTTACATTTTATAATTATTGGTTTATGATATTGTTACTTGGTCGTCGGCGTCTCCTCCAATCACGTGTCGCACTTCATATGTGTTAGTCCGTTCAAACTGTTCACCACATTTTTGTCACATAATCGAATTGCTCAAATTTACTTGTTAACTTTTATGTTGTACGTTTCTTTCTACTTTATACCACCTTGAATTATACTTTTAACACATTTTGAAGATATTAAAACAGATTTTCGGCTCACAAGCCTTTTATGTTCAACCGGTCGCGAGCCGCAGCTGTAGATCGACAGACGCTAACACCAGCGTCCAAATATGGCCACCACTTCTTCATGCACACAACTTGCTCTCTCATTGGCCCAAAAAGGAACCACGTGACACCATAATGAGTTAACTGTCTGATTGCGAGTCTACCATAAGCTGGCCGGCGTACCATAGTCCTAGGGCTCGCAAAAAATACGCGATTATTCAAACGTAAGGACATGCACTTCCGCACGCTCTCACATTCCAGAGCATCAGGAAACAGTGCTTATTGCAGGGCATACAGACCAAATGTGCAACAGGTGCCCCGACAAGGAATTTCTATGGTTAGAATTGAGGCCCTGTGTGGGTAACTCTGCTGCAGCGTACTCACAATTAAATTAAACCCTATCACCCCATTCTGTCCCGTTACAATATTTTGTGACTAGTTTATGAATAATGACAGTGAAATTGAAAACTAGATGCATTTATTGTTGAATGGTGTTGAGATGCTAGTTGATCTTTTATTGTGATCCATTTGCAAATACAGGATTTCCAGTAGAAATATAACCATATGATTTTTGATTTAGGTTGTAATTTCTCTGGTCAGTAGACCAAAGGATAACCTGCATTTTGAAATCTATCACAAAATTACTGACTAAACCTGTGAATTTAAATATTTTATTTATGAGTTTTTGTATATTAATTTACTGTTCTTTCAATCTCTGTGATAAAGCAATTTATAGTGACAATAAAAACAAAATTATAATTTTGTTATAGGAGAGGATGACGTATCAGAATACTTCAGATACATAAAAAATTATGTTTTTCAAGGAACTAATTTTAGTTATTTAAGTGACATACTTCTGTCTTCAGCTATATATAAAAGATTTAAAGCACAGGAATTTAGAATTTAGTCAAAAAATGTAGCACTGAAAGGGTTAAGGTATAAGATTTTATTTTACTTAATAAAGCTATGTAACATTGCTATTTTACTATGCTCCTGTAGTAAACATAATGGTAATGTATGAAACATAATATACTTTAAAGATTATGGGTCTTCACATAAAAAAATCTGGCAGTAATTGGCTTTTTTCTGACTTTTTAATGATCATAAAGGAAGTGTTGATTATTATTTTTTGCAAACCAGTGCAACATTTCATCAAACCAAATGAAGTAAAACAAAAGTTACTAATAAATTACATATGTAAAGATGTATGTGTATTATTAAAAACAGTTATGTATATTTTTTAAAGAGAACAGAACTAAAATGTTAAGTATAATGATATTGATGCAATAATGAATAACTGTTGGCAGTAGTGTTATGTAATAACATTTTTAAAGTGTTGTATGAGTCAGAATTAATCATAATCCTTGTTACGTACCATTAGCTTTAAAATTTTATATTTATGTAGTTAAATTTAAAACTGCTTTTCTCAGAAATTTATTTGTAAACTAGCAGGTACCCGCGGCTTCGCACGCGAATATTTGTATATGATTGTTGTGCTAACTGTCGAGTTAGTAGTTTGTAACCCAGTCTGAGGATCGACTAATTTTAATGTAAAATGATAACCATCTTCTCCTCTGCAAAACAGTAAAGGGTACTGTAAAGAATCACAAGCTCGATGTGTTTCTGCAATTTGATGTAGCGTATGATCCCTCGGACGGATTATTATATCGAGTTTTTCGCATTCCTGGTTAACTAAAACTACTGCCACCTCATTAGTTGTCGGTGCATTGTAGGGACCCCTGTGCTCTTCATTATTTTCTGTTCGATCAGCATGAATCACAATATTGTACTGATTATTATTCGCAGATGTTACAAATTCAAACGCACTTTTCAGTTCACTAACATATGGGTTGATTGCGTGAAGTAAATTTTGAAGTTCTGTTACTAATGGCTTATCCAAGTTACGAATATGATCAATTCTTGTTTCAGATTGCTGTAAATAATCAGCTATGAAATACACCTGTAGAAATTTTGGTGCTTCATTTTGTGTGGTGAGTAATGATCCCATGAGGTGATATACTTGCCCTTGAATTTTGAAAGTAGGCATGAAGCTCCCTTCAACTAAATTGGCTCCGAATGATGTAAATTGAAAAGCTGAATTGTACGATCTTAATGCATTCAACAAATTTTTGATAGATGTTCTCCATTTAATAATGATTTTAACGGTTCTGGAGGAGGAAGTATGGGATCTAATCGCATTTTTCCTGCAGAGCAACATAATCCATGTGATTCATTTTTCCACTTTAAAGCTTTGCAATGAGGGCAAACCATACTCGGTAACCCGATATCTGTTTCATTCGCGTAGTTAATAACTGGATTATAATTGAAACCACTATTTAATTTTGCATTCCATCGTAAAGTAGGACCTCGTGATCTGAGAGTCGCTTGCCTGCGTCTTTGTGCCGCTAATCTATTTTCACGAATCGTAGGACTTTCAACCCGTGAGACTTCTTCTAATCCAGATTTCTGAAGAGTTTCCAGAAGCTGATTGCATTTCGACTCCTTCGACATCATTTTCAGATGCTCTAAGAAGCCTCTTTCTTTCTGCAGCAGCAGTAGATCTTCCTAAACATGATTTGGCATTGCAAAGCTAAAAAAAGGGAAATTATTTATTTGATCTGTACTAATAAATTTCTAGGGGGCAATTAATAATTTATACAATACAATACATATTGCACATATTACTTACTGATGATGTAAAATTAACAAAAAAAGGCACTGATACTACATCACTGATGCTCATCGCATAATACTCGATGAAGTAGGTTAAGTATAATTCTCGACAATTAATTATTCCTACTGCACATAGGCCTACTGAATATTCAAATGTCGAAGAGTATGGTTTGTCAGAATCAACGTGTACTATATAATCAATGTTACAATATAATCAAACAATGAATTATTGTATTGTTTATATGAATTCCGTATGCTGATAAGAATCCATATCCCTACTAAAATGTAAATATTCAAATGGACTAACTGATATCAATATACTTATGTATACACTATTTGTATTATTCTATACGAATAAACATTTCATCTAATTGTGTTACTGCATGTTTGTAAATATCTACTAAATTATCAAATTTTGATTTTACGTATCGAGGAAACGTGAATGATGGATCTATTGCTTCGTACTTTTTGGATATTCATAACTTACAATATAAGAATATTATTAATATAAATGTACCATTAGCAATTTACCAACTCGACAGTTACCACAACAATCATATACAAATATTCACGATCGAACCCGCGGGTTTAAAAACATGTGTTTTTTGCAATAACTTTGGTTCTTTTTAACCTATCATTATCAAATAAAGTGGAAAACCTTCCGTTGGGTACCTGCTATCAGCGTGCAACTTTTCATTGAAATCGGTTCAGTAGATTCTGAGATTACCGCGGACAAACGTAGACCCTCCTAGAGATTTATTATATAGATTATATCCATTATTATTCTCCACCAGTCAGCTGTTACTTTTTTTGTATGAGCATTGTACAATGATACAGGCACGTATTAGCAAGGAAATACACAGTTTATAAACAGACCATATTTTTATTACCAACTAATAGTTTTACTACTTTGTTAAACAGCAGATTAACACAACATAGTAACACAGATATGGTAATATCCAGATAATCTTATCCAGTTACTATGTTATTATGTTCTTCTTTGTTACTGTTGACCTGGATAACATCTGTACCCAAGTTAATAACTGAAGTTTGTAAGTTAGTAATATACTCATACACACAAAAAGACAGTAGCCTAGTGTAAAAAACGCTGGTATATATAAAGTAACTTTTTTATGTGTTAGTTTGTTATAAACTTGACAAATCTATTCTAACGTTTTTGTTGAACTAACAATACATTCAGTATACATGTATAAACCTCCAGCTTTAAGTATAATATGATATTGCCACAAGTGTTGAGACTAAATATTCAATTTGAATTGCCTGTGTTCTGCAATTTACATTCTGTGTGCTTACATAAAATAAGCAGTGCAGAATTTTATACCGTTTGTATTTTTCCTGTGGAACAAAACAAAGAAACGTTTTGACAGATCTGAATTGAATAACATAATTTAAGGCCTGAGTATTTCCTGTAGTGAGAGGCTGAAGGTGATGAAACAGTATGTTTCTTTTTCCTGTAAAGTGAGCCTAATGCTTTACATCTAATGTGATACATAATATGTCACATTTATTTCATGTAGGTGTTTTATGATATAATAGTTAATGTTTGTCTCCTGTCAGATTAACATTCCAGTAGACATTTCTCATTTCTTTACCTGTTTGCAACTGACCATGTGTGTCTGTAGCTGATTTTTTTTTGACAGATTTTGTTCAGTTTCATTATTCTGTTTTTAACATTATGAGTGAAAAATAACTCATGTATAGAACAGGTATATAGATAATTTTCAGCTAGATTTTCACTTTAAATGTGTACTTTATTCCACAGAATTTTAACAAAGATGATGCGTTTTTCAGAGAAATTTCTATTCTGAAATGGGCCACAAAACTCATTCATGGATAATGTGAGAAAAAATATGAATCTCGGTGCTGTTTATTTATTTTATATTTATAGGGGGAGAAGTATTTTTGTAAAACGGTTGTAGTTTTGAATGTTTGTGATTGTTATAGTTAAGCAAATGCATTGTGAACAATTTTTATAACTAAATCATAACCTTAGATAAGAGTAGTTGTTTTTAATAGTATTTTAATAATAGATTTATTGAAATACGATCTGTACATTTTATACAGATTCCATTAATCACTACTTATTGTAGTTTGTGAAATATAAAAATGAATAAACAGATTTTTAAATACTGTATGATAAGAAAAGTTTTATTACAGACTGTGGTGTCAATATAATAAACAGTTGGAAAACATAAGCAGAAACTTTGATATGATATTCCTGGTTATAGCACTTCTTGTATGTCAGTGGTGTGGTGTGGGTACAAACAGCTGTTGCCGGTTGTGATAGGCCTAAAACTTAGCCTAAAAATTAATTCGAATTTTTCCTAGTACTAAGTGTTCTTTTTGGAGCTAAAATATCTTTTTTAGAGTATTTTGTATCTTTCGCTGGCAGAAGAAGAGGGTCCCGGTTCGGCGGGATCTGACTCCATTACACTTACACAGAATAAATGAGGACAAAAATAATCGAATTAATAATAATAAAGACAAACAGAGAAACACATAACTAAATGAACAAAACACAAATAGGTAGGTAGTAACTGCTGCACGTTGGTTCCGAAACGAACAACTGCTAACCGAACTTTTGCCGGTTTATACAGCGGCAACATATTGGGTTGACGAATGTGTCCCCCTCCCATTTGTACAGTGACAACTACTATGAGGTCAATGACCACATGCAATAAAACATTGTCAATGTCTGAGCTGGCAATATAAGACAGTGCAAGTGCACAGTTCGAAAGCAATACTATGCTTTTCTTCAAGTTTCCTTACTAATATTGTTTAAGTGATGAGTACAGTGTAACGATAACAGTGAGCCATAGTGCAATAACAGAACTTTGCCAAACCTATCTGTTTTTGAGACCTATCATATGTTGTCATATAATGCAACATAAATCATTTTTTATAATTATCTTTTACCACATGAAAATGCTCCTTTACCACATTTGGAACCTCCTTGAGCAGCTGTGGGGCCAAGTGCAAATCTACCCATGGACCCATAACACCCCCCCCCCCACCCGATACTTCTTCAAACCAAACAACAGCAGTCTTCTCAACTTACTTCTCACCTTCTACATAACACCTTCTTAAAGATATCTCTATCAAATTGAATAGAAACTCACAAAGTTAGCTTGGAATTATAATCCTTAAAGTGCAATTAGTATAATGTGTCTTTATTATTTAATGTTATTTATCACAAGATACATTGAATAAAGACTTGAAAACCCACTCCCCACTCTTCCTTTTTTTTTTTTTTTTTTTTTTTTTTTTTTTTTTTTTTTTTTTTTTTTTTTTTGAAATTCTGACTCGTACTTATGAGACTTGTATCATTCTTTAGACACTGCTGATAGATACATACTGTTCATTGACACACTGCACAATTACGAACACCAAGCTTATTAATACAAAGACACTGGCATATGAATAAAAAATATGCAACAGGTACTGATGATAATTTGTGCTAAATGTCAATTAAGACTTGATTTGGAATTAAAATTTTATCAGTTTTTGTAATTACAAGTATAGCACTTTCACAGATCCAATACAGTACTGACAGATTATAAACAAACATTATGTATATAGTCTTTCCTTTAAAGGAACTCATTTCATTGTGTAAGGCAAATAACTGTTTTATTTACATAGTGATTCTTCTGTCTCAGCTTAGTATAAAATTTAGAAGAATTAAGATAAAAACAGCACAAAAGAGATAATGTATAATTTATCTCTCACACGAATTATGCCTCAAAAAGGATTCCATATCTCTCTCCTAATCAGACATGTCATCATTATTAGCGGTGTTGACATTAAAACTATCAATGAAGTCTAATATAATCAAATATCAACAATTTATCTTCCTCTTTCAACACATGCCAAACACGGTAAAATCACCTGTTCCAAGCCTCATATAGGCAGCTGTTTAATTTGTGAGCCCACATCAGTGGCATAACTAGGGGCTGCTCCCGGGTGGGGGCCCCCCCAGATGAGGTTAACTTGATGGTTAGACTATACTTTATTTGATTCATTTACATATATTTTAATTCCCTTTATTTCTACAGTTATCTATAACCCTTATTTTAATGTACACAACTGGCTTAGAAATAGGCCAACATTAAATGATTATGAAATTTTGATGAAATGTCTATAGTTTGGGCGGGCGGGGGATTAATCTCTTCCTGTAATTACGCCACTGGTCCACATTCAAAAGTATGGTTTCAATACTTGTATTGTGCTAGTTATAATATAGTTTGCTGTTGAATTTGAGTAAATGTAAATTCAAAATATGATGCTAAAAAAATGTAAAATGTAGGAGTTTAGGAAACAAAATCAGAACAACTGAAAATAAGCAATTTGGTCCCTTGGTTTCTCTCTGTCTTGCACTCATTATATTTTCTTTCTTATTGAGTAAGAATAGGGCTCTCTGCAATCACATATGCTGCACTCTCGTACAGGGGTCAAACAGGAAAGCTCATGAGAGGGTAAATATGATTTATAACAACTTAGATGCAGACTTCTGCTGTACATTATAAGACTGTACTCAGTTAATGTGGGAGAACTGTTCTGTCACCCTTATCATTTTGAAAACAAGATAGACAAATAATATGCCACAAAAGATAGTAAACTTTGAATTTTTGTAAGTCAGTAACACTTTTCATTATTTTGTATACTGTATTATGCATTCTGCATTCACAGTGGAAGCAATTTGTTTCCATTTACAGTGCTGTTCATCCCATCCAATAAGTGCAAAATTTTGAAGTTTTCCTGTATTTACATAATATTGTCACACATTTTGTATTAAGTACATTAATTTGCATGTAAACAAAAAATTGTTTTTTATAATTACTTCTGTTATAAATACACTGCTGTATAATATTGATTAATACACTGCTGATCTGGTTGTGCATTTGTAGTGTTGTGTATACATTTTCGTCAGCTAAATTAAAGTTTATGTGTATGCATTATTTTGTTAGAGAATTGGATGTCTCATTTTTTAAATTAGTGCCTTGTTTAACTGCAGTTTTAGAAAATTGCTAAAGTTTAACTTTTACTAAAAAAATGTGTTTAGGTGTCAGGTTATTTTGTGTATGAATGTTTATCATTGATACAATCATAATAGTGTACTTTTAACAGTTACAAAGAAAAAACTACAGCATATGTTTGAATACGACTTTACAGTTTTATTACAGCATGAGAGCACGTATGTTAAGGTTAGCAATTGATAATAATTCTATTTCCTTCAGATAAATGAAATTCATGAGGCATAACAAGGAACCATGATTTATCAAGTACCTCCATTAATTACCAACTACAAATTTGAATTATCATACATACAAGGCTTATTTGCATTAGTCTCTTCATGTTTAAACAAAATTATTAACAGTGTTAAACATGGTATTATAGTGTGTTTTAACAAGGTACGTAACATTAGTTTATTAACAGTCCCATGTGGTGGGAACACTGATGTCACTCCCTACCTCTGTGAACTGCACTCATGCTGTTTGAATACTATTGTAGCTTGGATATAGCAAAATATTGAAACAAAATGAAGAAAACTATTGGTTTTACTTCATTTGTTTTACTATTAATCACATGTACGTTTAGTTTCTTACTCTTGAAATAGAATCAGTGTATTTTGATAGTTTTTATTTCGTTTGAATATTTTATATTATAGCAAAACATAAATATTATACAAGTAAGAAGTTAGTATAGTACAGCACAAAAGTATTTTTTGCAGTTCATAACCAAGTTTTAGTGTAACGGATACATTGCTTATGTGGTTTAAAATAAGAACTGGGATTTTAAGTCATATAGGACATCAAATTTTGAATAAAAATTAGAAGTGTTTATATCTAAATACAGTAGAAGTAAAATTGGTAAATTAACAGATTGATAAAAGTGCCTTTATACTTATGAAGGTGAGGGCTGTGCATGCGTGTGTGTGTAATTTCATCAACAGAATGCTTAATGTCTGCGTACCACATGTGTTCGTTATATAGGTTCTGATTTGTATAACTATTAGCTATGGTATTTAGGAGTCTTCAGTTATCACCAAGTACATTTATATTTAACTATTTTGAATAAATGTAATAGAACAGGAGAGCAGTGTCAGTCTAAGTGCCGTACTGTAAAAGTACTGGGCCTTTCTGTGGTTAACTGGAGAGACACAGCAAATGTGTAAACATAATTTACAAAAAAAAAGTTCAGTGGAAAGGACTAATAAGCTTAGATTCACTATTAAAATAAACTGTATAGCTTGTTTTCAGTTAAATAAATTAGATATCATGAAAAAAGTCATCTGTGTGAGCTTCTAATATGCATTGGCCACATCTTATAAAAATGTGACATTCACTGGAAATGAATACACGTTGTTTGTTATTTTTCCTAATTATGTGATTGTATAGCTTTTTAATCTCAGTTTGTGGACAGAATTACCAAATATACTATTTAAACTCATGTAAATAACATATTTGAAGTGTTTGTACAATCTACTTTGTATTGTTAATATAAGAAGATATTTTTGTAAAAAGTTCAGTCAATAAAGTATTAAAGATAACAATAGTGTTAAAATATTTACTACATGTAGATAAGTTGAATTTACACACCAATTCCTTTCTCAAAAAGAATTGTATCTTTATTCACTTTACACTGTACACTTTTGGAAGGCAGCCAGAGTTCTCAACTTCCTCTGCAACCATCCCTTTCACATGTACACACTCTTAGACTGCTGTTAAATGACTCTGATGTTAAACACATTCTCATACAAGTTAACTTTATAATACAATGTAATATTTTAACGGGACAAAAAGGGCAGAATCATTTTTAATATTATGCAATAATTCACGATCTATGTAACCCTTGGTAAAATACGAATTTAGAAATCTGAATGGTATGACTAAGCGAGTATGACGTAGGCATTGCCGTCTCAAACTAAATAAACCGAACCTTATAAGGCAAGGAATTTTTGTGATCAGTCTCACGTCACGATGGTACCATGAGAGAAACACGTGTTTTCCAATATTGAAACGCAGTTCGGGCTTGTACGAGCTTCCAGACTCTTCGATGGGTCCAGACAAGGGAGGAGGCGGGGGTCCAGGAGAACCACATGACTGGCCCGGATAGTATACGATTGCCAGTCGCAATTCGCCGCAGTTGAAAAACACCTTAAAGCCGTATGGTTGTGTTGAACCAAGCCCGCGGGCAAATTAAGTGTAGGCCTACAAAAAGTTGTGAATATGAATCTAAAACAGTTATAAATAACTCTTGTCAAGAAGAAAATGCAATCAGAAATTTTAATTAACAGTGTGGAACAGTTTTTTTTTAGTGTTGGAACAAAAAGTGAACGGTGAGTGATGGCGTAACCTTTGGAATATCATCAACAGCTAAGTACTAGATCGACTGGCCAACATTTAATAACTATTTGTCTATTCAGAAATAATAATGAGATCTCAAATTTAGGGGGGTTTTAAGAGAGACAGAGGGAGAGAGTGAATGCGAAGTACTGGTTCGCCTTAGTATAATTAATTCTAGTTTTGTTCAAATAATTATTGAGTGTTCACTATTGAGTGATTTGTTAACCAAAAGATGAATATGGTTAGCAACCTTTGAATTGCTAACTGAAAATAAATTCAGATTTCAATATAACCATAACCATGTGTTCAGTGTAGTTATTGCGCTGAAACCTAACTTGTTTTCTGGATCAAAATCTTGCCTAAACGAGCCTGTGAGAACTTCTGAGTCAAGGGAACTACGATTATCTAAATTATTCAAGTGTTTTTAATGGGAAGAGTAAGATGGTTTATATACGTTACCCTCAAAATATATTGGCGGCCCTATAATATTCTGGTGGAGTCTAAGGTAAATGCGTAAAGAAGATCGTGGAATTAAGTATTATAAAGGTTGGTATGTGTTTAAAATGTTGGTAAGTTTACAATATAATAATATATTATTAAGGTCTCCCTCTGTCTATCCTTGCTAGTGTAGAGGTCCCTGGCCACTAAGCCACCATGTGATTATCTATTCATGATTCTTTACTCATGCATTGATGATTGATTTTGCAAGTAGAGTCACAATACTTTAAGCACAAGACAGTAACACGAGGTAAGTTAACTTTATAAAACTATCAAATTATGCCATGAAAGCAAGTTTACTGAAAATGAGTTAAAAAAGAGAACTGTACCATTTATTATTCAATGTTTTTACAAAATTTTGTCCTTGGATTTCGTTGTCCATGATGTGTCCGTTACTTAACTAAATATAATTATTTCACTACGACTCGGAACACAAAACTTTTTATGGGTAAAAACGTAAAAGTTTTACCTTATAACCTGAACCGGTTTTCACTTTTAAAAAGCTTCTTCAGAGGTTGCCGCTGGTAGCACTGTCCATCTTGTTGTTGGCGACGGAATCGATTTTCGAAAGATCGATGTTGTGTGTGTGGGGTGTGATATGTTCGAATAATGCGTGTGATTTGAATTGTGTCTATTAGTTTAGGATGTTGTTTTTATTTGTTTTCATGTGTTTGTATATTTCCAGTTGTTCTAGTGTCTAGTTTTCGGCCTTTTGTGTGTACGTGTAGAATGTACATGTTATTGTCGATGTTTTTGTATGTGTGGTTTGCTTTAATGAGGTGGTTTGCAAAGGTGGATTCTGTAGTGGAGTGGAGTGCCTTTGTGTGTTCAATCTATCTTTGAAGCTACGTCCTGTCTGGCCTATGTAGAATTTGTTGCAATCTGAGCAATTTAGTTTGGAAATACCAGGTAGATCGAATTTGTTTTGTGCTTTGTGTGTGTGTTTTGATAGTGTGTGTACTGTTTTGTTAGTAGTTTTGTAAGCAATTCTGTATCCTGCTTTTTGAATTTGTGGGCTATTTTTTCAGTTTGTTTGTTGATGTATGTCAGTGTTATGAATTTGTTGTTTTCTGTCTTTGTCTGTTGACTATAAAATAGGTTAATTACCTTCTGTCAACGTTTCTCAGAACCCTATACGGGATTACTCGAGTTTCGACACCAATGGTGTCATCATCAGATCCAATATGATTAAGGTTAAAACATTAATCGATGTATATTCATCTCGTCAAATATTAAAAAACAACACATCCATTGTACAAAAATAATAAATAACACATATTAAAACGACATGCATCCGTAACGAACCTGCACAGGAACGCTCCCACGGTAAAACTAATCAATACCGGCTTGACCTTCGTTCAATTTTATCGATCTGATATAGCCGATTAATTTATTTTTTAGATTTAACTTTAACAAAAATAAATAATAAAATTAACTATAATATTTACAGAAAACCAACAATCACAGATCATGCTATTCACACCTCATCACCCTATTTCACATAAAATGGCATTTTTTAATTGTATGATTCATAGATTGCTGGCATTGCCCCTATCTACGGAAGATTATAAAAATGAACTAGACATTATCAAACACATAGCGATAGCCAGTGGATACAAAAGTCATAAAGTAGATAGATTAATTAATAAAAAACAAAATAAACCAATAAATATTGATGTGTCCAAAGAAAAAGTAAACAAATACTGTATATTGCAATAGATTATGGTGAAATTCTACATCATATTTTAAAAAACCAATTAAAAAAGCAAAATATTACTTTGGCTTCAAAGGCGAATAATAAGCTTGAGAGAAAACTTACATTTACAAACAAAAATATACCCTCCGATATATTTGACGGTACTGGTGTATATAGACTTAATTGTTTGGATTGCACACAGTTCTACATAGGACAAACGGGTCGTTCCTTCAAATTACGTTATAAAGAACATATCCCAAGCTCCATGTCAAATGTAAGAAGATCTACATTTGCAGAACATTTAAGCTTACATGACCATAACATAAAGAGTATTGGTGATAATTTAGATACCCTACATAAATGTAAAAAGTCACTAAGGCTAGACACCCTCGAATGGTTCAAGATATATAAAGCTATAAAGGAGGATTACAATCGTGTCCTAAACGAAAAAGCAATGCATACAAATAATATTTTGTTTAATAGAATCGATCATATAGAACGAGAAATCGGCTATATCAGATCAATAAAATTGAACGAAGGTCAAGCCGGTATTGATTAGTTTTACCGTGGGAGCGTTCCTGTGCAGGTTCGTTACGGCCACATGTCATTTTTATTTCGTTTTAATATGTGTTATTTATTATTTTTGTACAATGTGTGTGTTGTTTTTTAATATTTGACGAGGTGAATATACATCGATTAATGTTTTAACCTTAATCATATTGGATCTGATGATGACACCATTGGTGTCGAAACTCGAGTAATCCCGTATAGGATTCTGAGAAATGTTGACAGAAGGTAATTAACCTATTTTATAGTCTTAACCGTTTCTGGAGGCAAAAAAAAAAAGTGTTTTAAATTTGTCTGTTGTTTGTTTTGTGTAGGAGTTTGTTGATTATTGTTCTGTCGTATCCGTTGGATTCTGCTAGATATTTTATCGCATTTAGTTCATCTTTTTCATCTAGGGGGATGTTGTTAAGTCTATGTGTCATGGTTCTGAAGGCAGCTAGTTTGTGTTGTATTGGGTGATTGGAGGTGTTGTGTATTAGTGTGTCAGTTTTCTGTATATACTGACTTTGTGCCTGTGTTCAAGTTTTGTGATGGATAGGTCTAAGAAGTTTATGCTATTGTTGTGTTTGTATTCGGCAGTAAAGGTTATGTTTTTATGTATTTTGTTTATGTGCGTTAGTAACTGTTCACATTGTCTTTTGTTTACCCTGTGTAGTATTAGAATGTCATCAACGTATCTGTGCCAAATAGTATTTTATGTGCGTGTCTGTCATTGTTTGTGAGGATTTTTGTTTTTTCTAAGTGTTGGAGGAAGACTTCTGTTAGAATGCTGGATATGGGTGAGCCCATCATTCTGTGTGTAAAATGTATTGTTATATGTAAAGTAGTTTTGTTTTGTGATAATGTTGAGAGTTTCTGTTATTTCGTTGATAAGTTCGTCTGGTGTGTTCTGTTTGAGTTTGTTTTGTTGGATGGTGATTTTTTCAGAGATGGGGATGTTTGTGTACAGGTTTTTAATGTCAAAGGAGGCTAATGTGGCATTATGGGGGATGCATATGTCTTTTATTTTTGTTACTAGGTCTGTGTTGTTTTTTACTGCAATGTTGTTGTCTAGTTGTGTGTGTTGTCTGATAATTTTTTCTAGATGTTTTGCAAGTTTGTATGCAGAGGCATTACGGTAATTGATAATAGGGCGGATTGGAATTACTTCTTTATGGATTTTGGGAAGCGCTTGGAGGGTAGGGGCTGATGGTCGGATTTGTCTCATGTAGGGCTTTTGTTTGTGTGTCATTATGTGTTTGGCTTTGTTGATTAGTTGTTTTACTGTGTTTTGGTATCTGTCGGTGGGGTCGTGTTTTAGTTCTGTGATGTTGTTCTGTTCTATGAAGTTTTGTAGGTCATCTGTGGAGATGATTACAGTCGTGTTGCCTTTGTCTGCTTTTACAAATATGATGTGTTTGTGTGCCTTTTCCCTCAGTTTGATGGCTGTGTGTATTTCTGAATTGTGGTTCTTGTTGTCTGGTATCTTATGTGCTCCTATTATATTGTTTACGTTATGTCTTAGTGTGTCTTGATGTTCTGGTGCTGTGTTTTGTATATTTGTTTCAGTGTCAACTATGAGTTTTGTTAGTGTTTGGTTGTTTTGTTTGTAATGTAGGTTATGTTTTAGGCCTTTATTCAAATCACACACATTATTCGAACACATCACACCCCACACACACACAACATCGATCTTTCGAAAATCGATTCCGTCGCCAACAACAAGATGGACAGTGCTACCAGTGGCAACCTCTGAAGAAGCTTTTTAATAGTGAAAACCGGTTCAGGTTATAAGGTAAAAATTTTACTAAGGTAAAACTTTTACGTTTTTACCCATAAAAAGTTTTGTGTTCCGAGTCATAGTGAAATAATTATATTTAGTTAAAATTTTGTCATGTGACCAGTAAAGTATTTTTTTATTACTCAAATTCATAATGCATTTTGTACCATTTTCTTATATTTTGAAAACAATAAGCATTTTATGATTCCATTGAATAACTAGAAAGTTGGGTAAAAATTACTTTCAACAGGCGATTCTTGCTGCTTGGGATAGACACCTGATCCTAATATGTGTGTGTGAGAGGGAGAGTAAGAACTCACTGTCTGTATTCTGAAAGTGAACAGAATACAGAGTAATAACAAAAAGTGACAATAATTTTATGGCCATAGTACTACATGTGTGACACAACCAGTTGAGACTACATGTTCACTCAGAGCTGCTGTACACAGGCCTGTTTGGAAGTTTAAGCTATATTTGAAAAAGCTGTAGTCTGACTTTTTAAAACTGGAAAGCACATACAGTATTGTCGAACAGTATTCAAATACTGATAATGTTGAACAGTGAGGTTCAATGAAATGTACATAAGAAAATAAAATAAAGAATTAATTATGTTTTTGAAGTCTTCTGGTATGGGCCGTATCAAAAATGTCTTGTATGACGTTTCATTCATATTACAATGAGTATCCTCAGGTCTAAGTGATAAAAACGCTGGCAAGCGAACTCAGTTATATAGTGTAGAAGTGGCAGTGGGTGGTCCGGTAAGTGGACCCTGCCCTGTGGGGGTTACGCTGTGTGCATTGTTTGTGCGGTCAGTCAACCCACGTGCAGTCAAACCAGAAAGTAAAGGGTACCAAGTCGTACTAAGCGTGGTGATTTCTCTGTTGATGTTATCCTTGTGTTTATTAATTTCTATTGCTTCTCGGATCACACTGTCATAATACCTATTACATGACCTTATTACAGATGCGTCTTTGAAGTTTACCATGTGATTAGTTAAGACTCAATGCTCAGCAATTGCAGACTTTTCAACTGCAGAGTTCTTCGTATGTCTGACATGTTCTTGGACTCTTGTGGAAATCAGGTGGCCCGTCTGGCCAATACACCTTTCCACAACTGCATGGAATTTTGTAGATACCTTCAGTATTGAACGGGATTCTGTCTTTGATTGGTTTTAAAAATTGCGCCAGCTTCTTATATGGTCAAACCACTGTTTTAATGCCGTATTTCCTCAACATACTGCTAATTTTGTCTGTGGTACCTTTTACGTATGGTAAGAATGCTCTGTGGTTGTTATCGTCTGCTGTAGGTGTTTCTGAAGGTTTTCCGGTTTTCTTTAATGTTTTACATGACATCCTGTTATATCCGTTCCTTTCAAGAGCATCCATTAGGTGCTTTTTCTCCTCGAGGAAATGTTTGTCATCAGATACCCTCTTTACTCTATGAAAAAGTGTGTTGAGAACGGCTTGGTTTTGTGCATGTGAAGTTTGCATGAAGGTATCTATCAGTGTGGGTAGGTTTCCTGAACACTCGATGACCTAGAGATCCGTCCGGTTTTCATGATATTAGTACATCCAAGAAAGAAATTTCAGCATTCGCTTCCACTTCCATGGTAAACTGAATTGAATTCTGTATTGAGTTTAGATGGTGGAAAAAGGCCTGTAGTTCTTGGTGACTATGAGGCCAGATAACAAAGGTATTGACAAAGACACTGCACCTGCTTGAGAAACGTGTAGAACTAATATGTAACTGCACCTGCCAACTTTTTGAGAGCGTTACACAATGTCATAGCACTGCCCGTCCCTCATTAAGCCTGTTCGTCATGAACTGGCAAACCATCTCTTAAGTAACACTTGGCCAGGCGATCTAGGTGGACGACCTTGAATTTCCACTGTATTTCCTGTTGAATCCAATAAACATTGTCGATTCTCTTTTTCACAGTGTAAGCCTTCCCAGTCAGTTTGAAGTTTAGATGAGGAACCATGACATCACTTTGGGTTGTAGAACCAAACCTAATCTCCTTTGAAACCCACACTATTGCTGTGAATGTCATACCAAGTTTTCATTTTAACACTGGCTATCTTCAGTCATCCTCTTGACAAGTGATTCATTTCTCGCAGTTGCTTTTATAACTGCAAGGAATAGTTCTTCAAGGAATTGACACTTGGCTAGCCAAAAATGTGAAGAACTTTTACGTAACTGCACCTAATGACTTATCAAGAGCATTACGTAATTGTCGTAGCAATATTATGTCACCTGTTTCATAACATTTCTGTAGTCAGAAATAATAAGTTATTATTGTTTATTATAAACAATATTAAGATCTGCCTTAAAAAAGACAAAACGACACAATATTATGTTTTTTTATCTACATGGGAAATTTTTGGGGTTAACCTCCTGCCCCTAAACTACCCTTTGCCTACACCCATATTATTATTGTTACGAATGGCAAGACACCGAAATAGCTCAGAAGCTCTTGTTCACTCCCTAGAGTTTGAAGCTGCCAAGTCAGCATCCTGCTACATTAATGGGTTTATGGCATCACATTGTAATCAGAATATCCCAGTATCACATTGCTGTTACGATGGGTGCAGAAAACAATGTTGTCAAACAAACAATTCAGAAGTTCAAGAGCGTAGCAACGATTTGAACAATGGGAAAAAGACAGAAGACTGTTGTGTTACAACTGTGGGAAACATGGTCATCTACAGGTAGACTGTTGGGAGAAGAAGATACTGAGAGAAGAGAGTGATAGCACCAATTGGGGAAGTAAAGCCCCAGAACAGCACACAGTTTCCACGTTACATAAGACCAGTGGAAATTTGATTGTTAATGGTTTTTTGGAAGGTAAACCAACATCATTTACAGTTGACACGGGCACAACAGTGTCCATTGTGCGCCCCAACTTAGTCAGCAACCGCCAGCCTCAAATTAGCTCTTGTACAATACAGACTGTGACTGGAAGCCCTGTCAAGGTGCTAGGAAAGGTAGACGTACGTGTACGCCTGGGTCTTCTCGAGTTTAGCCACTAACGCTCGTTGCAGACATTGTCGATGAAGTGATTCTTGGCACGGACATTATGAATGCCTACGGATTCGTTGTGGACTTAAGAGAGAATGTCCTGAAGGCTGCCCAAGAGAAGATAAAGCTTTGCATGGCTAAAATAACAGGGTCTGCCAATCATTCGATCAAGCAAGTGGTATGGGCCGAAAAGGAAGTCAACAGGTGTGATAAAGAGGAACCCTTCCTATTGCAAGGGGAAATGGAAGAAGAACTAGCAGAGGAAGTACAAATAAGTGTAACGACAAAAGAAGTGATTGGAAAGCCAACTATGGGTGTTGAGACAAGACTCTTGCTTGTTCCTGAGTTAATGGAAGGACCTGGGGGAAACACTGCTGAAGATGAAGTCATGCAAGAGGTTGTTGACGAGAACCAATCAGACTTGGACCAGCTAATGGTGTATACGTCATCAGTACATGACGAAACAGGAGTGATTCCAGCAAAACTAGTGGTTGAGCAGAAGACTCATATTCCTGGAAACTTGATGTTCGGGTCACACGAGACTGAACTCAAAGAGCCGGAGAATTATCTTTCGCAAGTAGACCAGCTATGTAGATCACCTGGCCAAGTATTACTTCAGAGATGGTTTGCAGTTCAGGATGAACAGGCTTAAGGAGGTGGCAGTGTTACAACATTACAGAACATTCTATGTGTTTCTCGGCTATTCTAGTGGAACCAGCTGTAATGTGTGCGTACGTGATTCTTAACAGGCGTTAGCAAGACTGTTCCAGACTTGGCTGACCGCGCACACTGTGTCAAGGCCGCAAGCAATTACGCTTTAGTGTAGAGTTGACACGTATTATGGACCATTCTGGAATTTCAGTGGCGTATAAATATAGGCATTCAGCAATGGTCAGTTTAGTTTAAGTCGTGATTTATTCCAGTGTGGTTCAAAGTATTGTGGCGAAGTGATATGTGTTTTATAACTGTGCGAGACTTGTTGACATTATTAATGCATGTGAACAATTTTTATTTGATTTGTTGTAAGAGACTATATTGTTGATTACAAACTATTTAATTGTGATAATTAAAGCTGGTCATTTGTGACTTAATTGGTGTCACTGTTTGTTTTCCACTGTACCATACACGATCAGTAGACTATTGTAACAATATTGATCTATAGTTTTGTTTGTTATCCTAAAGTAAACTGTATCATATATTGTAAAGATTAAACGTCGTCTCTCTAATTATGTATTTGTTGTGTGTTCGCCTCACACTGGTGTCGTTACATTATCCTAAAGTAAACTGTATCATATATTGTAAAGATTAAACGTCGTCTCTCTAATTATGTATTTGTTGTGTGTTCGCCTCACACTGGTGTCGTTACATCTATGTGTTGCGCTAGCGATTTCCGTAGCGATCCTTCAATTACCAGTACAACGCGAGTGGAAACCTTACCTGTTGTTTCATAGGGGTTTAATAATTGCAGGTGGTGCCAAATTGTTTACTCAAAACAATTAAAATTAATGAATATTGTGGTTTAGCGATCTTCGTTATGACGGCCTGGAGCATTCAAATTTGTTCCCGCCTTCGTTCGACCTACTTAATCAAGCAGGTAGTTCGTATATTTGGCGGCGTGAGCACTTGCCGTCATTCTCGCTGGTCTCTGCTATACAATACACAATTTACACAATACACTTCCCTATGAAATAAAAACAATGGTTACACTCTGTACTAGTTCCTTTAATTATTGAATGGTAATTATTCTGTTTGACAATCAAATTATTCTTGGTTATTAACAATTTTGCACCGACAATTAATATGAGCCTAATATCTCTAGGGGTTCGGCAAAAATCGATTTTCAACGAGCGATTTAGTTAAGTATGGCGACAGTGTTGTCTGTTTACATTTATTATCGTTCAAAATCTGGGTCCTTGTGATTACAAGAAAAATATTAATAATGATTACAATAAAAAGCACACTACCTTACATTATTTGTACTTACATAATATAATGTGTAGCTACAATTCGTTCCTGCAGTGTAGTAAAGTGTGTTTCAAAAGTTCACAATCTAACACTAAGTAGGTTATTTTCTTAGTTAATAAATTTTCAGTGTTTGTTTATTTTACTTAATCTTTGAAAGAAATTATATTCAGTTTATAGTGAGAGTTCAGATAATTGTGAGAAATATTTAAAGTGTTTATTTCTGGAATTTGGGTAATTTAATGATAATTATCAAATCAGTAGGCTTGAGTTAAACCGTTGTTGAGGTGAAATGGAATTGTCATCAATTTTGAATGATTTGGGCTTCTGGAATCTTTTTCATGTTAGTTGTGGTAATTTCTTCATTTAATTTTTGTTTAAATTGGTCCTTGGCATTAGTTAAATGTTATTGTTCCTCGTCTGCTGCTTACTGGTTCTTCTGTTTGAATTTTGGTTACTTTTTATACCTTTTAAATTAAAATTTTAGGTCATTCAAGATCTGGCATCTAATCTGGATGAGCGTCACATTGAGTACTATAAATTAACGGAAAATTCGTAACCAACGGTCTGTTGTCATGGTTACAAATAAATTCTGATTGGTTGATCATGAGTTTATAACCATTGTTATCAATTTTGAATTATTATTCAAAATTACTGTATATCTTCTGATTGCTTTTATTCTTCTGTCTTCCTTCCTATGTATTAAATATTATCACTACTGTTTGTATTTCCTTTCAAAGATTATTTTGATATACCATAAGGTGGGGTTCTCTAAAGTATTAATGTTTGTACAATTATGTTAATATTTGTTAATTACATTTCTCTTTTAATTTAAGTCCTTATTCTAACATTTTTCTTTTAATATGATTTACAAATTATCCTTGGCTAGTTACTCGCCTTGGATTTGTTAATTTCCTTGTTGATTTTATACAATTTGTTTTTGACAGTTAGGCCTTTCATACGCCTAAGTAGCCATTGATTATATTTACTTATTTTGTACAGATTACATCTCATTTTACTCTAATGTGTTTTATTTTGTTATTATAATTGATTGGTTTATTTGTTGATGTGTTTTGGATCTGATTTTATACTATTTGTAGTTTAAACATATTTAAAGCGGTCCAGGTCACGCGTTCAGGTAATAGAACGCTTTTATATGTTTATTTAATATATTGTATGTATTTATTTATTGTGTTTGTTTTGTGTGGATTTTATTGTTTAACAAGCTCCTCTCGGAGTGATGGTCTGAGGATGGGCCACATGGCCTGAAACGCGTAACCATACAAATTACGCTCGACGTCACTGGACGGAAATTACAAGGTAAATTATATACTATTTGTAGGTTTCTATTACTTTCTACATCATGGCTTGTTAATTATTTCCTAACTGATTTTCCAGTGTAAAGAGATCTGTATTGATTCACCTTCTTATTTATCTATTTTGCCCTTGTTAACAATATGGCTATTACTTACTATTCTTTATCACATAAAACATAACATCTAGGCCTATGGTCTGTACAATTCCTTCAGCCATATCCGATTCATAAATTTAATTAAACAATTTTTTAACAGTTATTAGGTAATGTTTGTTTACAATTCATTTCATTCTTTGTTATTTTTTGGGTGATAAACATCATCACACCTTTTAAACTTACTTAATTGATTATCCCTTATAACTTGGGGTGTTTATTGATTTCATTTTTAATTTCTTATTTCTTAAATAATCTTTACCTTCTATCCATGGTAACACCAACTGTTTACCTTTCATGGGATTCTCGCTTTTAAATACTAGTGTATGCAATTAAACTTAATTTTATTAACAATAAGATTCTTTTTTAAATAATAATGTCACCATCAATCTTCAGTGTTCATTACAGATTATTATCTGTTTACTTCTAATACTATCATTAACAACATTTTTAATTATTAATATGGTTAACCATTAATCATTTAGTGTTTATTATAGATTATTAAGTGTTTATTCCTATTAATATGGTTTCTAATTATTTTGGGGTTTTACACTTTCACTTTTGCACTCCTTAAATGTTTATATTAAGTGTTTATTAGTGGGTAATCCCTATAATTACTTTTTCTTTGTCACTTAGTTGATTGTATATCCTCGCCATCTCACTATCTCTCTCTTTACAAATATTACTTATATTATTAATAAGTTTATGTCTTTATAGAGTTTTTTATCACATCTAACTCGAATTCTTGGGTTAGTGTACTTTTATTTTTCACATTACTTGATTGGGTTTTATCAAATCATTTACATTTATCTTTTAATCGATAATAAAAATTATTTTATACATTGGTTAGTTATTGGTTTCGTTTCCAATATTATATTTGAGTGTACCATTTGTCCTTTTCATATTCTACATTATTTGTCTGTGTTTTCTCATTCGGTTTCACTTTATTTCCTTTATACTTGGTTAGTTTCATGTTCATTTTCCTTCTTCACTTTTATCTTATTTTGTTTCATTTTATTTTGGTTTTCCCCTTCTCACTTGGTTTTATTTCATTTGGTTGTATAGGGTCATTCACTTCCTTCAATTGGTTTCATTCTTGTTTGGTTTCGTTTTTCCCTTCTCCTTTTGTTTCTTTTTATTTGGTCAATCACTTGGGTAGGTCATGTCGTCGTTTGTCGTGTCATTGTCATTTTATTTTCATTATTTTAAACATTTTATTTTATACGAATTATTTTTTATATTGTTGATTCATCTTTTTATCCCTGGTATTGGGGTGGCTTATTTCTGTTGTAACAATATTAAAAAAAAAAAAACCTGTTGAAAAGAAAACAATTAAAACTTATCTTCATTTTATAAAATTGTACTTTTTCAAAAACAAAATTTACAAAGTATATGAAAAATGTTAGTGGTACACAGAAGTGATACATTTCAATGGAATTTTAAAATATAACTGACTATATTTCACCACACTGCCATTGCAATATGCTGGTTTTTAAACCATATGTTGTTGAATTATCTATTAATACAAATACAAATATATAAAATTATTGGTTATTCCACTTACCTCTAAACTGTTCTTCTTTGTCAGGGTTACGTCACACGAACGTCGAGATGCAAGAGTGATTTAAGGTTATTTCAATAACTGATGCAACTCGCATTTTGTGAAGAGAAACTAAAATTTTATTCTATGCTATAAACGGTTTTCAAGGTTTTTATCTCAAATCATGTTATCAATTCTCCTTCAACAATTAAGACAAAACATTCTTTCGATATTCTATTATTGAAACAATCTGATAGAAATAAATTTTTAAAATAGATATCTTATATTAAATAAAGCAGCCCAGCCTGCTCGCTCTCACATTCATTCCATTTTACCCCCCCCCATTTATTTAAATTAACCAATCATTAAAATTGTTTTGAGTGAATACGTTTACGTGTTGCAGCGGCGTCTCCCCTGACCTCGTGGTGCGTCCCGCACAAAGTCCTCTCTCTTAGTTGTCCGAAAGTTATGAGTTCATATTTTGTTTTCTTCTTTAATTAAATCAGATCCGCACGTTTGATTTTGAACTTGTTTCACCACTACACTGTTCTTTTACTTAAAGTTTGAAAATTTTACTAATGGACCACGTTTGGTCCTCGCCTGGCCAGGCTAAGCGTGAGTGAAGACTGCCTTTTTTACATGCGGGCGGAAATCACTGCCTTTCTTGCTACCAAATTTCGTCGCTGGTACACAGCCTTCGTTCTCAAAGTTTTGGTAGCTGCACACATGACACATGGGATTTTCGTGTGTTGGACGTTGACGATATTTAGTGTTCACTGGTCGACGTCACAAAAGTGGGCAGGACTAAGTTTCGTTTCCGTCACTTTGAGACCACGTGTAGGACAAAATTATTCTCCAAGCCATCTTGTGCGCCTTTCACTTAGCGTGGGTATGCGCTCCGCCGATGTTAGTGTGTTTTGGCGCAGGTGTCACACAGCATCAAAGTTCCAGGAATTGTATCACCGTCAACAACACGACATTCCTTTGCATTGGCATCACCTCACAAGTCCTTTGTTCTAACTACGCTTTATTTGAACATGTGGCTGTCCACACAGATGAAGTGAATTGTTAATATTTTAATAAAATAATATCGGTATGGAGAACCATACATGACTTCCATATTCTAAGATTTATATTTAAAATCATTTTCAGCCAAACAGCCAGGCTGTGTCTTACCTGCCTTTTTATTGCTGTATTAAATGAAAAATATTATATTACATTAAAATGAAAAAATTATAATTTTATTGCCTGGCAACAAAATTATTTTATTTTTAACATTTACCATTGTTTCAAAAAGTTTAAATAAATTTTCAAGTACTTTACTCTTGTTAAAACGTAAAAGGTTGCCGGTAAACTACCCCTTCCCCTTAACCGATCTTCGCTAAAGTCGAAAGTCATTGAGACCTCTTCAATTCAGGGACGTATGCAAAAAATTATTTGATTCTGTTTGAATTTGCGGCTGTAATCGTTTGCCATAGAAAATACGCTTGAGAAAAAAACGTTGCTGGTAAACTACCCCTTCCCCTTAACCGATCTTCACTAAAAACAGTAGGTCTTGAGTACTCTACAAATCAGGGCTGTATGCAAAAAATTATTTGATTCTGTTTGAACTTGCGGCTGTTATCGTTTGCCATAGGAAATACCCTTGTTAAAAAAACGTTGTAGGTAAACTACCCCTTTCCCTTAACCGATCTTCACCAAAAACAATAGGTCTTGAGAACTCTACAATTTAGGGCTGTATGCAAATAATCTTTTGATTCTGTTTGAATTTGCGGCTGTTATCGTTTGCCATAGGAAATACCCTTGTTAAAACATAAAACGTTACAGGTAAACTACCCCTTTCCCTTAACCGATCTTCACCAAAAACAATAGGTCTTGAGAACTCTACAATTCAGGTCCGTATGCGAAACATTATTTGATTCTGTTTGAATTTGCGGCTGTTATCGTTTGCCATAGAAAATACCCTTGTTAAAAAAACGTTGCAGGTAAACTACCCCTTTCCCTTAACCGAACTTCACCAAAAACAACGGGTCTTGAGAACTCTAGAAATCAGGCCTGTATGCAAAACATTATTTGATTCTGTTTGAATTTGCGGCTGTTATCGTTTGCCATAGGAAATACCCTTGTTAAAACATAAAACGTTACAGGTAAACTACCCCTTTCCCTTACCCGATCTTCACCAAAAACAATAGGTCCTGAGAACTCTGTAATTTAGGGCTGCATGCAAATAATCTTTTGATTCTGTTTGAATTTGCGGCTGTTATCCTTTGCCATAGGAAATACCCTTGTTAAAACATAAAACGTTACAGGTAAACTACCCCTTTCCCTTAACCGATCGTCACCAAAAACAATAGGTCTTGAGTACTCTACAAATTAGGGCTGTATGCAAAACATTATTTGATTCTGTTTGAATTTGCGGCTGTTATCGTTTGCCATAGAAAATACCCTTGTTAAAAAAACGTTGCAGGTAAACTACCCCTTTCCCTCAACCGAACTTCACCAAAAACAATAGGTCTTGAGAACTCTACAATTTAGGGCTGTATGCAAATAATATTTTGATTCTGTTTGAATTTGCGGCTGTTATCGTTTGCCATAGGAAATACCCTTGTTAAAACATAAAACGGTACAGGTAAACTACCCCTTTCCCTTAACCGATCTTCACCAAAATCAACAGATCTTGAGAACTCTACTATTCAGGGCTGTATGCGAAACATTATTTGATTCTGTTTGAATTTGCGGCTGTTATCGTTTGCCAAACAAACAAAATTACCCTTGCTAAAAAAAAACCGTTGCAGGTAAACTACCCCTTTCCCTCAACCGATCTTCACCAAAAACAATAGGTCGCGAGAACTCTGCAAAACCGGGCTGTATGCAAAAAATTATTTGATTCTGTTTGAATTTGCGGCAGTTATCGTTTGCCATAGAAAAAAAATCTACAGACAGACAGACACTTTTCGGAAAACGACTTTTTTTCATGTTTTGAGTGTAGTAGAATCAGAATCTGCAATAATCTCGAACACGATTTTTTTTGCCATCACCATACTTCCATTCCTTAAGGAATATGGAAGTAAAAACCCAAATTTAATAAAATAAAAAGCCCCTCCTTTTTGCCCTGTTACAATACCCCCCCCCCAATGAGAGATCTTCTGTCAAAACGGAAGAAATCTCATTGCTAAACCCTTAAGAGTATCAGTGAGGATATGGTGCCAACAACCCCCCATTATTTCTAACACATCATGGGTATACTACCCCCCTGGCTCGGCTACTATGGCCGCACCTGAACGAGATTACTGGACTTCTCCGTACGAGATCCCAACACCATAAAATCGAACACACACGCACCACAGCGCACCTAACCGTCTAACAAGCTACCCCCCAAAATCCAAACCCCTGGTCTTACACCACGCCAGATCCTCAACCGATATGTTCCCCCTTACCATGCACACTGGGCTGCCTTTAGCAGTTACTGGGCTCGTACATACTCTTATAATACATTTTTCAAATTCAAAATATTTATCATTAAATCAAATTCATTTAAGTGACTTTCTAAAATCAAAAATCTGTTACATAATTCCTCACTCTATTAATTCTCTTCACTATTATTCATAATCAGAAAAACAAATAAATTGAACATCTAACTACACATGAACTCATGTATCCTAACATTTGATTATACATACATACTAAACAATATAATTCAATAAAACCCTAGTAATACACATAAACAATAATACCATCAAAATTCAAAACATCAAGTAGATGGCAGGTACAGAAAATCAAAAATTTTTTTTGTTTCAAAAAAAATTTTAATTTATTAAAATATACTTTTCCCAATATTAAGAAAATTTAAAATATTTAAATCAATCAAACAACAAAATTGGCATTGCTTCATTGCCAAAATTGGTCTAGTTTACAATATCAACCATCAGCTGATCAAACTGGGTCAAGTCAACAACTTTGACCTACCTAGGTTATACATAGGCTACATCATAAAATACATAAAACAGCTTTTAAAAATTCTATCTTCAAACATAATAAAATAAGACATTTAAAATTACCATAGTATTATTACCATTAACAATAAAATTGACATTTAAATTACTCAAAATTACACATTTTACAACTTTACCTTATTCTCAAATTCTATTAAAGTTTGTCACTTGTTTCCATTAAGTTTATATTTTTACTATGACTCTCTTTCTTTAACATTCTCAATAAATTTGGGTGACTTAATTATTCATACTAACTTGATTTACCACTTGGCCTGTATACATTTATAATCTGCCCCCTCTGACTTTAATATCACTAGCAGCTTTAACTAATATGACACCCATCTCTACCAAAAACATCTATCAAACATTCTCTAAACCCAACTTACTACTCAACTCAATTCGCATCATTCTACCCTTATATAAAAAAATATACTCTCTACCCCTTTGTACTCAGGATATGTGTTTCCCTCCCAAAGCTCATTCCATTATCTGGTCCCTGGATTCTACCTAGGCGACCCTTTCCGGCGCTAAACGGTCCCTTCCCGTCTCAACCCTTTTGTTGCGGACTCCTACCACACCACCCCCTCTTACAAAATTCCCATCAACTCTAATTACCATTCTCATTACATCACTTCAACTACAACAAAATATCTCCATTTACTTATTACATCAATATATTGTTACGACGGTCTACTCGATCGTCGTAGGTACAGTGGAAACAAAATAAGTACAAGACACCAATTAAGTCACTAATCACACCTTTAATTGTTATAGTAAAACAGTTCGTAATTAACAACACAGTGTCTACAACAAATCAAATGAAATTGTTCATACGCAATAAAATGTCCACTAATATTAAAACTCAACTGTATTACAATTATACCGTCCGAATACAAAACGCAACACTTCACTAATAACTACTTGAACGTACACTGTAATAACCCGAACCGCTCTGTAAAATATATCGCACTAATACTCTCGAACCGCACAGTCAAAAATCTCGCATTGAACTGAAAAACTAAGGCCGCGACGCGATGTATTTATAGTTACGCTACACCAGAAGCTTCCAAACTGCGTCTTATCTCTCGCGAACTACGTAATTGCTGCGGCCTTGACACAGTCCGAGCGCCCGAGCGAAGGCTGGCAAAGTGCGAGAAAATTCTCGCAACATGCGTTTAGTAGCACGTACACCACACGCTTACGTCGAGATCTTTCTGGGACATTCGATAAACGCCTAGATTGTTCTACGCTGTCGTAGCACTGCCCCCTCCTTAAGCCTGTTCGCCCCGAACTGGCAAAGCGTCTTCGAAATAATACTCGACCAGGCGATCTAGGTGGCCATCCTTGCGAAGGATAATTTTCCCGTTCTTCGAATTCAGTCTCGTGTGATCCGAACATCACGTTCTCAGGAATGCGAATCTTTCGCGCAACCACTAGCTTCGCTGGAATCACTCTCGTTGCGTCATGTACTAATGACCTAAATACCACTGGCTGATCCAAGTTTGTTTGGTTCTCGTCAACAACCTCTTGCGTAACCTCATCTTCAGCCACTTTACCCTCGGCCGCTTCTATCAGCTCAGGAACAAGCAAGAGTTTTGTCTCGACACCCATAGTTGGCTCTCCAATCACTTCTTTTGTCGTTATACTTATTTGTACTTCCTCTGCTAGTTCTTCCTCCATTTCCGCTTGCAACAGGGAGGTTTCCTCTTGACCAGACTTGTTGAATTTTTCTTCGACTAATGCCACTCGCTTAATCGAATGGTTGGTAGACCCTGTCATTTTAGCCATGCAAAGCTTTATCTTCTCTTGGCCAACTTTCAGGACATTCTCTCTTAAGTCCACAACGAATCCGTAGGCATTCATAATGTCCGTGCCAAGAATCACTTCATCGACAATGTCTGCAACGAGCATTTGGTGGCTAAACTCAAGAAGACCCAGGCGTACACGTACGTCTACCTTTCCTAGCACCTTGACGGGGCTTCCAGTCACAGTCTGTATTGTACAAGAGCTAATTAGAGGATGGCGGTTACAGACTAAGTCAGGGCGCACAATGGACACTGTTGCGCCCGTGTCAACTGTAAATGATGTTGGTTTACCATCCGCAAATCCATTAACAATCAAGTTTCCACTGATCTTATGTAACGTGGAAACTGTGTGCTGTTCTGGGGCTTTACTTCCCCAATTGGTGCTATCACTCTCTTCTCTCAGTATCTTCTTCTCCCAACAGTCTACCTGTAGATGACCATGTTTCCCACAGTTGTAACACAACAGTCTTCTGTCTTTTTCCCATTGTTCAAATCGTTGCTACGCTCTTGAACTTTTGAATTGTTTGTCCGACAACACTGTTTTTCTGCACCCATTGCAGACCACGTTTGCCACAGTTGTAACATTTCGGTCTTCTGTCTTTTTCAAATCGTTGCGACTCTCTTGAACTTTTGAATTGTTTGTCCGACAACACTGTTTTTCTGCACCCATCGTAACGGTAATGTGATACAGGGATCTTCTGACTGCAACGTGATGGCACAAACCCATTAATGTAGCGGGACGCTGACTTGGCAGCTTCAAACTCTAGGGCGTGAACAAGAGCTTCTGAGCTATCTCGGTGTCTTGCCATTCGTAACACTTGCTGAAGTTCACAATCTCCGATGCCATCAATAAATGTCTGCACCGTAAACCTTATTCGGAAGTCTTCTGGTGCTTCAGGATAGGCCAATCTAATCAATCTGTCGATACTTGCTTCAAATTCTTGAAGACTTTCCCCGGAACGTTGTCGTCTTGTTCTCAACTGAGCGTAGTACACCTCTCGCAAATGTTTATCACCGTAGCGTAATTCTAGAGCTTTTATCAACTCGGCATAGATGTTCTGGCTGTCAGGTGGCACTTTCTGTAGTAGTTCTGCCGCGGGTCCTTTTAATGCAAGAACAAGTGAAACAGCCTTGTCTTTTTCTGTCCAATTATTTGCGCATGCAGCAGCTTCAAATTGGCGGAGGTACGTTGCCCAGTGAGTGCTTCCGTCAAAGGTTGGAGCTTTGACATGAACTGTCCCTACTGCAGGCAAAGTGACTTTCTCTGTTAACTTATTTTCTGTGTCTTTTTCTGTCTTTATCACTGGTACAGTCTGTTCAGAAATTTGTTTTGGTTGAATCTTCATGCACTGTTCGACTTCACTTTTAATTTGTTCTCTTATGTTTGCCATTGAGTTTTCTACTGCAGATATTTTATTTGACACAGATTCTTCTATAACAGATATTTTTGTAGACATCGATTCTTCAACAGTCAAGACAGATTTTTCTACTTCAGCTATTTTTAATGTCATTGACTCTTGTACCTGCGATATTTTAGTAACTTGTTTATTAAGCTCACCTCGTAGGATACCCAATTCTGCGGTACTGTGTTCTTGCAACTGTTTCTGCATAGTTTCAAAGAGAGCTTCCGTTTTATCTTTTTGTCTTTCTTCTGTTTCTAGCATTAGTGCTTTCTGACGTTCCTCAGCTTCTTCTCTTTCCTGCCTGCGTTTTTCATCCTGTCGTTTTTCTGCTTCTTCCGCCTCCTGTCTGCGTTTCTCCTCTGCTTCCAGCAGGAGGGTTTTCTGTCTCTCTTCCGCTTTCTCTGCATCCTGTCGTCGTCGTTCTTCTGTCTGCAACAACAGCGCCTGGAAATTTTCCATCATCTGACTGGCATCCATTGTTTTTCGATTAATTACGAATTACACTCGTCTTGTACAAAGAATCCACTGTTTCCACTGTTAACCGTTCTATCCCACTTCTGGCACCACTGTTACGACGGTCTACTCGATCGTCGTAGGTACAGTGGAAACAAAATAAGTACAAGACACCAATTAAGTCACTAATCACACCTTTAATTGTTATAGTAAAACAGTTCGTAATTAACAACACAGTGTCTACAACAAATCAAATGAAATTGTTCATACGCAATAAAATGTCCACTAATATTAAAACTCAACTGTATTACAATTATACCGTCCGAATACAAAACGCAACACTTCACTAATAACTACTTGAACGTACACCGTAATAACCCGAACCGCTCTGTAAAATATATCGCACTAATACTCTCGAACCGCACAGTCAAAAATCTCGCATTGAACTGAAAAACTAAGGCCGCGACGCGATGTATTTATAGTTACGCTACACCAGAAGCTTCCAAACTGCGTCTTATCTCTCGCGAACTACGTAATTGCTGCGGCCTTGACACAGTCCGAGCGCCCGAGCGAAGGCTGGCAAAGTGCGAGAAAATTCTCGCAACATGCGTTTAGTAGCACGTACACCACACGCTTACGTCGAGATCTTTCTGGGACATTCGATAAACGCCTAGATTGTTCTACGCTGTCGTAGCAATATCAATCATTACTCCACATATATTCCCCATAGCTACTGTGTCACCATTACATCTCAAATTCTTCATTACATTAATTCACAACAATATTACTCTCTCGATTATCACTTTAAACTCAACTTGGACTGATCTAACTGTCCTAACAAAATATTAATCACTCAACATCTACCTTTTACTATCTTTCACAAATCATTTTAAATTCTCAACTATATCAAATTATTTTCATCATTTAAAATAAAATCTTTAACACATTAAAATCACTATTCAAACATTAATTACATTCCATCTTCCTCATATTCAAATATTTAACTAACTTGAAAAAATTGCAAATCGTTTATAAGTGATATTGTACAGCTGATCAAACTGATTTTCTTAGCAAGGTGAATGACCTTGTTATAACCACATTTCAAAATTATATAAATTACACATTTCATCAATCCTTATCTCTAACCCAATAAAATAATACATTTATAAGACAGAATAAACACAGTATAATAAACATACGAACACCTATTTATCAAATCATAATACAATTATTTAATTAGTGCAAGAGCGAGTTATCATCTTTAAGTTACAAAATTTTAATTCGTTGCTCACCTGAGCAACCACCCTGCCACACACACTATTACTTTTTTATGGTGGACTGTTGCGCCCATGTGCTTCCACAAGGACGGCATAGGTGGAGGAACTTTACATCTCCGTGTCCTTGCTTCAGCGTTACATTGGAAATTATTTGGATATCATCATATCCATGTTACAAACTTATACGCCCTTAAAACGGGTCTACCACCTAGCCTTGCTGTTCCTACTCGAACAGAGTGGCAGCCGCTGTTCCATAGTTTCCGGGGATTTCCCCTAATTTCACCCCCCATTAATTTCTAATATAAACCAATTTCAAGCCAGCTATGGTCAAGGTTCTTAATTTATGGCCGTAGCTGACCGCTAGCCAAAACCACGATTAGTGCTGGTAAGGCAGTAATCGCCCGAAAAGTCGGGGAAATCAACTCTACTTTCAGGCATGTTCATATCATCATTATTATACACGGCACGGCAATCTATCAGGATACAATATAAAATTGTATAAAAGGGTGTGCCGTGTATATTACGCCATCTTGGCCTCCGATGGAGGTAACACTCTCTGTTACCCCCAACACTTATCGCTACCTACAGTGGCACATGCCACCACCGTACTAGCCACTTAATAACTAAATTAAGTCTTCCACATAACATCATTTCATTATTTCTCACTCACTACAATTATATTCCTTAAAAATTCCATATTTATTATTAACATTTATTTTACATCACCTTTCAGTTATTATTACTTTTTAACTATAGTTTCTATTTAGTACAATTATCTCAAATTATTTTAATTAAATTAATTATTGAAAACAACAATTTTAATTACTCTCACCAATTACAATAATTACAATTCATTCATTATCCTCTTCAAAATTATTTTGTCCTTTATTTAGACTGCAAAATATTATTATTATTATCACAACAATTTCTACTACATACACACATTGTTTACCTAACATTTTACAATACACACAATTAATTTCACTATCAATTATTTACAAATTATTCGTCATCACTTGTTCAATTTTATCACAATTCATTTCCAAATAAGCAAGGTCATTACCATAAATTACAATACTTAAAATGTTCATACCCCGATTTCTTATTCAACCTCCATCATCATACACCATAATCACATTTTTATAACATAAATCATTGTTATCCACATACAATTTGTTATTATTATTATCATAATAATCCATTAACTTTATTTCATTCATTATGCCATTATAATTTATAGGGTTATTCCCTATTAATATTTCATAAGCCTTGTCAACATAAGTTATTATTGTCCAGTCTCCATCAGTATTTTTTGTTACACCCAGGTAAGTCATTTTATCATTATTATATTCTTCTACTACAACATCAGGTAAGTTGTTATCATTTATAACAGTATTATTAAAATATTCATCTATCTCTCTTTCACAATGTAATTCACTTTTTGCATCTCTCTCAATATTTAACACCTGCACCAACATTTCATAACCTCTATTAACCTCAAAAATTTGTATTTCTCTCTTTCTCTCATTACAACACCTCTCATAACCACACTGAACTCTCCCATTCCATGCAAAGGGCACCATTAAATACCTATTACCTCTACCGGGTAAACCACAAAAAATTAAGGGACCATCCGAAGACACCTCGTCTTCCACACCACCACCAGAGGAGACCCTGTCCTCATAAAATACTTGTGAACATTCCATTTCACAATACACTTGGGGAAAATCTGCCCTCTGCCCCTCTAAACTCTCTACACACACTCTCATATCCTCATCAATACTTTCTCTACTCACAACCTTACACTCTAACACCACGTTTTTAATTTCACCACTGTTATTACTCATTAACTCATTCTTATAATTATCGCTACTACTCACCTGGTCTCCCGCCACCTGTTTTGCATCTAAATTACTACCACTGTTAATACATGTCTCTCCGTTATTTTCACTTATTTTACTCTTACCTGTTTTTATCACATCCACTCCCATTCTCTCAATATTCTGCTCTAATTTATTCAAGTTATTTTGCACTATTTCATGGGTATTTTCTACATGCTTATTGGTCTCATTGATAAGGTTTTTAACTCACTGAAATTGCTTTCGCACTTTAATTTTTGTTCATGTATTTCGTTTTTCAACTCGTCAAATTTATCATTGAAATTATTATTTTGCACGTCAAAGCGATTATTTATGACATCAAATTTGTTATTCTGTACTTCGAATTTGGCGTCAAAACTACTTTGTACTTCATTAAATTTAATACTTTGTTGCTCCAAAATTAATTGCAACATATTCATAACTTTCTCATTACTATCTACCTCTTGTTTATTTTGGATAGGTGTTGACGGACTTTCTGTTTTATCGTCAGTGAAGCTGACTTCATCATTATTTTTATTTTCCCTACTTAATTTTGGGGTTGTTTGAATCCCCGAATCATCTGTACAATATGTTTCATCTGTACTACTTTTACACAAAATTTTGTCGTCTTGACCTACATTCGGAGTTGAATGTACTTCAAGGCTACTCATAACAGCTGATTCATTAAATTCAGCCATTTCACTTACCGTACTTTCATTATTTTCTGACATTTTTGAATTATAAATTTATCACATTTATTTTATTATACTGTATTTTAACACTTCTTATTTTACATACCTTAGGTATTCATTATGTCTTAGTTACATATAACCTAATTTTTCGTATTTTTTACGTATTCTTAACTCAACCCCAAATCACGCTTGCATCTGTTGTAGGTGTGGAATTTTAATACAATTCAGTCAATAAAATTCATCCCTTTCGTGGCGCCATTGTTGAATTATCTATTAATACAAATACATAAAATTATTGGTTATTCCACTTACCTCTAAACTGTTCTTCTTTGTCAGGGTTACGTCACACGAACGTCGAGATGCAAGAGTGATTTAAGGTTATTTCAATAACTGACGCAACTCGCATTTTGTGAAGAGAAACTAAAATTTTATTCTATGCTATAAACGGTTTTCAAGGTTTTTATCTCAAATCATGTTATCAATTCTCCTTCAACAATTAAGACAAAACATTCTTTCGATATTCTATTATTGAAACAATCTGATAGAAATAAATTTTTAAAATAGACATCTTATATTAAATAAAGCAGCCCAGCCTGCTCGCTCTCACATTCATTCCATTTTACCCCCCCCATTTATTTAAATTAACCAATCATTAAAATTTTTTTGAGTGAATACGTTTACGTGTTGCAGCGGCGTCTCCCCTGACCTCGTGGTGCGTCCCGCACAAAGTCCTCTCTCTTAGTTGTCCGAAAGTTATTGTGTAATCACTTATTATTACATTTAATTATTAAAATTTTAATTCATTTTATGCCTTACCTCTTAGTCCAAAGTCCGTTGCACGAAACTGCGACATACAAGTATGACCTTCAGGTTATCTGAATAACGTACTCAACTCGCTTTTCATTTGAAACAAATCTAATTTAATTGCATTTTTTACTTTCTTTAAATACACCACTCACTCCTCCTTCTACTTTAATTCACATATTATTGCAACTCTTTCTTTCTTTTAAAAAACAGATATTACATAAAATTTCAGTTTACCATTGTAACTTACACTAATATATATTTATGACCATAATAAAGCGACCCAGATTGCCCATCCACTCATTCATACGAAAACCCTTTTTAAATCATTACTTTAAACCCCCTTTTATATACGCTCATAACAATTTTGATTTGGATACATTTTACAGTTTACGGTGGTGTCCCCGTTGACCGCATGGCACGTCGCACACACTATTCCCTTCTTGATAAAAAAGTTATAAAAGTTATTGTTCCACTGATTTCGGAAACCGCACTTAGTTACTGATTGATACTGCTTTACTTTGATTTACACTATTTATTTATACATACTGTTATGGCCGTTTAAAATTTCAGGCCCGCTAACCGGTTATATTTATCCGGCTGCGGCCATGGTAGTTAGTCGACTGGACGAGAACTTTTTTGTGACAGTATTACATGCGGGCGGACATCACTGCCTTGCCGGCGAACAAATTTCGTCGCCGCACACAGCCTTAGTTGTCCAAGTTTTTTAGTGGCTGTACACCTGGCACACAGGATTTACATGTGCTGTACGTCGACGATATTTAGATGCTTACTGGTTGACGTCGCAAATAGGCAGGACTTAAGCTTATATCCGCCACCTATGTTATGTGCAAGGCAAAATTCCCAAGGACTGGATACATATATGAAATGAATTTGAAATATTTTGAAAAATGAAAACTAAAATTAATAAAGAAAAAAAACCCTCTTAATTCGCCCCATTACAATACCCCCCCCCAATGAGAGGTCTTCTGTCGAAACAAAAGAAATCTCATTGCTAATCCCCTAAGAGGACCGGTGAGGATATGGTGCCGCAACCCCCTGAACACTCTCCTAAAATCATGGGTACTTACCCCCCTAGTCTGGTGGCTGCGGCAGCACCCATCCGATCTTACTGGACTTCTCTATTCGAGATCCCAACACCATAAGCTCAGACAGATACCCGCCACAGTATCACCTGGCTCTGGAACATTCAATTAACATTTAATAAACGGCCTTCCATCACTCCATATCCCACAACTGATTTGTTTCCTCTTAGCCATACAGGCTCATTCTTTGCAAAGTACTGGTCCTGCTTATACAAAGTACTGGTTTGGTTTAAAAATAATAATATAAACTTACAGTCTACCTACAGTTCAATCATATAAACATTTTTTTTTTTTTATACTAACCCCCTTTTAATCCCTTAACCCCTGATACCCGTTACATATTAATGTGTTCTGCGCTAGGCTTCTTGGCCATTGCCGGCCTCATCCTAGCCGTAAACCACATCTCCCTCGTGACCTGTAACTGGGTCACCCCCCATCCACACTCACTATTTCCCCCCCCTGGGCTGTAGCGCCCAGTTGCTTTCACAAGGACTGATGCGGAAGGGGTGGACATTTTTTCTTTTATTCCACCCCCATCCTTGCTTCGGCGTTACAATAAAATTCAATGTTACACCTACTATTCTTGATTGATACACCCCTAATGGACTACCACCCCTATCTGGGTGAAAATAGACCTGTTCCAAAATTTGGTAGATTCCCCAAAAAATAACCCCCCTACTAAATCTAACAAACCACCGGGTTGACAAAATAAAACAAACCACAAGTCGGTTATATCAAGTAAAATTTATGATTTGTCACAATTAACTACTTTCACGGTCATGACCCGGTGAGGTCATGACCGCACTTAGGTGGAGAATCTACAGTTAAAACATAAAACATAAATTGTCAATCGTAAAAGTTTACATGAATGGTCATATGAACATCTTATTTTCCCAAACACTATCTAAGCCCAAATATTTCCATCAGTTGTCAGTGTTAAATGAATATTTTAATCATTATTTTCATTAGTTAGCATTTAATTTATAATTCCAGTTTAAAAATAAAGTTAAGTTCATTATTACAATCATCTTTTCAACTAATTTAACTGTCAAATTAATTGAATTATATTTAATTTCTCAAACTCTAAGTTGCAATAATTATCTCATTATTATTTTATTTGTTCAAAGCAAAATATTAATTGTATTACAATAAAAAGCCACCTCCATTTCAACACATCTTACATTTCTTTTGTTTCATAATAAGATTTACTCATCAGAATACTGATTCATCAGACTACAACAGTTATCAACTTCAACACCTGGCTGCAAACATTAGTCAAAACATACAACACCCCTGTTTACATCAACAATAGTCTGCCAGACTGGTGTTATAAACACTCCTTCAGTCTAAACATTCTGCTTACCACATACTGACACATATACTTCCTACAAATTTTTTGTTTCTATAAATCTTCTTGTTAACATATTTATCAATGTCTATTCATTGCAGTTCAAACCAAATATAATTTTAATTCACCTTTCAGTTATTATTACTTTTTAATTACAGTTTCTATTTAATACCATTATCTCAATTAATTTATATTATTGAATCAACATCTTTTCACACCTGTAAACCTTTTATTCTATCTGATTGGTATTATAAACTTTATACTTACAGTACATTATTCACCTACTGACATGAATACAAAATACACACCACACACACACACACCAATATCTCCACGTAACTTCTGAAACATTTAACAACAATGTTATTTCATACCGAACAATTTAACATTTATTTATTAAATACTATCAGATTCACATCTCATGAAGTAATTTAAATTCATAAAAAAATTCAATTATACAACATTTAAATCAATCAAAATATCTAAAACATCTCAAATTATTTTAAGTAAATTCATTATTGAAAATACAAGTTCAATTGCTATCAAAACAATTACAATTCACTAATTACTGTCTTCAAAATTAATTTTGTTATTTATTTAGATTGCAAAATATTAATATTATTATTATCACAACAATTTCCATTACATACACATATACCTAACATTTTCCAATATACACAATTAATTTCACTATCAGTTTATTTACAATTCTTCATCATTCATTATTCAGTTATATCACACTTCATTGTCCAAGGTTGCGAGGTCTGAACTATAAAACAAAATACTTAAAATTGTCCATTTATGAATTTAAGGTTCAGCCTCCATCGTCAAAAATTAGTCTGGGTTTCAAATAACAATTTTCAATTTTGTTTACATACCACATATGGTTATCTTGTGTGTAGTAACCATAAAATTTCAGTTCATTCATTTTACCACAATAATCATAAACCAAGTCAACATTATTTGTCTGTCCAATCTCCATTAGTAGTTATATTCATTGTCAAGTCAGTTATTTTCTCATTCATGACAACATAAGGTAAATTATTATTCTTTAAACATGTATCATCAAAACAATTCTCACTCTCTATTTTAACAGGTAAGTATTTCATATCATTTAACATCTCTTTCAACTCCTTATAATCTCTCTTTAATTTATATAATTCTATCTCTCTATCAATACACCACTCTCCATCTAAATTTCTCTCATCATAACACCATCTCTCGCTTTCAACCTCATTCCACATAGAGGGTACTAACTTATACAAAAAGGGGAAACAACTCAAATCTTTCACTAAAGTCTCTTGCCCTCCAATAATAACATTTTTGAACACCTTGGTTCATCACAAATAAGGGGAAAATTTACCCTCTGCCCTCCATATTCATCTACTCTTTCTTTCCATTCTTTTTCTAATTCATCAACACTAATTACTACCTCGTTACAACATATCACTCTCTCTCTCTCTCACTCACTATTTCACTATCTATTTTCAACGTATCACTCTCTGATACCACCCTTTCAATCACATTACAATTTTCAATAGCATTGTTATCATTTGTTACCTTATTCTCTAATACCACATTTTTAACTATATTCTCATTTTCGACATTATTTATATCACTTGTTACTTTTTTATTATCATTATTATTTTTACTTTTAATCCGTTCTTCTACTGACTCTACTATTCTCTCAATATCTTGTTTCAATTCGTTACAACTACTTTCGCTTATCATTTTTACTTCATCAATGTCAAATTTAAGTACATCAAATTTACAATTAAATTCACTTTTAATTTCGGTCTTAATTTCATTCAATTTTATATCGTTATTGTCAAAACGATTATTTAATTCGTTAAATTTGTTATTCTGTACATCTAGTTTGGCGTCAAAACTACTTTGTACTTCATTAAATTTAATACTTTGTTGCTCCAAAATTAATTGCAACATATTCATGACTTTCTCATTACTGTCTACCTCTTGTTTATTTTGGATAGGTGTTAACGGACTTTCTGTTTTATCGTCAGTGAAGCTGACTTTATCGTTATTATTTTTACTTTCCCTACTTGATTTTGGGGTTATTTGTATCCCCGAATCAGCTGTACTATTTGTTTCATTTGTAATATCTTTAGTTTTATTTTCCTGACTCACGTTTGGAGTCGAGTGGATTTCAACATTATTCATAATGTTTGAATCATCATAGTTTTCGACACTAGTCGTTTCATTATATTGCTCTCATTCTTTCCTGCCATTTTTATAAGTTTCTTAATCTAGATTTTCGTACATAAACATCTGCCACTTAACTCTTAAACTCTGAACATTGATATACTATTTTATATGTGCTGCGTAATTTTTACGTAGTTACTTAACCCTCAAATCAAACTTGTATTCGCTTTTAGGTGCCGATTTATAATTATTTTACAAATCGAGTCTCTGTTCGCAGCGCCATTTGTGTAATCACTTATTATTACATTTAATTATTAAAATTTTAATTCATTTTATGCCTTACCTCTTAGTCCAAAGTCCGTTGCACGAAACTGCGACATACAAGTATAACCTTCAGGTTATCTGAATAACGTACTCAACTCGCTTTTCATTTGAAACAAATCTAATTTAATTGCATTTTTTACTTTCTTTAAATACACCACTCACTCCTCCTTCTACTTTAATTCACATATTATTGCAACTCTTTCTTTCTTTTAAAAAACAGATATTACATAAAATTTCAGTTTACCATTGTAACTTATACTAATATATATTTATGACCATAATAAAGCGACCCAGATTGCCCATCCACTCATTCATACGAAAACCCTTTTTAAATCATTACTTTAAACCCCCTTTTATATATGCTCATAACAATTTTGATTTGGATACATTTTACAGTTTACCGTGGCGTCCCCATTGACTGCATGGCGCGTCGCACACACTATTCCCTTCTTGATAAAAAAGTTATTAAAGTTATTGTTCCACTGATTTCGGAAACCGCACTTAGTTACTGATTGATACTGCTTTACTTTGATTTACACTATTTATTTATACATACTGTTATGGCCGTTTAAAATTTCAGGCCCGCTAACCGGTTATATTTATCCGGCTGCGGCCATGGTAGTTAGTCGACTGGACGAGAACTTTTTTGTGACGGTATTACATGCGGGCGGACATCACTGCCTTGCTGGCGAACAAATTTCATCGCCGCACACAGCCTTAGTTGTCCAAGTTTTTTAGTGGCTGTACACCTGGCACACAGGATTTACGTGTGCTGTACGTCGATGATATTTAGATGCTTACTGGTTGACGTCGCAAATAGGCGGGACTTAAGCTTATATCCGCCACCTATGATTATGTGCAAGGCAAAATTCTCGTGTCCAAGCCATGTTTGTTTTACTACCGTGGCGTCGTCTGCGCACATGCTGGTGTAGTGCGTTTAGGCGCAGATCTCGCACAGCCGCAAAGTTCTTAGAATTGTGTCACAGTTGACAACACGACATTCATTTGTGATTATTTCACCACAGTTACAGCGTACCCTTACTTTGTTTGGACTGCGAGTTAAATTCTACCAAGGACTGGATACATATATGAAATGAATTTGAAATATTTTGAAAAATGAAAACCAAAATTAATAAAGAAAAAAAAACCCTCTTAATTCGCCCCATTACATTATGAGTTCATATTTTGTTTTCTTCTTTAATTAAATCAGATCCGCACGTTTGATTTTGAACTTGTTTCACCACTACACTGTTCTTTTACTTAAAGTTTGAAAATTTTACTAATGGACCACGTTTGGTCCTCGCCTGGCCAGGCTAAGCGTGAGTGAAGACTGCCTTTTTTACATGCGGGCTGAAATCACTGCCTTTCTTGCTACCAAATTTCGTCGCTGGTACACAACCTTCGTTCTCAAAGTCTTGGTAGCTGCACACATGACACATGGGATTTTCGTGTGTTGGACGTTGACAATATTTAGTGTTCACTGGTCGACGTCACAAAAGTGGGCAGGACTAAGTTTCGTTTCCGTAACTTTGAGACCAAGTGTAGGACAAAATTATTCTCCAAGCCATCTTGTGCGCCTTTCGCTTAGCGTGGGTATGCGCTCCGCCGATGTTAGTGTGTTTGGGCGCAGGTGTCACACAGCATCAAAGTTCCAGGAATTGTATCACCGTCAACAACACGACATTCCTTTGCATTGGCATCACCTCACAAGTCCTTTGTTCTAACTACGCTTTATTTGAACACGTGGCTGTCCACACAGATGAAGTGAATTGTTAATATTTTAATAAAATAAAAACCCAAATTTAATAAAATAAAAAGCCCCTCCTTTTTGCCCTGTTACAATGTACACACATACACATACACAAATAGGGTATTTATAACTTGACAACAAACAAAAGAACCCTCGGCTAGTTGGGTTTGTGCACTTACGTCTGCCAGTTCTGACGCGACGGTTGGAAATCCGTAATCTGGCGACGTGGTGGGGGCACTGGAGGGGCGAGCGGAGGTTCAGCACTTCGCTACAGAATGCGAATGTTTCATACAAGCGTCTGACTAAATAAAATATAATATTTCATGCAAATTTGTAATTTGTATATAATAAAAATAATATATTTTTTTATAATATATTATGTATTTGACAATGTACACAGATTTTTCCTATTTTTGATCATTAATTATCTGTTCATATTGTTACTGAACGAGATTCTGCGTGTGAATATGAGGTGTTTAATATTTCGTGTATTTAATTTAATTCGGAGCTTAAATGTCATGTGGGCTTCAAAACCTATTTGAAACATCTATTAAATATATAAACCTAAAATATTACTAAACCTAAAATTATAAAATAGTATTAAGCATAGAGTTAAATGGAACTATTTACGATTCCCAAGCTGTAAACAATATTTTAAAGAAATATACGGCTCCAATAAGCGTACACACAGAGGACATAATATGAACAAAACGAAATAATACATGCAAAACACTCGCTTATGAAGGATAAGGATTAAGTCATAACAGGCAGTATAACATACCTGTCATTCTCGTATCTCATCTGCGATCTCACCATCGTCTTCCTGATTACTGCTGTCATCCTCGGACTCAGATTCAGATTCAGATGAGCTGACATCACTCACAGAAATAATGAAGCTATCAATGGCGTCATCAATGAGGACATCTTTGGATATATATTGTAACGATACAATTAAGCCAAATCTCGTACCAGTAATAAAAAAGATAATTCTTAATATAAAAGTTACTTCATATGAAATAAAATGTGTAAAAAATGATTAAAATGTAAATACTTTGACATGACGTACAACGATATTACCCAACCCAAGTGATTGAGCCGAAAACATAAACATAAAGAAGGGAACCACGTAACATACTTATTAAAATGTAAATATTTTGACATGATTAAGCCGACAACCCAAACATACGTATGAAAATGTGATTAACAAAACAATGATGGACACAGAACTAAAGGAGAACCAAACCAAGATGAAGAATGAAGATGAAGATTATTGAAGAAGAAGAAGAGGAAGAATGAAGAGGAGACAGATAAAACCCAAGGGAAACTAACACACATATATAAAAGGGAGAGATTGTATGTTAAAGATAGAATACGATCAATAAACCTTAAATAATTATATATTGATAAAACCAATGTTATTATTAGCATTAATTTAACATATGTATCCAATTTTTAAGACAATACAATTGTAAAACAATGTAGTATAGGAAGGGTACACTAACCCTGTCAGAAAGGTTAGATTCAACCCAAAACACAACTAGCCTAATATTGTTTATAGTAAAAATAATACTAAAACAAAAATAGTGAGAAATGGTAGGAGTAGGTATAGGGGTTACCCATTAAATAACACTAATTACAAAACAGTGAACCAAAGTGAAGTGTTTTAGTGAAGTGATAATGCCCTAAAAATAGTGAAAGTGAATGTGAAACATTCAAATTAGAATGCTAAGGAAATAGACACTCTTTAAAACATTGATAAATCACCAATGAGTGGAGTGGAATTATAATTAGTTGAATACCTAGATGTAATTAAAAATAGTATTTAAAATTAATATAAGGGAAGCATGTGACATATCAGGGAGAAAGCCCAGTACCATAACTTGTGTTAACATGGCATGATAGGATAGAAGTAAAATTTGTTATTAAAGATTAAAATTATAAAGAATACAACACCCCATGTTGAAAGGGGAATTAACCTTCATATTATTAGAGAAAGTGACAATGTTTATCACCCTAGTTTATAAGACAAGTAAGAAATCAATGTTAATACTAAGAATAATTTATGACTTATAAAGAATAATTGATTCAATGTTAAAGAAGGAATATGACTGAAAGGGGACTTACAGTCCATAAACGTAACTATTATATTTTAAATGAAAAGCAATGAAAATGTATGTTGAATAATAATTAAAACACAAACAAATAAACGAAGCCCATCAGGCTGAATTCAGAATGTAATTTAAAAGGGAAATACACTAGAAAACAATCATGGCTGTTTGTAACTAGGAAAACAGTTAACTGCCAAGAACATTTCAAATGCAAATTGTATCAATTTCACAAAAAATTTTACTAATCTAAGAACAGTGAATGGACAATGATTGTATATCAGTTATTTCTACACAGAAATATTATTGTAATAATTTAATTCAAGAAAGATATGTTATTTATTAAATGTCAACTAATTAGACTATAGTTAAAGTGTAACAAAATATGACCTTATGAGGTATCATTGTAAACTTTGAAAGGAAAGAAAAATAATAGTGATGTCATTTATTATCCCAAAGGAATTATAAGGGAATAAAATCATTAGGAAAATACTTAATAAATTTGAATAAAAATTCAAATATCTCTAACAATGTAAGCAAAGAGTAATTAAACAAGCATTGAATTATTAGTTACTATGACGAGTCATTTGAGGCTTATTTTTCCGTTAAATTATACAGACGCTGAAGAAACGAAGCGTGGGTACGCCACGCAAGAAATTGGACAAACTAAAACTTTAATCTAAACAATCACAACAAGTCGAATAGTGAACCAAAATGATCCAATGTGAAGAGACGTCGATCTGTACAGAATTAATGATGACCAGGAATGAAATTAAACAAACTAATTAAAGAAAAAACCCAGACCAGTTTGAAGAAGATGCTGGAAGCCTACAACCAGCCCAAATTCGAAAACTATACGCCTACCCATGATGACCCTTCAACGTGAGACGAACTGATAAGTACCGAATAATTTATTACTCCTAAAAAACCCCAAATCACTTAAATTATTTTCAATGATAAAATTTCTCACTATTTAAAAAATAGTATTTTCTTTCAAAGGTAAAGGCATAATTTACTTACTTATATTAAAAAACATTTATAAAGATAACCTTATTTGTGAACATAACTACTGGAACAGAAATACGACACTACAGAACAAATTGTACAAACACATTATAAATCCTAAGTACCTATAAGGTATAATAGTGTACTTTCTTTTCATGTAATCAACGTTTATGTCTATTTTCATGATCAAAAGAACCCCAGATTGTAAAAACATATTAATTTGTTAGAAGCAACTGAATGATAGCGTTTTGAATCAATTTTGCCAACCTGAGGTGTTTTGTGTTTCAAGCTCTAAGCCGGAGCATAATATTATAAATTTGTTTATTATTCAATTGTCATGTTTATTAATAATTAAATGTGTATTAAAAAACGCAGTACAGAACAATACTATCTTGTTATTTCATAGGATTTTTGTTGTAAATATATGTGTGTTAGCGAAGTTTAAGTCATAGACAACTAGCGCTTGTCACGAGTGGCCGAGTCGACAACCTGTGTAGCAGCGGGAATAATTCGAACGCCACAGCTGTTCATGCTAATACCACATATTACCTTAAAAACTAAATGTTTTAATTGTTTTAACAAAACAATTTGGCGCCACCCGGGAATCGTAATCCCTATGAATTAACAGGTAGGTTGTACTGGTGACATTGACAACGCTACGGACTCCAGTAGTGACGTCGATTTATGTAACAACCAGTGTGAGGCAAACACACTACAATCACACTAATACACAAAATAAACAAGTGTGAGACATTTTAACAGGTACGACCCCTATTTATTGTTACATATTGGCGACCAGCAACGTGTGGCTAGAAAGAATAACTAGCGACGATCATGAATAGACACGGTATGGTTACGAGGCGCAAGGGGAAGGAATCATCAAACCAAGAAGGAAACCCAGAAGAAATGGAGGAAGTCGAGGACGTAGAAATGGAGGAAACGACTGGAGAATTGTCAGAAGAAAACCCACAGGAGGACCAAGTGGAAAATCCAAATCCACCTGAACCGGAAATAGAAGCAGAAGTCATGGTAAATAACCAACCAATAAAACCAACAGAAGAAACAAAATTAGATCGCATGCTGAACTTCATGATGGAACAATTTGGACAAATGAATAAAAAATTAGAATCCGACAAGGAAGATTTAAATAAAAAATTAGAATCCGACAAGGAAGAGAGAAGACGAGACAAGGAAGAGTTAAATAAAAAATTGGAAAAACTGGACATCCTGAACGACAAAATAGAAAGCAACCATGAAGACTTGAAGAGAAGTCAGGAGGCATTGGAGAAGAAGAGCGAGGAGCTGAAGAAACAGATCAAGAAGGATCTGGAGATAGTAAACAAAAAGATGGAAACGAATCATGATGTTCTCCAAAGGAAAATCGAGGAAGAAAGTAAGAAAACCAAGGAGGAATGGAAGCAACAACTAGTCGAATGTCGAGAAGAGATTAGACAAACGGTAACAGAAACCAACGAAACAGTAATACAAATCAGGGAAGAATTAAATAATAAAATTAGTAACATTGAAGAGGAAGGTAAATTGAGGGCGACGGAGTTCTACCAAGTCCTTACTGAAGGGTGCCAAAAGAATAAACAAGAAGTGGTCAAGGAACTGGAGGAGAGGCACCAAGAGCTACAACTGGATGTAAACAATCGGGTGGAGGTGTATACCGTCATAGACAAAATCGACGGACTGACCCGAGAAAACCGAGAAAAAATCCAGGGAATCAGCATGCGAGAGAAACAGATGCAGGAAGAATTAGATGCATTAAGAGAAAAACCATATAATCACACACAGTTCATAACCAGTGAGAACAGAGAAATGATTAATTTTCGTAGCTACAGGAGAAACCCAATAGAATTCCTCAAACGGGTAGAAGAGCTGATAGAGAAGAACCGAGAAACCAGATGGTCTAGTGTGAGGAGTATGATCGACGAGATGTTTCGTGACACCCATGACAATTGGTGGACAGCCACAAGACCTGAAATAAATGATACTTAATAGTTCAAGAAACAGTTCAGGGAGAAGTATTGGTCCGAATCAACACAGAATGTGGTCCGCAATGACATTAGTAACGGGAGGTACGAGACACAAGGAGGACACACGTTAACATCGTACTTTCTGGGAAAGGTATGTTTAGCAGGAAATTTGGAACCCAGAATACCGGAAGAGTCGTTGGTGATACAACTGGGTTATCATTACGAAGAGGCCATCCAGAAGGCCAGGCGACAAGGCCAAATTAAAACAATCCAAGGAATGGTTAGCTTACTGGAAGACCTGGAGAACGATAACCAGTATCGAAAAAACAGGGTATCAAACCAAAGATACAATAAGTGGAATGAACACAATAATACACCTAATTTCCAGGGACCATACAATTATCCACAAGGCAATAATCGAAATAACTGGGGCCGGAATAACAACAATAATAATGCAGAACCAACATTCAATGGAAACGATCAGCATCGCCATCCACATAACCAGCCTGGTAACCGAGGACAACAGAACAATCACCCAGGAAGTCCAAACAATAATAGAAGCAGCCCAAATAATAACAACCGACCAAATGAGAATTATAGAGGAGTAGAACCAGAACAACGTAACAACAGTCACCCCAATGACCACAATTATTACGGCAACCGGTATCATCCCAATTACCAGTACAACCGGGGACCCGGGGGCAATCCAAATAGGAGTGACAATCGACGGCATGTAAATTTTATTAGTGGTAGAAGGCGGAATAACCACCGAAGATACAACTCAAATTGGCACCAAGAGCCATGGTACAATGCATCCAACGAGACTGACAACAGGCCATCAGTGAACAGGAACCATGAACCACTACAAAATGGAAATAACCAGCAAAATGTGCCACACAATGAAACAAACGACCAGCCAAGCAACCTGGCCGTCAGCCAGCAGCCACCTTTAAACTAAAAAGGTCAGTGATAAAGTATGAACGCCCTTCACATGACCAATCACTTGGGTTGATACGTCAAACAATGTCAGATAAACAAACCAAAGGAATCACGATAATTTACAACAATTATTTAAAAAATATTCGAGAAGAACTTCTCGAGGAAGAGGCCACTCAATTACCACAGAACAATAGTGAAATTGTTCATATAAAGGCAACAATAAACGGTACCATAACCAGTATTCTGGTAGACACGGGGTCTAATATCTCTCTCATTAACCAACCTGAGTTAGAAAGAATTCAAGCTCACTCTCGAACACCAATACCTACATTGCCAATAAATAATATAGTCATCATTGGCGCAACGGGCAAACAGAACAAAACAGTGAAAAAGCAAGTGTCATTGGAACTAGATAATCTAGAATCCACCATCTCCATTGTATTTCTCGTGGCAAATGGGCTACCTTTCAATATGCTCATCGGATGTGATATACTAAGAAAGTATTCAGCGATAATAAACCTGCAGAATGGAGTAGTATTGTTAAATTCAGAACAAGGAACCTGGTCCGCGAACATTATCAATTGTGTACCAAGTTCAACTGCTTTAAGCCAAAACACAGAACTGAAAAGTTATTACTGCCAGAGGCATGAGCCAGATGTTACTATAGTAGAGGAGGAGGAGCGTAAGACCTTATGGAACCAGAAGTTGGAAGAGATTACCACCTTCCAAAGAGAACGGCCTATGCATGAGATTAGTAAACAACAATCCAAAAAATTAATCGCCATTTACAATGAATATCAGCATGTTTTTTCGAACATCCCCGGAAAGGTTAAGGGATATCAATGTAAAATTCAATTCCGAGAACCAGTGGACTTCCACTGGAAATCATATCCAATAGCACATTCTCTAAAAAACGAAGTTAGAATGGAAATAAATAGAATGATTGCCGAAGACATAATTGAATACAGTCATTCACAATATACCAGTCCCATAGTTGCCATCCCCAAGAAAAATGGCAAGGTGCGAATCTGCCTAGACGCCCGAGAAATAAATAAGATGATTATAAATGACAGAACCTCACCAGGAGAAATAGAAGAAATCCTGAAGAGATTCCACGGAATCAGATATATTAGCACTTGGGATACTGTATGTGGGTATTGGCAGGTGGAGCTGCACCCACACAGTAGACAATACTTAGCATTCCTGTTCGACGGTAGAAACTACCAGTTCAAAAGGCTACCATTTGGACTAATAAATTCAGTAGCAGTGTTCGTGAAGTGCATGGACCAAGTGTTGGGTCAAGAGGCACTGGAATTTACTACAGTGTACGTTGACGACCTACTTATTACGTCAGCAAACTGGGACGAACACTGTGAAAGAGTCAGACATGTGTTGGAAAAATTATCTAACAACAATATCACACTTAAGTTAGACAAATCAAAGTTCAATGCTAAAGAAGTAAAATTCTTAGGATTCAACCTAACTGAAGAGGGAATCTCTCCATCCCAAGAGAAGGTTGACGCCATACAAAATTTCCCATCACCAAGAAACAAAAAACAGTTGCAATCCTTCCTAGGGGTATGTAATTACTACAGGAAATTTCAGACCAACTACTCCCACCTAACAGCTAAATTTTCCAAGCAATTATCTTCAAAAGAAAAATGGACGTGGGGAGTGGAACAAGAAGAAGTGTTTAAATTAATCAAACAAAAATTTGTTGACACTGTTATTTTACACCACCCTAATTTTGCAAAACAGTTCTATCTAAACTGCGACGCTAGTGATGTAAGTCTAGGCGCAGAATTATACCAAGAAGATGAAGATGGCAATCACCTAGTCATTAGCTTCGCCAGCCGAATACTCAATAGCTGTGAGCGTAACTATAATGTTACAGAAAAGGAGTTGCTCAGCATAGTATTCGCGTGCGGCAAGTTTAGGACGTACATACTTGGATATAATATAACGGTCCGAAGCGATCATAAATCAATATCGTTTCTAAAACAATGTAAGTTGAATCATGGCCGACTTACTCGATGGATACTTGCTTTGCAAGAATACCACATTACGTGGGAATATATTCCAGGACGAAAAAATATAGTGGCTGATGTTTTGTCCAGAATAAATGTAGTAAATCAGACATTTGAAGGAGAAAAGGGGAAGATAGCAAAAGTGTATTATATGTTGAAGGATAGAAAAGACCTGGAAGATATTATGAACCAAATAGTGTTACAACAAGAGCAAGATACAAAAATATCCAACATCAGAAGAAGACTGATGGAGTCTGAAGCCATTATTAACCAATTTTACTGTGTGTACAACAATATTTTATTTATGAAAACAAAAAAGAACCAAGATACTTGGAAACTGGTAATACCACAATCATTAGAAAATCAAATCATCAAAGATTATCATGTGAGATACGGCCACATGGGAACAATTAAAATGGTAAAAGCATTAGAAGAGGATTTGTTTATAAAAAATATTGCAAGAAAAGTAAGTAAAAACATAAAAACCTGCACATTGTGTCAGATGGTCAAAACCAATAACGAAAGGAAGGTTGGAACGATGATACCCATCACATCAAGTGCCAAATTAGAGAAGGCGTTCCTCGACATATGTGGACCATTCCCACGTAGCGGAGGACGACACGGCTACAAATTCATTGTTATCATACTTGACCATTACACCAAGTACACCAAATTATATGCTATAAACAGAGCCACAACAAGGAAAATATTAGACATTATCAAAAATAAATACATTATAGAAATTGGAAGACCGTGCATGTTAATAACAGACCACGGAACGCAATTTAAAGGAAGAAAATGGCGAGAAGAGTTATTAAAATTAAATATTAAAACTTATAAAACATCAGTCTACCACCCTAGCAGCAATCCCGCAGAAAGAATGTTGAGGGAGGTAGGACGCATTTTGAGAACCTATTGTCATAACAACCAGCGAGAATGGTACAAATATTTACCTTCAACCGAAGTGTTTTTAAACATCAGTTACCATCAATTCACTGAAAGTACGCCTTACTTGATGATGTTCGAGAGGAAGCCAAACAGAGAGATACAAGAGATAATAGAATTCCCAAAAGACCCAGAAGACCCGTATGACAAAAATAAATGGTACAGCCTAATAGTAGAAAAAATTGAGAAACAAAAGGCCAAATACGCAAAGAACCAACCCAAAATAATCAAATATAAAGAGGGAGAAAAAATACTAATCAAAAATCGTGAACTGCCAAGTACAATGGAAGGTATAGCAAAGAAATTATTATTGTTATACACGGGGCCGTATATCATCACAAGAGACAATGGTAATAACACTTACCAAATCAGTAATATCAATACAAGGAAAATCAAGGGAGTTTACAATCAAACTTCAATAAAAAAGTTTTACGAGGAAGAATAAAACCATTGTGAAATGAAACAAATTTCAAAATTCTAAAAGAGATTGTAAGAGCAGCTTACTCAAATATTTAGATGATGTATGTGGAACAATAAAAGGTTTTAATGAAAAAAAAAAATAGAGAAAAACAAAGGGAACAGTTACACAAATTCCTTTCAATTTAAATCAGTTTAAAATATAACAAAAAATTGAAATATGAAGTATGAAGTAAAAAGTGAGATAATCAGGAATAAGTTACACACATTCCTATGTAATAAAAATGTAAGAAGCACAAACTTACAATTATAATTAAAAACAAAAAATAGCTAAAAAGGAATACGCTACAAACATTCCTTTACGGTAAGACCATTAACTTACCAAAGAATTATAAAAAATGATGCTGAATACAGAGTAAAATAAACAAAAATAAAATCAAGTTCAAATTACTGAGATAAATACTTGAAATTATACTGAATCAAAAGTATTATCAGAAAAAATAAATAAAACTATACCTGGTACAAGGAGAGAGAGAGAAATTGTATATAAAACAAATATACAAATATGGCTAAAGCAGAATCCTGCTAAATGACTAAAAAAATGTCTAAAACAATTAAAATGATCACAACGAGCATTGAAAACAAAATAATGAAAAGTGAGATATGATGAAATTAACATATGAATAAAGATAAAATTTCTCAATATAGTATATGAGTAGATGATAGTGTATAGTTAAGGTATAGCGGAAGGAAGAATGAGTAGTAATGATAAAGTGATCTAAAGACAAACCACAAGGTGGACAATCCCAATTATATTATTATTATTATTAAGTCACAAGTTGACAAAGATTTAAGATTGACTGTTGAAAAGTCCAGCAATCTATGTGAACTGAGTAGAGAAGATGTGCCTCTAGTCTCAGAAAAATGAGTAGTAATGGGAGAAACCAGCTACTATATAAAGTTAGGGAAATAAAATTTGTGTATGAGGGAATATGCACCAATGGAAATAAATAAAAACAGATCCAAATAAAATGGAGCGAATTAAGTAAGAAGAGAAATTGTAGCGGGTCGATTTTTGGGTGTTTTTGTTTTAACCGTTTGGGGCATATATTTATATTTTTATTTATTTCATTTTGGGCGGATTGTCATTGTGCAACGTATGGGTCCGTATAACAGACCAGTGTTGAGAAACAGTTGGAAACAAAGCGAAACGCAATCAGTGGTGTAACACGGCTGAAGAATTCACCTCCACAAAATTCTTCGAACTTTGTACCTGTGTGTGGCAGCGCACATACGCAACTGCTCAATCACGCTCCAAGTGACGCTCTGACAAACAACTCAAGATGGCGAGCGCGTAAAAAATATTCGTCGTCTTCTATAAGACCTCACGGAAGTCGCATTAACTCCGCCTACTGTTGGTGACATCAGCGGAACCAAGTCCAATATCGGCCTCTGGACACACACATATACCAGCTATAATCTATGCATAAACTGGATATGCCGCAGCAAGTCAACTGTATACGGCGACTAAAACCCGGTGGCTTTGAATTGCCGCTTCCGCAGTTCAACCAAGCACATGCAGCAGTTCGTCCCAGAGAGTACCGGACGGTACATCTCGAAGGGGTTAGCTCTTCTCAAAATTTAAAAAATGTGGCAGTAAAAGTGAATCAATCTTTTTAAAACAGTGGCAGTGATGCGGGAATAACTACAGAACAACAACATCCATATTTGTTATTTTTTTGTTTATGTTTCGGGACGACTACGAACTTACAACGGGGCGGCCACGAGGTCAACGGATGAACACGTTGCCACCTGGGGTTTATGTAATGGGCTAAATTAATTAATAAGGGTAAAGGGGGTATTTTATTAAGAATGTGAGAGAGAGTGAAAGCAGACTGGGCAGTCTACCTAATCGTAAGTAGTAGAATTAAAATATAACAATAATAGATGTATGACCAACAGGTATGAAATTTTAAAATGTAGCTTGTCAAATTTTATGGAAAAAACGAAAGAATAGTATAACTTTGAAATACTTGATTATTAAAAAATGTTAATTCTCTTCAAAAAGGAGTAGAGTCACTTATTTCAGTAACCTATAAAACACGTTTGTATCCGACGTTCGTGCGACCGAATCCTGGCCCCAGATAAAAGAATTTTTTGCAGGTAAGTGGAAGAAAGTTTGTTTTTATATATTTAAAGAGTTGATTAACTTCACAATGGCTTCCGACACAGGGACGATTTTATAAATTAAAAAATTGTTAAAATAAAATCCACACCTACAAAGATGCAAACGTGTGTTTTAAGGTTAGCGTAATAAAATAAAAGTGAGTCATTTACGCAAAATTGACATGAAATAGAAAGTGTATTACAGTATAAAATAAGTATAAAATAAGAAATGGCAGATAATAATGAAGTCAGCTTCTCTGACAGTCAGACCGAGAGTCAAATAAATACCGACTCCGGTATTCAAACAGAATCAATGTCAATAGATGAGCATAATGTAGAAGTATCTGTAATCAGTACGCCGGGAGCAATTTCCACTCCCGTGACGATTAAAACAAACACAAAAGAAAAAGAAGTGTCATTGGATGACCTATTTGATTTTATGAAAGTCAATTTCAATGACTTTAATAAACGTCTTAATGCAATTGACGAAAAAGTTGAGAGTCGTTTTAATTCTAATGACGAAAAATTTGACAAAATAGACCGTCGTTTTGACGTTCAAAATAGCAATTTTAATAAAAAATTTGAAGAACAGAATATTCAGCTTCAGCAAAATATAAATATAAAATTTGACGAGTTGATAAATAACATACAAGACAAGAGTGTATGTCTTGGAAATGCCAATGAAATGACAAAAATTAGTTCGAATAAAGTAGAACAGAGTAAGGATAATACAAATAAAAATGTGGTGTTAGAAAATGAGGGTGTAGATGTTGAGAATGATAACATAATTGTAGAAAGAGTAGAAGTTGATTATGAGATGGTAATGTGTGTCAGTGAGTTAGAGAGAGAGAGAGAAAAAATAATGTTGTGGTAGAGTGGGGACAGAGGGCAAATTTTCCCTTTATTATTTATGATGTTTATGATGATTTATTGAGTCCACAAGTGTTGTGGTTGAAGGGCAAGAGTCCCGTATTGGTAGATGGATTGAGGTGTTTATTTTTGTGGAGTAATTGTGTACCCTCTGTCCGGAATAATTGTGAGAGTGTGATGTGGTGTTATGAAGAGAGAGAAGTAAATAGAGAATGGTATGTAACAGAATTGTATAATTTGAATAGAAAGTATGATGAATGGAAAGAAGGCTTAGAAATATATTTGAATTATAATGATTACAATGATTTGAAAAAAATAATTAGACCGATAGTGAATGAATGTAATGACGGAGACTTAACAAAAATACCTAACGTAGACTGGTTTAATGAGTATTCTGGTAAAATGAGTGAATTTGGTTGTTCTGGTTATGACACACAAAGTAACCATTTGTTTGTAAATAAAAAGCAACAGTGTTATATAGAACCAAGATTAATTTTTGACGATGGTGGCTGAACGAGAATATCAGTGTATAGACCTTGTTAGATACTGTAAATTCTGGTAATGACCTTGCTGATGTGGACATCTGAAGTGAGATACACTTGAACAATTTTGACGTATATTTTGTAAATAATATTGAATTCATTTGTGTGTATTGTGAAATGTAATGTGTATATGTTTTAGAAAATGTTGTATTAATAATAATAATATTATTAATATTTTTGCACTCTAATTAAATAACAAAATAATTACGAAGACAATAGTTAATGATTTGTAGAATGTTGATAATAATGGAAATATGTTATTTTAATAATCAAATGAATATTTAATTTTAATAATAAATTGAATTAAATAAGTGGAGATGTTTAGATAGTGTGATTGAATATTATGTGTTTGAATTTTATAAGGTAATTAAATTGTTTGGTGAGATGTTGATTTAATAATAATTAATAAGTAAATAAATGTTAAATGGTTTATTGTGTGGAACTTAATGGTTAAAAATATGTGTTAATAATAAATTTTAAGCAATTTTGAAAATCTGATTACAACACAGGATAAATTCATCATGAGGATAAATAAAAAGAGTTAATGAAAAATTTTAAATAATAATGTTTATAAATTTTTATATAAATTATTTAAAAGAGAATTGTTTGTTTGATGTATGCTAATAATCCAGGTTTATTGCTATTCGTAAAATACGGTTCATACTATAATTTGAAAGGTATCATTTTATTGTTGTGTGTTAGGTATAGTTGTTGATAAAATGTATTTTCATTATGTGTGTAAATTTTTTTTTCTAAGCCAATCATTAGACGCCTGGCAGGCAATCAACATAATAGAAGTAAGTGTTGATAATGTATTACATGTAATTGTCCAATTTTGAATGGTATTCATGGTGTTTTTATTATGTTAGGATATCAGCTGATCAGCAATACCATGTCACTGGTATATTGGTTTATGAATGTTACAAGTAATTAATGTTTAGTGTACTACAGGTATTTTAAAGTAAAGATAAAAAGAGTATGCAAATTAATAAAAGATAATTCATGGGTGATAAATGTTTTATGGGACATGTAGACCTGTCCAAGTTGAATTAAAAGTTAAATGTGAAATAGTAGAGATGAGTATGATGTAATGTTGTTTTTGAGTTAATGTATGTTATAGAAGTTGGTGAAGTATTAAGGTTGACACAGTTGTGGGGAATTTATGTAGAGTTTTGAATGATCTATATTTATGTTTATAGTTAATGAGGTTATTTTGTGTATTTGTAGTGAGGTAATGAGATTGAGAATTTTGGGGATGGCAATTTTGTATTAGGGGGTAGTGTATTTGGGGAGTCCGCAACAAGGGTTGGGACGGGATAGGAATAATTTGAGTGGGGAAGGGGCCGCCTTAGGTAGAATCCGGGCCGCCAAATAAGGGAAATGAGTTTTTGGGAAGGAAACACGTATCCTATATGTACAAAGGGTTGGAGAGTATTTTTTTTATATATGTAGAGAAGGCGGCGTTTTGAGTTAAATGGTAAGTTGTGGATTAGAGTGTTTTGATTAGTAGATATTTTTGATAGAGATGGGTGTCATGATAATTGAGTTGATGAATATTAGAGTCAGAGGGAGAAAGTTTATATAGGTATAGAAATCTAATACAGAAAAACGAGAATAAATAATTTACATCACCCACAGTATATTAAAGTAAGATTGTTGAAAAGAAAGAGAGATTCATGATAAAGAATATGCAATTGTTTATTTTTTTTCAACCAGTGACAGAATTTTGATAGAAGTGAAAATAATGTAAAGTCAAGAAGTGTTTAATTTAAATGATTTAAATGCCAATTTGATTATTATTTATATTAATATTTTGTTTATTATAAATATTCTATGTTACTATGTTTTGTATTTCAAGGTAGGATATTACAGATATTTAAAGTGTTTTCAGAAATCATACATAACATATGTAGGTCAAGGGTTTTGTACTTGACCTAGTTATGATCAGCTGATGAGTTCATACACCTACTAAGCTTGTAGAGTAGGAATCCAATTTTAACTTGCTTATTTAATTAATTCAAACCAATATTTGAATAGTTTTAATAAATATTTAATAAATAAATTTAATAAAATTTTTGTTAATGAATAAATTTAAATTTTTTTTGAATTTTAAAATTTTGAAAATTTTAAATTTTTTTGAAGAAAAAAATTTTTTTTGATTTTTCGCCTGCCAGCGAGTGAATATGTTGAGTAATGATTATTTTATTGTGTATGTATTAATGATGTTTCTTTTATTGTATTGCTTTATATTGGTAGGCTATAAATTGTTCTCATGCTAGAGTAAGGATGTATTTATATTATTAGAAATGTCTAGGTTAAGTCAATTGTAACAAAAATTAGAAAAAAGAGGAAGAGAATTTTTTGATAAACGATTTTTTTGAATATTGAATTTTTGGAATTTATAATAAATTTTAAAAGGAAGTTTTTATTTTAATGTGTTATGATAATATGTAATGTTAGTGTGTGTGAGCCCAGTATCTGCTAAAGGCAGCCCAGCTTGCAAAAAGGGGAAACATATCGGCGGAGGAGCTGGGATAATTTTAGCCCGGGATTGAGGATTTTGGGGGTAGCATGTTAGAAGGCGAGGTGTGCCGTGGTGCGAGTCTGATCAATTTCTCGGTGTTGGGATCTCTTACGGAGAAGTCCAGTGATCTCGTTCAGATGAGTCCATGGTCGCTGAGCCAGGGGGGTCGTGTACCCATGCAGATTATGAACCAGGGGGTTGTTGGCACCAGTTCCTCACCGGTCCTCTTCGGGGTTTATCGATGAGATTTCTTCTGTTGTGGACAGCAGAATTCTCATCGAGGGGGTATTGTAGCGGGTCGATTTTTGGGTGTTTTTGTTTTAACCGTTTGGGGCATATATTTATATTTTTATTTATTTCATTTTGGGCGGATTGTCATTGTGCAACGTATGGGTCCGTATAACAGACCAGTGTTGAGAAACAGTTGGAAACAAAGCGAAACGCAATCAGTGGTGTAACACGGCTGAAGAATTCACCTCCACAAAATTCTTCGAACTTTGTACCTGTGTGTGGCAGCGCACATACGCAACTGCTCAATCACGCTCCAAGTGACGCTCTGACAAACAACTCAAGATGGCGAGCGCGTAAAAAATATTCGTCGTCTTCTATAAGACCTCACGGAAGTCGCATTAACTCCGCCTACTGTTGGTGACATCAGCGGAACCAAGTCCAATATCGGCCTCTGGACACACACATATACCAGCTATAATCTATGCATAAACTGGATATGCCGCAGCAAGTCAACTGTATACGGCGACTAAAACCCGGTGGCTTTGAATTGCCGCTTCCGCAGTTCAACCAAGCACATGCAGCAGTTCGTCCCAGAGAGTACCGGACGGTACATCTCGAAGGGGTTAGCTCTTCTCAAAATTTAAAAAATGTGGCAGTAAAAGTGAATCAATCTTTTTAAGACAGTGGCAGTGATGCGGGAATAACTACAGAACAACAACATCCATATTTGTTATTTTTTTGTTTATGTTTCGGGACGACTACGAACTTACAACGGGGCGGCCACGAGGTCAACGGATGAACACGTTGCCACCTGGGGTTTATGTAATGGGCTAAATTAATTAATAAGGGTAAAGGGGGTATTTTATTAAGAATGTGAGAGAGAGTGAAAGCAGACTGGGCAGTCTACCTAATCGTAAGTAGTAGAATTAAAATATAACAATAATAGATGTATGACCAACAGGTATGAAATTTTAAAATGTAGCTTGTCAAATTTTATGGAAAAAACGAAAGAATAGTATAACTTTGAAATACTTGATTATTAAAAAATGTTAATTCTCTTCAAAAAGGAGTAGAGTCACTTATTTCAGTAACCTATAAAACACGTTTGTATCCGACGTTCGTGCGACCGAATCCTGGCCCCAGATAAAAGAATTTTTTGCAGGTAAGTGGAAGAAAGTTTGTTTTTATATATTTAAAGAGTTGATTAACTTCACAAAATGGAGAATGGAGAAACAAACAAGGAAGAGAAGGAAAAAAGTTATCTATAACTGATAATTTCATAAAACACTATGCTAGTATTTTATTAAAATGATCAATTTTAGAGGAGAGGCATTATGTAACGATACAATTAAGCCAAATCTCGTACCAGTAATAAAAAAGATAATTCTTAATATAAAAGTTACTTCATATGAAATAAAATGTGTAAAAAATGATTAAAATGTAAATACTTTGAATGACGTACAACGATATTACCCAACCCAAGTGATTGAGCCGAAAACATAAACATAAAGAAGGGAACCACGTAACATACTTATTAAAATGTAAATATTTTGACATGATTAAGCCGACAACCCAAACATACGTATGAAAATGTGATTAACAAAACAATGATGGACAAAAACTAAAGGAGAACCAAACCAAGATGAAGAATGAAGATGAAGATTATTGAAGAAGAAGAAGAGGAAGAATGAAGAGGAGACAGATAAAACCCAAGGGAAACTAACACACATATATAAAAGGGAGAGATTGTATGTTAAAGATAGAATACGATCAATAAACCTTAAATAATTATATATTGATAAAACCAATGTTATTATTAGCATTAATTTAACATATGTATCCAATTTTTAAGACAATACAATTGTAAAACAATGTAGTATAGGAAGGGTACACTAACCCTGTCAGAAAGGTTAGATTCAACCCAAAACACAACTAGCCTAATATTGTTTATAGTAAAAATAATACTAAAACAAAAATAGTGAGAAATGGTAGGAGTAGGTATAGGGGTTACCCATTAAATAACACTAATTACAAAACAGTGAACCAAAGTGAAGTGTTTTAGTGAAGTGATAATGCCCTAAAAATAGTGAAAGTGAATGTGAAACATTCAAATTAGAATGCTAAGGAAATAGACACTCTTTAAAACATTGATAAATCACCAATGAGTGGAGTGGAATTATAATTAGTTGAATACCTAGATGTAATTAAAAATAGTATTTAAAATTAATATAAGGGAAGCATGTGACATATCAGGGAGAAAGCCCAGTACCATAACTTGTGTTAACATGGCATGATAGGATAGAAGTAAAATTTGTTATTAAAGATTAAAATTATAAAGAATACAACACCCCATGTTGAAAGGGGAATTAACCTTCATATTATTAGAGAAAGTGACAATGTTTATCACCCTAGTTTATAAGACAAGAAAGAAATCAATGTTAATACTAAGAATAATTTATGACTTATAAAGAATAATTGATTCAATGTTAAAGAAGGAATATGACTGAAAGGGGACTTACAGTCCATAAACCTAACTATTATATTTTAAATGAAAAGCAATGAAAATGTATGTTGAATAATAATTAAAACACAAACAAATAAACGAAGCCCATCAGGCTGAATTCAGAATGTAATTTAAAAGGGAAATACACTAGAAAACAATCATGGCTGTTTGTAACTAGGAAAACAGTTAACTGCCAAGAACATTTCAAATGCAAATTGTATCAATTTCACAAAAAATCTTACTAATCTAAGAACAGTGAATGGACAATGATTGTATATCAGTTATTTCTACACAGAAATATTATTGTAATAATTTAATTCAAGAAAGATATGTTATTTATTAAATGTCAACTAATTAGACTATAGTTAAAGTGTAACAAAATATGACCTTATGAGGTATCATTGTAAGCTTTGAAAGGAAAGAAAAATAATAGTGATGTCATTTATTATCCCAAAGGAATTATAAGGGAATAAAATCATTAGGAAAATACTTAATAAATTTGAATAAAAATTCAAATATCTCTAACAATGTAAGCAAAGAGTAATTAAACAAGCATTGAATTATTAGTTACTATGACAAAGAGTCATTTGAGGTTTATTTTTCCGTTAAATTATACAGACGCTGAAGAAACGAAGCGTGGGTACGCCACGCAAGAAATTGGACAAACTAAAACTTTAATCTAAACAATCACAACAAGTCGAATAGTGAACCAAAATGATCCAATGTGAAGAGACGTCGATCTGTACAGAATTAATGATGACCAGGAATGAAATTAAACAAACTAATTAAAGAAAAAACCCAGACCAGTTTGAAGAAGATGCTGGAAGCCTACAACCAGCCCAAATTCGAAAACTATACGCCTACCCATGATGACCCTTCAACGTGAGACGAACTGATAAGTACCGAATAATTTATTACTCCTAAAAAACCCCAAATCACTTAAATTATTTTCAATGATAAAATTTCTCACTATTTAAAAAATAGTATTTTCTTTCAAAGGTAAAGGCATAATTTACTTACTTATATTAAAAAACATTTATAAAGATAACCTTATTTGTGAACATAACTACTGGAACAGAAATACGACACTACAGAACAAATTGTACAAACACATTATAAATCCTAAGTACCTATAAGGTATAATAGTGTACTTTCTTTTCATGTAATCAACGTTTATGTCTATTTTCATGATCAAAAGAACCCCAGATTGTAAAAACATATTAATTTGTTAGAAGCAACTGAATGATAGCGTTTTGAATCAATTTTGCCAACCTGAGGTGTTTTGTGTTTCAAGCTCTAAGCCGGAGCATAATATTATAAATTTGTTTATTATTCAATTGTCATGTTTATTAATAATTAAATGTGTATTAAAAAACGCAGTACAGAACAATACTATCTTGTTATTTCATAGGATTTTTGTTGTAAATATATGTGTGTTAGCGAAGTTTAAGTCATAGACAACTAGCGCTTGTCACGAGTGGCCGAGTCGACAACCTGTGTAGCAGCGGGAATAATTCGAACGCCACAGCTGTTCATGCTAATACCACATATTACCTTAAAAACTAAATGTTTTAATTGTTTTAACAAAACAATTTGGCGCCACCCGGGAATCGTAATCCCTATGAATTAACAGGTAGGTTGTACTGGTGACATTGACAACGCTACGGACTCCAGTAGTGACGTCGATTTATGTAACAACCAGTGTGAGGCAAACACACTACAATCACACTAATACACAAAATAAACAAGTGTGAGACATTTTAACAGGTACGACACCTATTTATTGTTACAATATTCATCTTCTATCTTGCGTACGTGCTCGCAACATTTTTTCCATTTGGACTCTGAATATTCCGAAAATGCTTGCTTGCAAAGTCTACGCTTCACTTCTAGAGAGCCTGACACAGATTCACCCGCTCTACCTTTGATGTCTGCCCACACCAACTCAATAGGATTGAGGTCTGCGTGATAGGGTGGCAGACGTAAAACACTGTGACCGGCATTGGTAAACATTTTATCAATTTTGTAGGTCTTCTCACTAGGAACATTTTTTACTAACATCAGCAATTCCGCTTTGGTCAAACTACCTTCAAATTGGATGTTGTTGTGCGTAAGGCAATCAACTATGTCCTTTTTGAGCGATGATATTGTTGGCTTGCTATTCTCTTGTACGCTGTGATAACTAGCATTGTCTAATACTATCACACTGTTTGGACTTAAGTTCGGTAGCAGTTGCCTTTCCACCCAGGTTGAAAAATTGGTAAAGTTCATGTCGTCATGGTAGTCCCCTGTTTTTTGCTTTGATTTGAATATCAATAAGGCGTTGTTTATAAAGCCTTCCTCTCCCCCGGCATGCACAACAATAATGCGAGGACCTTTTCCTATAGCTTGTAATTTTCCCAGCTCTGCATCAGATTGCCAGCATGATGGGACAGAGTGAGTAGAATGAACGAATGTTTCATCTAAATACACTATTTTCCGACCATCCTGTCTGTACTGACGAATTTGTCTGAGGTACCTTCCTCTCCATGCCACGATATCAGGTTTTTCTATCAACAGCTTTCGAGAACTACGGCACCTTGTCCACCGGAACCCCATCTCTTTCAATATCCTTCGAAGATACTCTCTGCTACAGTCAAGTATATTTTCTGATTTTAACACTCTGTTCAATTTATTGTTCAATGTAGATACAGTTTTTTTCATCACGTAAAATTCACTTATTTTCCGACGTATCACACCTTTCGTGAAGTCGTCTGTTTCGATCCTTTTCTTATGGACTTCCTTCTTGCCATCAGGTGTAGAAAACTGCAGACGACCCTTGGCCATAGACGTCTTCCCTTCCGCTATTACACGCTTCACCAGTGACTTTGAAACTCCCGTTGCTTCACTTGTTGAAGCCACAACATTATAATTAAGTTTATTAACGGTTTTCTGTTCTCGTAGGTGAGCAGCTACGTTATAGCCTATTTCTCTGGCTTGTCCTCTTAATGGCCGTCCAGATTTGCTAACAGACTTCGAAGAAGCAGCCATAACTAAACTCAAATGACACTATCACTAGAATAACATGCTACACAACACTATATACATAAACACATTTACCAATAAAGTACACGCTACGCGATAAGGGATTATAGGACTACAACTAACAACTAAAGAAAGAAAGAAAGAAAGAAAGAAAGAAAATGTGTATAAAACCGACAAAACAACAAGAGCGCGCGAAAACTGATACAGAAGTGGCAACGAAACTCTTGTCACCGCGTCTTCACGATGTGCATAGTACAGTGGTCAGACAGCATGTGACCCCCTCCACCACTCCTCTATGACGTCACACATCCACTCGGAGAGAATGTGCGGGGAAGTGGGCTGTGCGCAGGTTCTTTTGATCGTTGCACCTTTATAACAACTACTGCTGTCAGCCACAATTAACTTCACTGTTACAAGTTTTACAGAATGTAATAAAAGACGGTTCAAATATTTCAAAGTAAACAATAAGCATTTAATATGTTTAAGCATACAACTATACAGTACATTAAGTAACAACACTTTATAAATAATATATTACTAAACAACTTAGTGTTCTGTACAGATTACAATATAACAAAAACAAATTGAGTTATAAAATATGTAACAAAAATAAGTAATTATTTACAATATAATGCTATATTATCATGAAATAAGCATACGCCATTCAGTACATTTTGGTTTAACATAACAAACCGTAAATAAAATAGTGGTAACAGTATAAAACAAATAAATAATACAAAAAATGCATAACAAATAAATATAAATGGAATGATATTTTCAGCACTTCGTAAGAATAAACTTCAGTGCATCAAAAAGTTTACGTACTAAATTATAGACAAAAATTATCAATGTCTTTACATTAGTCATTTCAGTTTTGTCTCTCCCAATGTGAAGTGACATAAGTGTAAATGGTAACTGTTCAGCAATCAACTGCAGGCTATAAACCAGCTGATGTGGAGCGAGACCAATACTGTTGATTGGCACCCATCTGCTTGGAAAATTTACAAAAATTCAGTAGAATTAAAAACAGAGCATATAATGAGTAAATTCTTACTATGGGAATGGATAAAATCAACAAGTGACTTGTACAATTAATTACTCAAGAACTATTTATTGTAGGAAAGGAAGGCACATATGTCACAAAATAACAAAAAGTACAAATGTTTTTGTTATACATGCCCAAAGAATGAGTAGTTTGAAAGAAACAAAAATCCTCAAAAATGTAATTTTAGAGAATCAATTTTTTTGCTGAGGTAGTATACTAACTTATGCTTTAATGCTACATTAAAAGATACTTTGTCAATCTTTAATTATTATAAATGTTTGTAATATGTGTTGCTTTTATAACAGAGCCTTTGCATTCATATAACATGATCAACACTGTTCAGGCTCTTCCCAAAAGGTGTGGTTGCAAAGGCACTGTCCACTTGAAGTGGTAACCAGAACAAGGTATCTGGTAATTACAAAGAGAATACTATGGGACAGTTTTCATAAATTCTCAAGCTGTTAATGCTAACTGGTCTGACATCATTCTTCATGTGTGTAAGTGAATTGTTACTGACTATAGTACGGGACACAGCATTGTAAGCTTCGAGGTGATGCAATAGTAACTGCAGTATTGCCATGTCGCTTCACTCACACTCACGGGCGCGTTACACTACGAAGCCAAACAAACAACGTCAGCGCATTCACGTACAATAGAGATAACACACACACACACACACACACACACACACACACACACACACACACACACACACACACACACACACACACACACACACACACACACACACACCTCACGCTTCTACATCGGTGAGCTACTACGATCAAAGAGAATACGTCAGCGCATTATCATACAATAAAGATAACACACACACACACACACACACACACCACAAGTCCTCTTCTTTCCACTGTTTTTTTCTTTCTTTATATAATTTTTGTGTTGTTTTCAATTTTGTAAGTAATTATTTTCTTTATCCTTTATTAACATGACAATTCTCTTTACATTTTAGTTGTTTTTAAAACAGTCGTTACATTATAATATGTTATTTAATGAAAAACTTCATTTTTTAAAATTTAGTAAAGAAAATTATACACATTATAATAAAAAATATACACAAAAATTTAAGCATTATAATTATTTTTAAATTCTTTCAATCAGAACTGGATTCGCATCTTCTGAACTTTCTTCTGTCACTGCAATCACCATACGTTCTATAGCCAAATCTCTAGGGCATTCTTTCTGGTAATCGTCCTTTTGAAGCTCTTCGGAATGTCGGACGCATTTTCTCCAGTCTTCAACCGTTACTTTAGCTATTGCTTCGTCCATCAGTCTTTCAAGGTCGACCATTTTAAAAGTATTATTTCGATCGGCCACATATCCTTTCACCTGTGCCCATACCAACTCAATTGGGTTGTAATGTGCATGATAAGGTGGAAGGCGTAACCTCATGACTCATTTCGTAGGCTATTTGATCAATTTCATATATTTTCAGCGCATTTTTTATTTCGTTTTTGTTTAGCAATTGAGCCCTCATATCTTGCATAGAAAATTCAATTTTATGATTTCTCAACCATTCTTGAATTTCCAATTTTCTCCAGTTTGATTTAGGAGCTTTCTCAGCAAGTGCGGAATGATAACTCGCGTTATCCATTACTATGACAGAACTTTCTTCCAGTAAATAGAGGAAGTTGACGAACCACTCTTTAAAAAGTTTCGAATTCATTTCGTTGTGGTAATCTGTATTTAATGAAGATTTTTGTGCGTGGAAAATTAATTTGCATTCCTTCACGAACCCTGTTTCAGCTGACCCCGCATGAAGTACAATTAATCTCCCACCTTTTCCGACTGGCACTTTTAAACCACCCCTTTCCTCTGGGTCCTGCCAAATCATTGATTTGCTGTGATTTTGGTTCACCCATGTCTCGTCCAAATAAAATATGGGCCTTTTTAAAATGCCATTCCGAATTTGATGCATTTTTCTCAGAAAAGTAGCGCGAGCACAAGGAATATCTACTCTTTCCATTAAAAATTTTCGGCTGTCATTACACTTTTTATATTTAAATCCAATCTGTTTCAAAATTCGCTGCACTGATTTCTTGGAGCCCCTAAAATTTATTTGTTCAGCCAACTGCTGTTGGATTTTTCCAGATGTTGGGTATTCTCCACGTTCATAAAAACTAAAAACACATCTTCGCACAACATCTTTGTCGAAGTTGTCCAAATTTGTTATTGTCGGCTTCTTTTTAAAATGCTTCCGCGGCATACCAAACTTAGGTTCATTTCCTTCACACTTATCTGCGTCTCGCTTTACGCCTTGAACTGTCGATCGACTTACTCCACAAGCTTCGGCAGTCAACTCTTGAACCCTTTTAAAATTCAACATTTCAACCTTTTTTGGATCGTCCGCGAGACTCTGTAAAAAGTTGTAAACATTGGCAATGATGTGTTTTCCTTGCTCCCCTAAGTCCTTTTTACCAGATCTTCCTCTGTTTGATGACATTGTACGAGTTTGAGGAGCCTCAACAATTTGTAAATTATTATTATCATTCATCGTGAATAAGCCTTATATAATTATTAAATAACGGCAATAATACAACATAACAAAAATAATTAATAAAAAGTTTAAACGCGTAATCCTAGAGCTACTGAATGTAATATGTACGTGGGTAATGTTGAGAAAACGGAGATGTTTATCCTGTAGCAAGTGGAATGACATGTCAATGGAATGTGAAGTGTTTGCAACAGACCTCCTCTCCCCACCGTTACCTACGCATACCATGTGTAACGCGCGACAACGCTGTAGGGCGAGGGGCGGGGAAGAGCTGTTACTATTGCGTCACCTCGAAGCTTACAATGATGTGTCCCGTACTATAGTATATTCTGCAGATAAGAGGCTGTCAGTACAGTTGAAGAAAAGAAGAAATATCAGTCATTAGATATGGAGCTCAAGGATGTGTTCCAATTACAATGAGTTGAGGTTGTGTCTACTGAGCTTTTGCATGTAGTCTAGTTACTGTATATCAGTTATTGTATGGAATAGTTGTATTAAAAAAAAAATTGAGAACCATGCAGAAGGTTACATTCCATGACACACATCTTGAGACAAATTTTAAGCTAATGACTAATGGCTTATGACTGTCTCAAGACATATGTTCATTAATACTACTACTTCCACTGTTTCTGTCCACATACCTTGCATTCAGCCTGTTACTGTAACATTTTAGTTTTGCAATAATTAAACAAGTTTTCTTAGATGTATTTATAATATAATAATACTACTACTCAGATGATGATATTTGAATACTATTGAAACATTGTAATTCCCAAAATAATAAAAATATATTCTTGTAAAAAGTTTTGTTATTATTAATAATATATATATATATATAAGAAAAATATGATCATATAATATGAAAACACACACACACAGCAATTTGTTATTCATAATGAACTATTTCAGGCATGGTGTGAAGAGCATGTACATTTTGACAAGAACTAATGACTCACCATAAACACACTGCTTCATGTATTTTTATACTTAATTTTGAAGTAAACAGAAGTTTATTCTTCTTAAAATTCTAACACCCTGAATTTGTTTCAAAACGGAAGTCAGATAAAAATTCAAATACACCTGACTACTCAAAGTTCTCACAGTTACATAAATGACATTTACTCTTTCTACATTTATAAAACATTTCTATTAAATTACTTATAAGAGGTCCATGGGATTATTTCGTATTCCAGTAACTTCATAAATAGTAGCTGCAAGGCGACGGGAGTGTTCCAGGACACACGATGAAGTTGCTAGTCCCAGATGTATACAGTATAATTCAAAACACTTGATTTTTCCAGGAGCAGTTTTTGGGAAGCATACTTCTACTAACCTTCTGTAAATCAAAATCTGATTTGTAAACAACACTCTGAAAGTAACATGTGATCTGAAAAACTGATGTTTATTAAACAAAACAAGTTTTGTTCCAAAATTTCTTTTCCTTGCCAAACAAAAGGAATTTACTGTAATTGCATTAAAATAACAATCATGTGTGTGTGTGTGTGTGTGTGTGTGTGTGTGAAGGGTAAAATTTCTGAACAGAAGCGTTTATTAACAAACTTTACAACAAAAATTTATTCCATTTCAATTTCTGAAACGCTGTTTTTGAAACTATTTTTAAACAACTGTTTACATGTTTATTTACAATCTAAAAGTAATTACAGTTTTTTTTTCCGGCAAAAACATTTCTACCTTTCAAAGTTCCTTTACTCCAAATTTAATATGGTCTTTGCCTTTTATTGCTATTTTTTTGGTGTTAAATGGCTAATTCTTGTGAAAAATCAACAAGCCAAAGCAAGGAAATTATTCACATCATGTAAATAGTCAGTGTTTTACAATTTATGAGGAAAAAGATGGCAAGAGTAGTAGCTCCAATTAAAAGTATTTTCAATTTACCAGAACTGCTGTGGCAACTGAAGCATCTTTATCCGAACCCATTTATAAAAATTGTTAATTAGTGGAATGTACAGCTACGTTTTGAGCTTTAAAATGCTTTCTGATTGTATAATATCGATCATTAAAACTGCAATAGTTACATTAATCTAAGGTTTATAAATGGTATTCTCGATAAGTAAGATCTTTTATGTTTAAGCATCATGAGATCTACAAAATTTATGTAATCAGTCTGTCTTAAAAAGAGTAATATTTTTTAAGTTTTTGTAAACTCAAAAATTATTCACAAAATGATACTAAGCATATATACTTCTTTTGGCAAGTATATTTCAAACATAAAAAGGTAATTTACAATAGATGACTATTTAGGCAATCAAAAGATGACAACTCACTGATAAAACTCTCCACACAGAACACCAGGAATTGGTAATGACTTGACTGCAATAGTTGGGCACACTTTAGGTTTTAATGGTGAACCCTGAAAAATATTTTTATATATAACAATATTAAATCTACTATTACTTACATCATATTTACATTTTTTATTAGTACATTCTTTAAATACATATATTTATATGACAATAATATATATATACACATTACACCACATTCATTAAAAAATGATAAAAATTGGAAGTGATGGTGAGAACAAGAACTAGAAACTAGACAATGAACACTGAACAAGGAAAAGCAGTAATAACAATTGACAAAACGGTACCAAAAACTTTAAGTGATTATGAAAGTTGGTTTCTTCTGTATCCACAGTTTAGATTTCATAATTAAACTGCTCACTCAATTTTGCTTTAGGAACTTCTTACTTCTGTGAGTGTAACCTGCAAGTTTCTTTGTTGTTCACATTATGAACAGGCAAGGGTTTGTTAACACCACTAGGAGAGAAGATTTAGTTGGACTGTTGTATAACACTGCAGGAGCCCCCCCCCCCCTAGAAAATTGTGTTGTGTATCTGACTGTGAGCCATGTATGTTTACGACTGCATGGATTTTTGTCTATGTTTTTATGTGTTGGACTCATTGCAAACTGATTTTTGTTTATGGGAAAATTTTTACGAGTGTCAGATGGTTTGGTACGGGTAAGAACGATTTTTAGAAGGCTGTCAATATTTGGATACTGAAGCTTACAGTGGTCACCTAAACAGTATGAAAACAGATGCCACAATTGAAACTGTTATTGAATTTGTGGAAAGAAATTGGTGGTTTACAATGTCAGTTGGAGCATGCATCCGAAGACTATCTTTATTGAAAAAATTTAAAAGAGGGCCTAACTTTCTATAAAATGTTTGAACGCTGGGTTTCATATGTATTGACAGAGACTCATTGGCAAAGCATATGGGAACTTCATTATCATTTCTGGCACAGTACACATGGAGATGGAGATGCCTTTAGTGACTGGATATGAGACCTAGATGAAATATTACATCCTTGAGACAAAGCACCAGAGAACATGGCTAGCATTTTTTTATTTGGGGGGGGGGGTCTGTTCAGGTATTCTATTGAAAACCACCTGTTGAAAGGGATACTTATTATTGTTGAAAGGTACTGCCAAAAACTTCTAAAGCTCAGAACTGCAATCAAATGGAAAAGACCGATCATACCGTCAAAAATATACCTTTCCCATGCATAACAATGCTTATCCTCATGCTGTACATTACGGTACAGGAACTTACCAATACATTTGTACGTCAGATTTTTAAACATCCACCTTATTCTCCTGACCTTACGCCTGGTGACTCCACCAAAATTCATTTCCACGGAAAGACATTTCAAGAATAATGCACATTTTACACAAGAGGTCAATTTTTGGCTTCAGAAACGGGACCCACTTTTCTGTAAGATGGGTTTGGAATGCACATTTTATGCAGGAGGCCAATTTTTGGCTTCAGAAACGGGACCCACTTTTCTGTAAGATGGGTTTGGAAGACTGATGCCACGCTTTGATGAATATCTAAAAAGGAATGGGTACTTTGTACAGAAGTAGTGACCACATGATTTATTACAAGTAAATATTTTGTTCATTTATTCACATCATCTGTACTTCATTATAAAGTAGTGAAACTTACTTTTGAGATGCACCTCTATTAGTTTACAATACTGGCAAAATACTGTACAAATGCATCACTTAAATAGTACATATTCTTTATTCTCACCACTGAAGTAATTGAATGAGTGAAGTGAGTTCTCTCAGTTTTAATTTGACTGTTTGGCATTTGTCTGTCTGTCTGTCTATCTGGGGTATGTCTCATAACTTTTGAACACATTAACTGATTTTTGTAAAAGTTGGCAAGTGTGTCCATACTGTTACCCTATGAAATCTTTTTTGTTTTTTGAGATTGATCTTCCTAAAAATAGGGAGGGGGAGGAGGCAAAAAGGAATCAGAGGAATCAGAATAGTAAAAAAATCGCAAAAGCCCAAGTAGTGTGTATCAAATTAAAGGAAATTTTAACAAAATCTGAATTCAGTGTTCATTTCTTAAAATTTCAAAATTTGTGAAAGTCAGGGCCTAAAAAGTGGGTGAAAATTTTGATAAAATCAATTTTGTGGAGTATCAAATTGAAGAGAATTTTTGATGCATTTGATTGAATTTTTGAAACATCTGAGTATAGTTTCAAGTTTTAGAAATTTCATTAGGAAAATTGTTTAGGACTTATTATGCAGTTCTGCTTGGACCTTTCTAATGGAATGGAACTTTCAACCAAAGTTTTCAGCAAAGAATAGGGAAAGTGGTCAGATTGAATATTTGGAAACGTTTCACAATAAGCAATTTGAAGCAGTTTCAAGTTGCAACACCCACTCACTCTAATTTCACATAATTTATTTCCCACATTTGTTCAAAATGCACTAGAACTTCCCATTTACTGACTGTTTTGAACAAACTCTTTATGTATAATTCTGAAAACAAATAGCAAACCAAAAATGACAATTTCTTTCTGTTGAGAATTTGCCAGTTTTTTTTTTACTGTGGGAGGATGGATTTCTACTAAAGTTTAAAGCAACATCTGATACAAATTCTTTGCCCTGTAGCATCAATTATTCTGTAAACATAATGCAACGATACAGCCATATGCTGTATTAGGCATTAATTGAAATAAATATAAATTTTGTATAATTTGTATAAGTTACGGGTAAATGGACAGGTCTGAGATTGCAAAAATATTTCATTGTTAGATTAGGGGAGAGATTAACCTGTTTCGACAAGCAGTGAACACCTGCTCAATTGTATGTGTGTTACACGTGTATCTTGTGTGTGTTAGTGATGCAGGCAAAGACAGGAATCTCAGCAACCCGCCACAAGTAATTAATAAAATAATTATTTTAATTCACTGTGCGAAAACTCATGATTGTATGACCAAACCAAAGGCACCAAAGTGTGTGTAAAATGTAGTTATCCCCAGTGAAAAGATGACGTTAATAGAACACATTATGCGAAGACAGTGCAAAATAAACGTGCTAAAAATACGCAAATTACCCTAAGATGCTCAAATTAATATAGTGAGTGCTTAATCGAATTAGCTATGATTTGTGCTATCTCGATTCCATGCAAAACATTGCTATTTGCTAATAAGTGCAAATAGATGAAAAGGTTTGGGAGTGGGGGCTATCACGAGATATGCAGGTATCGACAGGACGATTTTGGAGCCGACTGACGCGGAATCTCGAGAGGGTATAAATTAAGGGTTCGACCAAAAACCCTTCTCTTCATTTCAAGACACAGTTGCAGCCGGACATGCTGTCCGTTGGCAAAACAGTTTATTTTTATTCTATTACAAGTCACAGTAACAAACGAAATAACGTTCGTTAAATTCACGACAATATTATGGAAAAGTAAATAGTAAGTCTACCAAGAGTATATACGGGAAAGCTGCCGTAGAACGACGCTGGACTCTAGACGTATCCAGGACCACGCCAGGACAAGAGGAATGGAAAACTAACTCTGGACAACGCGGGACCCCGGACAACAGTCGTAAGATCATCAGAAATCGAGGTGACATGCGTAATGCATTTTAAATGATTTGTAAAAAAAAGAACTCATAAAGACAATTTCAAAAGACAGTAAATTAAAAAAGACGATTTCAAAAGACAGTAAATTAAAACAAAGAAAAGTTTATACTTAGTAATAATATGTTAAAATGTAAATAAATGTTTAGTCGTAAGAATGAGCGATCGCATATATATAAAAGCATTAATAAATGAAAGAGAATTTAAAGTAAAGAGAGTAGAGTTTATTATCAAAATAGATAGTAAAGTGATTAGATATTTGAAGTGTAGAAAGATTAATTTAAAGTTAATATTAAAACAAAGGCCAGTCTACAAGCAATTAATATAAATTTAAATTGAATTTTAAACATTGGTATAGACTGAGCAAGTAGAGGTCAAATCTGAGTTAAGACAAGTTATTTCAATATAAAAATATTTTAATTTTATAATAAATTAATAAACCAATTATTTAAAATGTCTAGATATAAGATTATTTACATGTTTAGATATAAGAGATTTTTTAAAATACGTGTAATGTTGCATATCATAAGATATAAACATTTAATAATGAGCAATAGCGTGACCGACAATTATTAATGATGTTTATGAATATTTATAATAATGAATAAATAATAAATATAAGTTTTAAATATTGATAAATAAAAATACTCTTATTATAAATACATCTGGTATAATTATACAACCTGCATGAATTACTGTATATCGAATTTACATATAAATTCGTGGTATAATTTGGTATCCCTTAAACGTGAGGCCTGACATGACCACATGTATACTGTAACGAAGTAGACTGGTACGTATCTGTAACGAAGTACGCTATGTGGATTCCCCGTGTTCTAATGCCACACGTTGGGTTCGTCAATCTGTAACGAAGTAGATCTGTCTTCTTTGATGCCCCGCGATGGGCGCCAATCTGTAACGAAGTAGAAGGGTGGTGTTTCCTTGTAAAGACGTGTATATTGTTTTTTAAGTATTAGTGTGGTGTGTTCGTCTCACACCTGTTGTTACTTTAATGGTTGTTGCTAACGAAGTCCTTAGCGTTGTCACAATTATCAGTACAACCTACCTGTAATTTCATAGGGGTTTGTGAATCCCGGGTGGCGCCAAATTGTTTATTGAAAACAATTAAATTTGTGAATTAATAAGTTAGTTTGGTGTTTTCAGCGGTGACGGCTGGAGCGTTCGAATGGTTCCCGCCTCTGTACAGCTTACTGTACTGCACAGATAGCAAGAGCACTAGTTGTCTGTTCGGTGAATTCGCTAACACACACATATATATTACAGTTTCCTATGAAATAAAACAATGGTAACACTCTGTACTGTATCTTTAATTATAGTTTGGTAATTCATCAATGTGACAATAATATTATAAGTTAGTATTCAATAAAAATTGCTCCGGCATAAAACATGAAACACAAAATCTCAAAGGTGACGAAATTATTTTTGAAACGAGTTATACTGATGCCAACATGGCTACTGTTTGTACACTATTTATCAACTCGCCCAAAATCTGGAGTTCTTGAGATTATAAAGAAAACATAAAATATGGTTACAATAAAAAAGTACACTACCGTACCTTATCCGTACTTAAATAATATAAAGTGTGGTTACAATTTGTTCGGCAGTGTAGTAATAGTTGTTACAAAGTTTGCAAATTAGTGCGAGGTTATTTTTTTAGTTAACAAGTTTATCTAAGTAAGTTTATTTTATTCAATCCTTGAAAGAAAATTATTTTTAATTAATAGTGAGAGTTTGTATTGATATGAGAAATATATAAAGTGCGTTTATTCCTGGGATTAGGGTATTTAAATGATACTTATCAGTTCAGAAGGTTGTGATAGATCGTTGTTCTTGGGTAATGGAAAATTCATCGAATTTGGAGTGACTTAGGCTGCTAGAATCTTTTTCTAATTTGTCTTGGGAATCTCTGCTTTTAATTTTCGTTTATTTAGTTCCTGGACATCAGTTAATCGTTAATCCTCTTCTTCTCCTTCTCACTGGTACATGTTTTCGACCTTTTTAAAGTAAAATTTCGGTCATACAAAATCTTGCGTCCCTACTACCCAAGCGTCATTTTTCGAGTAAACAAATTTAACAGAAAATTAGTAACCAACGGCCCGTTTCTATGGTAATTGAAACCCTTTGATTGGTTAAGGCCTAGATTAAAAGCGTTATCATATTTGAAATTTTTATTCAAATTTATTATATATTTTCTAATTGATTTTATTCTTCTGTCTTCCTTCCTGGGTATTAAATATTATCACTATTGTATTTATTTCCTTTCAAAGATTAAAATAACACCTCCTAAGGTCATGTTCTATTAGATATTAACTTTTGTCTAATTATGCTGACATTTGATAATTACATATTTCTTTTAATTTAAGCTCTTACAGTAACATTTTTCTTTTATAGTGATTTATACATAATTTTTGGCTAGTTACTTGCCTTAGATTTGTTAATTTCCTTGTGGATTTTATACAATTTGTAATTATTGGATTTGACAGTTAGGCATTTCAGATGTACTAGTATCCATTAACTATATCTACTGAATTTATATTAATGATGTTTCATTTGATTCTACAGTATTTTGTTTGATTAGTAGTTCTGTTATTTTCTACATTTATTGAGTTTATATTGTAATTAGACTTGTATTGTCTTCTTAATCATCTATTTTGCTTTTGTTAATAATATGGCTACTCCTCCCTATTCTTCCTCCATCAAAATATAACATTTAGGCGTATGCTCTGTACAAATTCTTCAGTCATACCTTATTCATAAATATAATTATACAATTATTTTACCATTATTTAGTAAAGTTTGTTTACAACTCTATTCATTAATTACTATTTTTTGGGTGTTAACTAACATCACCTTTTGAACAATTGGTTTTCCCTTACAATCTAGGGTGTTTATTTATTCATTATTACTTGCTTATTTCCTAATTAAACTTTACTCTCAATCCATGTTAATACTATCTGTTTACCTTTTCATGGGATACTCCCCTTTTAAATACAATCGTTTACAACTAATCTTATTTAACAATGTTATTATCACTTTCCAGTGTTCGTTTCATATCCTTAATTGATTACACTTACTATTATTATTAAACTTTATATTTATAATTATTAATTTGTATCACTTTTATTCACACAGTGTTTTCTTATCACTCTTCAGTGTTTATTCCACATTATGAAATGCTTATATCTAATGTTATCCTAAAAACCTTATTCTTACTTATAATTGGATTCACTATTAATCAATTATTGTTTCTTATTGATTATTGAGTGTTTTATTATTATTATTATTATGGCTGTTAACCATTTTTGGGGTCAGACTTTCACTATTGCACTTTTAAACTGTTCACATTAAGTGTTTCTTAGTGGGTAATCCCTATAATTATTTCTCTTTGTCACTTTCTCACTATTTCTTTCATTACAAATTATGCACAGTATTATTAATGTTATTTTTCTATAGCTTTTTACTATATCTAACTCTAATTTTTGGGTTAGTGTACTTTTTCTTTTTATAATATTGCTCTACTCTTTTGGTTAAAACAGTTATATGAATTATTTAATTTATAATAACATTTATTTCTGGTATTGGATAATTATTGGTTTTATTCCCAATATTATATTTGAGTGTACCATTTCTCCCTTTTATATGTGTGGTGTTTCTTATCCCTTGGTTTCACTTCGTTTCCTCTTCATTTTTCTTCTTCTTCTCCTTCATCTTCTTCATTTTCAATTGGCTTCATTTTAATTCGGTTCTCCTCTTCTCGTTTGGTTTTACTTTATTTGGTTGTATGAATTCGTTCACTTCCTTCAATTGTCTTTATTCTTCTTTGGTTTTGGTTTTTTCCCTTCTTTGTCGTTTCCTGTTTGTTTGGTCAATCACTTGGGTTAGGTCATGTCGTCGTTTGTCGTGTCACCGTTTTTATATTTTATTTAATATGAAGTATATTTATATTTATTATCATCTTTTTTATCCCTGGTACTGGGGTGGCTTATTTGTGTTGTAACATAATGCCTCTCCTTCAAAATTGATTGTTTTAATAAAACACTAGTATAGTTTTTTATGAAATTATCAGTTATATATCATTTTTTCCTTTTCTCTCTTGTTTGTTTCTCCATTCTTTATTTCTCTTCTTACTTGATTCATTCCATTTTGTTTGGATCTGTTTTTATTTTATTTACATTAGTGTGTTCTCCCTTTTATACAATTTTTCCCTAACTTTTTAGTAGCTGGTTTCTTCCATTACTACTCATTTTTTCTGAGACCAGAGGATCATCATCTCTGCTCAGTTTATTTTTTTGATTGCTGGAATTTTCAACAGTCAATCTTAAATACCTTTTTTGTCAACTTGTGACTTAAATTAATAATAATAATATATCTTGGGATTGTCCACCTTGTGGTTTGTTTTTAGATCACTTTGGCCTTTTACTCATTCTTCCTTCCGCTGTACCTTTGCTATTTTACTGTCATCTACTCATACAGTTGATTGTTTTTTATTTATTCATTTGTTAATTTCATCATATCTAACCTTTCGTTAGTTTGTTTTTCTATTCTTATTGTGATCTTTTTAATTATCTTAGACATCTTTATTCTTTTCTTGGTTATTTAGCAATATTCTGCTTTAGCCATTTTTTGTATATTTGTTTTATACATAATTTCTTTTTCCTTGTACCAGTTCAGATTTTTTTTTCTTTGAATACATTAAATTCATTTTAATTTTAGGTATTTATCTCAGCAGTTTTTGCTTGATTTTATTTTTGTTTTAATCATTATTTTAAATAATTTTTTTGTAATTTAGTTTTTTCTTACTTTATAGGAATTTTTTTTAGCTTATTCCTTTTTAGGTACTTTTTGTTTAAACATTATCGTAAGTTTGTGATTCTTACTTTTTTTTATAGGAATTTGTGTAACTTATTCCCTTATTATAATTTTTTATTTTATACTTCATCTATCAACTTTGTTTGACTGTAAGTTGATTTTACGTAGTAGGAATTTTTGTAACTTATTCCTTTGTTTTTTATATTTTTATTCATTTATTTTATTTTTTCCATTCCTCATATGTCATCTAAATAAGGTAGGAAGTTGCTCTTACAAACTTTTTGAATTTTGAAATCTGTTTATTTAATTTCTAGTAATTTATTTTTCTTCATAAAACTTTTTTATTGAAGCTTGATTGTAAACTCCTTTTATTTTTCTTGTGTTTACATTACTTATTTGGTAAGTATTGTTACCATTATCTTTTGTGATGACATAGGGGCATTCATAGTGTTGTACACAGGCCCTTGCTATTTATACTTTTTTGTAATGTGATCTTCTCCTTTTCTTTCATTCTTATTGCCTTCTCTTGTATATTACACTCTTTGTTGTCTTTTTTCTCTACTCCTTCAAATGTTAGATGTTTGAACATTTATTCTGTATCATTTTTGGTTTTATTTATTATGGTTTAGTAGTTCTCATTTAATTCGTCTTGGTCGTTGAGTCATTTCTTGTTTTGGTGATTTTTATTGGTTTAATTTGCTTTTAACACTTCTTTCTTTCCATTGGTTTGCTTGGTCGGTAATTCGAAGATCAGTCCCTTTTCTTGGTGTGTGGTATCTTCACTTAGTTTACCCATGGTCCATCAGTTCCTCTGCACTTGTGGTTCGGATAACCTTGGCGTGTAGAACTATTTTCTTCCTTGTGATATAGGTTTCCTCGGTTTCGTACCATAATTCCTCTACTATCATACGTTCATTTGCCTCCATGACTGCTTCATTCACTACACTTTGATTAGTCAAAGAAGTTGTTAATTGTACCTCCTTTGTTATTATTGATCTTTTATTCTGTATTTCCATTTCTGGTGAGCTCCAGTGTTTTAGGGACCTCCTTAATTTGTTATACACTGTTTTGTTGTCAGTCATTTCTATTTCTGGCATCTTCCATCTAAGCATAGATTTGCTGAATTTTTCATCCACTGGTTGGTTGTGAATTCCTTTTATAATTTCCTTTAGATTCCTCCTACAATCTTTATACTTCATTAATTTGCTTTGGTAGGTAAGGGGCAAATTAAACACATCAGTGAGTCCGTTCATCATCTCCATTTCTTCTCTTGTTTTGATTAGTTTCTTTTTATATATCTTTCCCATTTCCTCTGTTTTCTTATTCTTCTTAATGATTCGATTCTTCTTTATTCTCCTACGGTTGGTTTTTATGCGCTTGATTTTCTCGGTGTTATTGTTACCTTTATTTTCAGAAAACAATACAATTGATTCTTCTACAATGTCCATCTCCTTACTACCTTCAGACGTGGTGTCTAGTGTTTCATTCAATGGTTTGACATCACTATCTAATGTTTCATTAAGTTGATCTACTGGGAAACTTGTTTCTTCCCATCTCTTGTTCATCCCCGTTTTCGTCTGCTTGATTTCTTCTTTGTTCTCTATTTCCTCCTCCTTCTCTTTGATTTTCTCATTCACCGGTTCCCTGTTCTTGTTCCACGTTTCTTGGATATCTTCCGAAATGCGGTCCAGTGTTTCATTCAAGAACTCCCTGTCTTCCCTTCTCAATGATTCTAATTTTTTATTCAATTCTTCCTTGTCCTCCTTCCTTTGTTCTCTGGTTTCTTCCTTCATTTTCGTGAAATTATTATTAATTTGTCCAAATTGTTCCATCATGAACTCCATCAGTTGTTGCCTCTCTTCGGTTGGTATAATTTTAGCCGGTGGATTTTCCAATGTATCTCCTGTTTGTTGTTCCCGTTCCCTGTCTAGATTTATCACTTCGATTTCCGGTTCTGGTTGAGTTGGATTTTCCGGTGGTCCTCCTGGGGATTTTCTTCGAATAATCCTCCAATCATTTCCTCAATTTCTTCCATTTCTTCTTGTTTGATCCTTTCTTAATGTCGAATCTTGTAACCATATGATGTCTTTTCATAATCGCCGCTAGTCGTCCTTTTCTAGCCTCACTATGTTGGTCGCCAATCTGTAACGAAGTAGACTGGTACGTATCTGTAACGAAGTACGCTATGTGGATTCCCCGTGTTCTAATGCCACACGTTGGGTTCGTCAATCTGCAATGAAGTAGATCTGTCTTCTTTAATGCCCCGCGATGGGCACCAATCTGTAACGAAGTAGAAGGGTGGTGTTTCCTTGTAAAGACGTGTATATTGTTTTTTAAGTATTAGTGTGGTGTGTTCGTCTCACACCTGTCGTTACTTTAATGGTTGTTGCTAACGAAGTCCTTAGCGTTGTCACAATTATCAGTACAACCTACCTGTAATTTCATAGGGGTTTGTGAATCCCGGGTGGCGCCAAATTGTTTATTGAAAACAATTAAATTTGTGAATTAGTAAGTTAGTTTGGTGTTTTCAGCAGTGACGGCTGGAGCGTTCGAATGGTTCCCGCCTCTGTACAGCTTACTGTACTGCACAGATAGCAAGAGCACTAGTTGTCTGTTCGGTGAATTCGCTAATACACACATATATATTACAATTTCCTATGAAATAAAACAATGGTAACACTCTGTACTGTATCTTTAATTATAGTTTGGTAATTCATCAATGTGACAATAATATTATAAGTTAGTATTCAATAAAAATTGCTCCGGCATAAAACATGAAACACAAAATCTCAAAGGTGACGAAATTATTTTTGAAACGAGTTATACTGATGCCAACATGGCTACTGTTTGTACACTATTTATCAACTCGCCCAAAATCTGGAGTTCTTGAGATTATAAAGAAAACATAAAATATGGTTACAATAAAAAAGTACACTACCGTACCTTATCCATACTTAAATAATATAAAGTGTGGTTACAATTTGTTCGGCAGTGTAGTAATAGTTGTTACAAAGTTTGCAACTTAGTGCGAGGTTATTTTTTTAGTTAACAAGTTTATCTAAGTAAGTTTATTTTATTCAATCCTTGAAAGAAAATTATTTTTAATTAATAGTGAGAGTTTGTATTGATATGAGAAATATATAAAGTGCGTTTATTCCTGGGATTAGGGTATTTAAATGATACTTATCAGTTCAGAAGGTTGTGATAGATCGTTGTTCTTGGGTAATGGAAAATTCATCGAATTTGGAGTGACTTAGGCTGCTAGCATCTTTTTCTAATTTGTCTTGGGAATCTCTGCTTTTAATTTTCGTTTATTTAGTTCCTGGACATCAGTTAATCGTTAATCCTCTTCTTCTCCTTCTCACTGGTACATGTTTTCAACCTCTGAATATTTTTTTTAAACTTTTTAAAGTAAAATTTCGGTCATACAAAATCTTGCGTCCCTACTACCCAAGCGTCATTTTTCGAGTAAACAAATTTAACAGAAAATTAGTAACCAACGGCCCGTTTCTATGGTAACTGAAACCCTTTGATTGGTTAAGGCCTAGATTAAAAGCATTATTATCATACTTGAAATTTTTATTCAAATTTATTATATATTTTCTAATTGATTTTATTCTTCTGTCTTCCTTCCTGGGTATTAAATATTATCACTATTGTATTTATTTCCTTTCAAAGATTAAAATAACACCTCCTAAGGTCATGTTCTATTAGATATTAACTTTTGTCTAATTATGCTGACATTTGATAATTACATATTTCTTTTAATTTAAGCTCTTACAGTAACATTTTTCTTTTAAAGTGATTTATACATAATTTTTGGCTAGTTACTTGCCTTAGATTTGTTAATTTCCTTGTGGATTTTATACAATTTGTAATTATTGGATTTGACAGTTAGGCATTTCAGATGTACTAGTATCCATTAACTATATCTACTGAATTTATATTAATGATGTTTCATTTGATTCTACAGTATTTTGTTTGATTAGTAGTTCTGTTATTTTCTACATTTATTGAGTTTATATTGTAATTAGACTTGTATTGTCTTCTTAATCATCTATTTTGCTTTTGTTAATAATATGGCTACTCCTCCCTATTCTTCCTCCATCAAAATATAACATTTAGGCGTATGCTCTGTACAAATTCTTCAGTCATACCTTATTCATAAATATAATTATACAATTATTTTACCATTATTTAGTAAAGTTTGTTTACAACTCTATTCATTAATTACTATTTTTTGGGTGTTAACTAACATCACCTTTTGAACAATTGGTTTTCCCTTACAATCTAGGGTGTTTATTTATTCATTATTACTTGCTTATTTCCTAATTAAACTTTACTCTCAATCCATGTTAATACTATCTGTTTATCTTTTCATGGGATACTCCCCTTTTAAATACAATCGTTTACAACTAATCTTATTTAACAATGTTATTATCACTTTATATTTATAATTATTAATTTGTATCACTTTTATTCACACAGTGTTTTCTTATCACTCTTCAGTGTTTATTCCACATTATTAAATGCTTATATCTAATGTTATCCTAAAAACCTTATTCTTACTTATAATTGGATTCACTATTAATCAATTATTGTTTCTTATTGATTATTGAGTGTTTTATTATTATTATTATTATGGTTGTTAACCATTTTTGGGGTCAGACTTTCACTATTGCACTTTTAAACTGTTCACATTAAGTGTTTCTTAGTGGGTAATCCCTATAATTATTTCTCTTTGTCACTTTCTCACTATTTCTTTCATTACAAATTATGCACAGTATTATTAATGTTATTTTTCTATAGCTTTTTACTATATCTAACTCTAATTTTTGGGTTATGTAACATAACCAAATATGGCAGTTACATAAAATGAGCCTAAAGGACGGCAAGTAAGATAAAAAATGTGAATGTAAATCTAGATAAGTAAATCCATGTATATAAAGTGTGTATCTACAAATGTGTTAATATGAAAATCCAACTATGAATAAAATGATATCAATCTAGTGACATCAACTACGAAAAATAAGAAAGAAAATGAAGTGAGCCAAAACCAAATACCAATAATAGACCCAATAGGATCCAAAAGTGAGGGGAAACGACGAAATAAAATTTAACAGACTCCAATAGTGAGGGGAAACGACGAAACAAGATTTAACAAACTCCGAAAGTGAGGGGAAACGACTAAAGAATAATGACTACAATGAAAATAACAAGAAAGAAGAAAGAAGAAGGACAAGAAAGCTGATTCAGAAGAGAGAAGAAGATGAATAAATCATACCAGAAATCAACATAAACCACGTGCACCAAAGACTAATTAAGTGACAAGTGAAATAATGATTATCAAATGTGAGGATGAAAAAACAGTGATTAGCATTTAAGGAAACACAAACAATAACAGTGCGTACTTAATAGATGTGAAACATGTGAATAACCAACTATTTCTACTGATAAAACCACACAAACAATTATAGTGAGGAAATTTATAAGTATAGGAAAATATGTTAATTCCATGATGAAAACAACAAAATATTAAATAAGTCAAATAGACACGAACAATGAGTGTGAACGCGTTTGATAAAGTTGTGATTAACACAGATAATCATAAGTCCACCAAAATGAAACAAAATAGAACAATATAACTATGTTTTATTTTTGGTAAAGAACTGACAACAATATAAAAAACCATTGTAGCAAACAAAAGGAATTGAATTGAATTCAACCCATGACTAGAAAAGCATCATACATAATACAATAAGATATGTATTAATGTTTAAGAAGGAATGTGTAAACATGTGTCACAAAATAAGTAAAATATTATTGTGAAAGACCATACTGATACCATGTAGATAGTAGAGACATACTGCATTAAAACAGATGGAACATTGTTACATAACCCATAGAGAAAGTACCTGTTAAACAGAAAACCAAAAATATCAATGAAAATAAATGATTATCAACAGTGATATCAATTAAGGAATTGTTACAAATAACAATACATCCTAATAGACAATACATTAAAAAGCAACTATGTAAATAAAACCAATCAAATGCAATGGCAGACAGCTATAGCAAAGATGCAACAAATATGCCAATTCAAATAGGCAAAGTGCAATATCAAAACCAATACTACAGTGAATGACCATATTACCAGTAGTAAGACTAATATCTGGTAATGGTTTGAGAACAGATCTTTAACATAATAACAACAGTATTATAAACAAAATAATGTAAACTAACTAACCATGTACAAACAATCAGATGTAAGATGGACCACTGTATGGCCCATTAGTTAAGGAAAAAAGTGTATTAAAACTTAAACACAGATTGTTCACAATATTACCAGTAGTTAGAGGGAAAATCAATACAACTTTGAGAACAGATTAGAACTATAAAAACAGTCAGTATATATGCAAATAATTAGAAACCAACTGACCATAATGACAAAAATCACAAATAAACCAACCATGTTAAGTGAGTTACTTATGTAAAATATGACATATAAATTTATCTAAGAGTAAATGAGAACATTACCAAAAGTAGGAGTAATGTCTAATACCAATGTAGAAACACAAACATAATGTAACAATAACAGTTTAAGTATTGTTTTTATGAAAAATAAATGACCATTATGTTGAGACACCATAGGAACAAGCCCATTATTAGAGAATTGAAGGGTACTAAACTAGCTAGAAGCTGGCCCATATATGTAATACATTAAGTACAATGTATGTACACTAATGACATTTCATACTTAATATAATTCACTTAGAAAAAGACTAAAATTATATTGATAATTGTATGAGAAAGGTAGAAGAGGAAGGAGACAGTATGTGTATTATGTTTAATACAATCATGTGAGTATATTTAAATGTGAAATCATGTAAATAATCGTTTTAGTATTATTAAATTATAAGATTACTTGTATTAGATAAGGGAAATTCATTGTAAATACTTTTATATGAAAACCAAGATGGACGCCTAATGACGCTAAAATAAGCTATTGTTAAAGAAATAATTATTTCCAAATAACCAATTAAACCAAGTGAGAAATGGACTCCAAGTGTTTATTTAGAAAGTGTTTTTAGTGAAAATAATTAAATCTGGTGTCAAAAACTTATAAAAATAAGAAACACCAAAATAATTAATAAAAACATTATTTTAAGAGAAGCAATGCAAATAAAATAGTATTGTTTAGACTTGAATTAAAGAGGAAAATGTCTATAATTCAATGACATAACTCATGTAACGATAGGACGTTTGATAAGGAAGTTATTGTAATTATTAACTTTTCAAGTATTTTTTACACTAGTGCTTACGTCATATAACCCAGGACCCAAAGTCAAAATTTGGTAAAACACCAAATATTTTTAGAAAACATGGGCCTTTGGGGTGAAGATTATAGTGATGACAGCCAATCAAATCAACGCATTTTGTCAGAAACGAGAGAGACGCTTTGGCAATTTGTAACAGTCTAAGAACAGCTTCCAGACGAATAGGTCACGCCACTCCACGTCATGAAGAAGTATTATTTTAAAATTTGTGCGCGTACATTGACATAAAGTTAATATACAGACGTAACCTTAACACAACAAATACACTTCCGAGTGATATGTGCGGGATTACCGAATAATAAGTACGATAGTGTATAATCCCGATCGTACTCGCGTGTGTTGTGATTATAAACAGGGAGTACATTATTTTATTTGAATAATTTTAATTTTCAGAAATAATATTTTGAAATAGACATTTTGATACTACGCGAGTCATTATTAGCGCAGTATCAAACTTATGATGAAATTATTATTATAATTTCAAGAAATGTTAATTTTTTATTCATTAAAATATTAATTAAATATTTTAATTAATTGTTATAACTATTAAAGTATGTTTAAAGTAACTATTACTAATAACAAGAGTTTAAATTTAGTCACTCTTTTGACTAAACTTGTTTTGATTATTCGATATTTTGAAGTAAATAACCTTAACGTACGTACAAGAGTATAAAGTAATTTTTATAGTAACATGTTAAAAGGTTACTAATATTATGTTCAAAAATATAAATTAAGAAATATTAACCAGTAAGAAATCATTTTCTGTAATAGCATTACCTGTGTTCGCTAACCTCAAATTGGTAGTGGTAACTTATTAATATAACTGTTGCATCTGTTCTCAAATAGTTTCCAAACTAAATAGAAATCATAACAAGAGTTTTTTTTGTATTTTATTAATTTTTTCTCTTGAAAATAAATATCTATCAAATTCATTGTTGAAAATAAAACGGTATATTGAAACCGTACAAGCCACGAGTCTGACACTGGCTATAGAAAGTTATGAGGTGCGTGCGCATACAGACGCATAAGTACGATAATTACATACTTACCATACATATGGTATTGAATTTCATTGTTTTATATTTATTCGTTATTTTTGAACCATTGTTTAATTTTAATAGTTCTATAAATATTACATCTTGACACTGATATCATGGATCCTCAAAGAACCTGACAACCTGATAATATATTAACGAGAAAACATAACCTTATAAATTCAAATTATTGTATTAGAGATAGGACTACCAACATTGAGCCTGGATAGAGTTTTATGTCAAAATTAATCGATTGTAATTATTATATAAAGGGTTATTAGTCTAAATGATTGTTAATTGTTTTTTCTTGAAATTTGCCATTTTTAAAATTTGTTAATAAACCTACACTTCTTTACCAATGAACAAGAGTATCATTTCAAGTAGAAATTAAATTATTTCTTGTAAATCAGTTCTACCGAAGGTGGCGGAAGAATTCAAACTAAGAGAAATTTAAAGTATTACATATGGGTACTAACTGTTATAAATATTCAAATTGAATATTTGTGCGTATTTTGAATGTATGTATTTCAGTAACAACCGTCACAGAACAGGCCTGAAACGGATATTTGTGGTAAGTGAGGGAGGCATACAGCAAAAAGTGCGCGAACTTATTTAAATTGAAAGAGTGAAATCTTCATAAACACTTATACAATCACACTAATAACTCCTAATAGTTATAATTGGAGCAGTTTTTATAGAAACAACATAATAGCAGATACCGGAGCGTATCTGCAAGCACACTACAATTACAACTACAACTACAACTATAAATACAAGTACACTGTACACAGTATAGTACATTATACTATACTATACTACAGAATCTATACTATATACTTGTCTATCTATTACTTGTTCTATAACAAGATTGGCGCTCCATCGCGGGGCAGAAGTGATAGAAGATCACATACCACACCACATCGATATTATACCATATACTTGTCTATTATATTACTCATCATCCTCATACATATAATATAATAAAGTTGGCGCCCAACGTCTGAGCACGAGTTAGGGAGATATACAATAACCATTAACCTAAATATACTAATTCGTGAGAAGACAGCAGGACCATTATCAGAAGATCAAGATGTATACAGACAGGTTGAAATCTAGATCAAAATCAAGGTCGACGTCAAGAAAAAGGATGGCACAAGCAGAGAAGGAAACCAGAAAAGAAGAGAAGGAAGCTATGTCAACAGAAGATGTGGAGGAGATAGTAATGGAAGAAAAAGACAAACAAATTGAACCGGCGGAGGGGGTTCAACAGCCAGAAGAGGAGCCAGAAATAATACAACCAGAGATTCTGCCGGAAATAATACCACAAGAAATTATACAGGAGGATAGCCAACCCGAGAAACCTACGACAATAATGAATGTCCAATTATTAACAATACTAAGAGCTATCGAAGAAAGCAACCGATCCACCAAGGAGAACTTTAATAGAATAGAAGAATCACTGAACTCCACCAAGGCGGACGTGAACAGCAAAATAGAAGAAGCCAGTAGATCTACCAAAGAGGATTTAAGCAAGAAAATAGAGGAAGGCCAGAGGGAGAACAAGAAACATATGGAATTATTAAAGGAAGAGTTCAATAACCAGATACAGGAGACGAACAGGAGGATGGAAGATGGACAAAAGAAAACTGAGGAATTACTGGAAAAGAAAATGGCCATCATGAAAGAGGAGTTATCAACAGAATTGGGAGTCAGAATGGACCAGGCCAACCAGAAAATGGATGAGATCACGGCCAAGTTCAATAGAGACGTCGAAACAATACAATCTGACCATGAAGGGATGTGGCAACAAATAAGTATCCACAGTAACAAGATGAAGGAAGCCACCAAGAATACAGAAGAAATGGTAGAAAAAAGACTGAAGGAAAATGTCGATGAAATCGAGAAGCGCATGGCAATCCTATCAACTGAAGTTAATATCGAGATGGAGGAAGTACGAAAGGAGGGAGAAGGTACCAGCCTGAGACTAATACAAACAGAGTTGGACATCAATCAACGCATCAACGAAATGGATAGAACGCATGGTACACCAATAAATGTGATAACACAGGAACAAACCAACATGAAAATAGCACAGTCAACACTAACCGACAAGTGTGAAGAAGTATCTGGAAGAGTGGACGCAATTAAACAGCAGGTACACGATGAAAGAACCCTACTAAGCGAGCGTCAGCGAAGAGAGCTAGATGACCTCCACGACGAGATGCATCGTATACAAACGATACCGAATCTACTATCTGGATTGACTCATCTAGACAACCGAGACCAGATTGAATTCAGAACGTATTATAAAAACCCGCTAGAATTTTTAGAACGGATGGAAGAAATCCTACGGAAAAACAGAGAAAGTAGATGGACTACCATTAAGGGAATGTTAGACGAAGCTTTCAAAAGCACGTTCGACAATTGGTGGACGGCAACCCGTAATGAAGTGGGGAATTATGATAACTTCAAAGTGGCGTTTAAACAGAAATATTGGTCAGAAGCCACCCTGAACATCGTCAGGGACGACATCACGAATGGGAGGTTCGATTTACATGGAAGGCAGTCAATGACGACGTATTTCTTGGGAAAGATTTGCCTAGCCAGGAATCTTGAACCCGCCATTCCAGAAGAATGCCTAGTGACGAAATTAGCCTACCACTTCAATCAAGGCATATCACAAGGGAGGCTAACGCACAAATAAAGACAGTCCAAGGGATGTGCGAACTGTTGGAGAACCATGAAAGAGAACGCTACTACCAACGCAGTCGTCAAGGACCAAACCAGACATATGATCGAAGCGGACCTGGGAATAATAACCCCAACATATCCAACGAAAGGAATAGCCCAGGAAGAAACCACAATTACCCACCAAGATACCAAAATCACCCTGTACCACGTCAAGACGGAGGTGGCAACAACGTCAACAATAGAGGGAATAATAATAATAATCAACATTCAGGTGGATATCAGCGAGAGCCAGCCTACCCAAAGAGGTAACAATTATTACCGGCCGTACCAGAATCAAGCTCCAAATCATCACCCAAGACAAAACAATGGCAATCAACATAATAATCACTTTCGCAGAGTGCATTATGCTCAAGCCAGTCGAGGGGGAAATCGTCGAAACTACTACCAAGGAAGAAGGAGTTTCCCTAATCAACATAGTCACTCCAGCAACAGCGATAGAGAGAAGCGGGAATCTGGATACCGATCTAACGGAAGCGACAGTAATGGAAGTCAAGGAACGACAACGCAAAATACAACAGTCTACAATAATGGACATGGGAATGGGAATCAAGAACCCATAGCTTCGACATCGCAAGACAGGCACGGGAATAGTGACCTGCCTTTAAACGCCAACCGGCAGTGAAAAACAAAGTAGTACCCTCACTGAACCGGACTATTGGGTCTAGAGTTTTGGCAAACCATCAAAATCTTCGCAAAACATACACCAATAATTATTTGAAAAATATTAGAAGAGACTTAATGGAAGAAAAAGAGAATACTATCAGCGATACAAGTAATAGTGAAATTCCCTACATAGCGGTAAAGGTCAATAACATAAAAGCAACGGCAATGATAGATACCGGAGCAAATGTATCATTGATTGATAAAGTGGAGTTAGATAGAATTCGATCTGAAAATAAAGCGACAATACCCACTTTACCTATTAATAACATTGTACTCATTGGAGCTACCGGACGTCAAAACAAAACGATTAGACAACAAGTGCAGCTTGAAGTATCCAGCAATGGCAACACGATACAGATGATATTCCTCGTAGCCAGTGGGTTACCATTTACCCTGCTCATTGGGTGTGATATACTCAGGAAATACACTGCGATAATTAACATGGACACAAATACAGTAAGAATGAAGACAGGAGAGGTTGAGTGGACAGCCAAGCTAACAGAATATCAAAAGGCACCCGCAGAACATGTAATCTATTACATTAGGGAAGGCCATCAACATCAGGAAGGCGCCATCAACAAGAAGCTTCACAATAACCCAGAGGAAGATTTATGGTTGACCAAGATTAAAGAGATACGAGAATTCAAGACCAACCAAAATAACCAAGAGCTGACATGGGAACAAAAGGACCATCTAATAAACATATATTGCCAGTATCGTCACATATTTTCCGATACACCCGGAAAAATTAAAAATTTCCAATGCGAGTTAAGATTCAAAGACCAAACCGAATTTAAACGAAAATCTTATCCTATCGCCTTTTCGCTGAAGGAAGCAGTAAGGGAAGAAATCCAGCGTTTGATAGCAAATGACATTATCGAAGTAAGCAATTCACCATATACCAACCCTATTGTCGCCGTACCTGGAGAAATTGATGAGATCTTAAAGAAGTTTTATGGTTCAAAATTCTACAGTATATGGGATACGGTATGCGGATATTGGCAAGTTGAACTGCATCCGAATAGTAGGAAGTATACTGCCTTTATTTTCGAAGGTAGAAATTACCATTTCAAAAGACTACCGTTTGGCTTAGTAAATTCGGTAGCGATATTCGTCAAGTGTATGGACGAAATACTGGGCCACAATACACTGCAATTTACAACAGTCTATGTTGACGATCTCTTAATCGCCTCCAACAATTGGGAGGAACACTGTGAAAGGGTGGCACAGGTCTTACAGAAACTAGAAGATAATAACATTACATTGAAGTTAGATAAGTCTCAATTAATAGCAAAAGAAGTCCAATTTTTGGGGTTTAACCTATCTGAACATGGAATTACACCGTCCCAGGAAAAGGTGGAGGCAATACAGCGTTTCCCAGTCCCACAGAACAAGAAACAACTGCAATCGTTCCTCGGGATCTGCAACTACTATCGTAAATTTCAAGTGAATTACTCCGAATTAACAGCTCGATTTTCAAAACAGCTTTCGTCAAAAGAAAAGTGGAAATGGGAATCAGAACAAGAATCTACATTTAAGTTAATCAAAGAAAAGTTCCTAGAAACCGTAATGTTACATCACCCTAACTTTGAAAAACAATTTTTCATGAACTGCGACGCCAGCGATTTGAGTATCGGATCCGTGCTATATCAAGAAGACCAAGACGGGAACCATGAAGTAATCAGTTTTGCAAGTCGCACGTTGAACAAGTGTGAACGCAACTATCACACCACAGAAAAAGAATTATTAAGTATCGTATTCGCTTGCGAAAAGTTTAGAACCTTTATCTTAGGATATAAAGTAACAGTAAGAACGGATCATAAATCCATTTCATTCCTCAAGAACTGTAAATTGAAACACGGGAGATTAACCAGATGGACTCTCACACTCCAAGAGTATAATATACAGTGGGAGTACATACCGGGAAAAAGTAACACAGCTGCAGACGTGTTATCCCGGATTAACATCGACGCCCAAACGTTCCATGGAGAGAGAGAAACCATCGCGAAGGTCTACCACTTGCTAAAAAATAAATCTGAGCTTACTAAAATACTGTCAGATATAGCTATACAGCAACAACAAGATCCTAAAATACTGATAATTATTAAAAAACTAGCAGATAACGATGCAAACATTAAACAATATTTCTGTATTCATAACCAACTAGTGTTCACCAAAAGCAATAAAAATGGTGAAGACTGGAAAATAGTTGTCCCAAAGATTTTAGAGAGAGATTTGACCATCGACTATCACATACGATATGGTCATATGGGAGCAGTGAAGGTGGTAAAAGCACTGCAAGAACATGTGTATTTCACTGATATGAATAGGAAGGTAAGAAAATATATACAGAATTGCCATATTTGCCAGCTAGTCAAATGCAGTAACGAAAAGAGAGAAGGAGTGATGATACCGATAACATCTGTGACAAAATTAGAAAAAATCTTCCTGGACATTTGTGGGCCGTTTCCACGGAGTGGTGGAAGACATCAGTATAAATATATCATTATTATCTTTGACCACTATACAAAATATACGAAGCTGTATCCACTTAATCGAGCCACAACAAGCAAGATACTAGGAGTAGTTATAGACAAATACATACCCGAAGTGGGCCGACCAGCATCAATAGTTACAGATCACGGAACGCAGTTTCGAGGACGGAAATGGTGGGAAACACTGCTCCATCTGGGCATCAAAACGTATAAGACATCGGTGTACCACCCCAACAGCAACCCTGCTGAGAGAGTGTTGAGAGAAGTAGGAAGGATTTTAAGAACCTACTGTCACAGCCAGCAGAGGAAGTGGGAGGAGTATTTGTCCCCAGCTGAAGACTTCTTAAACCTCGCATACCATCAGTCAACTGAGGAAACACCATACATGGCAATGCATGAAAAAAGACCACCCCGAGAGATCACAGAAATAATTAACTTTCCAATAAGTGCAGAGATCAAGTTTGACCAAACCAAGTTCTATAATAATGCTGTTGAAAGAGCCCAGAAACTGAGAATTAAATACAAAAAATTGCAGCCCAAAATTATAAAATACAAAGTGGGAGACCAAGTGTTAATCAAGAATAGAGAACTCCCAAGCACTATCGAGGGCATTGCAAAGAAATTACTACTATTATATACCGGACCATATACTGTAACAAAAGACAATCTAAACAACACCTATGAATTGCAAAACCCTATTACAAAAAAGATAAAGGGCACGTATAATCAGACTTCGATGAAAAAATATGTTAACAATTGAAATATGAAATTACAAGTGAAAAGTGAGCGATAAGGATTATTTTATTATTGATACTATGTAAAGGATGAAAATGTTTATTGTGTAAAATGAAAAGATAATTATGAGAATAACTGTTGACTATATCAAGATGAAAAATGGAATGTGGCCATGAAAATTATTGTTATTTATAAAATGAAAAGTAAAAATATGCTTATAAAAATAAATGTTGACTGAAGAAAAAGGGTGAATTATTATTATGAAGATTATTATATGTTTGTATTAAATGAAAAGTAACTATGTAATTATGTATTAAACATTGAATGTATATTGTCATTTTATAATGTGGGAAAAAATGATCCCAGAGAATTTATGTAAAGGAATCAGAACATTGTATTCATCAATATCAAGTACTAGTATAAGAAAGATGTCAATACGAGAAAGACACACAACATCTTTGGCACAAACTAATTCCAAGAGCCACGTCAACCAGTAGAACAACAACATCTCACCCGTACTACTATATAAAAAGGATGTCAATACGAGAAAGACACACAACATCTTTGGCACAAACTAATTCCAAGAGCCACGTCAACCAGTAGAACAACAACATCTCACCCGTACTACTATATAAAAAGGATGTCAATACGAGAAAGACACACAACATCTTTGGCACAAACTAATTCCAAGAGCCACGTCAACCAGTAGAACAACAACATCTCACCCGTACTACTATATAAAAAGGATGTCAATACGAGACAGACACCTTACATCCCAGGCATATATGAAGCAAACTCATTATTTCCAAGAGCCTAGTCAACCAGTAGAAGAACAACATCTCACCCGTACTACTATAAGAGAAAAAGAAGAGTTGGAAGAATAAACCAAATGGACATTATTACTGTAGAGAAACGACTACACACGACAAATTTATATTTGAATAAAGAAAAGCCAACACTACATGAAGTACAAATACCAACTAAAACCTGGAAAAGGAAAGAAAAAATAAATGTACTAATACATAGTATCTAGAAGAATGAATTTGGAACGAAGATTATGACGAAATAACGTTCAAGGTAACACAGAATGAAGAGATTAATTTATGATGAAGAAGAATAAAAAAGAATATACTAACGAAGAAAATCATGAGAGTATACCAGTGAGGAAATGTAAAACAAAATATCCCGATGATATATGAAGAATTAGTTAAGTTGAATCAAGAAAAGAGAGAATCACAATGTACAAACCGCAGATGCGAGAATTAATCCCAAGAATATTTATTATTTGTCGGAAAAACGACCACTATTATTATTGTTATTAATGATTTGAGATGAATTGACTGAAGAGTAATGCCAGCAATCATTTATTATTATTAAAGGAGATGATTTGCCTCCATATTTATTGAAATTAGTATGGCCAGTAGAGTCGAATAGCCAAAGTGAGCCGCTCTAAACTGCCCCAGCTAAATGTATGTTAGGGAACTAAATAAACGAGGGAAGTAATTACATAGAGAAGAAATAAATATGATTCAAAGAGCAGAAAGTGAAAGGATATATGGAAAAAACATGTAAATCAATATGGAATGTACAATAATTGATAAATTCTTCATAGAAAAATATAGTATAATCATAACTCAGAATTAATCAATTCTTAAAGGAAGGCATATGTAACATAACCAAATATGGCAGTTACATAAAATGAGCCTAAAGGACGGCAAGTAAGATAAAAAATGTGAATGTAAATCTAGATAAGTAAATCCATGTATATAAAGTGTGTATCTACAAATGTGTTAATATGAAAATCCAACTATGAATAAAATGATATCAATCTAGTGACATCAACTACGAAAAATAAGAAAGAAAATGAAGTGAGCCAAAACCAAATACCAATAATAGACCCAATAGGATCCAAAAGTGAGGGGAAATGACGAAATAAAATTTAACAGACTCCAATAGTGAGGGGAAACGACGAAACAAGATTTAACAAACTCCGAAAGTGAGGGGAAACGACTAAAGAATAATGACTACAATGAAAATAACAAGAAAGAAGAAAGAAGAAGGACAAGAAAGCTGATTCAGAAGAGAGAAGAAGATGAATAAATCATACCAGAAATCAACATAAACCACGTGCACCAAAGACTAATTAAGTGACAAGTGAAATAATGATTATCAAATGTGAGGATGAAAAAACAGTGATTAGCATTTAAGGAAACACAAACAATAACAGTGCGTACTTAATAGATGTGAAACATGTGAATAACCAACTATTTCTACTGATAAAACCACACAAACAATTATAGTGAGGAAATTTATAAGTATAGGAAAATATGTTAATTCCATGATGAAAACAACAAAATATTAAATAAGTCAAATAGACACGAACAATGAGTGTGACGCGTTTGATAAAGTTGTGATTAACACAGATAATCATAAGTCCACCAAAATGAAACAAAATAGAACAATATAACTATGTTTTATTTTTGGTAAAGAACTGACAACAATATAAAAAACCATTATAGGAAACAAAAGGAATTGAATTGAATTCAACCCATGACTAGAAAAGCATCATAAATAATACAATAAGATATGTATTAATGTTTAAGAAGGAATGTGTAAACATGTGTCACAAAATAAGTAAAATATTATTGTGAAAGACCATACTGATACCATGTAGATAGTAGAGACATACTGCATTAAAACAGATGGAACATTGTTACATAACCCTTAGAGAAAGTACCTGTTAAACAGAAAACCAAAAATATCAATGAAAATAAATGATTATCAACAGTGATATCAATTAAGGAATTGTTACAAATAACAATACATCCTAATAGACAATACATTAAAAAGCAACTATGTAAATAAAACCAATCAAATGCAATGGCAGACAGCTATAGCAAAGATGCAACAAATATGCCAATTCAAATAGGCAAAGTGCAATATCAAAACCAATACTACAGTGAATGACCATATTACCAGTAGTAAGACTAATATCTGGTAATGGTTTGAGAACAGATCTTTAACATAATAACAACAGTATTATAAACAAAATAATGTAAACTAACTAACCATGTACAAACAATCAGATGTAAGATGGACCACTGTATGGCCCATTAGTTAAGGAAAAAAGTGTATTAAAACTTAAACACAGATTGTTCACAATATTACCAGTAGTTAGAGGGAAAATCAATACAACTTTGAGAACAGATTAGAACTATAAAAACAGTCAGTATATATGCAAATAATTAGAAACCAACTGACCATAATGACAAAAATCACAAATAAACCAACCATGTTAAGTGAGTTACTTATGTAAAATATGACATATAAATTTATCTAAGAGTAAATGAGAACATTACCAAAAGTAGGAGTAATGTCTAATACCAATGTAGAAACACAAACATAATGTAACAATAACAGTTTAAGTATTGTTTTTATGAAAAATAAATGACCATTATGTTGAGACACCATAGGAACAAGCCCATTATTAGAGAATTGAAGGGTACTAAACTAGCTAGAAGCTGGCCCATATATGTAATACATTAAGTACAATGTATGTACACTAATGACATTTCATACTTAATATAATTCACTTAGAAAAAGACTAAAATTATATTGATAATTGTATGAGAAAGGTAGAAGAGGAAGGAGACAGTATGTGTATTATGTTTAATACAATCATGTGAGTATATTTAAATGTGAAATCATGTAAATAATCGTTTTAGTATTATTAAATTATAAGATTACTTGTATTAGATAAGGGAAATTCATTGTAAATACTTTTATATGAAAACCAAGATGGACGCCTAATGACGCTAAAATAAGCTATTGTTAAAGAAATAATTATTTCCAAATAACCAATTAAACCAAGTGAGAAATGGACTCCAAGTGTTTATTTAGAAAGTGTTTTTAGTGAAAATAATTAAATCTGGTGTCAAAAACTTATAAAAATAAGAAACACCAAAATAATTAATAAAAACATTATTTTAAGAGAAGCAATGCAAATAAAATAGTATTGTTTAGACTTGAATTAAAGAGGAAAATGTCTATAATTCAATGACATAACTCATGTAACGATAGGACGTTTGATAAGGAAGTTATTGTAATTATTAACTTTTCAAGTATTTTTTACACTAGTGCTTACGTCATATAACCCAGGACCCAAAGTCAAAATTTGGTAAAACACCAAATATTTTTATAAAACATGGGCCTTTGGGGTGAAGATTATAGTGATGACAGCCAATCAAATCAACGCATTTTGTCAGAAACGAGAGAGACGCTTTGGCAATTTGTAACAGTCTAAGAACAGCTTCCAGACGAATAGGTCACGCCACTCCACGTCATGAAGAAGTATTATTTTAAAATTTGTGCGCGTACATTGACATAAAGTTAATATACAGACGTAACCTTAACACAACAAATACACTTCCGAGTGATATGTGCGGGATTACCGAATAATAAGTACGATAGTGTATAATCCCGATCGTACTCGCGTGTGTTGTGATTATAAACAGGGAGTACATTATTTTATTTGAATAATTTTAATTTTCAGAAATAATATTTTGAAATAGACATTTTGATACTACGCGAGTCATTATTAGCGCAGTATCAAACTTATGATGAAATTATTATTATAATTTCAAGAAATGTTAATTTTTTATTCATTAAAATATTAATTAAATATTTTAATTAATTGTTATAACTATTAAAGTATGTTTAAAGTAACTATTACTAATAACAAGAGTTTAAATTTAGTCACTCTTTTGACTAAACTTGTTTTGATTATTCGATATTTTGAAGTAAATAACCTTAACGTACGTACAAGAGTATAAAGTAATTTTTATAGTAACATGTTAAAAGGTTACTAATATTATGTTCAAAAATATAAATTAAGAAATATTAACCAGTAAGAAATCATTTTCTGTAATAGCATTACCTGTGTTCGCTAACCTCAAATTGGTAGTGGTAACTTATTAATATAACTGTTGCATCTGTTCTCAAATAGTTTCCAAACTAAATAGAAATCATAACAAGAGTTTTTTTTGTATTTTATTAATTTTTTCTCTTGAAAATAAATATCTATCAAATTCATTGTTGAAAATAAAACGGTATATTGAAACCGTACAAGCCACGAGTCTGACACTGGCTATAGAAAGTTATGAGGTGCGTGCGCATACAGACGTACGATAATTACATACTTACCATACATATGGTATTGAATTTCATTGTTTTATATTTATTCGTTATTTTTGAACCATTGTTTAATTTTTAATAGTTCTATAAATATTACATCTTGACACTGATATCATGGATCCTCAAAGAACCTGACAACCTGATAATATATTAACGAGAAAACATAACCTTATAAATTCAAATTATTGTATTAGAGATAGGACTACCAACATTGAGCCTGGATAGAGTTTTATGTCAAAATTAATCGATTGTAATTATTATATAAAGGGTTATTAGTCTAAATGATTGTTAATTGTTTTTTCATGAAATTTGCCATTTTTAAAATTTGTTAATAAACCTACACTTCTTTACCAATGAACAAGAGTATCATTTCAAGTAGAAATTAAATTATTTCTTGTAAATCAGTTCTACCGAAGGTGGCGGAAGAATTCAAACTAAGAGAAATTTAAAGTATTACATATGGGTACTAACTGTTATAAATATTCAAATTGAATATTTGTGCGTATTTTGAATGTATGTATTTCAGTAACAACCGTCACAGAACAGGCCTGAAACGGATATTTGTGGTAAGTGAGGGAGGCATACAGCAAAAAGTGCGCGAACTTATTTAAATTGAAAGAGTGAAATCTTCATAAACACTTATACAATCACACTAATAACTCCTAATAGTTATAATTGGAGCAGTTTTTATAGAAACAACATAATAGCAGATACCGGAGCGTATCTGCAAGCACACTACAATTACAACTACAACTACAACTATAAATACAAGTACACTGTACACAGTATAGTACATTATACTATACTATACTACAGAATCTATACTATATACTTGTCTATCTATTACTTGTTCTTTAACAGTTAGTGTACTTTTTCTTTTTATAATATTACTCTACTGTTTTGGTTAAAACAGTTATATGAATTATTTAATTTATAATAACATTTATTTCTGGTATTGGATAATTATTGGTTTTATTCCCAATATTATATTTGAGTGTACCATTTCTCCCTTTTATATGTGTGGTGTTTCTTATCCCTTGGTTTCACTTCGTTTCCTCTTCATTTTTCTTCTTCTTCTCCTTCATTTTCAATTGGCTTCATTTTAATTCGGTTCTCCCCTTCTCGTTTGGTTTTACTTTATTTGGTTGTATGAATTCGTTCACTTCCTTCAATTGTCTTTATTCTTCTTTGGTTTTGGTTTTTTCCCTTCTTTGTCGTTTCCTGTTTGTTTGGTCAATTACTTGGGTTAGGTCATGTCGTCGTTTGTCGTGTCACCGTTTTTATATTTTATTTAATATGAAGTATATTTATATTTATTATCATCTTTTTTATCCCTGGTACTGGGGTGGCTTATTTGTGTTGTAACAATATGTATGAACATGTAACGTTATATAAATTTTGGCGCTCCAAGATCGTGGGGCTCCACAAATTTAAATTATATAATAAATTCGTTGTATAATTTTGGCGCCCAACATGGGGCCCGATCCCCACCATTTAACTATTAGAAATTTTGTAGTTAAATGGTTAATCTAAAAATAAAGGTGTGTTAAATGAAAAATATAGTATATGTAATAATTATTTATATTATATAACATTAACTGTATGTTATGTTAATTGTTGTGTACTAAAACACAACTGGCGCTCAACAAAACAAACAGGTGTAATTGTAACATGAGTAAATAAAAATAAATAAATAATAACAGTTCAACGATAAATAAATAAAAGCTTGCATATGGTTCACTAATAATAATAAATTATAAATAAATATTTAAATACAAAATAATTCAACATGACGACTCCAGGAAATTTAGATATGGAGGCCTTTCGAAAAATGATGTGGGCCATGATGGACAAAGTAGTTACAAAACAGACAGAAAATTTGAATGCTAAACTTAAAGAACAAACAAAAAGTTTAGAAAACAAATTAGAACAGACTGAAAATTTTAATAATAAATTAGAACCATAAAAATCACGGAGAGTCTAAAAGAATTAACAGGAAAGGTTGGTGATACCAATTCACATATTGAGACTATCACAGAAAATGTATGTGAAAGAATTGTTAAGCAAACGGAACAAATATGTGAAATGATGGTTCCTGAACAAACAATTGTAATTGAAAGTAAGAGAGAACAGACTTGCATAATTACTGATGATAATTCTAAAACAATAATTAACTCTAAGGAAGAATGTAAAATACATTTAATTAAACAAACGTACCATGCTAGCGGAAGTATCTAAAGTAGTGGTTACACTCACACACAAATAAAACAAGTTAAAAAGGTAACACGATTAAAACAAATCACACGCAACAAGGGTACGCACAGTAAGTATCGATTGAACGATAATCATAATGATAATCACAATAAATATAAAAACTACAGAGGTTATCATAAACGGCGAATGAAAAAACAGTAGACAGCTGTTTATATAGGCTTCAAACGAACTGACCTTACACAATGGATTAGTGACGAGAGAATTATGGAACGTACTGAGAGAGGAGAGAGAGGTTATCCATCGCAGCTAAGAAACAAATTCATGCCGTACAAACAGGTGAGTTACGCAATGACGTCAGATGAGCTCACAGTCGCTATGTTACAATGGGACGTTAACACAATGAGGGTGCGAGACGGAAATAACTGTACATGTCGGCTAATATACGACAACGGTGACTACACGTCAAAATACAATGAATTTCCTGTTGACGGACCCAATGCAATTTTTATAAAGTGAGGGGTGGAAATCAAATGACACCGCACTCAATGCTCTATAGAAATGAATAATTATTTTTAAAAGAAAAATATTACTGTTAATTATTATTAATAAGAAAAGGAGTTAATTAATAAGAATAATATGTGTAAAAAGATTAAAGAATTAATAATAGAAAGAATGTTATGTTGTAAGAAATGGTAAGGAATGTTATTATCGATGTTATTATTAATATGAAGAAAGGATTAGAGAGGAGAAATCAATACTATAATTGTCAGAATGCCTGATCAAGCGAAATCTTCATACCTGAGTGGAAAGGCAAGGACACAGAAGATAGCGATAGTGAAAGTCAAGGGCAGAGATTATTTAGAGCTCCAAATACTACGATTAAAACATCGAGTAGAGTTAAGCACATAAAGTCTGGATTTAGACATGTTTCTAAGGTAGTCATCTGTAGCCGATAATGACTCACTACGAAGCTAACGAAAAAGGTGTATTTCAAGTAATAGTAAGGGTGAAGAAAATTATTAGCGATCAGAAAGGTAATAGTAAAGAAATGTAATAATAGAAGGTAATGAAGGTTAATGTATTGTATAAGATTAATGTACGAAATGTTAATGTATTGTATAAGTAATGTTCATGTTAAGAAAAGAGTTAAGAAACGAAGGTAAGAATGTATGAGTAAGGAAATGTAAAATTACAGATTGAAGAATGGCATAATATGTTAAGATGCAACATGTTTACCAGTGCAAGAATGCAAACTCGTGTAGGAAGTGCTACACGTAAAAAAAAATAAATAGGTCGATGGGACCAGATTAAAAGAGAACGATGGAAAAAAATTAGCTACGTATGAATAATGAGAAGAGAGAGTAAGAGTGGGACAAGGCCACTGAATCAGTCCAAGGTCAATGCACCGATCAGCTGTATAATGGGGGGTGAATATTGCATACCACCATGGTGAACGTTAGACTGACTTACTCATTATTATGTGTTTGTTTTACCGATTTATAAACTTAAGTTAAGTAATATAACATGATTATATTTGTCTAGAACAAATAGACAAAAATTTAATAAATAAATATTTATTAAATTTTTTTTCTCAGGCAGAGGAATAATGCAACGATACAGCCATATGCTGTATTAGGCATTAATTGAAATAAATATAAATTTTGTACAATTTGTATAAGTTACGGGTAAATGGACAGGTATGAGATTACAAAAATATTTCATTGTTAGATTAGGGGAGAGATTAACCTGTTTCAACAAGCAGTGAACACCTGCTCAATTGTATGTGTGTTACACGTGTATCTTGTGTGTGTTAATGATGCAGGCAAAGACAGGAATCTCAGCAACCCGCCCCAAGTAATTAATAAAATAATTATTTTAATTCACTGTGCGAAAACTAATTAGTGTATGACCAAACCAAAGGCACCAAAGTGTGTGTAAAATTTATAGTTATCCCCAGTGAAAAGATGATGTTAATAGAACACGTTATGCGAAGACAGTGCAAAATAAAAGTGCTAAAAAATACGCAAATTACCCTAAGACGCTCCAATTAATATAGTGAGTGCTTAATCGAATTAGCTATGATTTGTGCTATCTCGATTCCGTGCAAAACATTGCTATTTACTAATAAGTGCAAATAGATGAAAAGGTTCGGGAGTGGGGGCTATCACGAGATATGCAGGTATCGACAGGACGATTTTGGAGCCGACTGGCGCGGAATCTCGAGAGGGTATAAATTAAGGGTTCGACCAAAAACCCTTCTCTTCATTTCAAGACACAGTTGCAGCCAGACATGCTGTCCGTCGGCAAAACAGTTTATTTTTATTCTATTACAAGTCGCAGTAACAAACGAAATAATGTTCGTTAAATTCACGACAATATTACGAAAAAAGTAAATACCGCAATAGTAAGTCTACCAAGAGTATATACGGGAAAACTGCCGTAGAACGACGCTGGACTCTAGACATATCCAGGAACATGCTGCCGTAGAACGACGCTGGACTCTAGACGTATCCAGGACCACGCCAGGACAAGAGGAATGGAAAACTAACTCTGGACAACGCGGGACCCCGGACAACATTCGTAAGATCATCAGAAATCGAGGTGACATGTGTAATGCATTTTAAATGATTTGTAAAAAAAAGAACTCATAAAGACGATTTCAAAAGACAGTAAATTAAAACAAAGAAAAGTTTATACTTAGTAATAATATGTTAAAATGTAAATAAATGTTTAGTCGTAAGAATGAGCGATCGCATATATATATAAAAGCATTAATAAATGAAAGAGAATTTAAAGTAAAGAGAGTAGAGTTTATTATCAAAATAGATAGTAAAGTGATTAGATATTTGAAGTATAGAAAGATTAATTTAAAGTTAATATTAAAACAAAGGCCAGTCTACAAGCAATTAATATAAATTTAAATTGAATTTTAAACATTGGTATAGACTGAGCAAGTAGAGGTCAAATCTGAGATAAGACAAGTTATTTCAATATAAAAATATTTTAATTTTATAATAAATTAATAAACCAATTATTTAAAATGTCTAGATATAAGATTATTTACATGTTTAGATATAAGAGATTTTTTAAAATATGTGTAATGTTGCATATCATAAGATATAAACATTTAATAATGAGCAATAGCGTGACCAACAATTATTAATGATGTTTATGAATATTTATAATAATGAATAAATAATAAATATGAGTTTTAAATATTGATAAATAAAAATACTCTTATTATAAATACACCTGGTATAATTATACAACCTGCATGAATTACTGTATATCGAATTTACATATAAATTCGTGGTATAATTTGGTATCCCTTGAATGTGAGGCCTGACATGCCCACATGTATATGTAACGTTATATCAATTTTGGCGCTCCAAGATCGTGGGGCTCCACAAATTTAAATTATATAATAAATTCGTTGTAATACATAGAACAAAAACATAGTCCCAAACTTTTAAACATATATATTCAGAAACATCTCAAGATACCTAAAATGCATTACTGTTTTGAAAATTTATTCTACACTAGTAATACTTTTCTTATACAGTTCTTAAAAGTAGAATTTGGTGCAATGTTACAAATCTGCCTTTTGGCATCCATTATCAGAATCTGTTGTTATACCGTATTCATTTAGTGTACTGTTTTTCCAACACTGTTTACCAGGGATTTGTTAACACATTTGACATGAATTATATATTTTAAGTTTAATAGATTTTTAACAGCAATTCGTTTTTCTTTCTCACTTATTATTAACCCCTTATCATGATTGTAGACATATCACTGCTCTTTGAAATGGCCATACTCTTCTACTAAAAGACTTGGCCCTTGGAAAACAATACTGTGCCATTTCCAACTAAACAATAGTGAGAAAATTATAGCAACAATATGGGCCTTAATTTACTTTCATTAACTATTTTACACAGATTTTATTTTTTGTATAAGTATTCACTTCAGACACTTTAATTATACAATAACAGGAATCGAATATAGTGGATAATTATAATAGCAGTGTGATGTACAGTACATAGTTATAATTTTTCACATAGCCTATAGTATGAGCTTTGAGAAGTTTCACACACACACACACACACACACACACACACACACACACACACACACACACACACACACACACACACACACACACACACACACACACACACACACACACACACACACACACTTGGTTTCCCATATCATAAGGTTGGAAAATAAAATCTGTACTAACTGTTATATCTTCAAACCATAAGTAAAAAGCATAATTGAATGTTGTATCTTTCCACATGACAGCTAAATGCCCATCTTGTAGATGTAATCGACTGTACTCTACCATGGACCATATCTAAAAAAACAAAACAAAAGAAACTAATTATCTATATCAAACTTGTTATAAAAAATACTATAGTTAACAAAAGCTAATAAGATGAATATGATAAAGATATTTATATTTATAACCATTAGCTTATTCTCTGTCTTCTGTCAGTCACACACACACATAAACCATAATCAGTCTGAGAAAAGCGAGGTCTTCTAACTCGACAAAAAAACTGATGGATCCAAGATTAACTTCAGTTGGCATGAACCCAATTTTTTGAATTTTTAGGGTAACTACATCTTATCACATGGCAAGGAATTTCTGTCAGTTTTTGAATAAAATCTATGCACTGGTTCGTTAAAAAGGTGTGTGTGTGTGTGTGTGTATATATATATATATATATATATATATATATTACTATAATACTTATAACTAATTTACCTCAAGATATATTTTTTCCTTTAGGAACATGTTTCGGGAGATCCTGTTCTCCCATCTTCAGCCTTCGCCATCTTGCTTCTGGTGCAGTATTTGTGTGTTGGCTTCTGGATGTTATTAAGGTGGTTTGTTGGTCTTTGGTCCTTCAATGTTGCATTATTGTGTGTGGTTGTGGTATCTGTTTTTGTATTTTGTGTATTTTCGATGTTGAGTGCTTTGAATATTGTGTCATGTTTTGTATTGATTTGTATTTGTTCTGGTATTAATAATTTGTTTTGTGTTTTATGTTTGTAAATCTGTAAATTTTCCCAAATGTTCATTTTGGTGCCTTTGTGTGGTATATGTTTTATTAGTGTTACATTGGTTATGTCTGGGAATTCATGTCCTGTGTTTATTGCATGTGTGGCTAAATTGGATTTATATATATTTGGTTTTTTGTATGCATTTAGGTGTTCAAAATAACGTTTTTTCAGCTGTTTTTTTGTTTGTCCTATATAACATTTATTGCAATCTTGGCATTGAATTTTGTATATACCGTTGGTTGTTGTATTATCTTTGTTGTGTGAGCTATTTAGATTTTGTAATTTATTTTTATTAGTTTTGTATGCTATTTTTATATCTGTGTTTTTAAATAGTTTTGTTAGTTTTGTCATTTTATTATTTATATATGTGAATGTGGACATATATAGGACAAACAAAAAAACAGCTGAAAAAACATTATTTTGAACACCTAAATGCATACAAAAAACCAAATATATATAAATCCAATTTAGCCACACATGCAATAAACACAGGACATGAATTCCCAGACATAACCAATGTAACACTAATAAAACATATACCACACAAAGGCACCAAAATGAACATTTGGGAAAATTTACAGATTTACAAACATAAAACACAAAACAAATTCAAATCAATACAAAACATGACACAATATTCAAAGCACTCAACATCGAAAATACACAAAATACAAAAACAGATACCACAACCACACACAATAATGCAACATTGAAGGACCAAAGACCAACAAACCACCTTAATAACATCCAGAAGCCAACACACAAATACTGCACCAGAAGCAAGATGGCGAAGGCTGAAGATGGGAGAACAGGATCTCCCGAAACATGTTCCTAAAGGAAAAAAATATATCTTGAGGTAAATTAGTTATAAGTATTATAGTATTATATACATCAAGAAACGGACTGTAGCAGAAAGTGATTGAAATATATATATATATATATATATGTGTGTGTGTGTGTGTGTGTAATTACATATCTAATAACTGGACACAGCTTAAACAATGCACTGACAGATGGCATCACATTTGCTCATTTTACATGGCATTCACAAAATGTGCAGAGCACATAAACATGTGCATAATCTTGTGTTTAAAGCAATGCTAATTTTGATGAATTTCCTGAAGACAATGATCCATTTGTTGATGAACTACAAGAAGAAGAAATACAATGAAATCTAGAGTATGCTGTGTCAAGAACTGGACCAACTGTACAAAGAAATTCACAGCTGAGATGTTGCTTAATTGATGAGGTTCATGAATGGTATATATCTAATAATTTTCAACTGATGAAAGAACCATTTTAACTTTGTAATGACTGAAAAAGTATAATTCTGCACCAAAGTCACAGTTGTCAGAATCATCTACACACCTAAACTCTGGCCAAAACAAGATCCTTAAAGAATGTGTTATCTAATTCTGGATATGACATAAGGTGAATTTTTGTACAAGGAAGAACAGGTACATGGAAGAGTCCAATCATAACAACATTACTTAATGAAAATGAGAAACACTCCAGTATTATAGAAAGTTCTTCTCCAAATTGTGCAAATGTCGTCAAAGTCAGCGCCTACAGGTGGCTGTCACTATTAATGTACATGGAAAAACTATCCACAACTTTTCAAAAATAATTGTGAGATCATTTAACAATTTATGCACCAAATCTGTGCAAAATTTCCAAGTCAAAATGAAAACTCTGAAGTCTGTTATATTTGGTGAATACTCAATAACTGGAACTTGAACAGTTTACAAGACACATAAGCGACTCTATGAAACAAAGGCTTGTTTGTATATTTATTTCTTCAGTGATATGAGTCAACTTCTGCCAGTTCATAGTGCCCCAGAATATTCGATTATATTCAATGCATCAGATGACTTATCATACAATGGAAACATTTTGCAAGAATTGAGAAAAAATTTACACTTCATACTTCAAAAGTAAGTGAACAAGCGTTAATGTTTCTAATCAAGAATACCCTATGAGAAAGGCTTATGTCAAGATATAAAGCTGTAACCTCTTTCTACGAGATAGAATAATTTAAATATGCTATATGATTCTTTCAAACAAATGAACTCATCACAAGCTACAACAGAAACGCCCTAGTCTGTAGTAGAAATCCTGTCGCAATCATTTCTGCAGAGCATAACAATGTCATTCAACAAAGTACTGGCGAATAAGCACAAGCATTATCAAGCTGTTTCTGTATGTTTTTTGTTGTGTTATGCTTTGCAAAAATCTGTTGGTTGAAGAACACTTCGTAGATGATGCATGAGGCATAGTGGTTGAAATTCTATACACTGGTAACCAAACTCCATCGCTTCCAGTCTCAGTATCTCAGTGAAATTTGAAATACAGTATATAATGGATCCAAAATTTATGATGGTATGTTTCCAATTATTCTAACAGTGACGTATTGGAAAGATAATCAAAACTGACTGCTCTAGCTGACATTTTCTACTATTACTTGGTCACGCAGTAATGATTGTAAGTCAGTGACTTACTACAGATTAATCAGTTGTTAGCATTTGTCAAAATGAAACAATGCCTGGGCTTTCGTATGTTGCTCTTAGTAGAATGAAAAAGCTACCATGTGTAATAATTTATCCTTCTTCCAATGTATACAGGATTGAGTCCTATTGGAATCAAACCAACTCAAACTTCAAAAGTATTTAGAAGGATTTTTCTTAGTATAACATAAATTCTGTAAACTTCATTTTTTGAAATACGTAAATATTCTAATTTCTCAATAATTTTTGTATATTTGTTTTTACTCATGCACATTGCTGTACCATTCTTTATTTGGTTACTTAGAATATTTACCTATTTATATCAACTTAAGTAAGGCAAGATTCATAAGCATTACCAACTGAATGAGGAGGTATCCTTCCTGTGTATAATAGTTTTATTTTCCATAATATTCTTGGGGTTTTCAGTTTGTGAACAAAAATAATGGATTCAATAACAATTTAAAATTAAAAAATAATCTAATCAATAATAAATAAATGGATGACTGAAAAATATGATTTAAAGACTGACTTATCTCTACACCTAACTGTCTATCAGACATTACAAGGTGAGATATGCAGACTTTTGATGAAACTAAACACAAAAACAGGGTACCACACTGCTATCAAAATAACTGATCCAAAGAAGTAGAAATGCCTGAAATCAGATCAACAATTTTAGCAGCTCTTTCAAAATGAAGGAAATGAATTTGTTTTGTCTTCACTGCTGCTGGATATGATCAGTGCAATAGTAGCACTCATCACTCCTAAAAGCAAAGATGTTCAAGCATGTATCTTCTGTCACAAAAATTCTAACCACTGGATTTTGTGACAATGAAGAATTTCTTGTATATTGGCAAAGGGTATTTAATGGCAATCCATACTATAATAATCTTGAGAAATATCATTTGATTCATAAACATCACAAAGCCTTCACAACATGAATTTCAGAATATCTTATTTTATAACTTTGACCACAATAAGAACGTCATAATTGATTGCATGATTTAGTATTGTGCTTGTTATAGTCATCTATGCATACTCTATGCAAAATGATAAATTAAAAAAAAGTGTACACGAGTTTTATCAGATTATTCATACTCAATCAGTAGTAATCTCAAACTAAATGTTATTTTCTTGCTTTGTAGCTGATTTATTAAAATTATGTAGAGCAGTTAAAATTTATTACTGTTAACATAAAGGATATTTTCGTTGTTCCAATGACCACAGTCTCTACATGATAGAATATGGTGAAGACTTGAATCATGGATTTGATTGTCTTATTTTTCTAAAATAACATAACAGTTTTAAAACACACAACTATTTAAACTTACTTTCTTTTTTGTAAGTGTGACAGTTTCTTCTGAAGTAAAATCCAAGCTTGGAGTTATTATTCTATGATTTGTACGATCTACGTATAAAAAGTGAACAAGACCAGGGAATTCCTCCAAATATTTATTTATTGTCAACGACGTTCTTGTAGGTACTAGTTAAGGATAATTCTATGTATAGAGACTGAATGAATACTACGGTGTGTGCACACGTGAGCATGCTCATGTGCACGCACACACACGCACATGCACACACACACACGCCATTCTGTTTTCATGCATTATGAGTTCTATGAACTATTCAAATTGCTTACCAAACTATTCATTTATCTACTATACAACTACTGAACATTTGGGAAAATTTACAAATATACAAACACAAAAACAACAACCTGAACAACAGTTCCTAAACAACAATACCTGAACAACAATTTTACAATACAAATCAATACAAAACATGATACAATTTTCAAAGCACTCAACATCGAAAATACACAAAATACTAATATATACACCACAATCACACCAATAATAACAATTTAAAAAAACCAAAAACCAATGGGAAGCCATAACAACAGCCAACCAGCACACAGGTACTCCACAAGATTCAAAATTAGAAAGGCTGATGATGGGATCACAAAGGAAACAGAAACATGTTCCAAATAAGGGAAAAATAACATCTTGAGGTAAAGTAAATATAAATTTTACACACACACACACACACACACACACACACACACACACACACACACACACACACACACACACACACACACACACACACACACACACACACACACACACACACACCTGAGGGTAATTTTCTCTGCAGGCTCAGAACATCCAGTACTTTCTTAAAAAATACATGACCAGATTAGTCACAATTAGCAGGATATGGTTACAATTACCTTACTCAAGTTAGATATCTATAGGGAAGGAGTAAACAATTGACCAACAGGAGGTCAAGGTTTAGAAAAGCTCTGTGTAATACCCGTTCATCTTGGTTGTTTAATTATAACCAGTGGCGAAGCGTCAGGGGAGACAGGGTAGACAGTGTCTCCCCAAATAATTTATTCATAAAGTAATTAACTTTTATTTATGGATTAAGATGCATAAGATACTCAGAAAGGGTATAAAACTAATTTAAGAAGTTAAATATTACTCGACATGATGCGACCTCGTGATCCATGGAACGTTACTGTGCGATGGAACTGTATGCGGAGTATCAGGGTTGACGTTACTTGGAATGTCTTTTCAACATAGCTGGCGGTGAGGAGGGCTTTTATGGATGACTACGGGAAAGGACCTGCGCGCGCAGCATAATCATATGTCCAGAACATCACGTCAAAAGACACGTCTCCCCTGACTGAATAGTACAGAATTTTCGACTGGCCGCCTGTGTTTGTTTCATTATGCGTGCGTAGTGAATATTTGTTTTTGTTCAGTTTACAAATTATATTTAATTTTGTATGTAGTGTTATAGACTAAGAAGTTTGTGATCATTTACGTACTAATTATTTATTAATAAACATTTTTAGGTGTCATCCTTTTAAGTGTTTTAAGCATACTGTTTAATTGATTTAATGCAGTAAGATGAATACATGAATACAACTAGTACCAGTTCTGTCGCAGTATTTGATATGAACTTAGACAACTTTGATTCACTAGAATTTTTGTTAAAATACGAAATCAGTATGTTACCTTTAGAGCAAAAGGTATTGCTAAAGTCAAAAATATATCGGCCACCTTTAGATTTGTTGCAGAAATATGGAAAAATTGTCAAAAAATTTCAGAAAGTTTGATATAGTAAATATAGATGGCTCTCTGGTTGTAAGCGAAGCAAAACGCTGCACTGCTATTATTGTTTGATGTTTAATGGAGAGGAACCATGGAGCAAAGTTGGAGTAGGCACTATAAAAAATTTTGAAGCTAAAGCCGCTAAACATGCTGGTAGCAAAACTCATATAAAAAATTCTGAGATGTTTCACATGCTAGGAAGTAACAGAATAGAACATTGCTTATCCGAATCAGCTAGAATTCAAGCAGAGCAGACAATGAAAATGTGGCTCAAAATCGAAGGATAGTAGGCCGTTTGATAGATGTTGTTTGTTATTTAGGGAGGCAAGAGTTAGCTTTTAGGGGCCATAAGGAAAATGAGCAGTCTCTTAATAAGGGCAATTATTTAGGAACTTTAAATTTACTGGAAATGGAACAGTCTTTCATGAAGGAACATATAGAAACCAGCACTGTATTTAAAAACACATCTTCTGAAATTCAGAATGATTTAATCGAGTCTGTTTCCATCGCTATTAATGAATCAATTCGTGATGAAATAAACAAGGCTGATTTTGTTTCCGTTCAAGCTGATGAACAACCGACGTATCTGTTAAAGCACAACTGAGTATAAATGTGCGATATGTTCATGGTTTGAAAACTGAGGAACGCTTTTTAGGCTTTTTTGATGATTCTTCTAACAAAAGCGCAGAAGGGTTGGGTAATAAAATCATTTCAGCTTTGAAAGAATATAACATTGAAAATAAATTAGTAAGCCAAACATATGCGGGTGCTTCTGTGATGGCTGGTCTTCACGGTGGAGTACAAACCCTTGTTCGTCAACAGTGTCCACAGGCAATATTTGTGCATTGCTATGCTCACCGACTTAATTTGGTCTTGTTACACAGTGCAAAAAATATTAAAGAAGTTAAATTGTTTATTTGTAATTTAACTGCATTTCATAGTTTCTTCAGTAGATCTGCTGCTAGATCTGATTTACTCTGAGGACAAGGATTTAAACTTCCTCACCCAACATCAACCCGCTGGAATTACCATTCGCGGGCAGTTTCAACAATCAAAGAATATTAGAAAGAACTATATCGTGCGGTTTCTCACATTATCGAGTGTGATGACTGGGATCCTGAGTCTGTGAGTGCTGCAATTGGTCTCCTAAATATTTTGAAGTCGACATCTTTCATGTTTCACTTGTGCATATGTGATCAACTTTTTGTATTTACTCAACATCTGTTTAATGTGCTCCGGGCAAAATCTAACAGTGATGTAAATCTCTGCATTAATGAAATTAGGACAGTGAAAGAAAATATCGCAGCACTGCGTTCAAATAAAGTGCTGCAAAACTGTACGGATGAATGTAGACCCTAATAATGTATTGCTGGAATCTGTAAGTGAAGTGCATAAACGAGTTGCTTATGAAATTCTTGATTCTATAACAGTGCAACTAGACACCCAATTCGGCGAATTTGAAAATTTATTTTTTGTAGAACTTCTAAATGAGAAAAAGTCTGTTGAATTTTGGAGGAATTTTCCTCAACTCCAAAAGCTGAAATGTTTGTTCCCAAAATTCTTTGACTGGGTAACATTGCGCAATGAATTATTGAACATCTACAACAGTGATGATAAAATGGTTCCTTGTGTTAAAATGCTAGAATATATTGTGGAAAATCAACTCGATAGTGTGTATGAACAAACACTAAAGTTACTGAAATTAGTACTGAGTATTCCAGTTACATCGACATCGACTGAGCGTTCAATGAGTATACTGAAGAGGATCAAAACGTACCTTCGTAATGCCATGAAAAATAAAAGATTATCACAATTGGCTACTTTGTCCATTGAAAAAGAATTGACATTTACGTGCACAAAGGACCCAACTTTCAATGAAAGGGTAATAGATATTTTTGCAAACTTCAAGACGCGGTGTGTGTAACTCATTTACAAGAAAATATGAACGATTGTGTAATCCAGATTTGTCATCATTCAAAAAATATGAGCAAAATTTATTTTTTTTTGAACAATATTTTCTAATTAAGATTCATAAACGACACTAATAACAATAATATAGTTTGTTCTTTATATTTAGGCCTAATTATATGTATAATGAAATGTGACAGTCACTTAGCTGTTATCTGATAGAGGTAGAGGTATCTCTATTTTCCATAGTTTTACTGGTTCATTAAAAAAATCAACAATCTTAGTAGGAGGGTGCTGTTGACTGGTGTTTTTGTGTCTACCCAAATTATTTTGTCACGCTTCGCCACTGATTATAACACACGTGAACCTCTCTACAAATGATTCATTTTGAGAAAAGAATCACAATCCCATGAACATACTATAATTGAATGCTATCAAACTTGGAGAGATAATCTACTATGTAAAATATTCTAACAAGTATAATTTGACAACAGTCTAAAACAGTGATTTTTTGTGAGAGTAGAAAATTGTCTGCACAGGGTTTTTTTAGAGTACATTGTACATTGTCTGCACATAATACTTTAAGAGTACTGAATTTGGAGGAGCCCAAATGTGACTTTGACAAGATTTTCAATTTAATTCTATCAGCATACTACACAGTGTTGGATGTGTCAACTGGAGATCACAGGTTACCGGGCTCCAGATATGGACATTGTTTCTTCTGTCTATGTACCAAGGAAGTTCCAATTATATTACCCTGGTAACAACATTCAAATTCTAAACTTTAAAGAACTAAGGGCTAGCGCAGATGGTCAATTTTTTACTCGGCTGATTAAAATATCGGTTATTTGAAGTACTGCCTTCAAATTGTTTTGAATGCAAATGAGCGATTAAAAATTGCCCATACATGGGCGATTTTCAGTACAGTTGTGAAATGGATTTCGATGAGACTGCATGTATCTGTGTTCTTCTGTTACGTTTTCAGAAGAAAAGGCGAGAAAGAAAGTACTGGGTTCACCCTATTGTTAGCTGGAGACTTTTCGACGGACAATTTTACAAACTTTTCATGTCCCTACGGGAACATCGAAAGAAATTTTTCAATTATTTTAGAATGTCGGTGAATAGTTTCGATACGTTATTAAGGCTTATTGGTCACTGGATAACTTACTCGAATACGAATATGCGGCTGGCCGTTCCACCTGAAGAAAGATTGGCTGTAACTCTAAGGTAAGAAGGTTGTAGCTGAACTGCATGTTGGTTAACGCCTAATTGTCTGCGAGAAGATTGGTCAAATTTTATCGACTGATAAAATGTTTTGTAGTGTTTTTTCATTTATGTTTGCTATTAAACCGCAATATTACGTTGCCGGCAATGATATTTAGTTTCGCAGACGATTAGAAGTTAACTGGGACTGTTTCTTTTTTTTTTCTAGTTACAACACAATATACTTTTAATTTTAAAGGAATATAACAGAATGATGAAACAAGAATTTCAAAAGGGGTAGCTTTTTCCATCATTCTATTGCTTCCGGAAAATTCCATAAGAAATTTGTGGGGGGAGTTGTGTACAGTAGGGGGCGCGTAGCTCGGCACTTGGTGTGTTCGGAGTGTACTATTAAATTCATGCCAAAACCATGTACTGAGAGGCAACTAACTGATTGTTTTGAGGAATTAACGAACAAAATAACCATTTTATATATTTATTTAAAGTAGCTTAAAATAATATTGATAATGAGTCAATAAGTTATGAAAATAACTAGCTTGGCCACAATACGTATGTTATTGCAGTGTCGCGTACATTGTGTTGTTCTCTCGGTCTTATTTTATAGCTGTATATAATACAAGTGCCGAGCTACACGCTGCCATTCTTCTCTGATTACACGTAGGAGAAGGTTGTGTTTCTATGTGCTCTGTTTTTACATTACTTTTAAAACTGTTTATTTCACCTCTGTGCAGTATTCTTTAATTTGTTATCTACAAGTATAAATTAGTGCAGTGTAGTGCGCGGCCGTTTTTGTGTTTGTGTGCTGTGCGGCTTCTGGTGTTTACGTATGTCAGTGCCTGTTAGATTGAATAACCAGTGCTGGTGAGTTCACCTCTACTCTAACCACCTTTGGTTTCCATTTCAGGCTTCCCAAATGGCATCAGCTACCCCCGATATTCCTTTGCCGGAACCGTTAAGCTCTCTCTTGGGTGCTTGCGGTTCCGCTCCTCTGTCTACCCCACTCCCCCGCGATCATATCAGTGATAGTGATATTTCTGATGTCCAAATGGGAAGTGCTGGGTCGGGAGATGAAGAGTTTTCGCTTGTGAGCGGCAAATGAGCCAAACGCAAGCGAAAGCTGGCAGCCACCTGTCAGTCTCCCGCCTCACCAACCCAGGTCGCTGATCATGGTAACAGCGGCTTACAGTCTGCAAATCTTGCTTCCTCTTGTAATGGAACAGAATGGGGTATTTTATTTTATTAAATTTATTTCATTGTCAATTGTAACTCACATGTATAAATACGGTAGCAAGTCCCATACATAAAACGGTTTCAGTCAGACAAAGAACGCAATGACATAGCCTTGAGAGCGAGGTGTGGCGATACAACACAATATGGTTCTGGGAAATCAAGCTTTGTGTTACGCACTCATATGCGCGACATGAGCACGCGCGCAGAAGGGACGCCGACAAGATGTCTAAATTGTAAACTTTCTATTGCCACGTGTTGTGGAAGACGATGGAAGTGGTGATCCACGGCCTGTTGTATTACGATAGAACAGCGTCGACGATCGAAAAGAACCAATGAGCTGTCTGGACATCATTGTATTCCCGCCGACATCATGTAGGCGGTGCAAACGGAAATGCTCGCCAGCCTTTAGGTAAGCATAGCCAGTCATCAATACAGTATTCGCCTGGCCAGGTGTGTATCAAGACTCCGCGAGTCGAAAACCGTTTCAAAATTTAAAGAAAATGTGAAAAAAGTCCGATTGAAAGTGTAACTTGAAGTGAGACAAAACGACAGAAAAATACGACATCAAATTTAATAACTAAACGTGCGGAGTGACAAAAAATGTGGACGATCAGATCAGCAAAGTGCTACGCGTGGTTGGAGGAGACGCCAACTGAGTAACTATGCCTCACGTAAAAATCAATCATAAAACATATCAAAAGTGTAACTGATTATCGCATAAAAACAATCAATCATAAAACATGTCAGAATAAAGAGCGCTATATTTTAGGGAGATTATTTAAATGGTATGAGAGGGAGAGAGGGAGCAATCTGGGTCGTTTTTCATAATTATAGACAAATGATTTAATTATAAGAAGTAAGAGGTAAGTTGTTATTTTAATCAGATGGTGTTGTCACCTCAATATTCAATAGTATGTAAGTGGAATGTTAGTAGGTAGAGAAGGAGAAGAGATGAGAATACAATAAAGTAATGGGTTGTATGAACTATAACTATGTACTTGTTTATTTTGCATCACCTGTTGTTTTTCTCTGCCAAAGTACATCAGACGAAACCTTGGTACATTATCTTTAATGGTAAATAATACAAAATTTAAATATTCCAATTATTAATTAACTCGTTATACTTCACTCTACAACCAAGCCTGACCCAACTACCCTCAAGTTTCCTCCTATTATCATCCCTGATAATAGGAATTATACTCAACTTCTTGCTGCTCTCCGTTCTACCCTTCCTTCGACGCCCGTGGAAGCGAAATACTCAGGCAAATCGCTGAAGCTGGGCGTCAAATCCAATGCTGCCTTCCGCGCTGTCCAGCACTTTCTGTCACCGCAGAATATTTCATTCCACACCTTCGCTCTCCCTGAGGAGCGTGAGGTGAAAATTGTTATTCAGGGGATACCCTTCCATACCTCCTCCGAAACTATCGTGCAGGAGCTAACTACTCTTGGCTATTCGCCAACAGCTGTGTCGGTTTTGCACGCTGGCAAGGGGGACAACGAACATCCTGTCAATTCTTTCCTTGTCAAGTTGTTAAAGTCTGGAACTTTTGAGGAGGTCTATGGCCTCCAAACACTCCTTCACCAGATCATTTGACCCGCGCCCAGGCCCTGCTCAGTGTTTCAACTGTCAGGGGTTCGGGTACTCTTCCCTTTTCTGCCACGTGCCCCCACGTTGCGTGCGGTGTGGGGACCCTCACCGTGGCTGTGATAAGCCTTGTGTGCCGGGTTTTATCCCATACTGTTGCAACTGCAAGGGCACCCATCCGGCTAGTTACCGGGGTTGCATAAAATATATCGAGGCTGAAAGAGAGCAGCGATCTGCACCCTGGCGTGCAGCGTTGTGTAGCTGGCCCTACCCCTAATCGGTGAGAGGCCTTCCCCCTCTCTCCGGTACATCTGTCAAGGCCCCGGCAGCGACTCCTGTCGCTCCCGCGGTCTAAGTCCCGCCTGCAGGATACATAAATTGTCGTTAACATTGTTTAAACTACCATGAATCGTTTCAGAATCTAACAAAATGGACTCTTTAAAGAAACTGTTTATTTTTATGATTAAATATTTATCACAATCCCATGTCAGTTACACAGAAAATAATTCATCATTCTCAAAATCATTTATTATACTCAAGAATCAATATAAATAAAAGTGTAAAATGCATGTTGGTTCTTGGTATCCAAGTCACGTAGGAATAGTAGATTATAGATAAATAAATCACCTTGTATTCGTCGTGTGACTTCGTTATACGTCGATTAAAATGACGCGTTTCGGAACATCTACTCCATCATCAGATTAAATCACTCTATTGATGTCGTTAACAGTTAAAATCACATGTTACACATAATTGTCAACTAATGTAACTCACTCGCTTTCTAAATGGTGCGCACCACAGCGAAGCCGATCGGACACTGAATTATTATCTGAGTGATTACGCCTATTAGTGAGGTTCAAAGCTGTATCGTATAGCGGGTTGGATTTAAAATTTAAGTGGTCATTCAATATGAAGTCTCGGCTGTTTATGTTATTATATGCTTTGTATATTTCGAACTCCTCTATTGCGTCCATGTAACGGCCTTTGTTGCACACATGTAGGGGTATTAAATTAGATTTAAAATCAGTATAATTATGATTGTGTAAGATTAAGTGGCGGGCAAAGTCGACGTAACGAAGTCACACGACGGATATAAGGTGATTTATTTATAATAATTTACTGTTCATCGACGTAACGAAGTCACACGACGGATATAAGGTGATTTATTTATAATAATTTACTGTTCATACGTGACTTGGATACCAAGAACTAATATGTCTTTCGTGAAACATGTTCTCAAGTTTTTCCTTTTTTTTTTTGCAGCTCCTTCCCTGAAAAGCATATCTAAAATTAACGGACAGTTTATAAAAAATAAAATGTTTTATATCTTCGTAAATATTATTTTCATACTAGTTTCTTAAATATTATTTTCTTATATATATATATATATATTTTCATTATTTTAAACATGATAATTTTTACTGAATTCAACTTCTTCTTTTCAGGTACCTTGCAACCGGAAATAGTTTTGTATCCCTCCATTACGAATACCTATTGGGTGCTTCAACTATTCGAGCAATAGTTAAGAGATACATGTGATGATATTTGGGAATGTCTACTACTTGAGTACATGCCTCCTAGACTGTCAAGGTTGGTTAAAAATTGCGAATGAGTTTTACAAGCGAACACAATTTCCGAACTGCATTGGTGCCGCTGATGGCAATCATTTTGAAATTAAAAATCCAGCTAACAGTGGCTCTGCCTTTTTTAATTACAAATCTTTTTTTTCTATTGTTTTTATGGCCACAACTGATGCAGCTACTTATTGCTTTACAGCGATTGATGTTGGATCATTCGGATTATGCAGCGATTCATTCATTTTCCAGAACTCAAAATTTGGAAGTTTATTGTTGAAAGGTGAAGTGAATATACCCAATGCAAGAAAGTTCCCTCATGACAATGAAGGAACACCTATGCCATTTGTACTCGTTGGAGATGAGGCTTTAGCACACTCGTCAAATTTTGAGACCATACGGCAGGCAAAATTTAACTGTAATTAAGCGTATCTTTAATTACACACTATCAAGGGCACGTAGGATGGTTGAATGTACCTTTGGGATTTTAGCAACAAATGGCGAATTTTTCACTGACCACTCGATATTAACACTAACTTCTGTGACACTATTATTAAAGCTTGCTGTATACTATACAATTACATAAGAAAAAAAGATGGCATTGCTTCTGAAGACACGCTATTTCAATACCCTATGGAAAGTGTATGTCCCACCAGAATAAGGGGCGACTTGGCTGGCCTCTCCATAAGAGATTATTTTGTAAAATACTTCGTCACACCACACGGATGTGTGTCCTGGCAGTACGAACATATTTAATTACTACTTCTTTTTATTTTACATCTTTTATATTTCGTTTGGCACAGTTGAGCGTACCATAAATGTAAAAATTGTAGGATAAAATTGTAATGACAAAATTTTGTAAAACTGAAAACTGTGGAATCCTAAAAATTTGAAAAAATTACAATGTATTCTTACCATACTGAAAACAGGTTCGCAACAAAGAAAAACCTAACGGCTAGCGTTTTTTATTTTTAAGAATTAAACAAATTTTTTTTACGAAAAAATTCCATTTTCTGTCATTTTTTCTAATTTACATCCCGTTCAAACAAACTCTGCATTAACGCGGTCGCAGTATGAAGTGATTTTTAAACTATTTAGTTATTTGATTATACATATTTTAAAATAATTACTCACCTTTTTCTTTTTTTTCTGCAGGTTCTACTTTACTGTAATCAGGAATGAATATCTCGCATAACTCCAGCCACAATTTCTCTTTTACATTTCTATCTGAGTACTCCTTTAAATTTTTCTTATACAAAGCTGGTCTCTTTTCTACTTCGCTGATAAATAGTTCTGTATCAAACGCAGCCATCATAAAATTCATTTTTTATTAAAAAAAAGATTGATCTCGTAAAAAAACAAAACTGAGCTACACGTGTCATGGAGACCGTCAATACAATAACAAGAACTTGCTCGAAGAAGGTAATATACTTACCTTCATTGCGCTGACAGGTTCAAACATGTACAATACAGACTGACAGGCGACAATTGGCTCGCCCAATAATCTGTGGCACCGCACAGATTTTTAATCGCCGGCAATTTCTGATCGCCTGTGTGCGCTCTCCTATTTCTGTTTATGTGTTACAAATCCGGCGATTAATAATTGCCTGGGAAAAAATCGACCGTCTGCACTAGCCCTAATTGTTGCGTAAATCTTAACAATCAAAAGACAATTTCAATTAGTTTGTGTTTGGTCAACAGACTAATTTTTTAATTAAATTAATAGTAAGAACTCTTTCATTGTTTTGGCGGACTCTACAGTTTCAATATAAAACTTATACTGAGCAAAAAGAGCTTTAGATCAAGGTTTTGAGTTTAACTTAAAAAATGTTAAGATACCCCCCTCCCAAAATTTTCATTTACCTCATATTTACTCTTTGGTGAAACCTGGCAATCTGAAATTTCATAATGTGCAGAGTTAGGCTTACCACTGATGGCTTTTTGTCATGGAACTGTTTTGTCTCTGTTGCCCTCCTGTCATTTCGACTTAAAGGAATCCACAAGATGAGTGATTGTCAATGTTTTCCTATCTTTTCAATGATGATTATTTTAGTTTCATAAGCAAGCAAGTCGATGCACTGATACAGATTTTTGGAAGACAACCTTCATATATGGACTGGTGATATGACACAGGAAAATCAGAGAAAAAGTGATTCTGGGTTAATTCAATATGGAGTAAAGCTTACTAAAAGGAAAACTTAACCTTTTGTTATCTTAACCTTCAAGATCTTAACCTTGAAGCTCTGCAATTATATCCCAAACAATTTTTTCAGCTATTTCTGCTGAAATACTATTTCTAAATCTACTATAATCCGAGATATGAATAAAGGATAAAATTAAAAGAAATTTACACCTTATGATTAACAAGTACATTTTCCCAACGTTCATACAAACTGTTTATCCCAATTATTATCACTGAACTGTTTATGATGATGACTTGGTTACTGTTTTCGAATACAAGTAATTTAAACAAATTAGCTACAATTTTTAGATTAGAGCAATGTGAATTACAGTACTGTGTGCAGTAATTTACTGTACTTGAGAGGGTGCTGTAACAATAAAAAAAATTCACCAGATTTTTCATGATAAAGTCCATATTCATTTCCAGCCAACTTAATGAACTTTCACAAACTGAGCGATTTGCATAAATCTTTTGAAAAAACATTATATAAAAATCCTTTGATGCTGTGACATCAAATTTCAAAACAGTTTAGTGTGAATTATGTTTGTAAATTACCATATTTACTAGAAACAATAAAATACGGTATTACAAATATAGGTAGTTATGTGAAGGTTATGAACTTACTGTAACCGGTGGTGCTTTATAATAGTTGGATGGTCAAAGTGACTAAAACAGACAGTTTCTCTATTTAACTTTCATAATTTTCACCCAAACTAAAACACTTGCTAAGGAGTTACAAACTGAGGAATTAAAGCTCATTATAGGTTAGTTGGCACCTGCTGACCTTGATGAAACATATCTCGTTTATCACAGCTGTTAAAGATCGGGAGGGGGGAAGGAAAATAAGCATGTTGCTGCATGCCCACTTTCCATCATAACAGACTATTTTTCAGGAATTACTGTTTTCTACTACTACCAACTCTTTTTTAACTGTATTTGACACTGCGAACAAAAGTACAGGAGAATAAAAAAAAAATACAAAACAGGGATGGAACAATTTTATGAGAGCAAAAATTATGCAAGTAAATATGGCAGTTAATTCATGACCAAAAAAAAGATAATTACATAGTTTAGATATTTGTCTTCTTAAAAATTACACAATTAATTTGGAAAAGTAATTCAAGTACACTATATTTAACAATAAAAACAATACAGTTTCTGTAATAATTAGATGTTTCTTACAAGTACATTTATACAAAACATAAGAATCTAATTGTTAGCATGAACTTTGAAATCAATCCAAAACAGTATGTAACTTACACATCGTATGACCACTGAACAAAAATTTAAATGTTTTCAAGGTCAAAGCACAGCCACTAGCCACCCCTTGTAATAGAAGGGTCTGTCTCCAAATATGTATACGTGAAATTTTTAAAGTGTTTTCGATGATTATTGAAACTGTAATGGGGCTAAATTTACATAATAATTTTATAAATTTTATAACATGATGAGGCACCCATAAGGTGAAGCGATAGCCAGTGAGAGCTTCATGACCATATATGGTTATTAAGTAAATCGAGAGTCTATTTGTAGCCAGTGACTAACACCGCAAGTATTCTGTTGATGAAAATCAGTTCATGGCAAGTTGAAAAGGTGATACTAAGCCCAACGGAACTTTTCAATACTGAGGACGAGACGTATGGAGGGGGAACGTGATGAACTGATTTTAAAGACGTCACAAAACGGAAATTGTAACGCTGAATGTCAGTCGGCAAATAACATCTAAATACAGCGGACATGGGCAGTTCGCTCGCCCGCCGGCTGAGTACCGTTTCCGCCCGCAAATCATAAAATGTGAATTTTTATATATATTTAAAAATAAAAACAGTATTTGGATAAATGTTCATTCATAACAGAGACTAATTGAAATAAATTGACAGTTCGGCCATAAAACGTAAAAATGAGAACGATAAAACAACTAAACAGTGCACGCACAAGGAGACGTCCCATGTGGTGAAACTCTACGCATAATGAAAGGGAAGTAAATACTGGCATTTTATTAAATTGAGCACAATAAAATATAAAAGTATGGAAGTGTGTATGATTGGGTGAGTGAAAAATATGCATATAATAAGAAATGCTGAGTTTGCATAATCTTTAATATACATAATCTATTTTGATGTAATAGTTATTTGTGATCAGTTTTACGTCTTAAGGCGGAGTAAATGTTTTCATGACATGTTTCATGTTGTTAAAAGAAAATAAATAATGTTATATTTTACTTGATATACGCATTTTGTTATTTGTATTTGCCTATTGTTCTCTGTCAAGTACACTGAACGATGTCCTGGATTAAACTTAACACATAAAATCAATATTCAATTAATATCTAAATACTGAACATACTTCAGTTGACGTCCGAACAGGGACAAATTTAATTATTAAAAACCAATAATACTTCAAAACACAGGGTATTATGACCCTGAAAATTCCTTTCCCTCATCTGGCGAAAATAGCATTCTATCAAAGGTCCCACACCAAACCAGAGTTTAAAATTTAGGTTCCATTGTATTTGTCTCAGTAATATTAATTTGTTTATGCTTATTCTTAACATAATAAAAGATGACAGTAAAAGAAAACTATCAAAACAGAATAAAAATACAAGTAAATTAAAAAAATATATTCTTGTATAAATATAAAATATTGTTTATTATTAATATTTATAACAAGAATAACTGTGAGCAATATATAAATTTTAGCTTACTGGTTTGTATATATAGGTTTGTTCATAAAAAGGATATGAGCCAAGACTGAAATTCTGGATTGCTTTGATTTTCAGGAAGTGTGTAAAATCAGCAAGAGATGTGCGTACTTGATCAGCAACGGTACAAGCAGCTTTGTAAGTTTTACTCACTACAGACTTGTCAAGACAAGTTGAATATAATAATTGATGTAAAGATTTTACTAGACTGCTGTAAGTTGCTTCTAGTCCTGCTCCACTTTCCTTATCCCTCATGTACTCGTGATATTTTCTAAAAAAATACAATAAAATAAATAAACACCAATTTAACAATGTTAATTCAGTTGGCAACAATTTACATTTCTTTTGTAAGTTGTAACGAGGCAATTGGTTGTATCTATTTTAAATCTTATAATAATTTGGGGCCAATTTGTTTGGGCACCATTTATTGCCATGAAAACTTGATTTATGTAACACCCTGTATTTAACTCGGTACCAGTCAGAGCCGGGTATGAGGCGATGATAACATTGGAATGTGGATGTGAGCACGCGCTTGTGTGCCGCTGTTTGTACTCTCGGGCCCAAAGTCGCTAACGGAAGTGAACAAAAAAGTAACTAATTAACCTGCCACGTGAGTGTATTGACGAATCACGGAGCGAGCTGGTGAATCTGTAGCGGAAGTAGCCGTGAGAGACGCTGAGGGTAGCATCAGTTAGTCGACTACACAACATACGTCAGGCCAGGCGTACACCAAGACTCGTGAGTAAAAAATTTATTAAAAACCTTAAAAGTGAATTTAATTAAACAGCAAATCAACATGAGCAAATTGTGAGACATTAATTAACCAGTAATATCATAATTAACAGTGAAACGATTCGGACAAAAAGTGAACAAACATGTACAAAATTCAGCACTTTGTCGTCATGGATGCAACTCCAGGAAAGTAATCATTTCAAAATTAGCTAACGAAATTTTAATCAATTAAAAGCACTAAATCCAAATAACAGGGGTAAAAAAGTGTGAAAGAGTGTGTGTGAGCAAATGCTGGGTTGTTTTTCATAGAATTTAAGGAACTATTTACTTTAAGAATAAGAGAAGTAATGTCAACTTTTGAGTGTCTTTGTTAAATGGGGTAGATGCCTCAATATTAAAATCTGTCGGATTCCAATTCCGAATGTTATTCAAAAAGAAGTAATATCATTACGTTATACATAAAAGGAGAATACTAAACAGAATGTTAAATAAAATTTAATATCCCATAGTTACATAGTTACGGCACAATGCGTGCGAGCGCACGTGTGTGTCGCCTTTTGCGACATGAAATTCGACATGTGCTCAGAGGACGAGAAAGGTTATGGGAAAAAATATATAGACTCGAACCCAAAATGCACCACGCGGTGAAGGCGAGACCTTTTCCGCTTATAGGTCTACCAACCAATCAAATCTACAATGAGACCTGCTTCCTGTGGCAAAACAAGGCAGGTGAACGCCGAGAGACGCTGAGCCATGTTGAAAAGTTGAGTTGACGTCGAACGTCCGAGCCGCGAAGGTGCGTCAATGCGCGGTTCGGCGAAAACCTGTACTCATAATGTAAACCGACGGGCCGAACATAAAAATGTGTATTTGAATTGTGTTCAAATAATGTGTGTGAGCAACTAGCAGTCGACTGAGATCCTTCGAACCGCGCGGTTCTCTATATCAGTGCTCGAGCAAAATTTTAAGTCGGCCGACACATAAAAAGTGAATTGACGTAAGATAAAAAGAAAAAAGGGAACAAAAGTAATTTACATCAAAGAGTTAAACAGTGAATTTCGGACCTAAAGTGAACAAAAGTAAATTAATGGTAGTGTTGCGACCACGTGAAGACGGCCACAGCAGTAATGCGCAAAACAGGAAAGTAACTATTTTAAATCTAATCAAACGAGAATTAAAGAAAGAGCTCTATTAATAAAAAGGGGAAATTTAAAAAATATAATGAGAATGAAAGTGGGTGTGCGTGTGAGAATGTAAAAATATTAAAAGTACTGTACTGGTTGGTCAAGAATAGCTTTATAGTAATTAACCATTTATAATGTTGATATTAAGTAAGCCATTGTAATCTCAGATTTATAATTTTGATGTTATACAAAGGGGATAGAGTGTTAAAAGAAAGTGCAGAGTTCGAGGAGTTGAAAGTAATGTTAGTAAAAGGTAAGTAAGTTTTTTTGAATAAAACAATAATTGATTTAGTCAGCACAACAATGTGTTAGAATAACTAATTTCACCATTAACCTTCTCCTATATTTCTGTGTCCACACAAATTCGCCTCAGTTTGTCTGACTCAACTGTTATAAGTGAATCAGAAATTCAGTCAGAAACTCCTATAGTAGATAAAGAAAGCTGGACAGAGTCAGCTGTTATGGATAAGGTGAGAGTTCATTCAAGTCCCGTCTCGACTAGGGAAAGTAATAAAACTGATGACGAAATGAGAAATTGGTTTCGTGAGATAATGGGGGAGATTAAACTGATGTCTAATCAAAATATTAGTTTAAAAGATGAGATTAAACAAATGTCTAATGATAATAATAAGAAATTTGATGCATTAAATAATCGTTTTGACACTAAATTTAATGAAATAAGTAGCGACATCAATAATCGTTTTGATATTAATGATGAAAAGATTAATGAAATAAAGGGGGAAATGGAACAACGAAATATCAAAAGTGAAAGTAATTTGAATAAGTGTCTAAATGAGACTGACGAATGTTTAATGACATTTAAGGAACAAGTAATAGAATCAGTAGAGGAACAGATTAAAAGTAAAGTAACTCGGATAGTTAATAAGAAGGTAAGTGACAGTGGTAGTGATATGATGACACAAAGTAGTGAAGAAATAATTAACAAGGTAAGTGATAGTTATAAGGAGGAATTAAAAAGTAATAGTGATAAGATAGTGGAAAACGAGCTATTTAAGGGTGATACAGTGAAAACAAATAGTGGTGATGAAGTTTTTGGTGAAGTAGAATTTAATAACGAAGTGTTAGCGAGTGTTGATGGAATTGAGAGAGTGTGAAGAGAGGTTAGGTGAGCAAAGGGCAGATTTTCCCCGGGTATATTGTGAAATAAGATTTTCACAAATGTTTTACGAGGACAAAGGTTCCTCCAGAGGTTATGTGGAAGATGAGGTGTCTTCAAATAGTCCATTAATTTTGTGGAGTTGTCTTGGAAAAGCCAGGAAGTGTGATAGTAAGTTTGTGGTGCCCTTTGCATGGAGTGAAGTAGTTCAAAGGTGTTGTGACCGATGTTATGATGAGAAATATTTTGGGAGAGAGAGAATGATAGAGGTATTTAAGTTAAATAGAGGTTATGAGGGGTTAGTTAAGAGATTAAAATTTGAGGGAGTAAACTATATGAAATGCTTACCGGTTGTAGTAGATATTGATGATTATTTTGATGATGCCACTGTAGATGATGAGCGCTTACCTTGTGATGTAATGGATGTAGTAGATGAATATGATATAACTTACCTGATGTTAACAAAAAATACTAAGCGAGACTGGACTAAAATTACCAAGGTAAACAGGTTTTATGAGTTAATAGTGGGGAATAATCTGGTGAACTATTCTTGCAATATGGGGAGGAATCAACAGAAAAAAGTTATTATCTAAATAATAATAAGGTAATGTATGTAAATAAAGATGAGTTGTGTTATAAAAACATCAGACTAATTTTCAATGATGGTGGTTAGAAACAGTGAATGAACATTTAAATATTTTAGTTTATGATGATGACTTGGCTTATGTAATGAGGTGTGGTAAACAATAATATGATATGATGAAAAATTGTAGATAAATTTATAGTGAGGTGAATTGTGTTTGTGTAGTAGGTTATGTTGTACAATGTATTTCATGTAAACAATGTATGTACGCAAGGAGAATTGATTTTATAATAATGATAATATTATTTTATCAGACTAAATAAATAACAAGAGTTTATAATGCAAATGAACTGTAATTGTTTTGGAGTAAGGTGATGAAAGTAACTTTGTGTTTTAAAAAACTGATTGAATTAAATAATTTGAGATGAATTAATTGATTTTGTATAGATAAATTATGATAATGAATTTAAATGATTTTTATAAGATTTGAACTTTATAATAAATAGTAAATGAGTGAGGGTAGAATGTGTTTAGTGGTTGAGTCATACGGTTATTATAATGTATCAGAAGGTACATACATAGATATATACTACTGGATTGCGTGCTCTAATGCAGGCAAGGTGCGAAACTCAGTCCGGCTGTGACACGTCCCCCCCCCCCCGCCACTCTGTAGTGTACTTCCAGTGTAGTCATGTCTACTTACATGCTGTTTGCATTCCGTGTTTTTTTTTGTTGACGCGTGATTGTTGGAAGGTTGTGGATGTCTATAAAGTACGCTTTATAATTTGAAGTTAACAAGATGCCTACGTATTGTGTAGCATACAACTGTAAGAACTATGCTGTTAAAAACTGCGGCCTGTCATTTCACACGTAAGTAAAATTTTTATCAACAACATTATGACTTACATAACATAGGTATTTTAATCATTGTACTTTAAATAGTATTGATTTATTTATCGATCTCATACTAGTAATCTGCTCTGATTAAATTAATGTTTTTTATCTGAAATTATTAAAATTAAAATAGTAATTTGTTTTTGTCAAGTACTTTTCACATTGAGGCTCTTTTATTGTGTTGAAAATTGGAAAGAAAATTAGCGTATGCGTAATATTGAGTTATTTTTCAATTTTAAAAGCAAAAAAGGATATTTTTGAAAGTTAAACTTTAATAAATAAAAATTCATTTTTTTTAATTCAATGCAGGTTTCCAAAAAGTCCAGAACTTCGAAGCAGGTGGATAAATGCAATGAAGAGAAAATGATTTACACAGTCGACGCAGTCCAGACTTTGTAGTAAGCATTTCGAAGAGAGTGCGTTTGAAGTCGGAGGTATAATCAGAAAATTAAAAAAGGATGCAGTCCCTAATGTATTTGACTTCCCACCTCATTTGCATACAAAGCGCAACCTAAACGTAGAAGCCTGTAATTTATTTTTAATTACCGGTAATTTAATTAATTTATTAATAAATGTAATTAATTTATTAAATTGAGTGTTATCTGAGGATGGGACTTAGTCCAGAAACGCGTCATAACTGACGAAACTTTGTATCACAAGAGTGGATAATAAGGTAATTATATAATTATATAATAAGTGATACGGTACGCAAAAAATAAGTAATTTAAACGTAGAAGGCTTATTAAGAAATTTGAGGTAAATCTTTCTGTTTATATAAAAATATTTAAGCCAATCAGGTTCATAACTAAACTTTTCATCTTTTTAAAAAGGGCTCATACAGAAAATGTTTAATCTTTCCAGTCCGTTTTGGTTACTTATTTGGAAACGGTCAAAATTAATAGAAAAAGAGAGTGTAGTGATCAAGTATCTTGTTTTGTGAGCCTTTGAGTTTTTTAACTATTTTATCAATCTTAATAAATATAAAAATTGAATTCTATAAATTTTTAAACATAAAAATTTCTTAAAAAATTTACGGGTACTCAATTTCAACCCAAATACTGAAGTAATTTAAAAGTGTACATTCTGTTTTAGAATACTGGAAAAAATGAAAAGTTCAACAGGAATCAACCCCATCTGTCGAAGCTGATGGCAATCTTGAAGCATCATCAACTTCGAATATACATACAGTCCCTCATATTCAACAGCAACAAAGAATTGTAAGACAATTTATTAAATTTCTACATCTAAGCAATATATTATTATCTAGTCTATTAATGTACTGTATAAAATTAGTATGTAACGTAACATATATTGGTTACAGGCACCACAATCACCAACTAAAAACATCCTACGTAGAAAAGTTAAAATTTTGCAACAACGTATAAGAAGAAGGACAAGAAAATCAAGAATATGAGTGACATAATATCGATCCTAAAGAAAAAGATGAATGCACCTGATAGACTGTTGGAACTCTTAGAGAATAATTTTTCAGGTTTTCCTTTATATTTAATATTAAGCAATCTAAAAAATAAGTTTAAGAGTAAATTCAACCTGGTATATATGGACCAAATGAAAGATTTTGCCCTTACGTTACACTTTTATTCACCTAAAGCTTATAATGTTTTGAGGAATAATCAGCTGTCTTTGCCAAACCCATCCACATTAAGAAAATGGGTTGGCAATTTCAACTGCTCACCTGGCTTTATAGAAGAAGTGTTTTCTTATTTAAAAAATAATGTTAGCGTTAAAAGTTATTTGCAACACGTTAACCTAGTATTTGAAGCCATGAGCATTAGAAAACAGCTAATATATGATCAAAAAGAAGGTAAGCATATAGGATATTGTAAGAGATCTTTATGTGGGTTGTTTAAAATTTAATTATTAGTGTTATTTGTGTGTAATAAGTCAAATTGTAACTGCTCTTACCATTTACGGGTAAACTGTATTTCTCTCCGTTCGATTCAAATGTTGCCGCCTCGCCACCTGATTGGCGCACGCCTTTCTGCAGTGTCGAATTGGCTAACGTCTTGCTTTGACGCTTTCACTTCAATAAACTCTTAGTTATTATTGTAAATTAATTGAATCAAACATACAGAGTTGCAGAATGAGAACATTTATTGACACTTTAGTAGATTTCAAATACCTTGTAATACATTAAATTTATTTTTCGCACCGGCTATTACACTTGTACAGTTGGTAGTCAGTTCCACTGTTTTTGTACACAAGCCGTCCTGCGGTTAACGTTAGTTTATAATTAAAATGTTTTTTCTCAGGGGTGTTAATAAGTCCTTTTGGCTACAGAAATATTTAACTACGGCTAAGACACACAAACTTATAACAATCCTTAATACTAGTTACACAAAAAAATTAATATCTTAACATATTCAAGTAAGTAATTACCAATGAAACTTAGTAAAATTTGTGGTTATAATTCGTCTATTAGAAAGGTTTGTTAATTATTTATTATATTTTGATTTTAATAATTATTAACTGATTAAAGTTTAAATAGTGATTTTACCAATGCATTCAGTTCTAAATCGGAATAGTGATCAGTGAAGTGAAATAGTTATTTATTAATTTGATCAAAAAATTTAGAATTCGTGTAATGGGATTATGTTTATACTCATCGATTTTCCGCTGAAGATCCTGCAATGTCGTCTTCTTCTTCCGGATAGATCCTGCGATGCCGTCTTCTTCTATTCTTCAGAATTTTATCTATCTCGTCCGGACGGTTTATCCTCGTCGTGACTTCGGCCTCGTACTCCTTCTGTGATCGTCCGTCTTCTTCTTGTCGATTGATGGTGTCCTTATGATCTTCCTTCGGGATCCGTCGTCGTCTCTTCTTCGTGGCGTCTTCTTGGCTTCTTTGGATAATTACAGTTTGTGGGTAATTTTTAATAAACAAAATCTTATTCAGGATTCCCTGGGCTGTCGTTATTATCTTCCTTTGGTTTAATTTAAGTTAAAATTCACTTATTAGTAATAAAATTTTGATGTGAGAGCTACTCGATCCACTCTCGGCGTCGGTCAATAATACAGTAACGAAAATCTAACGGTTTTTTGGCAATAAATTTCTGGTTGCTATGGTTACCCAATAAATTATGCTAATTCTCATTGGTCATTAACTTAAGTCATTGTTATGTTTTAACGTCTTTTTTAGTCTAATTTTACCAAAATATCTTCAAATGAAGATTTCTATCTTATATTAATAGCTAGGGTTATTACATGAGTACCATTCTTCCTAATTTTTCATGATGATCATTTTGATACCCCTCATGCCCACTTTTGAATAGCTACTTACATTTTTATTATTTTTCATATTTATATTTTACATATATTTTATTCAAAATTGGTTGTTATTCAATTATATTTTGGTATTAGGAATACTCACTTAATTTGTTTAACCATTTGGTATACTCTGCTTCCATTTTGGACTATTATTTGTTCTCAAATCTACTAGATTTTTATTTAACAGTTAGGCCTAGAGCCTAGATTTTATTCTACTCCCATCTAACATTTCTTAATAACATATTACCTTTATATTTGGTAATTCTAATACAATTTTATAAACAAAACAAGCAATAAACATCAGTGTTCCTAACTCCACCTCTTATTATAAAAATATTCCTTGCCAGGTTCAAGCCTGAAATTAAACTTCTAACTAGTTTTCTGTTTTTTACTATTATCTTGCTTATCTTATAATTTACTACATTCTATGGTTTTTTGAACAATAACAAAACTCTTATAATACTACGGTTAAACTGTACCTTACACGATATGTCTTACTTACTAATCCCTTCACTTAAATACAGTGTCTGTCCTTCTTATTTTACTATTCATTCTAATAACTTAATTTTTACCTTATTTATAATTCTTACTTCCTATTACCTAAATTCATAATAGCACAATCAGTTTAATCTTACTTGCTAACATAAAGTTTATCAAAGATTGTTTAGCTATTTATTATAGTCTGCTTATAAAATACTTTATTCTGCACCCCCACTGCACCTTTCCCTTCATAGAAGGTTTCTTTATTTATTATTACTATCACTTTTTTTTATTACATGCTATACCTAGCATTTCACCACTTATTTATTTTTATACACATTTTTATTTCAATCACTTATTTATTCACACGGTTTGTCTGATTATTTTGATATCACTGTGTGATTGTGGGTCATGAATAACTAGTTTACTTTCAAATCACTTTGATCACTTTTGGTTATTATTTAATTATTGCCTTTGTTTGGCTCAAAGCATCTTTTATTGGCTTTGACTATTATTATCACTATTAATTTGGGTATGGTTAGTTTTTAACTCCCTACCTTATTATAAGTACATTCCTTTATCAATAAAATATACATGACATTATTATTTTCCATTAACATTATTACCCTAGGTAAATCTCATCTACACTATAATTATATCGGTTCATTTGTTAAACTACAGAGTAATGGTTATTATTTGGGATTTACAATGTTCGTTCTGGATGTCATGATTACACTTAGGTCTCAACTGCTTCTTCATTGTTTCGTGGTTCCTTTGGTATTTATCCGATCTATTGTGTCAGGTCATTGTCAGTTTAACAGTCATTTGTCATTTGGGTTACTGGGTTATTGATCTTTGGGTTTATAAGTTTTTGCCTCTTATTCTTGTTTTCAGCTTTTTTATTTTATAATTAAAATACAACTGGATCTTCACTACCTTATGTCATGTTACAATATATAGATGTAGGGTGTGGTATAAAAATAGATGACCATGAGGCACTTGCAAGCGAGGCTTTAGTTTTTCAAGTCGTTTCTTTGAAAGGCAATTTTAAGTGTGCAGTGGGATATTTTCTTATTAATTCAATAAGTTCTAATGTACTCTCGCAGCTAATTAAAATGGCGGTTATAAAGTTAAAACAAGTTGGCGTCAGTGTACAAAATGTAACATTTGATGGCACGACCACAAATATTGCTGCAATGGAAAAACTTGGCTGTAAATTTCCTGAAAAACCTTTTTTTACTATTAAAGATATTGATCATAACGTTTGTGCCATGTTAGACGCTTGCCACATGTTGAAACTATGTAGAAACACACTTGCTGATAAAAAAATAATTGAATCGGGTAATGGGAAAAAAATACAGATTAAATAAATAGAAAATCTGTTATATGTACAAACTAAAGAGGGTTTAAAGTTTGCAAATAAACTTTCACACACACATTTTCTACAAAAATAAAATAATGAATGTGAAGATAGCTGCACAAACATTAAGTAGTAGTGTTGCTGACGCTTTACAATTTTTACTTGATAGCAAACATCCCGATTTAGAGGGCTGTGAGGAGACAATTAACTTCATTCGAATAATGGATAGACTGTTTGACTATTTTAATACAAGGGATCCCTTTGGTAAACACATTAAAGAACCTATAAAAAAAGTAATGCTGACTACAGTAAAATGGTGCTATCAACCAGCTATGATTATTTAAGTAAATTAAAAATTGAGGGTGTAGATATTTTAAAACATCCCAGAAAGACTTTTGTGTTAGGATTTCTTACTAACATTAACTCAATTGGCATTTTGAGTACAAAATTACTAAATGAGCTAGGGTTCAAATACATTTTAAGTTACAAATTTTCTCAAGACCACCTTCAATTGCTTTTCTCGTGCATTCGATCAAGGGGCGGTCATAATAATAACCCTAATGTTAATCAGTTTCGTCATGCATTAAGGAAATTAATGTTTAGGAATAGTGTTCAGGCTTCAAAGACAAGTAATAGTTTAGAGTTTGATATAAATCATCAAAATTGTATTCTTAGTTTTTACGGACCAGGTAACGCGACGGTTGATAATAATGAAGAAGAGGAAGAATTATTAGATCATATAGAATATGATATTGTAAAACACTGTGAGCTGTCTTATTACAAAGAAAATATACTTTATTACATAAGTGGTTTTATTGTTAAACAAGTAGATAAAATCATGAAATGTACAGAGTGTAGTGATTTGTTACAAGATGAAATTGAACTTCTTTGTAGTCGATTCAGTTTGTTTTTATTAAAGGGAAAATTGATAAGAGCATCTTATGAAGTATTTAAACTAGTAAAATTGTTATATAATTTATTTATTGCATTAATGGATAAAAAAAATTTTAATTCTAATCACTGCATTTCATTAGCTTGTAGATATTTTAAAAGGAGTTTGTTTAAGGGGCATATTTCTAATTTTGATTTTACAGATGACAGCCATGAGCTCAAATTGATAAAATTAATAGGTAGTGTGTTTTTTAAAATAGTTTGCAATGCATTTGCAAAAGAAAAAACTGCACTGTTAAATAAATCAAAGTTAGGGGTACGTCAGAAATTAAACAAAATTATTTTGTTTAATAATATTTAATACACATAAAAATATGCATAAAAAATGTACTCTTATACCTAAGAAATCCAAAAGTAATACTTATATTAAAATTGTAAAGTAAATGATTTAAAAAAATAGAATATATAATGTTTTAAAAGATATCTAAGTTTAAACATTTGTAAAATTGCAATAATAAATTATGTGCCATTTTAAAACAATGTGTACATTTCTCCTCTGTTTATAGAGTACCTACTGTCTTTGTTTATTAAAAATTACTTCAGTTGTGTCGGTTTTGAAGCGAATAAATGAATAAACTCGATGTTTCGTTATCGAGTTTCAATGCAGCGCAGCTGGTGGAACCACTACAGAGTGGTGGGGAGAGCTGAACAGCCGCGGACCGAATTCATAGCACAGCGTTAGCAATCCAGTAGTATATATCTATGGGTACATATGGTTATGTACACTATATTTGTGGTGACAATTGTTTATAGTTTGAGTCTATGACAAGTGATGATGTGTTCCTTTGATTGAGTGATTGACCATATGTAAGTATGAATTTGATAATGACTTTGAAGTAAAGTAAAAGAGTCTTATAATGACATTAAATGAGTAAAAATATACATTAATTAGTAAAAATTTGAATCTGAAGTGTGATATAAAATGAATGTTGATAATAAATTTGAATTTTGGAGAATTTAATGGTACAATAAATGATGAATAATTAAAGGTTGATAGAAAAAGAGTTAATAGAAGGTTCAAGTAGTAATGTTTATAATTTTCTATGCAAATTATTTAAAGGTGAATTGTTTAGTTTAATGTTCAATGTTAATGTCTATTATGTTGATTATGTATGTGTGTAGGAATCTAAACATGTAATTGTATTGTGTGTAATATAAACTAAAGTGATTCCTTATTTTCGGGCGGTCATGGCCTCACCGAACCCTGACCGTGGAATTGGCTCAGCTACGTGCTGCCTAAGTCTGGCCATAGCTTGTTATCGTTGTAAGAGGTGAAATTAGAAATTAACGGGGGGGGGGGTAAATCAGGGGAATCACCATAACTATGGAACAGCGGCTATCCATCGAATGGGATGGTAGACTGTATAAGGGCATATAACTAATTTTTAGTAGGTTACTGGTGTCCTTTGATACCAGTAATGCCAAATGTTTTGTAATGCCGAAGCAAGAACGGTGTAGGCAGCGTCTACACCCTAAAAAACTTCAGTTCTTGTGGAGGCAACTGGGCGCTACAGTCCAGGGGGGCCATAGTGTGTGTGGAAGGTTTTTTAAATTGTTAACAAATAAGCTCTGATTGAATAAAGAGAAGATAAATTGATGATTATTGTAATAGTGCCAATAGTAAAGAATGTAACGGGACATCTTGGCCTATTTTTAGGGAAATAAAAAATCATTGTATTTTAATAAAAGTAAACAGCATTTTTTACAATATAAAAAAGTTGAGAGGTGTCAAGGGACACCCGGATGGAACGAAGTTCCTTTCGATTAATTAGTGAAGGAATTGTAATAAAATTTTATTTTTTTTAAGTTATAATAATATTTTTTTTATTATTAACAAATATAATGTAATATAAACTTAATCAGTAGGCTCAATTTTAGTAATAATTGGCTTGTGGTAACTGAAGTAGGAAACATATGTTTGGGATTCTATTTTATTTAAATGTCTTGAAAAAACTGCATCAATGGTAGTATTATATTTTGTTGTTGATTCTGCTGGATTATTGTTAATTCTTAAATCAAATTCTTCCTCTAGAAACTGTAGCAATGGTTTTGATTTTTCATTACTGAAGTTGATGTTAAAATCACCGGCTAAAATGAGTGGAACTTTATCTAAATTTTTGTTGTATCTGCTAAGCGTTCGAGATACATCTTTAGAATACTCTAGCAGTGCTCGATGAATGAACTCCTGAATATCTATTAATTTGTTATTTGGTGAGACATATATGACTGCCATGATTAAGGTAACACCGTTTTCCATTACACACTCTGCTGCACATAAATCTGCAACACTTGTACGTCTTACGTGCAAGTCCTGAATATTGTTCATTATGACCGACATATTTGGTGTTACAAGATTGGTCGTATCATTTGTGTTGTGATATATCGCAACTCCACCTGAACGAACAAAATCACGTTTAAAGTGGGTTATACAATTAAAATTCGGTATATCACATTCTTCTCGATTGTCCAACCATGTCTCTGATAATAACAAAATGTTCGTTTTTTCTGTAACAGAGTCGATTAAATCAACTGAATGTTTACGAAGGCTTTGGACGTTGAACGTACACAATGAAATGCCTTTATCTCTAGTAATGAAATCAATGACAGATTTTGCCTTCGTTTCAAGCTTATTTAATGAAAATCTCTGAAACTCTTGTACTAGAGATATTGTTGATGAAGCTTGTACTCGATTATGATGAAATCGAAATTTAGTTTCATCATCATCAAATGTAACGATAAATAAACCTTCGATGCTTGTTACACGAGAGAGAGCAACATAAACAAGTTGTTGTGGATGTATTTTGTCATACTCGTAAACAATTTGATCAAATGTTCCACCTTGTGACTTATGAATAGTCATAGCACAAGCAGAAATTATGGGAAAGTGTTTACGTTTAACAGTAACTGCTTTATTCCTTGTCATGGTAATGTTGGATGTTCGCCATTCAATAGGTACAGCAGCATTATTAACTTTGCTTTGGACAGCTAGTAAAGCAGCTTTTTTTCTTGCTTTTTGCCCAACCTTTGCTGATCCACAGAATTCGAGCCAAACTCTGCAAACTACGTTGTCCTCATTGAAGTCTAGGTGAATTAATTTACCAACGGCACCATTAACTAATCCATCACTTACATCAATGTTTGTTGTGATAAGATAATACTTTCCTTTTACAAAAGTGATTTGGTAAGGTAATCCCCCAGTATCGATGACAGATTTTTTGTGTAGTTGTAATCTAAAAGAAGCTTCTTGTTCTTGATTTTTAGTTCCAGTTATTATATCCTTTGCTATTGAGATGACTTTATCTGGAGCTTCTTGCAAAATTGAATTGTTGTAACTGTCTACAGCGACATTAGTATAAAATAAACGAACACCATGAGGACTTAATTGTCGAGTTTCTTCTTTTTTGAAAAATCTTGATTCGATAATTTCTAATTGAAACTGTTCCAAAACTTCACCATTGCCAATCTTTGTAAGTATCAATGAAAATGCAGCATTAGCCTGTCTCATGACTTGCGTTAGTTCAAAAAATTTAAGACCTCGCCATAAATGTGGACCAACCATTCTCGTTTTAATAGGTTTATATATCAATGTTGCCCTTACTGGTGGAGCCTGGCGTAAATCACCAATTAAAATGACGTCAATGCCGCCAAAATCAACATTATGATTTGCAGTAATTTGTTTTAAGCGCAAATCAATTTTGGCTAACAGTTCTGCACTGATCATGCTGATTTCATCAATAATCAATACTTTGACGTATCTAAAAAGAGATCTGTACAAATGTAACATTTCAGATGATAATGGCAATAGTTTAGAAATCGAAATTTTAAGAGCAGTATGAACCGTAGTACCATCAATTGCCACAGCAGCTTTACCAGTAGATGCGCAAACTATATACGAATTACAGTAACCATCATTGTCAGTATATCTATTGTAGATTTCCATTATAAGTTTAATAACAAAAGTCTTGCCACTGCCTGCTGGACCAGTGAAAAAAACTTGAAATGGTTGCTGATTTTGAGTTTGAAGATGAGATATAATATGCATTAAAAGTTCTTTTTGCTCACTGTTAGCCGACCTCATTAAGTCGTAGAATTGTTGAGTATCCATTGTATTTTCTCTTTTTTTTGCAATAGCACCAAGTTTGCTGAGTGTAGCATTTCGTATATCAGCATTAACGACAGAATTAACATCCTGTAGTAATCTTGCATATGGTTCTTCTTCAAATATGACATTAGCTTCGTTTCGCAACTGTTCGTCTTCATTGTCATCATCTCTACCTAACTGTCTACAAATTTCAAGTGTTTTTTCTAGGTCTAAATTACATTCAAACTCTTTTCTGCGTTCTAAAATCAAGTTTTTATTATCTTCATAAATTTGAATGAATTTATTTTCAGCAAGAACTTCATTATCTTCACTTCTAAAAGGAATGTGTAGTAACACCATTTCTCGTCTATAATCGTTGAAATTGTTAGCCATATCATAGTTACGGTATCTAATAACTCTAGACATTTTTCTTTTGTAGTACTCTCCGTGTTTTCTCATACTATAATTAGCAACAAATTGAGCTAATGTTACATTTTCAAGAATTTCAGGCCTTTTTTCGTACTTATCGAACCAATTTTCCTTCCATATATTTGTACAGTCATCATCTAAATCACTTAGCTCTTTTAAAGTTTTTCTTATTCTCTGACGTTCTGTTGGGTATATCGTTGGTATGTAAACTGTTGCTACAGATGATTTAGCCATTGGTTCGCGTAATAAATACCAAGCTGCTTCTTGTGCAGGCATTTCCACAGCATGAAGTACATCAATACTTAATTTCTTTGTAATATCTACGATATCAAATTCGGGATTCTCGTCCATAGTTTGAATAATCATCCGTTGTAAATTACTTATGCCTCTATTATGTTTATTAACATACTCAACTACATAAGCAGCACAGGCATATTCGTCTTGAATTATTTGAAAATCCATGTTAGATTGTAAGCAACGAAATACAAATGGGTTAAAAGTATTATGCCATTTTTCAGATGGCGTCCTCCGGTAAAGCAACTTTGGTCGAACTATACCAGCACGGATAATGTTATAATAATGTTCATCAGAAACAATATTATTATGAGTATAGTAATGTTCAAAATTGTCGTAATCAAAATTTTCTAAATTAGTTTTAAGTAACTGGTAATGTCTTTTATACTCTTTAAACTGATCTGCAGAATAATCAGAATCTGTGTCTTTCATTGGCATTAATGTTATTGTGTTACGTGACGGTAAAAAAGGCGCTCCAAATCTACAGTTATCTTTTTTATTAGGATCCATTTTTTTATAGCATGTGAATGTGTGCTTATGTGTTTGCAGTTTAATATTTCCAGATGCGTCTGATTCGGATACTGAAACTAATTTCTCAACCATTTCATTAAAATCTTTGGAGTTATTTAATAAATTGACTGGAGCATTATCCAACCACAGAAGTACATGAGCATGAGGACTTCCACGGTGCTGGAATTCAATTCTCTTAAAGTAATATTTCACTCTATATCTACCAAATGGATTTCCTTTTTTTGACTCCAATATTCTCAATAAACAATTTACTAACTTATTAAAGTATATTGCACAAGTAACTGCATCTTCGTTTACTAATTGAGCTTTGTGTACATATAACATGTCTTTGAAGGACTCGTCATTAATTTCTACTCCATTATTTTTTAGTTTGTACAACAATTTAAGCAAATCTGTCCATCCTGTTTCATTAGCACTAAGTGTCATAAAAGCAGTTGGAGCTCCAAATTGTCTCATCGTTGCGAAAAGATCTTTTTTTCTATCTGCCCAATACCACGCAGAATTTGGTATACAACGAAGAAAAGCAAGATTACTTTCGATACAACTGTTAATGTAATCTTCAGACTGTATATTCTCTTTAGTAATTTTAGTATCATGTCCAACATGTTTAAATGCAACACTAACAGAACTGCTGACTCTCTGTCTCATGATTTTCGCAGCTACATACAGAAGATGTTGTGGGTCAGTAGCACGGCGATCTGTACGCCTAAGTTCACTGGTAGCTTGCATAAATGAAGTAACATTGCATCCATCTTTATACGTTCGAAATTTTCCACCGTAAATAGTTGGAAATGAAAGCTCTTCGGCATATTTATCAAACAAAATACTACGTGGAACGCTTTTTTCGCCTGGTGCCATGTGCAACATTTTATTCTCGTCCCACATAAGAGTTTGCTGTTGAGCTGTGACATTATCTTCCATTTGAACATGTTCACTAATATTATCCATTTCTATTTCTGCATCAATTTGATAAGAATTTAGAACTGCTTCGTTTATTGTTATATTTTCATGAATATAAAGTGGAGTTGTTACTAGATAATTTAACCATTGTTTAATGTGTCCTTTATTAATAAGTCCATGAACATAACTAGTTTTGTGGATTAATTTCTTCTTAATGTGGACATAAAAACAGTGATCATCTTCAATATGTCTTGGCAATTGGTTCACCATTGTATTAACTTCTACAGGAACATTAATAATTTGTCCGTAAATGCCATATTGACCGTTAACATGTCTAAGTCTCCTTATTTGCATGAAGGGAATTCTCGGTGATACAAGTCGCTGCTCAATAAGATTCAATTTTGGCAAATGTGGTGGAATTATCGGAAATGAAAAACCATTGTACGTTGATAGTAGTGGAATTTTTCCTTTATCCATAGCCTTCTTACACGTAGAGCATACTTGAACAGTAGTACCGCGTACGTAATTCTGAAAAAATAGAATAATTTTAATAAATAACAACAATAGTGAATTAAGCAATGTTGCACATTGTTAAAATATATTAAATCTTGTATAAAATAATTATATTACCAGCAATATCAATTGTAGAATATCATCATGTACGCCAGTAGTACTTTTTAAGTCATTTTTCCACCAAAGTCTATCGCAAACAGCACAAGAATGACCAAAAGAATTTTTTTTGAATATATTATAAAATTGCAGATGACCATGGATTTCTTCATAATATTTTGTATATTTTGGAACTGTATCATTAATGTCGTTCATTCCTACGTTGAAAGTAGCAATATCAGCATCATGTTCATCGTTATCATCTCCACTAAGTTCATCATCGGAGGATATTTGGGAAGATATTTTTTCTGTACGTTGATTTTCTGCTATATTATTAATATTCATTTCTTCAACTTGAATTAATGGTGTGAAATGTACGTCTCGAAGATGTAAATGTATGAAATTTTGCAAGTCATTGACTCTGAAATGAAGGAATTGTCTTTCTTCTATGTTAGTTCTAGTGTTAACATAGTAATTATGTACACAAACATTCTGATTATACACTTTAGCAAATATTTCTATACAATCCATTTCTGCATACTCTGTTTCACTGCTGAGAATTGACCTTGCACCATTTGGATTGATGCATGAGTTGACGAAGGGCGAAGCAAGTAGTTGTTGCCTTATTTGTAAAGGCGACATTGAGAGATTCATAATTTTTATTATAGAAAAAAAGAAACAATTTCCATCTGTAGGAATGTTGACATCTTGATAATAAATTCCTTGTGGCTGTGCACAGTTTCTAAACTGTTGATATGGAACGTGAAATGAATTATTTTGCTGCGTTTCTTCTGCATTATTACGTATTTCTTCTGGATGTTTACATATTTTTGCACTGCAATTATCTCGTGATCTAAAATTAACCAATCAAAAAATATTGATTAAAAAGACATCATATTTTACTCCAAAAAATATACCTTAGAAAGATAAAAAAAAATCATACTTACGCATCTGAATGATGATTTAAAGTGTTTAAAGCCTGAAATTTCTTTTTCCTATCGTAACATTCTTTACTTCTTTGTTTATCAGTTTTAGGTATTTTTTTACTTTTTTGTTTCTTTAATTTCTGCGCTTCATAATATTTTTTTCTTCTTTCTGCATTAGTTTTAGGTTTTTTGGCTGGTAATTGATCAGTCTCACTACATTCATCTGATCTCTCTGCAGTTATGTTTTGTACCATTGTATTTTGTAATTTCTTTCTCTCACGATATTCTCTACATCTTTGTGCATTTGTCTTTTTCCTTTTCCCTGATGTTATAGTTTGTACCTCAGTAGTCGATGCTTTAGTTGATTCGCTATTGAAATAAAAAAGCAAAAAAATTGTACATATACATACACACACCGAAACATTTATATATATATATATATATATATATATATGTACTCTGTCTGTCTATTCTTTCATACACGTCATAGATGCGCGGGATTTTGTAAACACAACAGAGTGTGTATATATATAAATATATATATATATACTCTCTCGACTTCGTAAACACAACAGCGTATAGGTTAGAACACGCACGGCTTGCTAAATACATACGTTCTGATATTGTAATAGTAAAATATGATTTGCTTTTGAATTTATTAAAATTATGACGCGTACACTTGCTAAACACACAATAATGGAGAGATTATAATGCGTATGACTTGGTTAGCACAATAATAAAGAGAGGTTATAATGCGTACTTGCTAAAAATACAAAAGCATTTATTATTGTCTGTATAAAATCTCTACTTACCTAACTCCATCAGCAATATCCGGAACTTGTGCAGAAACACTGTCAGGATTCATTATTATTATTATTTTTTATTATTTATTATGTACAAAAAACCTGTATACACTCAACAAAAATAATCGTCGCGACACCACACTGTTCAATGCGAAATAGAAATGAAAATATCTGGCTTGCTTTCTATAAGAGAGAGAGAGAGACAGACAGAGAAACATGCGCACGCCGCACAGCTTACAATAGCTTACTATAGCAAAAAGTGTCGTTACAACGAGTGTGTATATATATAAATATATATATATATACTCTCTCGACTTCGTAAACACAACAGCGTATAGGTTAGAACACGCACGGCTTGCTAAATACATACGTTCTGATATTGTAATATTAAAATATGATTTGCTTTTGAATTTATTAAAATTATGACGCGTACACTTGCTAAACACACAATAATGGAGAGATTATAATGCGTATGACTTGGTTAGCACAATAATAAAGAGAGGTTATAATGCGTACTTGCTAAAAATACAAAAGCATTTATTATTGTCTGTATAAAATCTCTACTTTCCTAACTCCATCAGCAATATCCGGAACTTGTGCAGAAACACTGTCAGGATTCATTATTATTATTATTTTTTATTATTTATTATGTACAAAAAACCTGTATACACTCAACAAAAATAATCGTCGCGACACCACACTGTTCAATGCGAAATAGAAATGAAAATATCTGGCTTGCTTTCTATAAGAGAGAGAGAGAGACAGACAGAGAAACATGCGCACGCCGCACAGCTTACAATAGCTTACTATAGCAAAAAGTGTCGTTACAACGAGTGTGTATATATATAAATATATATATATATACTCTCTCGACTTCGTAAACACAACAGCGTATAGGTTAGAACACGCACGGCTTGCTAAATACATACGTTCTGATATTGTAATAGTAAAATATGATTTGCTTTTGAATTTATTAAAATTATGACGCGTACACTTGCTAAACACACAATAATGGAGAGATTATAATGCGTATGACTTGGTTAGCACAATAATAAAGAGAGGTTATAATGCGTACTTGCTAAAAATACAAAAGCATTTATTATTGTCTGTATAAAATCTCTACTTACCTAACTCCATCAGCAATATCCGGAACTTGTGCAGAAACACTGTCAGGATTCATTATTATTATTATTTTTTATTATTTATTATGTACAAAAAACCTGTATACACTCAACAAAAATAATCGTCGCGACACCACACTGTTCAATGCGAAATAGAAATGAAAATATCTGGCTTGCTTTCTATAAGAGAGAGAGAGAGACAGACAGAGAAACATGCGCACGCCGCACAGCTTACAATAGCTTACTATAGCAAAAAGTGTCGTTACAACGAGTGTGTATATATATAAATATATATATATATACTCTCTCGACTTCGTAAACACAACAGCGTATAGGTTAGAACACGCACGGCTTGCTAAATACATACGTTCTGATATTGTAATATTAAAATATGATTTGCTTTTGAATTTATTAAAATTATGACGCGTACACTTGCTAAACACACAATAATGGAGAGATTATAATGCGTATGACTTGGTTAGCACAATAATAAAGAGAGGTTATAATGCGTACTTGCTAAAAATACAAAAGCATTTATTATTGTCTGTATAAAATCTCTACTTTCCTAACTCCATCAGCAATATCCGGAACTTGTGCAGAAACACTGTCAGGATTCATTATTATTATTATTTTTTATTATTTATTATGTACAAAAAACCTGTATACACTCAACAAAAATAATCGTCGCGACACCACACTGTTCAATGCGAAATAGAAATGAAAATATCTGGCTTGCTTTCTATAAGAGAGAGAGAGAGACAGACAGAGAAACATGCGCACGCCGCACAGCTTACAATAGCTTACTATAGCAAAAAGTGTCGTTACAACGAGTGTGTATATATATAAATATATATATATATACTCTCTCGACTTCGTAAACACAACAGCGTATAGGTTAGAACACGCACGGCTTGCTAAATACATACGTTCTGATATTGTAATATTAAAATATGATTTGCTTTTGAATTTATTAAAATTATGACGCGTACACTTGCTAAACACACAATAATGGAGAGATTATAATGCGTATGACTTGGTTAGCACAATAATAAAGAGAGGTTATAATGCGTACTTGCTAAAAATACAAAAGCATTTATTATTGTCTGTATAAAATCTCTACTTACCTAACTCCATCAGCAATATCCGGAACTTGTGCAGAAACACTGTCAGGATTCATTATTATTATTATTTTTTATTATTTATTATGTACAAAAAACCTGTATACACTCAACAAAAATAATCGTCGCGACACCACACTGTTCAATGCGAAATAGAAATGAAAATATCTGGCTTGCTTTCTATAAGAGAGAGAGAGAGACAGACAGAGAAACATGCGCACGCCGCACAGCTTACAATAGCTTACTATAGCAAAAAGTGTCGTTACAACGAGTGTGTATATATATAAATATATATATATATACTCTCTCGACTTCGTAAACACAACAGCGTATAGGTTAGAACACGCACGGCTTGCTAAATACATACGTTCTGATATTGTAATATTAAAATATGATTTGCTTTTGAATTTATTAAAATTATGACGCGTACACTTGCTAAACACACAATAATGGAGAGATTATAATGCGTATGACTTGGTTAGCACAATAATAAAGAGAGGTTATAATGCGTACTTGCTAAAAATACAAAAGCATTTATTATTGTCTGTATAAAATCTCTACTTTCCTAACTCCATCAGCAATATCCGGAACTTGTGCAGAAACACTGTCAGGATTCATTATTATTATTATTTTTTATTATTTATTATGTACAAAAAACCTGTATACACTCAACAAAAATAATCGTCGCGACACCACACTGTTCAATGCGAAATAGAAATGAAAATATCTGGCTTGCTTTCTATAAGAGAGAGAGAGAGACAGACAGAGAAACATGCGCACGCCGCACAGCTTACAATAGCTTACTATAGCAAAAAGTGTCGTTACAACGAGTGTGTATATATATAAATATATATATATATATACTCTCTCGACTTCGTAAACACAACAGCGTATAGGTTAGAACACGCACGGCTTGCTAAATACATACGTTCTGATATTGTAATATTAAAATATGATTTGCTTTTGAATTTATTAAAATTATGACGCGTACACTTGCTAAACACACAATAATGGAGAGATTATAATGCGTATGACTTGGTTAGCACAATAATAAAGAGAGGTTATAATGCGTACTTGCTAAAAATACAAAAGCATTTATTATTGTCTGTATAAAATCTCTACTTACCTAACTCCATCAGCAATATCCGGAACTTGTGCAGAAACACTGTCAGGATTCATTATTATTATTATTTTTTATTATTTATTATGTACAAAAAACCTGTATACACTCAACAAAAATAATCGTCGCGACACCACACTGTTCAATGCGAAATAGAAATGAAAATATCTGGCTTGCTTTCTATAAGAGAGAGAGAGAGACAGACAGAGAAACATGCGCACGCCGCACAGCTTACAATAGCTTACTATAGCAAAAAGTGTCGTTACAACGAGTGTGTATATATATAAATATATATATATACTCTCTCGACTTCGTAAACACAACAGCGTATAGGTTAGAACACGCACGGCTTGCTAAATACATACGTTCTGATATTGTAATATTAAAATATGATTTGCTTTTGAATTTATTAAAATTATGACGCGTACACTTGCTAAACACACAATAATGGAGAGATTATAATGCGTATGACTTGGTTAGCACAATAATAAAGAGAGGTTATAATGCGTACTTGCTAAAAATACAAAAGCATTTATTATTGTCTGTATAAAATCTCTACTTACCTAACTCCATCAGCAATATCCGGAACTTGTGCAGAAACACTGTCAGGATTCATTATTATTATTATTTTTTATTATTTATTATGTACAAAAAACCTGTATACACTCAACAAAAATAATCGTCGCGACACCACACTGTTCAATGCGAAATAGAAATGAAAATATCTGGCTTGCTTTCTATAAGAGAGAGAGAGAGACAGACAGAGAAACATGCGCACGCCGCACAGCTTACAATAGCTTACTATAGCAAAAAGTGTCGTTACAACTTTTCGTGAGAATTTTTTCCGTCTAGCCCCCTTTCACAACGCGCGATAAGGAACTTCGTTCCAATAATAATTTGGGAAATGAGTTGATCGGTGGACAAGACCTGGTGAGACACATAAAATCAGCTAGAATTAGATGGCTGGGACACGTATTCCGTATGAATGTTACGAGGATGCCCAAAACTATATTAAGTGGAACGATACTGGGCAAAAGAAGAAGAGGAAGGCCTCGAAGAAGATGGCAGCAGGATGTGGAAGAAGATCTAAGAAAGATGGGCATTAGGAACTGGAGACTGAAGGCAGTGGACAGAGATGAGTGGAGACGGGTCGTAGCGGAGGCCAAGGCTCACCATGGGCTGTAGTGCTGGAGAGTAGTAGTAGTAATAATTTGGGAAACGTAAACACAAAGTCACAATAAAGGTAAATTTTGTTGGTAGTGAAGTTGGCAGCAGTGATTGAAAAATATTGTTCATAAAATTATAACAACGCAGTAAACAACAAGCGAGAATGTGTCAAGGTCAGCTCCAGATGCAAGTAAAGTAGTTATTTTGAACACCAGTGACTAACCGATTGTAAACAAATTATGTAACAACATCGGACCATGTGACGTCAATGTATACGTCAGAGACCATCCCCGCTGTGGAATTCGGGAGTGTTAGACGAACTACTTCTGGCGTAGTAATACCAGAGCCGAAAACAATGAAAACTTGGTAAACAACTGCGGCTACCACACAAAATAGTGCCGTTTGTCTCATCCCAGTCTTAATTCAGCACTCACGCGAGTGGTACCTATAAAGTTCTGGAACGTAAAAATGCGGGCCCGCAAAACATATAAAATGTGAATAACATATTTAAAATATGATTTAACAATCGAAATACATACTTAAAATGTAATTAACAGTTTGCTTTACACTGTAACAGTTCGGAGATAATGAATTAAAGTGAAAGTGCGCACGTAAAACAATGTGACGTCTTCTGGACTAGAATTCGGATTCAAATTCAGCTAAGTACCTACAAGGATATACATAAAACCATCAAATTTTATTATTTTCACAAAGCAAGAACAGATGGGGAAAATTAAATTAAATATGGGATCTCTAAGGGAATAAAATAACTGTGTGAGTGTATATGCGTGAGTGAAAGTAGATATATAAAGAAGGCTGGTTTGTGTATCTTTAAAAATTAGTTATCATTAATATCTTGATTTGCTTATTGCTGAAAATTTTTGTACCATGTTTCAATTTGATTTATGTGAGTTATAGAATGGGAATTTATAACAGATGAGGGAGGTAAAGAGGTAGTTTGTCAATGATCTTTTAAAAAAGTAAATGATGATGAAAGAAAATAATTCAATGTTAATAAAACTAATTGTGGATAATAAGTAAAGCTTTCTTTATTTCAAGCAGCCATAATTCTGTTCTCCTGAGTTCGCTGAAAATAATCTGGCCCGACATGGTAAGTAATTATCTTTCTTACAATTAATAGGAAGGCAAGATGGCGCCCGAAGAAATTTATAAAGTAAACAATGAGTAATTAAGTTTTAATTATAATGTGACATAAAAGTTATATCACAAGAAGTATTGGAGGAGATTGTTGTGATGACTTATGTACCTATTGTATTGAATGATTTTCTATGTTGTATAAAAAATAACCGAAGTAGTATGCCTTATAATGGAGATAATAACTGTAAATCTTAATGGAAATGGAAGAGGTAAAAAAAAAAGAGGCTATGCTGCTGATAAGACATCAGCTGATGCATGTTGTGTATATTATATTGTGTGTAATCAATTTATAGTTGCAAGCGCTTTTGGGATAGTAATAAGTTTTTATTTTTTAATAATTGTCAATATATAATTATTAATGTTTATAATAAAAATTAAATTCATTTAAAGATAGAAATTTTGGCAGTTTGACAGTTGGATTTAAAGGTTATGGAAGAGATGATGAATGAATTTTATTATGAAGTAAATAAAGACAATATGAAATTAAATGAATTAAAATTGTTTTGAAGTAATTTACAGTGTTTGATTATGAGGTAATTAACATTTATGTGAGAGGATTTAATTAATTTAAGTCTTCAAATAGTGAGATTAAAGTAAGTAATTGAAAGAGATGGGTAAACTAATTTAAAAGTTGGAAATATGTGTAATGGATTGGAATAGTTTATTTTTTGACTTGAAATGGATAAATAGTAGACAATTAAATTTAAATGATTAAAATATTTGAGAAAAATCCAAAATTGAAATGATAATGCAAGATAAATAGTTAAAATGTTTAATTATTAAAAATTGAAAGGTTAGCAATGTTTATTTTGAATATGAATCGCTTGATGTTAAAAGGACATATCTGCATTGCGCCACATTTTTGGTAAAGTGGATAAAATTGTATAACATTTTATTACATGATTATATTAACACTATACTTTCAGGTATCGTACAACTAACTAACTTCATTATTACTGTGTAAAAATATCCTTAAAAAATGTGAATTCAAGTATTTTATAGACCTTCAAATGTCATGTAAATATGCCCTTTTAACAAAAATCCTTAACTTGCAGGTGACTGTGGACTTTAGGAATTGAAATATACACAAAAAATAAATACAGTTTTAATAATAAGAAACTATTTATTTAAAAAGAAATACAAATTAATAGAAAAAAGTAATACAAAACTATTTACTGAAAAAAGTATTATTTTTTTTGTAATTTTAGCAAAAATCTAAACATTTTCATGTTCCCCTTCATCATTACCGGTAATGTTTTGTGTAGGCCACATCAAAATTTCATTATAATAGTTTTTGTGTTCAGCAAGAACATACGTAATAGCTTTTTGAATACCTTGAATTTTTAATTTTTTTATAGCCACCTTTCCTGAAGAGTAAGCCTTGCTGAGTGTCTCGGTTGTTACAGCATCTCTTGTAGTTTGCCTCAGTATAAAAAGTATGCATCACTATACTGTTTATAAATTCACTCGCTAAGCATACTCCTAAGTTTTCACTATTATATCTGAGATGAAATAAAGAGCTTATTCCAAAAAACTTCCTTTGATCCCTTGGTTTTTGGGAGGTTTCAATGGAAACAGGACTCTTTCTATAAAATCGAGGCCACCAGTTTTTGAAATCATATATTAATTCACTGCTGTCTACTTCTACAACAGTAATCTTATTGCTTGTGCTGCTGTTAATAATAATTTCAGTTAATTCATGAACTGAATATATTCTATCATGCCTTTTTAAAGAGCCTCCAGGTGGTCTAGTGGCTAACGCGGGCGATTGATGCGCTCGTGGTCCCGGGTTCAATTCCCGGTGGAGGTTCCATACGGCGTGCACTCAGCATCGTGAGGCAAACTGAGTAGGCGCTGAGATAACAGCGCCGCCTCCTGGCTGTGAATACCGCAACTAGCGGCTGGTGGCGCGTAGTACTAGCCATACACCGTCACACTAACACAAAAAGCCGCGCGGTACGTCTGTAACCCCTCTTTCCTTTTTATGCTTTTATTTATTTTTAATTTTCTATTTCCTTATTTATTTTTTTTTTTGAAAGAGAAGCCACAAGTTATTTAGAACTAGGCTAGAGCCTAGAGTAGCCAAAATTGTGCTGGGTCCAGTATGATGGGACTTGCAAATGAAACACTGATCTTAAGATAACAACAACAACATTTATTGTGCTCTGCTTGTACAACATATGCGCCCTTAAGGCAAGATAATTAAGTATTTCCCAATCAGAATCGCTCATTTCCAAAACCCTTAATTGTTGTTATAATTCCATTAATATATGCATTGCCAAAAGTTGAACAATAAATAATAAATTATTAACATCAATAAGTATTGAATAAATAATAAATATCTGCATAATCATTGAATAGTAATTCGTTGAATGTCCCATAAATGATAATAATAATACAATTGTAAAATGGTACACAATCTCGACCTGCAAGTAATTACACATTTCCTAACATGATATAATTATATAGAAGTATACACATGCATAATGAAACATAACAATGTAACAATCATATGAGACAAAACACACACATATAATTGACACAGAAGGACATTTACATATAAGTAGCACATCACATGTTCACCTAGTTAGCAGCGCATATTTTTCATCATACCCTCTCAACCCCCTTTATTCTGACCAAGTATCCGGCCCACCTTAATGTTCAATTAACAATTAACTACACCCCAAAAACCTCAATTAATATATCCCCAGAAGTGGAGCAGACATGCCCCCAAAATTTTAATTAGATAAGTAGTAATCTGAATGTTCTATGTAAGCCTTGCGGCCTGCGCATAAATCCCATGCCGATGTTTAATTATCAATTTTGGATCACGTCAATGATAATGATGAAGAGTGCCATCACAAGGTTAACATGGATGCCCGGTTGCCTAACTGCATTTTATATTTCTTTTTATTTTCAAAAGAGAATTTGTAAAAATAGTGGAACGTGACACCACCATGAATATTGATAACTGATACTGATTAATCTTGTGTTGTTTAATGGTTAATTAATTGGTAAAGTGAGCAATAAAAGTTAACGTTACAAAATTTACTATGGTACAATACAAACTGTAACAATATCTAACTGGCAATGGCAAAATTTGGGTGTACAAATTGGCTGAACAGTGGAACAGAATTTTTGCAAAACGGAATATCTGTCATGAAGGTACTAAAACCAGCTTACAGTGTTCATAAAAACTTGACTACCGGCCGGGTCAGGCGTCCGGGCGCGATCCAGCAAAATCTGACATATACAGACCTGCAGTGGACGGCCCCTACGGGAGTCGCCCACATGTTAAAACATCTCCCAGATCATTAATTAATAATAAATTACATGAGCCCTCATTAACCAAAAGATTAATTAAACATAAATTTCCCAACATGGACGGATACATCCGTCCCAGCATGCTTAAGACAGAAACAGATTTAGACCCAACCCTATTTACCGAAACTCCCCTCGACCCGGGTGGCACGTGACCCTGGCCGAGTTTACACTCTCAGAACGAGATAGACATAATATTGATATAGGAGGCGTAAGCCTTACAAATTACAAAATAACACATGACACCCATTGCCCGTAAATAATTGTCCAAACTGGAGCGTCTACACGAGAGTCTCAAAGAGTCTATCGGTCACAAGATTTAGGTTTAATAAGGTTAAATTTCACCTGGTTAGTAGCGTGGAGTTAGAGGGTTCCGTTGTGTGTATCTAGTCCATCCTTCCGGCTGACATAGCTGACGAAGGTGTTTGAAATTACAGCATCTGAGGCAGTTGTTCGGCCATCCTTCCGGAGCGGGGCAGATTTCCGTCTACATCAGAAACCCTGCACATTTATATCTGGGATTACTTACAAGTTAATAAAACACACTACCACATTTACCAGCTGACATAGCATGGCCTGCCCAGTTTATAAACTCCGAAAATTGACTAAGTATTGAACCCCATTGAATGTAGTAAATCGCTTCAAAATAACCTCATTAAATATTTTAATATATAATATGTCCAAATATAGTCACTCCATAATAATGATTATTTTAATTAACAGTTATGCAAAAGTTTTCATGACGCACTTACTCACCCTTACAGGAATTAGCAACTTGTAACAAGTCCGTGATGTACACGGATTTCAGAAAATTACTGACTTACGCCCCATCTTGGTTTAGTTAATTTAGTAGGATTATTACTACATTAATATAAAACATTATTATATCATTACTGCTAAAATCGGTTAACCAGGGTTGAGGTTAAACATACATGAAACAAATTTTAACCTGATAGCCGCCACGCGGTAATGACTCACTGCAATATCTATCGTAACGCATCCATCTTAATATCAAATAAAAACAATTTGTTTTTATAAATAATTAATATATATATTAATAGACTTACCGGAGGTCACGTAGGCTTCTACCTATCCATAGAAGTAGTTGGAAGACGAAAAAACTTTTACATCTACTCTGTCAGCCGGGGACCAGATTATGATGCGCCGAGAGCCAAAGTCGAACTGAACAAACCGGCTCTTGAAAAAACTGTAAGTAACAGAGATAGGGCGCGCGCGAGTCGGCTGGCAGAGGGGTAGATCCCAATGACAAAGTCCGATTAAGCGTACCAAATGACAAATTCCCTCGCGTAGTCAAATACGTAATTTTAATCATCCGCTATATAGATATAGGAACATTGCCGCGTTTTTCCCAAAACACGGCACCCCCCCCCCAAAAGGGCAACTTGGTTGCCTCACAGGTAAACACGGGAAGGGTACCCGCAGTGTACACCACTTCCCAAAACAAGCTCGTGGACATCGTGGTTATGGTGGTCCAGCAGCACTTGCTCTCAGGAGAACAGAGGCTCAGAAGGGAAAACGAAAGAGCCGAAAGAAGACGTGTAGTGTGTAAGTGTGCGGGTGCTGCACACTGACCTGATCAGGGCCAGCCCACAGCAAAGAGGGACAGAGAAGAAAGACGAAAGAAAAGTTCGGGAGCTCCCTGAGTTCCGACCTCCTGAGGCTTGTCCACTCAAGCCAGAACACGACCGCCACCTTAACAGGGCCATCTGCCCTATATACCTACGGGGTAATTCTCTAATACGACCCCACATTCTAAACAATACCATCACGGCACGGGGCAAGGGAAAAGGAGGGATGATGGTCTCCATGAAACCATAATCCAAAGGTGTGGCCAAGGGCATGCGGTGAACAACGTGGAGTGGCAGGAGCAAAGTCGACCCGCCGCCCCACGCTGCCCACCCTCCACTCTCTAACTCCTTTTTTTTGCTTTTTCTAGTTTTTTCTTTTTTTTTTTTTTGTACAGGTTAGGAAAATCGGAAGGCGGAAGGTCAAGGATCATCGAACGGTCATGGGCTGGGACTGAAGGTAAGGACATGGCTCCCTCCGGACATAAGGACAATTGGAGAAAGCCAAGGCTCGCGCAGGCAGGGGCGCATCCCTGAAGTAGACGAACCCCACTGGGACTGTGGGAAACATCTACCCGCTACCCTATCATTCTCAATACCGCCCCCGGAGCACACCCTTTTAAAACTGACGACATCCCTACTCACACAGAGACCACCATCATTCTCCCCCCTCAGCCCGTTTACCCCTTTCTAAATAATTTTAATTTTGAAATATGTGCCGTAATCTCCTTCGGACTACCATTTGGCTCCTCCAACCGCGCCGTCACTGGTGACGCGAATCCTAGGATACGGTATGGCCCCGACCAACGATAGCATAATTTGGCGGCTCTTTTATCGGCAGCTGAGCTTATCGGGTGGCTCTGGCAGTAGACCAAATCTCCTACCTTAAAGGGATTTGGAATACGCCCCTGATTATACCGACTACGGACGTGCTCATGCGCACGAAGCAAATTCTTCCGGGCCTCTTTCCACCTATCTGCCGTCCTAATGTCTGGATTACTCGGCAGAAGATCGTCTATGTTCCATAAGTTGGCCAAGGGAAGCGTACGCGAGAAACCAAACATAACTTCAAAGGGAACAGCCTTATGACTGTCATGCAGGGCCGTATTGAAAGCTAGCTGTAACCACTTAAGATTCTGGTCCCAGGTGGTCTGCATGATAAGCAATAAGCGCGGACCTGAGATTCCTGTTGAATCTCTCCGCGTGGGACGGCTGTGGGTAATAGGGGGAAGTGGTTACATGTTTGATGCCATTGGCGAAACACATTCGCCGAAAATCGCCTGAAATAAATTTTGGCCCATTGTCCGAGACAATGATGGCCGGAAGACCGAAGTGCTGAAATACATGACTCTGGAGCGCGCTTATGGTTAAACGAGCAGTTGCCTGCCGTAAGGGCAGTAGCCAAGCAAACTTCGAAAAAGCATCCACACAAACAAGCAGGTAAGAATTACCTGACTTGCTACGCGGGAAAGGTCCCACGTAGTCTATGAATAACTTCTCCATCGGTCTGCTCACCACATCAGATGACAACAGCCCCAACTTGGTGTTCTGGGCAGGCTTGCTCAAGCCACAGAGATGACATGCCTTCACCCGAGTTGCTATGTCCCTATCCATGCCCTTCCAGATAAACTGTCTCCTAATACTGGAAATGGTCTTCGAAATCCCCTTATGTCCACCTACCGGGGAATTGTGGTAGTAGCTGAAGACCATGGGCACGAGTTTGCTAGGCAGCACTATCTTCGGGGCCTGTCCTTTTCTCTCTCTGCAACATAGGACGCCCCTTGACAAGAAGTAAGGGACCTGCATGTTACCCTCTTTTAGATTTTGGATGATCGGACCCAACTCTTCATCATCTAACTGATGGGGTAACACATCAGTAAAAGCTAAAGGAAAGTCCAGTAAAACAGAACAGGGTTGCTCCGGCTGGGCTTCGCTGGGTTGGGAAAACATACGGGACAAAGCATCTGCAACCACATTTTGAGTTCCCCGAATGTGTTGCACCTTGAATTTAAAGGATGAGATCTTGATCACCCATCGTCCAATCTTACCCAGCTGCCGGGGATGAGCGAGAAGCCAAGAGAGAGAGCCTGGTTGTCGGTCTCGAGCAGGAACTCAGCGTGTTCCAAGAAACGCCTGAACTTGTCTACAGCGTAAACAACAGCTAAACACTCTAGCTCGTAGACTGAAGACTTCCGTTCTTGTTGGGTCAAAGTTCTAGATATAAAGGCCACAGGCTGCCTAGCACCATCAACAACTTGGGACAGAACCGCCCCGAGCGCAATCGAACTCGCATCCGTCTGGAGTATGAACGGCCTCGAGAAGTCTGGCATTCTCAGTACTGGAGGGGAAATGATGGCTTCCTTCAGGGTCTCGAAAGCCTTCTGTTGTTTTTCCCCCCATACAAACTTGGCGCCCTTTTTCCGGAGTTCATTCAGAGGTGCCGCAATCTCCGCCGCGTTTGGAATAAAACGCCGATAGAAATTGACCATCCCCACAAATCTCGCGATGCCTTTGGCATCCTTTGGTGGGGGAAAGTCCCTGATTCCCTGTGTTCGCTCAGGATCCACAGTGACACCTCTATGGGAAATCAGGTGGCCCAGAAAAGAGATTTGTGTCTGGGCGAACTTCACCTTTTCGGGGTTGATAGTGAGGCCGGCACCCCTCAACCTGCACATCACCTCTTCGAGATGACCCAAATGCTCCTTTACCCCTTGCTGTACACCAGCAAGTCGTCAAGATAATTGAAAACGTACTTGAACTTGACATCGTGAAAAACGGTGTCAAGTACACGGGTGAGTGTTTGGGCCCCTACCGCTAGACCCATGGGAACCCTAGTGTACTGATAGAGGTTCCATGGAACACAGAATGCCGTGTAGGGCCTACTTTCTTTCGTCAAGGGACTCTGGTGATATGCAGAGTTGAGGTCAATGATGGTAAAATACCTCGCCTCACTGAACCAATCGAACGCGGAATGAAGGTCACGAAGTGGGACCGAATCTACCTCAATGTTAGCGTTCAGCTTGCGGTAGTCGATGACCATCCTATGCTTACCTCCAGGCTTGGGCACTAGGAACGCTGGACTGGCATAACTGGACTGAGAAGGTTCAATCACCCCTTGAGATAATAACTCTTGAACCTTCTCCCTCAAGATGCTCATCTTCGGAGGGGCAAATTTATAAGGTTGGGAGCGCACCACCTTGGAGTCCGTTAGGCGGATCTTATACTCCAAGAGATGTGTGAGCCCAAGGGCCGGAGTTAATACAGTGGGGAAACGCTCACACAACTGATCTAATGCGGACCGCTGGGACTGGGAGAGGTGGTCTCTAGATGTGTTGGGGCATTTAACCTCTTGGATATCTTGCCTAGTCCCCTGATATCCAAGGAAAGGGATTACAACTCCCCAATTAAATTTAAAATAACATTGGTGCTCTTGGATGTCAATAACGAGACCACTTTTGCAGATGAAATCGGCACCAATAATGCATTCAACTCCCAGAGCAGGAGAAACCAGAAAGCTCCACACCCAAGAAAATCCCTCGATTTTAAACTTAAATGAAACTACCCGGGAAATAGGCAGAATTTCCTGGGATGCCGTCCAGCACACTACGGAAGCCTGTGCAGACCTTTTAATTAAACCCTGTCGTTCAAGGTCCTCGCACACTTTGGATGAAATGATGGATCTTGCCGATCCGGAGTCAACCAATGCTCTGAGTTGACTCTTTTTCAACTCCAACAGCAAGAAGGGGCATACGGAAGTGGGCCTAGAGATGGTTTGGAGGACCTTGATGCCCAAAGACTTGGGACCTACAACTGGCCTGGAGGCGCGTACCTTAGAAGACCCGCGACAGGTAGGGGAAGACCTCCGACATATCTTCCCCTCATTGACCTTTTTCTGAATAATCTTGGGCGCCTTGGGGAGGGACGTTGGACTCGACCCAACCCCGGTACAATATCGTCTGATGTGGCCCAACCTACCACACCTAAAACAAGTCACATTAGGCGAACGACGGTGCCTCTCGTTACAAGCGTTTATAGTTTCAATTTCGGCACCACATGACGATGTAACCATGCGCCCCCATGCGTCTCGGGTCTTACCTTACCCTGTGCTACTTGCTCGCGGGACTCGTCAATCCCCTGGACCGTTCTCGAAACCACACACAGCCGTTCGAGGTCCGCAAAACAACGTGGACGGTCCGCGAACACCAAACGGGATCTCTCTTGGGGCGTCACCCCTTCTAAAATAATTCTAACGATATCCTTCTCGGGCAACCCCAACCTCAAAATCCGGGCACTTTTACGGATATCCTGCACAAAGTCCCCCAACGCCTCCCCGTTGGCCTGTGCACGGTAAAACCGGTTATGTTTCAAATGCTCCCGTTGCCGAAAGGGGTATGAAAGAGTCCAGCACCTCCCCATGGAGAGAGTCGATACTGCCACCATGACGCAGAGTGTCGGTGACCAGCTCAGCCAATGAACCCCGGCAATACGGGTATATAAGGGACAAGAGGACATCATCGGACAGCCCCGGAAAATCCGCCAACTCCAGGACGATGTCCAGGAAAACCAACAACTTGCCCTCATCTTCTCCATCCACCACAGGAAGTCTCTGGAGGATGCCGGAAATAGGGTTGGGTAGTCTCTGGTAACCTACCCCCGCCAGAATCACACAATACACCTAACACAAAAATATACTTACAAAAACATATTCACAAGAATCGGAAAAACCCAAGTACTGTCCTTCCTTTGGGTGGACCCCTGGGTTTCCTAGCGCTGCGAAAACCTGACCCGCTCCAGAACTAACTCTCCGTCAGTCGCCAGACTCAAAGAAGAAACAACATCAGACACTAACACCAACATACAATCCACACCACCAACACTAACCACAACAACGACATTTCAACTAAACACGATCACGATTGCAGTCGGACGGTACCGACTTCCAGTCGAGCCACACCGCATCCCGCTAACCGCACGCGCTATTACTTTCATAAAATAAATACGGGAACCCATCCCCACGCGATCTCCGGCAAGGTCCAATCAACAACAACAAAACCCAACTTGCCCGTGGCAGCCTCAGGTTTACAATTCAAAACACCTAACAATAATTCATAGAAAGTACATATATACACCTACATGTTATGTCAACTATTATAGTGCCACCTCATTCAATTATTAAGTGCCATTATATTTGCCAAACTATTTCCCAGTTTGCAAGCCCCATCACACCAGCGGACCCCACGGTTCAACCCTAGAATGAACCACGCTCTCCGCTACCATTTGTAACCCCTCTTTCCTTTTTATGCTTTTATTTATTTTTAATTTTCTATTTCCTTATTTATTTTTTTTTTTTTTTGAAAGAGAAGCCACAAGTTATTTAGAACTAGGCTAGAGCCTAGAGAAGCCAAAATTGTGCTGGGTCCAGTATGATGGGACTTGCAAATGAAACACTGATCTTAAGATAACAACAACAATATTTATTGTGCTCTGCTTGTACAACATATGCGCCCTTAAGGCAAGATAATTAAGTATTTCCCAATCAGAATCGCTCATTTCCAAAACCCTTAATTGTTGTTATAATTCCATTAATATATGCATTGCCAAAAGTTGAACAATAAATAATAAATTATTAACATCAATAAGTATTGAATAAATAATAAATATCTGCATAATCATTGAATAGTAATTCGTTGAATGTCCCATAAATGATAATAATAATACAATTGTAAAATGGCACACAATCTCGACCTGCAAGTAATTACACATTTCCTAACATGATATAATTATATAGAAGTATACACATGCATAATGAAATATAACAATGTAACAATCATATGAGACAAAACACACACATATAATTGACATAGAAGGACATTTACATATAAGTAGCACATCACATGTTCACCTAGTTAGCAGCGCATATTTTTCATCATACCCTCTCAACCCCCTTTATTCTGACCAAGTATCCGGCCCACCTTAATGTTCAATTAACAATTAACTACACCCCAAAAACCTCAATTAATATATCCCCAGAAGTGGAGCAGACATGCCCCCAAAATTTTAATTAGATAAGTAGTAATCTGAATGTTCTATGTAAGCCTTGCGGCCTGCGCACAAATCCCATGCCGATGTTTAATTATCAATTTTGGATCACGTCAATGATAATGATGAAGAGTGCCATCACAAGGTTAACATGGATGCCCGGTTGCCTAACTGCATTTTATATTTCTTTTTATTTTCAAAACAGAATTTGTAAAAATAGTGGAACGTGACACCACCATGAATATTGATAACTGATACTGATTAATCTTGTGTTGTTTAATGGTTAATTAATTGGTAAAGTGAGCAATAAAAGTTAACGTTACAAAATTTACTATGGTACAATACAAACTGTAACAATATCTAACTGGCAATGGCAAAATTTGGGTGTACAAATTGGCTGAACAGTGGAACAGAATTTTTGCAAAACGGAATATCTGTCATGAAGGTACTAAAACCAGCTTACAGTGTTCATAAAAACTTGACTACCGGCCGGGTCAGGCGTCTGGGCGCGATCCAGCAAAATCTGACATATACAGACCTGCAGTGGACGGCCCCTACGGGAGTCGCCCACATGTTAAAACATCTCCCAGATCATTAATTAATAATAAATTACATGAGCCCTCATTAACCAAAAGATTAATTAAACATAAATTTCCCAACATGGACGGATACATCCGTCCCGGCATGCTTAAGACAGAAACAGATTTAGACCCAACCCTATTTACCGAAACTCCCCTCGACCCGGGTGGCGCGTGACCCTGGCCGAGTTTACACTCTCAGAACGAGATAGACATAATATTGATATAGGAGGCGTAAGCCTTACAAATTACAAAATAACACATGACACCCATTGTCCGTAAATAATTGTCCAAACTGGAGCGTCTACACGAGTCTCAAAGAGTCTATCGGTCACAAGATTTAGGTTTAATAAGGTTAAATTTCACCTGGTTAGTAGCGTGGAGTTAGAGGGTTCCGTTGTGTGTATCTAGTCCATCCTTCCGGCTGACATAGCTGACGAAGGTGTTTGAAATTACAGCATCTGAGGCAGTTGTTCGGCCATCCTTCCGGAGCGGGGCAGATTTCCGTCTACATCAGAAACCCTGCACAATTATATCTGGGATTACTTACAAGTTAATAAAACACACTACCACATTTACCAGCTGACATAGCATGGCCTGCCCAGTTTATAAACTCCGAAAATTGACCAAGTATTGAACCCCATTGAATGTAGTAAATCGCTTCAAAATAACCTCATTAAATATTTTAATATATAATATGTCCAAATATAGTCACTCCATAATAATGATTATTTTCATTAACAGTTATGCAAAAGTTTTCATGACGCACTTACTCACCCTTACAGGAATTAGCAACTTGTAACAAGTCCGTGATGTACACGGATTTCAGAAAATTACTGACTTACGCCCCATCTTGGTTTAGTTAATTTAGTAGGATTATTACTACATTAATATAAAACATTATTATATCATTACTGCTAAAATCGGTTAACCAGGGTTGAGGTTAAACATACATGAAACAAATTTTAACCTGATAGCCGCCACGCGGTAATGACTCACTGCAATATCTATCGTAACGCATCCATCTTAATATCAAATAAAAACAATTTGTTTTTATAAATAATTAATATATATATTAATAGACTTACCGGAGGTCACGTAGGCTTCTACCTATCCATAGAAGTAGTTGGAAGACGAAAAAACTTTTACATCTACTCTGTCAGCCGGGGACCAGATTATGATGCGCCGAGAGCCAAAGTCGAACTGAACAAACCGGCTCTTGAAAAAACTGTAAGTAACAGAGATAGGGCGCGCGCGAGTCGGCTGGCAGAGGGGTAGATCCCAATGACAAAGTCCGATTAAGCGTACCAAATGACAAATTCCCTCGCGTAGTCAAATACGTAATTTTAATCATCCGCTATATAGATATAGGAACATTGCCGCGTTTTTCCCAAAACACGGCACCCCCCCCCCAAAGGGCAACTTGGTTGCCTCACAGGTAAACACGGGAAGGGTACCCGCAGTGTACACCACTTCCCAAAACAAGCTCGTGGACATCGTGGTTATGGTGGTCCAGCAGCACTTGCTCTCAGGAGAACAGAGGCTCAGAAGGGAAAACAAAAGAGCCGAAAGAAGACGTGTAGTGTGTAAGTGTGCGGGTGCTGCACACTGACCTGATCAGGGCCAGCCCACAGCAAAGAGGGACAGAGAAGAAAGACGAAAGAAAAGTTCGGGAGCTCCCTGAGTTCCGACCTCCTGAGGCTTGTCCACTCAAGCCAGAACACGACCGCCACCTTAACAGGGCCATCTGCCCTATATACCTACGGGGTAATTCTCTAATACAACCCCACATTCTAAACAATACCATCACGGCACGGGGCAAGGGAAAAGGAGGGATGATGGTCTCCATGAAACCATAATCCAAAGGTGTGGCCAAGGGCATGCGGTGAACAACGTGGAGTGGCAGGAGCAAAGTCGACCCGCCGCCCCACGCTGCCCACCCTCCACTCTCTAACTCCTTTTTTTTGCTTTTTCTAGTTTTTTCTTTTTTTTTTTTTTGTACAGGTTAGGAAAATCGGAAGGCGGAAGGTCAAGGATCATCGAACGGTCATGGGCTGGGACTGAAGGTAAGGACATGGCTCCCTCCGGACATAAGGACAATTGGAGAAAGCCAAGGCTCGCGCAGGCAGGGGCGCATCCCTGAAGTAGACGAACCCCACTGGGACTGTGGGAAACATCTACCCGCTACCCTATCATTCTCAATACCGCCCCCGGAGCACACCCTTTTAAAACTGACGACATCCCTACTCACACAGAGACCACCATCATTCTCCCCCCTCAGCCCGTTTACCCCTTTCTAAATAATTTTAATTTTGAAATATGTGCCGTAATCTCCTTCGGACTACCATTTGGCTCCTCCAACCGCGCCGTCACTGGTGACGCGAATCCTAGGATACGGTATGGCCCCGACCAACGATAGCATAATTTGGCGGCTCTTTTATCGGCAGCTGAGCTTATCGGGTGGCTCTGGCAGTAGACCAAATCTCCTACCTTAAAGGGATTTGGAATACGCCCCTGATTATACCGACTACGGACGTGCTCATGCGCACGAAGAAAATTCTTCCGGGCCTCTTTCCACCTATCTGCCGTCCTAATGTCTGGATTACTCGGCAGAAGATCGTCTATGTTCCATAAGTTGGCCAAGGGAAGCGTACGCGAGAAACCAAACATAACTTCAAAGGGAACAGCCTTATGACTGTCATGCAGGGCCGTATTGAAAGCTAGCTGTAACCACTTAAGATTCTGGTCCCAGGTGGTCTGCATGATAAGCAATAAGCGCGGACCTGAGATTCCTGTTGAATCTCTCCGCGTGGAACGGCTGTGGGTAATAGGGGGTAGTGGTTACATGTTTGATGCCATTGGCGAAACACATTCGCCGAAAATCGCCTGAAATAAATTTTGGCCCATTGTCCGAGACAATGATGGCCGGAAGACCGAAGTGCTGAAATACATGACTCTGGAGCGCGCTTATGGTTAAACGAGCAGTTGCCTCCCGTAAGGGCAGTAGCCAGGCAAACTTCGAAAAAGCATCCACACAAACAAGCAGGTAAGAATTACCTGACTTGCTACGCGGGAAAGGTCCCACGTAGTCTATGAATAACTTCTCCATCGGTCTGCTCACCACATCAGATGACAACAGCCCCAACTTGGTGTTCTGGGCAGGCTTGCTCAAGCCACAGAGATGACATGCCTTCACCCGAGTTGCTATGTCCCTATCCATGCCCTTCCAGATAAACTGTCTCCTAATACTGGAAATGGTCTTCGAAATCCCCTTATGTCCACCTACCGGGGAATTGTGGTAGTAGCTGAAGACCATGGGCACGAGTTTGCTAGGCAGCACTATCTTCGGGGCCCGTCCTTTTCTCTCTCTGCAACATAGGACGCCCCTTGACAAGAAGTAAGGGACCTGCACGTTACCCTCTTTTAGATTTTGGATGATCGGACCCAACTCTTCATCATCTAACTGATGGGGTAACACATCAGTAAAAGCTAAAGGAAAGTCCAGTAAAACAGAACAGGGTTGCTCCGGCTGGGCTTCGCTGGGTTGGGAAAACATACGGGACAAAGCATCTGCAACCACATTTTGAGTTCCCCGAATGTGTTGCACCTTGAATTTAAAGGATGAGATCTTGATCACCCATCGTCCAATCTTACCCAGCTGCCGGGGATGAGCGAGAAGCCAAGAGAGAGCCTGGTTGTCGGTCTCGAGCAGGAACTCAGCGTGTTCCAAGAAACGCCTGAACTTGTCTACAGCGTAAACAACAGCTAAACACTCTAGCTCGTAGACTGAAGACTTCCGTTCTTGTTGGGTCAAAGTTCTAGATATAAAGGCCACAGGCTGCCTAGCACCATCAACAACTTGGGACAGAACCGCCCCGAGCGCAATCGAACTCGCATCCGTCTGGAGTATGAACGGCCTCGAGAAGTCTGGCATTCTCAGTACTGGAGGGGAAATGATGGCTTCCTTCAGGGTCTCGAAAGCCTTCTGTTGTTTTTCCCCCCATACAAACTTGGCGCCCTTTTTCCGGAATTCATTCAGAGGTGCCGCAATCTCCGCCACGTTTGGAATAAAACGCCGATAGAAATTGACCATCCCCACAAATCTCGCGATGCCTTTGGCATCCTTTGGTGGGGGAAAGTCCCTGATTCCCTGTGTTCGCTCAGGATCCACAGTGACACCTCTATGGGAAATCAGGTGGCCCAGAAAAGAGATTTGTGTCTGGGCGAACTTCACCTTTTCGGGGTTGATAGTGAGGCCGGCACCCCTCAACCTGCACATCACCTCTTCGAGATGACCCAAATGCTCCTCGTACCCCTTGCTGTACACCAGCAAGTCGTCAAGATAATTGAAAACGTACTTGAACTTGACATCATGAAAAACGGTGTCAAGTACACGGGTGAGTGTTTGGGCCCCTACCGCTAGACCCATGGGAACCCTAGTGTACTGATAGAGGTTCCATGGAACACAGAATGCCGTGTAGGGCCTACTTTCTTTCGTCAAGGGACTCTGGTGATATGCAGAGTTGAGGTCAATGATGGTAAAATACCTCGCCTCACTGAACCAATCGAACGCGGAATGAAGGTCACGAAGTGGGACCGAATCTACCTCAATGTTAGCGTTCAGCTTGCGGTAGTCGATGACCATCCTATGCTTACCTCCAGGCTTGGGCACTAGGAACGCTGGACTGGCATAACTGGACTGAGAAGGTTCAATCACCCCTTGAGCTAATAACTCTTGAACCTTCTCCCTCAAGATGCTCATCTTCGGAGGGGCAAATTTATAAGGTTGGGAGCGCACCACCTTGGAGTCCGTTAGGCGGATCTTATACTCCAAGAGATGTGTGAGCCCAAGGGCCGGAGTTAATACAGTGGGGAAACGCTCACACAACTGATCTAATGCGGACCGCTGGGACTGGGAGAGGTGGTCTCTAGATGTGTTGGGGCATTTAACCTCTTGGATATCTTGCCTAGTCCCCTGATATCCAAGGAAAGGGATTACAACTCCCCAATTAAATTTAAAATAACATTGGTGCTCTTGGATGTCAATAACGAGACCACTTTTGCAGATGAAATCGGCACCAATAATGCATTCAACTCCCAGAGCAGGAGAAACCAGAAAGCTCCACACCCAAGAAAATCCCTCGATTTTAAACTTAAATGAAACTACCCGGGAAATAGGCAGAATTTCCTGGGATGCCGTCCAGCACACTACGGAAGCCTGTGCAGACCTTTTAATTAAACCCTGTCGTTCAAGGTCCTCGCACACTTTGGATGAAATGATGGATCTTGCCGATCCGGAGTCAACCAATGCTCTGAGTTGACTCTTTTTCAACTCCAACAGCAAGAAGGGGCATACGGAAGTGGGCCTAGAGATGGTTTGGAGAACCTTGATGCCCAAAGACTTGGGACCTACAACTGGCCTGGAGGCGCGTACCTTAGAAGACCCGCGACAGGTAGGGGAAGACCTCCGACATATCTTCCCCTCATTGACCTTTTTCTGAATAATCTTGGGCGCCTTGGGGAGGGACGTTGGACTCGACCCAACCCCGGTACAATATCGTCTGATGTGGCCCAACCTACCACACCTAAAACAAGTCACATTAGGCGAACGACGGCGCCTCTCGTTACAAGCATTTATAGTTTCAATTTCGGCACCACATGATGATGGAACCATGCGCCCCCATGCGTCTCGGGTCTTACCTTACCCTGTGCTACTTGCTCGCGGGACTCGTCAATCCCCTGGACCGTTCTCGAAACCACACACAGCCGTTCGAGGTCCGCAAAACAACGTGGACGGTCCGCGAACACCAAACGGGATCTCTCTTGGGGCGTCACCCCTTCTAAAATAATTCTAACGATATCCTTCTCGGGCAACCCCAACCTCAAAATCCGGGCACTTTTACGGATATCCTGCACAAAGTCCCCCAACGCCTCCCCGTTGGCCTGTGCACGGTAAAACCGGTTATGTTTCAAATGCTCCCGTTGCCGACGGGGTATGAAAGAGTCCAGCACCTCCCCATGGAGAGAGTCGATACTGCCACCATGACGCAGAGTGTCGGTGACCAGCTCAGCCAATGAACCCCGGCAATACGGGTATATAAGGGACAAGAGGACATCATCGGACAGCCCCGGAAAATCCGCCAACTCCAGGACGATGTCCAGGAAAACCAACAACTTGCCCTCATCTTCTCCATCCACCACAGGAAGTCTCTGGAGGATGCCGGAAATAGGGTTGGGTAGTCTCTGGTAACCTACCCCCGCCAGAATCACACAATACACCTAACACAAAAATATACTTACAAAAACATATTCACAAGAATCGGAAAAACCCAAGTACTGTCCTTCCTTTGGGTGGACCCCTGGGTTTCCTAGCGCTGCGAAAACCTGACCCGCTCCAGAACTAACTCTCCGTCAGTCGCCAGACTCAAAGAAGAAACAACATCAGACACTAACACCAACATACAATCCACACCACCAACACTAACCACAACAACGACATTTCAACTAAACACGATCACGATTGCAGTCGGACGATACCGACTTCCAGTCGGGCCATACCGCATCCCGCTAACCGCACGCGCTATTACTTTCATAAAATAAATACGGGAACCCATCCCCACGCGATCTCCGGCAAGGTCCAATCAACAACAACAAAACCCAACTACAACACATGCCCGTGGCAGCCTCAGGTTTACAATTCAAAACACCTAACAATAATTCATAGAAAGTACATATATACACCTACATGTTATGTCAACTATTATAGTGCCACCCCATTCAATTATTAAGTGCCATTATATTTTCCAAACTATTTCCCAGTTTGCAAGCCCCATCACACCAGCGGACCCCACGGTTCAACCCTAGAATGAACCACGCTCTCCGCTACCATTTGTAACCCCTCTTTCCTTTTTATGCTTTTATTTATTTTTAATTTTCTATTTCCTTATTTATTTTTTTTTTTGAAAGAGAAGCCACAAGTTATTTAGAACTAGGCTAGAGCCTAGAGAAGCCAAAATTGTGCTGGGTCCAGTATGATGGGACTTGCAAATGAAACACTGATCTTAAGATAACAACAACAATATTTATTGTGCTCTGCTTGTACAACATATGCGCCCTTAAGGCAAGATAATTAAGTATTTCCCAATCAGAATCGCTCATTTCCAAAACCCTTAATTGTTGTTATAATTCCATTAATATATGCATTGCCAAAAGTTGAACAATAAATAATAAATTATTAACATCAATAAGTATTGAATAAATAATAAATATCTGCATAATCATTGAATAGTAATTCGTTGAATGTCCCATAAATGATAATAATAATACAATTGTAAAATGGCACACAATCTCGACCTGCAAGTAATTACACATTTCCTAACATGATATAATTATATAGAAGTATACACATGCATAATGAAACATAACAATGTAACAATCATATGAGACAAAACACACACATATAATTGACATAGAAGGACATTTACATATAAGTAGCACATCACATGTTCACCTAGTTAGCAGCACATATTTTTCATCATACCCTCTCAACCCCCTTTATTCTGACCAAGTATCCGGCCCACCTTAATGTTCAATTAACAATTAACTACACCCCAAAAACCTCAATTAATATATCCCCAGAAGTGGAGCAGACATGCCCCCAAAATTTTAATTAGATAAGTAGTAATCTGAATGTTCTATGTAAGCCTTGCGGCCTGCGCACAAATCCCATGCCGATGTTTAATTATCAATTTTGGATCACGTCAATGATAATGATGAAGAGTGCCATCACAAGGTTAACATGGATGCCCGGTTGCCTAACTGCATTTTATATTTCTTTTTATTTTCAAAACAGAATTCGTAAAAATAGTGGAACGTGACCACCATGAATATTGATAACTGATACTGATTAATCTTGTGTTGTTTAATGGTTAATTAATTGGTAAAGTGAGCAATAAAAGTTAACGTTACAAAATTTACTACGGTACAATACAAACTGTAACAATATCTAACTGGCAATGGCAAAATTTGGGTGTACAAATTGGCTGAACAGTGGAACAGAATTTTTGCAAAACGGAATATCTGTCATGAAGGTACTAAAACCAGCTTACAGTGTTCATAAAAACTTGACTACCGGCCGGGTCAGGCGTCTGGGCGCGATCCAGCAAAATCTGACATATACAGACCTGCAGTGGACGGCCCCTACGGGAGTCACCCACATGTTAAAACATCTCCCAGATCATTAATTAATAATAAATTACATGAGCCCTCATTAACCAAAAGATTAATTAAACATAAATTTCCCAACATGGACGGATACATCCGTCCCGGCATGCTTAAGACAGAAACAGATTTAGACCCAACCCTATTTACCGAAACTCCCCTCGACCCGGGTGGCGCGTGACCCTGGCCGAGTTTACACTCTCAGAACGAGATAGACATAATATTGATATAGGAGGCGTAAGCCTTACAAATTACAAAATAACACATGACACCCATTGTCCGTAAATAATTATCCAAACTGGAGCGTCTACACGAGAGTCTCAAAGAGTCTATCGGTCACAAGATTTAGGTTTAATAAGGTTAAATTTCACCTGGTTAGTAGCGTGGAGTTAGAGGGTTCCGTTGTGTGTATCTAGTCCATCCTTCCGGCTGACATAGCTGACGAAGGTGTTTGAAATTACAGCATCTGAGGCAGTTGTTCGGCCGTCCTTCCGGAGCGGGGCAGATTTCCGTCTACATCAGAAACCCTGCACAATTATATCTGGGATTACTTACAAGTTAATAAAACACACTACCACATTTACCAGCTGACATAGCATGGCCTGCCCAGTTTATAAACTCCGAAAATTGACCAAGTATTGAACCCCATTGAATGTAGTAAATCGCTTCAAAATAACCTCATTAAATATTTTAATATATAATATGTCCAAATATAGTCACTCCATAATAATGATTATTTTCATTAACAGTTATGCAAAAGTTTTCATGACGCACTTACTCACCCTTACAGGAATTAGCAACTTGTAACAAGTCCGTGATGTACACGGATTTCAGAAAATTACTGACTTACGCCCCATCTTGGTTTAGTTAATTTAGTAGGATTATTACTACATTAATATAAAACATTATTATATCATTACTGCTAAAATCAGTTAACCAGGGTTGAGATTAAACATACATGAAACAAATTTTAACCTGATAGCCGCCACGCGGTAATGACTCACTGCAATATCTATCGTAACGCACCCACCTTAATATCAAATAAAAACAATTTGTTTTTATAAATAATTAATATATATATATATATTAATACACTTACCAGAGGTCACGTAGGCTTCTACCTATCCATAGAAGTAGTTGGAAGACGAAAAAACTTTTACATCTACTCTGTCAGCCGGGGACCAGATTATGATGCGCCGAGAGCCAAAGTCGAACTGAACAAACCGGCTCTTGAAAAAACTGTACGTAACAGAGATAGGGCGCGCGCGAGTCGGCCGGCAGAGGGGTAGATCCCAATGACAAAGTCCGATTAACCGTACCAAATGACAAATTCCCTCGTGTAGTCAAATACGAAATTTTAATCATCCGATATATAGATATAGGAACATCGCCACGTTTTTCCCAAAACACGGCACACGTCTTGGTCCTTAACGGACTGTTGAGCGGAGGTTTATTTTTTTATTTTGCCTTTTTAAAGCTCGTTTGATGATCGCAAAATCACGATCACATGGTAGGAAGCTGTGTCCCCGCACAGGAAAGAATTGCTCTACTTTCTTGAAACGTTCTGTATCAGTTAAAGACAACAAGAATTTTGATAGGGCATGATTTTTATTCTGCCCAGAGCAGTTATCAGAAAATATGTGTACCTCATCATATTCAGGAGGAACTGATGAAAAATAATCTTTAAGAAATGAACAAGTTTCATCTGGGCCTTTTTTGGCTTGGCCTTCGTGATAAATGTAAATAGTAGCAGTGTTACGTTTAATGTTGTGAATACAGAAAATGTTAATCGTTAATTGTCTCAAATAAAATAATTTCTGCACTGGTACTTTAGGTAAACTAAGATTCATCATAAAATCCATTGATATCACCAAAATATTAGTGTTCTTGTTTTCCTTAGCATCTAATTCCTCTTGTTTCAAGGCAGTGTAAAATGTTTTTGACCGTCTAATGTGAATTGCCAATTCTGCAACAGCTGCACGCTTAGCAGCTTCAGCTAAATGGGGAGATTTAATTTTAATTTTAAGTTCTTCACATTGACAACAACAGTCGACTTGTGGCTGGCCGAAACGTAAATCAAAGTGGTCCTTGAAATGATTCCAGTAACTTGTATAAGAAACTTTTATATACAGATGGTTTTTAGTGAATAGAGAATGCATCATTTTAACATTTAAATTTGCTGGTAAAAATTTAATTTCCTTTCCAGAATAGTGACTTGTTTTAACTGGTGTACATGTTCATGGATCTTAGCTTTTATGTCTGGATCAAGAGAGAAACTCAAATGCCTTCCTCTTTTGTCTTGTATTTGTTTACCTGCTGCTTTAAGGTTCCTGATTCTTCTAACTCTTTTCATTGAAATAGAAAAAGTAGATAAAAAAGCTTCAAGACATACCTTAATCCGTTCTGATTTGCATAAGATGTTATACGAAAAATTGTTCAAGCAAGGTTTTTTCTTTCCATTGTCCTCATTACCATTTGACTTTGACTGTCTCCAACTTTTTCAATGTCAATTAAGCCTTCCAAAAATATATCTTGTTCGTCTTTTGTTTTAAAGTCGTTATAAAAATGATGAAATGCTGCTTGAAAAATCTGCTGTTCATATTTTTCAAAAAACATTTGTTCTTACACATGAAACAATAAGAAATACCAACAATACTTAATTAAAACAATAACAACAAACAAAACAATAAACAAAAACAATATGAATACAAAAATAAAAATGCATTGTTGCATGCAAAGTAAGAATGAAAGTCTTGTTAGGTCAGGCTACATTTCATGCATTTGGTTTGTTAGGTTATTCGGTTACAATAGTACTTAAATAAGATAAAGTCGTTAAATTTATCAAAGTACATGATTATTATTAATACAATAATATAAATAATAAATTTAACTTACTTGTAAGGTTGTCCGAGAGTTTTACAATCAACATTTTTTCCTGAATGACTTATGTATTGCGACCCCATAGGTCTAGCATTCTTTTTTTTATTTCTTTCGTAATTCTCTGAATTTCGTCTTCTCTTTTTCGAACTTGTTCCAGTTTCGTCTGACATTATTGTTTTTCCATACACTTTTAATATAAGTTGAATAACGATGTTAATAAATTTTCAACAACGAGAACGAACTGACACGTTTCGATAGTTTCATGTTAAAAGGGCTTAATAAACGCTCAGATGCCCTTTTAACGTGAATCAAGAATTTTGAAACTTCATACAGTCGTACATATTGAATTCATTAATGCCGTTTTAACACAGAAAGATGCATCTACCTATGTATTATTCATTTCTGCCAAAACATGAAAATTGAAAAAATTGTTAATTTTGCCCTTTTAACATCGAGCGATTCCTATAGGTTTTTGTGAAATATAAATGTTTACTTGATTAGGAAAGTAATAAATTGTAATAAATAACAAATGTAATTGTTAAGAAGGTACATATGTATGCAACCAGTACTTTGCTAAAGGCAAACCAGTACAACTAAGAGGAAACAAGTCAGTTAAGGATGTGGCATGTTGAAAAGCCAGTAATTGATATTTTTTATTGAATGTTACAGAGTTTGGTGATACTGTGGCGGGTGCCTGTCTGACTTTATGGTGTTGGGATCTCGAGCACGGAAGTCCAGTAATGTCATTCAGGTGCAGCCGCAGTCACCAGACTAGGGGGGTAAGTTACCCATGATTGTAATAAGGATTAAAGGGGGTTGTTTGCGCCATATCCTAGCTAACCCTCTTAGGTTTTTAGGCAATGAGAGTTTTTCTGTTTCGACAGAAAACCTCTCATTGGGGGCGGGGGTATTGTAACGGGACAAACTATTGGGATTTATTTTATTCTTTAATAATTGTAAAAAGTAGTAGCAACTCAAGCTGAACAACGTTTTGATCACAAACGCTTGACATTTTTGAACGCCTTGCAGTCAGTGCGGTACCAAGCCGTGCGAGGCACAAAAGCAATTAAAGAGTTTGGGAATGCAAATTATCAGAAGGGGTGCGTATTCATGCGTGCGAGCGCACGTGTGTGTCGCCTTTTGCGACATAAAATTCGACATGTGCTCAGAGGACGAGAAAGGTTATGGGAAAAAATATATAGACTCGAACCCAAAATGCACCACGCGGTGAAGGCGAGACCTTTTCCGCTAATAGGTCTACCAACCAATCAAATCTACAATGAGACCTGCTTCCTGTGGCAAAACAAGGCAGGTGAACGCTGAGAGACGCTGAGCCATGTTGAAAAGTTGAGTTGATGTCAAACTTCCGAGCCGCGAAGGTGCGTCAATGCGCGGTTCGCCGAAAACCTGTACTCATAATGTAAACCGACGGGCCGAACATAAAAATGTGTATTTGAATTGTGTTCAAATAATGTGTGTGAGCAACTAGCAGTCGACTGAGATCCTTCGAACCGCGCGGTTCTCTATATCAGTGCTCGAGCAAAATTTTAAGTCGGCCAACACATAAAAAGTGAATTGACGTAACATAAAAATAAAAAAAGTGAACAAAAGTAATTTACATCAAAGAGTTAAACAGTGAATTTCGGACCTAAAGTGAACAAAAGTAAATTAACGGTAGTGTTGTGACCACGTGAAGACGGCCACAGCAGTAATGCACAAAACAGGAAAGCAACTATTTTAAATCTAATCAAACGAGAATTAAAGAAAGAGCTCTATTAATAAAAAGGGGAAATTTAAAAAATATAATGAGAATGAAAGTGGGCGTGCGTGTGAGAATGTAAAAATATTAAAAGTACTGTACTGGTTGGTCAAGAATAGCTTTATAGTAATTAACCATTTATAATGTTGATATTAAGTAAGCCATTGTAATCTGAGATTTATAATTTTGATGTTATACAAAGGGAATAGAGTGTTAAAAGAAAGTGCAGAGTTTGAGGAGTTGAAAGTAATGTTAGTAAAAGGGAAGTAAGTTGTTTTGAATAAAACAATAAATGATTTAGTCAGCACAACAATGTGTTAGAATAACTAATTTTACCGTTAACCTTCTTCTATATTTCTGTGTCCACACAAATTCGTCTCACGATACTGGGAATCTTCTGATTAAGAAGAGTTAGAATGCTTTGAAATTATTAAAAGGTTAATGAACGGTAAGAGTACTAAAGTTTTACATATTTTAACTTAAAATATATGTTGGCAACCTTGAACTTCTGACTGTGTAAAAGGTAAGTTATGAGAGCGAGAAAACATCGCAAGGTAAGGTTCTGGCAGTATATTTTAAATTTATAAATTTGGTTGTAACTTCACAGTGTAATAATGAAAGGCGTAGCGAATCAATCGACGCCGATCCCAGTTAAGAAAGACGATAGCTATGAAATGTTTAGAATGATACAAACAATGTTAGATAAGCAGAATATAAAACTTGATAACATAAATAATTATTTCGATGTCAATGACACTAAAATGAATGAACTGAATGATAAATTAAATGCACAAAATACAAAAAATGAAAGTAATTTTAATGAAATTAGAGATGAAATAAAGCAAATTAATAAACGTTTTGAGAAAACCAATGAGACATTGGAAATTAAATTTAGCGAATTAGAACAAAGTATTGAGAGGATGGGAATGTGGAGAATAGATATAGGTAAGTATAGTATAAAGGGAAATAACGAAGTAACAGACGACATTGGTGTCAATACAGGTGATAATCATAATGGTGGTATGATGACGAATAATAACGAAGAAATAATTAACAAGGTAAGGGGTAATTACAACGATGAGAGTGTAGTGGTGATAGAAAATGGTACAGATAATAAGGTAAGTGATGATTTTAAAACAAGTGGTAATTATAATGGGGAGATAATTACGAATAATAATGGTGTGAGTTTAAGTGCAAATAAAGTAGTAGTTGAAAAGGTAAGTAGGGGTGAGAATATTGGTGATATAATTAAAAATGTGGTGTTAGAGAGTAAAGTTGGGAATAATGATAGTGGTGATGAAGTTTTAGTGGAAGTAGACGTTATTAATGAGATAGTGGTTGAGGAGATTGAGAGAGAGTGTGATGAGAGGTTAGGTTGGCAAAGGGCAAACTTTCCCTGTTGTTTAAGTGGAGTAAGGACTCCACTAGTGGTTTACGAGGACAGAGTTTCCTCTAGAAGCTGTGTGAGAGACAAGGTGTTTCTAAATGGTCCCTTAAGTTTTAGTAGTTGTCCTGGAAAAGCCAGGAGGTGTTTTTATGATGTTGTAGTGCCCTTTGCATGGAATGAGAGAGAGAGAAAGTAAGATGGGGTTGTGTAAGCGATTTTGAGAGAGTGAGAGAGTTAGAGTTTTTCAAGTTAAAAAGAGGTTATAAAGAGTTAATAGAGAGAATAAATAGAGAGTTAATTATATAAAAGGCTTACCTTGTGTAGAAATGAGTACCGCAGTAGTAGAGGAATTTGATATCGAAGATAATAAGTACTTACCTAGTGATGAAACAGTTGTAGCAGCAGGTGAGAGTCATGATGAATTGATTACCTATTTAATCGCGTCAAAAAATAGCAAAGGAGACTTAACCAAAAATACTGATGTAGAAGATTTTATGATAGACTAATATGGAGTAATCTGGGGGGTTATTATTCTGGTGTAGGAGAAATGGAATGGTTGTTATATTAATAGTGATAATATAATGTACTTAATAAAAAATGCATTATACTCGTATAAAATAAGATTAATTTTCTACGATGGTGGTTACAGATTATAGGGAATGAACATTTAATTATTTGAGTTAATGGTAATTACTTAGCTTACTTATGTAATTAAGTGGGGTAAACAATAAAATGATATGACGAAAACTGTAGATAAATTTGTATTGATGTTAAATGTATTTTGTTAAGGTCATGTACATTGTATTTTATGTAGTCAATTCACAGGTTTGTTTGAGGTCATGTCAGTAATAATTATTTTGTTTGAAGTGAATAATTAACAGTGTGTAGTCATGAATGTTTATAATGAAAATTAAATTAATGTAAAATGTTTGAAAGATAGAAATCTTAGTAGTCAATTTGAAAGTTTTGATTTGAAGGTTATAAAAATTGATAACGGAATTTTATTAGGAAAGTAAATAGATGCAAGATGAAATTAAATGAATTAAAATTGTTTTGAATAATGTAATTGAAGTAACTTAGTGTTTTTTTATTGTTATATTGGAGTGTTAGTGGTCTCAAATATTTCTACTAGTAATTTTATACACACCACTATGTTATCTTTAGTATTGACGAGCGCTTTCGGCAGTCAAGCCAGTTGGTAAATGACCTGAAGATGGCTTGACTGCCGAAAGCGCTTGTCAATACTAAAGATAACATAGTGGTTTGTATAAAATTGCTAGTAGAAATTACAGTGTTTTGATTATAATGTAATTAAAATTTATGTGAGAGGATTTAATTAATGAAAAATGTTTTAAATAATACAATTAAAGTAGTTAATTAAAAGAGATGGCAATTAATTTAAAAGATGGAAATATGTGTAACAAAAATGAATAATTTATTTTGATTTGAAATGGATAATAAATGGTAGACAATTAAAACTAAATGGTTAAAATGTTTAAAGTCAACGTTGAAGTGATAGTGAAAGATAAATAATTGAAATGTTTAATCTATGGAAATTGAAATTAAAAGTTGAGTAATGTTAGTAAATTTTATTCAAATTCAGAGATGAAATGTTTTATGTTAACCTGAGGTTAGTAACGTTTATTTTGAGTCTAGATTTTTGTGAAATATAAATGTTTATTTGATTCGTATATAACTGTGTATTGATGTGTAACATGTATTGTGTATTTTAAATGTGATTCCCCACTTTCGGGCGGTCACGGCGTCACCGAACCCTGACCATGGTGGATTTGGATTATTGGTAACAAGGTGTGGGCAGGCTTATTGTACCCTGACCATACTTATTATTTTCAAAATTGGTGACTTTAGAAATTAACTGGGGGGGTGAATCAGGGCATCAGGGGAATCAACATAACTTTGGAACAGCGGCTATCCATCGAATGGGATGGTAGACCGTATAAGGGCATATAACTGAATTTTAGTAGGATTACTGGTATCCTCGGATACCAGTAATACCGAAGGTTTTATAACGCCAAAGCAAGAACGGTTTAAGCAGCGTTTACACCCTAAAAAACTTTAGTTCTTGTGGAAGCAAATGGGCGCTACAGTCCAACATAAAAAATCAATAGAGTGTGTGGAAAGGAGCTGGCCGTTACAAGCCAGGGACATAAATAATATAGTATTTATGTAAATAGGTAAATGCCTCGCCCGGTTTACCCGGGATGTTATTTACCCAATTGTAACTGGGTTGGGGGATATTATGAAATGATGTGGAAGGAGGAAGTTGAGTATTGTTAATGGGATAAAATAACCCGAATAAATGGAATTAATTGATCTTATGTAACTAAATGAGTTTGTGTTGATTTGAGGAGTATTATGGAGATGATTAACGATTTTTGAGAAAGATATAAGTAGATAATTTGTGATTATGTAGTCGATTTAAATGTGTTTAAGAGGAATTTTAGTAGTGAAGTTAAATATTTTTGAGATGTGAATTGTATAATGAAAGATATTTATAATGATGTAACGGAAAGTGGTTATTTAAGTTCTGATTGGAATCAGGGAAATATTTTTGAATTTGGAATAAGAATTAACGAGAGAGGGGCATACAAAATGTAGTATTGAAAAGTTAAAATGTATCATGTTATATTAAGTATATATATATATATATATATATATATATATATATATATATATATGTTAGAAGTTAAGAAAAACCAGTGCTTCTTAACGCAAACCAGCACAGCTAAGGGGAGACCAGATCAGTTGGAGATATGGTATTATGTAAGGCCATTATTTGATGTTTTTGATTTAATGTTTCAGTGTCTGGTGATGCTGTGGCGGCGGTCCTGTGCTGGCCTGCGTGTCAGAGCAGGGGTGTCAAGTGCCTGTATGGCCTTGTGGTGTTGGGATCTCGAGAGGGAAGTCCAGTAAGGTCATTCAGGTGTGGTGTGTGTAGTCACTGGATCAGGGGGGTAAGTTACCCATGAGTTTTAATAAAATGTAAAGGGGGTTATGGAGGCATATCTGGACTGATCCTTTTAGAAAGTATGTGAGTGTCAATGAGAGTTTTTATGCTTCGGCATAAAACCTCTCATTGGGGGGGCTATTGTAACGGGGCAAATAAAACAGAGGGTTTTAATTCATAATAATTGTAACAATCTGTGGCCAACTAGGCTAGGCAACATTTTAGATCACCAAAAGCTTGACTTTTTTGAACACCCGGTAGTCAGTCTGGTACCAAGCAGTGCGAGGTACAAAAGCCATTATAACGTTGGAATGTGTACGAGCGCGCGTGTGCCACCCTCAGCGACATAAAAATCTCGCACAGGATTTCCTTACCGCCTTTCACAAGATGACGAGAAAAGCGCGGGACGCTCATCAGCCAATCCGGTAGCAAGTTGGTGGCAGCGAAGAGTATGATGGCCATTTTGGACATTGGTCAGTCGACACAAGATCTCGCAACCGCGCAGGTGTGGTAACGCGCGGTTGTGTAAATAGGGCTCGAGCATAATTAACGTCGGCCGACAAAATGTTATAAAATGTAATCTAAAATAGTAGTGAACTACTGAATAGTGATCGTACAACTACAGTGATAAACTTATAAACGTTTAAACATAAAAGTTCGGAGTGACCAGTGAAATAGCGAATAACACTTGGCGGTGGTGAAACCGTTTGGAATGTCTTCGAAATGGCTAAGTATCCATAATAACTAATCAACTAATTTTCATAAACATCTCAATCAAACATTTCAACACCGAAGAAATAAAGATTTAAAGAGCTCATTAAATAAACAGGGTGTAGAAGAAAATATGTAACTAGTGTATGAGTGTGTGTGTGTGTGTGTGAGGGAATAAGGGAAAATATAAGCAAAAGTAATAGTACTGGTTTGTTTAGTAGAACGTAAGAAAAATTTAGTTAAGTAAATTTAACTTGTGTTTTTCAATATTTGTTTTTCTTGTCACTATTTTGAATTTATATAACTTCATATGAAAGAAGGGTAAATTTCTAATTAACCAATGTGTCGTTTATTGTTTAAATTGTAACACGTGTAGAAGAGGGAAAAGAATATTTTGTTTATGATGGAAAGTAAATCAATTTAATGTTTTTGAATATGCAGAGTTAAAGTAATTATTTAATAAATAAAATTAAATGCATTTGAAAAACAAGTAAACTCAAGTAATTTATTTCAAATAACTTAATTTCTGTTCTCCAATAACACGCTTACACGAAACTCTGGTTTGACCTTGGTGGTATGGAAGTCATGTTGGTAAAATGGCCTCCAGTAAATAGCAGTTTGGTGTACAAAAATGGTAAGTAAAAAGTAAAGAAAGTAAATAATATTACATGTGACAACAATGACTTGGATCCAGTAGAATACTTGATCATAGTCTGGAAGGTTCATCTACAAAGCTCGAGGAAGTGTGAGCACTGCATAATACTAACACTCACACAATGAATGGAATGTGTCATGTAGTTACACAGGTTACCTATAGCCTTGGTGCACCATATTAATGCCAATCACTTCGTCCATTCTATGATGTTGCATTACTTGGTGGTAAAGCTGAGACTGATGCCTTTCAGTCTCAGTTTTACCAATGAAGAAACCGCATCGGTACATGGACATAATGCTTGGTGATAATATCAACAAAGTATAGCTGTTTACCACACAAATGTTCTTATACATACAGTTTTGTAAAGATGACGACTTTACTCTGAATTTCTGAAACCTGTCGCAAAAACATTATTACATCTGTAAAATTTTCAGTTCGATTTTAAAGACACTTTACTATTAAATAAGACTGTTTTTAATCATATTTCCTGACTACAACATTTTAATAACTCTAACACACTTCTCATCACAGCATATGATTTCCTGCTAAGCATGAAATACTTTTCTGAACAATATTTTCAGCGTTGTTCTTGCGCGCGCATGCGCCCACACACACACCTCACAGCATTCTGTTATTTAGAGCACATATTTCTGTACAACTGACTTGTGTATGAATTCCCATTTTGAATGGATATCTTTGGACATGGCTTCAATTTGAGGTGTCATTATGCTTTTGTTCTTCTTCAAGGCATCAAAAATTCTCTTTATCGCTCCTTCCAGATTCTCAATCGCTCTAGTGATACTGGTATCTGCACCATCACCAAGTTGTATATTTTGCAGTGTTACTGTAGAAGAAAATGCATCATGGAGACCACTGCATAACACTTCATTTCCTACCTAGAGAAAATAAATATACATTAGTACAGTGGAAATCGGTTAACACAAAATGACAGGGACCAGTTATTTTTTTCGTGTAAACCGAATTTCGCGTTAAGCGAACAAAAAGTGAAACAAAATGAAGTGAACAAATAGTGTACTGTAGATTATTTATTGTACTGTCTAGTAAAATGCAACAAATAGGCTTACAACCTTTTATTTATCCTCATGGTTTATTATTGTTAATTTTTCTTAAAATTATTAGCTGTTCTAAATTTAGTCCTATGATTTAGGTTTTCTTATAGACTACTGTATGTCTTTCAACTTTATCGTAGTTTTCGTGTTTATCTTTATTTAAAATAATCCGTTATTTTCTTTTGCACACAATTTTGCACTATTTTATTTTCAACAAATTGTTCTAATAAATCAACGTGTTCAAACATTTCACCTTCTGAGTTGGCTTCAAAATATCGACGAACACGGCTCAGCAACGAAAGCATATCGGTAGCGGTAGGAACATTTTCACTATCATTTTCCGTGTCAAGTTCGTCATCACTATCATCACCTTCACAGTTGTCAACTTGCACTGTTTCCACGATATCGGTATCTGTTAATACGGGAGCTGTAGTTACGTTCTCGTCGACAGTCACGTACTCATTTAGAGAAATTGAAACATTTAATACAGATGACACACGATTAAACATTTCAGATAGTGTAGGATCAATTTCATTTTCTTCGGGTTGTTCAGTTTCTGAATTCAAAATGAATCGAGCATGAGCGAAACAATTTTGAATTGTTGTAGGCGTCACGAGGTTCCACGCTGTTCTTAACAAGTTACAAGCATCCAGAACATTTACACAGAAATCTTTTTTCCCCTTAATAGTGGCCAAGTATTTCCGCAGAAGTAACTTTCTGTACTGAAATTTTAAATTTTGAATAATACCTTGATCACAAGGTTGTAGGACACTAGTCGTGTTCGGTGGTAGAAAAACAAGTTTAATTGCCACCAATTTTAGGTCACATGGGTGGGCAGGACAGTTGTCAATAATTAACACAATTTTCCTCTTCTGAGAAGTGAAATGTTTTTCTAATGAAACCAGCCATTTGGTAAAAATTTTAGACGTCATCCATGCTCGTTTGTTAGCTCTATATTCTACTGGCAACTTTTTAACATTTTTAAAACAGCGCGGCTTTAAACTTTTTCCTATAACAAGTAACGGAAGTTTTTCTGACCCATCAGCATTGCAACCTACCATCACTGTCACTCTCTCTTTGGACTTTTTACCACCAGAGCACTGCTCCCCTTTGAATGAAAGTATTTTATCGGGCATACAATGGAACAATAGTCCTGTTTCATTGGCGTTCAAAATATCCTTACGTGGATAGTCTTTTAAAATTTCCAGGCAGCGTAGATTGCAACCACGATGATGTCATTTCTTGTGACACCTGTCTTGATTCGCCACAGATGTTTTTAAAGGTTATGCCATTTCGTTTTTTAAACCTTTCTAGCCGGCCAGGATTTGCAGTGAAATTTAAGTTCATCTGTTCAGCAAAAACATTTGCTTTCTCCATCAGTAGTGGTCCAGAAATAGGAGCATCTTGTGATCTTGCTTGCTTAAACCAAACAAGAAGAGCAGCCTCTAAGTTTTCGTGGTTTGCCTTACGGAAACGTTTTCTGCCTGGTTCAAACTTGCCTGACTCATACAGTTCTAAAGTTTTATCTCTATTTTTTATAATCGTGGATAACGTCGAGTTTGGTATACCGAATGTTTTACAGATTTCTGTTTTAGTTTGAATACCCTCATAACATCTTGGAGGAGTTCAACTTTTTTTTCTAAAGAGAGGGCACTTTGTTTACGCACTTTCTTCTCCATTTTACTTCCGGACTGCAAAAACAAAATTTACGAAAGCGTAACTTCACTTAACACGTACACGTCACACGCTTAACGTCACTTAACTGGCTGTAAAAGACTAAGAAGTTTGTACAGCAAAAAGTAAACAGTTAATCCTCACAACTGAGTAAATTTTTTATAATAAAATGTTATCGGTACCGTACCGCAAACTTTACCACCGCTGTACATGCACAGAATAAAACTGAACTGAACTCACCACACCCTATAGAGTAGGTAGTTAATGTAAGCGATAACGGTTTATTTGCGGTCGATGAACAACACATTTGGTGCTGAAGGAGAGGCTATGGTTTCTCGTAAACAATGGTACACTGTATACAGTACATACTGTAAATAGAACTTGGTACTGAAGACAAAACAAAACAGGTAGACAAAACAAACTATGGTCACTACCTGCTCTTTCTCTTTGAGGGATGAAGAATGGATTTCGTTACATCGAAAACAAGCTTTTGGGCGTACTTGTGTGGCTTTATTTTGTATGCAGTTACTTAAAAGCCAGCCAAAAAAAAATTATTTTTAGCAAAGATTTTTTGTGTTAACCGATATTTTTCAGGTAAACCTTTTGTGTTAACCGTACAAATAATACACTGTACATAACAAACGGCGATCGGTACCCGAGTGGTATTTCGTGTTAACCGATATTTTGTGGTAACCGTTTTCGTGTTAAACGATTTCCACTTTATATAATTATAGTCACAGTATAAAACTATTGTGAAGATTATTTACAATTTCGGAGACTATTTAAATTATAATTACATTTATTGAGCAAACTATATGCCAAAAGCCACATCTGCAAATTATATCTTATAAGCATTAAGTGCCACTGTAAGATTCTAATATATTTTTGATAATTATACTGTAAGATTTACTTGAGTTTATACCTACTCAGTACCTTAAATGATAATGCTACATTAACAGCCTACACAATGTAATCACTGGTTATTTTGTTTATGGCTTGGTCACACAAAAGTGACTGACAAAACTAGCCAGTTTTAAATACTGTTGTTTGTTTAATAACAATCTATTCTGTACTGTGTGACAATATGAGTGCCAATACCACAGGATAACAACATATTTTCTATTACAATATCAGTACAACAGGAGATCAGAATATATACTCCAGTTTTAGGACTGCAATTTGATATGTATTAAGTGTAAAGTGATTATAATCAATTGTTACATGCAGATACTGAAAATCCAGCCAGTATAATTTTAACAATGTTTCTAAAAAAATTTTAATGTTCAGTTTAAACCATTTAACCTGGAAAGCTTACTGGTACGAGAGAAGGGCAATGCATTATTTTTCTCTTAAAATGGGCAAGAAATTAGGGTGGATATACATATACATTTAGTATTTTAAACTAAACAGTCAAATTATACAGTCAGTACACATAACACATCTTAATTTTCAGAAATTTACATTCAGTTTTAAGTTTGATTTCACAACATTCGGAATTTTGCAGCATACTACACTGTTAATTTTATCCAGTATTTTTTAGTACACAATGTCAATGGAGGATGCAAGTTACACCTTATATTTAATTCACCCTCTCCCCATATGCACGTATACCCACATGCTTGCACATGTAAATATTTCATAAACAGACCAAATACTGAATTTACTCACATACACCATGCACCTTTTTCTAACAAAATGGAACTGAAAAAATGGGGTGCACATTATATTAAAAAAAATTTAAACCTGACTGCCCAGCACGATAATCTTATATGTGGCGATAAAACTCTTCCCTCCCTCTTCCAACACACGATCTTTCTTCCACTAAAGACTTTCATGAAACTAAATTAGAAATAAAACACAATTTTATAAAAGCCTAATAAGGAATACCATTTTTATTTAGCAAAGCAATAGCAAGTAATCGTTAACTTCCAGCACAAAAACAATTTATACAGGCCTATGTTATTCCAAATCTAAATCAATCTGGTGTGAGAAAGCAGTCATCACACCGGATGTGACTCATAGCAATTACCTACAAATAGGTTACACTCTCACACTTCTAGAACTCTGTTTACTCTTGTTTCCGGCTATGTACGTTAGTCAGTTATCAACACTACTGTATAGGTACAGGATGTTTGCACTAGAATTTATACCATCTCATTTAGACGTTTACCGTGCAGAGTAGCCAGTTTATAATAGTTGTTTAACTGCAATAAGTGAATTAAGAGCACATACAGCACGTTTTCTCAGTGTCGTTCATACACAGTTCGTGAGAAACTCCAGATAATAAGAGAAGCAGAAGAAATAGAGCAATGGGTCGTAAATACGATGTCAGTGAAAATTGTATTTGTGATTGGTTAAAAATTAAAATAGTACTGGCGGAAAGCAGTGGCTCTCGTCGGGTATTTTGAAGTCAGAAATTGAAGTTTCCCCAAGTGGAAGAAAAGCTCTGTCAATACATTTGCAACAAACGCCAGTATGGTTTTGCGATACCAACCGAATGTGTTTTTTGGAAACCAAGAAAGTTGGAGCTGAACTTGGAGTAGAAAATTTTAAAGTAAGTCGCAGGTGGTTAGTATGATGCTTTGCACACAGTGCGTTATCCATCAGAAGATGAATGACAATTGATCAACACCTTCCAGATGCATACGAAGATACAGTGTAGCAGTTTCACAGGCACATCATCAAAATGCAGTGGCAACATTTTTACCCACTGCCTCAAATAGGAAACACGGATCAGACATCAGTGTATTCTGAAACGCCTCAGGCTACAACAATCAACAAAAAGGTGAAAAAAGCATGGTTGTAAGATCAGGTGGCTGTGAGAAACAAAGATGTACTGTAATGTTATGTATCACAGCAGATTGTAACTACAAACCTATGGGGATTTGTAAATTAAATCTTGTCACTTTTATTTCGCCCAAGTATATTTGGTGAACTGACTACAGCGTCCAGACTGTCGCGGTCTGGCACTGGTATGCAGGTTATCACCGAGGGTGCGCATTCACAAACAAGCGCGCGCACCGGTCGGCGAGGTTTCTCACAAAAAAACGGCATGTACAGATACATTCCTTAGCGCTTGGTGTGCATTTGAACAAAGGCAGTCAGCAAATAACACCTCAAGACAACGGACACGAGCAGTTGTGTGGATCCGCCGGCTGGGCACGGTTTTCATCTCGCCCGCACATAAAATGTGAAAGTAGGTAAAAGACAGTTCGTCTACAGCTGTGGCTCGCGGCCGGTTCAGTGTGAAGGCTCGCGAGCCGATCTTTATTAAAACTTTAAAAAATATGTATTAAATATAGTAAAAAGTAGTAAAGAACGAGTGCAAACTACAATTAAAATGTAGTACAGTGTAAACTACGAACAGTGAGAAAAATTAGAATCAGTGAAAACCTTTTTTTGGAACAAATGTGAACAAAAAACCGGACTGAGTTCGACAAATGCCTGAGGCGACCACAGGAAAGTAAAAATTTCTATAAATCAACAATTGCTATTAAAATAACTCAAAATAAAAGTAATACAAAATGAAGAGATCTCTTAATTGAAAAAGGGGGTAAAATGTGTGAAAGTGAGAGTGAGCAAATACTGGGTTGTCTTATAAAATAAGAGAAATATTTCATTTAATTATAATAAGTAAATATATTAGTTTTTTGTGTTACATAAGAATCAGTAAAGAAATTTAAAAAAGGAAAAAGAGTAGTATAAAGAATGTTTAATAAAATTTGAATGAGTCAACCAATGCAGTGAGAGTAGTTATTACGAAATTTAACCCTAAATCACTTATAGGGACGAGTCCACATGAAGACTCTGAGACCCGATAAAAGGTAAGGGAGTTGTGTATATTTATTAAATATTATTTTCTTAGTAATCTGTAAGTTCTCAATGGCGCCCAAACAGGAACAGTTTGTACAAATTCAAAGTTTGTACAGACCATGTCTACTCGTTGTAACGGTACAGAATTGTGTGCTACCATAGTTTCAAGTTAAATCAGTAAATTTTTCAATTGTCAGTATTCACCTGTGAGGTGCGCCTTGTAACCAGCAACATACAGTGTTATTGTTGATGTCTGGAGACAGCCCAGTTGAGACGTGTTACGCAATACCTTGCCAGCAGCAGTCTTTGTGAATCACAGTAAGCACACTTCTTCACCAGAGTTTGCATCAGACCGAAGCAGCATACAGTGCATTAAAAAATATAACGGTGGCCTCGGGAGTGTAAGATAGGCCGAAATTAAAGTAGGCCTATCATGTGCAACTATTAAAGACCAAATAATATAGCGTGGCCAGAAAAGTAACTATCCAAGTGCTCGAGCGAAGTTATGTCGGCCGACTATAAATTATAATGTGTACATACGTTAAACCAACTTAACAAAAAAGGTGATAAAAAACAAACAACAATTAAACTCAATATAAACTAGTGTCGGAGTACGTCAAAAGGAAGAAAGTGGTTAACACGAGGCGGTGCAACAACCCATATGAACACGTGGCGGATGGGTAACTAAACACACAGAATATTAATACTTAAACCAATTTTAAACAAGTGTTGATTGTCCATTATAAAATGAAAATTTAAAACGTAAACACATAAATAGAGCTCTCTAAGGGAAAGGGGGTTTATAAAAGAAAGAGGGAGGGGAGAAGATATAAAGAATACTGGTTCGTATAATATACACAGAATTTACATACTTTGATATTGTAACCTTATTGATAAAAAATTATACACAAAGTAAAAAAGGAAAAGAAAGAAGTCAATTTTTATGGTAAATAAAATAGTATTTGAATTATCATGAATAAGTGTTAGAATAAGTTATTACGCCCGTTTAACATAACCTGTCCTGTATAGAAAATCTCGCCTAAACGAACCAGGTAAGTAATTGAAAGTAAATAATGGGAAAATGTATTAAGGTTTCCATATTTGTCCTTTTGTTTAAAAATATTGGTGGCGACCTATAAGTTGGGAATTTCTGTTTTTGGGGTAAGTCTGGGCACGGGCGTGAAAAGATCGTAAAAGGTAAGTAAAAGTAAAAATAATAAAAGGGGGGAAATAGACCGTAACATCGTAAATAAGTGGTTGAGGCAGAGTGAGTAAAAAATTATTAAAAATGATGTCATGTTAGAGTAGGTTATACGTAAGTAATACCTATACTAGTGAATAATACTTAATGAATGTAAAATAAGGATTGTTAAAATAGATAATTTCATAATTTAAAAAATGGCAGGAAATAACAAAATGATATAAATGAAATAATTAATTTTAATGAATCAGCTGTCATGAGCGGCCTTGAAGTCCATTCGACTCCGAATATGGGTCAAGACAAAATAGTCGAATTAAGTGTAACAGATGAAACAAATATGACAGAGGATTCGGGAGTTCAGGTAACTCCAACCTCAACAAAATGTAGTAGTAAATTCGATGATGATATGAGTTTTTTACAACAACAATTTAATGTAATAAATTGTCGTTTTGATGTTAGTGATATTAAAATGAATGAACAAAAAACGATTTCGATGTTAAATATGATCAAATAAATGCTAGATTTGATGAAGTGAATTCTAAAATGAATGACCAAATTAACAAAATAAAAGATGAAATTAAACAACAAAATTTTAATTTTAGTAAGCAAGTGAATGAAATTAATACGCGTTGTAATAGTATGACAGAACAGATATTAGAATCGATGAGTAACAATTGCAAAGAGAAAATTAACGAAATGAATAAAAGGTTAGACAGTAAAATAAATCAGATAATGAATAAAAAAGTAAGTGACAGTGGTAGTAATATGATGACAAAAGATAGTGAAGAAATAATTAACAAGGTAAGTGATAATTATAGTAGTGGGTCTAATATTGAAGTAAAAAGTGAGAATAACAATGATATAATTAAAAATGTGGTGCTAGAGAGTAAAGTGACTAATATTGAGAGTGATGATGAAGTTTATGGTGAAGTAGAATTGTTAGCGAGTGCTGATGAGGTTGGGAGAGTGTGTGAAGAGAGGTTAGGTGGGCAAAGGGCAAATTTTCCCCGAGTATATGGTGAAACAGAGGTTTCACAAGTGTTTGATGAGGACAGAGTTTCCTCCAGAGGTTGGGTGGGAGACATGGTGTCTCAAAATGGTCCTCTAGTTTTTTGTGGTTTACCTGGTAAAGCCAGGAGGTGTAATAAGGATTTTGTTGTGCCCTTTGCATATAGTGAAGTAGTTCAGGGGGGTTGTGACAGATGTTATGATGATGAGAGATATTTTGAGAGAGAGAGAGAAAGATAGAGATATTCACGTTAAGTAGAAGTTGTAAAGAGTTGACAGAGAGGTTAGAGTTGGAAGAAATAAACTATATGAAATGCTTAGCTTGTGAAATAGATATTGATGATTATTTTGAGGATACCGTTGTAGATTTTAAAAACTTGATGGCAAATAAAGATGAGGGTTTATTTTTCATTTTTATAGTAATCGTAATAATCTGGGGCCAATTTGGTTGGGCAACATTTATTGTCACAAAAGCTTGATTTGTTAAACACCCTATGGTTGAAAACATACGAGGCAGAGTCAGGTACAAAAGAAATTATAACGTTGGAATGTGGGTGTGAGTACGCGTGTGTGCCGCCTTTTGCGACATGTGCTCAGAGGACAAAAGGACATGGCAAGGTATGTAATCTTGAACCCGAAGTTAATAACGGAAGGAAGATGAATTCTAACTAATTAGCATGTGACGTGGTGCCCTTTGGCCAATGTCAGGGCAAGCTGGTAAGGATGAAGGGCGTTTTAGCCATCTTGAAAAACATCGGCGTCAGGGCAGTCGGCTAATAACACCTAACGCGAGCGGTTGCGCTATCGCATGGTCCGACTGAATTACATTTAGCAATGTAGACGGACCGGCCGAAGGAGTAAAAGTGTAAATAAGCAATATAAAAAACAGCGGTTCGACATAAAGGCTCGCGAGCCAAAAAATTCATTAAATTTTCAAAATCTGTTTTAAAGTTACAAGGAAGTGATATAATATGGTGCGACAACAGTAAATCTTCAGTGATGACTTAATTCGAACAAACCCGTGAACAAAAAGGAAATCAGTGCGGCACGTGGTCAGAAGGAATATCCATACCCAAGTAACTGTATAACATTCAATCAATCCTGAAAATTTAAGTAAAAGAGCTCTTTATAGTAAATTATGGGAAATTTAAATACTGTATGAATGTAGGCGTGAGTAAGATGCTGGGTTGCTTTTATATAATTTAATTAATTTTTACTTTAAGGTTTGAACTAGATATTTACCATGTCAGAGTAGCCTCAATGTATGTTTTGTATTTTCGAAGAAAAAGTAATTAAGATCAACAGTAATAGTTTTGAGACGAAAATGAATACTAAGTAAATTTAAAAGAAAAGCAAACTAAATGTTGAAATCGATTAATAAACAGAGCTTATTAACATAGTCAAAAGCGTGTTTATTACGTAACGAACCCATTAACCTCTCTTACAGACTGTGAGTTCGTGTAAAAGAATCCTGGGCCCAGAAAAGGTAAGAGTTATGAGAATTGAGTTAACGTAAAAAATACATATATGTTATTTATTAATTGTGTACGTAATATGAAACCTCTCAATGGCCCCCGAACTAGGGACAGTTTATACAAATTATATTTCGTATAGGCTATGCCTACTCGCAGATGTAAGAGACGTTAGTGGAAGTTACATATGAATTAAAATTAACTATTTAGAATTAATATAAGGCAATTACCTGTATTAACTTCCGTCTTGTGACTTATTTGGTTTTTTCTTAAAACGACGCGTTTCGAGAATAAATTCTCATCATCAGGTTTCAATACTATAAAAACATCAAATTCACCCAAAAGGGGTCGTCAACTAGTTAAAACACACAAAACACATCCTGATGATGAGAATTTATTCTCAAAATGCGTCGTTTTAAGAAAAAAACCAAATAAGTCACAAGACGGAAGTTAATACAGGTAATTGCCTAATATTAATTCTAAATAGTTAGTAACGTGACTTGGAGACAATTAAAACAAAATGAAATGAAATTAAAATTAAGTACAGAGAAATAAGAGTAGGTTATAATATGACTGATGGATGTATTATAAATAAATAAAAAACTAAATAATATAAAAAATGAGAATACTAATGACAAAACATTTACGAGTGAGATGGGCACTCACTCAACACCAGTTAGTCAGATCAGTGAATCTAGTACCACCGAATCAGTTGAATTAAATACAATACAAGTAACACCCATCTCAACTCTGTATGAAAACAAAAAAGATTATGGTAACGATATGAGGAGTATGATGCAGGTATTGTTAAATAAATTTGACGAGAAGTTTGATGAACAAAATAAGAAAATAGATAGTAAGTTCGAGGCAAAATTTGATGAAGTTAAAGATGAAATTAAACAACAAAATTTTAATTTTAATAAGCAAATTCATGAAATTAATACACGTTGTGCTAGTATGAAAGAGCAGATATTAGAATCGATAAGTTACAATTGCAAAGAGAAAATTAACAAAATGAATAAAAGGTTAGACAGTAAATTAAATCAGATAACAAATAAGAAGGTAGGTGATAGTGGTAATATGACAAATAATAGTGAAGAAATAATTGATAACAAGGTAAGTGGTAATGATGGTAGTGAGTAATATTGAAATAAAAAGTGAGAATAATAATTATATAATTAAAAATGTGGTGCTAGAGAGTAAGGTGGTTAATGTTGAGAGTGATAATGAAGATTGTGGTGAGGTAGAGTTGTCAGCGAGTGCTGATGAGGTTGTGAGAGAGTGTGAAGAGAGGTTAGTTGGGCAAAGGGCAGATTTCCCCCAAGTATATGGTGAAACAGAGTTTTCACAGGTGTTTTATGAGGACAGAGTTTCCTCCAGTAGTTGTGTGGAAGACGAGGTGTCTTCAAATAGTCCCTTAATTTTTTGTGGTGTTCTTGGAAGAGCCAAGAAGTATAGTAAGTTTGTGATGCCCTTTGCATGTAGTGAAGTAGTTCAGGGGGGTTGTGACAGGTGTTATGATGATGGGAGATATTTTGAGAGAGAGTTGTGTGTTGATGGGGAGATAGAATTATTTAAGTTAAAGAGAAATTATAAAGAGTTGATAGAGAAGTTAGAATGGGAGAAAATAGACGATATGAAATGCTTACCTGGTGAAATAAAGATTGATGATTATTTTGATGATACCGTTGTAGATAATAAACACTTACCTTATGATGTGATGGATATAGTTGAGAAAGATGATAAAATAACTTACCTTATGTTAACCAAAAATACTGACAGAGACTGGACAAAAATAACTAATGTAGACAAGGTTTATGAAATAATAAAAAGGAATAATCCTATAAATTATACTGGTATAATGAATGACATAGAGTTAATGGGTTATTATCTAAATAATTATAATGTAATGTATGTAGATAAAAATAACTTGTTATAAATACATCAGTTTAATATATGATGATGGGGGTTAAATAAAAAAATCAGTGAATGGACATTTTAATTATTTTAGTTTATGGTAATGACCTGGCTAACTTATGAAATGAGGTGTGGTAAACAGAAAAATGACAAAAAATTGTAAATAAATTTATAGTGAAATTAATTGTGGTTGTGTTGTAAAATGTATTTTATGTAAACAATGTGTGTATGTAGTAGAAATTGATTTAATAATAATAATAATAATATTTGATCAGACTAAATAAATAACGAGAGTTTGTAATAAATGTATTATAATTGTTTTGACTAAGGTAATTAAAGTAATGTGGTGTTTAAATAACTGATTGAATTAAAATAAATTGTAGATGAAGTAATTGATTTAAATGTGGTAGAAATAAAGTTTGATAATGAATTTAAATGCTGTTTCTGAGATTTGAACTTGATAATAAATAGTAAATGAACAAATGCAAAAATGTGTTTAGTTGTGTAGTCAAATGATTGTTAAAATGTTTCAGAAGGGACTCTCCCCCATTTTTGGGCGGTCACGAACTTACCAATCCTGACCGTGGGTTTTGGCACTTTGGAGACGGACCATGGTTGGTGGAACTCCCATCTGGTGGTGAAAGCGACGATGGTCCGACTTCACAAAATTGGTATCAATTAGAAATTTAACTACATTATTGAACGGGGAGGGGGACCCCTAAGGTACGTGGAGACAATAAATTATACTCAAGGTGCATAAATAAGCACACCACGTACCAAGATTGCCTAAGAGAGTGTATTAAAAAAAAATAAATAAAGTGAGGCAATGTTTCAAGTATTATTTACCAGTGTCATTTGCAGAATAAACTTTAGCAAATGATAAAATTTTCAGTATTTTAAGGAAAATATGTTTTGTGGAGATGGGCTTGGAGATGATGATCAGACGGCAGGCTTAGATAAATGAAAAAGAGAGTAAATGAATGTAAGGTAATGTAATTTAGTGGTAGAAAAAGGGGGACAAATGCAAAAATGTGTATCTGCAAAAATTCACGTAGTGTATCTGGCCGTCTCCTACCCCATCTCGACAAAACCCATTTTTGGGCGATCACCGACTAACGTTAATAATAATAATATTAAGTTTTTAGGTGTTAATAATTGTCAATATATAATTATGAATGGTTATAATTTTGAGTCTATCACAGTATTCGTATTTTTATTTAAGTGAATAATTGACCATATGGAGGTAGGAAGTTTATAATGCAAGTGAAATAGGGTAAAATGTTTGAATAATAAATTTTAAATGAGTTTAAAGGGTTTTAAATAAGGTGATTAAATTAATTTGAGGTAGATATGAATTTTCTAGTGTAATTTTCAATGGTTAACTTAATGTAAAATGTTGTAAAAGATAGAGTTTGGGTGATAATTATTTAAATAAGGCAATAAGTCAGTCAAAGTTAACTTAAATGGGTGTTAGAGAAAATAAGAATTTTGGAATACAAGTAATACAGAAAAGGGGTAATAGTAGGGACACAGTAGCGATAGTGCATGTATGTAGAGTAGTGAGTGATGTAATTGGGGAATAAATAGATGATGGTGAAATTTTGTAAAGAGGGTGGTGTGGTAAGGAGTCCTCAACGAAAGGCGTTGTGGCGGGAGATGAACTGTAAATGAGCGTTGGCAGAGTTACCTGGGAGAGGCCAGGAACTAATAAGGGAATGAGTATAAGGGAGACACATCCTAAGTACGAAGAGGGTATCAGGTATTTTGTAATAAGAGGAGAATGATTTAAGTCAAGTTAGAGAATTAGTGGAGGTAAATATTTTTGAGAGATTGGTGTCACCCTAAGTAAATCTGTTAGTGATTGTTAGAAGGAAGAAGGGGGTAAGGTTATATTTAAATGCCCATTCGGAAAATTAGATCGTTGTGGATAACTGAGAATCACCCAAACCAATTGATGATGAAAATGATTAATAGAAATTCATAATTGAAATGTAATAATAAAGTGTAACAAGGTAAAGAGTTATTAGAATTGGAAACTAAACCTAAAATTGAAACGTTTGTAATTTTATTTCAGATGCAAATTAAATGTTTATTTTAATGGAAGATCAAGTAAATTCTTTTTATTAAATTGTAAATTAAATTGTAATTAAAGATTTAATCATTAGTTGACGCTAGATTGTGTAAGTAGGAATAGATTAGTTTAGGTGAACAAGTAAATATTTTGTTGTACTCACTATTTTATGTTAATGAAAGTCAAAGTAGGGAAAGTTAAGAAAGAAAATGTATGATGTTAGAACACACACCCAAGACTAGGAACTTCATGTAATGAAAATTGTAAATTCTAAATGTAACGAAATCACAAACATATATGTTTTACTTGTGATTCCCCAGTTTCGGGTGGTCACCAAGTCACCGAACCCTGACCGTGGATTTGGATTATTAGTAGGAAGTGTGGTTAGGCAGATTGTATCCTATCCATACTTATTTTCAAAATTGGTGAATTTAGAAATCAACCGGGGGGTAAATTTAGGGGAATCACCAAACTATGGAACAGCGGCTATCATAGTAGGGGGTGATAGTGCCGTGTTAAGGGTGTGTAAATAATATTTAGTAGGATTACTGGTGTCCTCGGACATCAGTAATGCCGAATTTTTCATAACACTGAACCAAGAACGGCATAGGCAGCGTCTATACCCTATATAAAATTCAGTTCTTGGGGATGCAAATGGACGCTACAGTCCACCATCAGGAAACAATAGTGTGTGTGGAAAAGGAGCTGGCCGTTACAAGCCTTACAAGCCAGGGGCACAGATAACGCATCTGTGCATAAGGCAAACGCTCGATCCGGTTTATCCGGCGGGTGGTTACCTAATTGTAACTGGGTATAAAGGGGGGAATTAAGAAAAATCAGCTGAAATTAAGAGCAATCAGTGAGAAGGTAACGACCACTGTAAACAGCGGGACATTCAATTTCACTTACTCTAAAGAGAGGGTTGGTGGTTGGTGACCCAGTTCCTGTTCAGTAACGGTTACTATAACTATGATTCAATGATTAGTGATGTATTTCACTTATGAGAACAAACGATTTTAAGTGCTAGGCTCAACTGTTAGGATTTTAAATCCACAAGAACATTTTATGATTGTAAGTGTATAATTTTGGGTATTTGTGTTATTTGTATGTAGTGTGCCTAGGGTAAGGTCATTCACCTGTTAGTAAGACATCAGCTGATGACTGGTGTGAACTGTATAATGTTCAATGTAATCAATTCATATGTCCTTTTAATAAATGATTTAATTTAATAATTTTTTTTTTATATAATTATCTTGTTGATTCATCCTCTTCATTCACTTATTAATTTAATAATATATATAAAACTTTCACTTATGAACTTACTATTCGTTGTCACTTTCCCAAACGTTTCAAGGTGATGTACCTCTTCTTCAGTGGGAGTATACTGAATGTCGATTACAGAATAACCATTACGGAATTAGTTGTGTGTGGTGGGGGTTGATGGTGGGAAGGGATTGGCGCTGGGGTTCGAATTGTGTGTATGGATCAGTGTATCGAATAGTGTATGTGATTTATAATGTAATTGTTCATTTAATATGTTGTTTGGTTGTAGTGTGTGATATCTGTAGATTTCAAATTGTTCAGCTGTGTTTAGTTTTCTACTTTTAGGTAAGTAATGTAATATTTCCATGTTGTGTTCTATGTTTGTGTAACTGTGGTTTTCGTTATGTAAATGTGTGGCAAATGTGGAATGTATGTAGTTTGTGGTGAGGGCTTTTAAATGTTCAGAAAATCTGGACGAAAAAGATCTTCCCGTCTGGCTGATGTAGAATTGTTGACAATCATTACAATTTAATTTATAAACCCCTGTTTTGCTGTATGCGTCATTGTGTTTGTTAGTATTGTTTATGTGTTGTCTAATGGTTTTATTGGTTCTGTAGGCTACTTTATAATTGTGTATCCTAAATGTGTTTGCAATTTTGTGTGTATTGGAATTGTAGTATGTGTTATGTATTTGATGGGTTGTGTGGTGTTGGTCTGATGTGTTTTACTTTTTGTGTTTAGGATTCGTTTGTGTAGTTTATTTATTAATCCGGGGTTGTATCCATTTTTGACTGCTATGTATTTGATTGTGTTTAATTCATCTTGGTAGTCATGTGTGTTTAGGGGTATTGAAGTGAGCCTACGGAGCATGTAGTTGAAAGCTGCATGTTTGTGTTGAGTTGGGTGGTTGGATGTGTTATGTATGACCATGTCTGATGTGGTGGGTTTTCTGTATATTTTGTATGTGTGTGTGTTGTTTGTTTTGGTGATTGTAAGGTCTAAGAAGTTTATGCTATTATTTAGTTCTACTTCAAGTGTGAATTTTAATTTATGGTGTAGTGTTAATATATTTGTGGAAATTTTCTATTTGTCTTTTGTTGCAGTTGTAAAGGAATAAAATGTCATCAACATACCTATGCCAATATATTATTTTATCGGTGTATTTGTTGTTGTTCAGTATGTGTTTCTGTTCTATGATGTGTATAAATATTTCGGCTAGTATACCTGATATAGGGGAGCCCATAGGTAGTCCATCTGTTTGTGTGTAAAACATGTTGTTGTGTGCAAAATAATTTTGATCTGTGATAATTTTAGTTAGATGGATGATCTCTTTTATGTGTGTTTCAGGTGTGTTATTTATTTTTAGTAATTGTTCTAATGTAGTTATTGTTTCTTTTATGGGAACATTGGTGTATAGGTTTGTTATGTCAAATGAAGCAAGTGTGGAATTGTGGGGAATGTGTACCTGTTGAGTTTTATTCACTAGATCTAAATTATTTTTGACAGTGGTGTTGTTTGTTAAATTTATGCTATTTCTGATTAATTTATCTAAATGTCTAGCTATTTTGTGTGCAGGTGCTTGTGTGTTGTTTATAAGTGGTCTGATGGGAATATTAGGTTTGTGTAATTTCGGTAGTGCATTTAGTGTAGGGGCGTTTGGTTTAATTTGTTTTAGATAGTTGATGTTGTCAGGTGTTACTATGTGTTTTGTGTTATTTAGGGTTTTGTTTATTTGTTTGTGATTTTTGGGGTGGGGTCTTTATTTAATTTAGTGATGTTGTTTTTATTAAAAAATGTTTCAATTTTGTTATTTAAAGTCTGTTTTTCTATTATGACATTTATATTACCTTTGTCTGCTTTGAGTATGGTTAGGTTGTGTTCTTGTAATTTACGTTTTATGTTTTTTAGTGTTTGGAGTTCATTATTGTGTTGTTTATTTTCGTATTGCTGTGTGTGTAGTAATTTGCGTTTTATATCATAACGTATGGTGTCCTGGTCTTGGTTGAACGTGTGTTGTATGGCTGTTTCAGCGTCTAGGACTATGTCACGTGTATGTTTACTATTAACGTTGTTAGTTGTATTGATGCCTAAATTATGTTTTAGACCTTTATCTAAGAGGTTTATTTCTGCGTTAGTGAAATTGGTCGTTGTTGTATTTACAGTACGTGTGTGAAAACTATGTGTCGGTGTAGGGATGGATTCGTTTCTGCGTGTTAATAGGTTATTGATTTTTCTGTTATGTACTTCCTATATTTTTATTTGGATTTTCTCTATGACATTTCGTGTATGTTGTATTATGTGTTCGAATTCAATGTGGTGTAATATCTGTGTGAGTTTTACGTGTATGTTGTATGCCGTTTTGTTTAGTGTGTCTTTTTTATGGTATAAATCATTGATGATATTGTCCAGGTATATTATTTCGGCTTTACATTTGGTTTTTATTGCTGCGTGTGTGTTATTTTTTATTGTGATTTGTGCATGTGTGGGTATAATGTTGTGTTTACGGCATGTTTTGTTGTAAGCGATGTTCAAGGAGGTTTTCGTTACCTGTAATCTAACATTTCTGTATTTGTGGATATAATACGCTGTGTTGGCGGTATTATAATTATCTTGTTGATTCATCCTCTTCGTTCACTTATTAATTTAATAATATATATAAAACTTTCACTTATGAACTTACTATTCGTTGTCACTTTCCCAAACGTTTCAAGGTGATGTACCTCTTCTTCAGTGGGAGTATACTGAATGTCGATAACAGAATAACCGTTACGGAATTAGTTGTGTGTGGTGGGGGTTGATGGTGGGAAGGGATTGGCACTGAGGTTCGAATTGTGTGTATGGATCAGTGTATCGAATAGTGTATGTGATTTATAATGTAATTGTTCATTTAATATGTTGTTTGGTTGTAGTGTCTGATTTAAAAATGGTGAACATTTAAAAGCCCTCACCACAAACTACATACATTCCACATTTGCCACACATTTACATAACGAAAACCACAGTTACACAAACATAGAACACAACATGGAAATATTACACTACTTACCTAAAAGTAGAAAACTAAACACAGCTGAACATTTTGAAATATACAGATATCACACACTACAACCAAACAACATATTAAATGAACAATTACATTATAAATCACATACACTATTCGATACACTGATCCATACACACAATTCGAACCTCAGCGCCAATCCCTTCCCACCATCAACCCCCACCACATACAACTAATTCCGTAATGGTTATTCTGTAATTGACATTCAGTATACTCCCACTGAAGAAGAGGTACATCACCTTGAAACATTTGGGAAAGTGACAACGAATAGTAAGTTCATAAGTGAAAGTTTTATATATATATATTTTTTTTTTAATTATCAGAATATATGTTTCTGGAATTTAAATTCATTTTAAAAAAAAAATTTTTTTGATTTGTTTTGAGGTACAGTTTGTTGTGTTTTATGTTTAGGATATATTGCTGATTATGTGTATTGATAATGTATTAACTGATTTATATTGTTCATATTATATGTTTAGTAAACAAATGTAGTGATAAGGGAATTTATGATAAAAATAAGTTGTTTATTTTGTTTTGTTTATTCTGATTGTTAGCATCTAGTTAATAAGAATGATAAAGTAAATTCATTTAAAAGATTTTGGGAATTTTGAAAATTGCGATGAAATTAATTAATGGAAAGAGATGATGTAAATTAACTTTGATGTGGATTTTAATAATGGACTTAGATTAATTTTACTATTTGAACAAAATTTAAATACTTTAAGTTGATTTGAAATAATAACGTAAGGTAAACGATTAAAAGTTGAGAAATGGAATTGAATTTAAAATATAAAATATTTCTGTGAATTTTAGATTAAGAATTAGTGTGGAGATGTTGTGTTTAATGTAATAATGAGTATGTGTACGCACCCAGTACTTGCTAAAGGCAACCCAGTATGTATGTAAGGGGAGATATATCGGTTGAGGATCTGGTATGGTATAAGGCTAGTTGTTGATTTTATTTCGAATGTTACAAGGTAAGGTGGTACTGTGGTGAGTGCCTGTCTGATTTTACGGTGTTGGGATCTCGCCAAGAGAAGTCCAGTAATGTCGTTCAGATGCAGCCATAGTCGCCGAGCTAGGGGGGTAGTTTACCCATGATGTGTTTAGAAATTAAAGGGGGGTTGTTGTCGCCATATCCTCACTGATCCTCTTAGGGTTTAGCAATGAGAGTTTTTCTGTTTCGACAGAAAACCTCTCATTGGGGGGGTACTGTAACGGGGCAAATAAAGATGAGGGTTTATTTTTCATTTTTATAGTAATCATAATAATCTGGGGCCAATTTGGTTGGGCAACATTTATTGTCACAAAAGCTTGATTGTTAAACACCCTATGGTTGAAACCGTACAAGGCAGAGTCAGGTACAAAAGAAATTATAACGTTGGAATGTGGGTGTGAGTGCGCGTGTGCCGCCTTTTGCGACATGTGCTCAGAGGACAAAAGGACATGACAAGGTATGTAATCTTGAACCCGAAGTTAGTAACGGAAGGAAGATGAATTCTAACTAATTAGCGTGTGACGTGGTGCCCTTTGGCCAATGTCAGGGCAAGCTGGTAAGGATGAAGGCATTTTAGCCATCTTGAAAAACATCGGTGTCAGGGCAGTCGGCTAATAACACCTAACGCGAGCGGTTGCGCTATCGCACGGTCCGACAGAATTACATTTAGCAATGTAGACTGACCGGCTGAAGGAGTAAAAGTGTAAATAAGCAATATAAAAAACAGCGGTTCGACATAAAGGCTCGCGAGCCAAAAAATTCATTAAATTTTCAAAATCTGTTTTAAAGTTACAAGGAAGTGATATAATATGGTGCGACAACAGTAAATCTTCAGTGATGACTTAATTCGAACAAACCCGTGAACAAAAAGGAAATCAGTGCAGCATGTGGTCGGAAGGAATATCCATACCCAAGTAACTGTATAACATTCAATCAATCCTGAAAATTTAAGTAAAAGAGCTCTTTATAGTAAATTATGGGGAATTTAAATACTGTATGAATGTGGGCATGAGTAAGATGCTGGGTTGCTTTTATATAATTTAATTAATTTTTACTTTAAGGTTTGAACTAGATATTTACCATGTCAGAGTAGCCTCAATGTATGTTTTGTATTTTCGAAGAAAAAGTAATTAAGATCAACAGTAATAGTTTTGAGACGAAAATGAATACTAAGTAAATTTAAAAGAAAAGCAAACTAAATGTTGAAATCGATTAATAAACAGAGCTTATTAATTTTAGTACATAGGTACGTACTATTTATAATGTAGTACTATTTATATATATGTAGTATTTATAATGACACCGGCCATTTCACGGCCGGGATCATTATAAATACTCAAAACTTCCGGGCTGAAAGGCCGTGGTCGAATGCTTGATGTTGTGTAGCTAGACGTTTTGGCCACACCACCAGTGGCCATCTTCAGTAGCAAAAATGTTCGTAATAGGTGGTATGCCGAACAGTCGCCCAATGAACTGGGAACAAGCAACAGTGAGAGAAGGCTACGCTGTTTCTATTTATAACTTTTTGGCCGCTTAAGGTGAATAACGTGGACCAATCAGAAGCCAGTTCATCATTCTCCACTCTGATTGGCCGTGGAAAATAAACCATGCCAGACACTATTTAAAGAGATGCTTTCACCTCAGCGGTTCATAGCGACGGACGCATTCTTGTGAATATGGATGGACTCCAGATGCAGGCGAGTGAAGTAACCCCGGACAGAAGACAACACCCGGGCTTCATCAAACTTTACCCGGTGATCGTCATGGGAAAGAGCGTGTTCAGCAACCGCGGACTTCTCCGGCTGGCCCAGGCGGCAGTATCTCCGATGTTGAGAGAGGCACGTTCGGACACTACGCTTCGTGGTGCCTATGTATACCTGGCCACACATACAAGGAATACTGTACACCCCGCACGACGAGAGCGGATCCCTGGCATCTTTTACCGGTCGCAGGAACTGTTGGATCTTTTTGGTTGGCTTAAAGATCGTCCTGACGCCCCGTTTACTCAGCAACTTGCCGATGCGGTCAGTCACACCACGGATGAAGGGCAAGACAGCGGAGCCAACAACCTCGGGCAACACCGACTCGTCCGGCCTACCAGATCTCGGCCGGGCAGCTCTCCTAACCTCCGCAGCAGAGTAGCCGTTGGACTGCAGTGCTTCCTTGAGATGTCAAAACTCATCTCGAGATACCGGGGCTCACAGATCCTTTTTGCCCGGTCAACCAGAGTCTTCAGCACCGCCCTCTTCTGCCTAGGATGATGATTGGAGTACTTGTGCAGATATCTGTCAGTGTGCGTTGGCTTCCTATAAACTTTATGCCCTAATCTGCCATTGGCCCTTTTCAGGACCAACACATTCAGAAATGCCAATTGATCACCGCTCTCGCGCTCCATCGTAAACTGTATGCGCGGGTGCACAGCGTTCAGATGTCCAAGGAAGCGTCCCAACTCTTCAACCCCATGGGTCCAGACCACGAAAGTGTCGTCAACATACTGCAGCCAACACATCGGCTTCAGTAGCGCAGATGAAATTGCCAATTCTTCAAATTTTTCTATGTAGAAGTTTGCAACCACAGGGCTGAGAGGACTTCCCATCGCGACGCCATCCAACTGTTCGTAAAAGCCGCGGTTCCACTGGAAGTAGGTCGTTGTTAGGACCTGCCGGAACAAAGCAGTGATATCCGCCGGGAACAGTTCACCTATATACCCCAAGACCTCCTGGACAGGGACCATCGTGAAAAGAGAGACCACATCAAAACTCACAAGCACATCGCCAGGCTCCAGCACCAACTCCCGGATCCTCCGGAGGAAATGAGAAGAGTCCTGGACAAACGAATCCGTGTACCCGATGTGCGGCTTGAGCAATCCAGTGAGGTGCTTAGCCAAGTTGTACGTTGGCGAGCCAATAGCACTAACGATGGGCCTCATCAGAACGTCCTCCTTATGGTTCTTTGGTAATCCATAGAGACGAGGGGGAAGGGCCTCCGAACACCGGACGGCCGTCTTCACATCAGACGCTAGAGAAGATTGCTTCACTATAGAATCCGTTTTTCTTAAAACCGTAGAAGTCGGATCTTTGTTCAGCCTCCGATAAGTGGCCGGAGCTAACAAACCCTCAATCTTCCGCTGGTAGTCATCGGTGTTCAAGACAACCGTAGCGCTCCCCTTATCCGCCGGCACGATGACAATGGAGTCATCCCTTCTCAAATCCCTCAAGGCTCGCAGTTCCACCGACAGAAGATTGCATTTTGGCAGAGCAGCCCTATTTAAGGGCCCTGGCAGCTACCAACCGTATCTCATCTGCCTGGTCTCGGGGTAGTCCTCGGATACCTGCTTCCACGCGCGCAACTATTTCCTCCACCGTTACTGTCTTCGGGGTAACCGCAAACTTCTCCCCTTTGGCTAACACCGAGGTCTCATGTGGTGTCACCTGACGGTCCGAAAGATTAACGACCATCCTGTCCATCCTGTCGGGGTCTTGTTCTCTTTCCCTGATTTTCTGGGAACCATAGCTTACGAATTTTTCCCGCTGTCTCTGGCTGGTGCTAATATAACATGACTCGAAAGCACTGCACGTGAGACCATCCAACACCTCCCAATCCTGTCGTTGGAAGGAACTGCTGAGTTGTAAGTGCAGATTCAACAGGTTCTGATCATTTAACGCCAACTCCCTCCGCGTATGGTGTATGCGCTCACGCAGCATGGCATTTTCCGTCCTCCTGTAGATCCTATTGGCCTGTGGTGTATGAAAAATCTGTCTATGTCGTAGGAACCTAGGAACAGTTCCCAAGTCTCTGCAACGAAGTAAAAAGGCAAAGCAACACAGCAGACTGGTTTTCTTCTTTCGTAGCGCCTCCAGCTTTCTAATTTTATTGAAAACCTCCTCCCCGTAGAGGTTCTTAATTGGCATTTCTGGATGTGTTGGTCCTGAAAAGGGCCGATGGCAGATTATGGCATAAAGTTTATAGGAAGCCAACGCACACTGACAGATATCTGCACAAGTCCTCCAATCATCATCCTAGGCAGAAAAGGGCGGTGCTGAAGACTCTTGGGGTGGAGGTCTTGGGGTATATAGGTGAACTGTTCCCGGCGGATATCACTGCTTTGTTCCGGCAGGTCCTAACAACGACCTACTTCCAGTGGAACGGCGGCTTTTACGAACAGTTGGATGGCGTCGCGATGGGAAGTCCTCTCAGCCCTATGGTTGCAAACTTCTACATAGAAAAATTTGAAGAATTGGCAATTTCATCTGCGCTACTGAAGCCGAAGTGTTGGCTGCGGTATGTTGACGACACTTTCGTGGTCTGGACCCATGGGGTTGAAGAGTTGGGACGCTTCCTTGGACATCTGAACACTGTGCACCCGCGCATACAGTTTACGATGGAGCGCGAGAGCAGTGATCAATTGGCATTTCTGGATGTGTTGGTCCTGAAAAGGGCCAATGGCAGATTAGGGCATAAAGTTTATAGGAAGCCAACGCACACTGACAGATCTGCACAAGTACTCCAATCATCATCCTAGGCAGAAGAGGGCGGTGCTGAAGACTCTAATTGACCGGGCAAAAAGGATCTGTGAGCCCCGGTATCTCGAAGATGAGTTTCAACATCTCGAGGAAGCACTGCAGTCCAACGGCTACTCTGCTGCGGAGTTTAGGAGAGCTGCCCGGCCGAGATCTGGTAGGCCGGACGAGTCGGTGTTGCCAGAGGTTGTTGGCTCCGCTGTCTTGCCCTTCATCCGTGGCGTGACTGACCGCATCGACAAGTTGCTGAGTAAACAGGGCGTCAGGACGATCTTTAAGCCAACCAAAAAGATCCAACAGTTCCTGCGACCGGTAAAAGACGCCAGGGATCCGCTCTCGTCGTGCGGGGTGTACAGTATTCCTTGTACGTGTGGCCAGGTATACATAGGCACCACGAAGCGTAGTGTCCGAATGCGCCTCTCTCAACATCGGAGATACTGCCGCCTGGGCCAGCCGGAGAAGTCCGCGGTTGCTGAACACGCTCTTTCCCACGACGATCACCGGGTAAAGTTTGATGAAGCCCGGGTGTTGTCTTCTGTCCGGGGTTACTTCACTCGCCTGCATCTGGAGTCCATCCATATTTACAAGAATGCATGCATCGCTATGAACCGCCGAGGTGAAAGCATCTCTTTAAATAGTGTCTGGCATGGTTTATTTTCCACGGCCAATCAGAGTGGAGAATGATGAACTGGCTTCTGATTGGTCCGCGTTATTTAACTTAAGCGGCCAAAAACGTACAAATAGAAACAGCATAGCCTTCTCTCACTGTTGCTTGTTCCCAGTTCATTGGGCGACTGTTCGGCATACCACCTATTATGAACATTTTTGCTACTGAAGATGGCAACCGGTGGTGTGGCCGAAACGTCTAGCTACACAACATCAAGCATTCGACCACGGCCTTTCAGCCCGGAAGTTTTAAGTATTTATAAGAGCTTATTAACATAGTCAAAAGCGTGTTTATTATGTAACGAACCCATTAACCTCTCTTACAGACTGTGAGTTCGTGTAAAAGAATCCTGCACCCAGAAAAGGTAAGAGTTATGAGAACTGAGTTAATGTAAAAAATACATATATGTTATTTATTAATTCTGTACGTAATATGAAACCTGTCATTTTATATAATGTTTCAGAAGATACATGGAGTTATGTACGATATATTTGCTGTAATGAATGTTTATAATTTTGTGTCTATGACAGGAATCATGTGTTTATTCAATTGAGCGATATAATGTAAGTATGAAGTTTATGATGCAATTGAAGTAAAGTAAAAGTTTTAATGTTTGAATAATAAATTTTAAATGTGTTTATGAGGTTTTAAATAAGGTGATTAAATTAATTTGAGGTAGTTATGAATTATCTAGTGTAATTTTCAAAGGTTAAATTAATGTAAAATGTTGAAAAAGATGGAGTTTGGGTGATAATAATTATTTCAATAAGGCATTGGGTCAGTCAGAGTTAACTTTAATGGGTGTTAGAGAAAATAAGTATTAAAGTAATACAGAAATGGGTTAATAGTAGGGACACAGTAGCGGGAGTGTATGTATGTAGAGAAAGTGAGAATAATGTAATTGGAGAGTAAACAGGTGGTGGTGAAATTTTGTAAAGAGGGTGGTGTGGTAAGGAGTCCTCAACGACAGGCATTGTGGCGGGAGGTGAATAGTTTTAAATGGGGTTTGGCGGAGTTACCTGGGAAAGGGCCAGGAACTAATAAGGGAATGAGAAGGGAAGACACCTCCTAGGTACAAAGAGGGTATCAGGTATTTAGTAGAGAATGATTTAAGGTGAGTTAGAGAGAATTTAATGGAGGTAAATATTTTGAGAGATTGGTGTCACCCTATGTAAATCTGTTAGTGATTGTTAGAAGGAAAAAGGGGGGTAAGGTTATATTTTAGTGCCCATTCAATAAATCAAATCATTGTGAATGACGGAAAATCACCCAAACTAATTAGGGATGAAAATGTTTTAAACAGAAATTCATAGTGTAAATGTAATAGTAAAATGTAACAGGGTAAAGCGTTAATAGAAGTTAAAACTAAACCTAAAATTGAAATGTTTGTAATTTGATTCAGAAGCAAATTAAATGTTTATTTTAATGTAATGAGATTTGTATTATATATGAATGTTCGTTTTATTATGTTGTACTATGTTAGAGTGTAGGAATTATAAACATGCGTTATGTACTTTACACTGTTTAATTTTGTGTAGTGTATCTAGGGTAAGGTCATTCACCTGACATCAGCTGATGACTGGTGTTAGAGATGTAGTATGTTTCTTATAATTGATTCATAGATTCTTTTGTTAATCAAATTAATTAAATGATTGAATTATTTTTATTAATGGGCAAAATGGCTTTTTTGGAAATTAAATTTTTTTTGAAAAAAAAAAAAAAATTGTTCTTTGCAGTAAAGAAGTTTATTTTAATTTTTAATGTTCACTATAGGTAGAGAAGGTGTCAGCTGATTCATGATGCTTATATTATGGTATATTTTGTAAACATGTGTATTTGTGTTTGAATAGATGGTAAGGATAAATGGTGTATTTTATTTTGTTTAACAGGATTGTTAACATGTAAATTAAGAGGAGTTGTAAAGAAAAATAAATTCATAAAGACTTTGAATTTTGAAAATTATGATGAAATTAAGTAATGGAAAGAGATGATGTAAATTAATTTGGATGTGGATTTTGATAGTGGACTTAGATTTATTTAACTGTTTGAACAAAATTTGAATTTTATGTTAATAATTAATGTGGAGATAGTGTGTAGTGGGATAATGAATATGTGTATGCACCCAGCATTTTGCTAAAGGCAACCCAGTATGGATGTAAGGGGATACATATCGGTAGAGGATCTGGTATTGTACATGGCCAGTTATGGAATTTTATTTGGAATGTTACAAGATTAGGTGGTACTGTGGTGTGTACCTGTCCGACTTTACGGTGTTGGGATCTCGAACAGAGAAGTCCAGTAATGTCGGGCAGATGCAGCCATAGTCGCCGAGCTAGGGGGTAGATTACCCATGATGCGTTAAGAAATTAAAGGGGGTTGTTGGCACCATATCCTCGCTGATCCTCTTAGGGTTTAGCAATGAGAGTTTTTCTGTTTCGGCAGAAAACCTCTCATTGAGGGGGTATTGTAACGGTACAAACCTATTGGGATTTGTAAATTAAATCTTGTCACTTTTATTTCGCCCAAGTATATTTGGTGAACAGACTATAGCGTCGAGACTGTCGCGACCTGGCACTGGTATGCAGGTTATCACCGAGGGTGTGCATTCACAAACAAGCGCGGGCACCGGTCGGCGAGGTTTCTCACAAAAAAACGGCACGTACAGATACATTCCTTAGCACTTGGTGTGCATTAGAACAAAGGCAGTTGGCAAATAACACCTCAAGACAACAGACGCGAGCAGTTGTGTGCGTCCACCGTTTGGGCACGGTTTTCATCTTGCCCGCACATGAAATGTGAAAGTAGGTAAAAGACAGTTCGTCTACAGCTGTGGCTCGTGGCCGGTTCAGTATAAAGGCTCGTGAGCCGATCTTTATTAAAACTTTAAAAAATATGTATTAAATATAGTAAAAAGTAGTAAATAAGGAGTGCAAACTACAATTAAAATGTAGTACAGTGTAAACTATGAACAGTGAGAAAATTAGAATCAGTGAAAACATATTTTGGAACAAATGTGAACAAAAAACCGGACTGAGTTCCACACGTGCCTGAGGCGACCACAGGAAAGTAAAAATTCCTGTAAATCAACAATTGCTATTAAAATAACTCAAAATAAAAGTAATAAAAAATGAAGAGATCTCTTAATTGAAAAAGGGGGGTAAAATGTGTGAAAGTGAGAGTGAGCAATACTGGGTTGTCTTATAAAATAAGAGAAATATTTCATTTAATTATAATAAGTAAATATATTAGTTTTTTTTTGTAACGTAAGAATCAGTAAAGAAATTTAAAAAAAGAAAAAGAGTAGTATAAAGAATGTTTAATAAAATTTGAATGGGTCAACCAATGCAGTGAGAGTAGTTATTACGAAATTTAACCCTAAATCACTTATAGGTACGAGTCCACATTGTGACGGTACAATTCTGGTACTATAATAATTTTGTAAACCTATGGTCCTAAAAACCATAATTATTGTATTTTTATTCTCTAACCATTTATTTTTTAATAATAATAATTTTATTTCATAATCCCTATAAAGTTTTGGTGAATAAACTATAGAATATTTTAAACAACGCACATCTGAGTTAACAGGATTTCTGTCGAATTCGCTGGAAAGCTACAAATGTCGCAAAAAACTGTTTGTGACAGATAACAAGTAAACAACCAAGCCCAATTACGTCAGAACTAAGGAATGCGAGGCGCAGTGTATTCGACGAGGCTTGGCATTTGAACAAAGGGCCAGTGACGTATTTTTGCCCCACCTCCACAATGTTTAACAAAGAAACTGTGTCATTTTCGTCCAGACAGTGAACCGAGCCGGCCGGCGTATTCACTAGGTGTGTTTATTTAAATTTTACACCACCAAAAGTGGGTTAATAACTGTTAATAACATAATAATGGTGGTACCGTAACAAATCTTGAGTTGATGTCATCGGCCGAGTGAAACCATGATAAAAGAATCTGGCAAAAGTGTGATCTGAGGGGGGACACTACAATTCGAGAGTGTGTGCCCAAAGACGATGTGACAGGTCGGATTTTGCACGTGCAATCGAAGGATTCGAGTAGTGCGATGTCATCAACCCAAATTTGAAGCTAAGTATCAGCTACAACCATTTGATATCAAAGAAATTTTAAAATGACCGAAATTCAGTAAATTCATTTCAATTAAAATTATTCATTTAAACTAAGTACAAATTAGCTCATCAAAAATAATAATTGTACCAGAGAGTGTGTGAGAGAGAGAGAGAGAGAGAGAGAGAGAGAGAGAGAGAGGGAGAGAGAGAGAGTGAATAATGAAAGACTATTAAAAAGTGCTGGGTTGTGCAAAGTAAATGCATATATATATATATATATATATATATATATATATCTATACACATAGTCAAATGTTTAATGTTTCATAGAGTTTAAAAAATATAAATATGTAAAGGTAATAACTATGTATTTTGGAGGGCTTGTGAGAGGGAAATTTAACTTAATTTGAATGTCGCCACCTGGCTGAGAATAGCTTGTTTTTGTCATGTAATTAAATTCCATATTATAAATAAACAGGGTAATGTCATATGGTAAACAATTTAACAAAGTGTCATTATTTCAAATAACACTTTCCGCTACTCAAGTTCGCTTAAACGAATTTCTGCCCTTAAAGGTAAGTAAAACTTCATGTTTATAATTACGTTTTAATATATCACAAGATGGCGCCCGACATTTAAAATTAAATACAATTATTGGCTAAGTGTAAAGTTATATTTTATTAATAATATAACATTGGCTTTCCCGACCAGGGACACTACATAAAATTTTATTTTATGTGGGTAAGCCTACGGAGAGAGCGGAAAAGTTGTCTGAAGTAATAGACATAATTTTAAATACGTAAACATAACCTATCTTCCACGAGGTTATGTTATAAGGTTATATGCATGCGTGTATTATAAATAAGCAAAATGAATACCGATAAAGGTGATAATGTAGATGAAACAGTTGCGAGTGAGATGGACGTTAAATTGAACCCAATTAGTCAGATCAGTGAAACCAGTGTCACTGAATTAAATCCAGTTTCATTAACCCCCATCTCAACTCAAGATGAAAATAAACCAGATGATACAGCTGCAATGATGCAGTTACTATTAAGCAAAATTAAAGGAATTAAGAGTAGTTTTAATAATAAATTCGATGAACAAAGTAACAAATGATACACAGAGTAATAAATTTGATGAAAAGTTTACTAACTTGAATGACAAATTTGATAATTTTGATAAACAATTTAAAGAGCAGAAAAATGAAATCAGAAATAGTTTTGAGGTAAACTTTGATGAATTAAAGACCGAAATTAAAAAACATAACGATAATCTTGATAAACAATGTGACAAAGTGATTAAAAGGTTAGATGAGAGTTTAAGTCAAATAAAAAATCAGAAGGTGAGTAGCAGTGAAAATATGCCGAAAAACGAAGTACTAATTAATAAGGTGAGTAACAATGATAATTTGAATAATGAGTTTACAGGTAGTAACAATGGTATAATTAAGAATATGGTGTTAGAAAATGATGATGAGAATATTGGGAGTGATAATGAGATGTTTGTGTGTGTTGAGAAAGAGACAGAGCTGAGAGAAAGTACATTTGTAAAAAGGGTGCAGGGGGTAGAATTTTCCTTTGATGTTGTGGTAGGGGGTGAAGTCAAGTCTTCACGTATTTTTAATAAGGACGAGAGTTCCTTAGATTTATATTTGGGAGACGAAAGGACTACAAATAGAGTTCCTTGGTGTTTTTGTGTACCTCACAGGTGGTGCAGTAATTATGAGTTAGTGACCCCTGCATATTTGGAAAGAGAGAGTGTAGCTTGGTGTTATGGTGAGAAATATATTGAGAGAGAGAGAAAGAGAGTAATAGAGATTTTTAAGATAAATGGAAAGTATAGAGAATTTGTAGAAAGGTTAGGAGTAGAGATGGTGGATGATTATAGTAAATACAAACCTTGTAGTAAAATTGAGATAACAATAACAGATGATGATAATAATGATAACAATTACTTACCTTGGGAAGTAACGGGTGTAGCAGTAAATAATTATGATGACTCTATGACTATGACATATTATGATACTGAGGTAGACAGAACCATACCCGATTGTGACATGGTATATGATAAAAAGTTACAGAATAAACCTATTAATTCTGGAAATGAGATTGTGGAAGAGTATAAAAGTTTAAACAAATATTATATAAATAATAATAATATCATTTATATGATAAAAAATATATTGTATCGACCTAAGATTAGAATGTTATTCAATGATGGAGGATAGATTGTTTTATTGTGTAATGAACATTTAATATATGTGAACAGTGATTTTGAAATGGACTGCTTATGGACTGATTTTGATTAATGATAACATAATGAGTTTGGATTGTATATTTTTAATTGTATTAATGTCAATGTATTTATATATTTTGATGTTGTGTATTACAGGTAACTTTTATGTACACGATGTATGTAACATTAACATGTTTTTATTGTGCTAAACAAATGATGAATAATGAAAGTTTCATTAATTAAATTAAATAATTAAAGGTCAATTCCTGAATTAATGTGGTACAAAAGAAAGTTGTACTAAATTTATAATTGCAGTAGTAATGAAGTTAAATTATTAATTTGTAACGAATAAAACATTTCTAATGAATAATAAATGATTAAGTAAGAATATATATTTGAAGATTGAGATGTATTGTTATGAGTAGGTGAGAGATAAATTTTATAATGCAACTGTCAATGATTACAGTAAGGTAAAATGTTTAAACAGGGATAGAGCCTGGGTGTAAATAAAGGCATGTGAGTTAGTTAAAGTTGATGGGAGTTAGATAGCTCAGAATTTTGAAGAAAATAATACAAAGAGAGTATTAGATATTTTAGGGACACAGTAGTTAGTGATTATTTGTAGAGGTGAGTAAAGTAAAGTTTAAACATATATTGTTGCTGATGATATTTTGTAGTGGGGGTGAGGTGATAAGGAGTGGCCAACGTATAGCGTTGTGGCAGGTAATAGCGTAGTTTAAGGGAGTGTTTGCCGATATTTTGGAAGGGCAAAAAATTATGAATGTATATAGCCAGGTAGGGAACACCCATCTTAATACAAAAACGCGCGGTGCCATAGGATTTAAAATGGAATTAGTGAAGGTGTTTATAATTGAGAAATTGGTGTCATGATAGGTAAATTTGGTTGTTAGTTAGAAGAAAGGTGAGTGAGAGTATAAATGTTAGTGCCTATATAATAAGTCAAAGCATAGTGAATACAGGAGGCACCCAGACTAAACAATGATAAAAATGTGAAACGTTAGGTAGAAAATTCAGAGTAGAGAGGTAATAGGAAATGAAATAATAATAATTTGATATGAATATTAATAATAAATGTGAAATTGTGAAGAAATAAACAATAAATAATTGATGACTAATTAATAAAAGTCTAATAATTAAAAGAATTAATTAAGTAATTAATTAAAAGGTAATGCTTACAATTTTATAAGCAAACTTAAAGAAATTTTAATCAAGATTAAATGTGAATTGGTTATTAACCATATTACTGTATTGTATTAACCATATAACTGTATTAACATAATGCTGAGTGTATTATTATGTATTATATAATATGTATTATGTTTTATGTATTAGCATAGAAATTTGAACATGATGTATAAGAAATAGTGTGTGTGGAGGAGAAAGAGGGGTAAATATTATTAACAGCGCCAGATTAATTAAATGTTAATAATAATAATATTAATAATAATATTTTTTTATATAAAATGTTTTTCTCCTTCTTACTCAAACAGGGAGATTTTGGATAAACGTATCCATAAACTTGGGATTTATATATTTATTTTATCCATATGTTTCACTTATATAAAAACTTGTGTTTCTTTTATAATTATATTAATTATGAAAACAGAAAAGGGTTAATTATTATCGATGGGAATCGAAAAGATTTTATAATGTTAAGGGTAGTCAATGAAGAGAATGGCACTTCTATATAATTCTTGTTGATTTGAAGCAAACCCAGTGCTTCTTAACACAAACCAGCACATAGCTAAGGGGAAACAGATCAGTTAGGGATATAGCATATACCAAGCCACTATTTTGATATTTTTGATTTATTGTTTCAGTGTTTGGTGATGTTGTGACAGCGGTCCTGAGCTGGCTATCGCGTCAGAGCAGGAGCGTTACGCGCCTGATTGGCCTTATGGTGTTGGGATCTCGAAGGAGAAGTCCAGTAACATCATGCAGGTACTGTCATCATCATCGGACCACGGGTGAGTTATTGTATTTCTTTTCATATAAATTGTAAGGGGGTTGTGGCGACATATCCTGGCTGATCCCTTTAGGAAGTACGAATGTGTCAATGAAAGTTTTTATGCTTCGGCATAAAATCTTTCATTGAGGGGGTTTTGTGATGGTACAATTCTGGTACTACAATAATTTTGTAAACCTATGGTCCTAAAAACCATAATTATTGTATTTTTATTCTCTAACCATTTATTTTTTAATAATAATAATTTTATTTCATAATCCCTATAAAGTTTTGGTGAATAAACTATAGAATATTTTAAACAACGCACATTTGAGTTAACAGGATTTCTGTCGAATTCGCTGGAAAGCTACAAATGTCGCAAAAAAATGTTTGTCACAGATAACAAGTAAACCAAGCCCAATTACGTCAGAACTAAGGAATGCGAGGCTTGGCATTTGAACAAAGGGCCAGTGACATATTTTTGCCCCACCTCCGCAATATTTAACAAAGAAACTGTGTCATTTTCGTCCAGACAGTGAACCGAGCCGGCCGGCATATTCACTAAGTATGTTTATTTAAATTTTACACCACCAAAAGTGGGTTAATAACTGTTAATAACATAATAATGGTGGTACCGTAACAAATCTTGAGTTGATGTCATCGGCCGAGTGAAACAGTGATAAAAGAATCTGGCAAAAGTGTGATCCGAGGGGGGACACTACAATTCGAGAGTGTGTGCCCAAAGACGATGTGACAGGTCGGATTTTGCACGTGCAATCGAAGGATTCGAGTAGTGCGATGTCATCAACCCAAATTTGAAGCTAAGTATCAGCTACAACCATTTGATATCAAAGAAATTTTAAAATGACCGAAATTCAGTAAATTCATTTCAATTAAAATTATTCATTTAAACTAAGTAAAAATGAGCTCATAAAAAATAATAATTGTACCACAGAGTGTGTGAGTGAGAGAGAGAGAGAGAGAGAGAGAGAGAGAGAGAATAATGAAAGACTATTAAAAAGTGCTGGGTTGTGCAAAGTAAATGCATATATATATATATATACATACACATATTAAAATGTTTAATGTTTCATAGAGTTTAAAAAATATAAATATGTAAAGGTAATAACTATGTATTTTGGAGGGCTTGTGAGAGGGAAATTTAACTTAATTTGAATGTCGCCACCTGGCTGAGAATGAGAATAGCTTGTTTTTGTCATGTAATTAAATTCCATATTATAAATAAACAGGGTAATGTCATATGGTAAACAATTTAACAAAGTGTCATTATTTCAAATAACACTTTCCGCTACTCAAGTTCGCTTAAACGAATTTCTGCCCTTAAAGGTAAGTAAAACTTCATGTTTATATTTATGTTTTAATATATCACAAGATGGCGCCCGACATTTGAAATTAAATACAATTATTGGCTACGTGTAAAGTTATATTTTATTAGCAGTAATAAAAATAATACAACAACATGAAGACTCTGAGACCCGATAAAAGGTAAGGGAGTTGTGTATATTTATTAAATATTATTTTCTTAGTAATCTGCAAGTTCTCAAAATTTCAATAATTTCAAGCAATAAATTTCTGCCTAATATGATATTCAAATGCAAACTATTCCAAACACTACATCCCCCGTAATAGTTATAAGAGCAAAACAACAAGGGCTGAATGGACAACTTGTGACTCTACACTTTTAATTAATAAAATTTTGATACATAAAATACTTAAAAACTGTCAACTTCCAAAATTCTTACCTTCACAGGAATCCAGGGTCCTATATGCGACCTCGTGACCTGTAAGAGTGGTTATTGGGTTTTGTTACATAATAAATCTCTACTCTCATTTATCAACTTTCAACCAATTCGTTTATTTACTAACTATAACATACTTTAACATCTCTATCTGCTTATATCTATCTGCATCTCTATCTATCTTTTAATAATATATGTTAACTTACTTATAACTTGTATAGGTTTCTAATAGAAGGCTATCCAGTACTTTACTTCGCTCTCTCTTTCATACTTGTCACCCCTTTTTCATCTTCCCACTCCCATTATAATGGACCAATTTTTAAAATTTAAAATGAAATTCTTTCTAGTTGTTGGCCAAATATTGAAATTAGGTATTCTTACTGCACGTGCTCACTGGTTCCGCCACAGGTTGTCTGCCACTGTTTTGCGTAAATGTTCTGAAAGTTGTTTTATCTGATTTTTAATTTTAAAACTGTCTTTTCGTTGACGATATTTCACACTACCATGATTTCCATATAGTTACAGACACATTTTGATGGTTGATTACATTTTTTAGTACGGTTTTTTGTGAACCGCACGCTAATGAGTCTGCGCGGTTCCGAGTTTAGACGCTGACTGGTTCGCCTCAACAATGGCGAGCATCCCTCTGGGCTTGGCAACTTGGTATTTGATTGGATGGGCGAGCGTCTCGTTATTTCTCGTAATCTTGTAGCCGGCAGCAAGGAAAACAGTGCGTGAGTTTCACTCTGTCAAAGTTGGCACACGCGCACTCATATACATTCCGATGCTCCAGATTACGTCGCACCTCGCCTGGCTTAATCACAGACTGACCACTGGGTGTTTACAAAAGTTGAGGTTTGGTTATCAAAACCGGGGCTCAGTGTGGGTGACTCCACTTATTACAATTATGATGGAATTAAAATATATCTCATAGTTTGTCCCATTACAATACCCCCCCCCCCAATGAGAGGTTTTCTGTCGAAACAGAAAAACTCTTATTGCCTAAAAACCTAAGAGGATCAGCTAGGATATGGCGCCATTGACCCCCCGTCAATTCTTATTAAAATCATGGGTAACTTACCCCCCTAGTCCGGTGACAATGGCTGCACCTGAATGACCTTACTGGACTTCCCTCTTGAGATCCCAACGCCGCAAAGTCAGACAGGCACCCGCCACAGTATCACCAGGCTCTGTAACAATTCAAACAAATTGTCAATAATTGGCCTTACACTAAACCAGATCCTCAACTGATTTATTTCCCTCTTAGACGTACTGGATTGCCTTTAGCAAAGTACTGGTTGCGTATATATGTCCCTTCTTAATATAAACCTATTACATTCCTATTTCACAAAAACCTAACCTCAAAGTAAACATTACCAACTTTCAGTTAACATAAACCTTTCATCTTTGCATCTAACTACAATTCACTAGCATTATACAACTTTTATTTCAATTTCTATTAATTAAACATTTTAAGGCCGGTTACACACACGGCGGATTTTTCCGCGGTGGACAATTGCCCGTCGCCGCTCACAGAAATCTAGCGTTTACACACAGGGCGGTAAAATCTCCGTCGCCGTCGTACGAGTCAGATGACTATTGGCAGTGTAGTTTCATCATCAAACCAATTTACTTAGTTTAACTGTGTTATTTAAATTATTTCTTGCTTTGAAGTGTATAGTGTAGTTTGAAATGAACAGAGAGCAAATTCTAGGTTTACTGTTATTCCGTCGTCGAATGAAAAGGAGAAGAAAAAATCGACTAATTTGGGTTCATCCAATTAATGAAAGAAGAGAGGAGGTTGGAGCTTTCTACACGTTGTTTGAAGAGTTGAGGCAGGATGACACGAAATTCTTCAATTACTTCAGAATGTCGATGACTTCCTTTGACGGACTGCATGGACGGTTGAAAGATACCATTCAGCGCAAAAATACCAAAATGAGGAATTGTATTCAGCCTGTAGAAATGCTGGCAATAACACTGAGGTAAGTAAAAATAACTTTTGAAATTTATAAGTTAGAAATTATTAAATAACACTGAGTAAAATAAATAATAAAGTAAAATAAAGATTTTACTTATACATTTATAATTTACTTTACGTGAAAACTATTATTATTTTTGATAACCTCATTAAACTTTTTCACATATAAGACACAAAGAGCTAAGATACATAAACTCTGTACGTTCAATGTATCCATCATGTCGTTTTTTTTATTTTTTTAAACTTGTTTTACTTATAATTACTTCCATACATAGTTATTATAACGCACCTTTTTTATAATAGTGTGTGGGATAATCATTTTCAAAATAGTTTTAAAGGTAACGGTATTTATTGATACAATTCCATAAAAACATACAAAATATATTAATAGACCTTTATATACACAAATACACTTTATATACACAAATATACAATTAGAAATTGACGTCCATTGTGCTAGATGAATTGTAGGAATTTACTGAAGAACTTCTTTCATAGTCTTCTTCGTCAACGTACTCAGCAAAATTTTCATAGTGTTCAGCTGCTGTAGTTTTTTTCATTTTGTCTTTCATTGGTTGGGATGATGAAGTAGGTAGTTCATTTTGAGTAGAAACTGAGGGAATCGATAGTGGGTCGTAAAGTGGGAGATGTGGAGGTTGTGAGGGGTATGAAGCCAGAGTTGTGAATGTTGGACGATTTTGCCTTGGTTGGGATGGTGGAGTAGGTAGTGCATTTTGAGTAGAAACTGAGGGAATCGATCGTGGGTCGTAAGGTGGGAGATGTGGAGGTTGTGAGTAGTGCGAAGTCATAGGAGTTGTGAAAGGTTGTTGAAGTGGCTGTGGAAAGGTCTGTGGTTGGGGATGGTATGGTGTTGATTGGCTCTGTTGCTGGAACTGGGAAGCGGATTGTGTAGTGTAGTGTAACCTTGATAGTGAAGAGCTGCAACCTTTTAATTCTTAATATTGGAAATCACCCGAAGAACCTCCATTTGGAATTGAAGCCATTCATTACTATCAAAATTCTCTGTATGCGGCACCAGACTGTGATAGAAGGACATTTGGGAGTTTGGTTTCTCAGGTTCTGTTTTTTCCAATGCCTTTAAAATCCTCAAATCTACTTCTTCTATTTTCTTATGTTTCCTTCGTGGTTGAGTATTGGAAAGAGCTTTTTCCTTTGTTCCAGTTTTTAGGATTACTTCATGTTCTGTGTTCTCAGGAGGTTGTTGCCAAGAGCTATCGGTTTCATCCTTGTTCTCTTCTTCTATGATGAAACTCTCTGTAGTCTGTTTTTTCATATAATTTTTTTAAGAACTTGAGTTCGTCGTTAAATATGTACTTTCTTTTTTTGCTAGCTTGTGAGCCACTAGTTTTGCCTTCTTTTCAGCCTTGGCGAAGGCGTCACGTAGATGTTTCCATCGTTTCATCACTTCCTTACCTAAAAAAGAAAAACATTAAGTACCGTCTACATTAGCTAGGCCTACGTAAAAAATAAAATAATAATTTTTTTCTTATTTAGAAATTAAATAATTTTTTTCGTTTTTCAGATATCTAGCAAGTGGATGTACTTTCACCAACCTTCATTATTCCTTCAGAGTAGGAATCTCAACAGCAAGAGTGATAGTTAGAGATGTTTGTCAAGCACTGTGGAAGGTTATGTAAAGCGAGTGCATACCTCCCCTTACAAAAAAAAAATGTGGGAATCAGTAGCAAATGGATTTGAACATGCAGCAAACTTTCCCCACTGCATAGGGGCAGTAGATGGGAAACACGTCCTCATCGTGAGTCCAATAGAAAGTGGATCTATGTATTTTAATTATAAAGACTACTATTCAATTGTGTTAATGGGCACTGCAGATAGTAAGTACTGTTTTGTTTTTGTGCATATTGGTAGCTATGGAAAAGACTGTGACTCGTCGGTTTTTAAACAGACTCAGCTGTCGAAATCAATAGAAACCAGTTCAAAAAATCTACCTGATGAGAAGTGCCTACCAGGCACAGAAAAGTCCGAAAGTGCCATATTTTCTTGTTGGTGATGCAGCATTTGGGCTACATAAACATTTGTTAAGGCCTTATGCTGGGACACATTTAACAATCGAAAAGAGAATCTTCAACTATCGATTGTGCCGAGCAAGAAGGTACGCTTTCGGTATCATCAGCAACAAATGGAGAATATTCCATCGACCCTTAAATGTCCAACCACAATTTGCTAATGATATTGTTAAAGCCTGCATTATTCTTCATAATTATGTTAGGGATAGAGATGGATACATGATTGAGGATACAACGTCAATTATAGGGCTGGAAGATATTCAAGGAGAGAATACTACAAGAGGAGGCCTCAAAGCAAACAATGTGAGAAACATTCTATGTAAATATTTTGTTTCAAGTGTAGGAAGGATTTCCTGGCAGATGTCCAAGATATAAGGACATTCAGATCGCCATGACATCGACAACAGATAACTGTCAAATGGGCCGCTTTCTTATTTAACACAAGTATTCGAAGAGAAAACTTTTTTTCTTCTCATAATTTTTATTTAATTGTAAAATATTACTGTAACACTAGAAGTAAGTTACAAGCATAATAAAACTTCTTAAAAAAAGTGACATTGTTACTAATTTTCCAATAATGTTTATATTTTTACAAATAAAACATTTGTTAATAATAGCCCACCATGGTTGTAATAATAATAAAAAAACAAATAAATAATTAAATCCAGAAACGCCTACAATGTGAGTAAAGATCCTGTGCCACTACAGAGTGTGAGCACTGCCACTTCTAGAATCTCAAAATCGAATTTTTTCTAGTACGTATATGTGAGAAAGTATGTACTTACCAAAATCATTTCTCTCTTTTTCTTCCAACACAGCATAGTTGCTACGAGTTCCCAGGCAAACTTCACGCCAAGCGTTTCTGGTAGTGTCTCTGTCCTTGAATATGTCGAGGGTTTTATCCCACAAGACAGGCCTTTCTTGGATTAATGAAATTAAATTTCATTATCTATATCTAGGTCACTCATGTTTAAAATAGAAAAACCCAATTAACAACTGTGTACACTCACAAAGGTTTAACTCACACTGAACAAAATAACTCTAAACGGTAGAAAAACAGCTGTGTGTAAACGTGCATTTGGTCACATACGCCACTACTTGGACGGTGACGGTAAAATTACCATCGACTCCAGTAGCAGTCGGCGGTTGCACAGCTACCGCCAACGGCAAATTGACCGCGCGTTTATTTTTCCGTTTAATGTGTAAGCTCTAATTTACTTCAGTGCGCTACTGTTGGAACGGCGGCAACGGTCAATTCTCCGTCGCAGAAAAATCCGCCGTGTGTGTAACCAACCGGCCTAACTGTTTATCTGGCCTTTATCATTTCAAATCAAAATTTAAATTATTCAAATTTCAATCATTACCTTTTCATCAGTTATCATTTATTTTACAATTCAAATCAAAATAAATCTAAGTTCATTACTAAAATTCACATTTTAAATTAATTAGACCATCTCTTTCAATTAATTACTTTAATTGCATTATCCAAAACGATTCAGTTAATTTAATTTCATCTTGTATTTATTTACTTTCATAGTGAAATTCATATATCACGTTCTGTAACCTCCAAATCCAAACTAATCAAAACAATTTACTACCAAAATTTCTATCTTTTAAATGACTTTAATTTTCATCATAAACATTCATAATTATATACTGACAATTATTATTAAAAAAAAATAAAAAATGTATTACTATCATCAAATCAATTACAACTATATACCGATTACACAATGCATCAGCTGATGTCTTACCAGCATATGAACATAACCTTACTCTAAGTACCTTTAACATATGTAACCCAAATACAGAATTATCTACAATATAAGTTATTAAATGTTCTTGTTAACCACACATCGTTACAGTATTAAGTCCAGTATTCAAAACCATTAACTTTCCTAATTGAATGTTCATTAATAACCATTTAACCTCCATCATTGAAAATTCATTTTCTTTTAATATAACACAATACATAACCATTACAAAACAGCAACTGAGTCACAACAATAACAACATATCTATTCAGAGCAAATCAAACTCAATTTCATAGTGATTACGGTCAAGTAATCCCTAACTGAATATTCAGTTATACACCTTATTCCACATAATTTTATCATATCCCCCCCCTAACTCAGTTACAATTGGGTAAATCACCTTCCAGGTAAACCGGATGAGGCATTTACCTCCTTGCATAGATGCTATATCTATGCCCCTGGCTTGTAACGGCCAGCTCCTTTTCACACACTCTATTGCTTAATGATGTTGGACTGTAGCACCCATTTGCTTTCACAAGAACTGAAGTTTTTTTAGGGTGTAGACGCTGCCTACACCGTTTGTTAATAAATAATTATTTTATTACTTGAATGTGTCGCCATCTATGTCGGTCGCATTGAGTTATGTATCCTAGATACCTACGTTTTATTTACATTACATGTGCGGTTGTCATGAGTGATTTCTTGTATTGTTTAATGTACTAATAAATATCAATTCAATTAATTAGATCATTCTGTTTTATCAGTAATTGCTTCCTGGTAAATATAATAACAGGTTATGGGCCCAGAGAAGTAATAAAACACATTGTTGAATCAAACTGTGGACAGTAAAAATACGCAAGAACCCTTTTTTTTTGTTGCACGTGTCAGTAAGAATTGAGTGCACAAAGTCAGTTGTAGAGAAGAAACTACATTAAACAATAGAAATGGATTTAGTCAGATCAAATTTAGAAATGTTGAAAGATGATTTGCAAGGAGGTTCCAACTATGATTCATGGATATTCAAACTTAACCTAACCTTAAAATCAAAAGGTATTTATCAAATCGCAACGGGAGTTAAAATTAAGCCTGAAGGAGATGAATCAAGCGCAGCTGTAAAAGAATGGATTGAAAAGGATTTAGAAGCACAAATATTAATTGGATTGAATGTTGACAGTAATATAGCCAAGAAAATTGCAAGGTGCCAGTCCGCAAATGCTATGTTAGAAAAGTTGGAAACCTTATATGGAAAAAAATCAAACGTTTCAGTTGAATGCCTGCAAAGATTATTTTTTAATTATAAGTATGATGAGCACAAATCAGTAATAGAAAATTGCATGACAATTCAACAATATGCTGATGAATTGTCTGCACTAGGTGAAAGCATTAAAGAAAACTGGATTATGCAAAGGATATTAGGTATACTTCCAACAAGACTGCATCATTTTAGAACGTCTTGGGATAATGTTATTTCCACAGAAAAAACGTTGAACAACATATTTGAGCGTTTGAAACTTGAAGAAGACAGGCAAAAAGAAAGTGAACAGGCCAATAATGAGTGTCAGAATGCTTTCATATCAAAGGGACAGGAAAATAATAAAACAAAACAAGTGAACGTAAAGGAATGCTTTAAATGTGGACAAAAAGGGGACATAAAGAAGTACTGCAAGAATAAACCTAGTAAAAGTTACATTGAATATTGTAAGAAAAATTATCCGTGTAATAAGTGCAACGAAAAAGGTCACTTTGCCAAAAATTGTACCAAAAATGTAGATAGTAAGTCGGAAAAATCAGACAAATCTACGTCGAAAAGTAAATTGATGATTAATGTTGGATTGTCTGTTACTAACATACAATATATATCAATGAAGAATGACTATCAAGATCTATGGTACCAAGATTGTGGTGCCACTCAGCACATGACTTTAAGGAATGACTGGTTGAAAAATTATACTGTTTTACAAGAACCAGAAAAAGTCATGATTGGAGATTCACCACTTATAGAAGGTGTTGGTGTCGGAGACATAGATTTGTTAGCTTATAATGGTCAAGATTGGTGTAACATAACACTGAAAAATGTTTTGTATACACCATGTGACGGTACAATTCTGGTACTATAATAATTTTGTAAAACTATGTTTCCAAAAACCATAATTATTGTATTTTATTCTCTAACCATTTATTTTTTAATAATAATAATTGTATTTAATAATCCCTATAAGAGTTTTGGTGAATATTTTAAACAACACACATTTGAGTTAACAGGATTTCTGTCAAATTCGGTGGAAAATTACAAAAGCCGCAAAAAACTGTTTGTCACAAATAAGCAGTAAACAAGGCCAACCCATGTTTATGTCAGACGCAAAGAATGCAATGCGCATTGTCTTCCACTGGGCTGGGCCATTTGAACAAAGAGCCAGTGACGTATTTTTGCCCCACCTCTGCAATGTTGACTGATGAAACTGTGTCATTCTCGTCCGGACCGTGAAGAGAGCCAGCCGGCTATTCACGGCCAGCATATTCACTAAGCGTATTTATTTAAATTTTACACCACCAAAAGTGGGTTAATAACTGTTAATAACATAATAATGGTGGTATCTTGAGTTGATGTCATCGGCCGAGTGAAACCGTGATAAAAGAATCTGGCAAAGTGTGATCCGAGGGGAATACTACATCAAGAGTGTGTGCCCTAAGACGATGTGACAGGTCAGATTTTGCACGTGCAATAGAAGAATTTGAGTAGTGCGATGTCGTCAACCCAAATTTGCAGCTAAGTACCAGCTACAACCATTTTATATTTCAAAAAACTCTAAAATGACCAAAATTCAGTAAATTCATTAACAAAAATGGTATACCGTAATTTGAAATGATCTCATAATAATAATAATTGTACCAGAGAGAGAGAGAGAGAGAGAGAGAGAGAGAGAGAGAGAGAGAGAGAGAGAGAGAGAGAGAGAGAGAGAGAGAGAGAGAGAGAGAGAGTGTGAGTGAATAATGGGGATTATTAAAAAGTGCTGGGTTGTGCAAAATAAATGCCTATATATCTATACACATATTTAATATGTTTAATATTTCAATAAGGTAATAACTATGTATTTTGGAGGACTTGTGAAAGGGAAATCTAATTTAAATTGAATGTCGCCACCTGGCGGATAATAGCTTGTTTGTTTCACGTAGTAATGTCTTATGTAAGTACATTCCATATTATATAAATAAAAAGGGTAATGTCATATAGTAAACAATATAACAAAATGTCATTAATTCAGACAACACTTTCCGCTACTCTAGTTCGCTTAACTGAATTTCTGCCCTTAAAGGTAAGTAAATTTTCACGTTTTAATATATTACAAGATGGCGCCCGACATTTGAAATTAAATACAATTATTGGCTAAGTGTAAAGTTATATTTTATTAGCAGTAATAAAAATAATATAACATTGGCTTTCCCGACCAGGGACACTACTTAAAATTTTATTGTATGTGGGTAAGCCTACGGAGAGAGCGGGGACGTTATCTGAAATAACAGACATAATTTTAAATACTTAAACATAACCTATCTTCTACGAGGTTATGTTATAAGGTTATATGCATGCGTGTATTATAAATAAGCAAAATGAATACCAGATAAAGGTGATATGGTAGACGAAACAGTTACGAGTGAGATGGACGTTAAATTGAACCCAATTAGTCAGACCAGTGAAATCAGTGTCACTGAATTAAATCCGGTTCCATTAACTCACATCTCAACTCAAGACGTAAATAAACCAGATGAGACAGCTGCAATGATGCAGTTACTATTAAATAAATTTGATGAAAAGTTTACTAACTTGAATGACAAATTTGATGAACAGAGTGTAAAGTTTGATGAAATAAAAAACAAAATTAAAAACCGAAATTGTCACTTTGATAAAAGAATAGACGAAATGCATGTTCATTTTGATAATATACAGAAACAAACAGTAACGTTAGTAGACGAGATATTTGATATACCGAAGAGTAAAGTAGACAAGAATTACAAGAATAATAGTGGGGGTAGTAATGATGATACATTCACGGAAAATAGTGTTAGTTTAAGTGCTAACAAGGTGAGTAACAATGATAATTTGAATAAGGAGTTTACAGGTAGTAAAAATGGTATAATTAAGAATATGGTGTCAGAAAATGATAATGAGAATATTGGGAGTGATAATGAGATGTTTGTGTGTGTTGAGTCAGAGAGAGAGCTGAGAGAAAGTATATTTGGAAAAGGGGTGCAGGGGGTAGAATTTTCCTTTGATGTTGTAGTAGTGGGTGAAGAAAAGTTTTCACGTATTTTTAATAAGGATGAGAATTCCTTAGATTTATACTTGGGAGACGATAGGTCTACAAATAGAGTTCCTTGGTGTTTTTGTGTACCTCATAGGTGGTGCAGTAATTATGAGTTAGTGACCCCTGCATATGTGGAGAGAGAGAGAGAGAGAGAGAGAGAGAGAGAGAGAGAGAGAGAGAGAGAGAGAGAGAGAGAGAGAGAGAGAGAGAGAGAGAGAGAGTGTAACTTGGTGTTATGGTGAGAAATATATTGAGAGAGAGAAAAAGAGAGTAATAGAGATTTTTAAGATACATAGAAAGTATAGAGAATTTGTAGAAAGGTTAGGAGTAGAGATGGTGGATGATTATAGTAAATACAAACCTTGTAGTAAAATTGAGATAACAATAATAGTAGATGATGAGAATAATGAATACAATTACTTACCTTGGGAAGTATAGGTGTAGTAGTAGAAATGATGATGATAATTATAATGACTATATGACTAACATGATTATAACAGATAATACTGAGGTAGACCGAACCATACCCGATCGTGACATGGTATATGATAAAAAGTTACAGAATAAACCTATTAATTCTGGAAATGAGATTGTGGAAGAGTATAAAATTTTAAACAAATATTATATAAATAATAATAATATCATTTATATGATAAAAAATGTTATATCGACCTAAGATTAGAATGTTATTCAATGATGGAGGATAGATTGTTTTATTGTGTAATGAACATTTAATATATGTGAAAACTGATTTTGAAATGGACTGCGTATGGACTGATTTTGATTAATGATAAAATAAGAAGTTGGATTGTATATTTTTAATTGTATTCATGTCAATGTATTTATGTATTTTGATGTTGTGTATTACAGGTAAATTTTATGTACACCATGTATTATGTATTGTTTTAATAATTAACACTTAACATGTTTTTATTTGCTAAACAAGTGAAAGTAATAGTGAAAATTGTAAATAATTGAATAATAATTGAAAATTAATTACTCAATTAATATGGTACAAAAGAAAGTTGTACTAAATTTATAATTGCAGTAGTAATGAATTTAAATTATTAATTTGTAATGAAGAAAATTTCTAATGAATAATAAATGATTAAGTAAGAATATATATTTGAAGATTGAGATGTATTGTTATGAGTAGGTGAGAGATAAATTTTATAATGCAATTGTCAATGATTACAGTAAGGTAAAATGTTTAAACAGGGATAGAGCCTGGGTGTAAATAAAGGCATGTGAGTTAGTTAATTAAAGTTGATGGGAGTTAGATAGCTCAGAATTTTGAAGAAAATAATACAAAGAGAGTATTAGATATTTTAGGGACACAGTAGTTAGTGATTATTTGTAGAGGTGAGTAAAGTAAAGTTTAAACATATATTGTTGCTGATATTTTGTAGTGGGGGTGAGGTGATAAGGAGTGGCCAACGTATAGCGTTGTGGCAGGTAATAGCGTAGTTTAAGGGAGTGTTTGCCGATATTTTGGAAGGGCAAAAAATTATGAATGTATATAGCCAGGTAGGGAACACCCATCTTAATACAAAGACGCGCGGTGCCATAGGATTTAAAATGGAATTAGTGAAGGTGTTTATAATTGAGAAATTGGTGTCATGATAGGTAAATTTGGTTGTTAGTTAGAAGAAAGGTGAGTGAGAGTATAAATGTTAGTGCCTATATAATAAGTCAAAGCATAGTGAATACAGGAGGCACCCAGACTAAACAATGATAAAAATGTGAAACGTTAGGTAGAAAATTCAGAGTAGAGAGGTAATAGGAAATGAAATAATAATAATTTGATATGAATATTAATAATAAATGTGAAATTGTGAAGAAATAAACAATAAATAATTGATGACTAATTAATAAAAGTCTAATAATTAAAAGAATTAATTAATTAATTAATTAAAAGGTAATGCTTACAATTTTATAAGCAAACTTAAAGAAATTTTAATCAAGATTAAATGTGAATTGGTTATTAACCATATTACTGTATTGTATTAACCATATAACTGTATTAACATAATGCTGAGTGTATTATTATGTATTATATAATATGTATTATGTTTTATGTATTAGCATAGAAATTTGAACATGATGTATAAGAAATAGTGTGTGTGGAGGAGAAAGAGGGGTAAATATTATTAACAGCGCCAGATTAATTAAATGTTAATAATAATAATATTAATAATAATATTTTTTTATATAAAATGTTTTTCTCCTTCTTACTCAAACAGGGAGATTTTGGATAAACGTATCCATAAACTTGGGATTTATATATTTGGTGGGGGTGAGGTGATAAGGAGTAGTCAACGTATAGCGTTGTGGCAGGTAATAGCGTAGTTTAAGGGAGTGTTTGCCGATATTTTGGAAGGGCAAAATATTATGAATGTATATAGCCAGGTAGGGAACACCCATCCCTGTACAAAGACGCGCGGTGCCATAGGATTTTAAAATGGAATTAGTGAAGGTGTTTATAATTGAGAAATTGGTGTCATGATAGGTAAATCTGGTTGTTAATTAGAAGAAAGGTGAGTAAGGTTATAAATGTTAGTGCCTATATAATAAGTCAAAGCATAGTGAATACAGGAGTCACCCAGACTAATCAATGATAGAATGTGAAAGGTTAGGTAGAAAATTCAGGGTAGAGAGGTAATAAGAAATGAAATAATAATAATGTAATATGAATATTAATAATAAATTTGAAATTGTAAAGAATTAAATGGTAGTATATAATTGATAGTTAATTGATAAAAGTTTAATAATTAAAAGTATTAATTAATTATTATAATTAAAATGTAATGTTTATAACTTGACACGAAAATTTAAAGAAATTTTAATCAAGTTAAAATGTGAATTGCTTATTTTAATGTATTAACCGTATTACTGTATTAACATAATGATGAGTGTATTATTTATGTATTAACATAGGAATTTGAACATGATGTATAAGAAATAGTGTGTGTGGAGGAGAAAGAGGGGTAAATATTATTAACAGCGCCAGTTTACTTACTGTTAATAAAAATAATATTAATAATAATAATATTTTTTATTTTTTATATAAAATGTTTTTCTCCCTCTTACTCAAACAGGGAGATTTTGGTAATTGTATCCATAGACTTGGGATTTATATATTTATTTTATCCATATGTTTCATTTACGAGGGCTATCCAGAAAGTAACAGACGTTTTGAAATAAAAAATTTACAAAATGAAAAAAACAAAATTTTATTATATACATTTGAAAGGTACACTCTTAAGCTATTTTTCTACATAATTGCCATTCAAATTAAGGCACTTATCATACCGTGGCACAAGTTTTTCAATACCGTCTCTGTAGAAATCTGCCGCCTGCGATTTCAACCACTGGTTTACACCGGCATGCAGTTCGGCGTCAGTATCAAAGCGTTGTGTAGCGAGCCATGTCTTCATCGCTGGGAAGAGGTGATAGTCGCTCGGCACCAAATCCGGGCTGTATGGTGGATGATCGAACACCTCCCATCCAAAACCATCGAAGAGCTCTCGGGTACGATTGGCCGTGTGTGGATGTGCGTTGTCGTGAAAAAACAAAACCTTCGCACTAAGTTTTCCCTGACGCTTGTTTTGTATCGCGCGCCTTAACTTTCTCAGTGTTTCATAATACCTCTCTGAGTTAATTGTTGTGCCACGTTCAAGAAAATCAATGAGAATCACTCCTTCAGAGTCCCAAAACACAGTAGCCATGACCTTTCTTGCTGACAGCGTTTGCAAACACTTCCTTGGTTTCTTGGGAGAATTTGTGTGTCCCCATTCCATCGACTGCCCTTTTGTTTCACTATTGACATGCTTCACCCAAGTCTCGTCCCCAGTTACGATACGATCGATAACTTTGTTACCATTTTTGTCGTAATCTTCGAGGAAAGTTAGTGCTGCAGCCAGTCTCTGTTTTTTGTGGTCTTCCGTTAGGATTTTCGGAATCCACCTACACAAAATTTGTGGTAACCAAGCTTTTCCGCCACAATTTCATGCACCAAACTCCGTGAAATTTGGGGAAAATGTTTCGAAAATTCCGTAATCATGAAACGACAATCTTCACGAATTTTGTCGTTGATTTTCATCACCAGTTCATCAGTCACAAGGCTAGGTCTACCACTGCGGTCCTCATCGTGAACATTGGTACGGCCATTTTTAAAATCAATGCACCATTGCCTCACTCGGCTTTCACTCATTATTCCTTTTCTGTACACATCACAAAGTTGGTGATAAATTTCAATTGGTTTGTGATTTTTTGCCAACAAAAACCTAATCACAGAATGCACCTCACAAGTGGCGGGATTTTCTATTGCAGTGCACATTTTAACACGTCACAGAGAGCAAAGTAAGAGGGGCACAGACCGCACGCTACCACAGCTGGATGCGTACTGAGTGTAGGAATGTTCTGACACCAAGATGGCGGCTCTATCCCCGCCCACCATCGCGGTCGGTCAAAACGTCGGTTACTTTCTGGATAGCCCTCGTATATAAAAACTTGTGTTTCTTCTATAATTATATTAATTATGAAAACAGAAAAGGGTTAATTATTATCGATGGGAATCGAAAAGATTTTATAATGTTAAGGGTAGTCAATGAAGAGAATGGCACTTCTATATAATTCTTGCTGATTTGAAGCAAACCCAGTGCTTCTTAACGCAAACCAGCACATAGCTAAGGGGAAACAGATCAGTTAGGGATATAGCATATACCAAGCCACTATGTTGATATTTTGATTTATTGTTTCAGTGTTTGGTGATGTTGTGACGGCGGTCCTGAGCTGGCTAGCGCGTCAGAGCAGGAGCGTTACGCGTCTGATTGGCCTTATGGTGTTGGGATCTCGAAGGAGAAGTCCAGTAAGGTCATGCAGGTACTGTCATCATCATCGGACCACGGGTGAGTTATTGTATTTCTTTTCATATAAATAGTAAGGGGGTTGTCGTGACATATCCTGGCTGATCCCTTTAGGAAGTACGAATGTGTCAATGAAAGTCTTTATGCTTCGGCATAAAATCTTTCATTGAGGGGGTTTTGTGACGGTACAATTCTGGTACTATAATAATTTTGTAAACCTATGTTTCCAAAAACCATAATTATTGTATTTTATTCTCTAACCATTTATTTTTTAATAATAATAATTGTATTTCATAATCCCTATAAGAGTTTTGGTGAATATTTTAAACAACGCACATTTGAGTTAACAGGATTTCTGTTAAATTCGGTGGAAAATTACAAAAGCCGCAAAAAACTGTTTGTCACAAATAAGCAGTAAACAAGGCCAACCCATGTTTACGTCAGACGCAAAGAATGCAATGCGCATTGTCTTCCACTGGGCTGGGCCATTTGAACAAAGAGCCAGTGACGTATTTTTGCCCCACCTCTGCAATGTTGACTGATGAAACTGTGTCATTCTCGTCCGGACCGTGAAGAGAGCCAGCCGGCATATTCACGGCCGGCATATTCACTAAGCGTATTTATTTAAATTTTACACCACCAAAAGTGGGTTAATAACTGTTAATAACATAATAATGGTGGTACCGTAACAAATCTTGAGTTGATGTCATCGGCCGAGTGAAACCGTGATAAAAGAATCTGGCAAAGTGTGATCCGAGGGGAATACTACATCAAGAGTGTGTGCCCTAAGACGATGTGACAGGTCAGATTTTGCACGTGCAATAGAAGGATTCGAGTAGTGCGATGTCGTCAACCCAAATTTGCAGCTAAGTACCAGCTACAACCATTTTATATTTCAAAAAACTCTAAAATGACCAAAATTCAGTAAATTCATTAACAAAAATGGTATACCGTAATTTGAAATGATCTCATAATAATAATAATTGTACCAGAGAGAGAGAGAGAGAGAGAGAGAGAGAGAGAGAGAGAGAGAGAGAGAGAGAGAGAGAGAGAGAGAGAGAGAGAGAGAGAGAGAGAGAGAGAGAGAGAGAGAGAGAGAGAGAGAGAGAATAATGGGTGATTATTAAAAAGTGCTGGGTTGTGCAAAATAAATGCCTATATATCTATACACATATTTAATACGTTTAATATTTCAATAAGGTAATAACTATGTATTTTGGAGGGTTTGTGAAGGGGAAATCTAATTTAAATTGAATGTCGCCACCTGGCGGATAATAGCTTGTTTGTTTCACGTAGTAATGTCTTATGTAAGTAAATTCCATATTATATAAATAAAAAGGGTAATGTCATATGGTAAACAATATAACAAAGTGTCATTAATTCAGACAACACTTTCCACTACTCTAGTTCGCTTAACCGAATTTCTGCCCTTAAAGGTAAGTAAATTTTCACGTTTTAATATATCACAAGATGGCGCCCGACATTTGAAATTAAATACAATTATTGGCTAAGTGTAAAGTTATATTTTATTAGCAGTAATAAAAATAATATAACAACCAAAGATACCCTTTAACTTATTTTCCGTCACTAGTGCCTTGGACAAGGGTTATCATCAGGAAGCAGACGCAAATTGCTCGTAATTTTTTGATTCAGATACTGGTGAATTAACAGCCATGGCAAACAGAGATGAAAGATTGTTTAGAATGATGTTTCGCTATAAAAACTTAGAAAAGTGTATTGTTGCTATGTCAATTAAAAAGTGGCATGAAAAATTACCACATCAGAATATTAGTTATGTAAGAGACATTTTGAATAAAAATAATATAAAGTATGTAGATGATTGGGATGACTATGTGTGTGAAGGATGCGTTTATGGCAAACACCATCGTCTCCCACATCCAAGAAATTTTGAAGTGGCAAAAGAGGTACTTGATGTAATTCATGTAGACCTGTGCGAAATGAATATAAATTCTTTTGGAGCAAAATATTTTTTTATGCTCAAAGATGATTTCTCTCATTTTTGCACTGTCTATTTCTTAAAAACTAAAAATGAAACTTTTGAGAAATTGAAAATATTCATGACTTTAGTTGAGAATCAGTTTAGAAAGAAAATAAAATTTTAAAGTCTAATAATGGGAAAGAAATTAAAAATGGAGATACTAAGAAGTTTTGTGAAGAACTTGGAGTTTTCCACATTAAGTCGAACCCATACACTGCACCACAAAATGGTCGAATTGAGAGAGATGAGAACCATTGTAGAATCTGCTAGATCAGCTATACATGCAAGAAATCTAAATAAAAACTTATGGGCAGAAGCAATTAGTTATGCTACATTTACACTGAATCAGACTGGAACAAGTTCTGTGAAAGGTAAAAGTCCTGTGGATTTATGGTTTGGACGCAGAATTGATGTAAATAAGCTTAGAATCTTTGGATGTGATTGTTATGTTTTCATTCAGGATTTTAAGAGAGCCAAAACACAGAAGAAATCAGAAAAAGGAATTTTCTTAGGATACAGTTTAGATTCAAGTAGTTACCGAGTTTACTTAAGAGACAAAAATGAATTTGTAACATCAGGAGATGTGATATTTGATGAAAAAGTAAACAGTAAGTCTAGTTGTACAGAAATTGAAGCTACCTTGTCAAATGAAGAAAAGGAATACATAGTGTCAAGTGAAGAAGAAAAATCTGATAGTGAAAGTGTTTATGAAAGCTCTGTGTCTGACAATAATATGCAAAATGAATGTCAAGAAAATCACTGTGTAAAGTGTTTGGAACGAGATCAAACTGTCTGTATTCAACCAGAGAAAAGAAGTCTTCGAAACAGGGCTACTTTAAGGATGCCAGCAAGGATGGTAGATTATGTAGTTGAAGACAACAGAAACCAAAATGTAAACATGGCCATGATAGGTGAGGTAGAAGATATTTCCATTTTACAAGCACTACAGGATGAAAACTGGAAGAAAGCAATGTTAGAAGAGTATGAATCTTTGATGAAGATGAGAACTTGGAAACTAGTAAGTCTACCAAAAGAAGAAAAAGCTTTGATTTGTCGGTGGGTTTTATGCCAAAAACAAGATGGGCGATACAAAGCCAGGCTAGTTGCAAGAGGGTTTGAGCAAGAACAAGGAATCCATTATACTGAGACCTTCAGTCCTGTTGCCAAACATGCATCCTTTCGACGGATACTCAGCATTTCAGCCTCTGATGGAATGCATCTGATGACTTTTGATGTGAAGACAGCGTTTTTACATGGATCTTTGGATGAGAAGATTTACATGTATCAACCGGTAGGCTTTGATGATGGCTCAGGTAGAGTTTGTGAGTTGCTCAAGAGTATATATGGACTTAAACAGTCATCGAAAAATTGGAATGTGAAGTTCACAAACTACCTAAGGAAATTAAATTTTGTTTGTTCTGACGATGATTCTTGTATTTATTATAATGGTGACAGAAGCATTATAATTGTACTTTTTGTAGATGATGGTGCTATTATAGGAAAAGAAAAACAAAATGATAGATATACTAGATAAACTTAACAAAGAATTTGAAATTACTTATAATTCTGGGTCAGACAACAAATTAACTTACCTTGGCATGGAAATTGAAATTAGACATAAGGAAATTTTTGTAAGCCAACATCATTACACTGAAAAGATATTGAAAAGATGTAGAATGGAAGATTCAAATCAAAAGTCAACTCCAATGGAAATAGGTATGTTAACCGAAGAACAACATTTTCATAATGATCAGCCACTCGATAAATCTGTCCTATATCGTGAGGCAATAGGCAGTTTACTTTACTTAGCTACAGTATCTAGGCCAGATATCAGCTTTGCAGTAAACTACCTAAGTAGATATTCAAACAATCCCATGGTACGGCACTGGAATATGGTAAAACATGTATTTCGATATTTGAAAGGCACTGTAAATTTTGGAATAAGTTTCAATGGAGATTCTGAACTCATTGCTTCTTCAGATTCAGATTGTTAAGCTACGAATTAACCAACATAATTTAAATACCATAGAAAATAATAAATAAACAAGCTTACACTTACCGTCCTTGTGTGTTCTTGAGTCCAGGGTCTCATACGTACGTTGGGATACAAGCGTAATTTTCAAGGTTGTGTGAATAACTTATACAATACATCTTGGAAGAGAAATTATTTTTTGTTTAATAATCAAAAAGTGGTGATTTTATAAGCGGTTCTCCAAATAGATTGTTTTACATATTTTCAAAGGTTGTGCAACTCTTACATCTTATTTTCTATACTTACATGCTATTACTTACACTTAAGATAGCCCAGCCTGCGCACGCACTACTCACATTCTTAAAACCCCTTTTCAATATAAAAACGCCCCATTTTATGTAAAATTAATGACCATAATGCTTTTAGTGTGAAACGTTACGTGTGTGGCGTCCTCTTCCCCGACCACGTGGTGCGTCTTCCAAAGTCTTTCATTCTCCGGATGTTCACAAGGTTTATAATATTTAATAACGTTCAATATTCACTCTTCGTCACTGGAGGCACTGTTATACGTGTTTTTGTAGAATCACATAGATATTTTGTCGGCCGACTTAAGAAAAATATGAAGATTTGCCCGGGCAGAAAACTGATAGTTGCCACGCGTGGCTTGGGTTGCTAGTCGACTGGGAAGAGAATTATCAATCTGCCTCCCTCCAAACACTCGGACAGAGCGGAAGTTTCACTGCCTCATGATCGGATCTTCCGTCACTATACATTCAACACCTGTGTTTTTTGTGTGGTAACCGTGGACGATTTTTGTTAAGCACTGGATGACGTCACAAAAGAGGCCGGACTTAGACTTTATTTCCTGCCGGTCGGCTCAGGAGACGATGCATAAATTTGTTCTCCAGACATCTTGGTTTTTTGGGACGACGGCGTCCCCCGAGCGCGGACTTGTACTGCTCGTGGGCGCGTGGTCACACTTATGCAAAGTTCTGAGAAAATTAGGGTGGTGCAAATTCCTTGCCTGGTTACACAACAGAAACTGCGTCTTGCTGCTTTGTTCTCAATACCGTTTCCTTGCCACGTGGTCTGTTACAATGGAATGAACATTTGTCGTACAATAAAACTTTCACAATATTTTTATAAAATCCCGCAAAATGAAATAAATAAAAATACAAATACCCCATAACCGCAATAAATGAAATGACCCAATTTTGACACGTTACAATACCCCCAATGAGAATTCTGCTGTCCAGAACAGAAGAAATCTCATTGATAAACCCCGAAGAGGACCGGTGAGGAACTGGTGCCATCAACCCCCTTGTCCTTACTCTGCCTTGGCGACTATGGACGCATCTGAACGAGATCACTGGACTTCTCAGTAAGAGATCCCAACACCGAAAAATCGAACAGACAAGTACCACAGCACACCTCACCTTCTAACATGGTACCCCCCAAAATCCTCAATCCCTGGCTTAGATTATGCCAGATCCTCCACCGATATGTTTCCCCTTGTCTGCAAGCTGGGCTGCCTTTAGCAGATACTGGGCTCACACACACTCACATAACATATTGACATCACATATCATAAAATTGAAAAGTTTTCAAAAGTTATTTAACTGGCAACCCATTGGTTGTTTTCAGGTAAAATTGATTCATAAATTTTGTATAAATTCTAAATTATTCTCTTCATTGTTTCCTGTTTTTATTTAAAATAAGTTAATTTAAACATTTCTTCTAATTAAACATATCCTTAACCTAACATGTGAATACTTAAGAGTCTAACAATACAAGTCAATACAATAAATCAATAAAAATAAACATGGTTAGTACACAAACAATAAAATAATCAAAGCTTAAAAATATCCATTAGCTGGCAGGCGCAAATTTTTTTTTTTTTTTTTTTTTTTTTTTCAAAAAAATATTTTCCAAAAGATTTTAAAATTCAAAAAAATTTAAATTTATTAAAATGTTTCCTTTGTATATAGAAATTATGTCAAGTTTGTTTAAATTGATCAAAAACAAAAGTTGAATTGACTTCCATACTAAACAAGCTTAGTCGGTATATGACCTCACTGTCAGGTGATCAAAACTAGGTCAAGTCAAAACCTTGACCTACATGTGTTATGTATAAGTTCTATCTGAAAACACATTTGACATCTGTAATATCCTAACGTGAAACACAAAACATAATAAAATAAAACATTTAAAATAACAAAACATTACTATAAATAATAATCAAATTGACCTTCAAATTATTTAAAATAAACAACTCTTAATTTTACATTATTTTCAAATTCTATCCAAATTTTGTCACTGGTTTCAAAATGAAAATTTTATATCTTTATTATAAATCTCTCTCTTTGCTTAACAACCTTATTCTCCGGTACTGTGGGTGATTTAAACATTTATCTCATTTAATTTACTACTTGATCTGTATACCTATATAATCTTTCTCCCTTTGACTCTAACCTCTAACAACTTCAACTACCATGACACCCATCTCTATCAAAATCTCTACCAAACACTCTCTAACCCCAACTTACCATTAAACTCAAATCGCCACCTTCTCTCGATAAAAAAAAAAAACTCTCTAACCCTTTGTACTTGGGATACGTGTCTCCCCCCCCCAAAAACTCATTTCCCTTATCTGGCCCCTGGATTCTACCTAAGGCGACCCCGTTCCCCCTAAATCGTACCCATCCCGTCCCAACTATCATTATGTTGCGGACTCCTACATTACACTACCCCCTACTACAAAATTGCCATCCCCAAAAATCTCAATCTCATTACCTCACTTCAAATACAACAAAATAACAACATTAATTATAAACATCAATATATCACTCAAAACTCTACATAGATTCCCCACAACTACTGTGTCAACAACAATACTTCTCAAAATTCTATAACATATATTAACTCAACACACCATTACATTATTTTCATCTCTACTATTTCAACTTTAACTTGGACTTCAATTTGGACAGATCTACTTGTCCCACAAAATATTTATCACCCAAAACTATCTCTCCTTAACTTTCACAAATTATTACTTTATTTCTCACTTTTTCAAGTTACTTTTCTCATTATTTAAAACAGCATCTGTAATACATCGAAACATTACATCAAACATTAATTACTTGGAGCATTTATAAACCATTTTACCAGTGACATTTTATTGCTGATCAGCTGATATCCCTAACACAATTAAAACACATCTCAAAATTGAACAAATTACATGAAATATATATATTTATCAGTACTTACTTCTACCCTCATTGTTTCCCCTCTTTCTGATTCTGATACTTTGTGTTAACCGCCTGCCAGACGGTTTAATTATTTACTTAGTTGCAAATATACACACATAATGAAGACACATATTGTTATCAATGCTTATATCTAACCTACGATAATAAAATAATACATTTAAAATTATAGCATGAACACCTTATATTGAATGTATTGTAACGTATCGCCGCGTTACAAATCCAGGGAACCCATCTTAACTAAGCTCCGTCAATTAGATGGGCTGCCTACGTTGTAACGAAATGTATCCACAAATAATTAACTTAACAAATGTACTTTAAGGAAACAAGGGAAGGTATACTATTGATTTACGCACTCATTATATGTGTGTAACAAGACGACTTCTCTTTATTTAACATTTAAAAACATTTACTGACAGATCCCATGACATTACGAATTAAACTAAAGTTATTTGAATGCTTTCTTTAAACTTTGGGATCAAAATTGATTCTATTTAGCTATACCTCGGATCTGGGTAACCTTCGGTATTTAGTCATTAAAACTTTTAGTTATACTCAATTCATGATATTTGCTTGCAAGACCTTTTGTTTTTTCTTTATTATTACTCCATTTGAAGAATGGTATTATTACTTGAATTATACTACGATACATTAACATATAAACTGTTACAACGTATGATGTTTGAATAGTTACATTAAAACTCTTAGATTTAATCTTTTAATCTTTACAAAGTTAATAGTCTCTGAAAAGTCTCTTTTAAAGTGTGTTGTGTAACAAGTATTAGTAACCCTCGATAGACAGGCTATCGAGTCACCTTTAAACTGGTATGTAGAAACCTCGTCCTGGGGTGTCCGTCTTGGGAATCCTTAAAAGCGCCGTCATCATCTCGGTTTGGTCTTCGTCATTAAAGGGCTCAAAAGTCCGCAGGGTAGATTGAACCTTCTACGATGGTACTTGTAGATTCTCGGATGTCCTGATCTGCATATTCTGTCGGGTCTACTAGAGTTTGTAAGTTCTGGTAGTTCACATCTCCAGGTATGATGTTGAAAGTGTTGTTAGTTCTTGAAGTTAGCAGTCATCTTGTTTTACACCATTTTTATATTTCGTGTTATAATTTAAGTCTCTTGTTTTCATATAACTATACTGATTAATACATAACATATGCTTTCAGCAGTAATTTCTCGTATACAATATTAAAGTAAAACAAAAGTATTGGCAACATAGTGTTAGAGCTTTCACTCGTACGTCTGCACTGCATGAAGTCAACATAGCGAGAGAGCGTTTTCTGCTCGCTTCGACTGGTACATAACAAGGGAGGAGTAGGGGCACTATTGCGCGAGAATATAGTCCCTGTCTCTCTTTAAATAAACATTTTTATTTATACAAACTATACCTAAATAAATATACATAATTTAAATCAGTTGTTTTAGCGACTATCTGTGTCTTCAGATTTTTTAATTATTAACCTTATGTTTTTTATCTTAATCTAAATTCCAGACGACTCGGGAGACATGTCGAGTCCGGAATTAACAGGTCAGCGCCTGATAACACCAAAGGGTTAAATACGACAATAATAACTATTTACAATTTGTCTTTTTATTAAAGTTTCTTTGGGCTTATTAATTACTTCTTCCTCTCATACTGAGTACATACAGGTTTTTATGTTATTATAGTGAGATTTAAATGGCTTAACGGCTCGCAACCTTAATTTTTAAAATTTTTTATTTTTTTGATTATTGTTACAATTTAAATCGTCACAGTATGAGCATCTATTTACTTACACAAAGCACAAGCATTTTTATTGGATCAAAATTTGAATTAGCAAAAAATTTTTTATGTTGTAAAATTTAAATTCGTGGTTCCTCTGAGTCACCTCCCATCCACACACTCTATTGCAAATTATGGAGGACTGTATTGCCCTTTCGCTTTCACAAAGACGGCATATTTTGGAGTAGTTTGACCTCTCCGTGTCTTTGTTTCGGCAGTTACATTTAACGTCTGAATATCAACATATTCTTGGCTATAGTTAAACGCCCTTAAACGGGTCTACCACCTGGCTATGCTGTTCCTACTCGAACAGAGTGGTAGCCGCTGTTCCATAGTGCCTGGATTTCCCCTAATGTCACCCCCCATTTAATTTCTACTATATACCAATTTCAAGTCAGCTATGGTCAAGGGACTTGATATGACCATAGCTGGCCGCTAGCCAAATCCACGATTAGTGCTGGTAAGGCAGTAATCGCCCGAAAAGTCGGGGAAATCTAACTTCATTTCAGTGCCTGTTACACTCATCATTAATATGTGCGACACGAGAGTCTATCAGTGTGCAAATTTAATTTGCACGAAAAAGGTGTGTCACACGTTTTCGCCATTTGGCCTCCGATGGAGGTAACACTCTCTGTTACCCCCAACCCATTTCGCTATCTACGAGAGCACAGGCCACTCCCGCAATAGCACCTTAATAACTAACTAATTAAAATTGATAAACTAAAACTTTCAACAATTGCAGTTCCACACTCCACTGTTATTTCACTTCATTGAGCACCAGTCTACCCCCCAAAAGCATCCCCACTTCTTGTATTGACAACAAGTTTTTATTTTATTACACATCTTTTAAAACGTTCCCATGCTCACTGATACTAAAACTTGACAATTATATTTGGTCACTTAATTCTAAAATTTCTTTAAATTTAAAATTATAAACATCCAAAGGATTTTTTTTTTTTTTCAAAAGAATATTTTTATATTTACATTGGAGGCTGACTAACATTCCTTAATCACGACTAATGTTGGTAAGACAGTAAATCGCCCGAAAAGTCGGGTTTCGCTGCAAAAAGAATCGGCACTAGGTAGATATACTACGTGAATTCACGTCTCCCCTCTGAAACACTACTTCCCTCTCCTACCATTTTTTTCTAACCCGCTTTCTACCTTGCGCCAACCCCTCTTGCCCCAAAATTCGTCTTTTCAGACTACACAGAACTATAACCAATGGCTAATTTTAATTTTGCCACTGGTACTGAAACTTTTAAATTTGGACGCACTGCCTTTAACTTAGGTGCAGCCTCCATTATGTACAACACTCTAAGGCAGTGCAGGCACGTGACAGGTACACCAAGACTGCTGCACCTGGAGTGTATTAAAATTTAATTCGTGTCACGTACCTGTTGGGGTCCCCCTCCCTGTTCAAATGTGTAGTTAAATTTTCTAGTTTCTACCAATTTTAGTGGAGCCGGACCATCGTTGTTTTCACCGCCTGAAGGAAGATCCGCCAACCATGGCCCGCCTCCGAGTTCCGAATTCCACGGCCAGGACTGGTAAAATCGTGACCGCCCGAAAATGGGGGAGGATCCCTTCTGTAAACATACAACAATATTTTAATTATTATTCATAAACATACCATAATTAAAGTGACCGATATAATTTTAAATTCGTCGCATTCTGAGTACCTACTATTTCCTGTGTCGCTGGGTTCCTCAGCACATACGCAATCTGCATTTTTATTTCTACAATTTCATATGGTCCTTCATACAACAAGAAAAACTTCTTTATTTCTCTATCTTGAGCACTGGACAAATCATGCCTTTTTACTAACACTAACTGACCTACCTCGTACTTGGTCCATTTACCCTTAGCATCATGTTTCTGTTTTCTTCGCTCTCCTCTCGTAAGTAAGTTCTCGTTTGCCAATCTAATTTTCATGTTTCTGTCCAAAACTTGACCTTCTGGTGGGTATTCAAAGAGCTGTTCCAATATCCTGGGCGGCCTTGTTCCCCTGATCAACTCATGTGGCGTGAATCCTGTGGACTCATGGGTGGTACAATTCAGCCACTCCTCTACTTTCTTCACGTAGGATGGCCATTCTGTGTGTTTGGCGTGACAGTACGCCCGAAATATCCTACCAATCTCTCTCATCACCCGTTCTGCTTGGTTCGACTGAGGATGATACACTGCCGTATGCTTGGGTATGATGCCTTCCCATCCAAGCGTCTGCCGCCACTTGCCGCTTATAAACTGTGGACCGTGGTCAGATAATATAATTTTCGGTTTTCCAACGTTAATCATGTAGTCTTTTACTATTTTCTCACTGAGTACTTTACTGGTCGCTCTCTTAATGCTATATAACTTCACGAATTTTGAAAAAGTGTCTAGAACTACAAATACATACAATACACCCCCTCTACCTCTGGGTAATGGTCCATATAGATCTACTGCAACTAAATCAGACGGTTTCTCTACTTTTATGTAATTCATCTCCCCTTCTACTTTATAATTCACCACTTTCGATTTCTGACATAAATCACACACTCTCAACACTCTCCTCTCCATATTCTTAAATATACACGATTCTTTCAAAACATTTGCACATTTTCTCGCCCCAAAGTGACCATACCTTATATGACAATCCCAAACAATTTTATCTATTAACCCCTCGGGTATAACTAACCTCCAATCACGCTCCCCACTATCTACTTTTTTAAACAAAATACCTTGATATACTTGAAATCGCTTATTATATTCAGATCCCTCTACCTCTGTTTCTAAACTACCAATTACTTTACCCAGTTTACTATCAGATCTTTGCATATTTTTTATATCACTTAATTCTTCACCAAAAATTCTATCTTCTCTAGTTAATCTAAAAATTTCTATCTCTTTAAGATCCCTACCAGTTTTATTGTCTACAACATCTACTCTAGAAAGTGTATCTGGTACCTTATTATCTGACCCCTTTATATACTCCCAGGAAAAGTTATATTCTTGTAAGGCTAATACCCACCTGGTCAGACGACTGTGTGTTAGCTTACATGAATTGAGGAATGATAATGCCTTGTGGTCCGTCCGGATTATTGTTGTATTGCCTAGGATGTATGTCCGGAATTTACCCACGGCGAACACAATACTTAAAAGTTCCTTTTCTGTCGTCGTATAATTTTTCTCAGCCGACAGCAGCGATCTACTGGCGAAGGCGATCGTTAGATGTTCCTTGTCGCAACCCTCCTGGTAGAGCTCCGCCCCTAGCGCTACATTGCTGGCATCGGTCTGCAAATAAAAAGTTTTATTAAAATCGGGATGATTCATCATAATCATGTGACTAAACTTTCTCTTAATTTCGTTGAATGCATTTCGTTCCGTATCTCCCCATCTCCACTGTTTATTTTTCTGCAGTACAGCACTTAGTTTGGATGTCGTGTGTGCATAGTTCTCCTGAAATTTCCTGTAAAAATTGCATAGGCCTAAAAAACTTTGTAATTGCTTAATGTTTTTAGGTTCGTGGAATCGCATTATGGCTTCTACTTTGTCAGGGTTAGCTAATATCCCCTCCTGTGCAATAATAAACCCTAAGAAATGTATTTCTGTCTGCAGAAACTTAGATTTGTCCCAATTCACTGTTAAACCCCCTTTTTGTAGCTTATCTAATACATATTCTATGTGTTCTACATGTTCAGTGAATGTTCTAGAAGCTATCAAGATATCATCGACATATACGGTTAAAAAGTCTAAATCCTTAGGTTGTAGTATATTATCTAAACATTTAATAAAACTGGCAACACTGGTGTTTAATCCAAAAGGTAAGCATTTGAACTGGTAATTCTTACCGTTAAAAAGAAAAGCTGTGTATTTTCTGCTCTCTGTTGCTAATGGCACCTGCCAGTATCCAGCTGTCAGGTCTAATGACGTCATGTATTTAACTCTGCTGAACTTCTGTAAAATCTCATTTATGGGTTCCGGAGATTCCCGGTCAGGTATAATAATTTGATTAATTTTCCGAGCATCTAAACATAACCTTACCTTTCCATCCTTTTTTATCACTACTACCAAAGGGTTTGAATAAGGTGATACTGAGCGTTCAATTATGTCTCCCTGCATCATCCGGTCTAATTCCTCCTGTACAGCCCTCCTCTTCGAAAATGGCACCGGGTAACTCCTCTGCATGTATGGTGCGTGGTCCCTAACCTTCAGCTCACAGATGTAGTCCTTCGCTTTCCCTGGTGATTCATCAAACACCTCTCTGAACCGCTCCACAACTGCCCACAGCTCCTCTCGCTGAGTATTTCCTACAACTGTATCTTCATTAAAAAATTTGTTGGCTCTATCTGCCCACACACTCTCATTACTCTCATGCATTTCTCCCTCCTCATTCTCTAGGCTATCACTCCCTAGACATACCTATATTTATTTTGGTCTCTATCTCTCTATCGCCTATCTGCTTATGTAACATTTTTATTCCCGTGACTTTACTTTCATTTACTACTTTTTTAAACTCTATTCTGACTGGTTTATTCCCCTTTTCAAATTTTACTATTTGTTTATTGAAATCTATTACTGCTCCGTTTCTTTCCAAAAAATCATTTCCCAATATTACATCTAGACTCAACCCTTTAACTACTAGGAAATTGTTTTCAAATTCAACTTCATTTATTAAAATATTTAATTGTACTTGTCTGGTTATTCTCTTACTTCTTACCCCAGTTACCCCCACTACTGTAACCCCCGCAACTGGTAATGATGGTATATTCTTGTTTAACTCTTTTAATTCCCCCATGACATTTTCCGAAATTACTGAGATCTCGCTACCTGTATCAATTAAAGTTTTATAATTCTTACCTTCAATGTTAATTGTCACCTCCGTCAATCCTGTTTTGCGCTCTATCACCTTGTTCTCCTCTTCTTCTAACAGTTCTTTTGCCATGTCTACCTTGATAATGTTGCTTGAATATTCGTTGGTTACTTGGACCCGGTTCTCCGTTGACAATGGTTGGGCCCGCTTCTCCATTGTCTTCCTTAGTTTCCCGTGGATGGACCTGCTACAGCTGGATGATTTCCCCCCCTTCCTCTATTATAATGTCCTCCTCCTCTGGGCGCTCCTCTATAAAATTCTCCTCCCCTCGACTGTTGATTTGGTGGTGGGTTCGTTCTCTCGTTCCTGGCGCACTCCCTGTTTCGATGACATCTGAAACAATTGGTTCTATTAGCATAATTGTCGATTTCACATTCTCTACACCTCCAACTCTCGCCCCTATTATCAAAACTTCCTCCCCGCGCTCCTCTATGAAAATTCTGTGTATAGTTCCCTACATTGTGCATATTCGTTTGTTGTATACGTCTGCTGTCTTCCTGGTCCTTAATATTCTGAAAAACATCCAATATTTTTTCTAATTCATTTATATCGCTTACCTCTCTGGTCATTAACGTGATCTGTACTTCCCTCGGTAGGTGCTTATTGATGTGGCGTACAAACGACTGGAATGGCAACGGTGGTTCTAAGTACTTAGCTTCGTTGTATAGCTTCATGGTATACACGGTAATATTACGGTTGTTTCTCCCAAAGCTCCCGGTTCCCATTATTTGGCTTCGTAGTATCTCCTGCTCCTCCTCCGACCAGTATTTATTCCGAAAGGCTTTTTCAAAGTCTTCATATCTCTCCCATTCGTTTCGATGTGTCTCCGCCCATATCTCCGAATTGCCCTTAAAACATTTCAGAATTTTTATAAGTTTAGCTTCCCAACTGCTACCATTAAATCTGTCAAATTCCCGCACTCGATTCAAAAATTGCATTGGATGCACTCTACGATTTTCACTACTAAAAGTTTCTAATTCTATTTCATTGTTTGTGTCTCGTGTCATGAATATGCATTCAGTAACATTGTTTAAATTTTGATTTCTTACTAAACTTAATTCGTCTCTCATACTACTAATGTTTTGTTCAAGTGAATATAATTTTTTGTCATTACTATATTCAGACTGTACATTATTTTTCGATATTACTTCAATAGATTCATTTACTGCTTGTATTTCTGTCTTATAATTATTTTCAATTTCATTTATTTTAGAGTCTACCTTATTTTGGTGTTCATCAATATTCTGACTAATTTTTTCAACTGTCATTACTACGCTACTCAGCTTACATTCAGTTTCAGTATTACCTTTATTAATTTTAGATTCTACGTCATTGTTATATTCATTCATTGAATTTATTAATACTTCCTTATTCTCATTTATCTGCTTCTCAACTCTATCTATCTGACTATCTATTGCATTAAATTTAACATCTATCTTCTGTATTGAATTCTCTAACTTGGTTTCTACTTGGTTAATTTTATCAGTAAATTCTACTTTGGTATTTTCACAACGTCTATTAACCTCATTAATATCATTTTTCAATTCATCAAAACTATTATCAAATTTTTTATCATTACTATCGAAACGTTTATTTAACTCATTAAATTCACTCTTCTGTTCACTGAATTTATTTAACATAGATATTCTGTTCATATCTAGCATTGTCTGTATCATTTTAAACATTTCGTAATTATCATCAGATTTTTTATTTTGGATAGGTGTCGCTAGACTTTCTATTTTGTCGTCAGTGATGCTGACTTCATTGTCATTATTTTTATTTTCTCTATTTGATTTTGGGGTCGTTTGGATCCCCGAATCATCTGTATTATTTGATTCATTCATCCTGGTTACATTTGTAATTTTGTCGTCTTGACGTACATTCGGTGTTGAATGTACTTCAAGACTATTCATAACAGCTGATTCGTCAAATTCAGCTGTTTCGCTTATCACAGTCGAGTCGGACAATTCGACTCCGTTCTCTGTATTTTCCATTATTATATTTTTAAGTATGTAATTTATTTATTATCTGAACAAATATTTTTTACTTATTTTACGTAACTTTACGTATTTTCACTTAACCTCTCAATTGCGCTTGTATCTTATTTGTAGGTATGGAATTTCATTTTATTAAATTCGTGCCTGTTCCGCGGCGCCAAATGTTAAGCTACGAATTAACCAACATAATTTAAATACCATAGAAAATAATAAATAAACAAGCTTACACTTACCGTCCTTGTGTGTTCTTGAGTCCAGGGTCTCATACGTACGTTGGGATACAAGCGTAATTTTCAAGGTTGTGTGAATATCTTACACAATACATCTTGGAAGAGAAATTATTTTTTGTTTAATAATCAAAAAGTGGTGATTTTATAAGTGGTTCTCCAAATAGATTGTTTTACATATTTTCAAAGGTTGTGCAACTCTTACATCTTATTTTCTATACTTACATGCTATTACTTACACTTAAGATAGCCCAGCCTGCGCACGCACTACTCACATTCTTAAAACCCCTTTTCAATATAAAAACGCCCCATTTTATGTAAAATTAATGACCATAATGCTTTTAGTGTGAAACATTACGTGTGTGGCGTCCTCTTCCCCGACCACGTGGTGCGTCTTCCAAAGTCTTTCATTCTCCAGATGTTCACAAGGTTTATAATATTTAATAACGTTCAATATTCACTCTTCGTCACTGGAGGCACTGTTATACGTGTTTTTGTAGAATCACATAGATATTTTGTCGACCGACTTAAGAAAAATATGAAGATTTGCCCGGGCAGAAAACTGATAGTTGCCACGCGTGGCTTGGGTTGCTAGTCGACTGGGAAGAGAATTATCAATCTGCCTCCCTCCAAACACTCGGACAGAGCGGAAGTTTCACTGCCTCATGATCGGATCTTCCGTCACTGTACATTCAACACCTGTGTTTTTTGTGTGGTAACCGTGGACGATTTTTGTTAAGCACTGGATGACGTCACAAAAGAGGCCGGACTTAGACTTTATTTCCTGCCGGTCGGCTCAGGAGACGATGCATAAATTTGTTCTCCAGATATCTTGGTTTTTTGGGACGACGGCATCCCCCGAGCGCGGACTTGTACTGCTCGTGGGCGCGTGGTCACACTTATGCAAAGTTCTGAGAAAATTAGGGTGGTGCAAATTCCTTGCCTGGTTACACAACAGAAACTGCGTCTTGCTGCTTTGTTCTCAATACCGTTTCCTTGCCACGTGGTCTGTTACAATGGAATGAACATTTGTCGTACAATAAAACTTTCACAATATTTTTATAAAATCCCGCAAAATGAAATAAATAAAAATACAAATACCCCATAACCGCAATAAATGAAATGACCCAATTTTGACACGTTACAAGATTTTGGAGGAGACATTATCTCAAGACAGTCAACTACTGGAGTAATTATTATGAGAGGCGGTCCTATTGTATGGTTCACCCAAAAGCAGGGACTTGTTGCTACATCAACTGCAGAGGCAGAATTTCGAGCTGCTGTTTCATCGCTTGATGAAATTTCCTGGATAAAGATACTTGGTATCGAACTTAGATATTTCAAGGATATTCCTACAAGGCTCTGTATAGATAATCAATCTGCAATTTTAATGTTACAAAATACTACAGAAGGCAAAATAACAAAAGGGAAGAAGCACATTGACATTCCTAGAAAATTTATACAGCAACATTTTGGAAATACTGTTTTCTTTTGGACAAAGTAAGCAGCGTTGACCAGTTGGCAGATATCTTGACAAAACCACTGTCGAAGAAAGTATTTGAATGACTTAGAAATAAAATTATTATGGAGGAGTGTTAATAAATAAGTATTTTATTACTTGAGTGTGTCGCCATCTATGTCGGTCGCATTGAGTTATGTATCCTAGATACCTACGTTTTACTTACATTACATGTGCGGTTGTCATGAGTGATTTCTTGTATTGTTTAATGTACTAATAAATATCAATTCATTTAATTAGATCACTGTGTTTTATCAGTAATTGCTTCCTGGTAAATATAATAACACCGTTCTTGCTTCTGCGTTACAAAACATTCGGCATTACTGATGTCCGAGGACACCAGTAATCCTACTAAACTTTTTTTATATGCCCTTATACGGTCTACCATCCCATTCGATGGTAGATGCTGTTCTATAGTTATGGTGATTCCCCTGATTCACCCTCCGGTTAATTTCTAAAGTCACCAATTTTGAAAATAATAAGTATGGTTAGGGTACAATAAGCCTACCCACACCTTGTTACCAATAATCCAAATCCACGGTCAGGGTTCAGTGATGCCGTGACCGCCCGAAAGTGGGGAATCACATGTAAAATACACAATACATGTTACACATTAATACACAATTACATAATGTTATCTTTCTAACTTTGACTTTTATTGAATAACATATTACACTTTGTTTACCTTTACACTTACGGCCAGTTCAGCCGCCATGTTGTATGGTACCAACATGAAATTATACTTACTAGGGCCCGATGTTCGATTAATACGAGCTGAAAAAACAAATGGTTGCTTGAAATGGTATTTTCAAACTCGTGTTTATTCATTATTTGGGCCTTTTATATATATATATATATATATATATATATTGCGACAGTACAAATAAGTGATGTACTGAGCATGGAATATAAAAATTTAAATTTTTCTAATAAACTGTTAATAATTAATAATATATTAGAAATAAGCATGTCAGGGATTGCAAGCTTGGCTCAGACAAAAATATGAACAGGTGTTTCGACCTGAATCGACGTGCACACACACACAAATGTAACTGAAAGTGTGTACACCAGTATTTTGCTAGTGTGTGTGAACGCAGGTCTCTGCAGGCGAGTTTGCCACCCCAAGATGAATAATTGCACAATTACTGTTTTTCCATAATTATTCATAAACTATAATTAAGAATTAAAATCCAAAAGCACAATAAAATATAATAAAATTTACTAAATACTGTGTACGAAAACCACGGGAAAGTGACACACCGTACGAGTGTAATAGTGAAATAACTGTGTACAAATCGAAAGGGTTAAGTTGCAGTGTCCAAAATTACAGTGAACATGTGTTGTAAACATAGTTATAAGATAAGTATAAGAGTATACTTACAGGACTCTGCAATTCGCAGAAATATAAAAAATAGCGAATTTGACAAAGAGTGGGGGAACTGAATCCAGAGACAGTTTCTAACATGTCGATTTCGTACCACTGCAGCTGTCGACCAAGACATGGGTATAAATAGGACACGCAAGCTACAGTGGTTCTCTTTCTTAAATCATCCACGGTGCAGCGGGAGCTTATGCCCGTCAGCACGGCGTATTTATTTTTTTAAATGTTCCAGTTACATACAACTATGCAACTAAGTTGTAAAGACCATCATTTTAATTAATAACATCAGTACATAAGAAGAAATACATAAGAAGATCCATTAACGTCAGAAACAGCACGAGGAGAGTTCCAGAGAATGATTCGACACTAGACAAGAGAGTGATACGACGCTGGACAAGAGGAGAGTTCCAGAGAGAGATATGACGCTGGACAAGAGGAGTGTTCCAGAGAGAGAGAGTGATACGACGCTGGACAAGAGGAGAAGAGAGACAGCCGACGCTGGAGGCGAGACGAGGACGAATACCGATGGATCAAAAAATGATCGAGTATGATTGACGACAATAAGGTGATAAACAACTTATTTATATCTTAATCATACAAAGAACTCAAAGACAATTAAAGACATTTCTATTTTATTTAAAAATAAGAGCAATGTTTCTTGTAAAGTAGAATTAAAATCATAGATGTTTTAGAAACACGATTAACGTAACAAGACCTCAAATTAATATGATATAAATGATTACAAAGCATTTAAATGAAAACAATTAGTATTTGAGAAAACAGTACTGAGAAACAAAAGCTAAATTCAATAACTATTAATATTTTGAGTACATTACAATATAGAAAAAGAGATTTAAATATTGATATTTTGAGATACATTAATTGACTGAGTAGTCTGAAAATGAGATTTTTCTTTTATACAATAATTAGTAGAATAGAATATTTAGTCAGTAAGGATGTATATAGCTTAAGCCTTACGGCATAACAACAAATAATAACGAATGTTTTAAATCGAAGTCAGTGCCATGTGCACATTTTTTAATAGTATCAAATAAATTTTAATTACCGTTTCAAGTTACATAGAGTTCTTATTGCAGGTACACCTGACACCCAATTTAAATGTTATATTGTTAAATAATTTGTCAATCTTGAACGTGAGACCGGTCACGCCTATTTTATGTATATGTAACGTTGCATAAATTTGTCGCTCCAAGATCGTTGGGCTCCACAAATTTAAATTATATCAAATTTGAAATTTTTTACGTTGCAATATATATATATTGATAACAAAGGCAAAATTCATTCCCTCCATCTTTTTTACCAATTTAAACATGGATGCAATACATTTTTCTTTACAGATCAACCTTCTTCAGGGTATATTTAAACAATATAATTAAAATTCAAATTAAACTTGTTACACATTGAAATATATGCTGAAAATTATTACTACCTTTCCGTAACGTAAACCTGTGCTTAGGATCTTAGATTAATTTAGGTACCCACACGCACACACTCACGCTATGTCATACACACGGTACATTTGTTATTTATTGAGCTCAATTTTGAAAAAAGGTCAGTATTTTAATGATTTGAAAAATGTCTAATTTCCTGATGTTGTGGAGAAATTTGATGCCATAGGTATCAACTCGTGGCTTACAGTTGGCTGTTTCTCGCAGTTCTCATTTTACAGCCAAATTGTTAATTTATTTCCAATTTCACTCACTGTCTCTACTATGTTGTTATAACAGACTGTTTTAAATACAGAAATATATCAAAATTCACATTTTTTTTGTTTTGCGGGCCCGCAATTTACGTTCCGGAACTTAATGTGCCACTTGCACGAGAGATGGCTGTAGACTGGGGACGAACGTATTTCGTTCTTTGCTGAGGTGGAGAGGGTGTCACGTCACCAAGTCTCTTTGTCTTGGAAACTATGACGTCTCAGTTTTTGAGGCTAGGCAACTACATACTGCATTCCTTATGTGACGTATTTACAGGATCGGCCTGTTGACAAGTTTGTTTGGCTAAAATAGCTGTAGTTTTGCACGTATACCGCTGACCTTGATACAGTTCCTTCTCTGGGCTTACGTCATTGCAAAAACTTTACAAAACCTTATAAAACTTCACCACTATTAATTATGATTTTGATTTCACAATAAAATTTATATATGCTTTTCCCCAAAACCTCTATAGGGACAGAATTGTACCGTTACAAGACCCCCTCAATGAGAGGTTTTATGACGAAGCATAAAAACTCTCATTGACACACTCATACTTCCTAAAGGGATCAGCCAGGATATGTCGCCACAACCACCTGTATGGTTTATATTAAAAAAATATAGTTAACTTACCCCTTGGTCCAGTGACTGTGACTGTACCTGAATGACCTTACTGGACTTCTCTCTCGAGATCCCAACACCGCAAGGCCAGTCAGGCACTTAACGCTCCTGCTCTGATGCGCTGGCCAGCTCAGGACCGCCGCCACAGCATCACCAAACTCTGAAACATCAAATTAAAATCATATAGTGGCCTTGTATCATACCATATCCCTAACTGATCTGTTTCCCCTTAGCTGTGTACTGGTTTGCGTTAAGAAGCACTGGTTTTTTTTTCCTTAACTCCTAACACATATAATACATATATGAATACAAGATTTATTATATAGACGTGTCATTCTCTTACTTCACTCCCAAATATTTATAAAATTTTCGATTCCAATCGATAATAATTAATTAATCCTTTCCCATTTTACAAGAAGAAGTATAAATCTTTATACTAACACAATAATATTTCAAAAATTACATTCATTAATAACTCTTATAGAGAACAAAACACATTTAAATCAACTACATCAAAACAAATTATCTACTTGAAAATTATTAATCCTTTTTAATTATCATAATACTTCTTACTTCAATACAAAATCATCTAATTATCTCCTCTGATCAACATCATCAACATAATATATTTAACATCCACTAATTCGTTACTAGTATTCTAGTAACCTCCTTCCACACACACTATGGCCCCCCCCTGGACTGTAGTGCCCAGTTGCTTCCACAAGGACTGAAATTAGGGAGGAATTTTGTCGTCTCCTGTCCTTGCTTCTGCATTACATTTTAAATTCAGATATAATAACTGATTATATAATCACAACCTTAATTTGTATAGAAAATTATAAACATTACAACTTGAAAATTCTATTAACTCTTTTTATATCAACCTTTAATTATTTATCATTTATTGTACCATTAAATTCTCCACAAATTCAAATCTATTCAAATCAAATCAACCTTCATTTTACATCACATTTCATTTATTATTACATTTTAACTATGAATTTTTTTTATTTAACATTTTTATTATCAATTAGTTTGGGTGATTCTCAGTCATTCACAATGACTTGATTTATTGAATGGGCATTTAAAATATAACCTTACTCCCTTTCTCCCTTTTAACAACCACTAACAGATTTGCATAGGGTGACACCGATCTCTCAATAACCCCCTTCAACACTTTATCTACTCCACTTATATCATTCTCCTCTTAGAATAAAATACCTAATACCCTCTTTGTACCTAGGATGTGTGTTCCCGAACCTGCAATTCCATTCATACCCTTTTGCCCTCCACATAATCTCGGCAAGCACTCTTCGAAACTTCTCCATTACCTGCCACGACGACGCACGTTGATCACTCCCTACACACCACCCTCACTACAAAATTTCACCATCACCTATTTACTCTCCAATTACATTACTCTCCCTTTCTCTACATACCTGCACTCCCGCTACTGTGTCCCTACTACTAACCCGTTTCTGTATTACTTTTATTCCAAAATTCTTATTCTGTCTAACAGCCATTAAAGTTAACTTTGATTGACTTAATGCCTTATTGAAATAATTATCACCCAAGCTCTATCTTTTTCAACATTTTACCTTAATATGATCATTGAAAATTACACTAGAAAATTCATCACTTACCTCATAATAACAATATAACTCAATATCCAAACATATTATATGTTTAATCATTTACTATTCATTATAGAATCTAAATCTCAGAAAATCATTTAACTTCATCACCAAAATTCATTTATACAACATTTTCAATTATTTAATTCAATCAGTTTAAAATTTCACAATTACTCTCATCACTTCTTTAGTCTGAAAAAATGTTATAATTATTATTAAATCAATTCCTATTACTTACATACATGGTTTACCTAAAATATAATGCACAACATAATGTAATACACAAATACATTTGACATCAACACACACAAAAAAATAAAATCCAAATTATTATCTGTTATCATTTACCATAAATCATTTCATAATACAATCCATGTCAAAACCACACTATTCACATAATTAAATGTTCATGAACAATAAAACATTTACCCTCCATCATCGAATAACAATCTGATCTTATGACTACACAAATCATTTTTTAGTAAATACATTATATTATTACCATGCACATAATGGTTATTTAATTTTTCATATTCTTCCACAATACCAACAGGATTATTACATATTATTATATCATATAACGTGTCACCATCGAGTATAGTCATGTCGCCTTTAGTCAGGGCCGGCCTAAGAGCAAAATGCCGTGTGTGCAAGAATGAGTTTTGGCGCCCCTTACAATGAAAATGGGTATAGAAAACCCTCCAAAAATTGGTATGGGTGCTCTATAACTGAAATTTGTCGGAACTTAATAACTGAAGTTGGCATTTTAAAGGGATTAAAAACCAAAAACTAAAACTAATAAGTAGTAATAAATAGTAAATATTAAAGTAAAGTATTTAGTACCTTTTCATTATTTTTATTTTTTTAAATGACTTCTTCTAGTACTAATTCTTTTAACTGACTTTTTCAAACTTCAATATGCTGTACTGTACTTGTGTAAAGAGCAAACGCCTAACAAATTCTTTTACTCAGTTTATTGTTTTGTCAGGTAGAAAATAACAGACACATTTTTTTACTACAACAAAAGTTTTATTTGATTTAATATTCATGAAAAATACATTTCAGTTTGAATATATTAATATTAAAAAAAGTTATGTCAGTACATTAGAAAAAGTACGAAAAAGTTCAGAAATATAAACTTTGGTATTCACTTTTCTCGAAAAGGTACATCAATATAACTATAAATTGATTGTAGTAGTGTAAAAGATCAAGAAAATTGATTAAAATAATCTGTATTATACACTTAGCAGTGGACCTTCCTAGCTTTAGCAGCCGAAAATGTTTTTATTAGTGCATCATAATCTATTGACGATGAAATATCATTTTCAATGGACAAAATTGCAAGGTTGTTGAGTCTTTCTGACATTCCCTTCCCTGAAGTGTCTGTTATTTCAAAGAAATCTAGGAAACTTTCACCAATTTCAACTTTTTTCTCTTTTGTTTCATAAACGTACCTCAAAACAACAGTGAACTGTTCTTTCCTACTTAAATCGGGTGTGCAGTCGAGAATCAATGCATAGTATTTGGCTCCTTTAATTCTGCTTAGTATTTCTTCTCTTACTTTGTCTCCCATCAGAGTCAATAATTCGTTTTGTACGTTTTCCCCAAGTATGACAGACACCTTTGTTTTTCATTTGCCAATACTCTACCTATATGTTCTTTCATTACAGGATCAAATTGGGCAATTAGTTCAACAAGCCCTAAATAATTTCCATTGTCCTTTTTGTACAGGGTTTCATTTCTTCCTCGGAAAGCCATTTGGTGCTGGGCAAGAAATTGTGTTATGGCAAGAAGTCGTTTAAGAACATTCTGCCATCGTTCTTTTTCTTGGGCAATTATTTTCTGGTTTTCATCATCAATTGTTTTACCTGTGCTCAGTCTCCTTTCCGCCTCCACCCACCTTTCATAACACTTTAGATGATTAGGGGAAGTTTCATGATGTGTCAGTATAGTTCCAATGTGCCTCCAGTCACAGTTTCCGCTTTGATCTGATAAAGTTTTATTGGAACGTGCAGTACTAAATATCTTACAACAAAAATAGTAAACACTATTGTTTTGTTGTGAATACAATAGCCAACGTCTCTTAACTTTTTCACCATTTGGAGCCAGCCGATAGTAAAATACATTAGAAAATGACCTCTTTGTTCATCTTTGGGATATCTCTCTAAATATGGAGAGAATGGCCCTTCAGCTATAATGCAATCATGATCGTTTGGATTAAGATGTGTAGGCCATGTAGCAGGATCTTTTAATGGAAATGAAACTGTAACATCAACATCCGCCGAGCTGGGGACACCATTTTCTTGCTCTTCCAATGAATGAGTTACAGTTACAGGTTCTTGACCTTGACAAGTTTCATCAGCTATATTTGTTGCAATTTCATGAATACCAGTTTCAGTTTGTAAACTATCTCTACACTCTGGTAGTTGTAGTTCTTGTCCCTTAGAGTGCTCGTGTTTTTCACTGAGCTTAGGTTCATCAGTTAGGGCTACGTCATTCGTAGCTACATTTTCTGTACTAGAGACAGGGTTTTGTGGTTTTGATAAATACTTGCATAGTAATTTAGCACTGGCTTCCGCTTCTTTTAAGGATTTAGCTTTCCGCTTCCTATTTTGACATCCAGGTTTGGAAAACATTTTTAGTTTATTAACATCACAAATAGAGTTATCACAAAACACAAAACTAATATTTATCACAAAACACAAAACTAATTACTAATTATATGCAGACATCAACTGGATACACTTGTCACGACTCACGTCAGATAACGACTGCCACCTGTTGCAGCACAGATACAGCACCAGACGTCGACGCGACAGATAGACTAAACATGTGATAGTGATTGTGACTCACTATCTACAACTGTTCAGTTCTGTCAAAACAACGGAGCGGAGCGTTTGGAGCCAGTAGCCAGTCTCTTTACTGTACTTTCAAGCAACATTTTATTTGTTGAACAAAAGTTATTAACATATTCAAATGGCTAATTTGCATTCAAAATTACATACAAATTTAAATTTTTACCATATTATTTTTTTATATTTTTTCTCATTTCGGCGCCCCTCCCAAAATCGCATGTGTGCGACCGCACACGTCGCACATGCCTTAGGCCGGCCCTGCCTTTAGTATAATCTGTCACAACCAGGTAAGTTATAAATTCATCCTTAACTACATCATCATCTACTGCTGCTATATCAGCTTCAACACAAGGTAAGATTTCAATATCATTATCCACTCTCTTTATACCTAACCTTTCTACTAATTCTTTATAATTTCTACCCACCTTAAATAATTCTATCTCCCCATCAACACATAATTCTCTTTCAAAATGTCTCCCACCATAACTTCCTATCACACATTCTCTACTAACCCATGCAAAAGGTACTACAACTTTATTACTGCACCATCTACCAGATGCACAAAAAATCAAGGGACAAATATTTGTAGACAATACGTCTCCCAAATACACTCGTGAAGCATTTTCTTCACCCCCAACTACAACACCACAGGAAAATTTTACCCTATGCAACCCCTCTACCTGTAAACTCTCTCTACACTTTCTCTCTAACTCATCAACACTTTCTATCACTTCATTATCAAATTCTACTCCCACTAAAACTTCATCAGTACTCTCAATATTCACAACCTTACTCTCTAATACCATATTTTTAATTATATTATCATTTTTCTCAACCCCACTTACCTTATTGTCTTTATTTTTGTTTAATTGGTCTGTCTCTCTACCATTTTCTACCCCCATTATAATCTCATAATTATCATCTACTTTATTCATTGTGAAGTTATTAATTATGTCATCTATTCTTGCATTTTGTTCCTCGAACACCTGATCTATTGACTCTATTATCTGTTCTGTCATATTCTTACAATGTGTATGAATTTCATTCATTTGCTTATTAAAATTAAAATTTTGCTGTTTTATCTCCCCTCTCATCAACTTTATCTCATTATTTTGCATCTCACATTTATCATTCATTTTAGTATCACTAACGTCAAAACGACTGTTTATTTCATCAAATTTAGCATTTATTTTATCATATTTAACATTAATATCGCTACTTAATTCTTTTAACTTTACACTCTGTTCACTGAAATTAGTACACAACATTGTATTTTTCTCTAAAAGCAATTGCATCATTTTCATCATATCATGATCCTCAGATTTTTAATCGGGACTGGCGTTGAATGAATTACTTCATCCATTATTTTTGATTCAGTCTCGCTTAACTCTATATTCACCTGGCTTTCTGTTTCAATGTCAGTTAAGCTGACATTCTCATTATTATCTGCCATCTCAAAATTTATATATTTTTTCTTTTTAAAACTACTAATCTGTAATATAACACAACCTTATTATTTAAAAAGATATTCTATTTAATCTATTTATTCCTACCACATATGATCACAACATAACCTTATCTTTTACGTATATTTCTAAATACATACCGATTTCAAACAACCATCCTGTTTTTCCATACAGGTCTACATTTGTATAAATTTACTTATTCAAATGGTCCAGCTGTTCGGGCGACATCTGTTATTTTTCTAACTTGAAAGTTTTATTTAATAACATATTACACTTTGTTTACCTTTACACTTACGGCCAGTTCAGCCGCCATGTTGTATGGTACCAACATGAAATTATACTTACTAGGGCCAGATGTTCGACTTAGACGAGCTGAAAAAACAAATGGTTGCTTGAAATGATTACTTCACATTTACTTGTATTTTCAAACTCGTGTTTATTCATTATTTGGGCCTTATATATATATATATATTGCAACACATCTTTTTATGATTTCTTTCATTATGGATTATGAGTTTTACATGGACCTGGTTAGGGTATATCATGCCAACACTTACCTGCAGTATATGGTACTTTTCTGCTTTGCCGGCTATTAGGTGTGGGATTTGGGCTTATTAGGTATCAGGTAACGAGTTGGGACGATGTGTTTCCAAAAGAATTATTTTAGGAAGCTGAGTTGTATAAATTGTGAATAAATGAAAACTACCTTTTTAGTCTATCATTCCAATGATTATAATTGTCACCCTCAAGGTGCTTATCTTTAAACAAATCATAATAATAAAAAGAATTTCAAATATTTAACACAATTTACGGCGGGTTCCACCATTTATATTCTTTCTTGAATATTACTTTACCATATTTTCTCTAGTGATATATTGTTATAATGCTTACGTCTAACAATCACATATTAAAATCATATATCTTAGTACATAATTTATAAGTTCCTGAAAATAAGACATACAATACACAGTATATACACAAAACATATAACATGGAAATATACACACATATATGGGCAGTTTCACACTGTCTGCCTGTAATTATAATTCATTTATAAAAAATCATTTTTGTTATATTGAATTTAATTATTTAATAAAATGGAAATACTGAATTGATTTCATTCTATGAAATCCGTAACCCTGTTCTTTATACATGAGAAAATAAAATACGAACTTTTTAAATGAATATAACAAGGGTTATAGTTATCGTTATCTCTATGGTAATTATTCTTTATACAGTGCACAATCTCATGAAAACATTTGCTTAGAGTCTTTCTGCACTCTTATTAACATATTATTATGATAATCACACATTATCTAAATGTTCTGTCTTTTTGAATAAATGTCTCTATATGATATACAGTACAACATTTAAAAGTGTCTTTAGGCTTTAGTCATACCGCCTATATAATTAAATGTTTATCAATTATTTAAAACTGTTCAATTTCGCTTATAGCGGCTTTTCATTTACTTGTTGTGTTTTACAACATTATTATGAACCCTGAACCATATCAGGTCACCTGTTTTGATGATTTCATGTTACACAGATGTACACGGGTCTCAGGCGTCGGCGTTGAGTACAGCTATTCCTCTCGAAACCTCCGTCAGCGTCGCTTAGCGGTGTATGAACAGCTAGGCTAGGCGTCGTTCCTTTATCGTCATGGACACAGCGTCTCTGGCCTCGGGTATAGTCTGATGTCCGTAGTACGTAGTTGTAGTAACTCAGGTGTCTGCCGGTCTCATTGAAGCGTCTTCTGCAGCGTATCGTTCCGTGTGTACGACTCAACGAATACTTTATGAATGCGCCAGATGCTCGTTTTTGCTCACTGTTTATAGGGCAAAGCCACGTGTGCAAATGAGTTTCTATCGGCGAATATCTCAACAATCCTTTATTTATTTAGGTAACAAAGTTGTTTGTTAGATGTGTCTTGAACACAGTTATTAGCTATGTATACACGCGATCTTTAATTAGCACCGCGAAAGGTGTGAAATAGTAAAACGCTTATAGTTCACGACACTCTCACTATCTCGTTATGTGTTTGGTGTCTAAATAAAGCTACATTTCCGCACTATTCACTGGTCAACCTAGTTCTTCTTAATCTTTTGTCATTTTTTTATTATTTAAGTTTTAAAACACTTCTGACATGTGCCGACAAAATTATACATATTTATGCAGGTGGACTGTTATCTGTTTTGTTTGCTATATAAAATCTTATCTGTACCCTTCTAAATGTACAATTGTAGCAGATAACGCTTATTATGCGTACTCCAGTTAGAACGATAAACATTGATAACAATGTTTCGTTATAACACTCCCCCACTTGCTTTAAAAAAATTGTTTTGTGCTTTACAGAACTTTTTTTTTTTTTTTTTTTTTTTTTTTTTTTTTTTTTTTTTTTTTTTTATCTATGTTTAGTACATACACAGTCAGTTATATTACATGTTTATTAGAAAGAATATAAAATCTTATCTTAAAGTAACAATCACATATGGGTATTATTGGATATAATGACGCAGAGATGACGCATGGTACTTTCCGACGTCCTTTTTCTTCACTGGGTCATATACCATGTAGGTGTGTGGTCCTAGACGACTCCTTAGTTCATATGGGCCACAGAATAATCTGAAGAATTTCTTGGAAGTGTTTAATATACTACTTCCCACAGGATTTGTCTTTATCAATACCTTATCACCAATCTGGAATCTTGTCAATCGGTGAGTTCTATTATACCGGTCTCTCCTTTTACCTGCTTGATGATATAGCTGTCGTTCAGCTCTGTTTATTTTTATTTGAATTGGCAAATCTACATTATAATTTTCCGGTTTATTAATCATGTTGTGCCAGAATCTTTTAGGTATTTTATTCTCACTTAATTCTAACGGTGTGTATCCTGTAGCTTCACTATAATTGTGATTCATTGCATCTTCGAAAAATTGTAGATAGTCAGGCCATTTACTCTGTTGATTGTAGCAATATAACCTCATGTACTTGCCTAACTCTCTATTTATTCTTTCAGCAAGATTAGTTTGTGGATGCCTTATGGATGTAAGTATAGGTTTTATACCTTGTCTTGTCAATGCGTCCTTCCATAATTTATTACCAAACTGCTTACCTTGATCTGTCAACACTTTATCCATTTTTCCATACTTTGGTATATACTTCTGGGTGATGACGTTCAGAACAGATTTCATGGTGGGTCTTCGTACAGCATATAACTTTACTAGCTTGGTAAACACATCTACCGTCACAATTATATGGCGGTACCCACGACTTGATCGCGGGAGTGGTCCAAGGAAATCAAGTGCAACTATATCCCCCTTCTTCTTAGTTCTGATACTCCCCATTTCAACGCAAGTGTTTAAATTCGGATGTTTGGCTGTTTGACAATCATGGCATTTCCTAACAATTATTTTAATTTTTCTGAACATATTATTACAGGTGAAGGCTTCTTTCATAGTTAAATAGCACTTCAATGGAGATGCATGAGCTAGACTACGATGACATGGCATAATTAATTGCTGTAACATGTCATGAGATAGCACAACTTTCCAATCATAATTAATAAGCTTAAATAAAATTCCATCTTTCACACAATAATTTATAGGTAACGGATTATTTTTTATATTCTGTAATCGCTGATCTTTATCTTGCTCTCTAGCGAGATTACGTAGTAATTCTTGTACTTCTCTCTCGGGTTTGTATGTTATGTTGCTAAGTACCCTGACCTCTTGTGGTTTAGCTTCATGTGTTTCTATACAGACTCCAGAATGTAGTCATTGATTTTCAGTCTTCGATGTGGACGGTTTATTACGTTCATCAGTGTTTCTCGGTGTCTCTTTCTGTTTTTTCTCAACGGTAATCGCCTGCGTATTTGCATTCCTATCGGATGTCCATGGTTTCGAAAATCGTTTCGACGAATTCGGCCATCGGTAACCTCCTTTGTAATTACCTCTTTCATTATTTTGCTCCTGCTTCTCATATGTTCGTCCATCTTCATGGCGTCTATCATATGATACATTTTTGTTTTTCGGATATTTTTCATCGTCTGTACGTCTATCTTCTCTGCCTTTATCTTCTTGGCGATATCTTTGCGAATACCACGTACCTCTACCTTGATTTTGGTTCCGGTTATCTCGCTGAACTCCTCTTGGTGGGTCTCGTTCACGGATTACACCCTCCATCTGTGTTAAAAGTATTAATAGATCTTCAATGGTAGCTATACTCTGAACATGTATAGCTAGTTGGATGTTCCTGCTGAAATGATTAGCAAGCTTAATGACTAATTCTTTTTGTGTTAAAGTGGGACGTAAATGTTTACTCCTTTCTACTAACATAATAACGTATTCATCTTCAGACAGCTTACCTGGATTATATTTACCAAATTCCAGTGTATTTCGTATTCTCATTTGTATGTATTCATTCCAATACCTCCGTTCGAATGCTAGTTTAAATTCTTCATACGTTTTTAAATCGTCATTCACCATCGTGAACCAACTGGCTGCTGCATCTTTTAAGTAACGGCTTACAAAGTCTATTTTATCTTTGTCACTGAGAATAGATCCAATACTATCCATTTCTTTCTCACATTTGATACGAAATTCAATGGGATTTTCCCCTCTGGATCCTCTAAAATAGTTAATGGGTCTCTCTTCTCTAGGTACGGTCGAGTATACTAACGCTTGTGTTGGTAGTCTTCTCACTTCTCGTGTAAGTCGGTCTACTTCACCTTTTAACTTGACTTCCAGCTGATCTACCCTGTTGTCATGGTGTTGGATAGATTTCTTTATGGTGTCGTCTGCTGCGGCGAGACTTTTTGTTTCTTCTTCAATTTTCATGGTCTTCCTGACATTACTCTGCACCAACTCGCTGATGACTTGTATCTTGGTATCTTGTCGATGCGTAATTTTTTCGAGTTTCTGGTCCAGTATGTCGGCCATAGATTTAAAATTTTGTTGTAGTCTTTTTCGCTGCTCTTCGAAATTTTCATTCATCACCACCGCTTGTTGTTTTATAGACTCTTTAACTTTACCTTCTAAGGTCTCCATTCGTTCCATAATTTCTACCTTACTTTCAGCATTATACGCGTATAGTTTCTGAATTTCTGACGTGCTTGCTTCCAATCTTCTCATAGTTTCAGACGTGCTTGCTTCCAATCTTCTCATAGTTTCATCACCACTACTTTTTATTTCTTCAAACCTTTTTACGTTTTCAGCGTTGCTGGCTTCTAACTTCTTCATTATGTCGGCTAAACTGACCTCTTGTTTATGTGCCATGTTTAATTTTAATTTGGTGAACCGATTTTAAAATATTTATTATTAATTTGTATATTATTAATTATTTGGATTATTATTAAATACTGTATTGGTAGTCATTTATTCATCAACATACAACCGTTATCTTGGGCGCCTGTAGTATCAGTTTCTGATAACCACAATATTTATCTAAGCTCCCCTTTGTTTACTCTACTGATAACGCTAACTGTACGTTCTTATCAGCTACATTCAACATATAAATGCACGTTTTATATTAATTACACATCAACTCTAAATATTTGTTCTACGTGAATTTATATTTATTTAACTTCTAACTAATTTTTAATTTTTTTCGTATTATGTTTTTTTTTTTTATTTATTTAATCGTGCCCCACGTTGGAAGCGACATTTTCTTTTGCAACACATCTTTTTATGATTTCTTTCATTATGGATTATGAGTTTTACATGGACCTGGTTAGGGTATATCATGCCAACACTTACCTGCAGTATATGGTACTTTTCTGCTTTGCCGGCTATTAGGTGTGGGATTTGGGCTTATTAGGTATCAGGTAACGAGTTGGGACGATGTGTTTCCAAAAGAATTATTTTAGGAAGCTGAGTTGTATAAATTGTGAATAAATGAAAACTACCTTTTTAGTCTATCATTCCAATGATTATAATTGTCACCCTCAAGGTGCTTATCTTTAAACAAATCATAATAATAAAAAGAATTTCAAATATTTAACACAATTTACGGCGGGTTCCACCATTTATATTCTTTCTTGAATATTACTTTACCATATTTTCTCTAGTGATATATTGTTATAATGCTTACGTCTAACAATCACATATTAAAATCATATATCTTAGTACATAATTTATAAGTTCCTGAAAATAAGACATACAATACACAGTATATACACAAAACATATAACATGGAAATATACACACATATATGGGCAGTTTCACACTGTCTGCCTGTAATTATAATTCATTTATAAAAAATCATTTTTGTTATATTGAATTTAATTATTTAATAAAATGGAAATACTGAATTGATTTCATTCTATGAAATCCGTAACCCTGTTCTTTATACATGAGAAAATAAAATACGAACTTTTTAAATGAATATAACAAGGGTTATAGTTATCGTTATCTCTATGGTAATTATTCTTTATACAGTGCACAATCTCATGAAAACATTTGCTTAGAGTCTTTCTGCACTCTTATTAACATATTATTATGATAATCACACATTATCTAAATGTTCTGTCTTTTTGAATAAATGTCTCTATATGATATACAGTACAACATTTAAAAGTGTCTTTAGGCTTTAGTCATACCGCCTATATAATTAAATGTTTATCAATTATTTAAAACTGTTCAATTTCGCTTATAGCGGCTTTTCATTTACTTGTTGTGTTTTACAACATTATTATGAACCCTGAACCATATCAGGTCACCTGTTTTGATGATTTCATGTTACACAGATGTACACGGGTCTCAGCCGTCGGCGTTGAGTACAGCTATTCCTCTCGAAACCTCCGTCAGCGTCGCTTAGCGGTGTATGAACAGCTAGGCTAGGCGTCGTTCCTTTATCGTCATGGACACAGCGTCTCTGGCCTCGGGTATAGTCTGATGTCCGTAGTACGTAGTTGTAGTAACTCAGGTGTCTGCCGGTCTCATTGAAGCGTCTTCTGCAGCGTATCGTTCCGTGTGTACGACTCAACGAATACTTTATGAATGCGCCAGATGCTCGTTTTTGCTCACTGTTTATAGGGCAAAGCCACGTGTGCAAATGAGTTTCTATCGGCGAATATCTCAACAATCCTTTATTTATTTAGGTAACAAAGTTGTTTGTTAGACGTGTCTTGAACACAGTTATTAGCTATGTATACACGCGATCTTTAATTAGCACCGCGAAAGGTGTGAAATAGTAAAACGCTTATAGTTCACGACACTCTCACTATCTCGTTATGTGTTTGGTGTCTAAATAAAGCTACATTTCCGCACTATTCACTGGTCAACCTAGTTCTTCTTAATCTTTTGTCATTTTTTTATTATTTAAGTTTTAAAACACTTCTGACATGTGCCGACAAAATTATACATATTTATGCAGGTGGACTGTTATCTGTTTTGTTTGCTATATAAAATCTTATCTGTACCCTTCTAAATGTACAATTGTAGCAGATAACGCTTATTATGCGTACTCCAGTTAGAACGATAAACATTGATAACAATGTTTCGTTATAATATATATATATAATATATATATATATATTGCAACAGAACACAGGATGATAAGATATGCTGTTTATATCAGAGTACATGAATGACAAGCATATTCTTGTTTAAATTTGTTTTGTGTAATATTTTGTTTTTTAGTCATAAGTTTTGTATTTAAAAATTGATAAGCATATAGGTTACACCAAACTCTTCATAAAAAAATGTACTATATTGTCATGTATATTTTGTATGAAATGGTGCACGTGTGCGGGTGTGATAATCTGCGATCGATATAGCGGCAGTGGTAGTTAACCAATTTACATGAAAATTTGACAAGGAATTATTTAAATAAATAGCTTCGATTTGTGTATACTCTGAGGTTTGTAATTATTTTAGAAATATGATTTTTTAAGTAAAGCAAAACTCAAGTGTAACTCTTATCAATGATAGGGTAATAATAATTGTAGATAATTTCCATGCAGGACTATGCAAAATTATACAAAGTTTTTCATGAATTTTGTGTATCTGGTTGTTCCATCAATCATGTGACTTGCGCTTGGCCTATCAAATTACACCAAATTCAGTGAGATTCATACGTTGCAGAGCTAGGTTGAACACAGTCTGTCTGTCGACGTTTCTAGGGGAAGTTGTGCCCTGGGTAAGAGAGTTATTCTCTTACAAACGTAAAAAGATCTTATATAAAATAAACCATAAACCTTCAAATTCTTAACGAAGTTTTGCGGTAAGAACCAAGAAGGAATAGAGGAATATTTTATATAAAGTAAACTATAAACCTTGTAATTCTTAACGAAGTTTTGCGGTAAGAATCAAGAGTATAAATAATTAAGTAAAATTTAAAATAAAATTCAGTGCTGTGTCGTGTAAGTTAAGATATCCGCATAGGGAACTTAAAGACACTACAAGATATCGTGGAAGCAGTTAAACATAACTACGAGGCTCTGAAATAATATCGCCGCTGGAGCCGCTTGCTGTACAAGGACGACGAGACGAAGAGGACGCCAGGACGAAGAGGACGAGATGAAGAGGACACCAGGTGAAGCTGTAGAAGAGGACGACGAGACGGGACCGACGAGACGGGACCGACGAGACGAGAGGAGGACGTTGCAGCAAACAAGTAAAATCGATTCATATTAATCGAACAATACAAACAATTTAATATACTATCAATACATGACAATTAAAAAAACATTATACAGCTTTATAAACAATATTTGTATGTAATAAATAATATTTCATCTCCTCCATAATAGACATTTATCGATTTCTACACACTCACAATATCCTTATTAGAATAACAAAGTTTGATCTGTTGCATAAGGATATTTGGCGCTTGCCAACGTTGGGCTCGATTAATGAATTAATTTAAAAAAAAAAGAAATATTTATTTGAGTGTGTAGAGACTAAATTCATTGAACTATTTATAGGTGCTGTTCTATGTTGTCAGGGAGTGTAGATAAAAGTTGGAATACTCTCTCTTATCAGATACTAGCAAAATACCCGTGCTTCGCTACGGAGTTTCACGTTGTACGTAATTGTACAATTATTGCTCGCTTAATAGTATAGCATTAGATAGATTGTACAAATTCTCAACTCTTAGTTTGTTTATTTACATTCATAGCAACAGCTATTTATTATTTATTTCGATAAAATCGTTAGAGCCGTTTCCGAGAAAAAAAGGACATACATTTATTAATTAATTGAACTTCGAAATTTTCTCGACTGTAAGAACCTGCAAACAACGAAGTTTTTCATTTAAAACAATGATTAAAAACTCAGAACTAAATGTATTCGGGGTTTCCAATAAACTGAGATGTCAACCACTTCATTTACAAAGTATGCAATTCCCGCGATAAATTTCATTATTTGGTTTTTTGCCCCTTAGGAGTGAAAGTTTTTAAAACCGTTTCTTAGTGAGCACCTAAGACCTATGATGAAGCTACGTTCAAAGTTTCATTGATATCCATTCAGTGGTTTCAGAGATATCGTGATCAGTGAGTCAGTCAGTGGTATTTGGCTTATATAGATATCTATATCTAGCCGATTTACCCAGTGTTGCTCGGGTTCATAATTTATTCATAGGGTCATAGGCACCTATTCTTGTTCTAACGTTATATTACTTATATATTGTATAATCTTCCTTATATTGTTACGTTTGCATTCTCACTGGAGGAATACTCTGTAGCGCACCTGTTTAAGAACATGTCATAAACTGTATTCTTATATCTGGAGAAGAATTCTGTTGCGCGTGATGCTCCTGCTCGATTTCTAACTCTGGGAGAGGGCGAACAGCTAAATTAGTTTTCAATAAAATGTCTACAGTACTTGCACGCGCTGCGTATTTACTGTCTTTTATAATTCATTGTGTTAATGTTGAAATAAGGCAGTTGTTAAATTAGTGTCTCCTAAACTTATTCTAACAATACAATACCTCTATAGATTTCAGCTTATCAATTTTTAAATTCAAACTGAAGCAAGTGCATTTATATTGTCTGAACACTATGATCTGAATACATTTGCTATCAAAACTTTGTTTTTTATACTCGCTTATAACTTACTTCGATCTTAACTTATCCACTTTTAAATTCAAACTGAAACAACTCTGAATTCACACACTATTAAGAAGTTTCTTAAGATGCATACACCACCTTTGATATCATAACCTATATCTTTATTTATAAGAACCGTGGACTCTGGCCCCGCCGTCTTTCGCGGGATCCGACCTAAGACTCCCCGGGTTCCGTGGATGAACTCCGGGGAAGGCCCGTCGGACGACTCCCGCGCTATTTCCTACGTGGGAGACTTCCACCGATGCTATGGTAACCAGAATCTATTCTATTGGGTTGCCATAATAACCAGATCTAATAGTTTTTAAGACCCAAAGGACCCCCCAAAGGATCGTATCGAAAAAACACTTGTCCTATGTTGGTTCTCCCGTTGCGTAAAATATTAGTGCCAAGTTTGGTTGAATTCGGTCCAGTGGTTTAGGAGGAGATGTGGAAGACCCCAAAGGACCCCCCGAAGGATCGTATCGAAAAAACACCTACCCTATGTTGGTTCTCCTGTTGAGTAAAATATTTGTGCCAAGTTTGGTTGAAATCGGTCCAGTGGTTTAGGAGGAGATGTGGAAGACCCCAAAGGACCCCATCGAAGAAAACACCTATCCTATGTTGGTTCTCCCGTTGCGTAAAATATTTGTGCCAAGTTTGGTTGAAATCGGTCCAGTGGTTTAGGAGGAGATATGGAAGACCTCAAAGAACCCCCCAAAGGACCCCATCGAAAAAACACCTATCCTATGTTGGTTCTCCCGTTGCGTAAAATATTTGTGCCAAGTTTGGTTGAAATCGGTCCAGTGGTTTAGGAGGAGATGTGGAGGACCCCATCGAAAAAAGCACCTCACCTATGTTGGTTCTCCCGTCGCGTAAAATACTTGTGCCAAGTTTGGTTGAAATCGGTCCAGTGGTTTAGGAGGAGATGTGGAACATACATACATAGATACATACATAAAATAGGGGGGGTTTGCCCCTTAGGAGTGAAAGTTTTTAAAACCGTTTCTTAGTGAGCACCTAAGACCTATGATGAAGCTATGTTCAAAGTTTCATTGACATACATTCAGTAGTTTTTGCTCTACGTTGATTCTATGTCAGTTAGTCAGGCAAACTTCCCCCCCTTTTTCCCCCTTTAAAGGTCGAATTTCCAAAAATCCCTTCTTAACGGATACCTACATCACATAAGGAACCTACATGCCAAATTTCAAGTTTCTAGGTGTTATAGTTTCGGATATTTCGTGATGAGTCAGTGAGTGAGTCAGTGGTATTTCTCTTTTATATATAGATTTGAACAATAGAGTTATTATCTGTATGGAGGTTGAATTATTATTGTTATCTGTGTTAGATTAAGTGTTTACGTTTTATTGTGAGACTGGACTATAATAATAATAACATAAACGGACATTATTAGAAATAATACGTAAAAAAAAATATTGCCGTTACTATAAATAAAACTATAATATTTTATAAATTTAAAAATAAATAATCAATATGGCCGGATCATTAGAATTACAAAATACATTAGCGGCTTTAATGGCCAATATGCAAAAGATGTCCGAAGACAGTAAGGCCAATATGCAAAAGCTGTCGGACGAAAATAAAGAAATATGCAAAAACTCTCACAAGAAGTAGCATTAAAGCAAAATAAGTCATTACAATCACTTCATGATGAGAATCAAAAAATTTATACAGCCGTTCATGAACAGGCTAAACAAAATAGACAACTTTTAGAGTTAACCGAAAAACGTATAGCTGATAAATTAGAATTAATTTGTAGTAGTAGTGAGACCGCCTTAGAAAGGAATAAATCTCACAGCAGGGAATGTGAAGCCAAAATTAAGTTGAATTATTCCCTTAGTCAGGGAAGTGAATGTAACAATGCGATTGACCGGTATAGTCCCGTCGACATACAGAAGCCAGCTGGTAATCGCTTAGATAAGATAGCAGCTGAGGGTGGTGCGCCTGATAAGGAGATAACGGATGGTCAACGAAAGCATTTAAATAATCTTTTAAATAAATATGAACCAACTTTCAACACACAGCACAAAATTACCAACGTTTATGAACATAAAATTACAAATAATATTTTAAATAAATTTGAAATGAGAAATAGGGAAAACCTTATCAAAGTGTTGGTTCACATCTATCCAGATTGGTATGATCAAAGGGTAAACGGTGGAGTATTTAAAAACAATAAATGTTATTTGCTATACCGTGTCTGTAAGATGCAGATCCATTCTGGTAATGTTTTATCAGTCAATAATGAAATGTATAAACACTTGAGAAGTCCATACAATTGTAAAAATGAATATGTAAATAAGATATTTGATGAATACTTGGGTAAACAAAGTAGTTTTGTTCCTGAAGCTGGTGCATTTGAGGAAAAGCACACAGGTAAGGTTAATTCTGACAGAAGATCAGAACTGTCTGAGTGTTTTCAACCACATATGAAACGAAATGCAGGTGTTATTTATACAGTCAGAGATTCACTGTACAGCTCTGTGTGTTCGTCTTTTATGAATGTGTATGCAGACAAATCCGAGACATTAAAAAATTTTTAAATGCACTTAGATACTGATCACTGTAAAAACTTGATGAAAATAATGTTTGAGATGATACCAGAAAAATTTCAATCAAACAATGAGTTCATATTGTACAAAGGAGATTATATTATGTGTAGCCTGGGTAATACAACTGGCATTACATATAAACCTTTAAAAATTAAATCAAAGCAATGTATCGGCAATTACCGAAACAAATGGAAGCGTAGAGCAATCAAAAAACGAGAAAGGTTGCGCGGCATGAGTCTGTGCGATAAATTAAAAATTAAAAGAAGGATAATACAAATAATTAAACTAGAATACCAGAATATAAGTAGAATGACTGGTAGGAAATTGTATAAAATTATGTGTAAAATAAGAATAATTGTAATCATGTTGAAAAATGTATGGTTGAACTGTAGATATAGCAGAATGACGTCTGACATTGACATCCTTATCAGTGTTCAGGAATGTTTGGTGATAAGCAGCCATGTGCTTTTGTTTGTTTACAATTAGAGTTGTCAAAGTGACAGTTGGGGAAATGTTGTTTGATAGAAGCTATTCAGTTATTTTGATTTTTGAAGTTATTATGTTATTATTTTGATGATTATGATTATTGGGAAGAAATTATGTCAATTTAGGTTTAAAAAAAAAAAATTGTATTCCATATAAAAAAATTTTTTTTTTTTACACGTGGAGGGGTTAATTCTGCAACAGAACACAGGATGATAAGATATGCTGTTTATATCAGAGTACATGAATGACAAGCATATTCTTGTTTAAATTTGTTTTGTGTAATATTTTGTTTTTTAGTCATAAGTTTTGTATTTAAAAATTGATAAGCATATAGGTTACACCAAACTCTTCATAAAAAAATGTACTATATTGTCATGTATATTTTGTATGAAATGGTGCGCGTGTGCGGGTGTGATAATCTGCGATCGATATAGCGGCAGTGGTAGTTAACCAATTTACATGAAAATTTGACAAGGAATTATTTAAATAAATAGCTTCGATTTGTGTATACTCTGAGGTTTGTAATTATTTTAGAAATATGATTTTTTAAGTAAAGCAAAACTCAAGTGTAACTCTTATCAATGATAGGGTAATAATAATTGTAGATAATTTCCATGCAGGACTATGCAAAATTATACAAAGTTTTTCATGAATTTTGTGTATCTGGTTGTTCCATCAATCATGTGACTTGGGCTTGGGCTATCAAATTACACCAAATTCAGTGAGATTCATACGTTGCAGAGCTAGGTTGAACACAGTCTGTCTGTCGACGTTTCTAGGGGAAGTTGTGTCCCGGGTAAGAGAGTTATTCTCTTACAAACGTAAAAAGATCTTATATAAAATAAACCATAAACCTTCAAATTCTTAACGAAGTTTTGCGGTAAGAACCAAGAAGGAATAGAGGAATATTTTAGGGAACTTAAAGACACTACAAGATATCGTGGAAGCAGTTAAACATAACTACGAGGCTCTGAAATAATATCGCCGCTGGAGCCGCTTGCTGTACAAGGACGACGAGACGAAGAGGACGCCAGGACGAAGAGGACGAGATGAAGAGGACACCAGGTGAAGCTGTAGAAGAGGACGACAAGACGGGACCGACGAGACGAGAAGAGGACGTTGCAGCAAACAAGTAAAATCGATTCATATTAATCGAACAATACAAACAATTTAATATACTATCAATACATGACAATTAAAAAAACATTATACAGCTTTATAAACAATATTTGTATGTAATAAATAATATTTCATCTCCTCCATAATAGACATTTACCGATTTCTACACACTCACAATATCCTTATTAGAATAATAAAGTTTGATCTGTTGCAATATATATATATATATATATATATATATATATATATATATATATATATATATTGATAACAAAGGCAAAATTCATTCCCTCCATCTTTTTTACCAATTTAAACATGGATGCAATACATTTTTCTTTACAGATCAACCTTCTTCAGGGTATATTTAAACAATATAATTAAAATTCAAATTAAACTTGTTACACATTGAAATATATGCTGAAAATTATTACTACCTTTCCGTAACGTAAACCAGTGCTTAGGATCTTAGATTAATTTAGGTACCCACACACACATACTCACGCTATGTCATACACATGGTACATTTCTTATTTATTGAGCTCAATTTTGAAAAAAGGTCAGTATTTTAAATGATTTGAAAAATGTCTACTTTCCTGATGTTGCAGAGAAATTCGATGCCATAGGTATCAACTCGTGGCTTACAGTTGGCTGTTTCTCGCAGTTCTCATTTTACAGCCAAATTGTTAATTTATTTCCAATTTCACTCACTGTCTCTATTATGTTGTTATAACAGACTGTTTTAAATACAGAAATATATCAAAATTCACATTTTTTGTTGTTTTGCGGGCCCGCAATTTACGTTCCGGAACTTAACGTGCCACTTGCACGAGAGATGGCTGTAGACTGGGGACAAACGTATTTCATTCTTTGCTGAGGTAGAGAGGGTGTCACGTCACCAAGTCTCTTTGTCTTGGAAACTATGACGTCTCAGTTTTTGAGGCTAGGCAACTACGTACTGCATTCCTTATGTGACATATTTACAGGATCGGCCTGTTGACAAATTTGTTTGGCTAAAATTAGCTGTAGTTTTGCACGTATACCGCTGACCTTGATACAGTTCCTGGTCTGGGCTTACTACGTCGTTGCAAAAACTTTACAAAACCTTATAAAACTTCACCACTATTAATTATGATTTTGATTTCACAATAAAATTTATATATGCTTTTCCCCAAAACCTCTATAGGGACAGAATTGTACCGTTACAATAATGAACATAATACAACATAATAAACACTCATACTGAACATTGCTATTATTACATCAAGACAAACATTTCAAAATTTAAGTTTGATCAAAAATTACACACCTTACAGCTTTACTTTAGTTTCAAATTCTATTAAATCTTTCACTTGTTTCATTATAATTTCAACTATGAATTTCTATTAAGCATTTTCATCATCAATTGGTTCGGGTGACTCCCAGTCATTAATAATGATTTGATTTATTGAACGGGCATTTAGATATAACCTTACTCATATTCTTCCTTCTAACAACCACTAACGGATTTGCATAGGGTAACACCGATCTCTCAATAACAACTCCCTCCAACCCTTTATCTAACCCTACTTAAATCATTCTCCTCTTATAACAAAGCACCTGATACCCTTTTTTGTACATAGGATGTGTTCCCGCACCACCAGCTCATTCCCTTATCAGTTCCTGGCCCTTCCAGGTAACTCCGCAACCCTCTTTAAAACTTTTCACCTCCCGCCACAACGCCTTGCGTTGAGGACTCCTTACACCTCCACCCTCACTACAAAATTTATGTACCCTGCTCTCACCTATTTACTCTCCACTTTCATCACTCCCTTTCTCTCTACACACATTCACTCTCGCTACTGTGTCCCTACTACTGACCCGTTTCTGTATTACTTTTTATTCCAAAAATTCTTATTTTGTCTAATACCCATTTAAAATTGACTCTGACTGACCTAATGCCTTATTGAAATAATCATCACCCAAACTCCATCTTTTACCACATTTTACAGTAAGTTAGTCATTGAAAATTACATTAGAAACTTCATAACTACCTCAAATTAATTTAATGACTTAATTTAAAACCTTTTAAACTCATTTAATTTCATTATAAAATTCACACTTATACATGGTCAATCATTTAATCAAATAAAAACATGATTACTGTCATAAACCCAAAACTATAAACCTTTATCCCAACAAATATAACGTACATAACCATAAGTACCTTCTGTACCTTATAATAACAATACAAGTCCATACCTAAACACATTTTACTTTTAATCATTTACTATTTATTATAAAGTCTAAATTTCAGAAAATCATTTAAATTTATTACCAGACTTCATCTATCCAACATTTTAAATTAATTAATTCATCTCCAATTATTTAATTCCATCAGTTTCTAAAACACTAAGTTACTTTGATTACCTTATTCAAAACAATTTCAATTCAGTTACTTTCATTATAAACTTCACAGTTATTCTTGTTATTTATTTAGTCTGGTAAAATTTTATTATTATTATATTATATTATATAATAATAGTACTACCTACTACATACATACATTGTTTACTTAACATACAGTGTACAACATATCTATTACACAAATACATTTGACATCACCACAAAAGTATATACAATCCACATTATTATCTGTTATAGTTTACCACAAATCATTTCATAATTCAGTCCATTTTAAAAACCACTACACTCACATAATTAAATGTTCATGAACAATACTCTTTACCCTCCATCATCAAACAATAATCTTTTCTTAATATAACACAATTCATTTTTAATTACTTTTATTTTGTTATTACTATTATAATAACTAGTCAATATTTTAAATTGTTCCGTTATACCCATATAATAATCTACTGGATTATCCCACATTATTATTCTATCATATAACCTGTCTCCATCAGTAATTCTGGTCTTTTCATCGTCAGTACTGTCTCAATTAAGCATTTTATCATCTCCTTACTATCCGAATCAGCTGCTATTAATATCCCCATCCTATATACAGGTAAGTATTCAATATAATTATCAATGTTATCATCATCCATTGCTGCACTATTCTCACAACAAGGTAAGTTTTTTATTTTATTCACTCTCTCACTATTTATTCTCTCTAATAATTCTTCATAACTCCTAATAACATCAAATAACACCACCTCTCACTCTCTCTCTCTCTCAACATGAATAATTCTATCTCTTTCACTCTCTCAAAATCGCTTACACAACCCCATTTTCCTTTCTCTCTCTCAATCCACACAAAGGGCAACACAACATTATCATAACACATCCTGGCGTTTCCAGGGAAATCATGATACACAGGGGACATACTTAGAGACACCTCGTCTCTCACATAACTACTGGAGGAAACTCCGTCCTCATAAATCACTAGTGGAGTCTTTACTCCACTAAAACAAAAGGGATAATTTGCCCTTTGCCAATCTAACCTCTCGTCACACTCTCTTTCAATCTTATCAACCACTATCTCATCATTAATTTCTACTTCCACTAAAACTTCATCACCACTATCATTATTCACAACTTTACTCTCTACCACCACATTTTTAATTATATCACTGTTATCACTTTTTATTTCACCATTAAACTCATTACTGTAATTACCACTTAACTCGTTAATTTTCACCTGATTATTATTCGTACCACCATCATTATTCTCACCTGTTTTGACACCATTGTCGTCTGTTAGTTCATTTATATCACACTTACCTATATCTGTTCTCCACTCTTTCATTTTCTCAATATTTCGTTCTAACTCATTAAACTTACTTTCACATTTATCACTTACGGCATTTATGTCAATCTTTACTTCATCAAATTTGATATCATTAATAACGAAACGACTATTTACTGCATTAAAATCACTCTTTACTTCGCAAAATTTTGTCTCTATCATACTATACAAACGTTTCAACATATCATCGTCATCAGATTTCTTATTGTGACTAATTGAAATTGGCGTTGAATGAATTTCAACTTCATCCATTATTTTTGATTCACTTACATTACTTTCATTTGTTAGCATTAAAGCTGTCTGGATTCCCGAGTCGCTCCTATCAGCTGACTCGGTTGACATATTTTCTTTGTTTACAAACATCGACTTATTTTCTGATTCATCACAGACGGTTACGTCAGTTTCATTTATTTTACTCTCTGTATTTTCCATATTTTAAATTACAAAATTTTCATCTAATAAAAAAAACTCACACTTAAGATTATTTATCACTCACTTAACTATAGCATACCATAACATCATTTATTTGTACGTAATTTATACGTAATCTGCCTTAACCTCCAATGACTTCTCTTACATTCACGAGTAGGCATAGTTTGTACCAAATAAATTTGTACAAACCGTCCTAAGTTCGGGCGCCATTGTGACTCTACACTTTTAATTAATAAAATTTTAATACATAAAATACTTAAAAACTGTCAACTTCCAAAATTCTTACCTTCACAGGGATCCAGGGTCCTATATGCGAACTCGTGACCTGTAAGAGTGGTTGTTGGGTTGCATTACGTAATAAATCTCTACTCTCATTTATCAACTTTAAACCAACTCATTTATTTACTAATAGTCCGGGAGCTAGCGACACATTTTTATGACCGTTTTCACCAAGGCTGAAAATCATATATATGAGAGTTTTAATATAGTATGTAAAGAAAGTGAACATCAACTGGCGCACCCGCGGTGGAGGGGGGCGGAGTAGAGCCTCGCACTTGTAAAAAAAATGTTCAAATTAAATCATTTCACCAAGGCTGAAATTGACGTATGTTATTGTTTATAAACTATATTAACAGAAAACAACCGTCAGCTGGGTGTCTGGTGGGGGAAACACCGTCAGCTGACGTGATAAACTTTGGGTATCCAGTGGTAGTCAGCTGGGTGTCTGGTGGGGGAAACATCGTCAGCTGATGCGATAAACATGCATAGTGGGGTGACAGTGGCAGGCCGTTCGTTCTCAGTCGCCGAGTTTCAGTACATTTCGTTCGGATTTTCTGCGTCCTTGTGTCAGTTCGAGTATGACCATTGATCTTTAAGCATGGCTTCAAGAAAGGCAGTTTGTGTTCTTTGCAACAAAAAAGATGGAAAATTAAATATTTTTACTGAACTCTTCATAAATGTCGAGAAATATTGAACATCCGAAAAGAAAATGATTTATCGATGAGCAATATGAAATTACCAGTGAAAATAGATGATTTCCATAAATACCACTCCAAGTGCTACAGAGTTTTTACAGCCTTGCCACCAAAATACAGGAAATCTGGTGCAGAACCGGAGCAGCCTGAAGCGTCTACATCATCAGCGTTTAACACAAAGTAAGAACAAATAAATAATAAACAAATTATAAATAGAGCATTTGTGTGTGTGACATTAGACACAGTTTTTCTTTTTGCTTTCTTTTATGTTATTTCTGAGAATTTGCCTTTCAGTATGCTTCAGTATTAATATATTTTATATTTTATTAAATTGAGTACATTTGATTTGATATTCTGAAAATCAAGAGGTCGTGTACACACAAGTGTACCGTAGAACACTTGTATATGTATTGCATTATATCATATGCTATAAAATAAACTGTAGTATTTATTTTATAATTAATTAATTATTAAATTAATTTGTCGTTATCTATGTAGTGGTGTACGTATTAAGGTAATTTATTTACTTATTAACCTTTCATACAGGCGTTGAAAAGAATACACAAAATATTGATATTATGTATTTACTAAACTACTATTAATTCATCTTTTTAGTACAACATTAATAAACCCCAATTATACAATTTTATGCTTGATACAATTCCTAAATATTTACTTAATTACCTGTACGGGTCGAGTTGTATATATAACCACTACTAATTCTTTGATATTACTTTAATTGAATTTTAAATTATTTATATTTTGAAATTTGACTCTAAATTACTCTCTCAGGGTTTGATCGTGAATGTTCTTTTTCTTACAGCAAAGACTGAACAGATATGTATGAATTATGCCTTTTATATAATGTTTGAAATTTTGTCAGTATTTTCATCTTTCATTACGATAAACTAAACTTTCCCACGGGTGTTTTGATGTTACATTTCCGTTAGTATTGGTTATTATACAACTCGTCACATAAAATGAACTCAGTGTAAACAGCCTTTCAAGTAATGCCGCTCATTCTACATACTTAAAATTTAATCAAAATGTTTCTCAACGTATTTTCGCTAGTACAATCAAGCTAATATCGGCTGATTTTAATATTAACATAGTTAGTCACATTACAATACATTTCATATATGGTATTTTGATGATTTCATATCATATGATGATTTGTATATGGCTAACATATCATATTAGTAAAGGCTTTTCTTTTTACGTTCTTTTGCTTTACTCCCGCGAATATCTGTTTCTGAATAATCTAGTATGCCTATTTTATTAAATTAGGCACATTTGATTGAACATTATGAGTGTAGATGTGCCATGTGTACACGAGTGTAACATAGAAAACTTGAAGTGTATGTCAGTAGTAACCGTCTTTCTTTTTGTATTTATATACTTTATTTTCGTGAATGTTAATATCTACATGATTTAATATGTTTATAATCATCAACTTTCCTTGCTATTTTCACTCTCTCCCTCCCTCTCTCCCTTTCTCTCACACACATCCACATATACCTAGGCTTCCACATTCAATTAGCCAGTATTCATGCTGTATTTGACATTGATTTTTTAATGTATGCTTTTTTATATAAATAAACTTAACAATTTTTCATAATTGAATACAGAGTGATATATTTAAATGGCAGTCCTCTAATTTTGAATTTGAAATATAGAAATGTGATTATTCAACGATTTCTCTTATATAAATTAAAATCATGTATGCATATAATCATCGAATCTACATAAATTTCTGAAATTCTTGTGAGAGATTGAAAAGTAAAAAGATGCTTTTAAATAACGATATTTTATGCGTCGTAATATTGATATTTGTATGTATACAGCATTACGTTAATATTTTCATTTCAAAAATGTTTTAGCGAGGGAAACAGTCAAGTTTCAAATGACACTGTTGCATCGACTTCAAGTAATGAAGGACACTGTAAAGAAAATGAAGAGGAATCAGATTTAACTGAGATTGCAGTAGAGCAGACATCTGTGGAATCAACGTCAAGTGGTCGATTGGAGGTCAATGAAGAACTGGATGTATCTGAGAATATTCCAGCAGATGATGAATCCACAGTATCGGAAGAACTCCAAGACTCGGTATGTTTCAGTTGTAACAAAAAGAGAAAAAAATTTCAGGGCCGAGACAAATATTACATTTAGTTTGCTCGAAAGAGACAGCCGATAATTTGGAGTCTATCGCTTTCGAATTAGGAGATATTGAATTGCTGAAAAAAATTCAGAAGGAAAGAGCTAACAACGGCATCTTTTATCATAATATTTGTAAAAGAAACTTTGAGAATTCCTTGCAATCAAAAATTTGTTCAGAACGCGAGAAACGTGATTGGCGCGAAACTCGAGACATCCATAAAAAGGCTTTCGAAGAAGTTTGTACATTTGTTTCGGAAAATATTGTGAAGAAAGAACAATCTTTTTTTTTTGTCGTTTTTACACACGATTTTTATTGATTATTTAAAGAAAAGCGATCAAGAATCATCACACATTGAAGCATACCATCTAGAATCTAGATTACTGAAGACTTTCCCAAAGAAAATAAATATACTTACAGTATCTGGTAAAAAAATTGTCAAACCTTACAAAGGTGTCATCCTTAGAAGTGATACTGTATATTAAAAATAGAAAAAGATGATATTCTACAAAGAGCAGCGCTGATTTTAAGGAATGAAATTATGAATATCAAGGTTAAAAAATTACCTGAAAAATTAACTGAAACAGATTTGATAAGAGGTGAATGCGATATTCCAAGTCCAGTCATCGAGTTTTACTCGACGTTACTTGCCGGAAAAAGTCATCGGCGTCGCCGTAGTATTCATTTAAAAAGAACAGTAGAGTCTTTATCTTCCGACGTGATATTTGCCGTTTCGAATGGTAAAATTAAACCATCGAAACATATTAGCCTTGGAATTACTATTAAAAGTTTAACAAACAGTAAAAAAATTGTAAATCTTTTAAATCGCAATGGGCACTGCTGTAGCTATACTATATTAGAAGGACTTGAAACTGAAGCTACGTTTACTGCTTGTCTCCGATCAGAAATATGTCCTGAAGATATAATTCAGGAGAAAAATTTATGTACTGGATTAGCTTTTGATAATTTTGACAGATTCGTCGATACTGATACTGGAAAAGACACATTGCATGATACCGTAGGCATAATTTTCCAAAATATTGTTGATTATGGACCAATTGATCAAGGAACTGTTGTAGAAGAAAATATTGGAAATGATAACAGAGAATGTCCAATTACAGGCAGTAAAAGGAGACGAACTTTTGATGTTGTAATGCACGAATTAGAGCCGTACTTAAAAACACCCAGTCTCATTCAAATTTTACAGCCTCTTGAGAGTCCATCGCGCTTGATAGTTCCCAGTGATTTGAAATCACTCGCGCATATTGATTTCATATGGATGTTGAGTCACTGTTTCAAAGTAGTGAATACGCCGATGTGGGTGGGATTCAATAGTTTAATTTATGATGATATGTCAGCCAAGCAAAAGATTTCTTATCTAACGACGATCAATTCATCCCCCACAAATAAGTTGGTCGTAATCGAAACTATGAAGCAGAGCCAAAAAGTTGCGAGGGAGTGCGACAAAGAGTACATGCAGGTTTCGTACGATTTAGCTATTGCGAAAATAGCTTTGCAGATCCAATGTTCTGAGAAACCACGATTTGTAATATTTTTATACACCTCGGATCTTTTCACATACAGATGTCTTTCTTCAAGACTATAGGTAAATTTATTGATGATTGTGGCGTCACAAACTTAATGGTAAACAGTATGATGTTGGCAAATGGATCAGTAAACAGTTTTATTGCTGGAAAGCATTTTAATAGATGCAAAAGATTACATCCAATTTTATCTTTAGCTTTCAAGATTTTGCACTTCAAAAGATTCATACAGGATAATGATATTGAATTTACGAATGAGATGAAAAAATATGTATTAGATTTTATCTCCATACGATCTACCACTCCAATAATAAGTAACAACAATTTAATAGATTTATTAAATAATTATGAAGCATATAAAGAGAAAACGTTGCATGGTGAACACGGTAAAACTGCTCAATTTTACATAATTTACACAACTTTCGTAGATTATTATTTGATGTTCAGCAGCAGTATAAGAACTGCAAATTTCAAACTGTTCACGTTTGTTCTACCAAAGTTAGCAAATTTATTTTTTACCTTCAATTTGCACAATTATTCGCGATATTTAGTAAGATATCACGACAATTTATTAAATGTTGACGAGACTCATCCTGGATTAAGAGAGCTCTTTGAACAAGGTTCATTTGGTATAAAAAGGACAAGCAAGTCATTTTCCAGACAACCTATTGATCTCACGCTGGAACAGACAATTAATGCAGATGCTGGAAATAAGTTGACAGGTATTGTCCATTCTACGAATTCCATTGGTTCGCGGCAACGATAGTGTAAAAGTCATAGTTTCGATCGAAAATAACACCTCACGTCATGGAGACAGCAGGCTTGAGAAAACGTCAGGATGTTACAGCTGATCTAGAAAAAAGCAGGATAAAAAAATCATTCGACAAAATTACTTAATTTAATGGAAAATGTTAAAGAAAATGTAAATCCGTTTGCTACAGACATCAGTAAAGATTTTCTATTCAATATTTCAACAGGCCAAGCAGCAGATGAAAACGTTGCTGAATTCTTATTAAATGCAGAGAAAATGGGTGATGAGCAAAGACAGCAATTTATAAAAGAATGTATCGAAGACTCAAACAGATTTGAAAGAGTAATTAAGCAAAATAAAATTATTAACTTTGCATCGATGCAAAAAAAGAAAAAAATCACACTGGCAGGAAAAGTTACAAAAGTTCGCCTGCAACGGGATTTATTTGCACAATTATTGTGTATATCATTAGAAAAAGAATTAGATATAGATAAAGTATTGATGTATCCCTTGACTCCAGTGCCTTTTTCTATATGCCATATAGATGGGACTATTTGTAAGACGAATAAGTCAGCTCTTTTGAAGATATTAGAACATTATTCCGACAACGAAGTGCCGCAACATACAGATATTATTGTTTTCGATGGATTTTTTATATTTCATTGTATGAAAGAAATTCCAATGACTTTCGGAAACATCTCAAAACAAATTCTAAGAATGCTCATGAATAACAATGCTGCAACTATCATTGTTGCATTTGATAGATATTTTGTACCGTCTATTAAAGATTACGAGCATATCTTAAGAGGATTAAATTCTAAGCCGTATTATATAAAGGGGCCTGAACAAGTGAGACCATCTGATTTCATGAATGAATTAAAGAATGTCGAGTTTAAAGAGGTGTTAGTTCGTTTATTGATAGACGATTGGAATAATAATCATATGGCGCCCTTTATGAATAGAAAAGTATTATATATTAATTTCGATAAATGTTATAAATTTGAAACAATTAACAACGAAGTTCAAAGAGTTGAAGTTCCAAATTTATCTTGTCCAGCGCATGAAGAGGCGGACACAAAGATATCTTTCATATTTGCAATATTAATGTCGATGCTAATGTTACAATTAGGTGCTCCGACACAGATGTAGCTATTATAATGCTGGGAAATATGAGTAAAATATCTAGTAATATGAAAATTTCCATGCAGGTCGGCGTCAGCAATTCACAAAGATACATTAATTTAACAAAGATATATAATAACTTGGGGCCAAATTTTTGTGCAGCATTACCTGCATTACACGCCTTCACAGGATGTGACTTCAACTCATCGTTTTTTCGCAAAGGAAAAAAGCGACCTTTCGCCAAAATATGTGGAAGCGTTCAAAAAATTGAGTAATATTGAAGCAATCAATGATTTACAAGAATTATTCCCAGATTTCGAAGAATTCGTTTGTATAATTTACGGATTCCAAAAGATTGGTGAAATTAATAAAGCCCGTACTGAAACATTTTTAAAAACATACAAAATTATTACTAGCGATGAAGTATTACGGATACCAAAGCAAAATATAGATGGGGTATCATTACCACCATGTAAATCTGAGTTGTATCAACATTTCCTAAGAACATCTTATATAACCAACATCTGGAGTAATGCGCATCGCCAAATTCCATCGGACTTAGATCCACTTGAGTGTGGATGGGAAGAGAGTAACTTGAAGTATGTATTTAAATGGTTCGACGGCGAACAATTAGCCTCTTCCATTGATGATATTACACCTGCGACAGAGGAAAGCACTACAGATAACACCGAAGGTAATACTAATTTCCATTTTTGAATATTATAAGCATTCGCTCATTAATTTTTTCACATAACTCTTTCATATACATTTCGCATTTAATTGGAACAATTATTCATACTTTTAACGATTTTTGTGCATTATACTTAGTATTTCGTAGATTCATTATTTTATTTATTATTTCATTCACTAAATATGTTATTATTCTTACATTTTACAGATGAAGAGCAGTATACTTCAGTACATTTAAGTTCTGATGAATCGAGTGAAGATGAAATGGGTTTGGATGAGAGTGCCTCTGATAGCTGCGAAAGTAGTGCTGAATAAATGTTCATAAATCAAAGTGTACTTCATGAATAAAAAGTTATATATACATATATTCAAATACACAAGTGTTTATTTACCTACATCCAAATATTAATTGAAGAATTCAATGAATAATTTCATGCAGTAATCGTTAGTTTCAAAAATGTTTCACTACAAGACGTCACATTACCTAGAAAAATAGTATTTAGTTTTAACAATTATGATGCATACAAAAAATATTAGTCACTTCATTGGTTTGCTATTATATGAAAAGAATTAGTTGTACCGCTACACAATACAATGAAGACGGCCTGCCACTGTCACTGCACTATGCATATTTATCGCATCAGCTGACGGTTGTTTTCGTTCGATACAATCCACAAACAATAACATATAATGATTTCAGCCTTGGTGAAATGAATTTGCATATTCGCTTTAATATGCAAGTTTATCACGTCAGCTGACGGTGTTTCCCCCACCAAACACCCAGCTGACGGTTGTTTTCTGTTAATATAATTTATAAACAATAACATATATTAAAATCAGCCTTGGTGAAATGATTTAGTTTGAACATTTTTTTTTTACAAGTGCGAGGCTCTACTGCGCCCCCTCCTCCACTACTATAACAGCTGACGGTCTCTTTGCTTATGTATATACATTGATCTATCATATATGTGAATTTCAGCCTTGGTGAAATGACTAGGTCAAAAATGTCGCTAGCTCCCGGACTATAACTTTAATATACTTTAACATCTCTATCTGCTTTCTTTCTCTTTACATTCTTTACAAAGTTTAACATTCATGTTTCGTATGGTATCCAAGTCACTTTTATGTAATAATAAGTGATTACCTGTATCCGGTCCGCCGTGTGACTTCTCAAACTTGGTTACGTTACGCGTTTCAAGGCGTATGCCTCATCATCAGACGTTTAAAAACCAAAAACACATATATCACACAAAACTGTGTTTGTCAAAAAATAAAATTGCAGAAACAAGCATATTATGTGCACGTGATGTAGGGTGCGCACCCGTTCAAGTGTGGTCTGCTACTGATTGGAATTCGTTGAGCAGTCTCAAAGCAGTATCATACAGGCGGTTAGATACAAAGTTCAATTGTTCATTCAGAACACAATCACGACTGCTATCATTATTATTATATGCATTATAAATTTCCAGCTCCTCCAAGGCATTCATAAAATGGCCCTTGTTGCATATATGCAAAGGTATTAGATTGGACTTAAAATCTGTATAATTGTGATTGTGTTGGGTCAGATGACGTGTGTAATTAGATTTTATATCATTGTAATTGTGTGTCTTTTTTGGTAAGTGTTCACGGAAGCGTTTGTAAAAACCTCTTCCGGTCTGACCTATATAGAAGCTGTTACAATCATTGCAAACCAGTTTATAAATGCCTGTTTTTTCTTCAATAGGTAAGGGCAGTTTAGGTCTAAGTATATTAATTAATTTATTATTGGTTCTAAAAGACATAGTATAACCAATATTGTTCATCACTGAAGATAAAATTTTTGGCATGATGTATGTGTATTTCGCAGATATAAATTTTTTTGGTGTTTTATTAAGTGGACGGGGCTTAAGTTGAATGTTATTATGCTTCTTTAGCAATTTGTCAATGATGTGACTACTGTAACCATTGGAAACTGCAATAAATCTTATTGTATTTAGCTCAGTCTGGAAATCATTATTGTCAAGGGGGACTGTCAACAATCTATGGATTAAACTATTATATGCTGCCATTTTTTGAGAATATGGATGGTGGGAATCTGCATGTATTGTATGGTTAGTGGCAATAGGCTTCCTATAAATATTGAATTTCAATGTGTCCATTCGTCTAGTGAGAGTCAGGTCTAGAAAGTTAATTGAGTTATCATGCTCGGTCTCCAAAGTAAATTGAATATTATTGTTGATTTCATTTAAAAGATTTTTGAAGGAGTCAACTTGTCTCAAAGTTCCGTCAAAAATAATGAACGTGTCATCTACGTAACGTGAATAAAATTTTATCTTATTAGCGTATATGTTATTATTTAATAAATAAGTATTTTCGTAGAAATTTAAGTATATGTCAGCCAACAGGCCTGAGAGGGGTGAGCCCATAGCTAGACCATCATCTTGGCTATAGAATAACCCATTGAATGTGAAATAATTTTGATTTAAAATGACTTTAAGCAAGTCAATCAACTCATCTATCGCCTGTGCACTCATGGAAGCGTTAATTCGTAAATTGTCCTTTAATAATTTTAAAGTTACATCAGTTGGAATATTTGTATATAAATCCACTATGTCAAATGAAACCAATTTGTAATTAGGTTTTAATTTAACGGTATTTATCTTATTAATGAAATCAGTATTATTTGTTAAGCTGTGATTATTCTTTAACTGTAAATTGTCTTTAATTAGTTTTACAAGAATTTTTGATGTTTTGAAACCGGGGGCTGTAGTGAAGTTAACCAGCGGTCTTATGGGTATGTGTGGTTTGTGGATTTTGGGGAGTCCCGTAAATATCGGAGCCTTCGCATTAATTGGCTTCAAATAACGACGTGTATTATGTATAACTCAATTAACTTTCTAGACCTGACTCTCACTAGATGAATGGACACATTGAAATTCAATATTTATAGGAAGCCTACTGCCACTAACCATACAATACATGCAGATTCCCACCATCCATATTCTCAAAAAATGGCAGCATATAATAGTTTAATCCATAGATTGTTGACAGTCCCCCTTGACAATAATGATTTCCAGACTGAGCTAAATACAATAAGATTTATTGCAGTTTCCAATGGTTACAGTAGTCACATCATTGACAAATTGCTAAAGAAGCATAATAACATTCAACTTAAGCCCCGTCCACTTAATAAAACACCAAAAAAATTTATATCTGCGAAATACACATACATCATGCCAAAAATTTTATCTTCAGTGATGAACAATAATGGTTATACTATGTCTTTTAGAACCAATAATAAATTAATTAATATACTTAGACCTAAACTGCCCTTTCCTATTGAAGAAAAAACAGGCATTTATAAACTGGTTTGCAATGATTGTAACAGCTTCTATATAGGTCAGACCGGAAGAGGTTTTTACAAACGCTTCCGTGAACACTTACCAAAAAAGACACACAATTACAATGATATAAAATCTAATTACACACGTCATCTGACCCAACACAATCACAATTATACAGATTTTAAGTCCAATCTAATACCTTTGCATATATGCAACAAGGGCCGTTTTATGAATGCCTTGGAGGAGCTGGAAATTTATAATGCATATAATAATAATGATAGCAGTCGTGATTGTGTTCTGAATGAACAATTGAACTTTGTATCTAACCGCCTGTATGATACTGCTTTGAGACTGCTCAACGAATTCCAATCAGTAGCAGACAACACTTGAACGGGTGCGCACCCTACATCACGTGCACATAATATGCTTGTTTCTGCAATTTTATTTTTTGACAAACGCAGTTTTGTGTGATATATGTGTTTTTGGTTTTTAAACGTCTGATGATGAGGCATACGCCTTGAAACGCGTAACGTAACCAAGTTTGAGAAGTCACATGGCGGACCGCATACAGGTAATCACTTATCTTTACAAAGTTATTATGGACTCTTATTCAACTTTCAAAACAAAACAAATATTAATGAACTTAATTATTAAAATAGCTATATCTTTATTATATAAGACGATCCAGTACCTCGCTCACTCTCTCTCTCTCATACTTTTCACCCCCCCCCCCCCCCCGAATAAGAGATCTCTTTAATATTGATTCATTTTAGTGGGTCTGTGTATACTGCAGTATTAATTTATAATTGAAGGTTTTAAAATGTACTCATCCTGTTCGTTGTTACGCCAACAGTTTTACGCTTGAATGTCCGAAAGATAACTTGCACTGTTTGTAATTTAGTAATTATGCTTCTGACGTTGCTGTTGTGCTTTTTATTACCACAAACTAAATAACTTTACAGTCTTCGCCGGTTGGTTCACATTGTTCTGGTGTATGGTTTTTTGCGAATCGCGCTCTAACGCAAATGCGCGTTTCCGAGTTTAGACGCCGATTGCTTCGTCTCAACAATGGCGAGCGTCCCTCTGGGCTCGGCTACTCGGTTTTTCATTGAATGACGAGCGTCTCATTATTTATCGTAATCTCGTAGCTGGCAGCAAGGAAAACCGTGCGTGACTTTCACTCTGTCCAAATCTGCACACGGGCGCTCATACACATTCCGATGCTCCAGATTACTTTGCACCTCGCCTGGCTTATTCACAGACTGACCACTGGGTGTTTACAAAAGTTAAGCTTTGGCTATCAAAACCGGGGCTCAGTGTGGGTGACTCCACATTATTACAGTTAATATGGAATTAAAATAAATCCCCATAGTTCGTCCCGTTACAAACTCTCTTACTGTCGACTGGGTAACAGGAGAATGGGATAAACAAAACGGAGCTTTGATGACAAAAAGAAGTATGCTGATCTTTGACAGTTTTGATAGACACACAAAATATAAGGTGGAAAAAACTAGGCGGTGCCAGAAAACTGATCTTATAATCATACCAGGTGGGTTAATGTCTGTACTACAACCTTTAGATGTTTGTGTAAATAAGCCACTCAAGGCCGCCATGAAGGACCTATACATAATTTTTTTTACGACCAGTGATGGCAAAAAATGAACATTCATATACACTCATAAAAAGGAAAAATAAAAAGGCCGTATTTTTAAACTATCTGTGAGTGGTACACAACTGTATGGCACTGATTTCACCAGAGCTGGTTTCAAAAAACTTACAAAAACGTGGCATTTCAAATGCACTCGATGGTTCATAAGATGACGAACTTTGGACGAAAATTCAGATGCTAGTTCTGACACCGATGATAATGACGAAGCCAACAACAGAGAAGATATAAAGAAGAGGATGTTTACAGGAGCAGCAAAAACTGCAGAATATAAAGAAAGTGTACAATAAATTAATAACACATAACACTAAATTCCCCCAGACTTATAATTAAAATTATTACTAAGTATGGCATTCAACACAACTTCCAGGATTTATAAACAATGGCACTTAGAACAGCCCCATTGCCTTTACACTGGGTAATGTAAATTCTTGTTATCTTGTTGAAAAATTATGTAACAAGAACCTCTATTATGGGATATAATAAAAAAAAGAACACAAGCACTGTGAGACTTAATTAAGAAAAATCTAAGTTCAGTATAAAATTTACACGACACACCACAAAAATATCTAATCATTTTCCCATATCAAAATAATGTGTACAATTATGAAAAAAACTACTACAAGGAAAACGTAAAGAAAGTTAAGGATTATCTGTGATTATTAATTTCTTCTTGTCAGAACAAGTTCTATCTATCGTTTACTTAACAACAAAATATTACTCATTATCTTAAATAAAAAAGCCACTGTCAATAAAGAATAAAAATTAAAATATAAAATGAAAACAAATGAGAATACCTGACACAAAAGAAGAAGGGAGACACCTTCTGCCAATGTAAAGATATGAACGGCATGTGGGCTGAATGTTCCGCTACCACACAACAGTACCAGGTCACTGCTGAAGGTTTCATTTGTTGACACTGTTTTAACATATTTTGATGAATTTAGTATGTTTCTCTGCAATTAAACTATATTAAATATTAAAGAAAATTTTAGTATACTATGTTTTGTTTTCCTTAGTTTCTTATAACATGATTTATGAGGTCATTATATGATCCTTAAATTTTCCCCGTTTCACTACACATCAATTTAATTACATTTCATATGTAGTATGCATGAATATGAAGTATACTAAGAAGAAATAAAATTTAGCCATAAAGTAATGATTTACACATTATATATCTGCAAACTGATGTAAATTCTTTTTAATCCCATTTTGGTAAAGAACTGTAAGGTTTACCTGGTATGTTGTCCTGTTCTGATGTGTCTACATGTTCTTCAGTAGGTTCAATTACATGCTGAGGACTTGATTCAGGACTAAAGAATTCTTCACTTGAATTTTCTTCATGTTCACTGTTTGAATTCAAAGGTTTTCCAAGTGGTATGTGTTGGTAGAGCTCTGTCAGTATATTGAGAAATAAAATATCTGCAGGTGACAACTCATCAGCTTCTCGACTACACAATTTTCCATACAGAATTAATGTTCAGAAATACCATGTATTTAATCAACAAGAAAGGTTATTCTGACAGAAACATACACAATTATGGTTACCTAGAGTAAAGAGACAAAAACTTGTTGTCTACAAATATCAGGGAATGTGAACGAGGCTGTTCAAGAAGTGCCTTCAGTTTATTTGTAGCATCTCTTAGTGCCTTTATAACAGTCAAACTAAGTTCTGCACTAATGGTAAGCTGCTCCACTGCTTCAACAAGAAATGCCTGATCCCTATCAGACAGTACACACCACGTTTCCAATAAATGTGTTAGCAACTGTGCCCTGCTTGCACTTGACTTCAATCTGTGACATAACAAATACATACACATTCACAGACATTATATATAAAATATCTTAACATCCATATCAGTATAATATAATAAAATACTCATCATCATAATTTAATTACTGCAAGAAACTACAAGAACATCAAGAGTTACTATAAAGAAAAAAATGTATGTGTGTGTTTTTAACATTATAAACATACGAGGGCTGTTCATAAAGTAAGTTCCGATAGAGTATTAAAGGAAACTGAGAATATATTTACAAAGCATTTTTATTGGTATTTGCAGTACACAACTTTCCTATACAGTTTTCGTCATTTTTGAAACGCTTCTCATAGCGAGGCACCAGGGGCTGTATACCTTCGTCTTAAAATTTCCCGCCTGTGATTTGAACCATGTAGGCCTATTACCAGCTTGTTTGGCATCATTGGTCACCAACGAAAGATTTCTCGTGCTTGAAAAGGTGATATTTGCTTGGTGTGAGGTCTGGGTTGTAAGGTGGACGATTAAATTGTTGCCGGCCAAACTTTGTGAGGAGATGTTGCGTTGCAGCGGCAGTGTGTGTGTGTGTGTGTGTGTGTGTGTGTGTGTGTGTGTGTGTGTGTGTGTGTTCAGTGCCACGATTCCTCGCAGAGTCCCAGGTAATCATTCTACGTCGCTTACTCTGATCGGACTAAGCAAAAATGTTGTATCCATCTTGGTACTATTGAATCGCTCATTGCTTCTTCTCCATAAAATTCAAAAATCTGACAGTGAATTTCAATTGTTTTAATGTCTTTCGCATTCAAGAACCAAATCACATACTTACTTTCAGATGCGGCGGGCGTCTCGAATTTCTTTGACATTATAAACACATCCAACTAAGCTTACTCAGTGCACAGTTGTTTACAAATGGCGTTCTCAGCTTGCCAAAGAATCCACAAACTGGCCGCGCATGTGCAACAGCGTGACGGCGTTGATACGACCGCAATATTTAAAATGGAACTTATTTTCTGAATAACCCTTGTACCCAGTGCTCAAATCATGTTAAAATATAAAAATTTAAAAACAAAATTATTGTTTTGAAAATTAATTATTCAAAACAGAAAAATAAATCACACTAAATGTTTGTCCCCATTTAATACAATTAAAGTGAGTTATGCATAGAATGTGTATATTATCAAAATAACTTACATCACAAGAACCACACGTGATAACAATTAATAGTGTATGTGTCTGAAATGTTAAGATAATTACGATTAAACTGCATAGAATAAATAAATGTTTAAATTTTTATAGAACGAGCGAAGTGAGTTCCTCATTTTAACTTGACCATTTGGCATTTTACTGTTTATCTGTTTAGTGTATGTCTCACGATAACTTTTAAATACATCAATCAATTTTTGTAAAACTAGTCATGTGTATCTTTACTTTTATCCTATACACCTCTATTGTTTTTGATACTGATCCCCCCAAAAATACGGGGGAGGAAAGGGGTAAAAATTATGAAAAACTCGCAAAAGCCCAAGTGGGGTATCAAATTGAAGGGGATTTTAACCACAATCTGAATATATTGTTCGTTTTTAAAAATTTCAAAAGTTTTGGAAGTCAGGGACCAAAAAGTGGGTCAAAAGTTTGATAAAATTGGAAATTCAGTGTGGGATACCATACTGAAAAGAATTTTAACCGCATCTGAATATAGTATACAGTTTTGGAAGTTTCAAAATATTTGATCCCAAGGCCCAAAAACAGGATCATAAATTTGCAAAAATTGTAAAAATGCAGTGAGATTCAACCTGAAGGGATATTCAAAACCAATCCTTTCACTTGGGAATTTTTAGTGTCTATTGTTTGATTGCTTTACAGTTGTTACTTTACTAAACAAAAAATAGTAGGGTAATTGAAATTTTCATAATTTATCTAAATGTACTTTGCTGAAAACAATGAGCAAGTTCTGAAGCTCATGATGCATACTAGTTTAAATATGGTTATTAATTAGTATTTTAACAGACCTATATAGACCTAGCTACTCACGTTTTTTTCTAATGTTTAGAAAGTCAAAAACTGTTGCCTCACAAATAAGTGTTATTTAGGCTATTAGTATAAGACAAGTTCCCATATCCACTATAAAATATTCTGAGCAGCAAAATATATAATATTTCATGTATTTTTCACATTACAGTAATACACACACTCTCACTTTTTAATGTCAATTTTTTAGAAGTGAAAATTCCTACATAAATTCAATAAAACATTATATATGTAGTTATGTCTGCTTACTGTGTGACATCAGGGCCACATATATGTTGTACAAAGCTGATGCAGATGCTCAATAACCGCTTTAAAGTTGTTACTTCTTCTAGACCCACATGAACAAATAAGTATCCCATATACTGTAACATAGCAATTAACATTTTTATATGACTGGAAATTACAAGTAATCCGAAAAATTATAACATACATTAAGTTTTTTTTTTTTTTGAAATTAACAATCACTTTACCTTATTTGTTTACATACCGGACGCCATCTTGCATTGCTGCCAATCTCTAAAACCAAGTACCTAGTTCGTGAAAGTGTATTTTGGAGAGCAAATGGTTGTTGAAAAATAACAAACTCGTTTTGAAAGAACTATTTCAACATTATTTTATTAAATCATTTATCAAATGCATCTTTCCATTTTGATAACAAACTTGTACATTCCCTTCAATTTCCCTGATACAAACTATAGCAATTCGCTAGTCACATTAATTAAGTAATTACTGATTCAAAAAGAAATAAAATGTATTAAGACAGAAACATAATGATTAAATATTATATTATAACCAACACAAACCAGCGCTTCGTGGTTTTCTTATAATTACCATACCCACACACACACACACACGCGCACACATACCATATCCTATTTTCCCTTATGAGCTCATTTTAGTTTTAATTTGTTAGTATTAAATTTTGAAAGAAAATTTGTATGATTTTGGTCGTCTTTTTTGGTTACTTATCTGTGAATTCTAAGATCTTGACGAGTCCGTCTTTACCACGCATTTTGCTTCCACTTCGCACTTTTTCCCTATTTCACTCGTTCACCGGAACTGTAAATTTATTAAACTGTTTTCTTTATGATTACTTTCACATTTTGAGGTAATTTGTTACGTACGGGCGCCCATAAATTTGTTTCATAACTTTTGCGGCTGTACCGCACTAAGGATGGTGGTCAACTGGGGCGAACTTTAATGTCTCAATTTCCGAAGCAGTGAGGGAAGTCACGTGATGTCAACCTTTTGTTTCTTCGAGTCTCGAAGTCGATTTTTGACGAGTATAATTTTAGATCTACATTCCAGCGAAAATATGAAGCTGGGTGGGTCTCTGACGTCATATCGTATGACCCGTTATCTCGTCGGTTACAGGTCATGTATCTAAAAATAACTGTTCATCAGGCGTCTGGAGCTGACCTTGACACAAATCCACTCAATGCCTGCTGCGTTGTTATTGTTATAAAACTTTACAATTATGATTTATACTTTCGAGTTTCAAATAAAATTTATGTTTATTTTCCCCAAAATATTAGGTGGGCTGAAATGTCCCGTTACAACATAAACTGCAAGATTTGAACACACACACACAAAATTGTTTTCTAAAAATTGTATTTTTGCGATTGATGAGCTGCAACATACTTATTTTCAATGAAAATACAGTTGATTTTAGAATGTAGAAGAACTATATCATTTCTTTATACATAATATTGTCATACAGGTTAAAGAAAATTTAAAATATGTATTCCTATCTGGAAATGTGTCTGTACAATTTGTTTTGTCAAACGCTTCATTTTATACTTATGTGGAATTACTAAATGTGGAGTAACTCCTACGTATGTGGAATTATTTCATATAGTGAAAAGAATGATTTAAAATGTGGTTCTGTTAGTTATCATGTAACTTTTTGTTATTGGAAATGTCTTCCATAACAGTGAATTTACAGTGATGCAACACAGCCACTATTCTTTGATATAAATGTGATTGCAACATAAATAGGTTTGCCAAACAGGTTGTACTAGATCATATCAGCACTCTCTCTACGTCACGCTATATCCTTCTATCTCTAGGTCCCTGTAGGTCCATCTATAAGCTGAGGGAGTGAAGATATATTTTTTACAGTAATGCATCCAGACCAACCCTTAGCAGCTCCAGGGCTGGGTGCAAACCTACCCACAAGACCTCTATAACCCCTCAATCCCTCTAAAATCAAATAAAAGCCTCCTCAAATCTTCTCAAGTTTTATACAAAAGTTATCCTTGAATTTAAATTCACTGTATTAGCTACTCTTATTATTAATATTTATTTATTATTTAACATTATATATAACAAGATATAATGAATTACATAATCTACATTCCTTAAATAAATGAGCAACCTGTAATTCATGAAATTGCTTTCGTGTTTATCGTACAATGCCTCACCACCACCTGACATACTGGTATCAGAATAATAATCTTTAAATAAATGACATCAGAAGTGTAATACACACACCAAAGTGTAGTCACTTTACCAAAGTAGTTGAGAATAACAAACAACACACTACACATAAAAAAGTATAATACTGTTACTGGATGGTACTTATGTTCCATAATCATTACTGAGAACCAGACTTTTCTTCCTTTTTCACATCTCGCTCTGCCATCAGGACTAATTGTTTCATTTCTTGTAATTTGTATGAGTCTTTGTTGATAGATTGTAGCATGACAGATTATCCACATTATTCTAATTTAAAAAATGATCATATATAAAATAACAATAAAATGACATCAATGAAAACCACTATAAAAATTAGTCAAGGACCACAAAGTAGTGAAATAATAGTTAGGAGAGATAAAATAATTAAAATCAACCATGCAATATATATAAGAAATTATAGAAAAATAATGATAGGCTAATGTATAAAAAGTAATTAGACCCAGTTAGTATAGGAGCAGGTCAGGAAATGCCCAATATAGACAAACATCCAAAATAAAAGAACAACTATTAGAGAAACAACCATATGTAATAAATTTAAAAGCCCCCAAAAAACATGAAACTAAATGAGAAAAGTATAATGCAATAAATAAGAGTAAATGTGAATTAGGTGTAAGTGAACGTTCTAGAATAAATGTAAAAATGTACCAGTGCAATTTAATCTTATAATGAAAAGCGAATCTGGATGATCTAATATAAGTGATATTCTTTATCATATAATACCAGACAAAATGACAAAAAATGATATAAGAATATGCAATACATAAGTGGAGTCATCATTCATCATTATTCCTGCATCTCCTAAGTGGAGCATAGGGCATCAATGAACTTCCGCCACCGGACTCTGTTCCGCGCCATCGTCTTGATCTCGGGCCAGGTCTTCCCTCCTTTCTCCATCCCTTCCGCTATTACACTCCTCCTCCATGTGTTCCTTGGTCTGCCTCTTCTCCTGCTACCTTGTGGGTTCCATTCCAGGGCTTGTCTTGCTATGTTGTCTCCATCTCATCGTAATGTATGCCCAATCCACTTCCATTTCCTACGACGCATCTCAATGTCAATGGGTGTTTGATGGGTTCTTCTCCACAGCTCTTCATTGGAGATAACTTGTGGCCACCATATCCTCAGGATATTCCGCAAACTTCTGTTCATGAATGTTTGGAGTCTGCTAATCAGTTGTTGTTAGTCTTCCAAGTTTCACGCCCATAGAGCAGTACCGACTTGACATTTGTATTGAAGATGCGTAGTTTGGTATGGGTGTTAAGTTCCCTTGATTTCCAGATTGGTCTCAGCATTGCAAATGCTCCTTTAGCCTTATTTATTCTATTACATAAGTGGAGTGATCAAGGGAAAATCCCTAAAATAAAACAAAAACAGCAAGGACTGCATGAAAATTAATTTTAAGAAATATTTTAGTTGATGAAAAAACAGATGTGTTTTGTTTATTTTAACAGATCATTGAACTCAAGGCTTAAATGTTTGAGAATGGATATAATTTTTTTGTTTTGTTATAAAATATTTATTATGTTTAATGATGTTAATTAATAATAAACCTTACTGTAATTAGAGGAGTGTAATTTATTTAAGATTTTATAAGAATAATATGTCAGAGAGGGTATTAGCAAGCTGGAATAATAATCAACATTGTAAATGAACTAACATAAAATCTAGGCCAAATGGTAAATCACACAAACTTTGTAATTAGTAATTAAGTAAAGGAAATTATTTAACTGAAGAAAATTATATAATGTAAATCAATTACTGTATATTATAACTGTAACAATACTTTGTAAAGGTATTGAAAAAATGTATAAGATATTATTAGAAAAAATGCAAGTGTAATAACACTGGAATCTAAGAGGAAAGCCTAAATTAAAGATAATATGTAAAGTAGTTAACAAAATCATAAAATTACAAAGAATTAAAGAAAAATAACCATTTTAATTCAATCAGTGATCTTGTTCAATGATAACTAGAACATAATAGAAATTGTAAACCATTTGAGGTGACAGGAAGTACAATTAAAGCCTACATTCAAATATACTGTAAATATGATTTTTTTTAGTTAAAAATACTATAAAGTATATCATGTTTGATATTAAATAACGCAGAATTAAATAAAGAAATTGATTGTGTAATTAGTATTTAATAAAATTAAGTAATAAGCAAAATGTAATTAATCATATAATGTAAAAGTCAATTATTTAGGTGGAAATGCCATCTGGTTAAAACGATGTAGATTTTAATATTAAATCGGCCAGGACCTATTGTATGGAGCAAAAAGATAGTTAGTTGATTGTTACCCGTTGAGACGTACACTTCGAAACGAGCTCACGCAAATGAATCCATTTAAAAAGAGAGAAGATAAATTTTGAATATAACCAAACCTATAAAAATTAAAACAGAGAAGTGTAAAAATACGATTAATGAATACTGAGTTAACATGGAATAAACTAAATTAAGTGATTTATGAAGATTTGAAGTCATAATCCAGATAATAGAACTATATAAACGTGGATACAAAATTTTATCGACACAGAATTGGACATTGTAAAACCTACCAGCCATTGGAACAAAAACACATTGAAAACACTGATTGCAGCACTGAACAACTGACCACTACTCCTGAATAATTCCATGGTGATGAAGAATAATTAACCACTACTACTTGGAAGAGGAATACACCAATAACCAACTTTTATTTGGAAAAATTCTGCAGTGAAGGCGTCTCGTTTATACATTCAGCATGGGGGCGGCCATTTTGTACTAGTCCCAGAATCCTTTGCGAGTACGGCAGAGCATCATACAGCGTTTGGGTTCAAGCAATTTAATTTGTTAACATTTATATTTAAAATAATATTACTATTTTTTTATAATTAAGAAGTTTTTTCTGTAAGCATTATACTTTTCAGCTTTGCCTTTCTCTGACTATTATAAAATAACAGCTAAAAGAACCTGTAATTTAACTTTAATAATTTATATAACCAAACCAATCGCCCTGAGAAACAAGTTTGTGTTTTGTCGATTAACTAATCGATTCAAAATCGATTAGTCTCAATAATGTTAATAAATTCATTGAATATTATAATTTTGAGTTACATTTATTGGTAAAAATTTAGATAGTAGTAGTTTAGATAAGATTTGACACCTGGACTCCAAGAAAAGAAGGAAATAACCTTACTGAAGGAGTAACCTCATAGAATAAACCAAGACCGCTAATCGATTATTACTGGAGACAATCTAGTTAACGCGGAAAAACCATTCTGGTTATTCTAAGCTATTAAATTGATTAAATTAATAATTAAAAGAATTAAAAATTACATAAAGGCATCAGAATTAATTAAATAATTAATCAATTAATAAATAAAATAAAAAATAATTTTTTTTTTATTTTCAACGAAATTTTTTTTTATTATATCAAATTTTTTGTAACTCAGACGAACCACACAGTTTACAGATTGTTACAAGATATATTACTTTAGCACTAATACTTTACGAGTCATAACATTGTAGTTTGCCACTCATATTTGAGTAAATATAAATTCGGCAATTGAAATTTAAGAACAATGAATCAGGAAGGAGTACAAAAAACAAAATAGGATAACTGAAAATAAGAAATTCACTTCTTTGCTCTTTCTCACTCTCATTTTCTTCCTGTTTTTACTTGTTTCATTACTGAGTGAGTATGGGGTCCTCTTAGTGGAGGGCCAGAATGACTACACCTGTTGCACAATCTTATGGCGACCACGGGCGTCTAACTCTAAAATAATTCATACAGTTTTACACCTGTATTTTCTTATATCTTCAAGAGCTCTCTGAACAATTAGTTGTCATTTAAAAAAGAAAACTTTTTCATTCCAGAAAACTGTCTGAGTCAGACTACCAGCACGCATGTACTGGTGCCTCCTGCCACTATATATGCTCCCGTCTAAACACAGGTGACTATGTGTCATGCCACCTCGCACCGGTCAACACCAGTTGTTGGAATCCGAAAACCTGCCTGAACTCTAAGCGTACCCCTACTCTGGATGAACCTGAACTTTGACTATACCCCTACTTTTTACTATATCAGGACTGCTTGCATTAATTGATCCAATTCATTTGTTCTTATCCTAGAGGACCCATTTTCAGCCTTCCAAGGCCCAAAGATCTTTCACAACATTTTATGCTCTAACATTCTAAACTGCTGTTTATCTACATTATGGGGATGGCTGGACGAGCCTCAGGTACTGGCAGGTCACATAGCAGATAGTGAATGACCCTCAATTATGGGGGTTAGCTGCAAATAAGGGTTGGCCAAATAAATAGTCCTGGATTGAGGCAGCACCATTACCATGGTGCGGAGGGTGACTTGTGGTGTGGCCATAAGTATTAAACACCATATAGGCCCTATGATAATGTTGTGGCATGGCAAGTAAGTGCCACCATTAAATAAGCACTGCCCTGTGCTGCCTTGAACGGTTTTGTTTCCCAAAGGTACGAGAAGGCCACTCTGAAGAAAAACCAAGGGGCAGATTAGGCTCTTGAAGCTGCAGTGAAAGCAACTGGCTAGGAGATGGGTAGTCTGATCCACCACTGACTAAGCCGGCCGCTGTTGCTTATATAGATCCTGCAAAGGTTCCAGAATAATTTTCCATATTCCTGGCAGCATGCCAACAATTTGCGTAATTACAACTCGAACAGCCTGAAGCCTATGTGAGTCACTGACCTTGACACTGTAACGGGACATTTAGGCCTACCCGGGGTAATAAATAAATTTTATTGTGTTTGATAAAAAGGAAATAAAATTTTATGATGTAATAATGATTTTGGGAGACATAAACGTAAATTCATAATAAAGGTAAATTTTATTGGAACAAAATTAGAAAAAGTAATTGTAAAATATTATTCATGAATTATAACGACGTAGTAGACAAACGGGCGAAATTGTGTCAAGGTCAGCTCCAGACGCTAGTAGAACAGTTATTTTGAGAAACAGTGACTAACAGATTATGTAACAACATCAGACGATGTTACGTCAGTGCATATGTCACGCTGCTATGCGGGGTGTGTCAGCCAGACCTCAAATATTAAGTGCATATTGGCGTAGGAATATAAACAAAACAATAATTATTGGTCACATAACCCACGACCAATTCAGAAAATAGTGCAGTTCGCCTCACCCCAGTTGAATTTTGCTGCTAGAGCCGGCTGGCCACAAAACTGAAGTTCTAGAACGTAAAATTAGCGGGCGCCCGCAGTTTAAAAAATGTGATATAAAATACGAAATTTACACATAAATGATGTGAATGACAGTTTTCTTTAGGCAATAACAGTTTTCGGTAATGTGTAACAACAAATTATCAGTTAAAATGAGAATGTGCGTGTGAAATGAAGTCAATGTGACGTCTTCTGGACTCAAATTCAGCTAAGTAAACTACAAGAATAACTGATGTATTTAGGATTCACAAAATTCAAATTCAATTAATTTTCTAAACAAAAAACAAAAATGAGATCTCTAAGTCATGGGGTAGATATGTGTGTGTGAATGTAAGCGCTGGTTTCCGTTGTATTGTAGTTGCAGCGAATTATTTTATATTTATATTGTATATTTTACTTAGAATACTACTTGAACAAATTATATTCACATTAAACAAATGATCTATTTTATAACTATATTTTATATTTATTTTGAATATTACTAAAATTAAAATGTAAGAGAGAGAGAAGGGAAATTTTGTATTTTGACCGAAAAAATATAAACTTAATTGTATTTTAGAATCTAATAAAATAAGATTGATTTGAATACTTAAATGTGAATTAGTAGTTATTTCAAGCAACCATATTGTTTTCAACACGTCTAATTAGAAATCCTGGATACGGTAAGTAAAATAATGTAAGTTGACAATATGACAACATGGCGGCACTAGCCGTACGGATACGAAACATAAACAAAGCCTATTTATAAATTCACAAATAAAGTGACATAAGTTTGTTAGTCAACAATGGCGCCCGAAGCAGCTGGACCATTTGCATAAATAAAATCATGCAAATGTGGACCTGTTTGAGAGACGATATGGTTGTTTGAAATAAATAAGGTATAACTAAGGTATGTATGAGGTTACGAGAGTAACATAAGGTGTTGAGTAAATAGAATACATTGTTATGTGATAGTTATATATAGTGTGTATAATAGTAATTCTGACAGAATTATACTATTCAAATAATTTAAACAAATGGATAATAATGAGATTGTAGTTGAAATGAGCGAGTCGGCTTGTGTGGGGGAACCAGGGGTTCATTCAACCCCAGTAAATCGGTCAAAAGAATACAGCTTGACTGAGTCAGCTGTAGATGACTCGAGTATCCAGTCAACTCCAACCTCAACAAAATGTAACAAATTAAATAATGATATAATGAGTATATTACGAACAATATCAAGGGATATTCATGAGCAAAAAAGCGAAATTAAAGAAATTAAGAGTAGTTTTAATGATAAATTCAATGAACAAAATATTAAATTTGACATACAGAATAGTAAATTTGACGAAATTCAAGATGAAATTAAACAGCAGAATTTTGAGTTCAATAATCATATTAAGGAAATTAATACACATTTTGATATAATTACAGAACAGATATGAGGAGGTAATTTTCAAAACCCCACATGTCCAAACATATGAAAAAATGAGATGACTATGTCAGCATATTCATATTGGTTAAATACATTTACGTTGGTAGTCTAATACGACCAAAACCCCACCAAACCATTTGAAATATTAATTGTAAACGTAGGGTCTAAAAGCAAAACAACACATGTCCAGCACTGTGGTTCTAGCGCAACCCCACATGTCCCAGTGACCAATGCGAAGCAGGTATTCAAGTCACGTGACCACAGCTTCCTTTTTTTACAACAGCAGTCAGGATTGTGTCACTGTGTCTGAGATTTTAGGTTATTATGTGTGTAACATATAATGAAAATGAGTGAAATTCTCAATGAAAGTGAAGTACTAGTAAGTGAAGTGAGTGGAGGATCGAGGAAGAAACAGAAGAATGTTTCCAAATGAGACATTAAAAAGCAAGAGAATTATTCTACCCCTTCTGGTTCTGCAGTGTTCATACCCTGCACACACAATGGTAAAACGCTGCAGTGTTGTAAAGTACGACCTAATGATGCTATTCAGTTTAGAAAAATTCTTTACTCTAAATCAGAGAAACTTTTCCAAGACCAAATGGTTAGTAGATTTATTGCAACTGCAAATGTGAATCGCCGTAGTGCAATAGAACATTGCAGTAATGGGGAGATGTAGCCAGGACTACATGCTTTTGAAACAGGTTGTGACGTTATAGACATAATAATATTTGATTTCTGTTCACTTATGTAAATTAGATGTAAGGATTAATATAAGGATTGGGCAAAAGACTATTTGTATTAAAACGCCCTTATTTATATTGTGATTATGTCATGTGCGTGAAAATGGTGCGAGTGCGCGTGTAAATCGTATTTTGATGAATAGCTCATAGATAAAATTTATTCCTGCTGATGCAAAAATCAGGGCATTTACTATGCGACAAAACAAATGTCAGGCATAGTAATAAACGGAACACACAAACAGTTATCTGGAGCAAGGTTTGTATATTTAAAGACAAAAAATTTTATAAGCTTTGTAGTTCACAATATTTATTTTTAATTTAAAATCGTCTCTGAATCAGGTTGATCTGATCTTAAAAGAAATGTCAATTTGTTACTTGAAATGTTGATTCCATGGGTTGATACGTCACCAGCCAGTCCTGTGAATCGCCGCAATTCTGCACCTCGGATCGTCACCTCCTTTCTGCAACTTCCGCTTCGCTGGGGCTTCTCTCGTACGCGCGCACGCCGTCATACCCGTACTCAGTCTAACCTAAATCTCAGGGCACAATTGGGTTACAATATAATCTCATTTAATTTTTGGTGCGTTGAGCATGCACCTTCCCGTACGCTTGAGGTGTCCTCGCGATCAAAAAAGGAATATCCCGGGTGGATACACCTTCCCTAAGCGGAAATCTTCCACTCACGCGGAAACTAGCACTATTGAATAGCTTAATATTATTTATAATAAGTTCGTCCACTTCAAGTTAACAGCAACGGGTAACTCGTCGCCAATTTAACCCTTATTACTCTTTCAAAAACACGTTTCTGCACGAGTAACTTGCGCAGAGACCACGTTTGAAAACTTCGAGCTGCAGGATAGAACTAACGTGAAATTCGCTGGCGGAGACCCAATCTTGGTGGAAAATTGGGGCCGCTGATTGGACGAAACAGCTTATCATGAGATTGATGGCTACAACAGATAGATGCTTACTTGCAACGAATTGCTGATTTTTGCATCAGCAGGAATAAATTTTATCTATGAGCTATTCATCAAAATACGATTTACACGCGCACTCGCACCATTTTCACGCACATGACATAATCACAATATAAATAAGGGCGTTTTAATACAAATAGTCTTTTGCCCAATCCTTATATTAATCCTTACATCTAATTTACATAAGTGAACAGAAATCAAATATTATCATGTCTATAACGTCACAACCTGTTTCAAAAGCATGTAGTCCTGGCTACATCTCCCCATTACTGCAATGTTCTATTGCAGTAGATCCCAGCAATCTTGTTTAGGCGTAGGCCTACCACAAACAAAAGCAAAGCCGAAAACTTTTTCAGCCTCTTACAAGTTTCCATTGGCTTCTGGAAAGCAATTTACTGTATGTAAAAAATTCTTTTTGCACCTTATGAAATTCAAACCAGAGAGAGTAAGAACTATTTTATCAAAGCTTAACAATAATAAAGGCCTAGAGGAAACTAGAGGAGGAGACCAAGTTAGCCATAAGTCCCTTGTTAAAAAGCAGTCTGTTCGTAAATTTATTGGGAGTTTAAAAGGAACAGAAAGTCATTACAGCAGAAGCAGATCAAAAAGAGTCTACTTATGCAGTGACCTGTCCATTAGAAAACTACACACAATTTACAATGATTGTCAGGAAAATCCCTTACTGAAAGTGACACCTTCAATGTTCCGTAAGATTTTCTGTGGAGAATTTAACCTTGGGTTTAAGTCTCCAGCAACTGATATTTGTGGATACTGCGCAATGCTTGACAATAAACTAAAAAATGCCTCTCCCGCAGAAAAGCAGATTTTATTCACTGAAAAAAGGATTCATAAAAAAAGGGCAAAGTGTTTTTACGAACTCATACGAGAAACAAACGAAGGAGAAAAGACCTTGTGTTTTGACATGCAACAGGTACAACCGTTACCGAAAACACCCGTACAACAAGCTTTTTACGCAAGACAACTTGGATTGTACAACGTTTGTGTTATGGACGTACAGAGCAATAAGCCTTCCTTTTATATTTGGACAGAGGAGCAAGCAGGTCGTGGCTCAGTTGAAGTGGCCTCAGCTCTCTTAGCTTTTTTAAACGAACAAAACTTGTGTGATATCGTGCATATAAGACTATTCTGTGACGGGTGCACTGGACAGAATAAAAATAACCATGTCCTTCATGCCCTAATGTATTACCTGGCAAAACATGAAGGAAGTTTGAACAAAATTTCTATCAATTTCCCAGTGAGGGGACATTCATTTTTACCTGCGGATAGGGTGTTTGGGCAAGCTGAAAAGCTTTTAAGAAAGAAACCGACAATGAACTTCAAGGAAGAACACTTTGATGAATATCAGAAAGTGGGTGAAGTGAAAAACCTTGGTTCTGATTGGTTATTAATAAATGTTAAGTCCTTGGCTGAGAAATTAAAATCATTCCCCAAAATCAGTGACACGAAAAGAATATACATCCAGAAAGTAGTCAAGAAAGTAAAGCAAGGAAGGAAGATTAATATATATGTGACAGGAAATGAATTTTATCGCTTTGAAGGTGATCTCACAAAACACTCCCTATTGAAGAAAATTTGTAATTGGGAGAATATTTTGACATCTTCTCTAGAAATCATACCACTTGTTCATCAAATAAGTGCAGCAAAGAAGAAAGATGTGAACGAACTGTTAACGATTCTTTTTGAAAACCAATGGAAAGAAGATGAAAAGTTTGAGTGGTACAATAACATTGTAAACTGTGTGGAAGCTGTTGAACATTCTGATGAAGAATAAGTGCTTTGTGACTGCTTGGAACATGACTGTGCAATTCATATCTAAGACATTCCACGAGGTCTAGGCCTTCTACCAATTCATTATAAGGATACAGACGTATTTCATCTTTTTATTTGATGTACACATGTTACATTGTAACAATAGAATAAATAATAATATTAAAACAGACGATATAACGTGTGGTCATCGGAATTTTTATCAACCCTACCCATTCTGAATAGTTTGAGCAAACACCCACATATCCAAGTGTTGTTTGAACAAAACCCCACATCTACTTGGTGATTCATGCAGAACAACACATGTCCAATCTTTTTGATTAAATTTAAACTGTTTTACTATTCACTGATTGAAATTTCGGGTTTTATTAAGTTTCTTTTATGCTTTTGAATTAAAATAACCTAGCCCTTAGATGTTTCATCCACAAAAACAATACAAACCAGTTTTTTTGCCTGTACTGAAAATTTTGTTGGTATGGACATGTGGGGTTTTGAAAATTACCTCCTCATATGAGAATCAATAAGTAGCAATTGCAAGAAAAAGATTGACGAAATGAATAAAAATTTAGAAGGTAAATTAAATCAGATACTGAATAAGAAGTTAGGTGACAATGTTATAGTTATGACAAATATTAATAATGACAAAATAGTGGAAGAGGTAGTGTTAGATAGTAAAGTATTGAATAGTGATGATAATGATGTTAATTACAATTCTGAGAGTATAGTGGGGGTAAAGAATAGTGGAGAAACAGATAAGTTAGACGAAAATAAAGACGATCAGATGACAGATGATGAGGTAAGTAGGGGTGAGAATTATGAGAATATAATTAAAAATAGTGCTGATGAAGTTTTAGTGGAAGTAGGATGTAATAATGGAATGCTAGTGTGTGTTGATGGGTTAAAGAAAGTGTGTAAAGAGAGTATAGAGGTAGAAGGGTTGCAGAGGGTAGGTTTTCCCCAGGTTTATTGTGAACCAAGATGTTTACAAATGTTGTTGTTGAAGGGCAAGAGTCCCTTATTATTGGAAGACATGAGGTCTTTGAGTTGTTCCCTGAATTTTTATGAGTTAGTGCCCTCTGTGTGGGATGGTAGACAAAGTGTGATATGGTGTTATGGTGAGAGGTATTTAGAGAGAGAGAGTTGTTTATAGATGAGGAAATAGAATTGTTTACGTTGAAAAGTAGTTATAAAAAGTTGAAAGAGAGGTTGGAAGTGAAGGAAATAGACAATATAAAATACTTACCTTGTGAAATAAAGATTGATGATTATTTTGATGATACTGTTGTAAATGATAAACACTTACCTAATGATGTAATTGATATAGTGGAGGAATATAATGATAAAATAACTTACCTTATGTTGAACAAAAATACTGATGGAGACAGAACTAAAATCACCAATGTAGACGGGCTTTGTGAATTAATGGGAGATAAATGTGTAGTTAATTACTGGGTTAATGTAATTAACGAAAGTAATCTTTACAATAATAATAATAGTGTAACGAGTGTGAGTAAGGACGATAATTATTATATAAAAGTAAGACTATTACATGATGATGGAGGGTAAATATAAACTCAAGGAATGGACATTTTAAGTATTTTAATTTGTGGTTATGACCTTGCTAAATTAGGAAATTAGGTGTGGAAAACTGAAAAGTAATGACAAAGATTTGTAAATAAATTTTAGTGAAATTAATTGTGTTATTGTAACAAGTATGTAATGTAAACAATGTGTGTAGGTAGTAGAAATCTTTTTGACACAATTATACAGAAAACAAACAGTAAGTTGAATCCCCGCGCCAATCCCCTTCCTCCACACACCACCCCCACTTCACCTTCCACACAACCGTTACAAAATGCTGGCAGTCTGTTACTAAAGCTGAAGAAGGCGGATACTAAGCCGAAATGCGTACAATAAAATAGTAAGTTTTTCACATGAAAAAAGTTCATTTTTAGTTAAGTAGTTAAGTAGAAATCAATTTAATAATAATAATAATAATAATAATATTTTGTCAGATTAAATAAATGATTACGAAGGTGATAATAAATGAATTGTAATTGTTTTGGAAGAATGTAATTAAAATAACTTGTGTTTTCAATACTTGATGGAATTAAAATAATTTGAGATGTTTAAATATTTTTGATTGATTTAAAATGGTTTATAAAGAGATTGTGATGATGAATTTAAATGATTTTAGGAGATGGGAATTTGATAATAAATAAATAAATGTGAAATGTATTTAGTTTGTGGAATAACATGGTTGTTAAAATGTTTCAGAAGATAAATGGAATTGTGTACATGATTTGGTGGTAACAGTTGTTTATATTTTGTGTCTATGACAGTGTATGAGTGATGTAATGTAAGTATGAATTTTATAATACCATTCAAATAAGTGAAATGTTGATGTTTAAAAGTTAAAAAAGTAGACGAGTATAAAAGATGTAAACATGAAAAGCAATTAATAAATAACCAAACATATAAGAGTTGACCATCCGTAAATTGTAGTAGCGGTGTCAGTGTGAGCCTTATATGTCTTTTGATAGTTTCCCCACATTTCGGGCGGTCACGGTTTCACCAAACCCTGGCCGTGGAATTATGTAAGTAGATACTAAATTGGTGAACATAGAAATTGACCGGGGGGTGACAAGGGGAAACTACATAACTATGGAACAGCGGCTATCGTCGAAGGTGGTGATAGTGCCGTTTTTAAGGGTGTGTGAATCATTATAGTAGGATTACTGGTGTCCTCGGGCATCAGTAATGCCGAATTTTTATATAACGCTGAAACAAGAACGGGGTAGGCAGCGTCTACACCCTAATTAAAATTGCAGTTCTTGTGGATGCAAATGGGCTACAGTCCACCATAATAAACAATAGAGTGTGTGGAAAGGGAGCTGGCCGTTACAAGCCAAGGGTATAAACAATAGTGTTTATGCAACCAGGTAAATGCCTTGCACGGTTTACTCGTGAGGTGATTTACCTAATTGTAACTGGGTATAGGGGGATATTAGATTGCATTATGCAAATGATATAAAATATGTAGTTGATTTTATGATGTACTCAGATGATTTTATGGAGATGTTTAACCAAGTTTGGGAAAGATATAAGGAAATAATTTGTTTAGATGTAGTTGATTTTGTCATATATAAGAATGACTTCAAAATGAATTTAATTGTTTTGAGATATTAATCCTAAGAGGAAAGGTATTTGTAATATTGTAATGGGAAATGTTTATTTAAATTCTGATAGAATCAGAGGAATATATTTTGAATTTTGGGAGTAAGATGTAACAAGAGAAGGGTATGAAGAATGTTGATATTGAGGCTGGATGTTTTATATTTTGTTCATATACAATATTTATTCATATATGTATTCATCAATGTATGTTATAGATTAAGAGAAAAAACTAGTGCTTCTTAACGCAAACCAGCACAGCTAAGGGGAAACAGATCAGTTAGGGATAGAGTAATATAAGGCCACTAGTTGATATTTTGATTTGTTGTTTCAGAGTCTGGTGATGCTGTGGTGGCGATCCTGAGCTGGCCAGCGCATCAGAGCAGGAGCGTTAAGTATCTGTCTGACTTTATGGTGCTGGGATCTCGAGAGAGAAGTCCAGTAAGGTCATTCAGGTGCGGTCACAGTCACTGGACCAAGGGTGAGTTAAATATTTTTATGTAAACCGTAAAAGGGGTTGTGGCGACATATCCTGACTGATCCCTTTAGCAAGTATGAATGTGTCAATGAGAGTTTTTATGCTCCGGCATAAAACCTCTCATTGAGAGGGTATTGTAACGGGACATTTAGGCCTACCCGGGGTAATAAATAAATTTTATTGTGTTTGATAAAAAGGAAATAAAATTTTATGATGTAATAATGATTTTCGGAGACATAAACGTAAATTCATAATAAAGGTAAATTTTATTGGAACAAAATTAGAAAAAGTAATTGTAAAATATTATTCATGAATTATAACGATGTAGTAGACAAACGGGCGAAATTGTGTCAAGGTCAGCTCCAGACGCTAGTAGAACAGTTATTTTGAGAAACAGTGACTAACAGATTATGTAACAACATCAGACGATGTTACGTCAGTGCATACGTCACGCTGCTATGCGGGGTGTGTCAGCCAGACCTCAAATATTAAGTGCATATTGGCGTAGGAATACAAACAAAACAATAAGTATTGGTCACGTAACCCACGACCAATTCAGAAAATAGTGCAGTTCGCCTCACCCCAGTTGAATTTTGCTGCTAGAGCCGGCTGGCCACAAAACTGAAGTTCTAGAACGTAAAATCGCGGGCGCCCGCAGTTTAAAAAATGTGATATAAAATACGAAATTTACACATAAATGATGTGAATGACAGTTTTCTTTAGACAACAACAGTTTTCGGTAATGTGTAACAACAAATTATCAGTTAAAATAAGAATGTGCGTGTGAAATGAAATCAATGTGACGTCTTCTGGACTCAAATTCAGCTAAGTAAACTACAAGAATAACTGATGTATTTAGGATTCACAAAATTCAAATTTAATTAATTTTCTAAACAAAAAACAAAAATGAGATCTCTAAGTCATGGGGTAGATATGTGTGTGTGAATGTAAGCGCTGGTTTCCGTTGTATTGTAGTTGCAGCGAATTATTTTATATTTATATTTTATATTTTACTTTGAATACTACTTAAACAAATTATATTCACATTAAACAAATGATCTATTTTATAACTATATTTTATATTTATTTTGAATATTACTAAAATTAAAATGTAAGAGAGAGAAGGGAAATTTTGTATTTTGACCGAAAAAATATAAACTTAATTGTATTTTAGAATCTAATAAAATAAGATTGATTTGAATACTTAAATGTGAATTAGTAGTTATTTCAAGCAACCATATTGTTTTCAACATGTCTAATTAGAAATCCTGGATACGGTAAGTAAAATAATGTAAGTTGGCAATATGACAACATGGCGGCACTAGCCGTAAGGATACGAAACATAAACAAAGCCTATTTATAAATTCACAAATAAAGTGACATAAGTTTGTTAGTCAACAGGCGCCACACACTGGGATAGTCGAGAAACATGTTCAAAGACACTCTCGAATTTTTGTAGCATTATGATGAATTTTATTCAGAATACAAACTTGGAGTCTTTGATAACTTGACAAAATTTATATCTCCCAACATCCTCTGCAAATTTTGGACTGCCTTCAAAAGTTTGTATGCTATATTTGCAATAAAAACTTTATATACTATTATAAGTTATGTATGTTTGTAAAAAGTACTCAATATATGCCCATAGATATCTAAACATACATAAACTTAACAAAAAACCTAGGGTTAAATTATTTGTCATTTAGGCATTATGGTTGTAAGATTACCCAAAAAAAACTAGGCAGGAGTTTTCAATTTTTAGTTCATTATATGACTGTCTGTTTTACAACTGTTATTTACTACAGTAAAAAAATATTAATTAGTGTTTTGTAATTTTCTGTCAAAATAATCTAATATTGGAATTTATCTAATAATAAATAAATTATTTGTTTCATTCAAAATAGTAAGTGATTTCTACTGGTCAGGGAGCTTACTAATAACATGACCATTTGGTATTTGTCTGTTCGGGGGATGTCTCAACCCCCCCCCCATAATTTCATAATTTTTTAATGCATCAACCAATTTTTATAAAACTTAGCATCCATGTCCATGCTTTTACCCCACACCCTCTTATTGTTTGGAGATAGATGCCTCCCCAAAAGTGAAGGTAGGAGTAAAAAATTGAGAGGTAAAAATTTGGAAAAACATTGCAAAAATCCACGTGGGTTATCGAATTAAAGAGAATTTTATCTAAAATCTGATTAGAGTGTTCAGTTTTGAACATTTCAAAATTTTGGGGCACCAGGAACTAAAAAAGGAATACAAATTTTGAAAAAATTTTAAAAATCCATGCCAAGTATCAGATTAAAGGGAATTTTAACCAAAATCAAAATCCAAATGTAGTATTTACTCTGGAAATGTTTTAAATTTAGGGGCACCATAGGCCTAAAATAGAATTCAAATTTTTGAAAAAATTGTAAAAGTCTATAAAGGCCATTAAAATATGAGGAATTTTATTTAAAATACTAACTCCATATTTTTAACAATTTGACAAAATTAATATCTGTCAACAGATATATCAAAATTACTATCAATTAATTTAATTTTATCTTATACTAGCAGAATACCCGTGCTTCGCTACGGAGTTTCACGTTGTACGTAATGAAAATGTTAGTTTAATTAATAAAGTTCAATTAAAGTAGGCTTCTTAAAAATAAATAGCTGTTGCCCACAACTTCGTTCGTGTGGTCTTCAATTTAATGCGATAATATATTTAGAACAGAATCTATTCTATTGGGTTGCCATAGTAACCAGATCTAATAGTTTTTTAAGACCGCAAAGGACCCCCCAGAGGATCGTATCGAAAAAAACACCTGTCCTATGTGTTACGTTTGATAATATTGATATTAAATTATGGTTGATAAAAACAAGGTTAAAGTAAATTCAGAACATCTAATTTTTCGGTAGCCATCTTGTACTGCCAACTTCTTATAAGAGAAGAAAAAATATATGTGCTTACCATGCTTACGTTCATACGGGTTCTTTTCGGCGAACAGGAAATCAGAATGTTGTTTAAACAAATAAAGAAAACTTTATATGTTTCCTCATTAATTAAAATTTATTAACATTTCTAGAAAAACGCACACAAAATGAAATTAAAAAAAAAAAACTTTAAAAAAAATAACATTTTAGTGTAAAAAGGAATCAAGATTTTACATAGAAATAATCTCTATACTCCTAGGATTAGTTTTACTACGGAAACCAGCACTTCATTACCTATTTATATAATTAAACAAAACCTCACACTCGCTCACATACTACCCCCACATTTTAAAATCCTTCCCTAAATTTCCCATTTTTATTTAATTTTTAAAAAGGAAAAAACCAGCATTTTTTAATTATTATTTTGAATGTCTACTTTCCTGTTTATGAGTTCGACTCCTGGGGTGTCTCCTCATGGCGTGTACTGTTTTGCTGTTTTATCGTTTTATAGTTCGCACTATCACATTTTACGGCCGAAAAAACTGTTTGTATTTTAGATATAAATATAAAGATTCACATTTTTTATTGTATGCGGGCCCGCACTTATGTTCCGAAACTTTTACATAGCTGTTGCTCACGCGAGCGATGAGATTGGACTGGGGTGAGAAAAAGGCGCTATTTTGTGAAGTGGCTGTTGTTGGAGGTTCAATTCTTATTGTCTTATAGTTTATATCACTCCGCCAGCTGCATGTCACCGTTATGTAACGGCATTTCATAACAAAGATCGTCTCTGACACTGGTTATATAACTTGTTTACCGTTACATAATGTGTTTACTGGTTTCGTGTTCGTCATTGTCTGACCTTGACACAGTGGCAGTTTATTAATTCTGCGTCTGTTGAATCTGTTTTACAAAATATCATCGAATAATAATATTGTCTTCACCGTCTCAAGCAGTGCTGCCATCATCGCGATCGCTCCAAAATAACAAATTTACCTAAGTTTTTTATGTTTTCCCAAATGAAGATTTTTATTTATTTATTACAAAAAAAAATATACAAATTTCTTTAGATTGCCTCAGGTAGGCCCCAAAATGCCCCGCTACAATACCCCCTCAATGAGATATTTTATGCCGAAGCATAAAAAATCTCATTGACACATTCATACTTGCTAAAGGGATCAGCCAGGATATATCGCCACAACCCCCTTTATGGTTTACAAAAATATAATCAACTCACCCTTGGTCCGGTGACTGTGACCGCATCTGCATGACAATACTGGACTTCTCTCTCGAGATCCCAACACCGTAGAGTCAGACAGACACTCAACGCCCCTGCTCTGACGCGCAGGCCAGCTCAGGTCCGCCGCCACAGCACCACCAAACACTGAAACAACAAATCAAAATATCAAATAGTGGCCTTATACAACACCATATCCCCAACTGATCTGTTTCCCCCTAGCGGTGCTGGTTTGCGCTAAGAAGCACTGGTTTTGTTTTTACTCACTTATTACTAACATATATATCAGAATACCTAACAACATAGCATAACATAAGAAAACATAGTACATTAATAATTCACATTATTATCATCTTAAAATAAACAATTTGTATTTAAAAAGTTACACACCAATACAACATCATTAAATTTGCATATAAAATCAGAAAATTACCTTTCAATAGTAAAATACATAAATCTCCTTTTAACTTTTATTAATTCGTTTCTCAAAAAAAAATTTTTTTTTTTTTTCTTTTTTTTTTTCAATCTCCGTTTTACACATCATTTCATTTATTATTCCCTTTCATTAATTTGGGTGATTCTACGTTATTCATTATAATTCACTTTATCAACTTGGCATTTACCCATAATCTTCCTCTTTTATTACTCTAACGCTCCCTTACAAAATCTTTAACTAGTATGATACCCCTCTATCAACAATCTAATAACCCTTCTCTACCTCTAACTACTTACTATTTTAACTCAATTCGCCACCTTCTCTCAATATATAAAAAAAATACTCTCTAACCCTTTGTACATAGTATACGTGTTCCCCCCCCCAAAAAGCTCAATTCCCGTTCTCTGGCCCCTGGATTCTACCTAAGGCGGCCCCTTCCCACTAAAACTATACCAAATCCCGTCCCAACCCTTATGTTGCGGGACAACATACCCCTATTACATAACCCTTATATTACACTACCCCTACTACAAAATTGCCATCCCCAAAATCTCAATCACATTACCTCACTACAACTACAACAAAATAACATCAACAAAATAAACAATATATCACTCAAAACTCTACATAAATTCTCCAATTCTACTGTCTCCACTTATACTTCTCAAAATTCTATAACATTACATTAACTCAAAACAACATTACATTACTTCATCTCTACTATTTCTTTAACTCTGACTTCAATTTGGACAGATTTATATGTCCCACAAAATTCAACTTGGACTGATTCAAACATTTTATTCAAACAATTACTATCACCCATTTCTATCTTTTACAACCCATAGAAAATTTTACCTATCACAACTATTTTTCATTTTATTTTAAAATCTATAAACACATTGAAAACATATCATCATATTTTTATAATTCTTATTCCTACCATACTAAATGCAATCAACACACTAAGACATAATAAACACAATATAAGAAGTATTTAGTGCATCTATTTTTTTTTTTTTTAAATTCAAACAAAATTATTGAGTAGCAAATCATCATTATTAATTAACATATAGCAAAATTTTAGTACGTTATCCCCTTGGATAACCTCCCAGCCACACACACTATTTCAAATTATGTAAGACGGTGGCGCCTTTTCGCTTCCACAGAGACTGTATATTTTGGAGCAGGTTTTTTACCTCTCCGTGTCTCTGCTTCCGCTATTAAGTTTAAAAATAGTGAACATCATCATGTTCTCGTTAAATAATCACACACCCTTAAGACGGATCTACCACCTGGCTCTGCTGTTCCTCCTCGAACAGAGTGGCAGCCGCTGTTCCATAGTTTGGTGATTCCCCTTTTATTACCCCCCCATCAATTTCAAAATACACCTTTACAACGATAACAGCTATGGCCAGTTAAGGCAGAACGTGACGCAATGAGCCCCAACCATAGCTGCTAAAGCTAAACCAATTCCACGGTCAGGGTTCGGTGAGGCCGTGACCGCCCGAAAATTTGGGGAATCACAAGTAAAATATCTTTCGTAATATTAAATTTAAGAATTTATATTTAAATGACAATATTAATTTAGATGGGGTTTTAACCCACTTTATATGGAAGCTTAACCATTATTAACATAAAATATTAAATACAAAATTTACAACCTCCCCCCATAGCAGTTCCACACTACACTGTTATGTCACTTCATTGAGCACCAAACTACCCCCCAAAATTATCCCCACATCTTGTATAATACATTACATAACATAATACACAAATAGAAATCAACCTGTATTATTAGCATACATCAAACAAACAATTCTCTTTTAAATAATTTATTTAAAATTTATAAACATTATTATTTAAAATTTTTTCATTAACTGTTTTTATTTATCATCATTATGAATTTATCCTTTGCTGTAATTAGGTTACTCAAAATTTTCATATTTTTTTTAACATATATTTTTAACCATTAAGTTATTCCACCAAATAAGCCATTTAACATTTATTTATTTATTCATGATTATTAAATTAAAATCTCATCACACAATTTAAATTCCTTATAAAATTCAAACACATAACATTCAAGCACAATATCTAAACATCTCAACTTATTTAATTCAATTGATTATTAAAATGAAATATTTAATTTGATTATGAAAATAACATATTTCAATTATTATCAACATTCTACCAATTCTTAATTATTGTCTTCATAATTATTGTAACATTTAATTATAATGCAAAAATATTAATAATATTATTATTATTAACACAACATTTTCTAAAACATATGCACATTACTTACTTAACATTTCATAATACACACACATGAATTCCCTACATTATATTTACAAAGTATACATCAATCATTGTTCAATTGTTTCACACCTCATGTCCAAATCTGCAGGGTCATTACCAATAATTTACAATATCTAAAAATGTCCCAACACTGATCTTTTAGCTCATCCTCCATCGTCATATATATATCTAGTGTATTTGTAACATTCATCATTTTTATCAACATACAATTTGTTATCATTACTATCATAATAATCCATCAATTCTATTTCATCCATTGTACCACTATAAATCTTGTTACCATAAGTTAGGATTGTCCAGTCTGTATCAGTGTTATTTGTTAATGTCAGGTAAATCGTTTTCTCGTTTTTGTATTCCTCAACTACTACGTCAGGTAAATCATTATAGTCAGGTAAGACATTATCAAAATTATTCTCTGTCTCTCTTTCTAGTATTTTTCTCAATTCATCATACTTTCTTTCTAACTTATATAGTTCTAATTCACTCTCAATACATAACTCTCTTTCTTCATAGCACCACATCACACTCTCACAATTATTACGGACAGAGGGTACAACATTATACAACATTACTTCATTTAACAATAAGGGTCTCTTGCCCTGCAAAAACAACATTAAATCATCATCATCATTATAAACAATAAGGGGAAAATTTGCCCTCTGTCCCCATTCAATTACTACATTATTCTTCCACTCTCTCTCTATTTCATAAACACTCATTAACATTTCATTATCGCATTCTAAAACTTCATCAGTACTATTTGTTATTATATTTTCATCATTTGCTTCTACATTATTCTTCACCCCCACTATACTCTCAAAATTGTCTACTATTTCGTCATTTTTACATTTTGTCATATTTAAAACATTGTCACCTAATTTCTCAACATTCCGTTCTAATTTATTTAAACTGTTTCTTATTGTTTCGTTAGTGCTTTCTAAATGTTTATTAATTTCTTTAATTTCACCTTTTAATTCATCAAATTTGTCATTAATTATTGAATTTTGCATGTTAAATTTAGCGTCAGAATCGCTCTTTATTTCATTAATTTGGTTTTTTAATTCTCTAAAATTACTATCTTGTTTTTCTACACTATTGTACATCATATCATACAATCTTGCTAACATAGTATCATTATCAGGTTTCTTATTTTGATTTCCTAAAATAGGTGTTGAATGAATCTCAACTGTCTGTATTATTTTTGACTCCTCAAGACTACTGTCAGTTGTTTGAATTCCGGAGTCGCTACTTATTTGATTTGCCATCCGACTATCAGATAAACTGATATCATTATTATCCGCCATTTTTCTTAGAATTTTTTATATATATTTCTTTATATAATCTTATTATCCGTAACATATAATTATTGACAAATATTCTACTCACCCATATTAAACATAACCTCTTACGTCTAATTTACGTATGCATAAAAATTTTATTTTCTACTTCAAACAATCATTCTGTTCTCCCCGTAGGCCTATATTTATATAATTTCATTTATATAAATCGTCCCTGTTCGGGCGCCATTGTTACGTTTGATAATATTGATATTAAATTATGGTTGATAAAAACAAGGTTAAAGTAAATTCAGAACATCTAATTTTTCGGTAGCCATCTTGTACTGCCAACTTCTTATAAGAGAAGAAAAAATATATGTGCTTACCATGCTTACGTTCATACGGGTTCTTTTCGGCGAACAGGAAATCAGAATGTTGTTTAAACAAATAAAGAAAACTTTATATGTTTCCTCATTAATTAAAATTTATTAACATTTCTAGAAAAACGCACACAAAATGAAATTAAAAAAACAAACTTTAAAAAAAAATAACATTTTAGTGTAAAAAGGAATCAAGATTTTACATAGAAATAATCTCTATACTCCTAGGATTAGTTTTACTACGGAAACCAGCACTTCATTACCTATTTATATAATTAAACAAAACCTCACACTCGCTCACATACTACCCCCACATTTTAAAATCCTTCCCTAAATTTCCCATTTTTATTTAATTTTTAAAAAGGAAAAAACCAGCATTTTTTAATTATTATTTTGAATGTCTACTTTCCTGTTTATGAGTTCGACTCCTGGGGTGTCTCCTCATGGCGTGTACTGTTTTGCTGTTTTATCGTTTTATAGTTCGCACTATCACATTTTACGGCCGAAAAAACTGTTTGTATTTTAGATATAAATATAAAGATTCACATTTTTTATTGTATGCGGGCCCGCACTTATGTTCCGAAACTTTTACATAGCTGTTGCTCACGCGAGCGATGAGATTGGACTGGGGTGAGAAAAAGGCGCTATTTTGTGAAGCGGCTGTTGTTGGAGGTTCAATTCTTATTGTCTTATAGTTTATATCACTCCGCCAGCTGCATGTCACCGTTATGTAACGGCATTTCATAACAAAGATCGTCTCTGACACTGGTTATATAACTTGTTTACCGTTACATAATGTGTTTACTGGTTTCGTGTTCGTCATTGTCTGACCTTGACACAGTGGCAGTTTATTAATTCTGCGTCTGTTGAATCTGTTTTACAAAATATCATCGAATAATAATATTGTCTTCACCGTCTCAAGCAGTGCTGCCATCGTCGCGATCGCTCCAAAATAACAAATTTACCTAAGTTTTTTATGTTTTCCCAAATGAAGATTTTTATTTATTTTTTACAAAAAAAAATATACAAATTTCTTTAGATTGCCTCAGGTAGGCCCCAAAATGCCCCGCTACATATGTTGGTTCTCCCGTTGTGTAAAATATTTGTGCCAAGTTTGGTTGAAATCGGTCCAATGGTTTAGGTGGAGACGTGGAAGACCCCAAAGGATTGTATCGAAAAAAACACCTATCCTCTGTTGGTTCTCCCATTGCGTAAAATATTTGTGCCAAGTTTGGTTGAAATCGGTCCAGTGGTTTAGGAGAAGATGTGGAAGATCCCAAAGAACCCCCAAAAGGACCCCATCGAAAAAACACCTATCCTATGTTGGTTCTCCCGTTGCGTAAAATATTTGTGCCAAGTTTGGTTGAAATCGGTCCAGTGGTTTAGGAGGAGATGTGGAAGACCCCAAAGAACCCTCCAAAGGACCCCATCGAAAAAATACAGAAACCTTCGCGGGCGTGCGCACAACAACTCACCGAAGTTTCATCGCAATCGGATGAATGGTATAGGAACGCATACGGGACAAACAAAGAAACATTCATTTTTATATATAAGATGTAAACTATACCACTTACTTGACATAAACCGTGATAGCTAAGCTAATGTACAACATATATGTATTAATTATACACATAAATGTTCCTCGATAGACACTCTATCTATTGGCGAAAACTTGAATAAAATCCGTTCAGTACTTCCTGAGATTAGCGATTTCAAACACAGAGAGAAAACGGACCGACTTTACTTTATACTATGTATAGATTAAATGCATTTCTTTAAAAATAGTTCTGCAGCTCAAGGAACTACTACTATTATGTAAGACGTATCAAAATAAGCTTCGAGGCGACTGCGGTATTGCCATGTCGCTTCACTCCGCCACCGCCCTCCTCGCCTTTGCCTACGCATACCAAGTGTAACGTGCGACAATGCTGTTGGGCGAGGGGCGGAGAAGAGCTGTTACTATTGCGTAACCTCGAAGCTTATAATGCTAAGTCCCGTACTATAATATCTATTGTTCATTATAGAATAAAAGATACAGTTAATCTGGAATTTAGATTTGCAATTAAGATTGCTGTACAAAAATTTGTAATAAAAATGGATTATAATAAAAAATACAGCTATAGAAATGCGTTTTTGTTATACTGAAATATTATGGGTAACGTTTTTATGTGTATGAGAAGATGAAAAATCTAAAATGTTTAAAAAAAATAGAGTATTTTAGAAACCAGAATCTACAAAAAGGTTCATAAAATGTGTTTTTCATTATTTTGTAATACGCAGTTACTGTATGATAGCATCAAATTAGGAGCCAATACAAAGAGTAAGATCACAGACCCCAATTATAAAGCCTAAATTCCTGCCAAATATTCTTCCCCATATTGTTCTTCAATATGGTGTAGTATATCAAGAAGGATGCAAGGCTGAATGCTGTCTTGTTTATATACCAGTATTTTCTTTTCTGTTGGTGACAAATTATAATAAGAAGTTATATTTCAAAGTAGTTTCAATAAATCACAGCCAACCAGTGGTGAAGCGTCAGGGCAGACAAGGTAGACTCTGCCTCCCCAAATAATTTATTCATAAAATAATTAATTTTTATTTATGCATTAAGTTGTGCAAGTTAAGTTAAATAACACGTGACAAGACACAAATGTGAGCCATGGACCTTGCTGTGCAATGCAATTGTACGCGGAGTGTCAGGGTAGACATTACTTGATGTCTTGGCTTCGGTGGACGACAACGGGAGAGGACCTGCGCGCACAGCATAAAAATGTGCCCCGTACATTAACATCAGAAGACATGTGTCCCCCACACTAAAGAGCACAGAATTCTCGTCTAGCCGCCTGTGTTTGTTTCACTGTGCTCGCATAGTGAATTTGTTTATCTTGAGTTCAAAAGAACTTAAATTAAACAAATTATTTTTAATTTTGTATAATAGTGGTGTAGCATAAGAAGTGTGTAATCGTTTACGTACTAATTATTTAAAAATACATATTTTCAAAGTGTCATCCTTTAAGTGCTTTAAGCATACTGTTTAACTGGTTTAAATGAGCAAAATGAATAGAGTTAGACCAGTTCTACCACAGAAGTATTTGATATAAACTCTGACAACTTTGATTCAAATACAAAATCAGTACGTTACACTTAAAGTAACTGCTACAGTTAAAAATATTTCGGGCATCTTTAGATTTGTCACAGAAGGATGCAAAAGTTGTCAGAAAATTTCAGAAAGTTTGGTATAGTAAACATGGGTGGGTTTCTGGTTGTAAGTGAAACAAAACTCTGCACGGCTATTATTGTTTTATGTTTAATGGAGAGGAACTATGGGAACAAAGTTGGAGAAGGCACTATAAAAAATTTTTAAGCTAAAGCTGCTAAATATGCTGGTAGCAAAACTTATTAAAAAATTCTGGGATGTTTCACATGCTAGGACGTAACAGAATTGAACAGTCTTTGTCAGAAACACCTAGAATTGAAGCTGTACAGTATACTGAAAATGTGGCACGAAATCGAAGGATAGTAGGCTGTCTGATGGATGTTTGTTATTTAGGGAGGTAAGAATTAGGTTTTAGGTGTCATAAGGAAAATGAATAATCTCTTAATACGGGCAATTATTTAGAAATTATAAATTTACTGGCAATGGGAAGAGTCTTTCATGAAAGAACATACACACAGTGATTCAAAATTGCACAGCAAACTCTTGGGAGCTGATTCTATCGTTAAAAATAAGAAAAATGAGACACAGGATGTAGAACTCATTTAGAAGAAAATATGAAACGTTTCTGTAATGCCTACAGTATTATGGATTTGTCACTGTTAAAAAATCTGAATACAATTTATATATTTCTAACAATATTTTCTAATTAAGATCATAAATAACACCAATGACAATATGATAGCTTTTTCTTGATATTTATGCCAAATTATATAACGAATGTGTGTGTGTTTCAGACAGCCACTTAGCTATTATCTGATAGAGGTAGCATTAACTCTATTTACCATAGTTTTACTGGTTAATTAAGAACGTCAACAATCTTAGTAAGAGGTTGCTTTTAGATGGTATTTTTATGTCTGCCCAAATTAATTTGTCATGCTTCATCACTGCAAGCAACCCACTTTTCACAAACACAGGAAATTGTATATTCACTTTGTAATTTTTTTAACTGATCAACAAAATTTAAAAGAAAAATTCCAGTTTATATTTGCTCATAATTCATTTTTTATCTTGTCCTACATATTGTCTTATACTAATTACAAAGTAAATGCATAGTAAATATACTTAAAAAATTTAATTGTAATAAGGTAAGGACAACATCTACTCTAAAAAGAGCAAGGTTCTTATCTCTATACATGTATGTTATTTACAAAATCTTTTTTAAATTATATTTTTTAAATATAGGGTTTTATTTCTTATAGCAACAGATTGTCATTGATAAATAATGCAATGTCCTGATGTAAACTGTTAGAGATCTGAGACCACCTATTTTTGTACATGATAAACAAATTTTTCATTTAATTCGGTCTCTAAAAATCACAATCTCATATATGTTAGTAAGTTGCTATTTGCGTATACACTAATGCTTACAGCTCACACACACAAACACACGTTCTCAATTCTCACAGAGTTCACTCCTTCATTGTATTCTGATACTAGTCTTATATTTGAAAGCATATCATGTAATAATGAACTAACCTCATCAAATACTATATTTGTTCCATCTTGACACTGTATTGAGGTGTATGAATTGCCAAACTGTGAGCTCATTATCTGCTGAGAGGTGACAACTGGTGAAAATAATTGTATTAGTACATTTGGACTTAGTTTAGTTGCACTTCCTTCATTTTCCTGTTTGACCAAAATCATAAAATTCATGAGCTTAAAATTAAAATCATAACACATGCTGAAATTAAAACAGCTTAAATATATTGATTGTATGATACTGCGTGTGTGTGTGTGTGTGTGCATGCTCCCCACACACATACAGAGTAAAACTTCATTAAAATGCTCCCACTTATCTACTTATTGCACTATACTACAGGGTAACATGTGATTTTTTCCAGAAACATATCACTTATGGAGCTTTTATGAAATATCCCATTTATTGAGCTCAAATTCGACACAATACACTTTTTTTAATTAAAATTTCTGATTCATTTTCAGCAATGTTTAAAACAAGTGAAACTATAATAGCAATCATTTGGTTTCGCTAGGGTATAACCTACCTCAGGAGCACTAATTTTTAAGCTTCTGCCAGGCAAGCCATATACTTTCTAAAGGGAAAAGCGTTGTGTTGGAAAATTAACACTGTACCTTAAGGACAGTGTGCTGCAAATTCTGGTGGTTCTACAAAACTGTTTCTGTTGTAGTAGAAAAAAATCAGCTGTACTGAGAGGTTTTAGATAAGTAAAAAACAATCACACATTTGTAAGAACCAAGCATGTACAGGGATGACTGAATATCTGTTTGTCATGTGATTAAAAGGTTTGGATAACAATATAATGAAACCAGACCCAAGATTTTTTTGTTCATAAATATGTGTCTGCCCATCCTTCAATATGGACTTAAAAAAGGCAGAACTTCAGCATCATCCTATGCATCCAGGGGCATATTTACAGGGAACAGTGAATGAATGGGACCAGACGCCCACCCCACCCATCCAGAGGCCCAAAGAAGTTTATGAATTTTGTTCATCTCCTAAGTTCTAGGGTCTTTTATTATTTTTTTCAGCTAGTAAATCTTCTTTAAATATACAAACAGATCTATGATGCAGCATTTGTGCATATGTTTCAAATATGAAATATAGGAAAATCAATTCAGTCAGTATTTTCGTAACAGTTTCAGCAACATATTTTTATTGTGTTACTACCATTTATTTCAATGGGCTTCATTTCCGGATGTTATCACACATATTTCAGCCACTTTAAAGATAGTAATGTTGATTAGTCTTAACCTGTTTTTCCTTTTGCATGAAGCTGACTTGACCGGACCCTGGGCCCCTCCCCCAAAGCCAAATTATACATACGCCACTGTATACACCAAATGATAATAAAAATGCTGAAGCATTTTTTTCCCCAAAAGAAGTAAGTAAATATGGAGAAACAAGTGACATATGTACTTCTAACTGAATAATAATCTCTTTGCATACAGTGTTGTTTAAATATGCCTATAATACCAACATATATTAAAACTATGAATATACTACATTTGATCAAAAAAGTTGACGCAATTTTTGTTATTAGAAAAATTATATGTTGATAATCTGCATTTAATCTGCTCCATTCACAGTAGTCTCAGCTGACTACAAGATGATTATGTCAACATATTTTTTTTCATTCCTCAAAACATTTCTGGAATGCACTTTTTGAGTTCATTCTGAGACTTTTGTTTTACATGTTTGACACAAAGAAATGTCCTTTCGTAGTGGATTTCATTGCGACGAGGAAGATCACACTGGAGCTTCTCTGATAAATATGGTAGTTGTGTTGGTTTTTTTGTCTAAAATTCTTGAACAGCAATGAGGTGGATCATGATTATCAGGGTGCAATTTCCATAAATTATCCTTCTGTAAAAGCTGGCTATTTTCAATGAGTAGCTTCACACAAGACACATAAAAAGCCCAAATATTACTCATTACTTATCGTTGCATTTAGTGATAAAAATTCATGGAATACAAAATCACAATTTTTATCTGACTATCACAATCTTCAGCTCATTCACTACAGCCTTTGAAGTTTTTTACCATATGTTCATACACAGCAGGCCTACCAGAAGCCTGCTGCAACATTTTCACTATGATAGAGTAGTTTCTTTCAGTCTTTACACAAAATTTAAACCATATTCGTTAATCCTGCATTGTAATGTCAAAAAGAAATCTAATACACCAGAATACAACTTACTCAATTTGGAGTCAAATCTGAACTATATATAGAATAGGGAAGTTAAAATTTGACAAAATGTCACTATACAAAAAATTTTTTTAATCAGACACTTGTACTGTGGGAAATTCAAATTTCATAAACTTTTTAATCAAACCTCATACACCAAATACATCAATGCAGTGTGCATCTGTACTATTTGACTGTCTGCGTGTAAAACATGATACATGGTTTTTCTTTGTACTACGTTCTTTGAATGGGATTCTACTGAGCACTTACATGTTTTATATGAGCATTATAGTTTTATGAGTATTATAGTTTTGGCATAATATAATATGTACACATGCAAAAGGAGAGTATACTGTTAATGTTAATTACATTGTTAATTAACAGGAGAGTACATTGTTAATGACTTGCCAAATAACAATTTGTATAAATAAACAACACCAGAAAAAAACTGAGTTTTCCTCGCATGGCAATTTCACTTCAGGAACCCCCCATCCTAATTAATATAGAAATGTCTGGAACACTTGGTCTACATTCCACGGCAGGTGATTTGGCTAGGTCTGTTTCAGTCACAAAGTTCTGACAGTGACAGACTGTTTCAGTCAGTGAGTGGGTTTTACTGTAATAATTATTAATGTTTAATTATTAATTATTAATTATTAATATGCAATATACTTAATAAGTGTTATCAAAGTGTTATGTTTTATAATCGCAGAATAGTGAATTACTGACTATTACTGTTTGTTGTGTAAAACTTACATGTTACAATACCACAGAAAAGTTACTGTGACATCAGTGTAATTATTTTATAAAATTTAATCAAGGTTTTAGGCATTGATTTATCTGGTTTTTAATAACAATTCCATTGTTCTCTGATCATTTCTTTATAACTGTGTATATTTGCGAATGCGCCGTGCATATGCATATGTGTTTAGTTTCATGCTTTTATATAGTAAATATTCAATGTTTCCATATTGACCAGCTCACAATCTCCTTGTCTAAACAGGTCCTTAACTTCATCATTGTAGTTTCAAGAGACAATTTATCTATGTGCTGGTTAATACATAAGTAATACATAAGTATGTGTCTATGTACATAAGTGAAAATGTTGGAGCAGCAAAGTGGAAGAGCTGAGCGATGGAGAGGTACATCATCAGTACAGAGATCAATTTGGACACCAAAATAATCCGAGGAAACAGAGCGCCAAGGATGATCGACCATGGTTAAACCAAGTAATCATAAACCATTGAAGAAGAAGGACAGATGTTATAGATAACCAAATGAAGCAAACCAGAGAAGAATTATGTGAACATGAATAAAGTATATTAAACAAACTATGGATGAAAATAAACCGATTACGGGAACAGACGAAGACTAGACAATATCATGAACAATCCAACTAATATAAAGAGTATAATAAATAAAATGAGATAATGATTAACGACTAACAAGAAGATAATGATAATAAATGAAACAATTACTTAAATGAATAATTAAAAGGAACAAACCAACCTAGAAATGTTACAAACTATTATATAAACAATGTTATGAATGAATTATAATGAAAATGAAGTAAAATAGAATACTACAACATAATGTGATGGTGAATTTATAAATATAACTGCATAATTATATGGTGATAAAAATAAATGTGAAAATAAAAATATGTATAATAACAAAACCAACATCTAACATAGTATTGATGAAAAACAACAAAAGCTTATGTAATACAGTATATATGTCGAATAATGTTAACCAATTACCTGTGAAGAAAATATGTTAAATGAATTGATAAAGCATCAGAAGTGATACAGTAATGGAATTTATATAATGGAACCTCTAATCCCTTGAGTATTCTAATAAATGAATATAATGTCTTATAATGAAATATGAATAATATATTATGTCTTATGTGTTGTGATAGTGCAACTATTGTTATGTACAACTTTTTATTGTCTCAGACAGAGATGAAGATTCCTCTGATCTGGGAGTATATAGTTAAGGAACAGCGGAGAATGGATGCCAATGAGAGCCCCTCTGACTCCGAACCAACTATAAATGTTAGGGAATTATAATATTTCAAGGATTAAATAAACAACTTCGAGGTAAACGAAAGAAAAAAGGAGAATTGTTATAAGAATTAAGATGCGTTTAATGAGAAGGAGAAATGTATTACTACAGGAGAACAGGGAAATTATCAAGATACTAACAAATGTATAAATAAACAAATAATCAAGAGAATCAAAAAATCGACAACTATTTGTAAGTTAAGTAGCTGAGAATAATGAAGAACATAGTCTAGACCAATACACAACAAATCATAGAGTTACATAAAGAAGAAAGCAAGAGTTTTATAATTGAACCAAACTAAAATGATAATTTCATCAAACCAAGAAACTTGTTTTTCTCAAATTATCAATTTTGAGAGGGGAGCATATGTAACATCACAAAACATTCCATAATAATAAAAACACCAGATGGGTGAATGATACTAAAATAAATATAAATGAGTAACAAGGAAGAATGTAACAGATAAAATAATAAACCATTAAAGAATGAAAGGAGAGAAGAACTTCAAGTGAACAGTGGTAAATCCACTATCTGCATAATATGACACTACAACATAAACAGACAGATTGACAAAGACGAATTGACAAGACAAGTTTCCCAAATAGACCCAGTGAGCCTAATAAAATCTTTAATGAATAAAGTCAAATAAAATAAATAAGATAAGAGATGACATGAATGATATTTGTATCATGTATCATTATTAGAAACAGCACATTAGCTGATTAATGTCAAAGTACTGATTTAAAAGGACAAATATAAAGAAAGATACTATGGTTAATCACGAACTATAAAAGATAATAAGAAAACCAATTATATAAGTTATAATAATGAAATGAACTAAAGATAACAATCAATGTAACCACTGAATGTATCTAGGTAAAGTTATAAGAATTTAAAATATGTAAAGAGATGTAATATTAGTCAAGGACCAAAACCTTGTAATGAAATAATAACAAACTGTAACGACCAAGAATTAAAAATTTTTAGTATGATCGAAAAGACGTTACATACAGCAAGACACCCCTACACGGGCCACGAGCAATAAATAAGGAACAGTGTAACGAGGTGTCAAGTGAACGTTTGCTTCGGACAATACAAATACGCTTCACATAGCTTTACAATGGGGAGTAAGGTTGGCCGTGACAGACTCGACTCAACCGAGATTTACAGCCTGCAAAATGTAAGATAAAAGAAACTGTGTCAAGTACCAATTTAAAGAGAAACTGTGACGGACACACTGCCGGGTTAATTTGAAGTGTACCAGTAATAAGAAAAGGGTGTAAGACACACAATGGTATGTACCCTGTATGAGATCTGACATCGATATCTGAAGAATAGAATCGAACTTGTGCACAGCGGGGGAACGTCTTATTGGCGACAACTGATATTTACGACAGGGAGAAGGAGTGCCGTTTTGGAAACGACGACACGCTGCGCCAGGACAGCGATCGGAAAAGGGGTCGAGGACAGTGAAACAATAACGAAATACGACACATTGTTTGCGTGAGAACTGCAGCAGGGCCCGGAGTACGCTTAGACAAAGACCTGATGGACAACCAAGAAATTGCTCCTGTTCCAGGAAAAGACTACGGAGGCTTTCGACGCGAACTTGTGGGGAGACAGGATACCCAATCACAACCCAGCATCTACCCAGAGAACAGGTGGAGAGGACCGTCGTCATCATGGCAACAGGAACGTCGAATGAGAAGTGAAGAACGATAGTCTGGCATAAGGGTAGGAGATCTTCTGTCCTATCATGTTCGACCTGAGGCGTGTCTTCCAGAAGAGTGCATTGTGGTAAACGATGCTTGATAAAAACTGTTGGCAGAGCACGCGGGAGGCAGTCTTCACGTACTTTTAGACAGTCTACTTATAATTTTCGACAGTCTTTTTATAACTTTCAACAGTCGGTCTTCATACATTTTAACAGTCTTAATACAAAGTTCGATTAACATACGGACAGCAGTGGGACTTTGAAACTCTGCTACGCGGTATATAATTAAGTGACTTAGACATTTCGATATTGGCGTGTATCCGGTAATAGTGTACCTACAGCGACTAAATCATGCGACATACGCCAGTGCTTAATAATTATAGAGTTCTTTATTATACTCAAATTCAGAACTGAACTAACCAATCGCACTTTCATCAATAACCGACGCGTAGAACTATTGTTAATCCGGACAACGAAATCGTAACGTTGTACAGTGCGGCGAAGCGATACAATATAATTTGGAACAATTACACCACGGCATCAAAGACACTATACATTAATGTACACATAAGAAGTTCAACAATAGACAGACAGATATATACACCATAGTTAATGATGAACTTACCCACACAACACATGATTTCATAACTCGAACAGTAACAGCCGAATCAACAGAAACACACACAGCGCGAGTGAATCTGTTCCGCGTGTGTTGAGTGTTAGTGACATTACAGCTACGCAGCTTCCCACATATGGACCAGCAACGAGAAGGAGTTACTCCGATGGAAATATCGGATAAATCGCTTTACAAGTAATCTTTATGCTATTCTTATCATAAGAACTCTACTGACCTGTCTCTTTTTCGAGAAACACCCCTTGAGTATTTAAATTAAATATGATAAAAATAATTAACGCTATTCATCTGAGGCAAGCAATGAACGCATTAGTATAAGATTTATTGTTTGACTATTTGTGTTTTCTATATATCGATTGTATTATATATGTATGTGTATGTTTTCCAGCAAACAACGTATTGGATTCGCATTGTAATTTGATATATATACATGTGTTCTTTTATGTTCTTTTTATGAATGTATTTACGGGGAATCATCCATATTTTATATATTGAAGTCTCTTTATTTAATGATATGATGTTAAATAAATAAGTGTTTATTTTATCCAGAATATATGCGTTCATTATTGTCAAAGTTACCTCAGAACAAGAAAGTAATGGCACTTGAATGATTTATAGTAGTTTTTATTAATGTATACAACAATTAGAGTCTCCATGCAATAATTATGCTAACATAAAGGAACTAACGTGTCACTTAGCTTCAATCAGTTGATATGAGTAACCTAATTGAGTGATTACACGATCTCGTATATTTACATAATTAATTAATCACAGTTAGCATAATAATTAACCCCATTAACGTTGTATTTGGCTACCCAACGCTTGGCATATCTTTGTATTTGGCGCCCAACGTGGGGCAAAGAGCAGGCAGTAGAGATAGGATAAGCGTATATATTAATATTTCATGTTAGTTGTAAGAACAAATATTATTAGTGTGAAGCTAGTTGGACTGTGGACTGAATGTTAACGCGGAGTAAGGCTGCAAAAATGACGACCAGTAGTACAGATTCCATGAATTTTGATATTAATAACCAGCAGGGAGTACCTGATGTCGAACGAGAGGAATCACCAACTTATTCACAAATGACCGAGGAGACGTCAGACGTCAGAGCGCGGGGACAGGAGTCCCAACAACAACCGCAGGAAGAAGTGACGTTGCGCGCATTAATGGACTTCATGGGTAAGAAATTTGATGAAACTAATGGAAAATTCGAGAAACTAGAAGAAAAGTTTGAAAAGCAAAAGGAAGAAATTAATGAAAATTTTATAGAGATTAGAAGAGAAGTGAATGACAATTTCGAGAAGCAAAAAGACGAAATCAATGAAAAGTTCGAGAAGCAGAATGAAAATTTTACACAAATACGCGCAGAGATGCGTGAATACATAAATAATTGTGACAAGAAGATAGACGAGGCCCAGAAGCAGCAGAACGAGATCATAAAAGAGTTAAAGGACGACACCGACAAGAAATTTGAAGAGGTACGAGAAACTAGAGAATTAGACCGACAGGAACTAAAGAGTGTTGGCCAAAATACTCAAACAAGCATCAAAAAGATCCACAACAGAGTAGAAACACACGCAAAAGAAAATCACAAGTAGCAGGAGGAATTGAGAGTCGAACTATTCCAAACAGTAAGGCAATTACAACAGGAACAGGGAGACGTAAACAGCACGATACAGCAGAAGATCAATGAGGTAGATGGGAGACAGAAGTCGGCGGAACTAAAACTGGATGAGAGCACCAGAGAGAAAACCACTCGTATCAACGAATTAAAGTCCCAGATAGAACGACTACAACGTCAGCTAATTGAAGGTGAGTCGGGGATAATCAGTAGAATTAACGGACACACACATACAGAGTTAAAGTACAACGGCACTGACAGGTTCCCAATGGAGTTCCTGAAGGAATTGTCAGAGATCCAAGAACAGTACTACAACAACAATGACATTAAATGGATCGGGAGACACTTGGAGATGGACGCTGGAATATGGTGGCGTGTCATACGGAATCAAATCTCCACGTACGAAGAGTTTAAAGAAGCCTTCACCTTGAAGTACTGGGGTCAAGAACGCCAGGACAATATACGCGACAATCTGGAGTACGGCAGATATGAGTGGAATGGACCAATCACAGCTGTCCAGTATGTAGAAAGGATTTTACTGGAAAGCCGGCAACTCTCACCAGCATTGACCGATACCCAGCTGATCCGAAAATTAGCTCGTCACTTTGGAAAGGATTTGCAGCTCACCGTGGTCACACGTGGTATCACAAGTATACCGAATTTTGAAGCATTGATTACGGAATTTACGAGTATACAGTCAAGCGGAGAGAACGATCGCAGGCCACATTATAGACCCTATAACGAGGGAAAAAACCCGTGAGAGAGGGAGAGACAATATAACAAAAGTGAAAGCGACCGGCCGCCGAGGGGTCGTTTTGACAACAAACAATACGTCAATACGGTGCAGTTTACGCCAGCAGAAGCGGGCCCCAGTAGAACGGTCAATGACACCACCCCAAGGACGAGCGGTAACAGCGACAACAACAACAACAACAAAAATATGTCAAACTAGAGAATAAGATAGAATTTTTAAGCGATTTACTTCCGAGTGAGAATGTAAATATATTATAACCTGATTTACGAAAGGACCTACTACAAGAGGACGATGAGATTATTAATAAACAAGTATTGAAATGTCCCGAAATTACTATTAAATTTAATAATGATATAATTGTAGAAGCTTTGCTTGATACCGGATGCCTCATCAACGGATTATCGGAGACGTGGTTTAATAATCATAAGAAGAGCATAGGACCATATGAGACACTACCCGTAACGAATACATTTATAATAAGTGCTGTAGGAAATAAATCCAAATTAGTTAAGAGACAAATATTGTGTGACATTGAGATTGATAGTATCCGATATGAATGTGTGTTTTTGATAATCCTAGAATTAGTGAAACCGTGTATACTAGGAATTAGTTTTCTACAAGAAGTTGGGTGTCGCATCGACATCGGAAACAAAGTAATTAGTTTAAAAAGCGACACTGATGAAGAGGAGCACATTATACCAATCATGAATATTGACGTGATAACCAGTGAAGAAGAAGAGGAAGTACTGCGATGCATCGATGAAAAGATTGGGAGCATAGACTGCGTGGATGAAGGAATACTGCAACGCCTGAAGGAGATTTTGGTAAGGAACCGGAATGTTTTTAGGGAGTGCCCGGGAAGAATAGAGGGTTACACGCATGAGTTTCACGTTACGGACAGGACACCTTACTTTCAACGAGGGTGGCCCGTGCCGCTTGCTTACAGAGACAAGGTGAACGAGGAGATTAACCGGATGTTACGATATGGAGTAATCGAACGTTGCGCCAGCCCGTACGCCAATCCAATCATGACAGTAATCAAGAAGGATGGGAGGGTTCGCCTGTGCCTTGATGCAAGGAAAGTGAACAGCGTGACCGTACCCGATTACGAAGGAGTGTCCCCGGTAAATGAGATATTGGCTAGATGTGGTGATATGCAGTACTTGTCGACAGTCGATTTATCCAGTAGCTTCTGGCAAGTCCCATTAAAACGAGAATGTAGGGATTTCACTGCGTTTATGCATGAAGGGAGGTGCTACCGATTCACAGTGACACCATTTGGACTTAGCACCAGCTCTGCGGCGTTGACACGTGGATTGGATGTGGCTCTCGAGGAGGAAGTCAAGAAGAACACGATTATCTACGTGGACGACTGCTTGTGTTACTCCAATAATATACAAACACACTTAAATCATTTAGAAACATTGCTAAACAACCTCAATAAGGCAAATATCACTGTCAACCTCACCAAGTCACAATTCTTCAGACGAGAAATCTCCTTCCTTGGTTATCGCCTTACAACAAAAGGGATACAAGCAACCGATGACAAGGTAAAGGCGATTATGGATTTCCCAGCACCGAAGAATACAAAACAACTCAAAGGTTTCCTTGGGCTCACCAATTTTTACAATAGATTCACGAGTAAATACCCAGAAACAACGCAACCTTTACATGAACTGCTGAAAGGAGGAGGAAAGTTTTCATGGACAAGAGAAGTGGACGAGTGTTTCCAGAGAGTCAAGAATTTATTTATAAACACAATAACTCTACGGTTACCACGGCCGAACCAAAGGTACTATATTCAGTGTGACGCTAGTAATTTTGCGTATGGTAGCCAGCTTTACCAGATCGATGAAGAAGGAGAAATTGGCGTGATCGCTTTTACAAGCAAGACATTTAAGGGCGCAGAACGCAATTATTTCACGACGGAGAAAGAGCTCCTAAGTATCGTTAGATGTCTGGATAAGTTTCGAATGTACATACTTGGCCATCCCCTAACGATTATCACGGACAATAAAGCATTAACATTCATGCACAAGTGCCACTTAAACAACTCCAGAATTACAAGATGGATTCTTGCCATACAGGAATACAACTTCGACATTATCCACTGCAAAGGAAAGGATAATGTAGCTGCGGACATACTGAGTAGATACCCGGCTGACGTGGAACAACAGGAGACAAACGAGGAAACGCACGAGTATTTGATTAATCACCTAGTCATTAAAATGAGTCAACAAATAGGTAAAATAATTAGAGATATCGGCAAATACCAGAATGAAGATGCCAAACTCGGAACACTTATAGATAAGATTAAGAATAACGATGTAGATAATAAATTAAGCAAATTTTATAAAATTGTTAATAATAAGTTGTACCGACGGCAACGTGGCGAATGGAAACTATACATTCCTGACAGCGTGTCGAAGGAACTAATTGCAGAGATACACCAAATGTACGGACACCTAGGCCCGAAAAGGTGTATAAAAATGTTACAGGAGCACTTCACGATTGACAGCTTGTTCAAGAAAGTGAAAGCATATATCCAAACTTGTGACTCATGTCAAAGGTACAAGGATACGAACAACAGGATGCTGTTTGGCGGAACAAAGGCTATGATACCGCCAGCTAGAGGTGACATCGTGAGCGTCGATTACTATGGACCCTTACCAACTGGTACAGGAGGCGTCAAATACTTACTTGTCATGGTGGACAACTTCACAAAGTTTGTCAAATTATTCACACTAAGAATAGCGACAACCACCACGACACTACGACGAATCAACGACTACTGTACGAAGTTTGGATGACCGAAAGTCATTTTAACCGACAACGGCACGCAATTTACCGCGGAAAAATGGATTAAAGGTCTCGAGGAGCTGGGAATACAACCAAGATATACGGCGATAAGGAATCCTCGAGCGAACTTAGCGGAAAGGATTAACCGCCAACTTGGAAATCTATTCAGGATCCTGGCACACGACCAGCATAGTAAGTGGTCAAGATACGTCGGATTGATTGAGACATGTATCAATGAAACATACCACGAAACAATAGAAATAACCCCCCACGAGGCGCAATTAGGAAGGAAGCCGACCCGCGCATGGGAGAGGTGGCTGGACAAAGATGTCATCAACAATAAACACAATTCAAATATCAACGTGTTTGTAAAAATAAAAGAAAAAAGAGAGAAATATGCTAAACGTATCAATGATGGTAAGAGTATTACTAAATTTGCTACTGGCGATAAGGTGCTGTTAAGGAGCTACCACCAATCCGACGCCGCAGTGAAAAGGATCGACAAGTTTTTCGAGTTATACACCGGACCATACAAGGTTAATCGCGTCCTTGGTGACACAACATACGAGCTCACTGAGTGCGATAGCAGTGGGAAAGTGAGAGGAAATTTCAACGTACGTTTGTTAAAGAAATACTATGAAACGAAAATACAAGTCTCGAAGGAAAACGAAAGTTGCATCGGCAGTTAGACTAGTGGACTATAGAGGACGGACCAACAGATAGGGTGAATGTCCCGCAAAAACCGGTCCAACTAACTAATCGATATGATGTATAACTTATTAGCGTATAATTTAAAGATTTTTTGTACAAGGAGTTCTTAAGTCACGGTGTGACAATCTAATGACATTAATTACATGTGTATAACCAGTGTTAATGGAAATTTCAATAGAAAGGACACTTATGATGCGAAAAGTTCGATCGAATGTGCAGCAATAAATTGCCAAAGACGTTATAACGAGTTTTATAGACACATGATGATGTTAGATTAATTAATCAAATCTGAATGGTATAAAGCGAAGTTATCTATAATCATAATGATTTCAAATGAATTGTTAATTGTTCCTAAATAATGTATATAAATTTATAATCAATATAATCAGTATAGATGTTAGTAATACGTATTGTAAGTGATACTCAATAACAAATAGTGAATGTATCAATATGTATTTACAGGTCGTAAATTGTGTTTTAAATGTTCAAGATAGACTAAGGACATTAACTATCGTAACGATATTTAAACGATACATGAATAATAATAATACATGATAACTCTACTGACCTGTCTCTTTTTCGAGAAACACCCCTTAAGTATTTAAATTAAATATGATAAAAATAATTAACGCTATTCATCTGAGGCAAGCAATGAACGCATTAGTATAAGATTTATTGTTTGACTATTTGTGTTTTCTATATATCGATTGTATTATATATGGCGGTATATGGCGATTGTATTATATATGCTATTATATAGAGTTCTTATGATAAGAATAGCATAAAGATTACTTGTAAAGCGATTTATCCGATATTTCCATCGGAGTAACTCCTTCTCGTTGCTGGTCCATATGTGGGAAGCTGCGTAGCTGTAATGTCACTAACACTCAACACACGCGGAACAGATTCACTCGCGCTGTGTGTGTTTCTGTTGATTCGGCTGTTACTGTTCGAGTTATGAAATCATGTGTTGTGTGGGTAAGTTCATCATTAACTATGGTGTATATATCTGTCTGTCTATTGTTGAACTTCTTATGTGTACATTAATGTATAGTGTCTTTGATGCCGTGGTGTAATTGTTCCAAATTATATTGTATCGCTTCGCCGCACTGTACAACGTTACGATTTCGTTGTCCGGATTAACAATAGTTCTACGCGTCGGTTATTGATGAAAGTGCGATTGGTTAGTTCAGTTCTGAATTTGAGTATAATAAAGAACTCTATAATTATTAAGCACTGGCGTATGTCGCATGATTTAGTCGCTGTAGGTACACTATTACCGGATACACGCCAATATCGAAATGTCTAAGTCACTTAATTATATACCGCGTAGCAGAGTTTCAAAGTCCCACTGCTGTCCGTATGTTAATCGAACTTTGTATTAAGACTGTTAAAATGTATGAAGACCGACTGTTGAAAGTTATAAAAAGACTGTCGAAAATTATAAGTAGACTGTCTAAAAGTACGTGAAGACTGCCTCCCGCGTGCTCTGCCAACAGTTTTTATCAAGCATCGTTTACCACAATGCACTCTTCTGGAAGACACGCCTCAGGTCGAACATGATAGGACAGAAGATCTCCTACCCTTATGCCAGACTATCGTTCTTCACTTCTCATTCGACGTTCCTGTTGCCATGATGACGACGGTCCTCTCCACCTGTTCTCTGGGTAAATGCTGGGTTGTGATTGGGTATCCTGTCTCCCCACAAGTTCGCGTCGAAAGCCTCCGTACTCTTTTCCTGGAACAGGAGCAATTTCTTGGTTGTCCATCAGGTCTTTGTCTAAGCGTACTCCGGGCCCTGCTGCAGTTCTCACGCAAACAATGTGTCGTATTTCGTTATTGTTTCACTGTCCTCGACCCCTTTTCCGATCGCTGTTCTGGCGCAGCATGTCGTCGTTTCCAAAACGGCACTCCTTCTCCCTGTCGTAAATATCAGTTGTCGCCAATAAGACGTTCCCCCGCTGTGCACAAGTTCGATTCTATTCTTCAGATATCGATGTCAGATCTCATACAGGGTACATACCATTGTGTGTCTTACACCCTTTTCTTATTACTGGTACACTTCAAATTAACCCGGCAGTGTGTCCGTCACAGTTTCTCTTTAAATTGGTACTTGACACAGTTTCTTTTATCTTACATTTTGCAGGCTGTAAATCTCGGTTGAGTCGAGTCTGTCACGGCCAACCTTACTCCCCATTGTAAAGCTATGTGAAGCGTATTTGTATTGTCCGAAGCAAACGTTCACTTGACACCTCGTTACACTGTTCCTTATTTATTGCTCGTGGCCCGTGTAGGGGTGTCTTGCTGTATGTAACGTCTTTTCGATCATACTAAAAATTTTTAATTCTTGGTCGTTACATAGTCCCCAAATCGGATTGGATGTTGGATCAGCAGAAGACACTCTAATCCGATTTCGGCGCTCTGTGTTTGTTGTGGGAGTCCCCTCTGATAAAGTCGCGGTCATTGACCTACTTTCCTCTGCTTGGGGTATACGGGTATATATTCCCTATATTTTGTTGTAAACTAACTCTGGGAATTTATTGCCGTGCATCTGAGGAAGGATGAACGCATTTTCACACATTGTGCATATCTAATTAGATATGGGATTATTGACAATAATAATAATAGCTGTGGATGGCTGTGTCATCCGCTTATAACCTAACACATGAAATAATGGTTTTCGACATGAAATGCAATTATTCATGTATCGTTTAAATATCGTTACGATAGTTAATGTCCTTAGTCTATCTTGAACATTTAAAACACAATTTACGACCTGTAAATACATATTGATACATTCACTATTTGTTATTGAGTATCACTTACAATACGTATTACTAACATCTATACTGATTATATTGATTATAAATTTATATACATTATTTAGGAACAATTAACAATTCATTTGAAATCATTATGATTATAGATAACTTCGCTTTATACCATTCAGATTTGATTAATTAATCTAACATCATCATGTGTCTATAAAACTCGTTATAACGTCTTTGGCAATTTATTGCTGCACATTCGATCGAACTTTTCGCATCATAAGTGTCCTTTCTATTGAAATTTCCATTAACACTGGTTATACACATGTAATTAATGTCATTAGATTGTCACACCGTGACTTAAGAACTCCTTGTACAAAAAATCTTTAAATTATACGCTAATAAGTTATACATCATATCGATTAGCTAGTTGGACCGGTTTTTGCGGGACATTCACCCTATCTGTTGGTCCGTCCTCTATAGTCCACTAGTCTAACTGCCGATGCAACTTTCGTTTTCCTTCGAGACTTGTATTTTCGTTTCATAGTATTTCTTTAACAAACGTACGTTGAAATTTCCTCTCACTTTCCCACTGCTATCGCACTCAGTGAGCTCGTATGTTGCGTCACCAAGGACGCGATTAACCTTGTATGGTCCGGTGTATAACTCGAAAAACTTGTCGATCCTTTTCACTGCGGCGTCGGATTGGTGGTAGCTCCTTAACAGCACCTTATCGCCAGTAGCAAATTTAGTAATACTCTTACCATCATTGATACGTTTAGCATATTTCTCTCTTTTTTCTTTTATTTTTACAAACACGTTGATATTTGAATTGTGTTTATTGTTGATGACATCTTTGTCCAGCCACCTCTCCCATGCGCGGGTCGGCTTCCTTCCTAATTGCGCCTCGTGGGGGGTTATTTCTATTGTTTCGTGGTATGTTTCATTGATACATGTCTCAATCAATCCGACGTATCTTGACCACTTACTATGCTGGTCGTGTGCCAGGATCCTGAATAGATTTCCAAGTTGGCGGTTAATCCTTTCCGCTAAGTTCGCTCGAGGATTCCTTATCGCCGTATATCTTGGTTGTATTCCCAGCTCCTCGAGACCTTTAATCCATTTTTCCGCGGTAAATTGCGTGCCGTTGTCGGTTAAAATGACTTTCGGTCGTCCAAACTTCGTACAGTAGTCGTTGATTCGTTGTAGTGTCGTGGTGGTTGTCGCTATTCTTAGTGTGAATAATTTGACAAACTTTGTGAAGTTGTCCACCATGACAAGTAAGTATTTGACGCCTCCTGTACCAGTTGGTAAGGGTCCATAGTAATCGACGCTCACGATGTCACCTCTAGCTGGCGGTATCATAGCCTTTGTTCCGCCAAACAGCATCCTGTTGTTCGTATCCTTGTACCTTTGACATGAGTCACAAGTTTGGATATATGCTTTCACTTTCTTGAACAAGCTGCCAATCGTGAAGTGCTCCTGTGACATTTTTATACACCTTTTCGGGCCTAGGTGTCCGTACATTTGGTGTATCTCTGCAATTAGTTCCTTCGACACGCTGTCAGGAATGTATAGTTTCCATTCGCCACGTTGCCGTCGGTACAACTTATTATTAACAATTTTATAAAATTTGCTTAATTTATTATCTACATCGTTATTCTTAATCTTATCTATAAGTGTTCCGAGTTTGGCATCTTCATTCTGGTATTTGCCGATATCTCTAATTATTTTACCTATTTGTTGACTCATTTTAATGACTAGGTGATTAATCAAATACTCGTGCGTTTCCTCGTTTGTCTCCTGTTGTTCCACGTCAGCCGGGTATCTACTCAGTATGTCCGCAACTACATTATCCTTTCCTTTGCAGTGGATAATGTCGAAGTTGTATTCCTGTATGGCAAGAATCCATCTTGTAATTCTGGAGTTGTTTAAGTGGCACTTGTGCATGAATGTTAATGCTTTATTGTCCGTGATAATCGTTAGGGGATGGCCAAGTATGTACATTCGAAACTTATCCAGACATCTAACGATACTTAGGAGCTCTTTCTCCGTCGTGAAATAATTGCGTTCTGCGCCCTTAAATGTCTTGCTTGTAAAAGCGATCACGCCAATTTCTCCTTCTTCATCGATCTGGTAAAGCTGGCTACCATACGCAAAATTACTAGCGTCACACTGAATATAGTACCTTTGGTTCGGCCGTGGGAACCGTAGAGTTACTGTTTATAAATAAATTCTTGACTCTCTGGAAACACTCGTCCACTTCTCTTGTCCATGAAAACTTTCCTCCTCCTTTCAGCAGTTCATGTAAAGGTTGCGTTGTTTCTGGGTATTTACTCGTGAATCTATTGTAAAAATTGGTGAGTCCAAGGAAACCTTTGAGTTGTTTTGTATTCTTCGGTGCTGGGAAATCCATAATCGCCTTTACCTTGTCATCGGTTGCTTGTATCCCTTTTGTTGTAAGGCGATAACCAAGGAAGGAGATTTCTCGTCTGAAGAATTGTGACTTGGTGAGGTTGACAGTGATATTTGCCTTATTGAGGTTGTTTAGCAATGTTTCTAAATGATTTAAGTGTGTTTGTATATTATTGGAGTAACACAAGCAGTCGTCCACGTAGATAATCGTGTTCTTCTTGACTTCCTCCTCGAGAGCCACATCCAATCCACGTGTCAACGCCGCAGAGCTGGTGCTAAGTCCAAATGGTGTCACTGTGAATCGGTAGCACCTCCCTTCATGCATAAACGCAGTGAAATCCCTACATTCTCGTTTTAATGGGACCTGCCAGAAGCTACTGGATAAATCGACTGTCGACAAGTACTGCATATCACCACATCTAGCCAATATCTCATTTACCGGGGACACTCCTTCGTAATCGGGTACGGTCACGCTGTTCACTTTCCTTGCATCAAGGCACAGGCGAACCCTCCCATCCTTCTTGATTACTGTCATGATTGGATTGACGTACGGGCTGGCGCAACGTTCGATTACTCCATATCGTAACATCCGGTTAATCTCCTCGTTCACCTTGTCTCTGTAAGCAAGCGGCACGGGCCACCCTCGTTGAAAGTAAGGTGTCCTGTCCGTAACGTGAAACTCATGCGTGTAACCCTCTATTCTTCCCGGGCACTCCCTAAAAACATTCCGGTTCCTTACCAAAATCTCCTTCAGGCGTTGCAGTATTCCTTCATCCACGCAGTCTATGCTCCCAATCTTTTCATCGATGCATCGCAGTACTTCCTCTTCTTCTTCACTGGTTATCACGTCAATATTCATGATTGGTATAATGTGCTCCTCTTCATCAGTGTCGCTTTTTAAACTAATTACTTTGTTTCCGATGTCGATGCGACACCCAACTTCTTGTAGAAAACTAATTCCTAGTATACACGGTTTCACTAATTCTAGGATTATCAAAAACACACATTCATATCGGATACTATCAATCTCAATGTCACACAATATTTGTCTCTTAACTAATTTGGATTTATTTCCTACAGCACTTATTATAAATGTATTCGTTACGGGTAGTGTCTCATATGGTCCTATGCTCTTCTTATGATTATTAAACCACGTCTCCGATAATCCGTTGACGATGCATCCGGTATCAAGCAAAGGTTCTACAATTATATCATTATTAAATTTAATAGTAATTTCGGGACATTTCAATACTTGTTTATTAATAATCTCATCGTCCTCTTGTAGTAGGTCCTTTCGTAAATCAGGTTATAATATATTTACATTCTCACTCGGAAGTAAATCGCTTAAAAATTCTATCTTATTCTCTAGTTTGACATATTTTTGTTGTTGTTGTTGTCGCTGTTACCACTCGTCCTTGGGGTGGTGTCATTGACCGTTCTACTGGGGCCCGCTTCTGCTGGCGTAAACTGCACCGTATTGACGTATTGTTTGTTGTCAAAACGACCCCTCGGCGGCCGGTCACTTTCACTTTTGTTATATTGTCTTTCCCTCTCTCTCGGGTTGTTTTTTCCCTCGTTATAGGGTCTATAATGTGGCCTGCGATCGTTCTCTCCGCTTGACTGTATACTCGTAAATTCCGTAATCAATGCTTCAAAATTCGGTATACTTGTGATACCACGTGTGACCACGGTGAGCTGCAAATCCTTTCCAAAGTGACGAGCTAATTTTCGGATCAGCTGGGTATCGGTCAATGCTGGTGAGAGTTGCCGGCTTTCCAGTAAAATCCTTTCTACATACTGGACAGCTGTGATTGGTCCATTCCACTCATATCTGCCGTACTCCAGATTGTCGCGTATATTGTCCTGGCGTTCTTGACCCCAGTACTTCAAGGTGAAGGCTTCTTTAAACTCTTCGTACGTGGAGATTTGATTCCGTATGACACGCCACCATATTCCAGCGTCCATCTCCAAGTGTCTCCAGATCCATTTAATGTCATTGTTGTTGTAGTACTGTTCTTGGATCTCTGACAATTCCTTCAGGATGATATATGTTTAGTGAAAGGCAAACAAAAAATGAAACAATAATTTACTTTATAGTAATAGCAAATAAGAATTTTGAGTTAAAAGATATTATTTTGTGACAACAAATATTATGATAAAGTTTATGTTATGTTATACCAAATATGTGTTGAGTTAATGAAAGATAATGAAACAAGATGTATTATTCAATGACTGTTGTAGAATGAAGTGTGAAGCAGCTAATTAACGTTAATAGATTTGAATTTTCTTATATGTGATCCATAGGTCAAGATAAAATTGTTATTAGATATGGAAAAAATAATTGTTTATGTAAATGTTAATAGTTAAGATTTGATTATATGTATGAATTTATGTAAAAGGGGCTATAGATGTGTACCAGTTATAAACACAGGTAGATCCGTTTACAATAAAAGGCCTAACAGCCAAAACCACTATATAACCACTCATAACATAAAGGTTAGGTACATCAATTAATAATAATTAATGAATACGATTTGAAGAGCTAGAAAAAACATTAAATTAATAATGATATATAATAAAATTTATACAAATTATGATAATACCATAATGCCATGATATCGATTAATAACATTTAATATCGAAAGTGGATTAAATATAAAAAAGGAAAAAAACCGGCTTATATAAAAAAACCAGCAGAATATGTGTAGAAAATAATAAACCAACTATCGGTAAAGTTACATTCCGATAGGATAGCAAATTGATAAGGAATAGACAAAAAATATATGAAATAAACACTATATTCAAAACATGTGGAAGGAAGAAGTCATGTGTTGCTAGGGACGACAAAAAAAAGAGGAAGTTGTTGATTTGACAATAATGGCTTTGATGATCTGAATGTGATGAGATTAAAAAACCCAAGAATTATCTATTTAATCGGAATATTCTAAATTATCAGACACTATTATAAAACACAAAATCCTAATGACAATATTTATGAATCTTACCAGTACAGTTTAACCAAATAATACTACAGTATGAAATCACAATAGAGAATAAATAACTGGATTCTACAAGGAAGGACTTGAACTGTCCCATATCCGAAGGGAATTGATGATATATTAAACCAAATAGAAAGAATTAACAGTATCACAATTAATAATATTCACTACACCAGAAGTTATAACCTTTCAAATACACGGAACAACACTAATTGCTTCAACCGAGAGAAGAACGTATTTGGATCCTGGAGTTGCAGAAGAAGCATCAATCGGGCTGTAAACCAATCCAGAGAGCTGTAATTCCGAAGTGGACAGGACAAGAATTCCATTTTATTAAACCGAAGAAAGAATATCGTACAGCATAATTGTCCAGAACAGTAAATTTATCAATCAACTGCCTACACGATTTGCTTCGTTCTAGTCTGGTAAATTATTATTATATTAATCATACTAACTACACAACACTTCAAATTTGTAAATCTTGCATTCTTATCTATGTATTTTTAATCTTCCCCACAGTTACAAGAACCTTCACACCCTGAATTAAATTAATTACAAATTAAAACACACTATATAACTAAATTTAAATAAAGGATCGGAATAATCAACAATCGATTCATGCAATCTATAGCCCAAGCATATGTTAGTTAGAACATATCTTATTCAATGTTAAAGAAGTAAACAAATAAAGAACCTTTATATAATTGCAAACTCTTGTTATTTGGAGTATGGTTTAATGAGCTGGGAATAAAAAGTAACTGAATAAGTATAGAATAATTGGTTAACATAAACATTGAAATAACCTATAAGTTTCGTTGAGCCGATACTACAGCGCTTATAGCGGAATTATCTGACACCAAAGAGAGAGCGAAAAAATACAAAATTAGACATAATTCTCTTCAAGGTATAATAGGGTTGGATGAAATTATAGAATAACGCATTAATTGTATAAGTTTCAGGTACACTAACACTGATATTTCTTAAAGAGCTAAGTTAATATTAATTAATTACATCAATATATCCCACAACTCCAAATATCTCAGATATTTAAATAATTAAGTAAACTAAATGACCTAAGAGAGTAAAACAGGGGAACATACCCGTTCATAACAACGAATAGGCTTACATTGCGTGACACATTATAAGACGCAAGTCGTCGTCTTATAACAAATTGACGAACCCAACAGTGGGGCTTAAAAAGTACATACCCGATATATAACAATATACATGTGTTCTTTTTATGAATGTATTTACGGGGAATCATCCATATTTTATATATTGAAGTCTCTTTATTTAATGATATGATGTTAAATAAATGTTTATTTTATCCAGAATATATGCGTTCATTATTGTCAAAGTTACCTCAGAACAAGAAAGTAATGGCACTTGAATGATTTTTTTATGGAATATTTCTCAAGAAATTCCATATGGTGCCCAGGTAAAATTCATATGTGCTCACTTAAACACTAACAGTACTATCATACTGTTTTATGAAAACTTGACAGTTTACTAATCAACTGAGACTGAACTTCTAGTACGACATTAAAGGTATGTGAAGGTTTGAATTATATAAATAACTTTGTCTAAACTACACACTAACATACACAGACGACATAATTCAACAGGAGTGCGAACGAACTTCAAGAGGTCTACAAAGCTGTTTACATTCAAATAACGGGGATTACAACCATTTAATTACTCAAAAATAAACAACATTTATTCAAACAAGATATCGTAGTTAAACAAAACTAATTAAAGAACAATTAACAAAATTATTTAACGAACCAGTGTTAATTAAACTCAGAGTTGAGCAACGTGTGACAAGTGAAATTAATAAAATTAAATACGTACTACTACTAGAGAGTTTTTACTTTACATATTAATATCCCATTAAATGCTATCACTAAATGTTTGGGAGACTACATTTTTAGTATCTTCTTATTGCCTTCCTGTTCCTCAATGACCTCTTACCAAGGGCAAGCACTGTCCTCCTGTTCACTCCAGTGTCCGAGAGTGGGGCAGTAGTACCTACTTTGGGAAACTATGATTTAGCTGTACTGAATGCAACTAATATATTAAGTACGTTAATAAAGTTATTAATAGTCATTTTTTTCCTATATTAAGAACACGGCTGAATCCAGTAACGAAGACCATGCTTTCAGAGGCCAGAACTGTTTCAAGATGGGTGTATCATGTTTAGATAGTATATTTACAATAGCCCAGCTCACTGAAAAGCATAGAGTATCAGCTGCCCACATATATCATCGACTTCGAGATGTTTGACAGAGTAAATCGGAGGAAACTATGGGCAGTAATGGCAAGGAAAGGGATCCCATAACATCTAATTAGAGCCATACAGAGTCTTTATATGGAGAATAAAATCTAAATAGAAGCAAGGAAACCGAGAACAGCTCCTAGAGTTGGCCTGATCAATATTGTGGAGTACAACAAGGGTGTCCATTAACACCTTCTCTTTTTAATTTATATATTGATAAATACATATTGATCTGTCACAAGGGTGTCCATTAACACCTTCTCTTTTTAATTTATATATTGATAAATATATATTGATCTGTCACACAAAACTGGCAGATGTGTCTTACAAAACATCTTATGATTGGTGACTCTACAATTGACACTTTGTTGTTTGCCGACGATCAGGCTATTCTGTCGGACTCTGAAAACAGACTGCAGATGGGTATATATTTGCTAAATCGAATCTGCAAAAACTCTGGATTGCAAATATCCACACTTAAGACCAAGGTGATGGCTTTTCGTAGAACTGATCCCATATGGGCAAAGATTGTTATAGATGATACTGTCCTGGAACAAGTTAGCAATTTTGAATACCTGGGCTGCAGTGTGTCTTATAATGCAAGCAACGACGTTGTGAATAAGTTGCATAAGTTCAACCTTATGTGTGGGACCATTAGGTGAACCCTTAAGTCAGCACGTAAAGGAACATGCCTAAAATTCTACAAGGTGATGGCTCTCCCTACACTTCTTTATGGGTCTCAGAATTGGACTTCAACGAAAGTCCAGGCCAGTCATATCCAAGCAGCTGAAATGAGATTTTTCAGGCACGTAGCAGGGTATACTCTCCATGATCATAGAAGAAACATAAGATATATAGCAGGAACTGAATATTATGAGTATACTCGACAGGGTCACCCAGTATCGGCTGAATTGGTGGGAACATCTTCGCCGAATGGATGACTGCCGCATCCCCAAACAACTATGGAACTATAAGCCGAGGGGATGGACACGTGTGGGACGTCTGAGGAAGCGCTGGAGTGACCAGTTCTATTATTTGGCTATTTGAGACCAGAATAAACCATCCTTGGTTTAATCCTTCAAGATGATGATGAATAGTCATTTTTAAATATTTAATATTTGTATACAATGCTAACTTGCTTTATTTAATAACAGTAATGTGAGTTTGCTCACTTATTTCAGCAAATTCACATCTTATATTTATAAAACTTCCAGATTGTGACATAAAAAAATAAGGACAGTGAATCCCATTAAAAATAAAAGTTATAAATACAACTCCTTGAAAGTCATATATAACCAAGTGTTAAGACAATGTGTTGTTTGGCGTATTAAGACTACCACTTCAGGATTATTATATACATTATGGTCACCTTTCAAGACAATCCCATCCATGAGGATTTATACTAGACTTGGCTAAACCTATCATGAAGGACTAAACCAAGATTATTAAAAAAGACTACTTTTGCTTTACCATCACTAGCACTTAATTCCATGTATTCTTTTTGAATTTTTTTTTGCCTGTTTCCTAGCACTTAAAAAATTTAATGTAATCATTTTTTTAAATTTCCTTATCTACTGCATACATAAATAAAGTGTCCTAGTGAAAAACTGTAAAGGTCCTCGCCTTTTACCTTTATTTAAAAAATACTACACTCATCATAAAATAATACTCACCTCTGCCAGAATTTCACTTACCATCATGGTCCCCGTTAAACTTACCTTTTGAAACTGCCCAGGTCGCCAACATGTTTTTTAGATACACATGTAAACTTTAAACACTCTTGCCGTTATAAAAATCCCGCTATCTGACTATTTTAAAATTTCAGAAAACCCCCGATTACGTTAGACGAGCTGTCAGCACAGAAAACTAGGAAATGGTATTGACGAAATAACGACACTAACACATGGTTATCTACAAACGAACTTCTTAATTTATTCTAACCAAAACCTCATTTTATGGAAAACAAAATAAAACGTTAATAAAACAAAACTTTCACTTAATATTCTTTTTACGTATTCCTAGTCTAACCCTAGACTAGTTTTATTACCCTAACGTTAATAAAACAAAACTTTCACTTAATATTCTTTTTACGTATTCCTAGTCTAACCCTTAATCTAAAGAAAACGAACCCAGTTTGCCATTCACACACACATACATTTTTATATCCCCTTTTATATTGCTCGAGACTTACAACTGGTGAAATTATTTAAATATTGAATAATTGAAAATTGAATAATCGTTGGTTAGTTATGTAACGGTCATGGTGTCTATTCGCCGCGTGCTGCACTAGCTACATCCGAATGTTTGTTAGTCCTATACACTTTTAATTGTTTCTTCCTTCGGCACTTCACTTAATACATTCCGAGATATTGTTCCACTTACTTATACCGTTTTATAACTTTCCGGTAAAACTTAAAGTTTCATGGTGACCACGAGTGAGTCTCAGCGAGCGGCTGGCCAGCGCCGCGGCTGTATCTCGACTCTTTTACATACGGCCGGACATTACTGCCTTGCCTGCTAACCAATTTCTTCGTCGTTCACGGCCTTCGCGGCTAAAGTTTCATTCATTGCATACACAACACATGGGTTGTTCGTGTGTTGGACGTCGACGATATTTGTGTTCACTGGTCGACGTCACAATTGTGGGCAGGGCTTACACTTATATCCGCCAGCTCAGACCACGTGGCGAAAAAAGATTGTCTCCAAGCCATGTTGTTTTACTAACTTGGCGTCAGTCTGCGCACCTGCTGGATGTGGCGCGTTTGTGCGTAGATGTCACACAGCCGCAGAGTTCCAAGAATTGTCAACCCGCACATTCCTTTGCCATTGTTTCACCACAGTTCCTTTGTTCTAACTACGCTTTATATTGCCATGGGACGGACCATACAGATGGAAATGAATTGTTAATATTTAATAAAATAAAACCCCTAATTTAATAAAATAAAAAGCCCCTTTTATTTGCCCCGTTACAAAACCAGTTTTTTAATATGCTCCAATTGCATAACTTATGCTGCAATATGGGTGTTTCTGCATGTTTTGTTCTTGCTTGTACATGCATTTTTTTTAAATTAATTTTTCTGAAAAAATCAACCTACAATTTTGTAAAATTTATTGTTAAACATTTATTAAGCTTTACCAATTTTGTAAATAACTGTTTTTTGGAGAATCTATACTTCTGTCTTAGAACTTCTATACAATCAAACATTTGTATAACTAGCTGTGACTATCACACTTTAGGTGTTTCTGTTTTCAGTACACATTAGTTTCTTTTTCATCCCTGGCAAAAAATGAAATTTTTTGCAACATTAATAGAAGTACATTTTCATCTACTCATTTATGGGAAAAAACCGACCCACACTCATTTTTGATTATGCGATTATTGGCATCAATATGAAAGTATGCCATGTATGTAATAGCTTCATTTAGGAGCTTCACTAATAGCTTTATATAAGGAGTGGTATTCTATTTGTTGGCTAATAGAAATAATGAAAATTTATTTGCGTGTTATAAAACTGCAGTTGTTAACTATCAGAACAACTTCCTGGGCTATAAGGAGCTTTTGCCACAGTACTGTGGTTTACTGATGGAGACTGTGTCAGTAAAATCTAAGTCCTTCAGATACTGAAGATGGTCTCTAATGTCGATGTTGAAATGTCTGCAAAACAACAGAAGACTACAGCCTGACAGCCCAGGAAGCAGTTCTAATAATTTTGATGCCAGCCATGAAAGCTTAAGAAATCAACTGATTGCAGTTGTTTTTCATTGTTATATTTTTTCATAAAACGTTTCTAGCAATAATATAGCTCTGATAATATAGCCTGCAACATAAAAGTTAAAATCATTAGAATAGCATGCAAACTAAAAGTACACACAGAAACCAATATGTATGTAAAACAATACTCACTTTTTAAGAAAACCACTTACAAAAAAAAGACTAAGTAATTTGTCCGTTACTATACATACGCCTATCTCATTTTTGTGGCAGAACTCGTTTTCCAGTAACACTTGGTTTTTGTGCAGACTACTGGAAAAGCAACCAACTTGTAGTAAGGCAGGGTGCTATACATGTTTCATCCCTTTCTTGTGTTTTCCGCAAAATTCACTCCCAGTGAAGTTTTCGAGATTTTATTGAATAACATAAAAGAATATTGGCCACCTAATGAATAACAAATTTTGTTTTCACTTGTTAATATGTTGTTTTTTGTTTTAATCTAAGTACTCAGAAGTAACTGTATTTTACAATCTGTTGTTTTTTGTTAAATAACATGTCTTTATTTTACATGTTATTCTCTTATTGTTTATACATTAAACGCTATATTTTTCCTAACCATGGCTTTTATTCCATTAAACAGTAAACTAGAAACCAAGAAACATTATTACCTAACACACCACATATGAAAACATTACACATTTTCACTTTACATTAAGAAACAGAATAATTTACAATTAATACACTTCTCCACATCGATGTATGTTAATACTATCGCATATTCTAAACATTGGAAATGTATTGTGGGTACGGATACTGGGAAAGTACCAAAAAAACTTATAGTACACCAACTTACTGTACACAGTTATAGCAATCTTTGTTGCTTGTTGCTGCTTGGGGACTCTTTGAGTTCTCATTAGCTTCAACAAGGTCTTTGTTACCAAATGTGTGACATTCAATGTAGGACCATTATTTCGTTTTTTACTTATTGCAATTTAAATAAAAGGTAAATATATAAAGTTGAAACTCCTCAGCTGTTACGTTATAAACTGTTAGTAACAAATCGGTTTACCAAATCAAGAACTATTTCTTTTATGAATTTGCTAACTGCTATAATTTTTTATTGTTCGACTAAGCTTTTCGTCATTACTGCCATCTTCAGGTCTTAAACAACCCTTCAGGTCGTTGTTTAAAACCTGAAGATGTCAGTAATGACGAAAAGCTTAGTCGAACAATAAAAAATTATAGCAGTTAGCAAATTCATAAAAGAAATAGTAAGGATGGCTGCTAATTTAAAAAATACGAAGAATAAAATCAAGAACTGTTCAAGATGGAAAGACAAAATAGGAAAGATATGTTTGGATTCAAGAATTCGTTACTTGTGAACAACTATTGATGGAGATGTGCATAATTGACGCAACTCTATATTTCAAATGGCATATTATCAGGTTAACACGACTTCAAACATATAAAATACGTACAAATAAAACAATGTTTACAGTGTATTACGTTATCATATAACTAACCTTCTCACCATCTATCAACAACCCCTGCTTTTTTGCTAATTTTTCAATGTGACTTGAAAATTTCTTGTCACATTTTGTAAACAGAATGTCATTAAAATGATCAAAAATTAATATACAGTGCATTTTGGTTCACAATACGATTAAAAAACAATATTACATAAGAACACAACAACTATGAATCACAAACATTTAAAATTTTGAGTAATACCAACTTTGTGATGTTAATCCAGGTGTGGTATTAAATATGATTAAATATAATTATTTCACTACGACTCGGAACACAAAACTTTTTATGTGTAAAAACATAAAAGTTTTACCTTATAACCTGAACCGGTTTTCACTTTTAAAAAGCTTCTTTAGAGGTTCATATTTAGTTAAGTAACGGACACGTTATGGACAACGAAATCCAAAAATATGATTAGTTATATTAAATATATTCATTATCCTATTCACTAAAACATGTTGCGATTACAATGTTAATTTGAATATTTGTTTAGAATTACAAATTTAATTATAAGAGGAGTTTTATATCCAAGGTCTAATATTTTTGGTGAATATACTTTATATTTTTAAATAAAAATAAAGTACAATCAGAATGATCACTGTTGCACACCACTATATAAAAATTATCCCGATTAGCGCTTTCAAGCTTCACAGCCCATCGTCAGATCTGACGATGGGCTGTGAAGCTTGAAAGCGCTAATCGGGATAATTTTTATATAGTGGTGTGCATCAGTGATCATTCTGATTGTGATTTCAACCACTAACACAAATTTCTTCATTAAAAATAAAGTATGCGAATATACTTTATTTTGAGTCTTTACTGTAATTAGAGCTCTATACTGTAATGCACGAAACGAAACACTCTCATACGTAATTTCCGAACGATTTATCGATGCCTAAGATAAAACAGAACGGAACACACGATTAACAATGCTTATTTATTATTGAACGAAACGGCAGATGGCAGTCCATATCGGTTTCCTTTCTAGGGTCTTGGGGAATAAGGCTGTATTTATTCAAAGTACCGGAATTAAGACGTACTTCCAATTTAGAACCTAGTACAATCTAATGTATAACCAAACAAGTACATTAAAATCCTTTTTTCAACGTAATGCAATAAAAAGCAATGTACAGTTTCTGTTAACATGCAAATGATTAAGTATTAATAATGGGTTACAGTGGAATTTAATGTTACTACGGTCTGAATTAATGCAAATAAAATTGGGAGAATCTCGTAAACATATTAAAGAATGCGTGTATATTACACACAAAATTATTACAGTACAGACCCTTGTTAATGAATAGAAACAAATTTGACTCTATACTTTAGTATGTACCAATAAAATTCACCTTTTTTGATGAATTAATATAATATGTTACCCAACAAGATACAGGAACAATTATGTATATTTAATTAAGTAGTTAGTGGACTTAAAACCTGCAGTAGAAACTCCAGATTTTATAAAACAAATAGGGAGAGAATTGAAGATTTGATGTTTGTAAATGTTATATCTATTTTCTTCATAAGTAACTAATGGGTGGTTATTTGTAATCACGTTTTCTCATAATGTATGTTGTTAATGACCTTTTTTTAAGGGTATGAAAGAAACAACTGATATTGGTATTTGAAAAAAGGTGAATTTTATTGGTACATACTAAAGTATAGAGTCAAATTTGTTTCTATTCATTAACAAAGGTCCGTACTGTAATAATTTTGTGTGTAATATACAAGCATTCTTTAATATGTTTGAGATTCTCCCAATTTTATTTGCATTAATTCATACCGTAGTAACATTAAATTCCACTGTAACCCATTATTAATACTTAATCATTTGCATGTTAACAGAAATTGTACATTGCTTTTTATTGCATTATGTTGAAAAAAAGATTTTAATGTACTTGTTTGGTTATACATTAGATTGTACTAGGTTCTAAATTGGAAGTACGTCTTAATTCCGGTACTTTGAATAAATACAGCCTTTAATGTTATATACAGCCTTTGAATGTACACTAACTAAGGAAATGTCTGTTAAGTCTAATTAATTTTAAAAATCTAAAAGGTTAAGTTATATTGTTAAACGTAGCCACAACCTCCCAAAATCGTTTCTGTACCGTAATAATGTGCGATAAATGTAAACTAATGTCTGTACTTCCAATAAATACACCCTTTTAATGTACACGAACAAAGTAAATTTTATGTGTTACATTGTCGTACATAACCTCCATAAGCTGGCATTACTTACTTTGAATAAATACAGCCGTTAATGTTATATACAACCTTTTAACCATACAATAAATACAGCTTTTGAATGTACACTAACTAAGGAAACGTTTGTTAAGTCTAATTAATTTTAAAAATGTAAAAGGTTAAGTTATATTGTTAAACGTAGCCACAACCTCCCAAAATCGTCTCTGTACCGTAATTATGTGCGATAAATGTAAACTAATTTCTGTACTTCCAATAAATACAAGCTTTTAATATACACTAACAAAGTAAATTTTATTTAAGTTACATTGTCGTACATAACCTCCATAAGCTGGCATTAGTTACTTGTGAAGAAAACAGTTGGATGTACACATCGGACACCGAAATATAGTACATGCGTGGCGACGGAAGTTGTTTTGCCGCTGACTATTCCCCAAGACCCCAACTTTCAATCTGGTTATAGAGAGTTAAACATCAGAGCTGGTAAAAATCAATGGTAGAGCATGAATAACAAAAATGTACAGTTTAGACTATGTACAAAACAGGTTGAATTTAAATTGTTAAAATGATATATCTTAGTTATTTACATGTAGTAGGTTTTTAAGACACAGTAAATAAATTTCCGAACCTGACTTTGCAACCCTCCAAATGCCCTCTCGGGACCCAGCAGTGGCTCATGCCCAATAGGTTAAGAAATGCTGAACTAAAGGCATGTTTGTGGAGTGAAACATAAAAGATAACCCAGACTTCTAAAATGCTCTTAGTGAAATGGGATTTTCAGGAGTAACAAACACACTATTTGGTTAACAAGCACATTTTACTAATATTGTAATACCAAGTCAATTAGATAGCTTAAATGTGTAGTACTCTATGTGATGCTGATCACATACTGTTAATCAGCAGCACTGCAGAATATTCTAGAGCCACACTCTTGGCATTCATCTGGAACTTTCTCACATTAGCCTGATAATTAGGATGTTGACACCAGCTGAGTTTTAGAAAGTTGGTGTAGTAGGTTGTACATTCATATTGTAAAAGAATGTTTACGTGGGTTGTAAAAATTAATAATTAGTGTTATTTGTGTGTAATAGGTCAAATTGTAACTTCTCTTACCATTTACGGGTAAACCGTATCTCTCTCCGTTCGATTCAAATGTTGCCGCCTCGCCACCTGATTGGCGCACGCCTTACTGCAGTGTCGGCTTGGCTAACGTCTTGCTTTGACGCTTTCACTTCAGTATACTCTTATTTATTATTGTAAATTATTTGAATCAAACATACAGAGTTGCAGAATGAGAACATTTATTGACACTTTAGAAGATTTCAATTACCTTATGATACATCAAATTTATTTTTTGCACCGGCTATTACACTTGTTCGGTTGGTACTTGCTCAGTTCCCGTGTTTTGTACACAAGTCGTCTTAACGTTAGTTTACAGTTAAAATGTTTTTTCTCAGGGGTGTTAATAAGTCCTTTTGGCTACAAAAATATTTACTTACGGCTAAGACACACAAATTTATAACAATCCTTAATACTAGTTACACAAAAAAATTAATATCTTATCCTATTCAAGTAAGTAATTACCAATGAAACTTAGTAAAATTTTAGGTTAAGATTCGTCTATTAGAAAGGTTGGTTAATTATTTATTATATTTTGCTTTGGTTAATATTTACTACCTGTGCTCCACCATACAATCTTGAAGTGAAATATTTTTTTTTTTATTCTTCTATGTTATATAAACACGCGAAAATTAATTTTAAACGGGGGTCGAAGCTATTTACGAAGGAAAAAAAATAAATAAATACTCCCATAAGGATGCATGCAAAAGTGAATGATCGCCATATTGACTGTGTAGACGGTGAGCCGAATTTGACTGGAAATCATGTTGATGCATTTCCAAAACAAAATTTACATGATTCTTACATGTTCAAAATTGCGTTGAGCCCAAACGGCGGTTTAAAGCTTTGCGTTGAGCCCACCGCGAGTTTATTATTAGTAACCTCGGAGGCGCCGTAGACTAAAGCATGTGCGGTGAGCCGGCTACCCAAAATCACTCTCAGCGGTGGATACTGTAGGAAACTGATGAGTCGGCCACCCACGAGTCTGAAATGTAATGCTTTGCGTTGTAGGCAATTGAATTACGTTAAGGCAAAATGTAGTGGTGATCCCACTAACTACTCAGTTAATATGGCGTATGGTGTAGCACAGGTAAATATTTACCTTTGCTTTTAATAATTATTAACTGATTAAAGTTTAAATAGTGATTTGGGATTATGTTTATACTCATCGATTTTCCGCTGAAGATCCTGCGATGTCGTCTTCTTCTATTCTTCAGAATACTATTTCTTTCGTCCCGACGGTTTTCCTCGTATTCCTTCTGTGATCGTCCGTCTTCTTCTTGTCGATTGATGGTGTCCTTATGGTCTTCCTTCGGGATCCGTCGTCGTCTCTTCTTCGCTGCGTCTTCCCGGCTTCCTCGGATAACCACGGTTTGTTGATAAATTTACTAAACAAAATCTTATTCAGGATTCCCTGGGCTGTTGTTATTATCTTCCTTCGGTTTAGTTTTAAGTTAAAATTTACTTATTAGTAATAAATTTTGTAGTGAGAGCTACTCGATCCTCTCTCGGCGTCGGTCAATAATACAATAACGAAAATCTAACGGTTTTTTGCTAATAAAATTCTGGTTGCTATGGTTACCTAATAAATTATGCTAATTCTCATTGGTCATTAACTTAAGTCATTGTTATGTTTTAACGTCTTTTTTAGTCTAATTTTACCAAAATATCTTCAAATGAAGATTTCTATCTTTTATTAATAGCTAGGGTTATTACATGAGTACCATTGTTCATGATTTTTCATGATGATCACTTTGATACCCCTCATGGACACTTATGAATAGCTAATTACATTTTTATTATTTTTCATATTTATATTTTACATATATTTTATTCAAAATTGGTTGTTATTCATATATTTTGGTATTAGGAATACTCACTTAATTTGTTTAACCATTTGGTATACTCTGCTTCAATATTGGACTATTATTTGTTCTCAAATCTACTAAATTCTCATTTAACAGTTAGGCCTAGAGCCTAGATTTTTCTCTACTGCTATCTAACATTTCTTAATAACATATTACCTTTACATTTGGTAATTCTAACACAATTTTTGAAACAAAACAAGCAATAAACATCGGTGTTCCTAACTCCACCTCTTATTATAAAAATATTCCTTGCCAGGTTCAAGCCTGAAATTAAACTTCTAACTAGTTTTCTGTTTTTTACTATTATCTTGCTTATCTTATAATTTACTACATTCTACGGTTTTTTTGAACAATAACAAAACTCTTATAATACTACTGTTAAACTGTACCTTACACGATATGTCTTACTTACTAATCCCTTCACTTAAATACAGTGTCTGTTCTTCTTATTTTACTATTCATTCTAATAACTTAATTTTTACCTTATTTTATAATTCTTACTTCCTATTACCTAAATTCATAATAGCACAATCAGTTTAACCTTACTTGCTAACATAAAGTTTATCAAAGATTGTTTAGTTATTTTATTATAGTCTGCTTATAAAATACTTTATTCTGCACACCCACTGCACTTTTCCCTTCATAGAAGGTTTCTTTATTTATTATCACTATCACTTTTTTTTATTACATGCTATACCTAGCATTTCCCCACTTATTTATTTTTATCTCTCTCTCTCTCTCCTATGGCGCTACAGCCCAAGTCGGGCCCTGGCCTCCACCAATCTCCGCCTCCAATCCACTCTATCCACTGCAACCCTCCTCCAGTTTCTTATCCCCATGTCTCTCACGTCCTCTGCAACGCCATCTTCCCACCTCTTCCTCGGTCTACCTCTAGGTCTCGTTCCCTCCTATGTACCCAGCAAAGCCCTCTTAGGGTTCCTGCCACCTCCATTCTCATAACATGTCCGGCCCAACGCAATCTTTGAATTCTTATAAATTTTGAGACTGGTATCTCTTTATATATTTGATACAGTTCGTTGTTGTATCTCAGTCTCCATGAGCCATTTTCTTGTATTGGGCCTATAATGCGTCTGAGGATTTTCCTTTCAAAGGTGTCTACTATGTCGACTGTTTTCTGTGTGATTGCCCGTGCCTCACACCCGTAGCATAGCACCAGTCTGATGACAGTCCTATATATTTTCATTTTTGTTTCCCTGTGCACATCCCCAGACCTAAATGATGGCAGCAATGCGAAGTACGCCTTGTTAGCCATGGTGGTCCATCTTTGGATCTCCGGCTCCTCTGATCCAGTCTTTGCTAGATTCACTCCGAGATACGTGAAATTGTCCACCACCTCAATTGTGTCCTCCTCTATCTCGATGCTGTTATGAACCTGGTCCCTTCTTGTTTGGATAAGCATTTTTGTTTTATCCATACTTATGGCTAGCCCAACTTCCTTGGCTTTGTTTTTAAGCTCTATAAATATTTCTTTAGCTGCCGTGATCCGTCTTGACATGATGTTAATGTCATCTGCATATGCGGCTATCTGTACAGTTTTATTTGTTAACGGATTGGAGCTATTTATTGATAAGCCTCTAATTTATTTTTATACACATTTCTATTTCACTCACTTATTTATTCACACGGTTTGTCTGATTATTTTGATATCACTGTGTGATTATGGGTCATGAATAATTAGTTTACTTTCAAATCACCTTGATCACTTTTGGTTATTATTTAATTATTGCCTTTGTTTGGCTCAAAGCATCTTTTATTGGCTTTGACTATTATTATCACTATTAATTTGGGTATGGTTAGTTTTTAACTCCCTACCTTATATTATAAGTACATTCCTTTATCAATAAAATATACATGACATTATTATTTTCCATTAACATTATTACCCTAGGTAAATCTCATCTACACTACCATTACATCAGTTCATTGGTTAAGCTACAGAATAATGGTCATTGTTTGGGATTTACAATGTTCGTTCTTGATGCCTTGATTACACTTAGGTCTCAACTGTTTCTTCATTGTTTCGTGGTTCCTTTGGTATTTATCCGATCTATTGTGTCAGGTCATTGTCAGGTCAACAGTCATTTGTCATTTGGGTTACTGGGTTATTGATCTCTGAGTTTATAAGTTTTTGCCTCTTATTCTTATCTTCAGCTTTTTATTTTTATAGTTAAATACAATTGGATCTTCACTACCTTATGTCATGTTACAATATAGGATGGTATTAGACAGCAGTTTTTAATGAAAGTGACAAATGATCAATTGTTTATTTGTGTTGTAAACTATTGTGATTTTTTTATTACTGTTTGTAGGCTATACAGTGTGTCCTGGATAATTATATAAAGAGAACTGTTGTAATATAAGTGTGTTTGTTTTAGCAATTGAGAGTATCTGGTATTCAATAATTCATTCCACTGTTTTAAGTTCATAATTCTTGTCACTGGTTGTAAGAATATTATTCTCATTAATTTTCCAGTTCTATGAAGTCTTCAGTAGTTTTACCACGATGAGACTCAACTTTATCACTGAAGATGCCACATCACTGACTGAGCAAAACTTTTCGTTAATAATCTCAACAAAGCATGGTTATCAGCTGAAAAAAAAGTTTTAGTATTAAAAGTTTTGATCATCATCATCAATATAGTTTATTTTATCAAGTTGTTATTATTCAGGAATTCATCAATCGCTACTTTCTTCTTTATTCGTTTTTATTAAGTCATGGTTCATAATATGGTATTTGGTATTATTTTCTCTCTTTATTATTCCCTTTTATGTTCTATTTCCCTAAAATTTTTCTTCTCTCTCCTTCATATAAATTGGTACTAGCCAGAGGGCACGTGTGGCTCTATTACTCTGCTATCCATTTATACACATTTTGAGTTCAGAGGCCTTGCCTATCTGCTCAATAACATAAATAATTGTTGGACGTATCTCAACATAAAATCATCACATAATAATATTCATAATAATTATAATAATAGTCGTTCATTTCCGACTCACATAATATTAATACAATAAAACACTTTTGGGGATTAGTTATTCTCTCTTTTATACATCTCATGACTTTTTCCTCTCAGTAACTTATTTGGATTCCTTCGTTTAAGCTTATGGCGATATTTAATAGGCATTTTGTATTGTTTCATTGGCTTATTTTATATGGTAGTGATTTTATTTGTCATCATTTTAATGCTCAATGATATTTAAAATTAACATTGTAGCTGGTTTCTGGCTCACTTATATATATTTTTTCATTGATTGTTCAGTTAATCTGTCAGTGTTATTTTTTATTTGATTGTCTTGTCTTTTCTTTTGTGAAACATTAATTTTTATTATTCCCTTTTTTGTGATAGGGTTAGTTAATGATGTTATGTAGCGTCATCATTATTTGTGTAACATTTTATTATTTTATCTCAATTTTTATGATATTTCATTATACATATTTTTTCAAAATTACATGGGTTTACACATTTTGTTTCACACTTGGTCGTAAGTTTGGCCTTACTTTGTTTTGAATTTAGCTTATCTTTCTTCTAAATTCCCTTTCATTCATAATAATAATAGTTCCAATCAAATACTTATTGTAAGTTGTGCTTACATTTATTTTTGAATTTTGATAATTGTTACTTTCAAAATTCTCTTTAATTTTCTGACACTGGTTCATAATACTTTTTTAAAGAAGACTGGTTGTAAGTCCCTTTTATTTTCTTAGTTATGATCTCACTTATGACATAGGTATTGTTTTTGTTGTCTTTTACTATGAGATAGGGCCCATTGTACAATAACAGCAATTTCTTTGTGATTCCCTCTCTGGAACTTGGTAACTCTCGGTTTCGTATTAGTACCTTTTCTCCTTCATTATACCGGATTGCTTTCGGTTGAATTCTATGATATTTAGCCTTTTTCTTTTCTGTTTGCTCCGGTATCTTACTATAGAATCTAGCGTTATCGAATTGGTATATTGGATTGGTGGGGAAATTGACAAGTTCTTCTATGGCTCGAGGTGGTGGTTTTCCGTACATGATGGTGTAAGGGGTATCCTTAATGGATTCATGATAGGCGAGATTTATGAAATTTTCAGTGGCTTCGAGGTATTCACTCAACTTACGTTGCTGATCGTGGCAGTATGTACGAAGAATCCTCCCAACTTCACGGAGCACTCTTTCCGCTGGGTTGCTGTTCGGGTGGTAAATTGAAGTCTTGTATGTTCAGATGCCCAGATCCATTAATGTGTCTTTCCATCGTCTTCCCCGGAATTGAGTACCATGGTCAGTGATAATATTCGTGGGACTCCCCACCTCAGTAATGTATCTCTGTGTGATAATGTTCAATAATTTGTTTGTAGTAGCACGGTTGATCGGGTATAATTTAATAAATTTTGAGTAATGGTCCATGATAATGACTATGAATTTGTGCTGCTTTCTCCCTCCACTTCATGGCATAGGTCCACATATGTCTAAGAAGACTCGTTCCATTTTATTTGTAGAGGTTATTGGTTGCATTACCCCTTCCTTTCTGTCGTTGTTGTATTTAACAAGTTGGCATATGTGACAGTTTCTTATGGTCTTCCTTACTCTCCGGTTAATGTCTTTCAGATATGTGTGCTCTTCTAACGCTTTTGTCACCTTCAGTGCTCCCATGTGTCCGTACCTGAGGTGGTATTCCATTATGATCTCAGCTGCGGTTTCTTTAGGTATCATCAGTTTCCACGTATTCTGGTTGGGTTTAGTTTTAACAAATAAAATATCTTCATGTAAGCAATAGTACTGAGTTGCTTTTTCTTCTTGTCGATCTAGCCTCTCTCGGATTTGATTTAATTTTGTATCCTCTTTCTGGTGTTGTTTCACTTTATTCACTATCACTTCTAGGTCGGCGCTATTTTTCATAATGTTAAATACCTTTAGTATGGTCTCCTTCTCTCCATCGAAGGTTTGCTGTTCTGTGTTAATTCGTGATAGAACATCAGCTGCTGTGTTTTTACTGCCAGGGATATATTCCCAGTTGATGTGATATTCTTGGAGAGCAAGAATCCATCTGGCTAATCGACCATGGCTGAGTTTGCAGTTCTTCAAAAAGGAAATAGACTTATGGTCGGTGCGCATGGTGATAGGATATCCAAGAATGTAAGTCCAAAATTTTCCACAAGAAAAGACCACACTCAATAGTTCTTTTTCGGTTACATGATAATTGCGCTCACATTGGTTTAATGTTCGGCTGGCGAAACTTATTACTTGGTGGTTTCCATCTTTGTCTTCTTGGTAAAGCACCGATCCCAAGCTAATGTCGCTTGCGTCGCAGTTCATGTAAAAGGGTCTATTGAAATCAGGGTGGTTTAACATGATTGTGTCGAGGAAGTGTTTTTTAATAGTGTTGAAGATCGTTTCCTGTTCTGGGCCCCACATCCACTTGTTTTTGGATGACAGCTGTGGTGATAGTTTAGTAGACAGCTCTGAATAATTTTGCTGGAATTTTCTGTAGTAGTTACAGATGCCCAGGAACGACTGTAACTGTTTCTTATTTTTAGGGGTAGGGAAACATTGAATGGCATCTACTTTGTCGATTGAAGGTGTTATTCCTTGTCATGACAGGTTGAATCCAAGGAATTGGACTTCTGCTGCTATCAGCTCAGACTTCTCTAGTTTTAATGTTACATTGTTGATGGATAATTTTTCCAGTACTCTCTCTACTCTCATACAGTGCTCCTCCCAATTGGATGAGGTGATTAGCAAATCATCGACGTATACAGTGGTATAGTTCATAGTTTCAGGACCCAGTATCTGATCCATGCAGCGGACAAATATTGCTACCGAGTTTACCAGCCCAAAAGGTAGTCGCTTGAACTGGTAGTTCCTGCCTTCAAATATGAACGCTACGTATTTTCGACTGGCTGGGTGCAATTCTACTTGCCAGTACCTGCAAACTGTATCCCAGGTACTGATAAATTGAGTTCCATGAAACTTTTTGAGGATCTCCTCAATCTCACCAGGAGATGTCCTGTCGTTGATTAGTATTTTATTTATTTCTCGGGCGTCGAGACACAAGCGTACCCTTCCATCCTTTTTGGTAACAGCTACTATAGGACTGGTGTACTGTGAACAACTATACTCAATGATATCTTCCTCCATCATTTTACTAATTTCTGTGCGCACTGCTTCCTTTGCTGCATACGCTATGGGGTAGGATTTTTTATTAAAGTTGGCCACTTCCTTGAATTTCAACTCGCACTGATACCCCCGTACCTTTCCTGGTTGGTCGGAAAATACATGTCGGTACTTGTTGTAAATTCTTATTAATTTCTCCACCTCTTGTTCCGTTAATGGATTCTCGTCTTGGGTCCCTCGGAACTGTCGGATTTCCTCCAATTTCTGATTCCATAGAATGTCATTGTTTAGTTGACTGTCTGACTTCACTTCCCACCTCCGGTCTGGTGAATCACAAATTGTTCTTATGCTATATATTGTACTTATTGGTATGACCCCTTTGCTGCCAGTTAATTCAGCTACCCATTCTCTGTCTTCATATTTCATGGTTACCTTTGATAGTTCCATATCGATAACTGCAGAGTACTTTCTCAGTATATCACAACCAATTAGAATATCGAATGGTAAGTTGTGGGCAATTAAAAATATCATTGGCAGTGTCTCACCATTACTTATGACTTCTAGAGACACTTGTCTCTTAATGGTTTTGTTGTGCCTCCCAGTGGCTCCAATTAAAATAATGTTACTTATTGGTAACGTGGGTAAGCTGATCTTACTCTCTTTTTGAATTTTTTCATACATGTTTATATCAATTAAAGACACGTTTGCACCTGTGTCAATCATAAATTTTACATTTACATTATATACCTTGGCGGTAACATAGGCAATTTCGTTATCCGGGTGCTTGATTACTGTGGAATTTTCTTCCATTAGCTCCTCTCGGATATTTTTCAGATAATGGTTCTGAATTATTATGATAGTGTCGTCATTAGTCTCGTTTGTCTGTCTAGTTAGTAACCCAATAGATCGGATCAGTGACGGGTCTTGTGGTATTCTCACTGCCGCTGCTCGTTTAAATGCTGGCCGTTGCCTTCGGCGCGGTCCTCTGTTCTGACGGGGTGATTATTCTCAGTGTTTTGCCTTCTCTCGATCGAGTGGTCATTGCGAGTTATTTGTTCCCGACTCCTTCTGTTTTCTTCAGCACTCCGGCTCCTCGGTCTTCTATAACTACGTCTCCCGTCGTTTCTACCTTCTGCATTTACATAGTTTACCCGTCGCCTGTATGTTTGATTCGGTATCGACTGGTTATTATTGTGGTATTGGTTATTGGGTCTGTTATAACCACCTCCATTTTGGTTATTTCCCCTGTTGTAAGGATGGTTTGCATTGTTATTGTTGTTGGGGTAATTCTGGTTATAGTTTCTCGGGTAATTATTGTTGTTATTATGGTTATTAAACCCTCGATAATTATTGGGGTTGGCTGGCGGATGATTGGCCGGGGTGTGGTTTCCTTGCGGCCCACTTGGTTGATTTCGGTTATCATAATTTCTGTAGTTTGGTGTGTTCTTCTGTCGGTTCAAGACATAATGTTTCTCCCGCTCATATTCTCCCAATAATGCGGCCATCTCTTGTATAGTCTTGATTCGTCCACTTAAACGGCTTTTTGTGATTTCCCTGTCGTAGTGGTATGCCAATTGCGTCACTAGGCACTCTTCAGGGATGTTAGGTTCGAGGTTCCTCGCTATGCTTACCTTACCTAAAAAGTAAGCAGTTGGGGACTGTCCTAGGTAAGGGTCGAATCGCCCGTTGCTTATGTTATTTCTTACCACGTGCTGAGTCGCCTCCGACCAGTATTTGTCGTTGAATAATTTTTTAAATTCACTAAAATTATTTATATCTGGTCTCACAGCCGTCCACCAATTGTCGTGGACTTCTTTGAACATGTCGTCAATCATGCTCTTGATTATTGTCCACCGTGTCTCTCTGGTTCGGGCTAAGTTCTCCTCTACTCATTCTATAAACTCAATTGGGTTGCGTTTATAATTTTTAAAGTTTATCGTCTCTCTATTTTCGCTACATGATATATGTGAGCTCATGATTGGTCGATCCTTCAATGCATTGATCTCTTCCTGTAGGCGTAGTTCTCTTGCCCTAAATTCAGCTATTTTCCCTTCTTGGGCGGTTGTGGTGTCCTTCACTTCACTTACTGATGCATCCAATCTGCTATAGTTCTCTTCTACTTTGGTCTGTATTTGTTCTAATTTGGTGTTGGTTTCCTTTTGGAGTCCTTCAACCCTCCTCTTACCTTCGCCTTCAACTTCATTCACTTTGATCAAAATCTCTTCTCGGACTTGCATCACTACTTCGCTGGTTTTCTCTATCGTCTCTTCCGTTTCCATTACAGTTTGTTTCAGTTCTTCTCTGTATTCCGTCAACTGTTGCTGTAATGTATCCTGGTTGTATTCAATTTTGTCGTTCAGCGTCTCGATATCTTCCTTCATTAGTCTCAAGGCTTCGCTGGTTTTCTCATTACTTCTCTCTATCTTCTCACTAATCAATTTATTCTCCTCCTTCATTTCTGTCTTAATTTCTCGTTATTTCCATTAATGGTCTTCCTCAAATCTTCTTTAGTGCTGTCCAATTTCTTCTCCATCTTCTCATTATTTTTGTCCATTTTTTCATCCTGTTTCTTGAAATTGTTATCAATTAACTCAAATTTCTTGTCTAGTTTTTCCTCCATCTTCTCATTCATTTCCTTCAAGGTTTCATTAGTTTTCTCATTATTATTGTCCATGCTCTTCTTCATACTACTCATTAATTCCATAAATTGTTTCCAATCAGGTCCTCCTCCAGCTTCCTCCTGCTGTGTAGGTTTATCTATTTCCATAGGAGTTAATAACTCTTCTACATCTTCTACCGAAGTTATTTCCTTTTCTTCCATTCTGGCACCCTTCTCGATCTCCTTTTCTAATCTCCTTGCTTCCTCTTCCGCCTCCTTTTCGCGTAGCATCATCTGGTATCTCGTCCCGTGTTTTGCCGGTTCGATTTCTGTAGTCGCCGCTAGAATCTGTAAAGTTTAAAGGTATGTTTCCTTAACTATTCTAGCCCTACTAGTTGGCGCGCCACTTTGTAAAAGAATGTTTACGTGGGTTGTAAAAATTAATAATTAGTGTTATTTGTGTGTAATAGGTCAAATTGTAACTTCTCTTACCATTTACGGGTAAACCGTATCTCTCTCCATTCGATTCAAATGTTGCCGCCTCGCCACCTGATTGGCGCACGCCTTACTGCAGTGTCGGCTTGGCTAACGTCTTGCTTTGATGCTTTCACTTCAATATACTCTTATTTATTATTGTAAATTATTTGAATCAAACATACAGAGTTGCAGAATGAGAACATTTATTGACACTTTAGAAGATTTCAATTACCTTATGATACATCAAATTTATTTTTTGCACCGGCTATTACACTTGTTCGGTTGGTACTTGCTCAGTTCCCGTGTTTTGTACACAAGTCGTCTTAACGTTAGTTTACAGTTAAAATGTTTTTTCTCAGGGGTGTTAATAAGTTCTTTTGGCTACAGAAATATTTACTTACGGCTAAGACACACAAATTTATAACAATCCTTAATACTAGTTACACAAAAAAATTAATATCTTATCCTATTCAAGTAAGTAATTACCAATGAAAGGTAGAAAGGTCGTCTATTAGAAAGGTTGGTTAATTATTTATTAAATTTTGCTTTTAATAATTATTAACTGATTAAAGTTTAAATAGTGATTTTATCAATGCATTCAGTTTTAAATCGGAATAGTGATCAGTGAAGTGAAATAATTATTTATTAATTTTGACCAAAAAATTTTGAATTCGATAATGGGATTATGTTTATACTCATCGATTTTCCGCTGAAGATCCTGCAATGTCGTCTTCTTCTATTCTTCAGAATACTATTTCTTTCGTCCCGACGGTTTTCCTCGTAGACGCCGGCCTCGTATTCCTTCTGTGATCGTCCGTCTTCTTCTTGTCGATTGATGGTGTCCTTATGGTCTTCCTTCGGGATCCGTCATCGTCTCTTCTTCGCTGCGTCTTCCCGGCTTCCTCGGATAACCACGGTTTGTTGATAAATTTACTAAACAAAATCTTATTCAGGATTCCCTGGGCTGTTGTTACAGTAGAATTTGGCTAATTCAAAGCTGAAGGGACCAGTAAAAAATTCGAATTATCCAAAAATTCGAATTAGGAAAACTTTTAATAACGGTAGAAAAATCAAATCAAAAACCGAAATTCAGTAAAGCAATATGTTATTTTAATAAACAATTTCCTTAGACATATGTATTACAAACGTATAAACATGTTTCAGTACAAAATATAGCATTTACAGTTTTTTAAAAAAGCTAGAAACTTTTGATTGCATTTTGCAGTTAATACAGTGAGTTGTAGTAAACTCTTCAAGTTTATTAAGTGCTTGGAAAATAGCGTCACTTACGTTCTGCTGTCCTTCAACAAACCGTCTCAAGTCTTGAATGTAATTTGATGCCTGTGAAGCCGTTGGAATCGGTATCTCTGGAAGTTCTAGCTGGTCCCCTTCTTCATCTGAAGATGTACCATCATTTCTTTTGTTCATAACATCAGCCACGATCTCCGCATCTGTCTGTTCACCGCACACCGCCAAGTCTTCATCCATGTTTACAAACTCTTCGTAACGAATGCCTGCGTCATGTCCAACATCTTCCTAGTTATCCATAGTGGGTACGACTTCTCTAGCAGCTTTATTCTCCTCTTCACCTTCAATGTGGCAGAAACCACCTTTACGAAAACAAGTAGCAATTGTTTTTTGCGTAACTTGGTTCCAAGCACTGTTGCACATGCGGGCAGCTTGAAGGATGTTAATCTTGATATTTTCGTGCTCATCTAAATAAGCACCTGACAGAATGTTTTGGACCACAAGCCGTCTGTAAAAATGCTTAAAATTTTTTATTACACCTTGGTCCATAGGTTGAACTACTGAAGTCATGTTTGGAGGGAAAAACGCAACCTTTACATTTTCCATCACAGGAATAGTGTTGTGCGCTGTACAGTTGTCAATAAACAAGACGATTCTTCTGTTTTGATTCCGAAATTTCCTGTTGATTTTCAAAAGCCATCTTTCGAAAATTTCACCTGTCATCCAGGCTTTATTGTTTGATTCATATTCAACTGGTTTCGTTTTTACATTTTTGAAACAACGTGGGTTGGCTGACTTCCCTATCATTAGCAAAGGCAGTTTTTCCGAGCCATCCATGTTTGCTCCGATTAAAAGTGTTATGCGCTCCTTGCTGTGTTTGCCGCCACTACAACTTTCTCCTTTAAAAGCAAGTGTTTTGTCGGGGGTGCATTTGAAGAATAAGCCCGTCTCATCTACGTTAAAAATGTCTTTAGCGTCTCTATCAGAAATCATTTGCAACAAATCGTCTTTCCATGAATTTGCAGCTTCAACATCAACAGATCCACTTTCCCCACAAACAGTTTTGAAAGACATGCCATTCCTTTCTTTAAAACCATCGAGCCAACCAGTGCTGGCCTTAAAATCATTTTTCCCTAAGCTAGATGCAAATTCCTCAGCTTTGGCTCTGACAAGGGGCCCACTGACTGGAATTTTTTTGTCCCTTGCTTGCTTAAACCACTTCACTACACATTCATCCACGTCAGGATTTTCTGGTCCTCGCGCTCTTTTCCTATCTTTGTCGCTGGCTTTACACACACTATTCAAAATCTTCTCTTTATTTTTTAGATACGTTGACAGCGTATTTGGCGGTATCCCGAATTCCTTGGCAATTTCAGATTTCTTTTTTTGTCCCTTTTCCACTTCCCGTATAACGGCAACTTTTTCGGCAAATGTCAATGATTTGTATTGGGTCCGTGTTGGTTTTGAAAGGGCCATGATGAACACACAACACAATAAAACTGCACAATAAGTGTCACTAAAACACACCAGTCTGTATATACAGTACTGTATAAAGAAAGGAACGGTCTCTCACTACAGGACACAGCTCGCACAGTAGAAACTCAAAAAGACTTAACACTTCCACGAATGCAGGCAGACTGAACTGAAAGCAACAGTGAGGGTGGCTGACTGACAAGGCGTGGAACAAGGGACAATGGCGGATGGTACCGTTACACGAGCCAGTCATGTGTCATCGCCAGATACTGACGGCAATTCCACGAATTTGACACAAAAGACAAGCGTCTGTTCACAAAGGGCGATGCCTGCTTGTCTGTTTCCAGTCGTGTCTCTATTGTTACGTGGTCTAGCCCATACAGCAGGCGATTTTTTGTAGTTAGAGCAAAATTTTTATTTCGAATTAACCAAAAAAAGTTCGAATTACAGACGATGTTTTTGCATGGTTTTACATAGGATATTCAAGGGACCACGGTAAAAGTTCGAATTATCCACGAATTCGAATTATGCACGTTCGAATTAGCCAAGTTCTACTGTATTATCTTCCTTCGGTTTAGTTTTAAGTTAAAATTTACTTATTAGTAATAAATTTTGGAGTGAGAGCTACTCGATCCACTCTCGGCGTCGGTCAATAATACAATAACGAAAATCTAACGGTTTTTTGCCAATAAAATTCTGGTTGCTATGGTTACCTAATAAATTATGCTAATTCTCATTGGTCATTAACTTAAGTCATTGTTATGTTTTAACGTCTTTTTTAGTCTAATTTTACCAAAATATCTTCAAATGAAGATTTCTATCTTATATTAATAGCTAGGGTTATTACACGAGTACCATTGTTCATGATTTTTCATGATGATCATTTTGATACCCCTCATGGACACTTTTGAATAGCTAATTACATTTTTATTATTTTTCATATTTATATTTTACATATATTTTATTCAAAATTGGTTGTTATTCATATATTTTGGTATTAGGAATACTCACTGGATGTAAACATACATTTTATACCCGAGTCTCTAATTTAACTGATATTAAATTCGACGCACAAGAGATGAATATACTTAATAAAGGTTTCAAGTACAATTTACCAGATTTAAATAAGAACCACATAACTAAAGAATTGATTATAACCGAAGCAGCCATAAAAAGTGTAACAGATTCACAGACACAAAACGAGTTGAGAGTTACAATCAACAGAAAAATAGACAGACATATACGAACACATGGCAACAACTTTAAACCATTATCTGACAGTTTAAAAAAGAAATACGCAAGTGAAATGAAAACCATTAAACAAATTAAACATAAACTAAATGAACATAAGGCCTTAGCCACTAAATCAGACAACACTATGGTTATTTTAGTGATAGACATGCATCAAGAAAAAGTATACGAATTTATCCATAGCAATAACATAAGAGCCATAGATTCCGATCCCACAACGAAGTATGTAAAATATATCAACCAAACGATTAATAAATGCACACACCTTTTCGATGAAACCACACGCCGCCAGTTGAAACCCATAATCGCACATGCACCCATGTTCAACGGTTTACCTAAGATCCATAAACCAGGTATACCGATAAGACCTCTTGTTAATTACACAACAACCATTAAACAAATTAAACATAAACTAAACGAACATAAGGCCTTAGCCACTAAATCAGACAAGGGCAACACTATGGTTATTTTACCGATAGACATGCATCAACAAAAAGTATACGAATTTATCCATAGCAATAACATAAGAGCCATAGATTCCGATCCCACAACGAAGTATGTAAAATATATCAACCAAACGATTAATAAATGCACACACCTTTTCGATGAATTGTTACTTTTACTAGACGTAATATTGAAACAAAATTATTTCATATTCAATAACACAATTTTTATTCAAGAGGAGGGTCTTGGAATGGGTTCACCCTTATCCGGTTTGTTGGCTGACATTTTCCTGAATAACTTCGAAAATACATATTTGCTATCACCACATAATAAATGGCAATGTAACATTACATTTCATAAAAGATATGTAGATGACACATTTGTTATCTTCGACGGAACAACGAGACAGGCAAACATGCTGTTACATTACATGAATAACATCACCAAAAACATACAGTTCACACTCGAAATAGAGTCAAATAACACAATAAATTTTTTGGATTTAACTTTTATGAAACACAATAATAAATTTCAAAACAGGATATACAGAAAACCCACCACAACTGATGGGGTCATACATGCCGATTCGTTCCACCCGCACTCACAAAAAATGGCCACGTTCAACAGTCTGATACACAGACTATACAGTGTACCTTTAGATCCAACAAACCATAAGGAAGAAATAGATATAATTAAACACATTGCAATTGCACGGTTTGTCTGATTATTTTGATATCACTGTGTGATTATGGGTCATGAATAATTAGTTTACTTTCAAATCACCTTGATCACTTTTGGTTATTATTTAATTATTGCCTTTGTTTGGCTCAAAGCATCTTTTATTGGCTTTGACTATTATTATCACTATTAATTTGGGTATGGTTAGTTTTTAACTCCCTACCTTATATTATAAGTACATTCCTTTATCAATAAAATATACATGACATTATTATTTTCCATTAACATTATTACCCTAGGTAAATCTCATCTACACTACCATTACATCAGTTCATTGGTTAAGCTACAGAATAATGGTCATTGTTTGGGATTTACAATGTTCGTTCTTGATGCCTTGATTACACTTAGGTCTCAACTGTTTCTTCATTGTTTCGTGGTTCCTTTGGTATTTATCCGATCTATTGTGTCAGGTCATTGTCAGGTCAACAGTCATTTGTCATTTGGGTTACTGGGTTATTGATCTCTGAGTTTATAAGTTTTTGCCTCTTATTCTTATCTTCAGCTTTTTATTTTTATAGTTAAATACAATTGGATCTTCACTACCTTATGTCATGTTACAATATAGGATGGTATTAGACAGCAGTTTTTAATGAAAGTGACAAATGATCAATTGTTTATTTGTGTTGTAAACTATTGTGATTTTTTTATTACTGTTTGTAGGCTATACAGTGTGTCCTGGATAATTATATAAAGAGAACTGTTGTAATATAAGTGTGTTTGTTTTAGCAATTGAGAGTATCTGGTATTCAATAATTCATTCCACTGTTTTAAGTTCATAATTCTTGTCACTGGTTGTAAGAATATTATTCTCATTAATTTTCCAGTTCTATGAAGTCTTCAGTAGTTTTACCACGATGAGACTCAACTTTATCACTGAAGATGCCACATCACTGACTGAGCAAAACTTTTCGTTAATAATCTCAACAAAGCATGGTTATCAGCTGAAAAAAAGTTTTAGTATTAAAAGTTTTGATCACACAAATCTATAAGGGATACTAAAAAGAAATAACATAATAATTGTATTGTACATAAAGTTATGTCCACAAAACAGATTTTGTTTGAAATAAATAAAACACAATTTGACACAAATATTAATTTTATGAATACTTGTTTGGCACATATTACAGAAGGTTACACCATTAAATGAGTTTGCCTAAGTATAAAATTCTTGTCAGATGAAAAACGTGTACAGTCAGAATACTATTTGTTATGTACAATACAAATGATTCACTATGGGTAGCAGTGACACATAAACACTAGACATTGACACTGAATTGTACTTGTTTTGAATGATTCATTGTGTGCTACCTGACCAGAGTACAGGTATTAACCAAGAGATGTTTAGTATACTGCTGTGTAACTGCTACAGTGATGAATTATAAGTACTTAACTAAAAATGAACTTTTTTCATGTGAAAAACTTACTAATTTTATTGGACGCATTTCGGCTTAGTATCCGCCTTCTTCAGCTTTGGTAACAGACTGCCAGCATTTTGTAACGGTTGTGTGGTAGGTGAAGTGGGGGTGGTGTGTGGAGGAAGGGGATTGGCGCGGGGATTCAACTTACTGTTTGTTTTCTGTATAATTGTGTCAAAAAGTGTATGTGATTTATATTGTAATTGATCGTTGAGTATGTTGTTTGGTTGTGTTGTGTGGTGTTTATATATTTCGTATTGTTCAGTTGTGTTGAGTTTTTGACCTTTGGGTATGTAATGTAAAATTTCAAGATTAGTGTCTATGTTGGTGTAACTGTGGTTTTCTGTGTGTATGTGTGTGGCAAATGCAGAGTGTATATTGTTGTTGGTTAAAGCTTTTAAGTGTTCAGAATAACGGGCCAATCCCCTTCCTCCACACATGCAATAGTTTCTAGATAGGCCAGACGGGAAGATCTTTTTCATCCTGTTATTCTGAACACTTAAAAGCTTTAACCAACAACAATATACACTCTGCATTTGCCACACACATACACACAGAAAACCACAGTTACACCAACATAGACACTAATCTTGAAATTTTACATTACATACCCAAAGGTCAAAAACTCAACACAACTGAACAATACGAAATATATAAACACCACACAACACAACCAAACAACATACTCAGCGATCAATTACAATATAAATCACATACACTTTTTGACACAATTATACAGAAAACAAACAGTAAGTTGAATCCCCGCGCCAATCCCCTTCCTCCACACACCACCCCCACTTCACCTTCCACACAACCGTTACAAAATGCTGGCAGTCTGTTACCAAAGCTAAAGAAGGCGGATACTAAGCCGAAACGCGTCCAATAAAATTAGTAAATTTTTTCACATGAAAAAAGTTTATTTTTAGTTAAGTGTTAGTGCTGTGAAAGAAGAGATGAATAATCAAGACAACAATTATAAGTAGTACTTTTTGTTTTGGTCATCAACCTTGAAAAGGATAATAGAAACTTTGTATACCATACTTCCAGCAGTTTTACATGATACATTCCTAGCACAAATAAGAAAAGTTTAAATCTGCTGATGATCTAAAGTAGTGATAGTTATTTGCAGACTGACAGGGTTATAAAATAATTCTGAAAGAATTGTTGCTTTTACAATAACATCCTTTATCAACTGACTACTCAAATCTGCCAGTTTTTCACAGAAACTGAAGTTTGATGATTTGATCCATCATGACCTAGTGATGCTCCAACCATTTCAAGGATTCTACTAGCCTTAAAAAACTGGACTGGCCTCATTGATTGACATGATTAATGTTAAATTTACTTTGGGATTCTTCCAAACATAATACAGTTTAAAATAAACAAAAAAAAATGTTATTTCTAATTTTTCCAGAACTGTATACACATAATTTGATCTGGATAGAACGTGTATTAAACAATAATACTATTTGATGCAAATAATGAAAATATCCGTGTGGAGAACTATACATGACTTCCATGTACAGAAACTACTTCTATCTTCAGCCTCAACCACAGAACACACACACACACACACACACACACACACACACACACACACACACACACACACACACACACACACACACACACACACACACACACACACACACACACACACACACACACACACACACACACACACACACAATTCCTTTTTTCTTTATTTAATTTGAATTCAGAGTATTGGCACATATTTTATTAAAAGGGTGTATTTATTGGAAGTACAGTTATTAGTTTCCATTTATTGCACATAATTACGGGACACAGTCGATTTTTGGAGGTTGTGTCTACGTTTAACAATGTAACTTAACCTTTTAGATTTTTAAAATTAATTAGATTTAACAAAAATTTCCTTTGTTAGTGTACATTCAAAAGCTGTATTTATTGTATGGATAAAAGGCTGTATATAACATTAAAGGTTGTATTTATTCGAAGTACCGGAATTTACTTCCTATTTATAACCTAGTACAATCTAACGTATAACCAAACAAGTACATTAAAATCCTTTTTTCAATTTCAATAGGAGTGTCAGTTTTTTAGTTTCAAAGGATAAAGAAAACACTTGTTTACAATTACTTCTAAGATGTCAAGGGTAATTGTAAATTGGGGTACCCGTAAATTGAATTTTAGAGCTGTATTTATTATTTATATTTAAACAATTTTTTGTAACCAACATAATATCAAAAGGTTGAAATATTTGCAGTTATTTCAATTTTAAAACGTATACACAATTTTTAATCAATCAAAATGTTTCAATCCATTTTCCGTTTACAATTACCCCACCTAACCACAAATGTATGGTGTGTCGCTATCTTCAGTTAGCACTTTTAATTTTAATTGCTATGAAAATAAATTGAAATAACATGTATGAAAAAGAAACGTTAATTTTAGTAGACTTTAAATGACTTAATACAGAGAGTCTTTAAATTTTTTAAAAGTTTTTTCCTAAAGCTCTTGAATTTTGCTTAGAATAGCCAAAGACCCAATGCCATTTGTACACCACATGGTAAAATTGTGTTGTTACAATGGCTGATGCGTGAATAGGTGTGACGCTTGTTCGCTTGTTTCATTACATTTTTAATCAGTGTTGTGTTGTGAGTTTGACATTCATTTAATTAAAAATGATTAGCTACGATGAACTGTTGAGTGTTATTAGTACAGAAGAGGATGGAATTTATTTTCTTCAAGAAAAAGGTTTGATTCACAATCCTCGTCAATGTGAACAAGGACACGACATGGTATTAGCTCTTCGGCAGCAACAGCGTTGGTGCTGTAATAAGAGGACTTGCCGTGAGTATAAAGTAGTTCGCAAGTGCACATTTTTAGAGGGGTCCAAATTACCGCTGAGAACAATAATAAAATTTATTTATTTGTGGTGTGAAGGCCATAGTAGTGTGAAAAACAGTAAAAAACAACTGGAAATCGGTGTCAACACACACACACAGAGTGGACGGCTTACTTAAGATATATCTGTACCGTAGACGTCATGAGAAACCCACGGAAAATTGGAGGACCGAATTTAACAGTTGAAATTGACGAGAGTGTGTTTGCCAAGAGAAAAAATAATGTTGGCCGAGTGTATCCACAACAATGGGTATTCGGTGGATACTGCCGAGAAACGAAGGAATGCTTTCTGTGTAGTGTGGAAGATAGATCAGCCGCTACCCTCCTACCTCTCATAGTTGCAAATATTGAACCAGGGTCTACTATAATGTCAGATGAGTGGCGTTCGTACTGTCAAATTGTTAATTTGCCACAACAGTACAGTCATTTGACTGTAAACCATAGTTATAACTTTGTGGATCCTGAAACTGGAGCTCATACTCAAGGCATAGAAAGCATGTGGCGGTCCTGTAAACGCCGAAACATGATTGAATGTGGTACGAGAAGGGAATGCTTAGATTCCTATTTAAGTGAGTTCATGTGGCGAACAAGAAATAGAAATGAGGATTTGTTCCAGAAAATGCTGGAAACCATCAACAAATATGAGACCCCTTTTTACTACCAAATATGATTTTGGTAAGTATTATCAATTTTGGTAAGTATGTTCTATTTAGAATACGTTTTCATAATGATATTGACTTTGAAATCACTTGCTTAGTTTAATTATTCATTGCTCAAGCTTAATCCAATACCATTTTTAAGGATTTTTAGTATTCTGTAAAAGTATTTTATTTCCTTATTGAACACAGTACATGACACATTAAAAGTATTCAGTACTTAAATGTATGTTAGGTTACATTATTTAATCTAAACAACTTCACAGCAGCTGTAACAAAGTTAATTATAAAATAATAATAATTTTGTATATTTTCTTTTACAAGTGGATATTAAGCCAAAAAGCTGATATCATATAAAGTGTAATAATCATGTTCAGTGTATTATTATTTTTAATATCATAGGTTACAGATTAAACTAACCTTATACTCACGAGGTATAATTGTACTGATTTCACCTGTAAAAAAACGTTTGGCTGAAAATAAGACACAATTGTAACACATATCAGAACCTGGGTGTGTGTGTTTTGGTGGATGGGTCAATAATCTGTAAACCCTTTAATATTGGTCTCATAGAATGTTGACTGATTAAACAAAATAATTGATTAATGTTCATATGTCAGTACTTTGTGTGTCCGGTGATGTAGGCCTAATTTATTTTTCTTTGCAGGCACAAGAAAAGGGTAGAAACATTTAGGCCTACATCATCATTACGCAGGCTGAGGAACTGAAACTTCCAGCACTATATTCAGGTTTGTAATTTACACAGTGAAACCAGTCGAAACAAAGTATTAAAATCCTTTGAAAATATTAAAAGCAGGCACATTTCATCATACGTACACAGTATCATCATTGTATGGTGTTCTGTTGTGTGACAGGTCCCAGATATTACCAATCATCTCCATTCATATGTATTTGCCTTGAACTTTTGAGCTTTCATGTCTACATAAGATACTCCACTTTGCATTTCGTACACAAGCTCATCTTCTCTCCTTTCATGGTTTTTTCAAAAACTGGTGTTAATTGTTCATTTTCTCTCACGATTAAATATACTTATACTTAATATTCAATACTTAAAAGTTGGTTAGGTTACATTATTTAATCTAAACAACTTCACAGCAGCTGTAACAAAGTTATTTATAAAATAATTATCTGCTGTATTTTTTCCTTTACAAGTGGATATTAAACAAAAAACCGATATCATATTCTTATACCATAAGAAGTAATATAATCACGTTATGTTCATGATGAGTTCTATTTCTTGTGTATAGTGTGTTTCAGTGTTTGCATTAAACAAAACATTTTTAAATCAGTGTTGAACACTTGCCAAGTAGTGTGCCTGATATTTTCCAACAAATTCGTATACTGTATGAGAGTCGACTATTGATGTATACTACTTTACATGTCAGAAGTATAACGATATATTTACAAATTACTTTATTCTATATTCTTATGTTATTTCTTGGATTTCGTTGTCCATGACGTGTCTGTTACTTAACTAAATATCACTATTACATTAACGACTCGGAACACTATTTTTTTTATAAGTAAAAGCGTAAAGTTTTACCTTACAGCCTGAACCGGTTTTCTCCTTTAAAAGGCTTCTTCAGAGGCTGCCGCTGGTAGCGCTGTCCGTCTTGTTGTGGGTGACGGAATCGAATTTCAAAAGATCGATGCTGTGTGTGTGGGGTGAGATATGTTCGAATAATGCTTGCGATTTGAATTGTGTCTGTTCGTTTAGGATGTCGTTTTTATTTGTTTTTGTGTGTTTGTATATTTCCAATTGTTCTAGAGTGTGTAGTTTTCGGCCTTTTGTGTGTACGTGTAGAATGTTCATGTTATTGTCGATGTTTTTATATGTGTGGTTTGCTTCAATGAGGTGGTTTGCAAAGGTGGATTCTGTAGTGGAGTGGAGTGTCTTTGTGTGTTCAATGTATCTCTGTTTGAAGCTACGTCCTGTCTGGCTTATGTAGAATTTATTGCAATTTGAGCAATTTAGCTTGTAAACACCGGGTAGATCGAATTTGTTTTGTGCTTTGTGTGTGTGTTTTGATAGTGTGTGTTCTGTTTTGTTAGTTCCCGGACGTTGACCCAGCAAGAACGAAAATCATCTGTCTATGAGCTAGAGTGTTTAGCTGTTGTGTACGCTCTAGACAAGTTCAGGCGTTTCCTGGAACATGCTGAGTTCCTGCTCGAGACCGACAATCAGGCTCTCTCTTGGCTTCTGGCTCATCCCCGGCATCTGGGTAAAATTGGTAGATGGGTGGTAAAGATCTCATCCTTTAAGTTCAAAGTGCAACACATTAGGGGATCTCAAAATGTAGTTGCAGACGCCTTGTCCCGCATGTTTTCCCAGCCCAGTGATGCCCAATCTGAGCAACCCTGTTCCGTTCTGTTAGACTTTCCATTAGCCTTCACTGATGTGTTACCTCATCAGTTAAACGACGAAGAACTGGGTCCAGTCATCCAAAATATAAAGGAGGGTAACGTACAGGCCCCTTACTTCTTGTCCAAGGGAGTCCTCTGTTGTAGAGAAAGAAAAGGACGTGCCCCTAAGATCGTGCTGCCTAGCAAGTTAGTGCCCATGGTCTTCAGTTATTACCACAATTCCCCAGTAGGAGTCCACAAGGGAATTTCTAAGACCATTTCCAGTATTAGGACACATTTTATCTGGAAGGGCATGGATAGGGACATCGCGACCAGGGTTAAGAGCTGTCATCTATGTGGCTTGAGCAAGCCTGCCCAGAACACCAAGTTAGGGTTGTTGTCATCTGAGGTGGCGAGCAGACCGATGGAGAAGTTGTTCATCGACTACGTGGGGCCATTCCCCCGTAGCAAGTCAGGTAATGCTTACCTGCTTGTTTGTGAGGATGCTTTTTCAAAGTTTGCCTGGCTACTGCCCTTACGGCAGGCAACCGCTCGTTTAACCATAAACGCGCTCCAGAACTATATATTTCAGCATTTCGGTCTTCCGACCATCATTGTCTCAGACAATGGCCCGCAGTTCATTTCGGGTGAATTCCGGCGAATGTGTTTCGCCAGTGGGATCAAACACGTAACCACTTCCCCTTATTACCCACAGCTGTCCCATGCGGAGCGATTCAATTGGAATCACCGGTCCGCCCTGATTGCTTATCACGCTGAGCAACAAACCACGCTCTGCTACCAAATGTAACCCTCTTTAACTTTGACTTGTAAAAAAAATTTTGTTTTTGAAAAATATTTTTTTTTAATGTTTCTTTACAGAAATAGATGTAATAAGGTAACCTCTCACACCATGTGGCAAATAAGACTACGTGTAAATTTTATTAATTGTATAACAGACTGAATAATTATATAACCGTAATTGAATTATGTTAACCCACAGGGGTAAAGTTTATAAAATGAAAGTTAACAAAACTAAATGTTTTCAAGATAGGGCCATGTGGCCGTCTAACCGTTGCAAAGTGTGTAAAACTATCATTTTAAGTGGGCCTAAGGCTGTGTTTAATATTATATATGGATTTTGGTGCGTGTGAGGTTTCTGGGGGAATTAGTTTTGAGAACTTATCGCTGATAATATGTTGTATGACTAGGGTCCCTCGCTGCAAGCCAAGGAATGCTCCATTCCTGAACATGAACATCTAGACTCTCTCTCAACTTCATCTGCTGGAGGAGATGTAACCCCTCTTTAACTTTGACTTGTAAAAAAAAAATTTGTTTAAAAAAATTTTTTTTTTTTTTCTTTCTAAAGAGGGGCCACAAGATAATTAAAACTAGGCCAAGGCCTATAGAAGCCAAAAATGCGCTGGATCCAGTGAGACGGGACTTGCAATTAAAACTCACAAAATTAACAACCAATAAAATCTTTTTATTATAACTAAACTCATTATATCTCCTTCGAAATTGTTACTTACAAAAAATCAATAAATATAAAATCCATATTCTCCCTTTTAAAAATGTCATTTGAAATTAATAATTATAAAATCCATATTCTCCCTTTTAAAAATGTCATTTGAAATTAATAAATATAAAATCTATATTTTCCCTTTTAAAATGTTATTTGAAAATAAATTTATATAAAATCTATGTTTTATATTCTCCTGCTAGCCCTATATCTAACCCCCAAAAATACACACGAATATACAATACATGTTTAACCCTCAAAAATACACACGAATATACAATACATGTTTAACCCTCAAAAATACGCACGAATATACAATACATGTACACGTTCCACAACACAGGACAATTATAACATCTATCATTAAATCTTGCCACACCCTTTTCCACCCCATGAGGTACATAATTAACAATTTATAAATATCCATATTAGGTCTTAATACCTAATATGTGTATAACATATTAAATGTGTATAACAGATTATGTTTGTAACACCAGTGGCCCCAGGACATACTAAATTCAAGAGTTGGCATAGTGCCTGATACTATTATAAAGTGCTCCCACATTGAGCACTTAGACTTGGAGTAATTATAATTAGAATAGTGAACACCCAAGTGATCATAATCCATTAAAAGAATTTAAATATTGATAAATTTTGTTAAGTCTTGAACAGTAACGTGTCATAATGCCTTATAACCTTTTAAAATTAATTTGGCCAAAGGCCGACATGTTCCTAGGCAAGATAGTGCATAACTCAACCAGTCCCAAGAGCAGGTTCAACTCTGCATGAAAATCCACCTATACAGGATTAAACTGGTGTCCCGACTTAACTACCAAAGAAACTTCTATCCCTATATGATCCAAACTGAATTTAAAAATGAGAAATTAAAGCATAAAATGAAAACTAAAATTAACCAGTGAAATTACATGTTGATTGAATGAATTAGTAGCACTAAGGTAACCCTTATACTGAAAATAAGAAGGAAATTTACACGTCTGAATGGTAAGCAGCCACAGATACATGTCAACCTCTGGGCTCACAGATTATACAAACAAAGTTATAAAATGTACAAAAGATTCCCCCCCAAGTCCGCGCACTATTCTGTCCCGTTAACCGGGGACCCAATTAAAATGTTTAAAGCTTAAAGTCATTGGTGTAGAGTGACTCTATGTCCACTGGTTCTAGTGGGTTACATCACACTGTGTAAAAATAATATGGATTGGTGTCACCTTATATATTGCCTGATGTGAAGCGGTGGTCTTCTGGTCTACATGATAGGGTGTTTGTGGCTCGTCCTCGCTATTCTCCTCTGGCAGATGAAGTTGAGAGAGAGTTCTAGATGTTCATGTTCAGGAATGGAGCTGTTCCTCGGCTTGCAGCGAGGGACCCTAGTCATACAACATATTATCAGTGATAAGTTCTCAAAACTAATTCCCCCAGAAACCTCACACACACCAAAATCCATATATATTATTAAACACAGCCTTAGGCCCACTTAAAATGATAGTTTTACACACTTTGCAACGGTTAGACGGCCACATGGCCCTATCTTGAAAACATTTAGTTTTGTTAACTTTCATTTTATAAACTTTACCCCTGTGGGTTAACATAATTCAATTACGGTTATATAATTATTCAGTTTGTTATACAATCAATAAAATTTACACATAGTCTTATTTGCCACGTGGTGTGAGAGGTTACCTGATTACATCTATTTCTGTACTTATTAAACAAATACCTTTTTGCATTTACATTATTCTCAATTCTGGTGCCTTAGTTAAGACTTCTGAAATTAATATAGTATTACTTTAAATAGATGTATATAATCATATTGCCATAACTTACCGCAGATCTGTATTTGTTTAGCCTGCCATAGGTAGAAGATGGTGCAAAGAAACGCTCCTTTCTGTCGGAGAAGAAATGCAGGCGAGGCGATAGCTTGGACGAGCAGCGAGAGACAGCCTTTTTAGAACGCAATTCCGACTATTGTTTGCTCGCAATCAGTATTGAGCACCAGAGCGCAGCACCAATCAAGCGCATTTAAATACCTTCATTACAGTATAGTTTGCGTATATCTGTTAAACACAGTACGGCAAAACGCCCCCGCCAACTATCATTCCTAAATTTCTTTTAGCAGAAATGTTAAATACCGTATCCGCGCCGATCTTTCTTAGACACGGCACACCCTCACCCCCAAAGGGCAACATAGTTGCCCCATAAGTAGACAGAGGAGCACCCTGCAGTGTACCCCAATGTTTTTTACAACAATGTAGGTGTTCCTCAGTTTTCCCAGTTGCCTTGGTTCTCAGGAGAGCAGTGGCTAAGAAGGAAGTCGAAAAAAACAGAAAGAAGACGTGTAGTATGCGAGAGTGTTGGCACTACACACTGACCTGATCAGGGCCAGCATGCAGCAAGAAAGACAGAAGAAGAAAAGAAGAAAGAGTGTTCGGGTGCACCCTGAGTTCTGAACTCCTGAGGCTTGGCCAATTGTGCAGGAACTCCGAGGCTACCTCAGCAGGGACCCATGCCCTATAATCCACGGGGACTAACCCCCAAATCTTACCCCCCCCACTTCTATTAGTCAGCAAATTCCCTCCGACAGAGCTTCAATTTAGAAATATGAGTAACCATGATTTTAGAATCGTCCCCCGGTACGCCCAGCCGGGCCGTCACCGGTGACGTGAACCCCAGGATGCGATATGGCCCTGACCAGCGGTAACACAACTTTGCGGCACGTTTGTCTGTGGCTGAGCTGAGTGGGTGGCTTTGGCAATACACCCAGTCCCCAATCCGGAAGGGGTTTGGAATTCGCCCCTGATTATAACGTCGACGGACCCGCTCGTGCGCTCGCAGCAAATTCTTCCGAGCTTCCTTCCACCTCTCTGCAGTTTTATTATCAGGCTCCCGTGGCAGAAGATCTTCGATATTCCACAAATTGGTCAACGGGAGTGCGGGCGAGAATCCAAACAGGATTTCAAAGGGCACGGCCTGATGACTATCGTGTCGGGCCGTGTTAAAAGCTAATTGTAACCACTTCAGATTCTGATCCCAGGTGGTTTGTTGCTCAGCGTGATAAGCAATCAGGGCGGACCGGAGATTCCGATTGAATCTCTCCGCATGGGACGGCTGTGGGTAATAAGGGGAAGTGGTTACGTGTTTGATCCCACTGGCAAAACACATTCGCCGGAATTCACCCGAAATGAACTGCGGGCCATTGTCCGAGACAATGATGGTCGGAAGACCGAAATGCTGAAATATATAGTTCTGGAGCGCGCTTATGGTTAAACGAGCGGTTGCCTGCCGTAAGGGCAGTAGCCAGGCAAACTTTGAAAAAGCATTCACACAAACAAGCAGGTAAGCATTACCTGACTTGCTACGGGGGAATGGCCCCACGTAGTCGATGAACAACTTCTCCATCGGTCTGCTCGCCACCTCAGATGACAACAACCCTAACTTGGTGTTCTGGGCAGGCTTGCTCAAGCCACATAGATGACAGCTCTTAACCCTGGTCGCGATGTCCCTATCCATGCCCTTCCAGATAAAATGTGTCCTAATACTGGAAATGGTCTTAGAAATTCCCTTGTGGACTCCTACTGGGGAATTGTGGTAATAACTGAAGACCATGGGCACTAACTTGCTAGGCAGCACGATCTTAGGGGCACGTCCTTTTCTTTCTCTACAACAGAGGACTCCCTTGGACAAGAAGTAAGGGGCCTGTACGTTACCCTCCTTTATATTTTGGATGACTGGACCCAGCTCTTCGTCGTTTAACTGATGAGGTAACACATCAGTGAAGGCTAATGGAAAGTCTAACAGAACGGAACAGGGTTGCTCAGATTGGGCATCACTGGGCTGGGAAAACATGCGGGACAAGGCGTCTGCAACTACATTTTGAGATCCCCTAATGTGTTGCACTTTGAACTTAAAGGATGAGATCTTTACCACCCATCTACCAATTTTACCCAGTTGCCGGGGATGAGCCAGAAGCCAAGAGAGAGCCTGATTGTCGGTCTCGAGCAGGAACTCAGCATGTTCCAGGAAACGCCTGAACTTGTCTAGAGTGTACACAACAGCTAAACACTCTAGCTCATAGACAGATGATTTTCGTTCTTGCTGGGTCAATGTCCGGGAAATAAAAGCCACAGGCTGCCTAGCGTCATCAACAACTTGGGATAGAACCGCCCCGAGCGCAACCGAACTCGCGTCCGTCTGTAGTATAAACGGTTTCGAAAAGTCGGGCATCCGTAACACTGGTGGGGAGATGATGGCCTCCTTCAAGGTGTGGAAAGCCTTCTGTTGACTCTCACCCCATGTAAATTTAGCGCCCTTCTTCCTCAGCTCATTCAAGGGTGCGGCAATCTCAGCGATATTAGGTATGAATCGTCGGTAAAAATTGACCATACCGACGAATCTCGCTATTCCCTTCGCATCCCTAGGGGGAGGGAAGTCACGGATGCCCTGTGTCCTCTCGGGGTCGACAGTAACGCCCCGGTGTGAAACCAGGTGGGCCAAGAAAGAAATACTCTCTTGGGCAAAACGAACCTTCTCGGGATTGACAGTGAGGCCAGATCTCCTCAACCGACAAATCACTTCTCTGAGATGACCCAGATGATCTTCGAATGTCTCACTATATACCAACAGATCATCTAAATAATTAAAAACAAACCTGAATTTCACATCGTGAAAAACGGTATCGAGAAGACGAGTGAGTGTCTGGGCCCCCACAGCCAAACCCATGGGAACCCTTGTGTATTGGTACAAATTCCAGGGTACACAAAAGGCCGTGTATAGTCTACTCTCTTTGGCCAACGGAATCTGGTGATAGGCCGCATTGAGATCAATTATGGTGAAATACCTGGCCCCACTGAACCAATCAAAGGCCGAATGTAAGTCTGGGAGGGGAACAGAATCCACCTCGATATTGGAGTTCAACTTCCGATAGTCTATGACCATACGTTGCTTACCCCCAGGCTTTGGTACTAAAAATGCTGGACTGGCATAGCTAGAATGAGAAGGTTCAATCACCCCTTGTTCTAACAACTCTTGAACCTTCTCTCGCAGAATGGTCATCTTCGGAGGTGCGAATTTGTAAGGGTGCGACCTTACTACCTTAGAGTCTGTAAGACGGATCTTATACTCCAGCAGGTGTGTGAGTCCCAAAGTAGGAGTTAACACCTCGGGAAATTCCTCACACAACCGGTCTAAGGCCCTCTGCTGGGATGGAGTGAGATGATCTCGTGCAGAATCGGGACAAGCTACCTCTTGGATACCCGGCTTAGCTCCCTGGTACCCAAGGAATGGAATAAGAGCTCCCCGATTAAACTTAAAGTAACATTGGTGCGCTTGGATGTCCAGCACAAGACCACTTTTCGCGATGAAGTCGGCACCAATAATACAATCCACTCCCAGAGCAGGAGAAACCAGAAAAGGCCACACCCAAGAAAACCCATCGATTTAAATTTTGAAGGTAATCACGTGGGAGATAGGCAAGATTTCCTGAGATGCAGTCCAGCATACTACAGACGACAGGTTCGACCCCTTGATCAAGCCCTGCTTTTCAAGGTCCGCGCATACCCGAGATGAGATGATGGATCGGGCTGAACCGGAGTCAACTAAGGCTCTGAGCTGACCCCCTTTTACCTCGAGCGACAGAAAGGGGCATACTGAAAGGTGTTGAGGGGTAGTGGACCGGACCTTGATGTTGGAAGAGTCGGATTCTAACAATTGCCTGGAGGTCGTCGGAAGTTGAACAGATTTAGAGCGAGGGGAAGACATCCTCCGACATATCTTCCCCTGTCTACTTAGTTTTTTGGTCTGGGTCTAGACGATGGAGGTGCTGGACGCGCGCGCCCTCGAGTGCAAGATCTAGCCACGTGTCCCGGGCGGTTACAATTGTAACAGATTATTTCGTTCCTTTGCTCGCGATTTCGAACTGACTGGGCCTGTCGGGGGAAGAAAGGCTCACTGCGTCCTTCCGATCTCTGAGGTCTGGGTAGTTCCCCTCTGCTGTCTCCCCTCGCCTGGTCGCTTATCTGGATGGCCTTGGTCATTACACACAGCCGGTCCAAGTCCGCAAACCACCGCGGCCGCTCAGCAAAAACCAGACGCAATCTGTCCTCGGAGGAGACGCCATCAAGAATATTCTGGACCACTTCCTCCTCCGACATGCCCAGTCCCAGTATTCGAGCTACTTCTCGAATGCGTTGTACAAGTTGGGCCAGACTTTCGCCCCGCGCCTGCACGCGATAAAAGTGTCGGTGACATAATTGCTCCATCAGTCTACCGGGCACGAACGCCTCCAACACCACCTGGTGGAACTCCGCCACTCCACCTCTACGACGCATTACCTCCGCCACCCTCTCAGCCATGGGCCCGCGACAATAAGGGAAAACGAGCTCGAGCACTGTGCGATCGGACATGCCCGGGTAATCGACCAACTGAAAAACGGTTTTGAAAGATGGTAACAATTTTTCCACATCCAGTCCATCCACGACCGGTAATTGCTGGATGATATGAGACAGTGGGTTGGGCAGCTTATGATATGACGCCGCCCCCAAACCGGCGAGAACCGGGGTACTTGCAGCAGACTCTGTTGCTCTATATGACGAAGCTACCGCTGAGACCACGGACTCAGCAACTGGAGCCGGCGTAGGTGGTCTAGCCGTTTGAGACCCCTGCAGGGTCGAGGTGATCTGTTGTATGAGATCTTTTACATCATGGGGCGGCTCAAGATCGCCCCATTGTTCTTCAAGATTATGCAGCCTGTGTATTACATGCTGCAGGCATTGCCGGATTCGCCGGACGCCGATGGAGCACCCCGGTCCCTCCTCCAAACTGTCTACGCAGCGAGCTAATTCCCACACCTCCTCCCACTTCTCATTACAAATCTCTAACTCGCTCTCTTTGTCGGCGATGGTGACCTTCGAGAGCGCTTCGCCCACGGACAGCGCTTCTCTGAGCTGTCGTCGTAATACAAGAACCGTCCCTTTACGGTCTCTCCCCCGGGCCCGTAGCTCGAACTCTAATTCATCGCGCAAAAACAGCTCGGGGTGTAGGACACTCATCCTCGAGCTTCGCAGTCGGCACACAAAAACACAACACCGTAGAAATACAAATGACAATAAGAACACAGGAAATACTTAAGTACTGTTCTTCCTTTAAGCAGACTGCGGGTCCCCCTACCGTTGCGAGGACCCAGCCCACTTACCTGAACTGCTCTCAACAACACTACACATTAAGGAACGCGACACACACACACACTAACACACTACATGACAAATTTACCGACCAACGACAATTCTCAAAAAATTTTGTAATGACTTCGGCTCCCGTATCTCGGAGGAGACCGACTGCCGATCGGGCCATACCGCATAAATGAAACGCCTCCCCTATTATGGGCAAGGTAATACGCGAACCATATCTCCACCTAGGCACAGATCTGCGATAATTCGCGTTTCCAAAGGAATTTCCCCCTTTAAAATTTCACACCACGTGGCAACCTACCATTCAACAATACCAACAGGCGGGCAAGCATATCCACATATAATACACAAACCTTAAACCTAACAAGACATAGTTACTTTTAGATATAGGGACTTCCAGAGATTCTTCTAAGTTCTATCCGAACCCCAAAATGTTTCCTGAGTTTGCAAGCCCCGTCACACCCAAAGGACCCAAGTGTTGACCCTAATCTCAACCACGCTCTGCTACCAAATGTAACCACTCTTTATCTTTGACTTGAAAATTTAAATTTTTTTTTTTTAAGAGGGGCCACAAGATAATTAAAACTAGGCCAAGGCCTAGAGAAGCCAAAAATGCGCTGGATCCAGTGAGATGGGACTTGCAATTAAAACTCACAAAATTAACAACCAATAAATCTTTTTATTATAACTAAACTCATTATATCTCCTTCGAAATTGTTACTTACAAAAAATCAATAAATATAAAATCCATATTCTCCCTTTTAAAAATGTCATTTGAAATTAATAATTATAAAATCCATATTCTCCCTTTTAAAAATGTCATTTGAAATTAATAAATATAAAATCTATATTTTCCCTTTTAAAATGTTATTTGAAAATAAATTTATATAAACTCTATGTTTTATATTCTCCTGCTAGCCCTATATCTAACCCCCAAAAATACACACGAATATACAATACATGTTTAACCCTCAAAAATACACACGAATATACAATACATGTTTAACCCTCAAAAATACGCACGAATATACAATACATGTACACGTTCCACAACACAGGACAATTATAACATCTATCATTAAATCTTGCCACACCCTTTTCCACCCCATGAGGTACATAATTAACAATTTATAAATATCCATATTAGGTCTTAATACCTAATATGTGTATAACATATTAAATGTGTATAACAGATTATGTTTGTAACACCAGTGGCCCCAGGACATACTAAATTCAAGAGTTGGCATAGTGCCTGATACTATTATAAAGTGCTCCCACATTGAGCACTTAGACTTGGAGTAATTATAATTAGAATAGTGAACACCCAAGTGATCATAATCCATTAAAAGAATTTAAATATTGATAAATTTTGTTAAGTCTTGAACAGTAACGTGTCATAATGCCTTATAACCTTTTAAAATTAATTTGGCCAAAGGCCGACATGTTCCTAGGCAAGATAGTGCATAACTCAACCAGTCCCAAGAGCAGGTTCAACTCTGCATGAAAATCCACCTATACAGGATTAAACTGGTGTCCCAACTTAACTACCAAAGAAACTTCTATCCCTATATGATCCAAACTGAATTTAAAAATGAGAAATTAAAGCATAAAATGAAAACTAAAATTAACCAGTGAAATTACATGTTGATTGAATGAATTAGTAGCACTAAGGTAACCCTTATACTGAAAATAAGAAGGAAATTTACACGTCTGAATGGTAAGCAGCCACAGATACATGTCAACCTCTGGGCTCACAGATTATACAAACAAAGTTATAAAATGTACAAAAGATTCCCCCCCAAGTCCGCGCACTATTCTGTCCCGTTAACCGGGGACCCAATTAAAATGTTTAAAGCTTAAAGTCATTGGTGTAGAGTGACTCTATGTCCACTGGTTCTAGTGGATTACATCACACTGTGTAAAAATAATATGGATTGGTGTCACCTTATATATTGCCTGATGTGAAGCGGTGGTCTTCTGGTCTACATGATAGGGTGTTTGTGGCTCGTCCTCGCTATTCTCCTCTGGCAGATGAAGTTGAGAGAGAGTCTAGATGTTCATGTTCAGGAATGGAGCTGTTCCTCGGCTTGCAGCGAGGGACCCTAGTCATACAACATATTATCAGTGAAAAGTTCTCAAAACTAATTCCCCCAGAAACCTCACACGCACCAAAATCCATATATAATATTAAACACAGCCTTAGGCCCACTTAAAATGATAGTTTTACACACTTTGCAACGGTTAGACGGCCACATGTCCCTATCTTGAAAACATTTAGTTTTGTTAACTTTCATTTTATAAACTTTACCCCTGTGGGTTAACATAATTCAATTACGGTTATATAATTATTCAGTTTGTTATACAATCAATAAAATTTACACATAGTCTTATTTGCCACGTGGTGTGAGAGGTTACCTGATTACATCTATTTCTGTACTTATTAAACAAATACCTTTTTGCATTTACATTATTCTCAATTCTGGTGCCTTAGTTAAGACTTCTGAAATTAATATAGTATTACTTTAAATAGATGTATATAATCATATTGCCATAACTTACCGCAGATCTGTATTTGTTTAGCCTGCCATAGGTAGAAGATGGTGCAAAGAAACGCTCCTTTCTGTCGGAGAAGAAATGCAGGCGAGGCGATAGCTTGGACGAGCAGCGAGAGACAGCCTTTTTAGAACGCATTTCCGACTATTGTTTGCTCGCAATCAGTATTGAGCACCAGAGCGCAGCACCAATCAAGCGCACTTAAATACCTTCATTACAGTATAGTTTGCGTATATCTATTAAACCCAGTACCGCAAAACGCCACCGCCAACTATAGTTCCTAAATTTCTTTTAGCGGAAACGTTAAATACCGTATCCGCGCCGATCTTTCTTAGACACGGCACACCACCGCCAACTATCTTAACATGTCCCAAGAGCAGGTTCTGAACCGCTCATCCCCCATGACGTCACGACAAAATTTTAAACTTTCTAAGTTGACATCCAAAAGAAAATTTCAAAAAGAGCTACAACTTACCTTGATGACCGGCTCACCATTTGACTGGAACTAGGAGAGGCCTCCTAGTGGAAGAATATCCACATGCTAGGTCCATTGGGGAATTGGACGAATGAGGTGACCTCAATTTTACAATTTCAAAAATAACAAGTTTATTGAGGCTATCTCTTTTTTTTTTTTTGACAATGTAAATTTCATACAAAAACACAGGCTGTAAGTTATTCCATTAGAATTATGGAAAATGTGTAAATATTTAAACTCTGACAAGGTATTCAAAATTTAAAAGGTAAAAGTATTCAATATTCAAGAAATATTCCATGAAAATTATACAAATATATAAAACATTTAAAATCTCTGGCATGCCATACTGAAAACTATGCAAAATATACAAAACATTTAAAATTGCTTACATGCCATACTGAAAACCATTAACATGCAGCTTTCAATAATATAACCAACTTTCTAAACCCTTTCACAAGCAATTCTATCGTACAACATCATTAAAGCCACAACAATTTAAACAATTATATTGCATAACAACATGCGCCCTCTGAAATCATTCGTTAGAAGGGCGAATCTTCAAATTAATAAATTATCATGCAACCAAAGATAGATCATTATACTCTTGTGTGGAACTCGCAAGTGCATGTGCTCACCCTGCCCTAACTTGCATAAACTGGTGAAGCACCACAGGTCACAGATTTCAGAGTGCACAATCATATAAAAACTCCGATAATCAGTACATACAGTTATAAAAGTAATAGAATAACAGTTTCCAATAGATTTTTGCAAATAGTTTTAACAGGTTCACAGTTTAAAAATATGTTACAATTTTCCACATATTTATTAAAAATAAATAAATTTTACTAAATAAAGTATATATCAACAATTATAAAAATCACAATGTTTGTTTAATGTAAAACTCCCAAGTTTTTTTTTTTGTACTTTTATTTTTATGAAACAATATCATTATTCATTGAGATGTAATGGTATCATAAATCTGTGCCAGAATGGTGTTTTATACCTAATATTAAGTTCTGAAAAGATTTTCTGCGGCAAAGGTAAGTTTACTAAATACCACTTTCCGTTTGTTGTAACAGAGTGGCAACGTTGACAGTGTCAACACAGGAATTACTGTTCTAGCACAAGGTAGTGTGTTGTTACAGCAGAAGGTGGACTGAAACTCTTTTCACAAGCAGATTTACACGTTCCATTAAAAACAGCCACCATATAAGTTCCACACAGATTACAAGGAAAATTGTACTCAATATTGCATGCGTATATGGAACACCACACAATTACATGCACACACGGAATAAGAGCATTTAAGCAACTCATCTGAATTTTGCCCCACTAGGCCAAATGAACACCTTGGCCAATAACTAACACATTTTCTTAAGTTTTATTTTGTGTTTATTTTGTTTTCTTTTTTTTGTAGGAAAAAAAATGTTTTTTCTTGTTTTTTTTTAGTGTTAAAAAAATCAGCCAGACCCCCACACGACCCATAAAATCCCAGGGCAAAACTTAATAAATTTTATTTCTCCATACCTGTTCATAGTGCGTGCATAATCACGCATGCTGTGTTCCTCAATACTTACACACGTATATAACACAATTTAACATCCCGGTCTTCACAGGATCACGGACGCCGGCCCCCAGGGACCCCCATGGCACACTGTCCCCTTAGCCTGACATAATCATTTAAAAAAAAACGCCGGCATAAAAAAAAACCACAAGACTTTTTAGCTCTCTACAAAAGCCCAACACGAGGTCGTGATCAGCCCCTGATGAGAACAGCTGACCGGAACCAACCCATCGAGTCAAAACCGCAACTCTCCACTCAACGAAAAGAAAACCATAGGCCAACCACTACTTGAGTCCGAAACAATCTCACTCCACAGCTCACAGATTTCCCAAAGGCGCCTACAAATCACGACGAAGTACAGCAGACTCCATCTAGCAGACGGAACGAAAGATACCTTAGTTCGAAGTTACCATAACGTCTCATAGATAGCGAAGTGACCACTGTCCCCGGCGGACTACCCAAATGCATGAAAATATCGCCCGGAATCCGTATAGCCACTACTTGCCGTACACCTAGGTACGGCACACCCCCACAACAAAAGGAGTCCAACGGGTTGGACGACACCGGGACTGCCACCCCTGGAGGAAAAGCGGGGACTGACTAAAAACCAATAAAAAGATAAAACCAGGCGGAAGTTGAAAACGAAAGGACACCAGAAGGAAGGACAAGGTGTGTGTGTGTGTGTGTGTAGCTGAGTGTGTGTAAGTGTAGAAGATACGGGGAGTGTGAGCGGCCGCGGCCTAAAGCAATAGAAAGAAGAAAGGAAAGGAAAAGAGCTAAAATACCGATAAAACTTGAAAACAATAAAACGCTAAAAAGTAAAACCATAAAACACAATCCCTCCAGCGAAGCCCCCCGAAAACCAAACCGAGGACCCTAACTAAATCTAACTGGGGTGAACAATACCAATTTACCTCTCACGGAAGCTCCATCTGCGCACACGCCTTCAAATGGGCCACCCTCACCTTCATCCCATCCTCCGGATCCACCAGGCTGGCAGTGACGGGCGAGACAAACTCAGAAATCCGGAAGGGTCCCAACCATCTATACCAGAGCTTGGCAGCGCGACCCTCCACCTTACAGCTGAGCGGGTGGCTCCTGCAATAAACCAGCTGGCCCACCTTAAAAGGATTGGGGACTCTCCCAGCATTATAGCGACTCCGCACGCGATCGGAGCAGGGCTCTCCTCACTTTTTTCCACCTGTGAACGACCCCTTCGTTAGGCAAATCCGGGAGAAGATCCTCCAGTTTCCACAAATTACCAAGGGGATGAGCGGGGGAGAAACCAAACATGACCTCAAAAGGCACGGCACGATGGCTTTCATGAAGGGACGAATTGAACGCCATCTGTAACCACTGGAGATTCTGGTCCCACGTATTCTGCTGCTCCGCGTGATAGGCGATAAGAGCGGATCTCAGATTGCGATTGAATCGCTCAGCGTGGGAAGGTTGCGGGTGGTAAGGGGAAGTGGTTACATGCCGTGCCTGAAACACATGTTTCGGAATTGCCTCGAGATGAATTGAGGGCCATTGTCTGAGACAATGATGGAGGGAAGCCCGAAATGCTGAAAAATACTGGTCTGAAGGGCTACGATGGTATTGGCAGTACTAGCCTGACGCAAGGGAAGTAGCCAGACATACTTGGAGAAGGCGTCCACACAAACAAGGAGGAACGAATTCCCGGCCTTGCTACGCGGGAAAGGACCCACGTAGTCGATGAAAACCTTCTCCATCGGTCTGCCAGCCACCTCAGAAGACAGCAACCCCAACTTGGTGTTCTGAGCGGGCTTGCTCAGACTGCACAGATGACAACACTTCACCCGGGTGGCGATGTCCCGGTCCATGCCTTTCCAGATGAAGTTTTTCCTGATCGCGGCGATGGTCTTTGAAACACCCAAATGGCCTTCAACCGGGGAATCATGGTAATATTGGAAGACCATTGGCACCAACTTGCTCGGCAGCACTATCTTAGGGACCCGTCCTCTACGTTCCCTGCAGCAGAGGACGCCCTTGGACAGATGATATGGAGCCTTCATCTCGCCTGATTTGATTGTATCGATGATAGGACCCAACACCTCATCATTAAGGTGATGAGGGATAACTTCCGTGAAGGCGAGGGGGAACTCCAGGAATACGGCGCAGGGTTCATTTATTGGCTCCTCACTGGGTAGGTGATACATACGGGACAGAGCGTCGGCAACAACATTTTGGGTCCCCCTTATATGTTGTGCCCGAAACTTAAAAGAAGAGATCTTGACCACCCAGCGGCCAAGTTTACCCAGTTGACGGGGGTGCGCCAGAAGCCACGAGAGAGCCTGATTGTCCATCTCTAATAGGAACTCAGCGTGTTCCAAATACCTCCTAAACTTGTCAAGGGCGAAGACTACCGCCAAACACTCTAACTCGTATACCGAGGATTTCTTTTCAGGGTTGGTAAGGGTCCTGGATACAAATGCGACTGGCTGCCGAGCACCATCCACCTCCTGAGAGAGCACGGCCCCGATCGCCACAGAGCTGGCGTCGGATTGCACAATGAAAGGCTTCGTGAAATCGGGCATCCGAAGCACGGGAGGTTACAAAATGGACTCCTTTAGGGACTCGAAGGCGCGTTGCTGCACGTCTCCCCACACGAATTTGGCCCCTTTTTTCCTTAAGGAATTTAGGGGAGCCGCAATCTCAGCAGCCCCCGGGATGAACCGCCGGTAAAAATTCACCATCCCCACGAAGCGGGCCACCCCTTTAGCATCCCGAGGAGGAGGAAAATCCCGGATTGCCTGCGTCCTCTCTGGATCAACCGTGACCCCTTTATGAGAGACAAGGTGACCGAGGAAGGAAATTTCCTCCTGGGCAAATTTCACCTTGTCGGGATTCACAGTAAGCCCCGCGCGCCTCAAGCGACACAACACCTCACGGAGATGGTTCATGTGTTCTTCAAGAGTGGAGCTGTAAATGAGCAGATCGTCCAGATAATTAAACACATACTGGAATTTAATGTCGTGGAACACAGAGTCTAATAGACGGGTTAACGTCTGCGCACCAACCGCCAGTCCCATGGGGACTCTCTTGTATTGGTACAAGTTCCACGGCACGCAAAAGGCTGTGAGCGGCCGAGAATCCTTGTGTAAGGGTATCTGGTGGTATGCTGAATTCAAGTCGAAAATGGTGAAATATCGGGCCTGCGAAAACCAGTCAAAGGCCGAATGCAGGTCCGGGAGGGGCACCGACTCAACTTCAATATTCTGATTCAATTTTCGATAATCGATGACCAGCCTATGCTTCCCTCCCGGTTTAGGCACCAGGAATGCTGGACTGGCATAGGCCGACGTGGAAGGTTCAATAACCCCCTGGTCCAACAATTCCTGCACCTTCTCACGCAAGATGGTCATCTTAGGCGGAGCGAATTTATACGGGTGCGAACGGACAACCGCGGAGTCGCACAGGCGGATCCGATACTCCAAATTGTGAGCGAGTCCGAGGTTGGCAGTCAGCACCTCGGGGAACTCATCACACAATTTACGGAAAGTGGTCTGTAGAGATGGGCTTAAATTATTAATGTACGCCGGGGGTTGAAGTTCTTCAAGACCTTCCCCCGCCTCATCCCGATATCCAAGAAAGGGGATGCGTACGGCACGGTTGAACTTAAAGAAGCATACGTGCCCCTGGATATCGAGAACCATGCCACTTTTCACAATAAAATCCGCACCCACAATACAGTCCACGCTCAAGTTCGGAGCCACAAGAAACTCCCAAACCCACGAAAAATAGTTTATTTTAAATTTAAAAGCCACCAATTTGGAGGTCGGCAAAACCTCCCTCGAGGCCGTCCAACATACCAACATTCGACCGGATCAATGACTCCCGGACCAACTGCTGGTAAACACGGTAGGAGATAAGACACCGTGCCGATCCGGAGTCCACCAGGGCCCTAACCCGGCCCTTCCCAACCTCCAGCTCCAAAAATGGACACACGGAGAGACCCGGACGAATCGGCCTCCCCGGATGGGTGTCCCGTCTCAAATGCACATAACGGGACCTGGGATGCGACATCGCTACCAAACGTGGGGAGGGACCGGCGTCCTCTCAATCCCCCCCACGCAGGCCGTTTTTTGAAGGACGGTTTTCCCGCGAGCCCTCCGATCGTTTGAGAGGGCAATTCCGGGCCAAGTGCCCCATCTTCCCACAGGAATAGCAGCGGACTTCCCGCCTCTCAGAGTCGCTACCACGTTGCTCCCGGGTAGGCCGCTGCTGACCAGATGAGGAACAGGGGACAGGGAAATCGGAACGGCCGGAGCGAGCCTCATCGTTCATCTGGATGGTGCGGGCGAAGACATAAGCTCCGCTAAGATCAGCGAAGCTGCGCGGTCGCTCCAAAAACACCAACCTTTACCTCTCCTGCGGATTAAGGCCCTCCAAGATAACCCGCACCACCTCAGCCTCCGACACATCCACCCGCAGCACACGGGCAGCACTTTTGATCGAGTTTATAAATACGTTCAACTGTTCCCCTTGCCCCTGAACTCTGTAGAATAATCGCTGCCGCATCCGGTCACGCAGCCTCCCGGGCATAAACAGTTCCAAAACCTCTTTGTGGAACGCCTCGAAATCCCCGCCCGCGCCTAGATGCCAGACCACACGACCCAGCAGGGGCGCCCGACAATACGGGTAAATCAAATTTAACAGGGCAACGCCGGTCACCCCAGGGACATCAAAAATGCCGAAAACCCCTTCAAGGAATTTGACAAGCTGGTCAAGGTCCAAACCGTCGACCACTGGAAGCCGACGGAGGAGGTCATAAATGGGGTTCGGCAACGATTCGTACTTAACACTAGCAAGGGCTGTACCCAACCCTCGAGGGACTTCCACATGCTCCCCCTGAAATCCCTGGGGGCGACTGCCCACCGAAATAGACGGACGTTCCTCCACCAGAGCGCTACAAGACTCCCCCAGGAGACCCACCCGCTCAGGGGCCACGGTCTGGCGCATGGGCATCTCCTTAAGGTTACTAGGGCTTTCGGGAGCCTCCCCAGGTAGACCAATCTTTGACTGGAGGGCCGACGCCGTCCGCCTACCCTCCTCCTCCAGATCATCCTGCAACAGCAAATTACTCAGGCGGGCGGACAAGTGGTGCATCCTTTGGGTCACCCGCTGCCAAACACGGGTGGAACTCCCCATATATTCCGAGTCCTCCATCAGGGTGGAGAACTCGGTCCACTTGTCCTCACACACGGCCAGCTCCTCCTCCAAATCCTCGATTTCGACTCTCCGGGTGGGAGCGTCACCCACCAGCAGTTCCCGCAGTTGACGCCGCAAGGACGCCACGTCCCTCTGGGGAACCCCACCCCGCAAACGTATCTCGAACAGGAGTTCGTCCTTCGTGAAATATTCGGGCATCAGACCGCGGCCTTCACGACTCCTACTCTGCCCCTGCTCCGCCATAGTATCCAACGACAAGAGACTGAATCCAACAAGAGCTGACAATCAAGGTGCCTCAGGGTCCCCGACCCGGCACCGGACCAACAATGAAGACCAAGATGAAGTGCGATAAGACAACCAAGGCAACAATGACCACACAAGAACACAAACAAACAGATAAACACTTAAGAACCCCCAAGATACAATCAGAAATCGCCAGGCTGAGCGCAATCCCCCCTAGGGGTCCCGGACCGGCAACCGCACCCAAAGACCAAGATTTACAACACATAATAACATATCACACTTGACATAACATGTCCCACTAAGATATGGAGGTCACCTCATCCATTTCTAATTTTCGTTTCAGAGGTGGCCAGAACTACGTCCAACCACGCTCTGCTACCATTTGTGGCTCGCTCATCCCCCATGACGTCACGACAAAATTTTAAACTTTCTAAGTTGACATCCAAAAGAAAATTTCAAAAAGAGCTACAACTTACCTAGATGACCGGCTCACCATTTCACTGGAACTAGGAGAGGCCTCCTAGTGGAAGAATATCCACATGCTAGGTCCATTGGGGAATTGGACGAATGAGGTGACCTCAATTTTACAATTTCAAAAATAACAAGTTTATTGAGGCTATCTTTTTTTTTTTTTTTTACAATGAAATTTCATACAAAAACACAGGCTGTAAGTTATTCCATTAGAATTATGGAAAATGTGTAAATATTTAAACTCTGACAGGGTATTCAAAATTTAAAAGGTAAAAGTATTCAATATTCAAGAAATATTCCATGAAAATTATACAAATATATAAAACATTTAAAATCTCTGGCATGCCATACTGAAAACTATGCAAAATATACAAAACATTTAAAATCGCTTACATGCCATACTGAAAACCATTAACATGCAGCTTTCAATAATATAACCAACTTTCTAAACCCTTTCACAAGCAATTCTATCGTACAACATCATTAAAGCCACAACAATTTAAACAATTATATTGCATAACAACATGCGCCCTCTGAAATCATTCGTTAGAAGGGCGAATCTTCAAATTAATAAATTATCATGCAACCAAAGATAGATCATTATACTCTTGTGTGGAACTCGCAAGTGCATGTGCTCACCCTGCCCTAACTTGCATAAACTGGTGAAGCACCACAGGTCACAGATTTCAGAGTGCACAATCATATAAAAACTCCGATAATCAGTACATACAGTTATAAAAGTAATAGAATAACAGTTTCCAATAGATTTTTGCAAATAGTTTTAACAGGTTCACAGTTTAAAAATATGTTACAATTTTCCACATATTTATTAAAAATAAATAAATTTTACTAAATAAAGTATATATCAACAATTATAAAAATCACAATGTTTGTTTAATGTAAAACTCCCAAGTTTTTTTTTGTACTTTTATTTTTATGAAACAATATCATTATTCATTGAGATGTAATGGTATCATAAATCTGTGCCAGAATGGTGTTTTATACCTAATATTAAGTTCTGAAAAGATTTTCTGCGGCAAAGGTAAGTTTACTAAATACCACTTTCCGTTTGTTGTAACAGAGTGGCAACGTTGACAGTGTCAACACAGGAATTACTGTTCTAGCACAAGGTAGTGTGTTGTTACAGCAGAAGGTGGACTGAAACTCTTTTCACAAGCAGATTTACACGTTCCATTAAAAACAGCCACCATATAAGTTCCACACAGATTACAAGGAAAATTGTACTCAATATTGCATGCGTATATGGAACACCACACAATTACATGCACACACGGAATAAGAGCATTTAAGCAACTCATCTGAATTTTGCCCCACTAGGCCAAATGAACACCTTGGCCAATAACTAACACATTTTCTTAAGTTTTATTTTGTGTTTATTTTGTTTTCTTTTTTTTTTTGTAGGAAAAAAAAAGTTTTTTCTTGTTTTTTTTAGTGTTAAAAAAATCAGCCAGACCCCCACACGACCCATAAAATCCCAGGGCAAAACTTAATAAATTTTATTTCTCCATACCTGTTCATAGTGCGTGCATAATCACGCATGCTGTGTTCCTCAATACTTACACACGTATATCACACAATTTAACATCCCGGTCTTCACAGGATCACGGACGCCGGCCCCCAGGGACCCCCATGGCACACTGTCCCCTTAGCCTGACATAATCATTAAAAAAAAAAGCCGGCATAAAGAAAAACCACAAGACTTTTTAGCTCTCTACAAAAGCCCAACACGAGGTCGTGATCAGCCCCTGATGAGAACAGCTGACCGGAACCAACCCATCGAGACAAAATCGCAACTCTCCACTCAACGAAAAGAAAACCATAGGCCAACCACTACTTGAGTCCGAAACAATCTCACTCCACAGCTCACAGATTTCCCAAAGGCGCCTACAAATCACGACGAAGTACAGCAGACTCCATCTAGCAGACGGAACGAAAGATACCTTAGTTCGAAGTTACCATAACGTCTCATAGATAGCGAAGTGACCACTGTCCCCGGCGGACTACCCAAATGCATGAAAATATCGCCCGGAATCCGTATAGCCACTACTTGCCGTACACCTAGGTACGGCACACTCCCACAACAAAAGGAGTCCAACGGGTTGGACGACACCGGGACTGCCACCCCTGGAGGAAAAGCGGGGACTGACTAAAAACCAATAAAAAGATAAAACCAGGCGGAAGTTGAAAACGAAAGGACACCAGAAGGAAGGACAAGGTGTGTGTGTGTGTGTGTAGTTGAGTGTGTGTAAGTGTAGAAGATACGGGGAGTGTGAGCGGCCGCGGCCTAAAGCAATAGAAAGAAGAAAGGAAAGGAAAGGAGCTAAAATACCGATAAAACTTGAAAACAATAAAACGCTAAAAAGTAAAACCATAAAACACAATCCCTCCAGCGAAGCCCCCCGAAAACCAAACCGAGGACCCTAACTAAATCTAACTGGGGTGAACAATACCAATTTACCTCTCACGGAAGCTCCATCTGCGCACACGCCTTCAAATGGGACACATGGGCCACCCTCACCTTCATCCCATCCTCCGGATCCACCAGGCTGGCAGTGACAGGCGAGACAAACTCAGAAATCCGGAAGGGTCCCAACCATCTATACCAGAGCTTGGCAGCGCGACCCTCCACCTTACAGCTGAGCGGGTGGCTCCTGCAATAAACCAGCTGGCCCACCTTAAAAGGATTGGGGACTCTCCCAGCATTATAGCGACGCCGCACGCGCTCGTGCGATCGGAGCAGGGCTCTCCTCACATCTTTCCACCTGTGAACGACCCCTTCGTTAGGCAAATCCGGGAGAAGATCCTCCAGTTTCCACAAATTACCAAGGGGATGAGCGGGGGAGAAACCAAACATGACCTCAAAAGGCACGGCACGATGGCTTTCATGAAGGGACGAATTGAACGCCATCTGTAACCACTGGAGATTCTGGTCCCACGTATTCTGCTGCTCCGCGTGATAGGCGATAAGAGCGGATCTCAGATTGCGATTGAATCGCTCAGCGTGGGAAGGTTGCGGGTGGTAAGGGGAAGTGGTTACATGCCGAATGCCGTGCCTGAAACACATGTTTCGGAATTGCCTCGAGATGAATTGAGGGCCATTGTCTGAGACAATGATGGAGGGAAGCCCGAAATGCTGAAAAATACTGGTCTGAAGGGCTACGATGATATTGGCAGTACTAGCCTGACGCAAGGGAAGTAGCCAGACATACTTGGAGAAGGCGTCCACACAAACAAGGAGGAACGAATTCCCGGCCTTGCTACGCGGGAAAGGACCCACGTAGTCGATGAAAACCTTCTCCATCGGTCTGCCAGCCACCTCAGAAGACAGCAACCCCAACTTGGTGTTCTGAGCGGGCTTGCTCAGACTGCACAGATGACAACACTTCACCCGGGTGGCGATGTCCCGGTCCATGCCTTTCCAGATGAAGTTTTTCCTGATCGCGGCGATGGTCTTTGAAACACCCAAATGGCCTTCAACCGGGGAATCATGGTAATATTGGAAGACCATTGGCACCAACTTGCTCGGCAGCACTATCTTAGGGACCCGTCCTCTACGTTCCCTGCAGCAGAGGACGCCCTTGGACAGATGATATGGAGCCTTCATCTCGCCTGATTTGATTGTATCGATGATAGGACCCAACACCTCATCATCAAGCTGATGAGGGATTACTTCCGTGAAGGCGAGGGGGAACTCCAGGAGTACGGCGCAGGGTTCATTTATTGGCTCCTCACTGGGTAGGTGATACATACGGGACAGAGCGTCGGCAACAACATTTTGGGTCCCCCTTATATGTTGTGCCCGAAACTTAAAAGAAGAGATCTTGACCACCCAGCGGCCAAGTTTACCCAGTTGACGGGGGTGCGCCAGAAGCCACGAGAGAGCCTGATTGTCCGTCTCTAATAGGAACTCAGCGTGTTCCAAATACCTCCTAAACTTGTCAAGGGCGAAGACTACCGCCAAACACTCTAACTCGTATACCGAGGATTTCTTTTCAGGGTTGGTAAGGGTCCTGGATACAAATGCGACTGGCTGCCGAGCACCATCCACCTACTGAGAGAACACGGCCCCGATCGCCACAGAGCTGGCGTCGGATTGCACAATGAAAGGCTTCGTGAAATCGGGCATCCGAAGCACGGGAGGTTACAAAATGGACTCCTTTAGGGACTCGAAGGCGCGTTGCTGCACGTCTCCCCACACGAATTTGGCCCCTTTTTTCCTTAAGGAATTTAGGGGAGCCGCAATCTCAGCAGCCCCCGGGATGAACCGCCGGTAAAAATTCACCATCCCCACGAAGCGGGCCACCCCTTTAGCATCCCGAGGAGGAGGAAAATCCCGGATTGCCTGCGTCCTCTCTGGATCAACCGTGACCCCTTTATGAGAGACAAGGTGACCGAGGAAGGAAATTTCCTCCTGGGCAAATTTCACCTTGTCGGGATTCACAGTAAGCCCCGCGCGCCTCAAGCGACACAACACCTCACGGAGATGGTTCATGTGTTCTTCAAGAGTGGAGCTGTAAATGAGCAGATCGTCCAGATAATTAAACACATACTGGAATTTAATGTCGTGGAACACAGAGTCTAATAGACGGGTTAACGTCTGCGCACCAACCGCCAGTCCCATGGGGACTCTCTTGTATTGGTACAAGTTCCACGGCACGCAAAAGGCTGTGAACGGCCGAGAATCCTTGTGTAAGGGTATCTGGTGGTATGCTGAATTCAAGTCGAAAATGGTGAAATATCGGGCCTGCGAAAACCAGTCAAAGGCCGAATGCAGGTCCGGGAGGGGCACCGACTCAACTTCAATATTCTGATTCAATTTTCGATAATCGATGACCAGCCTATGCTTCCCTCCCGGTTTAGGCACCAGGAATGCTGGACTGGCATAGGCCGACGTGGAAGGTTCAATAACCCCCTGGTCCAACAATTCCTGCACCTTCTCACGCAAGATGGTCATCTTAGGCGGAGCGAATTTATACGGGTGCGAACGGACAACCGCGGAGTCGCACAGGCGGATCCGATACTCCAAATTGTGAGTGAGTCCGAGGTTGGCAGTCAGCACCTCGGGGAACTCATCACACAATTTACGGAAAGTGGTCTGTAGAGATGGGCTTAAATTATTAATGTACGCCGGGGGTTGAAGTTCTTCAAGACCTTCCCCCGCCTCATCCCGATATCCAAGAAAGGGGATGCGTACGGCACGGTTGAACTTAAAGAAGCATACGTGCCCCTGGATATCGAGAACCATGCCACTTTTCACAATAAAATCCGCACCCACAATACAGTCCACGCTCAAGTTCGGAGCCACAAGAAACTCCCAAACCCACGAAAAATAGTTTATTTTAAATTTAAAAGCCACCAATTTGGAGGTCGGCAAAACCTCCCTCGAGGCCGTCCAACATACCAACATTCGACCGGATCAATGACTCCCGGACCAACTGCTGGTAAACACGGTAGGAGATAAGACACCGTGCCGATCCGGAGTCCACCAGGGCCCTAACCCGGCTCTTCCCAACCTCCAGCTCCAAAAATGGACACACGGAGAGACCCGGACGAATCGGCCTCCCCGGATGGGTGTCCCGTCTCAAATGCACATAACGGGACCTGGGATGCGACATCGCTACCAAACGTGGGGAGGGACCGGCGTCCTCTCAATCCCCCCCACGCAGGCCGTTTTTTGAAGGACGGTTTTCCCGCGAGCCCTCCGATCGTTTGAGAGGGCAATTCCGGGCCAAGTGCCCCATCTTCCCACAGGAATAGCAGCGGACTTCCCGCCTCTCAGAGTCGCTACCACGTTGCTCCCGGGTAGGCCGCTGCTGACCAGATGAGGAACAGGGGACAGGGAAATCGGAACGGCCGGAGCGAGCCTCATCGTTCATCTGGATGGTGCGGGCGAAGACACAAGCTCCGCTAAGATCAGCGAAGCTGCGCGGTCGCTCCAAAAACACCAACCTTGACCTCTCCTGCGGATTAAGGCCCTCCAAGATAACCCGCACCACCTCAGCCTCCGACACATCCACCCGCAGCACACGGGCAGCACTTTTGATCGAGTTTATAAATACGTTCAACTGTTCCCCTTGCCCCTGAACTCTGTAGAATAATCGCTGCCGCATCCGGTCACGCAGCCTCCCGGGCATAAACAGTTCCAAAACCTCTTTGTGGAACGCCTCGAAATCCCCGCCCGCGCCTAGATGCCAGACCACACGACCCAGCAGGGGCGCCCGACAATACGGGTAAATCAAATTTAACAGGGCAACGCCGGTCACCCCAGGGACATCAAAAATGCCGAAAACCCCTTCAAGGAATTTGACAAGCTGGTCAAGGTCCAAACCGTCGACCACTGGAAGCCGACGGAGGAGGTCATAAATGGGGTTCGGCAACGATTCGTACTTAACACTAGCAAGGGCTGTACCCAACCCTCGAGGGACTTCCACATGCTCCCCCTGAAATCCCTGGGGGCGACTGCCCACCGAAATAGACGGACGTTCCTCCACCAGAGCGCTACAAGACTCCCCCAGGAGACCCACCCGCTCAGGGGCCACGGTCTGGCGCATGGGCATCTCCTTAAGGTTACTAGGGCTTTCGGGAGCCTCCCCAGGTAGACCAATCTTTGACTGGAGGGCCGACGCCGTCCGCCTACCCTCCTCCTCCAGATCATCCTGCAACAGCAAATTACTCAGGCGGGCGGACAAGTGGTGCATCCTTTGGGTCACCCGCTGCCAAACACGGGTGGAACTCCCCATATATTCCGAGTCCTCCATCAGGGTGGAGAACTCGGTCCACTTGTCCTCACACACGGCCAGCTCCTCCTCCAAATCCTCGATTTCAACTCTCCGGGTGGGAGCGTCACCCACCAGCAGTTCCCGCAGTTGACGCCGCAAGGACGCCACGTCCCTCTGGGGAACCCCACCCCGCAAACGTATCTCGAACAGGAGTTCGTCCTTCGTGAAATATTCGGGCATCAGACCGCGGCCTTCACGACTCCTACTCTGCCCCTGCTCCGCCATAGTATCCAACAACAAGAGACTGAATCCAACAAGAGCTGACAATCAAGGTGCCTCAGGGTCCCCGACCCGGCACCGGACCAACAATGAAGACCAAGATGAAGTGCGATAAGACAACCAAGACAACAATGACCACACAAGAACACAAACAAACAGATAAACACTTAAGAACCCCCAAGATACAATCAGAAATCGCCAGGCTGAGCGCAATCCCCCCTAGGGGTCCCGGACCGGCAACCGCACCCAAAGACCAAGATTTACAACACATAATAACATATCACACTTGACATAACATGTCCCACTAAGATATGGAGGTCACCTCATCCATTTCCAATTTTCGTTTCAGAGGTGGCCAGAACTACGTCCAACCACGCTCTGCTACCATTTGTGGCTCGCTCATCCCCCATGACGTCACGACAAAATTTTAAACTTTCTAAGTTGACATCCAAAAGAAAATTTCAGAAAGAGCTACAACTTACCTAGATGACCGGCTCACCATTTCACTGGAACTAGGAGAGGCCTCCTAGTGGAAGAATATCCACATGCTAGGTCCATTGGGGAATTGGACGAATGAGGTGACCTCAATTTTACAATTTCAAAAATAACAAGTTTATTGAGGCTATCTCTTTTTTTTTTTTTTTACAATGAAATTTCATACAAAAACACAGGCTGTAAGTTATTCCATTAGAATTATGGAAAATGTGTAAATATTTAAACTCTGACAGGGTATTCAAAATTTAAAAGGTAAAAGTATTCAATATTCAAGAAATATTCCATGAAAATTATACAAATATATAAAACATTTAAAATCTCTGGCATGCCATACTGAAAACTATGCAAAATATACAAAACATTTAAAATCGCTTACATGCCATACTGAAAACCATTAACATGCAGCTTTCAATAATATAACCAACTTTCTAAACCCTTTCACAAGCAATTCTATCGTACAACATCATTAAAGCCACAACAATTTAAACAATTATATTGCATAACAACATGCGCCCTCTGAAATCATTCGTTAGAAGGGCGAATCTTCAAATTAATAAATTATCATGCAACCAAAGATAGATCATTATACTCTTGTGTGGAACTCGCAAGTGCATGTGCTCACCCTGCCCTAACTTGCATAAACTGGTGAAGCACCACAGGTCACAGATTTCAGAGTGCACAATCATATAAAAACTCCGATAATCAGTACATACAGTTATAAAAGTAATAGAATAACAGTTTCCAATAGATTTTTGCAAATAGTTTTAACAGGTTCACAGTTTAAAAATATGTTACAATTTTCCACATATTTATTAAAAATAAATAAATTTTACTAAATAAAGTATATATCAACAATTATAAAAATCACAATGTTTGTTTAATGTAAAACTCCCAAGTTTTTTTTTGTACTTTTATTTTTATGAAACAATATCATTATTCATTGAGATGTAATGGTATCATAAATCTGTGCCAGAATGGTGTTTTATACCTAATATTAAGTTCTGAAAAGATTTTCTGCGGCAAAGGTAAGTTTACTAAATACCACTTTCCGTTTGTTGTAACAGAGTGGCAACGTTGACAGTGTCAACACAGGAATTACTGTTCTAGCACAAGGTAGTGTGTTGTTACAGCAGAAGGTGGACTGAAACTCTTTTCACAAGCAGATTTACACGTTCCATTAAAAACAGCCACCATATAAGTTCCACACAGATTACAAGGAAAATTGTACTCAATATTGCATGCGTATATGGAACACCACACAATTACATGCACACACGGAATAAGAGCATTTAAGCAACTCATCTGAATTTTGCCCCACTAGGCCAAATGAACACCTTGGCCAATAACTAACACATTTTCTTAAGTTTTATTTTGTGTTTATTTTGTTTTCTTTTTTTTTTGTAGGAAAAAAAAAGTTTTTTCTTGTTTTTTTTAGTGTTAAAAAAATCAGCCAGACCCCCACACGACCCATAAAATCCCAGGGCAAAACTTAATAAATTTTATTTCTCCATACCTGTTCATAGTGCGTGCATAATCACGCATGCTGTGTTCCTCAATACTTACACACGTATATCACACAATTTAACATCCCGGTCTTCACAGGATCACGGACGCCGGCCCCCAGGGACCCCCATGGCACACTGTCCCCTTAGCCTGACATAATCATTAAAAAAAAAAGCCGGCATAAAGAAAAACCACAAGACTTTTTAGCTCTCTACAAAAGCCCAACACGAGGTCGTGATCAGCCCCTGATGAGAACAGCTGACCGGAACCAACCCATCGAGACAAAATCGCAACTCTCCACTCAACGAAAAGAAAACCATAGGCCAACCACTACTTGAGTCCGAAACAATCTCACTCCACAGCTCACAGATTTCCCAAAGGCGCCTACAAATCACGACGAAGTACAGCAGACTCCATCTAGCAGACGGAACGAAAGATACCTTAGTTCGAAGTTACCATAACGTCTCATAGATAGCGAAGTGACCACTGTCCCCGGCGGACTACCCAAATGCATGAAAATATCGCCCGGAATCCGTATAGCCACTACTTGCCGTACACCTAGGTACGGCACACTCCCACAACAAAAGGAGTCCAACGGGTTGGACGACACCGGGACTGCCACCCCTGGAGGAAAAGCGGGGACTGACTAAAAACCAATAAAAAGATAAAACCAGGCGGAAGTTGAAAACGAAAGGACACCAGAAGGAAGGACAAGGTGTGTGTGTGTGTGTGTAGTTGAGTGTGTGTAAGTGTAGAAGATACGGGGAGTGTGAGCGGCCGCGGCCTAAAGCAATAGAAAGAAGAAAGGAAAGGAAAGGAGCTAAAATACCGATAAAACTTGAAAACAATAAAACGCTAAAAAGTAAAACCATAAAACACAATCCCTCCAGCGAAGCCCCCCGAAAACCAAACCGAGGACCCTAACTAAATCTAACTGGGGTGAACAATACCAATTTACCTCTCACGGAAGCTCCATCTGCGCACACGCCTTCAAATGGGACACATGGGCCACCCTCACCTTCATCCCATCCTCCGGATCCACCAGGCTGGCAGTGACAGGCGAGACAAACTCAGAAATCCGGAAGGGTCCCAACCATCTATACCAGAGCTTGGCAGCGCGACCCTCCACCTTACAGCTGAGCGGGTGGCTCCTGCAATAAACCAGCTGGCCCACCTTAAAAGGATTGGGGACTCTCCCAGCATTATAGCGACGCCGCACGCGCTCGTGCGATCGGAGCAGGGCTCTCCTCACATCTTTCCACCTGTGAACGACCCTTTCGTTAGGCAAATCCGGAGAAGATCCTCCAGTTTCCACAAATTACCAAGGGGATGAGCGGGGGAGAAACCAAACATGACCTCAAAAGGCACGGCACGATGGCTTTCATGAAGGGACGAATTGAACGCCATCTGTAACCACTGGAGATTCTGGTCCCACGTATTCTGCTGCTCCGCGTGATAGGCGATAAGAGCGGATCTCAGATTGCGATTGAATCGCTCAGCGTGGGAAGGTTGCGGGTGGTAAGGGGAAGTGGTTACATGCCGAATGCCGTGCCTGAAACACATGTTTCGGAATTGCCTCGAGATGAATTGAGGGCCATTGTCTGAGACAATGATGGAGGGAAGCCCGAAATGCTGAAAAATACTGGTCTGAAGGGCTACGATGGTATTGGCAGTACTAGCCTGACGCAAGGGAAGTAGCCAGACATACTTGGAGAAGGCGTCCACACAAACAAGGAGGAACGAATTCCCGGCCTTGCTACGCGGGAAAGGACCCACGTAGTCGATGAAAACCTTCTCCATCGGTCTGCCAGCCACCTCAGAAGACAGCAACCCCAACTTGGTGTTCTGAGCGGGCTTGCTCAGACTGCACAGATGACAACACTTCACCCGGGTGGCGATGTCCCGGTCCATGCCTTTCCAGATGAAGTTTTTCCTGATCGCGGCGATGGTCTTTGAAACACCCAAATGGCCTTCAACCGGGGAATCATGGTAATATTGGAAGACCATTGGCACCAACTTGCTCGGCAGCACTATCTTAGGGACCCGTCCTCTACGTTCCCTGCAGCAGAGGACGCCCTTGGACAGATGATATGGAGCCTTCATCTCGCCTGATTTGATTGTATCGATGATAGGACCCAACACCTCATCATCAAGCTGATGAGGGATTACTTCCGTGAAGGCGAGGGGGAACTCCAGGAGTACGGCGCAGGGTTCATTTATTGGCTCCTCACTGGGTAGGTGATACATACGGGACAGAGCGTCGGCAACAACATTTTGGGTCCCCCTTATATGTTGTGCCCGAAACTTAAAAGAAGAGATCTTGACCACCCAGCGGCCAAGTTTACCCAGTTGACGGGGGTGCGCCAGAAGCCACGAGAGAGCCTGATTGTCCGTCTCTAATAGGAACTCAGCGTGTTCCAAATACCTCCTAAACTTGTCAAGGGCGAAGACTACCGCCAAACACTCTAACTCGTATACCGAGGATTTCTTTTCAGGGTTGGTAAGGGTCCTGGATACAAATGCGACTGGCTGCCGAGCACCATCCACCTACTGAGAGAACACGGCCCCGATCGCCACAGAGCTGGCGTCGGATTGCACAATGAAAGGCTTCGTGAAATCGGGCATCCGAAGCACGGGAGGTTACAAAATGGACTCCTTTAGGGACTCGAAGGCGCGTTGCTGCACGTCTCCCCACACGAATTTGGCCCCTTTTTTCCTTAAGGAATTTAGGGGAGCCGCAATCTCAGCAGCCCCCGGGATGAACCGCCGGTAAAAATTCACCATCCCCACGAAGCGGGCCACCCCTTTAGCATCCCGAGGAGGAGGAAAATCCCGGATTGCCTGCGTCCTCTCTGGATCAACCGTGACCCCTTTATGAGAGACAAGGTGACCGAGGAAGGAAATTTCCTCCTGGGCAAATTTCACCTTGTCGGGATTCACAGTAAGCCCCGCGCGCCTCAAGCGACACAACACCTCACGGAGATGGTTCATGTGTTCTTCAAGAGTGGAGCTGTAAATGAGCAGATCGTCCAGATAATTAAACACATACTGGAATTTAATGTCGTGGAACACAGAGTCTAATAGACGGGTTAACGTCTGCGCACCAACCGCCAGTCCCATGGGGACTCTCTTGTATTGGTACAAGTTCCACGGCACGCAAAAGGCTGTGAACGGCCGAGAATCCTTGTGTAAGGGTATCTGGTGGTATGCTGAATTCAAGTCGAAAATGGTGAAATATCGGGCCTGCGAAAACCAGTCAAAGGCCGAATGCAGGTCCGGGAGGGGCACCGACTCAACTTCAATATTCTGATTCAATTTTCGATAATCGATGACCAGCCTATGCTTCCCTCCCGGTTTAGGCACCAGGAATGCTGGACTGGCATAGGCCGACGTGGAAGGTTCAATAACCCCCTGGTCCAACAATTCCTGCACCTTCTCACGCAAGATGGTCATCTTAGGCGGAGCGAATTTATACGGGTGCGAACGGACAACCGCGGAGTCGCACAGGCGGATCCGATACTCCAAATTGTGAGTGAGTCCGAGGTTGGCAGTCAGCACCTCGGGGAACTCATCACACAATTTACGGAAAGTGGTCTGTAGAGATGGGCTTAAATTATTAATGTACGCCGGGGGTTGAAGTTCTTCAAGACCTTCCCCCGCCTCATCCCGATATCCAAGAAAGGGGATGCGTACGGCACGGTTGAACTTAAAGAAGCATACGTGCCCCTGGATATCGAGAACCATGCCACTTTTCACAATAAAATCCGCACCCACAATACAGTCCACGCTCAAGTTCGGAGCCACAAGAAACTCCCAAACCCACGAAAAATAGTTTATTTTAAATTTAAAAGCCACCAATTTGGAGGTCGGCAAAACCTCCCTCGAGGCCGTCCAACATACCAACATTCGACCGGATCAATGACTCCCGGACCAACTGCTGGTAAACACGGTAGGAGATAAGACACCGTGCCGATCCGGAGTCCACCAGGGCCCTAACCCGGCCCTTCCCAACCTCCAGCTCCAAAAATGGACACACGGAGAGACCCGGACGAATCGGCCTCCCCGGATGGGTGTCCCGTCTCAACTGCACATAACGGGACCTGGGATGCGACATCGCTACCAAACGTGGGGAGGGACCGGCGTCCTCTCAATCCCCCCCACGCAGGCCGTTTTTTGAAGGACGGTTTTCCCGCGAGACCTCCGATCGTTTGAGAGGGCAATTCCGGGCCAAGTGCCCCATCTTCCCACAGGAATAGCAGCGGACTTCTCGCCTCTCAGAGTCGCTACCACGTTGCTCCCGGGTAGGCCGCTGCTGACCAGATGAGGAACAGGGGACAGGGAAATCGGAACGGCCGGAGCGAGCCTCATCGTTCATCTGGATGGTGCGGGCGAAGACACAAGCTCCGCTAAGGTCAGCGAAGCTGCGCGGTCGCTCCAAAAACACCAACCTTGACCTCTCCTGCGGATTAAGGCCCTCCAAGATAACCCGCACCACCTCAGCCTCCGACACATCCACCCGCAGCACACGGGCAGCACTTTTGATCGAGTTTATAAATACGTTCAACTGTTACCCTTGCCCCTGAACTCTGTAGAATAATCGCTGCCGCATCCGGTCACGCAGCCTCCCGGGCATAAACAGTTCCAAAACCTCTTTGTGGAACGCCTCGAAATCCCCGCCCGCGCCTAGATGCCAGACCACACGACCCAGCAGGGGCGCCCGACAATACGGGTAAATCAAATTTAACAGGGCAACGCCGGTCACCCCAGGGACATCAAAAATGCCGAAAACCCCTTCAAGGAATTTGACAAGCTGGTCAAGGTCCAAACCGTCGACCACTGGAAGCCGACGGAGGAGGTCATAAATGGGGTTCGGCAACGATTCGTACTTAACACTAGCAAGGGCTGTACCCAACCCTCGAGGGACTTCCACATGCTCCCCCTGAAATCCCTGGGGCGACTGCCCACCGAAATAGACGGACGTTCCTCCACCAGAGCGCTACAAGACTCCCCCAGGAGAACCACCCGCTCAGGGGCCACGGTCTGGCGCATGGGCATTTCCTTAAGGTTACTAGGGCTTTCGGGAGCCTCCCCAGGTAGACCAATCTTTGACTGGAGGGCCGACGCCGTCCACCTACCCTCCTCCTCCAGATCATCCTGCAACAGCAAATTACTCAGGCGGGCGGACAAGTGGTGCATCCTTTGGGTCACCCGCTGCCAAACACGGGTGGAACTCCCCATATATTCCGAGTCCTCCATCAGGGTGGAGAACTCGGTCCACTTGTCCTCACACACGGCCAGCTCCTCCTCCAAATCCTCGATTTCGACTCTCCGGGTGGGAGCGTCACCCACCAGCAGTTCCCGCAGTTGACGCCGCAAGGACGCCACGTCCCTCTGGGGAACCCCACCCCGCAAACGTATCTCGAACAGGAGTTCGTCCTTCGTGAAATATTCGGGCATCAGACCGCGGCCTTCACGACTCCTACTCTGCCCCTGCTCCGC